>OY720354.1:13457167-15957167 GCA_963082945.1 Cerastis leucographa | reverse complement strand
AACAACTTAACGGATCTGAGCTGAACGGATAATGGTCTGGAACAGCGCATGGGCTGCACGCTGTTACCGTAAGAAAAAAACTTTTTATCCCAGAAATACGCATCCTGTGGGCAATTCCCGAAAGCCACGCGGGTGAAGCCGCAGGCATAAGGTAGTATGTTATAATCTACTGTTGTCAAAGGCCTTCTTCTTCTTCATATCGTATCGACAGCAATCTAAATGTCAGCCTAGATTTTTTAGCGTAACAGACTAAATAACTGATGGACTTTGGAACAGAAGTCCTCGATGATCGAAAATTAGTCAACCCTATACAAGGTGTTGTTTTGCATCCTCGTCAAATTCAAGGAGGTAACTATGCTAATGATTCTCGTCCCGAATCAATAATAAAATGATTAGGTATTTTTTTTTTCTTATTTACGAAAATCGGTAAGTGTGAACCACCATTGTTTTAAACGCGGCCCGTCTGATCCTTGCCTTATAACCTCGCTTACACACATACAAAAAATCTCAAACGTTTATTCGTTATTTTCTCATTCCCTATTCTGAAATACTGACAAACTTAAACAACCAAAAAAATCAGCGTTTAGTAATAATTCACTATGTACCGTAATTTTAATTGATTATTTATGTCTTTTGTGATATCCTCTTGAATTTTGACGAGGATGCAAAACAACACCTTGTATTACATAAAACTATGCACTTAAACTGTCATGAAATAATAATGAAATTCTAACTGTACTCAACGAAAGAAGATGGTGAGATGTCAAAAAATAAGTGTTATAACAAATGATCGCCGCGATGCTCTCATCAACAATTGACATTAAATTGAAGAATGCCATTGTCCAATGTACTAATGTGCCAAATACCTTGTGCATGACCGCATGACAGCAATGAGCATACGATTTCATTACACCACTCGAGAGTTTCACTGCAACGTTCTGAGAAAGTAACATTTTCCTTGTTATTTTGTGTTTCTGAGTGTTCTGACTAAGCAGTAAGCACTTTGCATCGATAATGAGATAGGAACTAACTTACATTCCTTAAGTGTTACTCTTTACTTTGAAGCCTCGTTTTTACTTCCAAAATCGAGTGCGCAAGGTGTTGTGTTACTTAAAACTTTGACGCGTGCCTTTTAGCGAAAATAACGCGGCCATCTTTTATTTTTTCCATAAAATATCCAGAGACAACAATACAATGTTGCCCAACTCTTCTGAAACTACTATTCAAATGTCAAAGTTGCCAGTGTAACATTCCTAACAAAAAAAAATCTAGGGCAATGTAGTTCTCCTAAAGTGGCAACCCTGTTACAAATTCTAGTACAAACGATATCCCTTCACGGTCACAAACGAGCGGCCGTCAGGGCTGACACACGCGATTTGTCCGACAGCGCCTGACCCAACATCCGGTGCTAGCAATTGACACATTTGTCAAACCGACGACTGTCCCAAGACGATCCGAGTTACGCGTCCAGTCAACTAGGCGGCTGAACTATCGATATTTTATACTTGTAGTTAACACCATCTCTATTGTATATTAGGATCATTTAACTAAAGAAAATGAAAAAAAGGTCTAGTTAGGGAGTGAACACTACTTATCGACATGGAATCGGCCGATCACATATCACAGCATATGCATGCGCGGAGTTGAGTCGCCAGTCACGAAATTATTGCTTGGTAATAAAATGTCGATGTAAGATTATTAGTAGTATTTTACAATGCGCAAATAAAAATTTGGATACTCATTGCTAGAATTAGAAAAGGCATGAGGAACCGGTTGGAAAGTAAGTACATCATCTCCTACTGAAAAGGGACATTCCGTCCAGCTGGGTGTTGTTTGGTGGGCCAAAAAGCCAGATAGTTTTTGTCGAGCTATTGTTATATCCTAATATCGCGGATAACTTTGATTGCGTGTTGCAACGATAGAATTATAATAGTTCCTATGAAGCGTTATAGCGTTATACCGCCACAAGATTTTGAACAGTTTTCAGGAAACTATGGCTCGCTTGACCGCAGCTTTTTATCACTATCGATATTAAAATATTGATCGAGGTGATGACGTTTTAAGTATCGATTGATGATTGCTAATTATTATAATATCATGTAAATTAAACACCTCTGATGAAGTTGACCGGGTCAGTGGTGAAATATTGTGTTTTTTTTTCTAATACAACTCGTATTTTAATATTGATTAATGTTTCTGTGTCATCTTTGGAGAAACATGTTATTTTAAAACCAACCTAGTGATAGTTTTTGGTCGTAGTCTTTTGATAGTGGTTAGGTATGTGTATGTAAATATTAGAATTTACACAATTGTTCATTGTCTGAATCGCACGTCTAAACATTAGGATCTGTTTAGAGTCACAAATCCTAATGTTTGGACTCACAGATCCTAATATTTGGAGTCACAGATCCTAATGTTTGGAGTCACAGATCCTAATGTTTGGAGTCACAGATCCTACTGTTTGGAGTCACAGATCCTAATGTTTGGAGTCACAGATCCTACTGTTTGGAGTCACAGATCCTAATGTTTGGAGTCACAGATCCTAATGTTTGGAGTCACAGATCCTAATGTTTGGAGTCACAGATCCTACTGTTTGGGGTCACAAATCCTACTGTTTAGTCGTACGTTCGACTGAGGTAATGAACGATTGTGTGACTTCTAACAGCCTTTGAATAATCTAGTTAAAAAATATTCGATCAAGAGTCCGTGAAAAGTCATTTACTAACAGAATATTTACTATTTTATTCATTTAAAACAACGCTGGCAACCGTGAAGGAAGATTTCTCGAGATTTGGCCTCAAATAATGTAGTTTTTAAACCAAATAAAATATTATAATTTAACAAAGAATCTGCGCAAATAAGGAAACTGACAAAAACATCAGATACTAAGAAATAGCCTAAAAAATGTTTTTAGAAACCGAATCAAATACACACAGACTTAGGTCAAATCTAGTCTAACTATAGGAACCGGTCGCAAAATGGACATAAAAACGATTGCCAACAGTCCGTACAATGACATAGGTTTTTGTAATCGCTCGAAGTGGTACGACCATTTCTTTGTATTTCAATTGGTTAGGAAAATACACAAAAAATGTCTACTGACGTTTAGCGATACGCTCCAGTAACTATAAAGGTGATTATAATAAAAAATACTTAGTACTTCTGTAACTACTTACCAAAGAAGCAAAATATTTCTTCTCTCATTTTTATTTAAGTATACCATTTTCGTTTGTTTTTCGCAATATACTGACCTGAAACAAAATAGGAAGAAATCAGAGGTTTGATTGGTAATACTTTGTTTAGAACACAATACGTATACAATTTAAAGGTTTTTATCTGAAAAAGAAAAACGGACATTTAATTATAAATTCGCTATTTATTTCGTCTATCAGAGGTTTGTTTTCACAAGGTTTTTTCATTAGAAACGAATTGCCATGACAATTACCATTGACATTAAAAATTACATTAAAAACCATTGACAATTACATTAAATACCATTGACATTAAAAAAAAAAAAACTTTTTATCACACAACCCTGTATATCTTCCAAAATCTATATTTAACGAAGACCAGCAATTCTGCGAAATTCACATCTAAAATCAGTTACCATAAACTTATTTCAAGTCTTCAAAGCGACTCGACTAATCTTGGAAGTATCAATCATCGCCTAACGCTCTCTCAGATAACGCACAACACAAACTCCGGGAGAAAATCCATTATCACCATTTACAGAGCAAATTAATCTAAACGGAACTTACTAAGATGTATAAAAGATGCAAATAAATTCACAATTATCCACAAAATAGGTTACGAAGCCAGTATTTCTAGTACCAGAACTGCAGACCACAACTCCACAGATAGATTCACACAGATTAGAAATTTATTCAGTATTTTCCCCGCGCTACTGTTGTAAATAATATTTATATGTTAGCGAGGAAAATAGACTGTGTTTTATTGCAACTTCTTGGTATCTAGATAGAGTTGGAAACTTGTGGTATTTGATCTGGGTGTATTAAATAGCTCTCCTGCTGTTTTCTCTTATAATTTGTAGTAGGATGGTCTGTTTTCATTGGAGCAACTGCAGGTACTACAAGCTTGAATCATAAATGATATAACCATTTAAATGACATGACCCAATACATTATTAGCTCGAGTACGAATTAAAGTAAATTTAATACGAACAATTTTTAAATTGAAAATTCTCGTTTCTTATTTATTGGAACGAAGTTCCTTATCGCGCGTTGTGAAAGGGGGCTAGACGGGAAAAATTCTTACGAAAAGTTGTCACGACACTTTTTGCTATAGTAAGCTATTGTAAGCTTTATTTCTTTTAAATAAAGTTGAAATTTCCTTAAATTACGTACAATTGGGGTGTGTATGTGAGTAAGGATAGATTATGATTATTATTTTGAGTGACCGAACTACAAAGTACAAATTCGGTTGTGAAGTTAAGTAAGACGTATTGCTTCGAATTAAGGATTAATCTTCCTTAAATTAAATATTTTATTTTTCGCACACTAACTTAAATCTAAAATGTATTGATATTATGTACGTGAAAGGAACTTCGTTCCATCCGGGTGTCCCTTGACACCTCTCAAGTTTTTTTTTTAGAATTTGTTCTTAACTACGGGGCAAAAAAATAGAGTTTGTTACAAAAAATATGAAGTATAAAACTAAAAATGCTAATTTTCAACGAAAAAAAAACTCCGCGCGCTTCTCCGAAATCTGTTTCATCCTTAGTTGAAGTGAAATTGATTAGTTGGCGCTTTCATGAGCTTACACCCATACTAAATTCAATCATTAGAGAAACATCTAGTTAATCAACTTTAATTTATTCCTCAAAGTAATTTAATAAGCTATCCAATCCATAGAACCGTTTTGTTTCCTAGACATACAGTTTACTTTTCTCGTATAAACTTTACTGTTGGACAATAGAATATAGAAAACCAGGCCCCTATTCACAAACGCTCGGAATCGAATTCGATTCGATAAGCTGTATGTCTATCTTGTTTTGGCATTACGAAAGCGAGCGAAATATACATTCGACTTTCCGAATCGAAATCGAATCCGAGCGTTTGTGATTACGGGGGCAGTTCTCATTAACATTTCAAAACTCGCACGCAAGTAAGCAAAGTATATATAGCTTATTTTAATATGAATGCCGTAAGACCAATTGATATCTAACATGGAAAATGAACAGCTCTCCATTTGTATGTCATCATAATTTTAGATTAACAACCCACTAAGGTAATAAACACCTTTTTTATGTTCCAGATGACAAATTGGATGATAACTCGTATTAATATTATGTTAAAATATTTTTATCGTAACAAAATATCGATGTTTAGGCGATAATTGAACGCTGACACGCTATAATTTGATGGCAGAATACAGGGATCGCCGATGGTAAAAAAAAAAAAAATATGAAAGACTGCGATAACTTCATGATGGCAAACCTTTTTGGTGAGTAAAAAATGTGATTTATCGCCTTATGGGTTGTGCAGATATGCAAATAAATGAAAAAATAAACCTAATTTAGTGTCTGTCGTGATCATGACTCATGGCTTGAGTGATCGAATTAATTGAATAAGGTCGAAGAGATTGATGCCGAACATTGAGGGAACTTCTTATGGGATCGGAGAGAATCTAAAGGAGAAATTTGAAGAACCTAGCCTACCTACCTATATAGATACTTCATATGATGACGCCCTATCACAATGTTAAACACTATGCCACCATCAAACACGCCTGACTTCGGGCTGATACTTAGATATTTTTAAGTGAAAAAACAGGTAATACGGGAATCGAACCCAAGACTTAGTGCTCAGCAGTCGAGATTGCGATCACCGCTCCAACGAAACAGTACAATAGTTTTAGAATAAATAATAAAACCTACCACATTGTTTCGACGTTTTAATTTTCACTACCCATTTTGTGGATCCCTAAATTATACACCGTGTAAACTAAGCCCTTCACATTAAAAAGCAGCTAAACACACCGATATTGATTTCAAAGTAGATATTATAAATACGTAATCAAAAATAAATATCGGTGTAAAACCTCAGACCACACTTGGAGTAACTTGAGTGTGGAGTATAATGACAAACCGACTTATAAAGGTCAGAGCACACATATGAGCTCTGCATCTGATCATTAATACTTCAGAATGACTTGAACAGACTCTGAAACTGGTGTAAGGATAATAATAATGCAACTTAATGTAGAAAAATGTTCCCAAATTACGTTTACTCGTAAGGTTAACTCCATTAATTTTAATTACAGTATGAATGAATGTACACATACCTCAGTAAAGTTGTTATGATCAGAGTTTTGGGAGTCCTTCTTGATCGTTAATTAACATTTAATCCCCACATGGACAACAATATAAAAAAAGCTTCAAATACACTCGGTTTTGTGTTACGTAATGCTAAATGTTTTCGCAAGTCTTAAACTACGATTTATCTTTTTAACTGTCTCGTTCGTACTGTATTGGAATACTGCGCGATTGTATGGCGTCCCCACTACGTAACACATACTTTTAGGTTAGAGAGGATCCAGAAAAGATTTTTATGCCATCTTGCCTATTCTGCGGGATTAAGCAAAAAAATATGGCGCTACGCAAAACGTCTTCCAAAATTTAGCATGACTTCACTCGATAAAAAAAGAGATAATTTAGATTTATTTTTACTTTTTACTTCAAAATAAAATAAACTGCCCGCACTTGTTAAGTAAGTTTAATTTTAACCTACCTCACAACTATCCACGTCACCCTATACTACTTCCACAACACTTCAAACATTCAAGTACCAAGTCCGTCAAAACTGACCACCATATTGACTTTTTTCTTTTGTCTCTTGTCATCTTTGTATTTACTGTGTTTCTAAAACTACCGCCTGTTGTTGAAAGTGTTATTTCTGCACTATTATTGTAATTTTATTGTTGTTATTATACTTTTGTTTTTTTTTTTTTGCATGCTATGTCTATCGCATCATATTGTACACTATGCTTGTGTCAAATAGATCCAGTAGATAGGACAATAAATAAATAAAATTATCTCTTCAACTCAAGTCGTTCAGAAACTTTCCATAAAACTCCATGCTGCAGCATCATCTGCGAAACCTTTTCCGAACTATTTTGGTTTCGACTTCCAATCTAAATAAGAATTCTGGGTGCCAGGATACCCTTTGGTAAAACTGGTTGTCAGACTTTTGGGCTTCTGGCATATATGGCTATTTCGGAGGCTACAAGCTATAATGAACGGTCATCCATCCACTGGCCGACCTCGTCAAGCGTTGCTTAAACTAAGAAGATCGTGCGGCTGTTATTATTTTGCCACTAGCCTTTCTGAACGGGATCGGACTCAGCTAGTTACAAACGAGAAGAGGTGATGCTGATCCGCTGCAGTGCCTATACGTGTGTTATGACCTTAAGGTGATTCGACAACGCTTGGACGGTGATGACTACTTTATATAAACAGTTATTAGGATACTCAACGATATATACCTAAATTATGTTTTGAGAAATAATATTTTATGGTAGTTTTACACGTGTACTAAGGGCGAATTTAAAGAATACGGAACGCGATTAATTCTATTCAGACTGCAAGCCGACCCCAAGATAGTTTGGGAAAAGGCTAGGCAGATGATGATAAAATTAATAGTACCTACAATAAAACAGCGTTAAAGACCTGTCAGTGCGATAATTGCTTTGGAATATTAACACTAGTCAGTGTCAAAAACAAGTGTTGAGCAAGTTCGTTCAGTCGTATATTTTTATTATTTTTACCCAATATATCAAACAACATATTATGAAATCATGCGGAAATCCCCAATATTTGGCTCCGGATATTTATTTACTTGTAGCCCGGACTACTTATATAACATCATGAATATTAAGGATCTCGAAGAAGGACGCAATTCATCGTCAACATTTAATACAAAAATAATACCAAGTTCAATGTTTCGTATAATAAGCAAAACTAACCCAACCATAAAAAGTAATACAGCCAAAATATTTCTCAAAGAGATAAAAAAAGCATGAATGAGTATTGCATGAATAATCAACAAAATTACTTGCCTAATAAAATGTAATAGAAAAGAGTTTCATTCCAAAACGGCCAGACTCTTGATTTCTGGGACAAAAATGCAGTAAACAATAAAATCACAATGATATTTTCCGCTCTGCTTACTGGCAATATTATTTTTACTCTGGCAACATTGCGCAGTGTTGCCAACCGTACCTATGACGTCATGTAAAGTTCCCTTTGTGTGTAGGTCACGCTACGGGGTATACAGGTTCGTTATTAAATAACCTGAGGTACCTGTACTCTTTGTAAGCTGAATAGCATTACCTAGTCTAGACGAAGACTGGATAAATTACGATGGAATAATAAATTTAAATGCGCCTCGAGGTCCTCTTTTGTAACCAACTTTAATATCAAAGGGAGCGTGACAATCTTTTTGTGTTTTCATCATTTGTTTCTGATTATTTTAGAGTTTTTATGTGTATTTAGTTGTGAAGCCTAATTAATTGTGGCACAAGTGAGCAAAGTGCAATATGTTGTGTTTTATTAATATAGACTAGCTGTCCCGCGCAACTTCGTTTGCGTCACATTTCCCCGTTTTCGCAACATTTTTCATTGCTGCTCCGCTCCTGTTGGTTGTAGCGTGATGTCATATAGCCTATAGCCTTCTTCGATAAATGGGCTATCTAACACTGAAATAATTACAAATCAGATCAGTAGTTCCCGAGATTAGCGCGCTCAAATAAACAAACAAACTCTTCAGCTTTATTATTAGTATTAGATTTATTTGTATTTGTGTTAATCAAACTATATAGTGGATAGCCACACTATCGAATTAGGTTAAAACCTGGGGGTATTCCTCAAAGCGCAAATATTTTGAAGCGCAACTAAGAGAGAACTAAGTGAGAGAGAGAGCTTCGAGGAGTAACCTTGAAGCTTTAAACATCTCTCTCTAAAAATATTAATATAAATTGATTACAGGAATCAACTTGAAAAGCGAACGATTTGAATGAGACAAATAAAGATGGCGACTCATTTTTTTACTTATTTGTCTATCGGGTAGACTATTAAAAAGTATTTGACACGTGTTTTTTCTTTTTTCACGTAATCGTAAAATTACGGAGATATTTTGAGTTGAAATGGCGCATGACGTCACGACTCAGTACATTTTATACCTAGTTGTGACGTAGTGAGCTCCCACTCTTCAACTTTAATGCGTTTTAACTAAGTATTTTTTTGTTAACTTGATAAAACAAAAAATACGTATTTATTATTTTTGTATTACCTGATTGACGGACAAAATAGAATTTCGTTTTCTTTACCCAGTCATCATCCCTATTGTAGGTGCCTCAAAAGCACTACTCCAATCAGTACTATCTAAAATATAAAACAGTCAACTACTTAATTAGTTGAAGCAAATAAAAACGAGAACGTATTTGGCTAACGACGGAAACAATCACAACTCGACGATTAAAAAGATAAATTAAAACTACAAACTCGAGTGGAATTTCAATTGACCGGCCAACAGATCTCGTCGAACAAATCCTGGCAACACTGGCATAACTAGCAGCGAGTTAGTCAGTAAATCTGGCAACAACACGGCTCGCTTCAACAGCACGTTTTTTGCCAGGATCCCGGTATCACTCCTGTTGTGTCACGCATTGAATTTTTCAATTTTCGAAACACTATTTTGTAGTACAGTTTTTGTCCCCGAAATTGAATCGGCGCGGCGCGGGCGGTGACAGTGTTTTTTTATGCATAAAAATTTCGTGTTAGTTATTAATTTTACTGGGCGTACTTTTTGAACGGTTGGGAACTTTAAAACTGTTTGTTTTTTAATTCTTTGGTCGATCAAAAATATGCAATGTTGTCAGTAGTTTTTGACTGCAACCACAATGTACCTTTTCAATTTTAGAATCGTTCGAATTTTTGTTTGTGCCAGACAAATGAAAGTGAATACCATAGACGTAACAAAAGTAAAAATGCCATAATGAAAACTCAATACCACCGCACTTGAAACTCTATATCGATTAAATCCCTTCACCTATTCAATCTCACAAAATTAAACATTATGTCATGGAGGTTTACTTTTGATGACATCAAATAAGCGTTCAACTTATAAAGTTAATAACTGTTGCGGTTTGTTCGGGTTCAAAATAACCAACAGTTGGGAACTTCGGACCCCTTGACCGTACTCACATGTAAACAGTTTCTTTGAAAACTACGGCTATTTATGTAGGTTAATAAAGGCAACGCGACGTGCACGTAAATCGAATTAAACTGCTTTTAGAAAACAACACTTATGGCCGTTTCACGGATACTTGGGAAAATCTAAATTAAAACCTGAACATCATCATCAGCCTATAATGTTACCACTGCGGGACACAGGCTTCTTCTCTATGAGAGGGAGTGGGCTGTAATCTACCACGCGGGCCCGGTGCGGATTGGTAGATGTCACATGACTTTTTAGTCGAAGACGAAGATGAATAATAAGACGATTTTTTAGTTCTAGGATGCCGGTTTCCTCACGATGTTTTCCTTCACCGTTTTTGAGGGCAGCGGTGATGTAATAAATTACACAAAGTAATACGCCTGCCTGGGCTCGACGGCTTACTGCTCGTAAGTCGGGGCTTCCACCACTGGGCCACCGCTGCTCAACCTAAACACGCGCTGACTTTCATCTTTCTACGTTGGGAATTCTTGTAGGTCTAGTGGTCACAAGCGCAACTGCTTAGCATGAGGTCCTGGGTTCGATTCCCAGGTTAGACAGTGTTATTGATTTTTTCCGTCAGGAATTTTTCAGTTGTAGCCACGGAGTCTGTCCACTGGAGTATTTGTGCCCGGTTAAGATAAGATAATATATTATTTATTTGCATAAAGATGTGTCATACATACAAGAAAATACATGCATGCAAGATGGTGAAAACATTATTAGGTACAGCCATGTTTGCCACATGATGTGACGTGCAAATATAAAGAAATGAAGAACAAGAACGGAACAAGGACAAGGACAAGGTTGAAGACAATAGGCTCGTCTCCGTTTACATGGTACTTTAAAAACATAACTGACGAAACGTAGGTGTATTAATGAGTACACCTCTGCATAACCCTTCAGGGATTACAGGCGTGATGTTTTGTTATGTTATGAATGCAACAGCATGGCAGCATTATCAGGCTATCACACGCTGGGACACAGGTTTCGTCTCTCCCAAAAACTAAATAATAATAAAGGGTGTAAAACACCTCTTAACGAAGCTGAAAGGCACTGGTTCTCCCTGTCATTGCGATATTTTTTTTGTTCTACACCATACCTGGGAACCTTCTAGTTACGGAGATATTAGGGGTCAAAGTTCCAACTTTTTGACAAGTATTTTTTTTTAATACAAGTTTTTAATATAAGATTTTTACCTTAAACACCTCCACGACCCCCGTACTATTCATTCCGTCCATCAGCACAATGTTTTGAGTGCGTTACATTGAGTTCTACCACAAAACATGATTTAACACCCGCCAAAAAAAAGTCGTTTCCCAGCAATAATTTTTGCGTAAAGTTACTTAGTTTCATGTACAGAATGCTTGGTTGACGACTTCGTGATGAGGTGATTTACACGGTGTAGACTAAACTTAACAAACCAAATCCAATCCATCAAATCAAATCCATTCAAAGTCTCCTGATGTTGAAGAAACATGCATCATAAGAGATCACGGAAGAATGAGGACATGGAGTGCCCACCAACGGCGACATACCAAGCGATTCATACCCAGTGTAAGCTGACCTCGATTTGTATGAGCTTCCCATGCAGTGAGAGATCAGCTTTATTTGGTTTTGCACAGCTTGATTGGTGCGTACTGCGTAGGAGTCCATTCGAGTTGTATAAAACTTAAGGAGGAACTTACACTCGTTAAAGTTCTTCTGTAACTAGAACGTCTCGTAACTCTCGTTGTGGTCGTTTTATTGAAAGAGAAAGAAAAGTTATCGAGCGTTTATGATACTTACAAAGTTTATATGAAGACACGAGGAAGAACATAAAGAATTTTGGAATATATAGGCGGTGCCCCAAATGTTTTGGATGATTTCCTCGTCGTAAAATCAGACTATAATGTCCTCCAGATATGTATGTTTATTTGAGGGGTGGGCTGTAACTCCATCACAATGGCAAAATGCGGGTTGGTAGAACTGCCTCTATTTTTTTCTAAAAATAAAGTAGTTTATGAGTTTAATACTTTTTTAAAACATTGAAAATATCGAAAAATCGTTAAGAATTACAATAGATTTTTTAAAGCTACTTCATTTTTATTGCCAGTCGCAAAAAACCTCCAATGCAAAATCAAAATCGTGATTCGAATACTCAACAACGTCGTAAAAATCACTACAGATCATTAGAATCGAAGCAGCATCAGCTGGCAACATTCCCATCTTTGTGAAGTATTGCGTCACGGTAGGACCACACCAGTGGCTGCGCGTGAGTTGATCAATCATTCCGATCGAACACTCGATAAGGCAGCGACGCTCAAAGTTTGAATCAGTCGTAAAACGTCTAATAAATCTCGCGAATTGTTTCTGCAATTAGGGTTTGATTCGTGACTTCGTGAGCGTAATATTAGGTTTCAATTAGAATGTCACAAGATATGCCCAATATACTGTCGTGTCTGTGCATAAATATCTGCATCCTCATGAGGCAAACGATAGAGCTGTCCATTCTGTCCAGGTCGCTACGTACTGGTCGGACAAAAGCACATGACACGAGAAGAATAAGAATCAGAAGGTAGCCGCACGTCTACTGCTGGTTTACAGTTTGCTAATTTGCCAAATAATAGACAGATCACAGTCAGTTGTCATAAAATGCAATGAAACGTAGGGATGTCGTCGAAAATGGTTGGGAAGCAGTCACCCTGTCTGTTATACTTAACACTGGTCACTTATCCTTCAAAACTTGGCGGCCATGGCCTTCCTTATCCCGTTTATCGCAAAAAATGAGAGTTTATTTTTTAATTTATAAACAACTTAAAGATGCAAGTCATTATAATAATGTAACACATCACTTAAAAACGACATACTTGAGCTTGAGACTTAACTCAAATGAAAAGTGACGGGGCACTTGAGATTTATGTGGTCCTGCGCTTATATGTACAAGTTATGAAAGCCATTATGTAAATAGTGGAGGTTAACAGTTTCTATTTTATTTTCAAACTGATGACATTTCGGAGATATTGGAACGTGATCTGGCATATGACCACTAAAAGCCCGTTCCACAGTTTCTGCATGCAGACATTATATCTCACCATCTGCCTAGCCATTTCCCAAAGATGTTGGAGTAAGCTTCCAATCTAATCAGAAACAGCTGACCTAGTAGCTTACATGGAACGACTGCCTTTCAGACCTCCACAACCACCAGACCATCCACCACTATCTACCAAATAAATATAAACACGGATTAGACCTGGTCCCCATTATTTAACTTACCAGGAGGTAGTAAGACTGGGATCAAATCGTCTCTAAATCAGTGAACATGGTCATTGCCAGTCATCACGAAAATCATACTTAAATTAGAAATAAAAAGTGCACTAAACCTAGTTTTCCAACTATTAACCTAGCTACTAGCTATTTAGGGTAGGTAGCCAGGAAATCAAACTTTCTGTCATCGAAAGCCAAGAGCCACTCATGATGCACTTTAGGACTTACAACTAATAAATAGCAACGATTCTAGGAACTATTTACGCGAGTAATAAAGAAGAAACAAACCTAGATTATGTCTGATCATCCTGTAGTTTAAGTAAATAATATACTAAGCTTTACGACTTGGAGGAAATCATTTTAGAATTTAGTAGTGCGAGCTGTTGAGCACCTTTAAAGACTGAAATAAATTTCTGTCGTGAATTGAATAAGTAGAGATCTTCTATGTCATAGAATGAAAGAATTGTGTATTTAACAATAAAAGCCTCTTCTGAAAGACTATTACTTGCTTTGACAGCATCAATATTTAAACCGATAACTTATACATGGAAGAAGGAAAAATATATAACAAAGTTCGGATAATGACAGGAGTAGTAAGTAATTATAAATCGAAAGAAACCGTAATAAAACAGGCCGGAAAATTACAAATAAAGATCTGACAATTTATAAAACAGCGATAGACACTAACATAGACCATTAATTAAAGAAAAACAACATGTACAGTCAGTGAGCAGCATTACCTGACTCATTTGCCTCTCTTTGGCTTTGTGAGATGGGTCAGGTAATGGTGTGGGGCACTGTACGAGTATTAGATGTTAATCGGCCGAGAAAGTTGTAGGCGTCAAGTAAAGGAAACGGGTTGAAATCAGCCGGACAGAAGTTATCGACGGAGCGTTCTTTACGAGAAACATGAGAAGCTACCCGCGTAACTGATTCGCTGGCCGCAAGAATATAGAAGCTACATTAATAATTTATATCTACATAACATAAATAGTATCACCCTTAGAACCCTTGAAAGTTAGGCAGAGTTTTACCTAATACACCTGTACAGCCACATTTCGACAGTTATGTTCAAGTTCCATGTAATAAGGTGCGAGCCTATTGCCATCAACCGGGCACAAAGCCAGACTCGCGTATCAGACCTGCGGTCGCAAGCTCCACCTCTAGACCAACAAGGCATTCGATTTATTTATACGTTTTAAGTAAAAGGATCTCGTGGCTAAATCAGTAGTATGAAGATCAAAAAAAGCAGTAGCAGAAGAAGCATACTACATACTGAGATCCCTCTGTGCCACGGAAAGCACGTTAAGCCACCCGTCATTTTTGTAGATCATTGATAGTGGATAAGGGTAGTTCCAATCGTTCCAATCCTACGACGGGGTATCGTGTTACCTATCTGGTTGTGGAGGTCAGATCACTCCAAATAAAACACCGGAATTCAGCTGAATTCGGCTAGACTGGACGCCGACCATAACAAAATTGGAAAAAGGCTTGTCAGGTGATACATATCGTTAGTCCATCAATGGAATACTTGACTGAGAGTGGCTGCAGAAAATCAGATTTAAGTTATTCAAATCCGGAGACGCTAGGGTCGCCTGCCCTTTTGACTACCCAACGATCCACAAAGTAAATTATGCATGTCCTCTATCTACAAGCGACGAAGCCACATACAACATGACGATAGAAACCCAATCGTATTTTGCAGACAAAATTTTTCTATGAGACAACACATCCAAGAGAAAAAAAAAATGAAGGAAATATAAAGAAAATACTAAATTGAACAAGTAAATTTTAATCTTAAACAGATAAAATTGTGTGTCTCACTGCAGCACCAAATATACCCATTTAAGCAAAGTGATACTAGTTATATAATATGATCTGCCAAAGTTTGAGAATCATCGACAGCTCATATATCGCTATTTTATTGAAAGTTAATTGATGTATGCGGGCTCTGAAATTGTGCCACGGCTTCAACAATTAACGCTCTATACAGATACCGAGGAATAACCCAGTTTTGGCCCACATACATAGTTCTTTCGAATCGTGGTTAGAACTTATACGGGTGGAAAGTTAGTAAATAGAAGAAATTCTATTTCTGTAACAGTCGGCGAACGCTCTAGATAGTTTTCTGGCAGACCGAAAAATACGTTACAGTTTCTTCTTTGTCGGTCAACTTTTTTGCGAACGTCTTAGAAAATACGAAATACAACGAAGTATTTTATATCCGAGAACTTATTTAAAGTTGTAGTGCTTAAAAATAAGGTAAAGACAAAGTCAGATTTATTTTTGTTCGCAGTAAATATGGTACAAAAGATGGGAAAAATAAAATGTAGTGCAATGACACGTTTTGCCATAAAATAGCATGCCAACATGAATGAATGAGGTAGTCTCTTCTAAGTCATGTCTTAAAGTTTCGTTACACTCTTTAGAACAAACATTGCGAGTTGGCATCAGATCATATCATCAACTTTTAAACAAGCACCTACTCATAATTTACCTCTATTATCTAACAAAAAACAGAATGCTTATTGGTCACATTTTATTTCGTGAAGCTAGTTACAGTAAATCAACCTATAGTAAGAAGTTTCTAGGGTAACAACTAGTACGTAAACCTCAAACGCTCCGTCGCAGCGGTCACTAACCGAAACACTAACTCACAAGGTCGAGAATTCATGTTCATGTTCTACAGCTTGTATAAAGGATTATTATAATCAAACAAACTTTAAGTCTTGCTTTTGTACTTGGGTGTTTGCAGACGGTTCCAAAATTAATAGCTTGCATCTAGGACAGTTGAAGTTCAGTTAAAGTCAAATGTCAAAAGGAGCCTGTTCGCTTCGTAGCCTGACCTATAAGGACCTCTTATTGTCCTAAACGTCCTCCTCCGAGTCTAATGCTTAATAAAAATCTAGATCGTGACCAAGTGTTTGTGCCACAACATTGTTTTTAAGCTCTTCTAAACATTGAATACGAGATAATGTATTACCGCGCTCACTGGGGGTCGACCACTTTTCACCCTTATCCGCTGAATAATAAGATTGAAAAGCGGTCGACCAAGAAGCGTTGTTCCTGTATTCTAAATAAATCAAACTTAAACAAGCAATGCTACGAAATATGATCTTACTGTAAAAAGTAAAAGGTCATTCCTAAAACAAACCCAATTTAAATCTCCAAAACAATAAAAAAGCACCTGGCTACAATATTAACTAGCGACAATCTTTGCACAATAATCGCGTTCAATTCTCACAGCGTCAAGTAACAAACGCACAAAACGTACATAATGCATGACACATTATAAGTGCACCTACAGAAGTACATGCAACCACAAAAACACCGCTGCTAGAATGCTAACACCGTTTTGGTAAAGCTCTCTCGATAATCGAGATGCGGAAGCGAGAATACGGAATACGTTCAGACGCCTCGAAGGTGCCTGAGAGTCGTAAAAGCCTTATTTATTGTAGAAACTTGTGTTGAAGTACTGTTATACTTGAAGCATAGGACGACGTGACAGGCATTCTAAGGCTTTGTAATGGGTGAAGCGAGATTTTATTCTCGTTGGAGGTGTTTTTGTAGTTAATCCGATGAAAATCTATATTTTTAATCAGGGAAAAAATTGAAGAATGAGGTTTCATTGCGATTTGGCGAATAAATATGGAAATATTGTTCTATAATTATGTATTTAGTAGTGTGAAATGCCCCCTGCCTTGCCAACTGTGGTCAAAATATAAAGCAAAGAAACATTTTATGGATCATACTCCTGTTATAACATAATGAAGGATTTATCAATAACCTTCTTGATTAATACCTTTAGAAGAGACAGATAAGGAAGCAGTCTGTATTGTAGATAGTACGTAAGAGGTGACGATAATGACAGATATTGCAGCAGTAATACAGTTCTCAGTATCAGAATTCAACCCTAGTGAGTATCACAAAGCGGGGACCAATCAAACTGCATGAATGCACCAGCACACGGCACTAGAGCAACAGTACGTAATGATCTCGGTTCATCTGGCTTCAATCACGTTCAATTCACAAGTCATTCGGTCCCAATCCCACTCAATGGCGATAGCGGTGCACCTCCTGTGTGGAACTAGGTACGCACTTGATTGATGTTTTCATTCATCTATTTCGCTCACAATTTTATTTGTATATGGCAAGTTGACTTTAAGATTGTTTGGTGAATTTCTAGCAAAGTATGAATTTGAATGTAGTCGTTGAAGAGGCTAGTTAATAAACTATGAGTTATTGCACATGAACTTAGCTGAAAATATAACTACATAATAATGTTAAAGTACGCTTCAACACATGCCACAATAGCCTATTCCTTTCAATGGCAACTATAAACTTCCTCGGCAATAGGAAACTACACGATATCCTGCTTTTAAATGCATAGACTTTTCTGTAAACTCTAACAAACTTTTCGTTTACTGCAACTTGGCTAGAAACCGAGCATGTTAGCAAAAAATTCGCAAACCTTTTTCCAATCATGTCAAGTCGGATTTTCTTGCTATAGACGATTTTTAGTGACAATTCCACTCACCATAAAGATCGAATACCAACAATGCAACGAAACTAAAAATTTTTGAAATTCGAATGTAAGTCCTCTAAAAATAGTACACGGAACTTTTGGCGCGGCCAAAGCTGAATAACGCTAGACGCAATCTTAATTTTTCAACACAATTTTACGAAACCATTTGTAAATGTTTTCCGAAAATTTCATTCAAACGCTAAAAGAATGCTGAGGCTCATGCAGGATGCTCTATAATCTACAGACCAAACAAAACTAAGTAAAACGTATACACGAACTTCCCCGTTCAGTACAATAACGCGTGCTACGGTATGTCGTTGTTAGCGATACACAAAATACCTTCCCTTTTATACGAGAAAACGCCATCAGCAGACATATTAACATGTGAGGTACAGTCGTAAATTTTTATATGAACGGGTAACACGTCACAGTGATGACGTGTTACGAGAACGATGAGAAGTATGGCAACACACGCGTGTTGCCATGCTCCGTTATTTTTACGTGGAAAGGGGGAAAATTGCGTGACGAAGTTGCAAACGAGACAGTGTTTTCGCACAAACAATGCACGCACAATTTGAGATATCTGTTCTGTATACATCATACACATGATCCGTGTGATATGACTGACATGAGGGGATTTGGCGTGTTTTATTTACTTTGCGGTTTAGTAGGTCAGGTTTGAAACGTGTGGTTGTTTCTTTGGATACATTTTAGCGCTTGTTAGAGCCACATTAGTATCTAAACGTTTTACTCTTTGACAGTTACGTTTCGTTACGCTTGTTAGTGTTGCCATATAAAAAAAAGGTTTTGTCATCAAGCTGTCGATTCTGTTGTTGTAAATTATTATCAGTGAAACAACAAAGGCGGTAGCTGATGTCCAGTATAATAAATCATCAATTAATTGCACTTCGCACATTATCATTACAGTGTTAACAAGCTCCAACCGTTAACTTGAAGATAAAGTTTCGGAAAACCATATCAATAACAATTTACGCATTAACACTTAAAGTTCCCACTACATTCCACGTACAGTTAAGTACCACAGAAAAATCTTTAAAATACTTGAAAAATGCCGGCTTCACATAGGTTAACTAGGTAGTGCAGGCCTACATTCAACTCTATACCTTAACAAGGTGCAATAAAATTGGAATTTGAATATTGAGAAGGGTTTCTTTAAATATAATCAGTTGGCTGAGGGAAATTAACACCGTGGGATATTGAACGGACATCAATCATTGACAACTAGTACCGTAATGGGGCATCGACAACCCACCATTTTATTCGAAGACCTTAAATTATCACTTTATAGTATATTGCTCATTAATTTCTCAACACAAAGAAGTTATTATCGACATAAATACGCTTACGAAATAAGTGTGTATCGTTATTCATTGAATTTAATGGTCGGCTGAATACCAGATCCACAGGTGCTTTCTCATTATCTTGCAACAGAACTGAGCATCAAAAGAAATATAGAGAACTAGCTGTCCCGCGCAACTTCGTCTGCGCCACATTTTCCCCGTTTTCGCAACATTTTTCATTGCTGCTCCGCTCCTATTGGTCGTAGCGTGATGATATATAGCATATGTCCTTCCCCAGGTTGAAATTTATCTTCTTGCCAAATTTCATTAAGATCCGATCAGCCGTTTAGTCGTGAAAAGGTAACAAACAAACAAACAAACAGAGTGACATTCGCATTTATAATATTAGTATGGATGCCGACAAGCTGTCATTTTAAGATGAAAAGCAAAACTCTGTCAAACTCAAAACTGAATCATCAGATATAGGATTAAATTGTGTTTCCTTCATATTCAAACGTTTACAGAAACGGAACGACATCCTACTAAAAATAAAATAATAGTACCAAACGCTCGGGTCATGGGGCCCAAGTGCTCATTCTCTTTTTAAGGAAATATCTCGTCGACCTGTTGACACTTCACGAGACCAGAGGGCTGGCTATTTCTTTGGGCAAAGAATTAGCATTGCCATTCAACGTGGCAAGTCTTCTGGGCACGTTTCCGGATGACAACGATGTGGAGGAGTATTTCGATGCCTAAGCATTCTGTTGTTTTTAAGTTAGTTTATATTTAGTTACTTAGTTTATGTATATTTAGTTTTAGAAAATAAATAAATTTGCTAAGATTATAAATGCGAAAGTTTTTGTGAGGATGTATGAATGTTTGTTACACTTTCACGCGAAAACTACTACACGGATCTGGATGTTTGGCACAGGGATAGATCTGGCATAGCACACAGGATACTTTTTATCCTGGTCGTACGATCCCATGGGACAATTACCAAACAACACGCCAGCGAAACCGTGGGCATAAGCTAGTTTTTAATTAGTTTACAGCTAATCGCATTATTTTAGTGATTTGTAGTGCAAGGGAGCTAATTTGTAAATTGGGTCTACGTACGCCTTTTTTTTTTTTTTTTTTTTTTTTTTTTTTTTTTTTTTTTTTTTCGGGATGGGAAATCATCAAATGACTTCTCCCGCTCTGGGCGGAGCGGGAGGGAGTGTCAGACTTGTACTGACTAAAACCCACCCATGTTCCTTCTTCGCCCTTTTTGTTCCAGGGCCGCGGTATCTCTTTCGAACAACCCGCAGCCCTGGCAGGCATCGGCCCTCTCGGGCCCCATCCGGTTTGCTGAGATCTCCTTGAGGCGCGCGTGGAACACGTACGCGCCGTCGACACGGCCTGTCGTCATGAGACGGACGGACGGTGAGCTAGCCCATTACTCACCGTCCACAGGCTCGCGCCTACGGTGGCCGGGGGCCACTGGTTGCCCCCCGACGCCCGGGGCGTCTCCCGCGGCGGCTGGGACGTGAGGTTCTCTCCCTCTCACGTTCCGCCACCTCCTTCGCTAGCATGACTGCTTCGCAGAAGGAGGCGACGGCATCCCATTCCCTCTCGCTCCGGACCATGGATTGAACCAGGGCCGGACGCGAGAGGTCGCCGCCGCCAATCGCCGCTACGAGGACACGGCGGTGCTCAGCCCAAGCGGGGCAGAGCTCCACGGTGTGCTCCACCGTGTCCTCCGGCCGATCCTCGCAATGGGTCTACGTACGCCTCAAGTTGTGTTGGGCAAGACATCTGGGTAGACGCGGAGATGGCCGATGGAGCAAATCTTGGACCAAGTGTTGGCCAAGTTAAGGCCAAAGAAACAAAGGCCGTCCAAAAGCTGACGATATCGTTAAAATAACGGGAAACACCAGGATGAGTGACGTACAGAACAGGGAAGTTTGGTAGAAGAAAGGGGTGGCCTATGAGTGCGTGATTCTGAACTGATGTGCTAATCATGATAGCTACAAATTGGTATTTACAGATCCTTAAGCATTTGTTTACGTTTAAATCAAATAGTTTTGGAACAGCCAGTTAACAGACGACAATAGAAGAAAAAAACCGGCCAAGTGCGAGTCGGACTCGCGCACGAAGGGTTTCGTACCATTATTTAAAAACGAGCAAACAAATCATTTTTTTTGTATTTTTTTTTTGTATTTGTTGTTATAGCAGCAACAGAAATACATAATCGTAGAAATTTAAACTGGCTAACTATCACGGTTCATGAGATACAGCCTGGTGATGGACGGACGGACGGACGGACAGCGAAGTCGAATACGGTCCCGTTTGACCCTTTGGGTACGGAACCCTAACAACGTGTTGCGCCGACCCCAAGTGTCATGGGCCGAGTGTAGGAAGATGATGACTTTCGAAACACACTATAAATATATAGGTACATCGAACCCCAGACGTGCTATCGTCGAACAAAGTAAAGTCTATGTTTTCATAAGCGCTCCGTGTCAGGAGAGATTATACTTGTCAAACTTATCTTTCTATGATAACAAGCCAGAAGTAGGACATTGGAGGACTGAGGCAAATTCCTATTTAAGTCCAACTTAATAATATTATTCAGAATGAGTTCCGAGTATCAAAAAGGAATAATAATTAATTACGGGGCATCAAAAAAAAATCATCCGCATCGCTGTCAAAGTGTCAACGGGAAAAGTGCTGATTCTTTGGCCAAAAAAAAGATTTTTCTTCGTGAATGAATGAAAAACTTTTAAACAACGTCTACGAGCTGTCAATGTCATCTATGAAATGAGACTGAGACTGAACGCGTTCAGTTTATTTGGTAAAACTCGGTCCTTGTCTCCCAATGTTGTCCTATAAGATCATTTCATGATACGAGTAGCTTTACGCCCTGGCTGGAGGCCTTAAATTCAATCAGCCACAGGATTGACCGGTTAAGTAGAAGCCAGCCTCAGAGGCTGAACTGCGAGATGACATACCAAAAAAAAAAAAGTAGCTTTACTGTATTAAGCGCTCGCTCCTAGTCTCCCAATGTCCTCCTATAAGATCATTTTATTTGATAGCGTTACTGTTCTAAGCGCATATGTATTAACATAACAAAACATCACGCCTGTTAGCCCCGAAAGGTTAAGTAGAGGTGTACCTAATAGTACACCAACATTTCGCCAGTTATGTTTGAGTCCCATGTAATAGGGGACGAGCCTATTGCCATTAAACTAGGCACAAATCCAGATGCCGTGGCTGCTTCTGAAAAATTCCTGATTGAAAAACCCAATAACACTTTGCTTAACCTGGGAATCGAACCCAGAACCATGCTCAGCAGTCGCGCTTACCACTGGACCAACAAGCCAGTCTCGTGTGTACAAGGTGCTGCTTAGCATCCTCGTCAAATTCAAGGCGGTTACTATGCTAATGATTCTCGTCCCGAATCAATAATAAAATGGGCAGGTATTTTTTTTTTTCTTATTTACGGAAATCGGTAAGTGTGAACCACCCGTGTTTTAAATGCGGGCCGTCTGATTCTCGCCCTATAACCTCGCTTCCACACATACAAACAATCTCAAACGTTTATTTAATCATTTCTTATTCCCTAAACCACGTTAAGGGGGTTATTCTGAAATACTGACAAACAGAAATAACCAACAAAAACCGGTGTTTATAAATAATTAACTAGATACCGTAATTTTAATTGATTATTTATGTTTTATGTCACAACCTCCCGAATTTTAACGAGGATGCAAAACAACACCTTGTATTAAATACAGACAAATTATTTTCTAAATCTAGATCTAAAACAAAACAAGTGTAACAATTTGTACTGCATTTAATGTAACATTTTCAAGAGCTAGTTAACTAGCCCCCGATAGTATTTCTACAATGTAAGACAATAAACAAGGTTGTACCTGAACTAGATTTTCCGCTAGGCTATATTTTTTAATGCGACACTGACACGGAAACGGCGCCTGCGCCGCCGGTTCGTACGCACAAGTCATGACCGCAGAAGTATGCTTTTGTAACGTGACATACAAAATACAGGGTTAAAGTAAATTTGCTAGAGAAACTTACGTGATGGGTTTCAATATCGCAACACAGTGGATATACAATTTTTTTGGATGTCAGAAGTACGAGAATAGATTTTTTGTTTCATGGTGTTTAGACTTCGCAACCCATCACACGTCTTTGAATATTAAACAAAAAAAAAACAGATTTTTGAGTTACTACCATGTGTTGACGACCCCCAAAAAATCTTCAAAATCTTTCTTTATCATGTAAAGGTATCGATTTCCACTACGGCTGTGGAGTTTTGCTAGATAACTTATGTTATTATAATACTTCTCGCCACACTATCATTTATTCCATTTTCTTTATTTTTTGTGGCATTTCTAAGTTCAATGAACCTATATCAGAATTAAAGTAAGTATCGAAACGAGTATAATCTGCAATTGTTTTTACTTATTGAGGTAATACACTTGTTCAAATATGTATACTACACCATGACGTCAAATTAACATCCATACTTCACTACATCGTACATAATATTATAAATATAATTATTCAAAAGTAACTATATCTGTCGGTCTGAATATCACGTTTTACCTGTTACGTCTAAGCTGATTTGGATCAATGTGGCACACAGATATGACCTGGGTTAATTAGAACACAGGGTCTACTGTTTATTCCGGCAGTAGGTACGTTCCCGTGCCATAATACCCGACCTCCACACAGACGAAGCTGAGGGGCAAGAGCTAATACCACATTTATTATGGAGCCCTAACTTTAAAACGGCTGTTGTGAACTTGTCACAATATTTTCGTCGCTGTCTTACTCTGTTAACAATGTCTAAGTAAATCGAAAGTTAAGAACTGGGATTAAGTTGTTGTCGGCCGAGAACGATCAATCGCGCCATGTCAAGACCGTTAACAGACTTCTGGAGATTAGATTAAAAGTTTGTAAGTAATGCGAAGAGGTCTGAAATAGCCTCAGCCTTGTGACCACATTGAGCCGATCATCACTACCACATTTCTCGGCGCGCAGTCGAATAACATCAAGTCGGGTCGTCCGAATTGAAAGGAGGCGAATGACGTGTTTTTCGTTTTATACATACACTAGCTGTCCCGCGCAACTTCGTCTGCGTCACATTTTCCCCGTTTTCGCAATATTTTTTCATTGCTGCTCCGCTCCTATTGATTGAAGCGTGATGATATATAGCCTTCCTCGATAAATGGGCTATCTAAAATTCCTCGATAATAGGGCGACCGAAAGAATTTTTCAAATCGGACCAGTAGTTCATGAGATTAGCGTGTTCAACCAAACTAACTCTTCAGCTTTACAACATTAGTATAGATAATATCACGCCTGTAATCTCCGAAAGATTAGCCACAGTCATTAGTTTTTCATTTTATTGCATGCAATAATAGTCTTTTTGACCGGCTCAAATCCATTTCGCGTTGTTAAGTGTGGTCACTCCTTAACGCGAAGAGTTGCGACCTGAAACAGCGTTAGCGGATCTATCGACGAAGACGGGCTTACCATTTTAGGAAGTGGTCCACTCAACTGTCACGAGCTCGTGATTCTTCGCAGAACCGAGGGGTTGCTATGCGCTTGCGCCTGCGCTCACAAAACGAGAAAAGTATTCCTCTATTTGATTCCGAGAACGCCTACAGACTTTTTAAAGCCGGTTTCTGTAATTACCGTGAAAGATATGAAAGCGCGATATTGACTTAAAACCAGAAATTACAGCAAGGCCTTCCAAATGAACGCACTGAGGAATCTACATAAAACTCACATTAGTAGTCCGCGCTTTGTTCCTCGTCCTACTAAAATATCTTGAAGAGAATAAAGCCTAGGGAGCGGAAAATAAGCTTTTTAGCGCTAACAATGAACTACAGAAACTCTGAGAGAGTTATTTGAGTCAAGTCTGTGTAATTAATTTTGCATACCCTGAATTAAACATGTTCTGCGGTGTGGTCCTCTTGTAAAGTGGCGGTTGGAGAAGAAATTTGAGATCACACGGGCAATTTCGGCCAACATTGATTAACTAGCTTATGCCACGGCTTCGCCCGCTTTTTATTCGATAATTGTCCACGGAATCGTACTACCGGAATAAAAAGTATCCTTTGTGCTATTCCAGACTATTATCTATCTCTGTGCCAGATTCCATCCAGATCCATTTAGAAGTTTTTGCGTGAAAGAGTAAAAAACATCCAGACATCCATACATCCTTACAAACATTTGCATTTATAGAAGATATTTAGAAAGAAGGAAGTGAAATTGAATTTAAATGCACCCCTAAACATGTTATAGTTCACGGTCGGCTTCAGATTTTCAATAATTTCAATGTTGCTAGCTTGGTCTCAAAAACATAATACTTTGCGTGTCTTTATCATCGCATCAAGACATATTTACAAGTGCAAAACCGTTACTTTCATTCAAGGCATGAAAGCAAATTTTTCCTTGTAAAACATGAACACTGTAAACTTAAAAGCGGTGCAATAAAAGTCAGTGAACAAGTGTGTTAAAAAAATAGTACCGCTAATTGCAAAAACAGCGAGTTTTCGGTAAAAACAAGAACGAATCAAACGAAATGGAGTAAACGCAGGTGTCAGGAGATACTTATCGGTTATCAGAAGTACCGGTGGACACGCAATGTGCAAAAGTAATATGGCCTCCTTGACAGATGGACAAGGATTTCGATGACAATAATTTCGAAGTGCTGACGGACATATTCGGAGAAGTATCAACAACAGCTGCACTTAATAATGATTGTAATGATGTACAAATAATTTCGAAAGAAATAAAAGCAACAAGCATTATCATCATAATGATTGAAAACACCTGGTTGGTTAATGCTCTTTTTGAAGTGAAAATGGCGGCGTTGTGCACTTTTGTGATGGGTAAAAAATGTTAAACTCGCGTCACTCGCGTCCTGATCGATAATTCGTAAGACGGATTGACATTAGGTTACGAAGGAATTTGAACTTTATGTTATCTGTCATTGAGTTTGGGTTTCCAAAACTGGATAATTATCTTATGCACAAAAAACCTTCTAAACAAAACCTTCGGTTTCTCCAAAGAGGTAGTAAGACGGTTGTAATAGTTCTGAAGTGTTACATTTTTAATGTAATATAAATTGTCATGTTTGTGTACGATAGCGCAATAAATGAATATTGTATTTTACCACATAAATGATAGAACTTTTATACTGATAATAAAAGCAATTCGTGCAAAATTATTCCCTAACCATTACAAAATATCAAAAATGCATAACGTTAATATTCAAGTTTTACTTCTGTCGGCACTCCTGGAGTGCAACCCGTTTTTTTTTTTTGACGCTATTTGGAAAGGGGAAGCTAGTCGCGTCCATGGCTCAGTCAAGCTATTTTGAAACATGCTTACTTATTTATATGTCAGCAACATAATTTTCGACCAATGACGATCCTTGAAACTAGCTATACTAGCGCTATTAGTTTCACAGTTACCCTGCCCATTGCAAGCTATTTCAAGTTCGTCCTATTCTATATTCCGAATTTGGGCCGTCATAAAAAGATCTTTTAAAGATTGAAGATTCAGCAAACATTATGCGCATTATTATCGACACAGGCATAAAAACCCAATTTCCATACAATTAAAAACTGGTATAGCTACAAACGAAATCCAAAGACGCGCAGTAATTAAGCGAGCCTTCACCACTTGTTCAGATGTGCTACATACAAATGTGCCAGCTAGATGCAGGTGTCAGCAGATACCGATCGTGTCAAACAAGAACCGCTTGCAAGATGCTGAGGATAATGTTGTCACCCATTAATAAGACATCGCGTGAGTGCAGCACGCAGTTTGTAATGAGGACGTGATGAAGGGATACGGGATACTTGAAACACTTGCTAATCGTAAAGATACTTCATGCTGCATGCTTCTTTTGGCGCTTGAATCACGTTGTCAAGAGGGCGCTCTTCGTCAACAATTGTGAAATTGTCTAGGGCGGCGTTAGTTCCGATTATAGCCACGCGACAAAGGATCCATGTAGAACTATACTGGAATCTGCCAAATAATCTGACCAGTGGGTCAAGCGGCCAATGTTATAAACCAAGAGCGAGAAAACACAGCTCATGACAAAGGCCATCCATCATTTAAAATGCAAAAATGTTATCTATCCACATTTTCGGTAAAAAAGTGACGATTAAATCGTTGCGATCCGTGCTTTTTTAATAAAAATTGTTTAATAATTCTTCCATTCTTTAGGAAGAACGGTTTCACTTTGGTCTACAAAAAGTTATTGCAATGGGGTTCTCTTCATCTATGCTAACATTAAATTTATTTTCTTTGTCTCCTTTTGTAAAGATGAACTTTGTTTAATGTTAGACACATCGGTTGACCGACCAAATCGCATGAGAAACACAAACACAGTAATCCTTTAACAAATATTGTTCTACAACCATTGTTTGAAAGTGAACGCGTGCTGATTTTTTCGTCGTTTTACTTTTCAAACAACTTTTTTTGATACACAAAAGAGTTCCCAGACATTAAAAATAAATTCGATTGTTGTCTACGCTTTTTTGTTGAGCTAAAATCGCATATTTTTATTTAGGTAAGGCATTGTTTGATGTTATTTATATTGGGATTAAAACTAACCATTAATTTAAATACAAATAATGCTCTCATTGTATAGACGGCAGCACATCAAGCTACCCGAAACTGTCAAATTTTCCCAATAAACCTTGAATCTAATTCTTAAAACAAAGTTGAAAATCTACTTAAGAAATTTGACAGGTTGTTGTAGGTTGATGTGCTGGCGTGTGTACTTGGTCAGTTTATAAATATAAGTGTCTTCGAAATCTTTAGCGCTTAGAAGCCGACATTGTTTCTATTAGGTATATGTTTTATAGTTTTACTAAATAATAAAAAAAATCTAAACCAAAAATCTTCTATACCTATACCAAAATAACTCCAAACATAATAAATTCAGACACAAGGAATAACTTTAATTAGGTCTCCTATAAACATGATTCGCAACATAATCTCGTGGTCACAGCTGATCTTCTAAAAACCCATGACATATTCAGTAAAAACTCCAGCTTTTGTGAAGGTCAGAACATGACAATTCTCGATGAAAACTCACCGGTCGCCGGCAAGAACTAAACGTATGAACCGGTGAGTAAACATTTGGATACCTTAGCATAGCGAAGGCGTTGAATAAGGTAAAGCATACCTACTCACTTCCACATTTACCTGGCCAGTCCAGAAAAAAAAACGTAACTTTGTCTTCGATAACGGCGACAAATACAGTGTGTGGCTTGGCTATTGGCTAATTGTATTAAAGTTTCGTGTGGAATAAAACATTCCCCAGTTCAAAAGATCAAAATATTGCGCGTGTCATCATAACATTTACGTCTTCTTTGACAGTCATCCGGATTTTATGTCCCTGCAATGCAACATGGACATTCATTTTATTTTCGTTCAAATCTTTGACAGGTTTTAACTACGCCACCTTGCCTGACCAATCCTGAGGGCTTAAAATGTCGAGAACTTGTCAATTCTTCTGACGATTGTTGACGTCCATATTGGTTCGAAGGATGGGTCTGGTCAACTACAAATTAGTGTGGTTTCGCTCAAAGTTTGCAGAGCCGGTTTCATCTGGGGGACCAGTTAACATATGTAGCTGTTCAAGCTAAAGTACAAGCCGTAAATGTGAATTTGTGTTGCTGACAACTTTACATGTCGGTCTGTATATCGTTACACGTTCTGGTACTACAGTTTCATTTTTTGGCTTGAACAAATTGCTCACATACCTGTTCAAATTAAAACGGTGGAGACATACGACAGTAAATTTTATCATGTCAACAAATCAATTATGTAGCAGCTAATCAACACAAGAACTCAAAAACTGCTCGACAGAACTGGCTCAATTTTATTGGCAATTATGGCAACACCCTAAATGTTAAATCTTTTCAATAGTAGAGGAATCATCGAAATCGGTCGGCGTGCTAAATAACTACGCTGAACATCCATACAAAATCATCATCTGCCTCATCATCTGCCTAGCCTTTTTCCCAAACTATCTTGGTGTCGGCTTCCAGTCTAACCGGATGGAGCTGAGTACCAGTATTTTACATAAAGCGACTGCCTATCTGACTTCCACAACCCAGTAACTGGGTAATACGATACCCCTTGGTAAGACTGGATGTCAGACTTTTTGGCTTCTGACTACTCGTCACGACTGTCAAAGATCTACAAATGACAGCCGGGACCAACGGCTTAACATGCTTTCCGAGGCACGGAGGAAACTCGGTATGTAATTATGGTCACCCATCCACGGACCAACCTCGGCAAGCACAGCTTAACCATAAAGATCGACCCGGGTGGCTGTTATTATTTAGCCACGAGCTCCTCTACATCCATACAAAATATACCTAATAAATTCCATTACTTTCGCGCGAAAAATACATATACGCCTTCTTGGCAGTCTGCTAATGAGAATAGTATTAAAGTAAAAGGAATAGAAGCTACAACCATGGTCGAATGAAGGAGGAAATAGTCTGTGCCGGGCAACCGTCGCTCAAGACCGTATAACTCAGAGCAGAGGACATTTGTGTTGGGAACTCTTATTAGTGTTGGGAAACTATATGATGTCGATAAATTTAACTATGTGAACGTTCACTTTACATTTCCTGGGGTCAGCGCAAATAATTTAAATGTTTTTCAACATTTCAGCTAGACTTTATAGCATTTCTAGTTCAATTAGATTTAAGACGGCTAATTTTAGTGTCAGTAAACTACAGAAGGGAAATTTTACTATCCCGACGGTTGAACACCGTTAGTGCCTACTTAATTAAAAGTAGGACATTCTGTGAAAGAACCTTTTCAACTTTCTAATCGGGGTATAATAAAAGAAAAATAATTAAATTCACCTCCTACTGGAGGTACGAAACCCGTAACACGAGGTATAACAGTAATGTACCCGAGCCGAAATGATATCTCAAGCAATTAACTAACACCACTTACACCTGCCCTTGTTCATATTAATCAAATTTAATTTGAAACATTCGTTCGCGTGTTCGTTCAATTCTTATTACACGAATTCACATGGGGGAGTCCCGAAAATCGATACGCAGGTGCGGTCAGCACTAGACGGCATGGCGCCTCTAATTCAATCCGGTCAAGAAGGGAGAACGCTTATTGCTAAGCCCTTACATACATTACACTTCGCACTCGATTCGGCCGGGTTGTATCGCCCATGATTTTCGCCTGACGAAGTCCCCTTCCAGTCATAAATTCTCTTCCTTTGCAAAAGTACCCGGCCTAATTAACTTGGGATACTTCAGTACTTCTGAATATTTCAAACGTGCTACCGGGAGTCTCGTACCCCTTTGAAGGTTATCGCTGACTATAATTACGTGGTAATATTTCAAAAGGTTTGGGCCAGCTCATGACAGTTCGAGGTATGACGGCCTAGAATATGTATCCGTGTAAAAGGGTCGTGTTACGGCAAAACTTTCCAGACTTTGCAGAAGGCGTCATTATCTTCTCCTGGGGATTATGTACGCGTAAATTTACAACAGCCCTCGAACAGACGAAGTCATCTTCTATTGTGTTAAGACGCTGCTGAAGTGCTAAGTAAAACTTATGTTGATTTACTCGTAGATGCGTTTAAAGTTTCAAACATTATTAAAGAGTACCTACCTATCTATTTTACTTTAGTTCTCTTTAGTACTTTATGCTCTTTCAGTTATACGGGCATACTTTAATTACTAGACACTGGCTTTATAGTGATGAAGTACTAGATGGTAACATCCATCACAGCCTTTAAAACATAAGACCATGAAGCTACAATTTCTCTCTAAATCGAAATTCAAATACTAAATCTCACACACAAATAAGGACATGATCGCACACCACGTCTGGGGTCACCATCAGTCTGGTCTTTCATTTTTCCGGGCTTTATGACTTGTACCTATCCTACTAATATTATAAGTGCGAAAGTTTGTGAGGATGGATGGAGGGATGGATGTTTGTTACTCTTTCACGCAAAAACTACTGAATGGATTTGGATGAAATTTGGCACACGGGTAGTTTATAACCTGGATTAACACATAGGGTACTTTTTATCCCGATAGTATGTTCCCGTCAATTATCGAACTCCACGCGGGCGACGCCGCGGGCATAAGCTAGTTTTAAATATGTTTAAACAGTTGAGTGATTACTGAAAAAATAAAATAAAATTAAAAAATTAAATGTCGGGACATATATGTATGTATAGACTCATTCCTTTTTCCCATATGGGAGAGGGGGTAGAAAAGTAGAAACTACAGACGTTTGTATAATTCTGTGCTACTGGCCGGACATTTCTGCAAATGAGGTGTTTTGTCAGGACTTTTCCAAAATGGTAACCCTAACCACATAACCGTCGCAACAAAGTGTCGCGAGGTGAACGAACGACAGCCGCAAACGACTCCCTGAGCATTTCTCGCGACGTTTCCGTTTCCTGCGACCAATCGATAACAATATCTCCACGAGTGTGAAGTGTCTCACTACGAGTAGTGACAACTACACCCGACCGTTTCTCATTGATAGAATATTTTAAAGAAGCTGTCAATTTTCGGAGTAAACTTTTGTTGTTTCGGACCACTTTTTTCAGTTAAGAATGGATTGGAATGGAATAACTTAAAAGTGCATGTATCCTTTGGCGCTTTAGTAACATGAAAGGAGGGTGCTGTTGTTAAGCGTTTGTGAAATTGTAATAAAACACCAAGATGGCGGCTTCGTCCTGATTAAGGCCATGCAGCACTGTGCCTAAATTGCTTATCCAAAAACATTGCTGTTTCCAAATCAGTCTCCAGAACAAAGCTTTGTTAAATGTAATTTCGGAAAGACTGATGACTAGTGATGACTTTAAAATTCAAAACTAACAAGACAGTACACATTAAACATTAACATCAAGCACCCATAAACCACTCGGTCTCAAGTCTCAGTCCTAGTTCAGAGCCATAGAGCCATAGTTGAAATTCTAAACTACTCTATGGACCATTGTCAATGTTAAGAGCCTATAAGCTTCGCGGGTTAGGTGCTGAATGTCAAGCTAAAGGTCGAGTCGCGGTTCAAGCACATTAAGCGAGGCAAGAATGTGTATCGGGGACGCCAGATTAGCTACAGCATTTCTCAGTTTTCTGGTCGAGTTGCTTGAATAGGAGCAGATCTGGAGCCTAGGTTTGTAAAGGAAATTTTACACTTTCAAGAGATGAATTTAGCAGACGTTAGCAGACTGAAAGCCAGACAGACCATGAGTGAATAACATTCAGATAATCACGGGACCAGAGAAGCATAGCACAAAACGACGTGATGATGATAATGAAGAGAAGAATTATGAAGATGTAGCTTCTAAAACAATCTGAAGAGACAGTATTCTCTTCTTCGCTTTACTTTCTAGGGTCCACGTTGATATTATCAAAAAACAGTCCCAACACTTACTAAAATCCAGAAATACGATCATACATTCCCAACTAATCGAAGGTGAGAGGAAATCAAGAAAAACGTACCTCCGTACCTCTTAAACGTTTATGTGAAGTGCTCTCAACATTTTGTCGTACAACGCGACGTGCACATTAGGCCTACCCTTGTGATGTGTGAGCCGGAATAGGTAAAAGGTTTTCAACATCTGCTCCCCCTACAATATTAAAAGTTGTGCAAAGTGGGTGCGAGTTTATAAAAAAGCGTCGTCTGGCGAGAAATATGACGGTGTTGAACCATGAATGTGTATTGAACGAGTCTAATACGCACTCTTTGCTTGTGAGCCGGCAAATCCTTGTACGAGAAATTTATTTGTCGTCATCTTGTTCAGTAAAAGGCACGAGACATATTCTTAACATCTTCCCGTTTTTTTTTGTGTCAAACATGTTTTAGCTAAAATACGGTTCGATTAAACATTTATTTCAATTAGACCATTACAGGCACTTTTGAAAGTCAAAAAAATTATAAAAATAACACGAAGCTACAGTCCCAGTCATAAGACATAATAACTTGTGAAAGTACTGTAGTTGCATTCCAAATCGTAGATGAGGAAGAAGAGGAGGAAGAGGATGACTTATACATTTTTTCACAACATTAAGGCACAGTTTTTCGATTACTATCAATAAATTGTAATACAAGGTTTATGGTCAGGCTGGCTGCTAAAAATCTTGGAAAACAGTTCACAGCTTAAAGACCTGGGTCAGCATTTTCTGGTATTCTCTGTACAATTTGCAGCAGTTATGGGCTACTCTTCAGGCAAAATGTTTGAACTGTTTTTAAGAACAACAGCAAAAGCTGCTTTGAATGAATTATCGCTAACAATTACAAAGAAAGACAATACAAACGACTGTTAAGAGAAACGTGACATTAGCCTTCTGAGGAGGTGAGTTTCATTGTTTATGAATGTATCGTCGGCTTCATCTACGTTCATAGCCACCTCTAGAGTACAGTGCAGCAATGAATCTAGGTGGCAAGATAAATGACAATCGTTTTCAGTGTTTCGTGTTTTTACAATGACTTCCACGGATGACTTTCATGTTCGTGAACGGCCGCTGTCAGTTGTGCCTTGTCATCTCTTAGCTGCCACGGCTCATTTCGAACTAAATATTTTGTCTTTTAATGGTCTTTTTTGTTTTTACTTAAGACACTTTTAACGTGCACGTCTTGCTACATCGTTCTCACATTATGTACCATCTCAACATGAATGATGTAACCAAGTTTTTTGTAACAAGATTCTGATTTTAAAGAGTATCCATGGAGTTTCTTGCCCATTCTTCTCCATAGAAATCTACGCTTCGGAATGGGCAACTACAGTACTTTCACAGTTATTATGTCTTTTGACTGGGACTGTAGCTTCGTTTTTATTGTTGTTCGACTATTCAAAAGTGCCACTGCACGTGTTACTGGCCTACTTGAAATAAATGATTTTGATTTGACTTCATCCACACATACACAGAACTAAAAGAAATTTACCAAATTAGACATATCGGTGCATATTATTCTTGACAAGCAACGCTACCTTAAACCGCAAACTTAAAGTGGGCACACTCTAACGGTTATGCCCATATACATCTTTGGCTTTTCTATCATCGCTGCATGAAATGTCACTTTGCCTATGCCCTCTGAAATCTGAAAGGAGTTTGAATGGAAATCGAATAAATACAAACATTGATTAGACGCAATCTGTCTACCATTGATTCCTAAGTAAGGTTTGCGGTTAAAACCGTTGAAAAATTCACCCCAGGAGCGGCCAACTTCGTCCAATCCAATTACTGACGCGGAACTCCGGAAATTCTAAACCGATTATACGGAATTGAAAACATTAAGTACTTTACGGATTTCGACTGTCCCTCGACGGGATATCGAACCTTATTTCCGGTGAATTGGTGTCACATTATAATGGCGACGAAATGATTACGAAGTCAAAGATAGAATGTGGATGAAAATTATTTACGGAAAACTCTTATTTCGCACTTCGAGCAAAGAAAGTACTGATTAAGAAAGTTTTATAACTTGGCATTCTGGAGACAAACATCGTTTCGATTAAAACGTGACCGAAATTGCTCGTTACAACTTTTGGACTGCGAGCAAATCAGTTTTGATAGATAAATCATGCAAAACATAAACACCCTAACAGCGAGTGTCTGAACTTATTTAAGTTTTATACAAACTTACATATTTTCTACTTCCACAGGGATTTTAATACACAAAAGATGCCTATTTACTGCTTTATGACGATCTAGTTTACTGAAAAATCATTTGCAAAATGATAATGAACGTTATTGAAGTCGAATAGTGTTTTTTTTTTGTCAAAATCCTTTATAGTTGATATGAAAAGAAAAACACGGAATTTGTGTTTTTATCTTTAAAGATCAACTTCAATAACGTTCATTATCATTTCGCAAGTGATTTTTCAATAACCTAGATCATGTCGTCATACCATACCATTTTACACGCGCATACACAAACACAAGCACACTAAGCATTACATCAGCAATGTGAATATTGATGTGAACATTCATAGATTGCTATTAATTAGAGCACTTGCACAATACATCGAGTAACGGAACCGCAACTAATGCGATTTGTACCTTAAGAAATGGGTGTAAGATATTAAATGCTAACTACCCGCGATTTATGACAGTAAAGTGACCCTAGCATTAGATGGAGGCAACGAAAGCTCGTTGTCTTCGTGAGTCACGACTCGAAAGTGACAACTTACACGTACAGACACGGATAAAAGTGCAAATTGCATCCGGCTGTAAAACCTCGGGAACAATCAATTGAACAAGTCTCCGTGAGCGATAATGGCGTGTTACATTGTATTGACGGCCTTCTGAACTTCACGGAATCACGGCTCTTCATGGATTTGAAGGCTCTTTAAAGACGAATTTTATTCGCTGTTTCGTCCGCGTGGAGTTCATAAATTGCTCCAAGGACGGATACTGCCGGTATAAAAAATGTCCAAACCCAGATCAAGTTCTGCGTGCCATTATCATCGAAATCCGTACAATCGTTAAGGCTTGCAAAGGTATCTAACAAACAGGTAGTCAGACAGAGTTACTTTTGTATATTTATGGATATTTTCCTCCTTCTATTTCTACACTATCATGAATTGCTTCAGCGATTTTCTCAGTCATTCACTATTTAAAACAAATGCACAATGAAACATACTTGTTTTCGTTCCAATTTTCCACATAACCAAGCTGTCCTCGGAAGTACTTTCACGAACCGTTGTTACCTGTGCCATAATCCGTATCAAAATTATTTAATGTCACTTTTGACGCTTCTTGTTAGGCCCCGTTGACATAACAGTCCTTTTACAGATATTTTACCTTCTGAGAGGAGCAACCGAGCAACGAGCAACCTTACCTCAAAGACAAAAGAGATCACTGTCGTTTGAACTTTGTGAAGAATGATATGGCAAGAAAGAAAGTGACTGATGAGATGGCAAGTAATAGAGAAGTATGAAAATAGAAGACATGCTGCGCCGACCCCAAATAAATAGGGATAAGGGCAAGAGATTTATGACTGATATTTTAACAGAATTTCTAGTGTCTGCAACCTCTTTGTAATGGCGCGGCATTAAAGATCACTGTGATATTGACACTGGTGTAGATAAAAAAAACTGAAGGGACTATAGTTGACGGTGACGATAATCTATTTAGAAAAATCTCTATATCAATGACCGGAAGACATTATTGTAAAGAACCCATTGTTTTATTTCATCTTTATTAAATTGTATCGATTTAATCTCCATACTTTCAATTTCTTTTGTTCGAAAGGAACAATTACATTGAAATGACGCAACATTTCTTTTGGCCGGCCAAACTTTTAACACTTAACCCTTTTCGAGTGCCCAGAGATAAGTTTTTAAGTCTGTAGACAGAGTAGCTGTTGATAACTTATCAGTGAAGATACTTGTTGTATCAACTTGGTTAAAGTTTGTTATTACAGTTTTAAGAGACTCTTTTCAAGAAAGTTAGTACTTACAATGATTTACACTGTGTGATAAAGGTACTAACATAATTTATTAACATTTTTTGTCAAGGGAAGTTTTGTACCGTAATTTAGTACAATTTCGGCAATGTTTTTGCAGCTTTATTTGTCAATAATTTCTGATACTTACTTCAATTTACTAAACTGGGGAACCAGTTCTTTATTTTCCAAAATTCAAAGAAAAACGCAACTGCAAAGTTCATGCCATCAACTGCTTTAATTATCTGTGACTCGCAAATAAAGCAGCAAAGGTCAGCGGACATATAGCCTCTCAAGTGGCTCCTACGCGAACTTTCATAACAGGCTCAATGTTTCCTGTGCATTTACGTAAGACAGCGATGACGGCGCGCCACCGTGCACCGAGCGGTCGTGATCTTGAACCGAGCTCCGTGGGGACATAGCTTTGTCTCATTGACTTGTACTTCGAATGACATCGCTGTGGTCGCTTCTGAAGTTTTCGAAAATGATTATGAAGTCAACGCAAGACTTTGCTAAAATGAAGATGCCATAGTTCGATTTGTAATTAATTTTATAGAACAAATTTCGGAATTCGATAATCGAGTAGTATTCAGTAAAAGTGAAAACGAACAAAAAAATTAAATTAGAATGTCGGCACTCAAGCAGGTAGCTTATCTATGCAGCTTCCTGATTTAAAAGAAATTAAAGTAAATATTGCTGCAGTACTGTTTGGTCATTAGTCTCTCTTAAATCCAAATATTGGGCAAGATTAATATCGATCATTCTGCATTACTTAACAATTAATTATAGCTAAATTACAACATATCGAAATACATCAGATAAAAGAACGCTCTTTCAACTCATGACGTATGGATTAAATGAGATTAACTAGCACTGCTGAATGTGCTATTCAACCTATTTTCACACTAAGTATGCAAGTTTATTCGACACTTTGTTGAGTAATAGGTATTGCATCTACATCGACTTTTACACAAGAATTTAATCCTCAGATTTTCAGAATAGTCTTTCCGGTAACGTTCGAAGATTATAATGTTTCGCAACGTGGAACAGGGCTTCGAAATGCCGCCGTTAATAATGTTAGGATCTATAGGCTAAAGATAGTAAAACAATGGATTTGTGGAGTTGTACAGTGAAGAATGGTGCGGGTATGTGAGTGGAGCTGTGTCGCGATTCCCACCGTCCCGAGCCAGTACCACGTGGGCTGTCGTTTGAAATAAACATGACAAGCTCGCTCTCTCTCATTATCATTGAAACTGTGGACTTGCCGAAGGAGTCCACCATGAACAAAGAACTGGTTGCAGATTTGTTCACTGTCCCTTTCTTTGGACTTCTTTGCAGTTTTGGGTGGTCAAGAGACAGAAAAAGAAAGCAATATCGGGTCACTTAGATTCTTTTGTGGTACCAACCACAAAATAATCTAAGTGACCCGATATTGCTTTCTTCTCTATCTCTAGAGTACCTATTGACCACCAGGTCAATAGGTACTCTAAAGATAGAGGATTTTTATTTGGGCAAATCAAGCGATAGATTTAACTATGCTTTTACATTCTACCGTTCGTCGTTTCCCTCCCACTTTTCCCACCGGTTCTTGCTGGCCAATAATCGGTCCTAGCTGATCACGTAGACAACATGTCCCTCCAATTATAATATTGTATCTCATTACTACGCTATCATGGTATTATTATGGTAATTTAATAATAGTACATGATACAAAATTCGCCCGCGTGCGACAGGCATGGCGCGGTAAGCAATTACCCGGACAAGCGAATCGCGTTCAGTCTGCTGGTTGCAATTACTGTGATACAAATTTTGGACAATAGGAGACGAGGTGCGTATCCAAATTGGGGTACCTATTATTCCTCAATGCCATAGGGCAACCAAACGGTAATGAAGATGGTATTAAAACTAATGTCGCTCTTAATGAAGGAGAAGTCTTTCTTCAAAAGTCTAAGATCTGCTATTTTCTTATTGAAAGGTTAATCTGACGAGTTTGGTGAATCAGAACAGCTTCTGTTTACACATACATTATACCAATACCATGAGCGGAACATAGAATATGCGTTATCTCTTATTATTAAGCATTTACATTCGTGAACAGTGTTTCATCCAAGGTGCTCAGGTATACAGTCATGGTAATACTTCTATCTATTCTGTGTCGACACCAAAACTGTGAAAAAGATATCACACTAAACTTGATTCCCATAGAGTTTGCTAACTAAGGTGGTCTTTCGGACAGACGTCAATGCTTTCAGAGAAACTTCTAAGTCTCTTCTACTATACTTGTTCGAGCTCTTGGTCTATCATAAGGCCACGTACTGAACTTTCTCCACTTAGTTGTTTTACTGCAACAAAGTACGACAATTTTATAATACTAGGTACTCGTAAATGTTAGCGTGGTTTGTGGGCGATCCTTGCACCTGGCCGGAGTCAGTTTGTCAACAATACCCCGCTAAACCTGTTCTAGTAAACGCATAGACGGTATTATTACCTAGAAAACAAACGATATTTCCTAGGATTACAAATTTGAAGTTTCTACTAGGCTTGCAGTCTCTTGCACAGGAGCGGTTATTGTTTAAGACTATTAATGATATTGTCTTGTCTTTGGTCATTGTTCTTTGTTTTTATTAGGAAACAGAATTAAGAGAATCTAATGAACATAACTTTTTCTAGTTATGATGTAAGTTCCACTATTGTATTTTACAACAAGGAAGAGATCAATGAGACATTGAATTTATTGTTTTCATTTTCATCTAACAAATCAAAATGTTCATTCCATATAATCTAATTGTGTTCGGTTTAGCAACGATAACTTCAGTATCGGTTGCGTCATTTATTTAGGACACACAGTCGTGATGTATTCTCGTGTGTTATATTATGCTATAACTACACAACCCACCGTCCTCTAAAAGTACAATTCAGTGTTTTATTTTCTTTACTTTGAACTCAGCTAACAGTGTCAATACTTCTACAACCGCGGAGAGCGCAAAGAAAAGAGAAACAAAATCATGCAGGAAGGGTCACAGGAACACAGTAGCTCTGCCATATGTATGCACATGTCCAACAAGCCGAAGTTGACTGCAACGATCGTCTCTCAATGAAATATTATGAAGACAATGTCGCCTAACAACGGACATTTCCCTGTCGAAAGTCCAAACACACATTGTTAAAGCCATGAACCAAACATCGCATTGTGAACTCGGTAGCAAGATGGCTTAAGACAACCTCGTGACTCACGATCCACGCTTAATCAGCGAAGAAAGTCATACAAAATGTTTATTTATTTGTCGAACATGACCCTCAAGATGCCCTAAGGCTAGACTGTGAACTATGGCGTCTTTGTTCCAAGTGACATTGATTTTTGTTGTGCGCAACTTAATGGCATATCGAGATCTGCTAAATGTTTCAACTTCAAGTGATGCGTGGGTCTTGTTTGACGAGGATTGATGGAACTTTCATATCTCAGGTAATATGTTCCTATAGTAAGTACTTATGCCTACAAATCTTAAGATGAATTGTGTACTCTACAGTATTATGTCTCTAAGACGCAGTCACTTCTATCAAAGTGACATCTCGAGCTCAAACCGCGAGTCACAATGATAAGCTCTAAACTCAAAGCGCTTTAAAAAGAGATAAAAGTACTGTTCTAAGGCTTTTAGGTGAAGGTCGAGAAGACGTGCAGGAAACGTGTGTAATGTAAGGCCATGCGGTGACGTCATTTCCTGGGCCGATGAACGACTTACATTATGCTAAGGCATTCGACGCGATAACTCGCAGTGTAAACTAGTAATAGAGTTAAGAGAGTTAAGGTTTCAACGATTAACGTACTAATTTTAACGGCGTTGCCGAGCGCCGCATTCCTTCGGGAATCGGGATCATGGACCGAAAAAAGTTTATACCTTCCAATTTTCTAAAGGTCACTGTGGGCGGCCATTTCGGCACGAGAGATTTAAGTGCCCTTCTTTATTGTGAATTTTATAACCAGTTACAACATCAGTGCTGGATCGCGGAAGATCGATACTGCTGGTCGCAGACTTCTACCCTGAATTTACATTAAACTTTCGCCTTTAACGTAAATTGAATTAACATAAAGTTTGCCATAACTTTGACTGCATTGCGAAAAAAACTAGTTTCATTCGCTGTTTTGTATTCTTCACAGGAAATTAAAAAAATCGAGTAAGGAGAAGTTGGGAAAGCAACTTGCATATTGAAATGGGGAATTAACTAAATCTCGTCTCGTACAAGTAGGTACAATTAATTTTAAGAAAAGTAAATATTGTTTACAGCTTGTTGCAAAACACCCTTCAAACAGATTAGAAGTACCAACAGCTACAGAGAATCATTAACATGAAGGCTATGGTAAATACAATCCAGAATATTGATTGTTCTATTGGCCATGATCGTAACACGACTATACGAGTCAATTTGTATGCAGACGTATCTATTGGGCACTCGCCACTAGGCTGACGGGTGCACGGTTCAACGCGCCGCAACTTTATCGACGTTCATAAACCCGTAAATAGATCGAATGCAGTGAAACCGAGAACGCTGCATACAATCGGGCCACTGTACACGTCTGTTTCCAATTTCACTGCAATGCGATCAATGGAATTCAATCGATATCGCTCAGATGCTAGAGAAATCAAACCAATAAAATTCTCTTTGATGGAAATTCATTGCCAGGAATCTTTAACATTTTACTGATGAAATTAAGAGACCCAGCTATTAGAACTCTTATGGAATAAATTACAATCATTAAAAAAGTACTGTCTCATATATTACACAAGCCGTTCCACATAAATCAGATAATTTGAAAATAATAACCGACACTATAATTGTAAATCATGAGCAACATTGATTAATAAGACAAGTTTATAAATTCAATGTCAATGAGCAAGCACCAGACTGCATAGAAATCGTTGCGTCCGGATCGTAAGTAATTACAGCAAGAAATAAAGGAAATATCTCAATACCTGTAACTGGGTCTGTTCTGTTAATTTGTTAGGAAACTTTCCACTCGTTAATTTAGCTATTTAAAGTCTTACCTGAGCAACAATGTGAGAGTAAAACTAGATGCTAATGCGAATGTGACTTGCCCCATATAAACTCTTCGTGCTGTCAAGTCCTGCTTAGTTTCTCTAACAACTACATTTTATTTAATGCAAGTATCTATTTCATGAAACGTGATCTGTAATGCTGAAACTGGCGGGGTATCTCCGTATTCCTTTTCAATCTCAACCCCAAAATGAGCCTACAATATTCCAAAGTTCACCGGCACCATATCAAGAGTGCTCCAGATAAATGGATCACGTTACTTGATTAACCGGCGCACATCCCTTCCCCTTATCACCCCTGGGAATATTTAAATGGGCCCTGAATATATCACACCACCCTCTCGAGGTAAACGAGCCAAGTAGACTCGTTTACCTGCGCTCTAGATTGAGGATGTAAATAACGGTATCTTCATTAACGAGTCACACAATAATAAAACTGAACGAAAGCGATACAGTCGCGAGAACTCAAAGGAAGCCTTTAATAAGTCGGTTACGATGAACTTTCTGTGCATAAGTGCGTATTCCCGTCACACGCGAATTGGAGCGACAATTTGTAACATACGTGTGATCTCAATCAACATGGCAATCACGCGCGGCGCCACCACAACTACTCCTAATGCGATGCTATTGAAAATCAGCATGCACAGCGTCGACACCACTCTAACGCGCCAAGTTACACTCATTGATTTCACACGGAACCTTTACATGTCGCTGAAAGTGATAACTCGTTTTGACAACGTTATCACACAAGCTCATCAACTTTTCATGATCGTTCCGCAATAACGCCAATTGTATTGTAATGCGGGTCCGAGTCCGACGCTCGGCTCTACCCTAGTGCCACTTTACGTTTTTCCACAAACGTTTATTTCGCTGAATAAGTAGGCAGTGAGTAGGTATGCATAGAGCTTGTCCGGGCACTCGTAAAGTGTTTTTGTAGCTATAAATCCTGCCGCCTAAGATCCTTGTCTTCGAGCCAAGGTCTGCAAACTCATTCACAAGATCAAGTGGCAAAAAACTGGAGCAATGAACTGGGAGTCACGTACCATTCTCATCAACTCCCAAAGCACGTAGTGGCGTCTAAACTACCGCTCATTGTCAATATTGGAGCTGTTCCGAGCCACTGGCAAAATCAATAGAGGCATTATCGGTTATTAGACGTATGATTGCTAGAAATTGTTTTATGAGCTAATGAATAACAAACAACGGACTTGAATGAAGTACCCTCGGGAGACAATAGACAATGCTTACGCTACTCACATCTCAGAAGGACGTAACGCAATAGCAATTTTACTTGGAATGCCATCAAGCCAGCGAGGCTTTATTACCTTAAGAAATTAACCCCAACTCATTAAAGGTAAACAAGATAACTACTAAGTAATTAAAGGAATTAAAACTTTAATCAAGCCCTGGGGAAATGCCAGTGAAGTACATGTATTACCGTTTTTATAGTCGGCAGGCAATGCAAATTAAATAATCGATATGAATTGCAATTGAGTCGGCAACCTCGAATGTCTGAGTAATGGTTGCTGCGACTGAACAGTTGTTCACACACACAAAGTGCAAGGCTACCAAGTGCATCGCCGATAAACCGGAGATGAAAGCGACTGTTTATTTGATTTTGTGCCGGTACGTGCAAGCATATTAACTAAGCTTCGGCCAACGACCCCTGCTGCTCCATCTTTCCTTAAGCTCGTAAAACTGCCGCAAGTTTGATGTTCGCACCACGTAAGGTCGAGGAGATGTAATTAACTTCGTCCGAATTTCCGTTTATTGGCAGGTAAAGTTTGATGGATACAGCTTAATTAGCCATCACACTAGGAACAGCTTTTATAACTTCCATCTGAACGTGTCTGGAACTCAGGACCATCAAGTTGTCATGTAACACAAATGTGTCTTCGCTGTAGCATGTTATTAAAACAAATAGATGTTCTGCGCCGTCTGTGTCGCAATCATTAAACGATAAATCTCGCTGCGCGTCTAACGCAGACCTCACAATGTGTCACATTCACAAAATGGAAACTGTAAATTATGTATGAAAATTTAAATTTGATTCTGCATGGAATATTAAGTGAACAGTTCAATGGTTGCTAATGCTATTGGTTTCCTTTAAGGCTTTGAGCTATTACATCATCGCCTTTGTCCTCGGTAGATGATCTTTTAACGATCTTTGGGATTGCGACCTTGACCGATGTATTCTTAATTTTCTACTGGGAAAGATAAAGTTATTCACAAATCATGTCCGTTGTATGAAGCTTTATGTTCTCGGGAATAATCTTGATGTCCCACACAACTTTTGTCTAGGCAGAGTCCCAGAATGCCGGTCTCGCAATCGAACAGGCGGCCGGCCGGCATGGCGGCAACGGCAACCCATCAAACATTGTCGGCTTACGTTTATGGACCATTTGTATGGGATCTGCTACGGTTAATGATTTTCGGTCGTTCCTCCGCCTCTTGTGCAATTCTATTTCGAGACAAACATTTTATTAACTTTAAAAAGCTTTCTTTGAGTTTTTTTCACATTCTTTGTGTATTATGAACTTTTCTGGATATAGGTAGTCACACTTATATAAACGAATAATTTAAAATTATGTGGAGCTGTGGAAGTTAATGCTTCAGTATAATTCAAGGGCAAAAGTGCGAACCCTACAGCTATTATTATTACGAAGGCACACCGGTCCCCTATTAAATTACAAGCACCCCATGTTCTTGACATAATGGCTGCGAACGACGATCATCTACGATAAATTTTAAAAATTATAAATTCTTATTAATTCTGAATATTCAATCAACATAAAGTGTGTTTTACTTTGATCTTTATGTGCTTTATCATTATCGTTGGACACAACCCGGTGACATTTTCACATGCCGCTTATCTGTGTTTACTTAGCTAGAAGTCTGAGCTCATGCACCGTAGGCCTGCTTGAAAGCATCTTGAATATTCATGTCCTCACCGTTTATTTTCCTCATGCCGGGCCCTAGACCTTCACTGCACGGCCAAAATCCTGCCCTCGGTATCGGCAACAACAAAACACTCACACATACGAAACACTAACAAGAACTCCACAATACACACTTTTGTAAACATTCGTAGATCCAATTATGTTGTACTAGCAACACGCAAGATAACTTGTGTACACTACTTTGATTAGTTGATAAGCAAGAAAACACATAAATTGTTTATCACGATGCGATCTACACCCACGTAAACATGTTGCGACGCGCGTCAACGCCGCGTGACTGCAGGCGTGTCGCCGGCTGACACTTTGGCGCTACTAATAGCGACAGGAGCGTGAACTAACGTTAGTTGAATAACGTGCTCAGAGATGGCGCTATACTCAACTCGCGGAAAGTTAACTATGTTTACCTCTACGAACTACCGTTGAATTTTTATCATTACTACGGTACTTGAAATAGTAAACAAACACATAATTATTAGTTTTAATCTAAAAGCTATTGTATATTAATTCAATGTTTTTATCACAAAGTTTGAGCGGCAATTTATGTTTTCATGAATGAAAATGTTAAAATAAACCTACAGTATTTTTCTAGACTAGGTTATAACTTACCTTAATGACTTCTGCGATAATTTCCAATATTTAGGGCTGGAAAAATTATTTAACTTTACCTCACTTTAGATACAAAATCACCACAATTTTACTCAAGTACTAATAAAACTGTATGCCAATAGTTTCAGCTTATCCAGTTGTAAAATCCGCATTGAGAGAATTGCCGGTCGCAAACCGCTAAAACCTACAAAATCACTGAAAGAACACTGTTCACCACAATTTTAGTTGAATATGGGGTTTTCCACGATACACTGTAATAATAAATGCACGAGTTGAACACGGAACACCATGAATAGCGACCGATAACACTATCCATCACCCCATTATCCTACGCGACTTGAAGTTAGCAGCGAGCGAGCACGTCAAAATATACCATAAATAACATGATACGTATTTGGGGTGCGCCACCCCATCCCCGCCCTTCGATCGTCTGTAAACAGAAGGTTCGGTTTCGATTCGAATATTGAAAGTTCAAAATTTTAAATTCTTAGAATCGATGCCGGTTGAGCCTCCGCGTGCGTGAACTGGCGACTATCATTGAGCTATGGTATTAGCTGCAAGGCGTCGGGCCGAGGGGGAGGAACATCGTATAAACTCACATTACAATACGTTAAATCGCCTCCAGCCCTCGCCGACTGCGGTCGTAACGCGACGGGAACTTCCCGGCGACATCCCGACTAGGCTCTCACCATACAGCCAATTAACTACAACTTTAATGACGCTTTTCCATTAAAGAACTTGGGTAGCTTTCGCAGTTATAATGGGGTGTCTTTGTTGTAAGTATGAAAGGGATTTTTTAATTTTACAGCAGGTACTTTAAAAAAAAAGTTTTAACTTACCTACTGCATAATCCCGTATGTAATTGTGTTTTTTACCGAATTAAAAAGTGTGAAACTGACTTATACAATTTGAATGCATGTCGTCGCCCCTCTGTCATCTTTGATACAAATATCCATTCGTTACAGCCCGAAGGCGAAATGCGCTGAAAGGGAAAAACGACAAAGGAAGCCTTTTTAGGGATCCGGATAAGACGCGACGTGAAGAAAAAGAGAGCGACAATTTTTCCGGTTCATATCTTTCTGTACATTTCATTACTTCCGCTATGCATGGACGTAGATCTCGGGCGAAGTCGGAAGCGTTCGGCTTCGGTCGTCTGTCGTCGAGTAATTCCGGGACTCTAATCGATACGCGTTAGGCATGCTACCGACGTGCTACGTTACAACGTAGCTACTACGCGAGTCTACGACTTTGTAGCTTACGCTACGGTTGTGTTGTTGTTACCCAACTAAATTAAAAAGTCAGCGAACTTGACTCTACGAGTGGGGTTGTCGCGCCGTACATCTTTGGGTGGAGTTGTTCCGGTTAATTGTTTTTGCAGTCAGCCAATACCGCCGCTGCGCGCTGCACCATTAAAGATACATAGTACATTTTAGCTGATGAATTGTGATAGTAAACGGGAGCTGGGAATTGAGTTCACGTTCCCTTTTAGTTATTATTAGTGTGAACAATTTTCAATTAAATTGTTCACGGCTATTGAACGTCAATTCATTTACAGAGCTTCAGCCGTCCCATTTAATTACTATCTGTATTGGTTTTGAAATTGTAGGTAGGTACAGTTTTGGGCTATTAAATCAGCTACGTTTTAAAAAGAGTATGGTTTTCTATTGTAACTATGCAAATCAAAATAATGTTTGAATACTAAGGACTTTTTTTTAGTAGTAGTAGGTATTACCTTTGTACTTAGGTACTAATTTGCTAATATGGGTATTTATCTACGTCATAGTCAATACCGTCTTTACCATAAGGGCACACGGGGCCCGTGCCCAGCGCCCCCATTCTCAGGGGGCCCCGAAGGACCGACAATTTCTCTCACACATTTATTCTCAAAACATTTTTGTCGGGCACATTCAACAAGAATATTCCTTTGCCTAATGGTTACCAATTGTAGTGGAGAGCAGTAATTTTCGCAGCTTAAGAGAATAAAAAATGAATTTCGAACAACAATGTTAAAAGACTGAGTAATTTGTCAATTATGTGCATAGAAAGCGATACCCTTGAAAAATTTAAAGATATAATAGAAGATTTTGCTCAACAGAAATCTCGAAAGAAAACTTTATTGTAAGCCTAACCAAAAAACCAGCAGCATTCTAATATCATTAATGACATATTATATCATACTGTATTTGATTACCTATATAATAAATGGTCATACTTAGTAAAAAAATGTTATGTACTATAATTCGCTTATTTTACTTTCCAAAAGGGCCCCAAATTCTTGTGTACCCAAGGGCCCCCGCCTAGTTTAAGACGGCCTTGGTCATAGTTAGTAAGTAAGTAGGTACAAAAATTGCATAAGAAGTTACATGTTGTTGTTAAAGAGATCTAAGTTGGTTATGTACGTAAGTTGGTAAGTAAAACACTGCAAAAAAAGCCTGTGGTACCTACCCTAACTAATAAGTACCTAGGTACCTCAAATACCGACAAACACTAAACCTAGAATGGGTTTCCAGTTATAGTTTGCTCCTCTGTCATGCTCGTAGAAGTCCCACACACCATAATTATGTTAGTCTAATATCAATGAACCTTACACCTTCCGGAATAAACTTTCTAATTATGATGAAGACCACATCATAATCCGTCACATATTTTAGAAGAACAACGCAGAACCGACATGTACATGTTTAGAAATGTTGTTACAACTTCCATAACTACCTACAGTCTGTTGGCAGTCCCTATCTACTTTTCCGACTCAAAAAAAAGATGAATGAAAATAATCAGCCGTATGACGATGAAAGTGAAATGCTACTAACTCCCATTTTTTCGTAGACCGCTACAACTACGGAAAAACAGACATCGTACGTAGAAATTACATTAATTGTTGGAACAGTTGGCGGCAGGTCCTTGTCGCAATGAATTACTGCTTCTGCTTCAAGTACCCACTTATTAGACTTTTTCTGACACTTTAGATCAGCTCAAAACCTATATTTTACTTTTATTTTTATTTTACGAATTAAATTGATTTTTAAAACTTAGTTAAACTGGAAGCCTATAACGATTTCATGTATCTTAAATAAAAGCTTAATTCAGTGCACTTTTTGACCGCGGGACTAATTGCGGGAAATCTTTTCTATTTTGGTCCCATGCTTGATTCGTGACTATGCACACCATCTAACGGTGACATGAAAAGTTAGTTTTATTTTTATGCATGTTGCCACAGTTATATAATTGTAGTAATGCTATAATTGATAATAATTTCTGAGGTATAATTTAAGTAGCGAGGCTTATTCTTCAAAATTGTTAATTTTACGTTTCGGGTTTATTTGGCTTTTTTACCTATTTTCCTTGGCAACTTTTTTTTTGGAACATCATTTTTCGCTATTGGTTGTATTTGGCAACGTTATGACAATCTTTGCGTTCCATGTTTCTAAATGTATTGCATCGAGATATTGTTATCTCTTTCTTCATGATTTGAAAGTAATACCGCCATCTCACATAGTCGGACTAGTTCGTGCATTTATGAAATCTTTAGCTCCGTTCCACTATCTCGTTTTCTTCAGTCAAACGTCAATCAATAACAATTTGATGAAAAATACACCCGATTTAATGTTTTTGGGTTTTGTGATCACAATTAATAGATATGAACCGAGTTTAGAACACTATGGAAGAACCTAGAATTTTGTCGTAAGTAAAACTAATTCTTTTAAACATAATACCCATAATTATTTACAAAGAGGACACGAACTTAGTTTTCTATGCGGTATTTATAGAAATAAAAACAATTCAAAGAAATATTCACACAAAGTATTGAATCAACCACAGGAACTAGAGTAGAATATAAAAATCAATAGAACCACTTCTGGTCTACAAGTACATATTTTATTGAGCCACTTATCCACTTCATGAACTTGTTAGATCAGCTGTTATTTCCCATTGTATCATTTAAAAATTGACTTACTGAACTGTCTGAAATAAAATCTCCGGAATTACTGCCTAGTTTGACCCATATACCAGTAAGAAAAGATCTTATTCATGTAGACACCTACATGTATTACTTTTAGAGTCCAATAAATCATATTTTTTATTCAGTCACTGGGTTCAATTTAATCATTCGAGAAATATTTGATAGCATGAACCCTTACACACTACAAGTCTTCTTACAGTCTAAGATCTTTTACCTGTAAAACTTCTTCTTCTCAGCGTGTCCATGGCAATCTAAATTGTGTTTGCCCAGAACTGAGCCACTAGTTTGGTGCCCTCTGTAGTGTCCATCAGTCCTGTAATGAACAAAGAGCAGGACACGCAAGACACAATATTAAGTGCCCCATCGCTTTGAAACAGCACCACATTTACACTCCAGGGCAGTCATTAATGAATCTCCACCTGAGCAAGTTTTCCTTGCTGCGACCAACCTAGGTTTGAAGTCTATTTAAAGACTTCCAGGTTGCTGTGGGGAGGTAGTGCATCCTTACCTTACCAATTTATTCCACCTGCTGAAAGTCTCCCGCCTGGACCTGAGTTGCCGTGGCTGACCTCACCTGTTAAACTTAATGCATTTGATATAACTTTCTTATCCTAAGTAAACATTATTTTAAACATTTTCAGTGGTGAAGCTCTTGTTGCTAAAGGCATAACAAAGATAGATGCATCTCTACCCGAGGTTGGCTTAAAAGATGTTGCACCCAATGGCTCCTGGCTGGAACAGAAGCAGATACAAGCCGCCTTAGAGGCTCGCAAGTACTTGGTGGAGGTAGAAAGGATAGAGAAATGGTAAGGGAATGATAAAAAAGTAGTGTCTGACCAAAGGTTGATTTTTGTCTGAAGTCGAAGCTGATTAATCAGCTATCGACACAACTTTGGACCGAAGCCAAAGCCTAAGATTTAATAACTCTTAAGTCAAAGGAATACAGTTTAAAATTAGCTAAAAGTGTTTAACTTTAACTCAAAATTCCATGTTGAGGAGCTTGTGGTTATAAAATAATAGCTGCATGGGTTGATCTTCATGGTAAGGCAGTCCGTGGCTAGGTGACCATCCATTACATAGTACATGCCGAGTTACCTCCATGTCTTGGCAAACACATTAAGTCGTTAAGTCGCCCAACTATGTGGTTATTATTCTTAATGCCGCAACACACGCCTCTCAGTGATAAATTAATCATCTTCCTACAAAATTCATATCACCATCAAAATACTTATTTGATACCCAAAATACAACAGGAAACTGATCTCATTTGTTCTAGAAACCATTAGAAAAGATTATTTTATGTTTAATATTATTTGTGTGTATATCTTTTAATTTTGTGAGAAATAAAGAATAAAGGTATTTTGGCACTGCAAAGTGGAACGTAGCACCTACTGTGCAATTTTCTGATAATATAATATTTTGCTTATGTCAAGTCATCATCATGTCACAGCTTTATTATCAAATTGTGAAGTGTTAATGTAATAAAACTGACTTCACAAAGATGGTGTTTACTGTTGATATGGATAGTCTGAAGTCCAAGTTAGACAGACCATCTAGCTCAAGGCCAACCCCAGGTCAGGCCACTGTCGGTCTGTCATCATCCCATCCTCAACAAGACAATATCCAACTTGAAACAAACAAAAACCACACTTCTGGATACAATTTTCCTAAAAATATCTTCACAATCCAAGCCCAGCTATTGCCCCAGGCTGCAAACTGAGAGTTTTGAGAGACTTTTGACAGTTTGTATTGTTATACTATTGATTTTAACTTTTAAAATTCCCATTTAATGTAAACAAAATAATTGGTAATTCCAGTGGCACACTTAGTCATGCTGAATGGCGTGATGATCTGATGCTTGCCGAGGTTACCCAAAAGACTGGTGGGTACTGGCAATACTTGGGCCACAATGTTGGCAAGACACTGTACCTTCGACCTGAAGAAGCCTTGTTTTTAATGGAAGTTGTAAGTCCTTGTATTATATAATAAAATTATCTTTATGTTATTGTAGTCTGTCTCATTGCTGATTTACTTAGCTTTTATCATAAACATTCCTTGCCTTTCTAGCAATAATACAACCTGATTGATTTGAGTGTAAATTTTGCTATACCATTGACATTTACTGAAACTGTTAGCCTGCGTCATTCCACTGCTGGGCAGAGGCCATTAATATTTACTTATTCATTATTTAGCATTGGAATAAAAAACCATTGATCACTTTTCAGAACTGTCTGCTACTAAAACACAATGAAGTCACAGTGTCATTACAAAAAGCATATTCATTACTACTTAACTCATCAACAACAATCACACAATACAAAGTGTACGCATCACTTAGTAGATTGGGCTACCGAGTATTTAGACATACAGAGCCTAAAGTAGATGATACGAAAAAGAATGATAACAATAAGAAAGAAGAAATTAAGAATATTGATCCAGAATCAGCTAGCATTGATGTTATATCTAAAAATGTTGATTCATCTACAGCAACAAATAAATCTGAAGTTTTTGATGCACCAATAGCCAGTATGAGAACTGAACCTAAAAGTGATGATTTCTTAATAGTCAGCGCAGAAAAAGAAACTGAGAGAGCTGATCTATCTATAGTTTACACAGTCAATAATTCAGAAAATCTTAGAACAAAAGTAATTACCATATCAAATGAACAAATTAGTACTCCCAATGAGTGTGAGAAAGCTCAATCTGATGCACACATAGAAAACACAGTCAGTGATTTAAAGACTGGCAATATCCTAGTGGTTGAAACAGTCACTGATTTTGAAATGACTGAAACTCCAAGAGATGATGATACGATTGAAAATTCGGAAAATTTTGAGACACTATTCAAATCTCGGTCTAACCAAGTGAATGATGAACAAGAACAAATTTCTGATCAGCAAATAGATAAAGGCAGTGAAAGAAATGGGAGTATTGTTAAAATGGTTGAGGTTAAAGATGATAAAAAAAATTCAGAACAATTAGATGCTGAAAATGGTGTGGATAAAGAAAATTCTTTAGCCACACTATTAGTATTGGAGTCTTCCAATGTAATGGAAGTTAATGATATTGCTGAAATAAATACGGCAGAAAGTAAAATTGATAACACTGACGAAATGTCATCCACAATAGCAGAAACCAAGAAAAAATATGAGAATAAAATAGACAGTATGGAAATATGTGACAAAAATGAAGAAGCAGGTATAGGCAATATTCGATTTTTTTTTAAAGAAGGTAACAATGAAAAAGTGAGAATCGTTAGCTTACGTCATTTTTGTTTAACTTTCAGATGTTGTAATAAGGGAAGAAAATTATGATATATCTAAAGATGTTGAAATTAGTTCAACTGAGGGATCAACAACAATCACAAAAACATCTGATACTCCAATTGATCTCGGTAAATATCTAATTTGACCACACATTTTTTTTATATAAACACTTATTTTGCTAGGAATAGTAACTTAAACAAGTAAATGGGATAATATTCTAATAGGACAATGGTCATAATGTTTCAGTGGAAGTGGTGGAAGATGAACATGCTGCTTCTGCCACTAACTTAGAAGTTAAGAGGAAGGATACTGGTAATAATTTATATAACGATACGATGCCTTCCTTGATTAATGAGAATACGGTTTGCAAATCTTCGATAGTGTATGGATTTTATTTAACATTGTCTCGTAACTTTTTTTTTTCACAGACTCCCAGGCTAATGGACATAGCTCAAAACGTTTAGAAGTGCCAAACAAGAATGATCCGAGTGTTGCAAACAAATGCACAGCAACAGAGAACCAAATAGCCCAATATAATACCAAATATGGTAATTCATACAATTATTTGGCCAAAATAGAGAAACTTACAAAGAGGCAACTAAAACCCAGTGACTCAAACAGTATGGAGAGGTATTTCGAAAATTTTCCAGATTTCTCAAGAGGATTTGTAGTCACTATAAATGTCCCAGAACAACAATTCATACCGAAAAATATATTTGTGAATAAAGCAACCTACACATTAAACTTGCAGAATATTGTAATGAGATCTACCAGGTCTGCGTCGTCTGAATCACCGGCTTACACATGTTCCGATGAAGTCAACGGTACTAACATAAGAAGAATTAGAAGTACCTCTGAAGTGCTCAGTACACATTTTCCTCAGAATCAAAACTTAATCACGCAAGGAAGATATCCGAGGTATAATAATAATAACCTTTTTAGACCTTACGGACTTTGGGGACCGCAAAATAATCTTAACTTTTGTCAATTGTTGTTCTTCCAATCTCATCAGTACCATCAGTGGCCACCAAGGCCGCCTTTTTATAGTATTCATCGAAATATAAGTAATAACGCTAGAAAAAGAATGAGAAGTGGAAAGACAGCTCATTTTCAAGGCATAAAGAATTTAGCGGTTCGATTGAAACAAAGTCTTATCTCTGGTAATACTGATATGGGAAATCTGGAATCCTTGCATGGTCTAATACACTCTTACAATTTGAAGTATAAATCTAGATTAAGAATAACTGCACATTTTGATGTGATTAATGAAGAAAAGATTGTAGAAACCATAGAACTGGATGATGATGAAGAATCGAAGAGTAAAAAACCTAGACTAGAAAAAGATGATGACGACAAATTTGATGAAAATCTGTATAGACTTAGACAATTAGCATTGAGATTGAGAGATCTCGAATCTAAGGATGAAGCTACAGCTAGTCATAGAAGAGCTTTCTCCAAGGCGATCAAAACGTTTAATAAGTCTTATAATGCCGATGTTTATTTGGATGACGATAGTTACGAAGTGATTGACAGGCGATGTATAACACTCGACTCTAGTTCAGAATCTGATTGTGTTGTCGAAGAACAAGTAAAAGTTCGTTCGAAAAAATTGAGGAATCCATTCAATATTCTGAAACGTCGTAAAGAGAGACAACAGTCTCTTAATAAACCAAGCACAAGCAAAGAGGTTAATACTTCCGATCACAATAAAACAGACCATGCCCCCAAAGAGGTTGATGGAGACAATAACAAATATAGTGAACTTACACAAACTTTCAATAAAGCTTGGCTGCCGAATGAAGAAGACTTCGGAAGAGCAGAAATTGTTCCTAAAAGTTCAATGAGGTCCCAACTTGAGATTAGTAATAAAGAGCTATTCCTGTATGATTATATGAAAGACCATGTCCAGCCATACAAAAACTGGTTGGAAGCAAAATTATCTTTTCTGGGGTATTTAGAAGAAACTAATATTGCATTTAAAAGCCAGCAGGCTCAAATCCTAGCTGACGCAGAACTTGATAACACTGATTTGAAACCACTAATAGATTTTGAGGATAGCTCAGATATGCCAACGCTTCTCAAGAAGTTAAGAATCATAGAGAATAATAAAGAAATTGACACTGAAACTAATCTGAGAATAGATTTTGATGTGTACAACAGAAATGTACAAAACTTTAGGAAAAGGAATCCACCAAAACCGCATTTCAGAATTATTTGCATGGAGTAAGTTAAATTTAAGTAATCACTACAATTCCTTTATTTTTATTTTTTCTATTAGACGTTATGGACCCCTTGTTACTTGGGGTCGGCGCGACAAGTTTTTTCTTCCATTGTCCTCAGTCAACCGTCACGCTATCATTTACTCCTTGCTTAGGGTTTCGTACCCAAAGGGTCAAACGGGATCCTATTACTGAGACTTCGCTGTCCGTGCGTCTGTCACCAGGCTGTATCTCATGAACCGCGATAACTATCGCGGTTCATGAGATACAGCCTGGTGACAGGTGGACAGCAAAGTCTCAGTCATAGGGTCCCGTTTCACCCTTTGGGTATGGAACCCTAAAAATGCAGTTTTATATTTAAGTTTAAAAGTTACCTATTTGCTATTTCAGTGAATCATCAAGTTTCCCATCGGCAGCGCACGTAATGTCCCTGCATTCAAAATACAAGGATAACGTACCAGTCGTCTTTGCTATAGTCAGTAACGGATCTATTTCATACTTACAAATTAACCCCATAGACTTACCTATTTATGTTCCAAATAACGATGTAGAGTGAAATATTGAATACTAACTATATATTTTATTTTGTACAAAATATGTTGAAACATTTAACAAAATATATGAACTAAATATTCTTAAGATATTTAATCTTTTCTTACAAGTCTTAAGTGTGATGGTTTTTTTTTACTTGTGTCTTTTTCTCCTAAACTAAATAAATGTTAAATTATTTTATTTAGACTTTAACGATCAAGACATAATGTTTGATGTAAAAGGCTTAAGAGCACATGACACAGTCAAAACTGTTCATTAGTCAAAACTACTTTTGACTGGTTAAAACTATTATAACAACTAAGGTTGTTTTTTCGGGGGGCAACCATTGGCCCCCGGCTATCGTAGGCGCGGGCCTGTGGACGGTGAGTAATGGGCTAGCTCACCGTCCGTCCGTCTTATGACGACAGGCCGTGCCGACGGCGCGTACGTGTTCCACGTGCGCCTCAAGGAGATGTCAGCAAATCGGAAGGGGTCCGAGAGGGCCGATGCCTGCCAGGTTTGCGGGTTGTTCGAAAGAGATACCGCGGCCCTGGAACACAAAGGGCTAAGAAGGAACATGGGTGGGTTTTAGTCAGTCAAGTCTGACACTCCCTCCCGCTCCGCCCAGAGCGGGAGAAGTGATTTGATAATTTCCCATCCGTAAAAAAAAAAGGTTATTATGTTTTTTTTGTGAACCTATGATAAACATCGTGTTGTAGTAATAGGGATGGTGACTCATTTTTTTTTTATTTGTCTATCGGGTAGATTATTCAAAAGCATTTGACACTTATTTTTTCTTTTTTCACGTAATCGTAAAATTACGGAGATATTTTGAGTTGAAATGGCGCATGACGTCACGGCTCAGTACATTTTATACCTAGTTGTGACGTAGTGAGCCCCCACTCTCCAACTTTAATGCGTTTTAACTAAGTATTTATTTGCTAACTTGATAAAACAAAAAATACGTATTTAATATTTTTGTAATACCTGATTGACGGACAAAATAGAATTTCGTTTTCTTTACCCAGTCATCATCCCTATTCTAGTTTATTACATCGAAGGCCTTCTGAAAAAAAAAAAAAAAATAGATTAGATTTTAACTTGTACGATTAACAGTTTTGACTGTAACATACACACATACTAGGTATACACAGCCAATGACAACTTTATCGTATAAGAGATAAAGTTGATTTTAGAATGACAGAAATATTCGAAGATCTTTTAATTCAATGGACTTTATAGTATTTAGTTAGTATAAACTGTACAATGTTTTACAGAGAATAAAGTGTTTTATGCCAAAACTGAAAGTATGTCTATTATATGTAGCTAAGGTTTTCATTTTTTTTTACATCGCGCCATATATGCGCCATGCCGCATTGTAAATCCGTGATCAAAATGTTGTATATAAAAATTTTTGTTTATTTTAATCTATGGCATTTAGTTGAGACCTTATGCAACTAAGCAAAGGTAAAGAATGCCTGTATTTTGGGAGTTTGTTGATTACTTCTAAATACCACCACTACACATTTGTTGTCTAGTAGTGTCTTATTATGAAGACTTAGAATTTTCTTCGCTATGACTCCAGTCTTACCGCCGGCGAAAAGCTAGAAGCGAGTAGATCTAGCAACAAAAATGAGTTCTTTGTTTGTTTTGGTAATCTGGGGGGTTACTATCAGTCTAAGTAAGTCTTTAAGCAGTATTGCTTTATTCTTATTCCAGAGTGGGAAAGAGATGGAGCTAGACGACCCGTATAGCTCTGTCTCTTTCCAGATGGTTCCAGATGGATTCCTGTTTAGGTGGCCAATAGGTGGCCACCTAAACAGGAATCCATCAACCATTAATATAAAATCACGTCTGTAATCCCCAAAGTTAGGTTGAGGCATACCTAATGTTACACCCACATTTTGCCAGTTATGTTTAAGTCCCATGTAATGGAGGGCGAGCCTTATCAATAAAAGTACAACTATGATCAAGAGGTTTTATCTAAAGAGGAAATAAATAGTTTCAATGTGCAAAAAAAAAAACGCTGCGTCACTTCTTATGACGGCGTCGTCATAAGAGGTGATGCAGCGTTTTTTTTTATTTTTTTGACAGCAATAGAAATAGTGGGACAATCAGTCTGAATCAGGCCCAGTATTTCAATCAATAGAAATACCTAATAGAAATAGTGGGATACACCCCCATCAACCGGGCGCAAATCCGGACTCCGTGGCTGCTACTGAGAAATTCGTGATTACCCGACCTGAGAAGCGAACCTAGGACCTCATGGTCAGAAATCTCGTCAACAAGGTATAAACGGACCCTTCATCGAAACCATTAACTAACATTTAGTATTTCAAACTAAATAACTCTACACAAAAATAATTGTTCGGAAACGATTTTTTTTTGGTATGAAAAATCACGTCCGGGTAGGATTCCAAACATTGTGTATTTTAAATAAACTTAGAACATTGAAAACATGCACTAAAAAAAACTTGTGACCAAGTTGGAATTTTCATCTCCAATCTCCGTAGCTAGAAGGTCCCCAGGTATAGTATAGAACAAGAAATAATCACGAAGACGGGGAGAACAAGTGCCTATCGCATTCGTTAAGGTTACTTTTAACACCCGTACCCTAGTAACCACAATATTTGTTCGTTTCTTGGCGGCCGTCCATTAATCACGTGATGTTATTTTTTTTTGCATTTTTAACCCCCCCTCCCCCTAGGTGATACGTGGTGAGGTTTAAGACTAACACCCCGCCCCCACCCAAAATCACGTGTATTTTTAGTACCTACACAGAATATTTTTTTTTTAGAATAATATATTTAAATACAGGTACTTCGCGTTCGTTGCCTGGCAACGGCGAGTCAAGGTCACACTACAAGCCGCTTTTCGGTTTAGTATCGCGCGTTTGACGAAAAAATAAATACACGCGATATCATACTACGCCCCCCTCCCGCCTTATGATATTTTGTGATTTTCGCTAAACCCCCTCCCCCCTTTCAAGCCTCACGTGATTAATGGACGGTCCCTTGGTCGAGATAATCGTCGATAGCTAGTCGCTTAAATTATTTGTCGACGGTGGGACAGGTTAGAGTCAAGTATTATCTTTTCTAGCTAATTCTGTGACACACTTATTTTGCTGTCTGTCATCCAGTCTTACCAAGGGGTATGGTATTACCCCGTTACCGGGTTGTGGAGGTCAAGATATAGGTAGTCGCTTCATGTAAAATACTGGTACTAGCTGTTATTATTTAGCCACGAGCTTTAAGGTTAAACCGTGCTTGCCGAGGGTGGTCCGTGGATGTGGTGACCATAATTACATACCGAGTTTCCTCCGTGCCTCGGAAAGTACGTTAAGCCGTTTGTCCCTGCTGTCTTTTGTAGATCTTTGACAATCGTTACGAGTAGCCAGAAGCGAAAAGTCTGACATCCAGTCTTACTAAGGGGAATCGTTTTAACCAGTTACTGGGTTGTGGAGGTCAGATAGGCAGTCGCTTCATGTAAAATACTGGTATTCAGAGCTGCATCCGGTACGACTGGAAGCAGACGCCAATGAAGTTGAAAAGGCTAGGCTGATGATGATGAAATGTTTTTTATTAATATTTAAAAATGTACAAAATAAGATTAAAAATTAATAAAGGATAATAAACTAATATCGAATACTAAATAAAACACCCGTTAAATTGTTGTATGCGTATTTTATTTAAATAATTTTAAAACAGCCTTAGTGATAAAAATATTTAGCTATCTAGTCTACTAAGCAGCTACATGGCACAAGTGATTCGGAGGGCTCAGTGCAAATATGTATACCTAATACTAAGGGACCCTGCAAACTACACGACAACGATTTGGCCTCAAAAGCGACTTTTGGCCGAAACCTGGAAGAAAGTTTGGTTGCACAACCGAACTTCCGACCAAAGGGGTCTACTCTCTAAGTCCATCAACGAAAATACGGGCCCATCCGTAAATAGCTTTATACTTCAAAATTAACACTACTCACAATTTCTTTCGGATTCATGTGTTTTGAAAACACATCAAAAGTGAGGACAACTGTCCAATCGTGTCGTCATTCATTTTTAGTTCGGGCCCCTAACGAATATAATTGTCCGTAAGTAAAACGGAGAAGGAAACGACACGGCGGAAACTACGGATTTCGTGCTTAGAGAGTAGACCCCCAGTTTTTTTTTAAGATTGCGACCTGTCATAGTCGTGGCCGCGGAGTGCGCGAGGTCATAACACTACATTACAATATTTATCCAGACTTCTCTCTACTCTTGAAATAAATTTAACTAATATAATTAAAAAAGTAGTTTGGTCATTCTTCCTTTTTTTGCCATAAAATAGGAGTACCTATCTAATTGCTTTTGACAGTCGATATGTTTAACTGTTTAGCATCAAGCCTGTAATATCCAAAACCCAACGCGTCGCGTCATATACAAAACCTCTTTGTGTCGCGAAGTCGGTTAAAAATAGTGACGGTGTTTTCACACTCTTATAGTAAATGTTATAGAAATAAATTATAAATCAATTAAGGGCACAACTTACGATTAAAGAGAAGCCTATATAAAAGCTTTAAATTGTATGTAAAAGTGTAGATAGTTAATCTACACTACATGGCACGTTATTGTAGGACTATCTCTCATTCGTTTACAGTACACAACCTTCGTGTTTATATCAATAATGGCAACATTTTCAATTATTGGAAAATAGGACTTTTTACTAAATATTTTAAATAAATTATGTTAATTCAAAATGTTCATAAGGTCTAAAAATAACTATATGTATTAGCAGTTCTGAATTTAAATGGTATTAATTGGCATGACCCATTTAAATGTGTTGGCTCGTATTTTTCGGGTCACATAAAAACCATCCGATATGTTTGTCAATATTGCAGCTTCCGCCATCAAACGACAATAGTTGAATAGATAGTTCAACGGTATAATATGACTTTGTCATACACCACTCCAATTTCGTTTCCAAATTCCAAACATTCTCATTTATACATGAAATGCCTAGTATTTTTCACCTAAATAAGCTTGCCAATACAATAATGATATGACTCCATAATCGTATAAATTATGAAGCGATCATAAATCGAACACTTTAGTAAGTAATGCCGACTATGAACTAGCAAGCAACTACCCGCATGAATACAGCTTCGAATAAAAATATTATTCGAATAAGGTAAACTTTTTTTTAATATAAATCTGGTAACTTTAGTGGTTTAAATTTTGAATACATTGCAAACATAACAATTAAATATAACAGAAATGACAAAAATATGTTGCCAAGTTCAAAAACAACACTTAGAAAAATTAAGTTTATGGTAACCGAGTGTTGACATAACAATTTTCTAACTGAATATATAGAGTATATAAGTATATTATTATAGTGCGAATAGTCAAAATACTTTAAATTATCTAATAGTGATATCACCTGAGCATTTTTCAGGATAGGTACTTATTGAGCATTAAGCCCATAATTTTATTAGCACAGTCCATAATCGTACAAAATACTGTTCTTCCTCAAACCGTATACCAAAAATTCAAAATCACAACATTTCAAGGCCATCCGAAGTTCATCCCAGCCAACTGGTAGAATCTCTCATTGAATGGCCTGTAGAAGTCTCTCAGTCTTTCTAAAGTTCTAGGATCTATGTGTGGGTGGCTCCGGCCTTTAGTCTTACCTAGACAGTGCGGTGTTGACCGACTCTCAGATTTCAGGAGGCAAGGGAAACCCTTAGTGGAATTGAAGTAGAAATGCTTCTCTGTTATCACCCGTTTTAGACCTAAGAATTCCTGTAAGAAAATTGCGAACTTCAGTATAACTGACAACCAAGCTGCATTATAATATCTATTTCACATTTTTTCCGTACAATACGACCCAGTTCCAGGTTTTCGACTGCATCATCCCACTACTGGGCAGAGGTCTCTCCCCATGACTTCCAGTTCTTTCGACCCAGGGCTAATGTGCACCACCGGTCGTCGGTTTTTTCCAGCTCGTCGTGCCATCTTCTACTAAAAGTACTCGTCAGAAAGCCACAAAGACCATTCTCACCTGCACTCTAGCCATTTCAGCAGCAGGATCAGCGACCAGCCTCTCCCCACTGATCAGCAGTAACCTGGGCCTCGGGAACCGTCGCAGCCACCGACGTAACGGCCTCGCATACACGCCCAGCCGGACAGGTGGCCATGATGCGTCTACCACTGAGGGAGCTCCGACCCATCCTGCCGAGCTGTTCACTAGGGCCAAGTCTTCGAACCGAGGGAGGGATGGTCTTTTACTGTAAATTAATCAAAAAAGACAATATTAAGACCCCGATGGCCAAATATGTGTAATAAGAGTATTTCAGTGCCTATGGGTTTGCTTTTGTACCAAAGGAATCCTAGCGAAGTATGGGATCGAAACGAAATATTCGTGGTTGCCGTAAGCTGGGCTAGATAAAAAGTGTGGGCTGACTGAGGAACTTGCGAGACGACAAAAGAGAAAAATTGATTATTTGATTAAAATTATTTTTCGTTTTAATTTGTTTGTTGGTTAATATTGTAATCGAATTGGAGCAAAGTCGGATACACCCTTGATTAGTACCTACTTGAAACATTTCAGCCTTCGTCGATAAAGTACCTGTATAACTTCAAATTCTGAGAGACCTCGCCCCCCAAGTCATTAGCTGGGACTGCGCCTGCAATTAAGTGGCTCAATGGCTAAAACTATCTGTGTTCTAGTAACGAACTTAATGAAGTGCTCAACAAATAGCCTAATAATATAATCAGGTTCTATTGCAAAAGAAATTGGCAGTACTTTTGGGGCAGGTATAAGGACTAGTAAAGTCATAAATTACCTGGCTGACTGCGTATAGTCGCTGATGGCTCGAGTGACCGGATCCCGCATGACTGCTAACAGTTTGACGCTGGGGTTCATGGCATACACCCGTCTCGGGGCCGATCTTGTCACCCAATACGAAGGGGTCTTCTCCATCGTAATCTGACCCACCAGCGTTGGCGGCATTTTATCCCTGTAAGTTAATAAAAATCGCGTTATATGACCGCGTTATGCGCCATTCGCAGATCGAATAAAGTATGTCATGTCTCGAAATGGTAAGTACCTACGCAAGGGATGAATAAATCTACATAATAATATATATTTATTTTTTAAAGTTTTAAGTAAATTAATATTGTTTATTCGAATTCTCTTTTTATAATCTCTGGACTAAAAACAACAAGACGGATCGTAATTAGCTATCTTACCTATACCATTCGAAGCCTTTGTGATAAAATTTATCAAAGAAGTGCACCTCTGACCCTGCAGCCCTGACATCTGGGTGTAATCTGAAGTTGCAAAACAAAATAATGATCACATCTGCTAAATACAAATATAATACACTCACTTATACCCACGGCTTCGTCCGCATTTTGTTCGGTAACTGTCCCACGGGATCATACTACCGGGATAAAAAAATATTCTATGTCGTGCTATACCAGACTATTATCGATCCTTGTAAACAAGATCCGTTCAGTAGTTTTTGCGTGAAAGAGTTACAAACATCCATCCATCACTCCTCTCAAACTTTGGCATTTATAATATTGGATAGATTTAAAACTTTTCCTAACTAAGTACCTACATAAATATGTTGAGTCGTCTTCCAGTGCAATCGGATGTACACAATACCAGTTTTTTTTACATGGAGCGACTATTTATTGGAACCAGAACCACCAAAACCCAGTAACAGAGTAATACGATACCCACTAACCCACCTTAAGAACTCCAGCAAGGCCCTCGTCCCACATTTCTTGACGCCTATTATAAGTGCGTCGGGTAGTCTCTTCACCGGCACCTGGTTTTGCTTCAATCGCCGGTACTGATAGCTCTCGCCTACCTCGAATCCTAGCAGCGAAGCGAAGCGCACTCCTGCTGCCCTGTACTCCGAAATGTGCTGCTTCAATAGTATGTATTTTATTGTGAACTGGAAAAATAACTCTGTATTTTAAAAGTTAGTAGTAAACGGGACGCATGGAAAAAAGTGGCAAAGTAGTAAATAAAATAAACCTATTGTTATCTGATTCCACAGGCTAAATTACGAAATAATAAAACTATAAAAATATTATTTTAATAATTATCAATCAAGAAGTAGGCCTGTTATTTTTTATTTTATAACCACAACTCACCTTATTTTCGTCAACTGTGAAAGAATTCAACGCATAGAATAAGTAAACCAATGTTATTAACATGAAACCAAAAATCATAATATTCCGCTTTGATAGCACTAGTATCCATCTCATTGCTGTACATCGGATTCATTTGTGGTGTTTTGTTTTTCCTGTCGTCAATAAACGAAATTCACTTCACTCAACATTCAACGCGAATATTTTCAACAGAAAAACTAACGTACCTATTATAATTATTTACCCTATCTTTCATCATGTTTTCAGTTAATTGATATGCATAGTACTGCAGAGTTCTCACTGAACAAGCAGTGGAACGATCGATGTAATTTTCTTCGGAACCTGCACGAATCACGACGCGCGCAATTGCTGTCAAATCGACACGGTGTCAGACGGAAAATCGTATTTTGTACGAAAGGTAATTTACCGCGCAAAATCCCCCCGCTACTACATAGCGCATTTCCGGTTTTCCTGCTTATCCCATAACATTTTTAATGTTGGTGCCAAAGAAAACAGATCTCGGTAATTACTAAATAAATTTAATAAAACCGTAAATTGCGAAAGATTTTAATAAGTACCGAAATAAATGAAATGTTTCACTATGACAAATTATATTTTTTCCTGAACATTTCACATACATACTGTAACAAACTTGCTTATTCCTTGATGAAAGGAGTAAACAGATTTATACATTAAAAAAGTAATTAGGGGAAAATGAATTTAATAAATGATGAAATGAAAAATACAATAAATTAGTACAAAAGTGAAGGGCAGGTTAACCGAGAACGTTTTAAATATCTCCGCAAATCTCTGAGCGTGATAGTAACTGAAGACAAACTTGCAGTCGTAGAAAGCTGGCTTGATTAAGATGAGCTTGACCACGACGAACTTGATGCAGGGCGATTTGGTAGGACCCACCAGCAGACACGTACCGCCCAATGCCAGGCTCGTCAGCTCGAAGAGCAGCTTCCAGCAGACAGGTAATGAGCCCCAGTGCCAGGCTCGTCAGTTCGCAAAGCAGCTTCCAGCAGACAGTTAGCAACAGCCACGGCAGCACTAAACGAAGGCCGCTCTTTGACTCCACCAGGCTGTGCTCAAAACTCAAGATATGACAGATCTTGACTCCAAACTAGACTTAGCTGTTTTCTTGATTTTAGACTATACTGATTTCTCGTGTCCAGACTGAACCGACTCTTAACTCCAGACTAGAACCAGGGCATCTGTCAGAAATCCCTTTTATACCCTGATCTTCCGTTTCTTTTCTTCCAATCATTTTTTTAGATTCAAAACTGCTGCGCTCTAGTAAGACGCAACCTGCCAGTATTAAAAACAGCCAGTAACAATGGTCAAAAACCCTGCACATAATATTTTTAGAAATATAACTCAGAATATCTTTACACAGCAAATATTCGCAATTAACTATAAAATACAACAATTGAACTCACGAATTGATGATAATAATTTTTAGTAATTTATATAATCTAAGTGAAACCTTCATAGAGAGTTTGGCTGGTAAGAATCAAAAATAAAAGTAAATGACATCTGACAAATTTGAAGTAAACATGTCACAACAAAGGATATAAAGAAAATATTTATAAAAACGAAATGATTGGTAATATGCTAATGTAAAACCAATAAAAGTATGAATATGGATGATAAGTGTGAGTATAGAGTGTCTGTAGTAGGCAGATACTATATTTCCCCAACGACCCCGAGAAAATTTTTGGCCTAGAACAAAAATTTTGGTAAGGTTAAAGTATTACAACATTCACAAAACTTTCATAACTCATTCAAACACACCGACATCTTACGAAGTTAGGCCAGGTAGGATTCACATTCAATGATCACTACTCCACCTGATAAATCAATAACAGTAGGCTTATTTTTGGAGTTGTAATCCGCTCGCGTCTAAAACCCATAATAAGATGAAATATAAAGACTTTTAATAAGGGATCCACCCCAATCAACCTTTAGAGTTGAAGATTAGCGAAGGCTTATTTTAAGGAAGTCGCAACCCGCTTCAGTCAACTTTTAGAGTTGAAGATTAGCGAAGGCTTATTTTAAGGAAGTCGCAACCCGCTTCAGTCAACTTTTAGAGTTGAAGATTAGCGAAGGCTTATTTTAAGGAAGTCGCAACCCGCTTCAATCAACCTTTAGAGTTGAAGATTAGCGAAGGCTTATTTAAAGGAAGTCGCAACCCGCTTCAGTCAACTTTTAGAGTTGATAAGAAAATAGTATAATAGAAGGTTAGGTAACTTGTACCTAAAAGCACTTCAAAGAGTTATCTGATAAGATCAGATATAGAAGAAGATTAAAAATAGTCTTTTAATGGTTTAAGAACCAATGAAAGAACATAGAAAATAAAAACTATAGAGTTTAAATAGACCGAATAAAACTCTACAGTTAGAAGAAGGGAAGAGGATAGAGATGAGTCATGAGTAAGTATAAGATAAAAAAGTTAAAAATAAAGTGTCTAAAATTAAAAGGGAGAGAGAGAGAGTCAAGACAGTCTGAGTTATTATTAAGAAGGATTAGAAAATAGCCTACTTGAAATATTCAAGAGCGTTGAAGGACTGTCATGTGTGGTAGTCTATACTTTTGCGCTGAACCAGCGCCTATAATAGTTCGAGCCCACGACACTAAACCTATTTTGATAAGATTCGTAGATGATATAGATAAATATATGATTTAAGTGTTTAAGAGTATAAGTAGATTAAGTGATGTAATTTGATGAACATATTATGATGAAAATAGTTGCCAAATATAATCTCTTGTGGAAGTTGTTTTAGAATTTAGAGAATATGTTTAAGATCAAGACTTGATTTTGCGTTAGGCGCCAAAATGTAACAAACTTGCTTATTCCTTGATGAAAGGAGTAAACAGATTTATACATTAAAAAAGTAATTAGGGGAAAATGAATTTAATAAATGATGAAATGAAAAATACAATAAATTAGTACAAAAGTGAAGGGCAGGTTAACCGAGAACGTTTTAAATATCTCCGCAAATCTCTGAGCGTGATAGTAACTGAAGACAAACTTGCAGTCGTAGAAAGCTGGCTTGATTAAGATGAGCTTGACCACGACGAACTTGATGCAGGGCGATTTGGTAGGACCCACCAGCAGACACGTACCGCCCAATGCCAGGCTCGTCAGCTCGAAGAGCAGCTTCCAGCAGACAGGTAATGAGCCCCAGTGCCAGGCTCGTCAGTTCGCAAAGCAGCTTCCAGCAGACAGTTAGCAACAGCCACGGCAGCACTAAACGAAGGCCGCTCTTTGACTCCACCAGGCTGTGCTCAAAACTCAAGATATGACAGATCTTGACTCCAAACTAGACTTAGCTGTTTTCTTGATTTTAGACTATACTGATTTCTCGTGTCCAGACTGAACCGACTCTTAACTCCAGACTAGAACCAGGGCATCTGTCAGAAATCCCTTTTATACCCTGATCTTCCGTTTCTTTTCTTCCAATCATTTTTTTAGATTCAAAACTGCTGCGCTCTAGTAAGACGCAACCTGCCAGTATTAAAAACAGCCAGTAACAATGGTCAAAAACCCTGCACATAATATTTTTAGAAATATAACTCAGAATATCTTTACACAGCAAATATTCGCAATTAACTATAAAATACAACAAATGAACTCACGAATTGATGATAATAATTTTTAGTAATTTATATAATCTAAGTGAAACCTTCATAGAGAGTTTGGCTGGTAAGAATCAAAAATAAAAGTAAATGACATCTGACAAATTTGAAGTAAACATGTCACAACAAAGGATATAAAGAAAATATTTATAAAAACGAAATGATTGGTAATATGCTAATGTAAAACCAATAAAAGTATGAATATGGATGATAAGTGTGAGTATAGAGTGTCTGTAGTAGGCAGATACTATAATACCCCATTAGCTCGGTTTTGTTTCGTGAAACAGGAGTTTAATCAATAGTACCAACATTACGATATTTAAGACCAGTTGACAGCCGACGGCTAAATAAAAAGAAATTTGATCGCGTTGAACTTTGAAGCTGTGAAATAAATTAAAATGACAGTCCAACAGATTAACTCGAATATTTCTGACGACTCAGATGATATGGTTAGTTTACCATCCGAAGAGGAGATTTATAGGCGAAAATACCAATTGTTGTTGGAGCGATGTGAAGTCTTACAACAGGATAACGAAAGGATTATCAATAGGTTGGTGTTTTGAGCTTGTTTTCTGTTGTTAAACGGTATTCGTGAATGAACTAGCGTCTAATATTGTTGCAGAATACATGAAGCGAAGAAAATAACAAAGCGTTACCGGAAGGATATCAAATTGTTGGTATACAGATTGGATAGGCATGGCGATCAGTTCAGAACTGCATGTTTGGAGGTTGAAACGAAACCCGAGGTGATAGTACGACCACCCCGCGCCGGAGGGAAGACACAAACTGTGTCCAAACAAACAGACAAGCAGAATGCTAGTGGTGCTAAAAAACCTGGACCTAAAAGGAAAAGCAAAGCTGATAAGGTAGTGTTGGGTGTATTTTTGAAAAATTCAAACATTTGTAAATGTAACATACCATTCTACTTGTAACCTTGACACTTTTCTAATGCATGTTTTACTTTTAGCCTGAAAGAGATCCAAATGCTCCCAAAAAGCCATGCAATGCATTCTTCCAATTTTGCCAAGAACAGCGACCCTTGGTTGTAGCGGAGGCTAACTCTGAGTTGGGGTCAGAGCCTTCTAAGCAGGAGGTCACCAGACAACTGGCTTCGCGCTGGAGAGCACTCAATAATGAAGAAAAAAGGGTAAGATTATTACACTGCTTTTGATACGCTCCATTAATAGTTGACATCCATGAAATATGAATGAAAGATCAAAATTGTATTGTCTAACAAATATTTATTAATTTCACTTTATTGAACACCAGAATTGTTACACAGCTCCTATATGATACCTATACTCAAAGTATTTCCATAAAATATGTTTAAAAGATTTAAATAATTGTACATCTAAGTATTCCAATTTACAACATTTAGATTTCTTTTTAATATGACTTTTTGATTGAACTTATATTATAGTTGGGTCAAAGACACATAATGGTATAAACAAGTCAATAAAAATAAGTGCACTTGATGACCAATTTACTGCATCAGTGAGAGGAGTTTGTGTGGCTGAGTTTTGGGCTAAACATATTTGAACTTTTTGCCATTGATACTCTAAGAAGAATAAATAAAAATGAGATGATAACACTCTTATTAGTACAGTTTTTTTTTGTGTAGTACACTTTTAAGTATACAACACAAAAAAAAACAGCACTTTTGCATTATGTCAACTTCTCAGATGCCAGTTGTTAACAAAACAGTATGGTTTTAAAACTACCCAATACCCATTTAAATTCAAGACAATTGTTATCATAAGGTGTTCACTAATAGTGAATCAAGGCATTCTCTATCCAAATAAGATGTCTACTTCTTACACAATTTTATTTTTACTATACTTACTTTACTTTTTGTCCTACAATGTGACAATAGTCTTCATCAGTCAGTCTCCCCATAAATTAATAAATTTTTAATTAAATACCTTCTATAATATCACATTGTTTTGTTCTAGGTATATGTGGCAATGTTTGAGAGATCAAAGGAAAAGTATGCAGAACAAATGTCAGCATACATAAAGAAGGAACAATGACAATCAGCAACACCGGCCAATAATAGCACTTAATTTTCTTGTGATCATCAGCTTTAAGATTAGGTTAACTATTAAACAGTATTTTGTAAGAAGGAATGGTTTTATTTTCTCAGATCAGGGCTGTGATTTACATTGTTGTGAATTGTAGTTTCAAACCTAGGTAAGCCCTAGGTTGGTTTGTGTCACTAGTGGTCTCCATACTAGTGAAGAAAAACTTTGAGGAGTCCAGCAGATCACACTTCCACTGGGGATTAAAGCCTACTTCTGTATACGAAAAACGAAATTCACTTCACTGCAAAATAGTTTTTTTTTTGCCAATTGTGCAAAAGAGAATCAAAAAGAAACGCAAATAAAACATAAAAATTTATTATCACTCTTTATCACTTCCAACAAATTAAAAATAAAACAAATAAATTCAAACTGGTTCATACCCTGCCATATTGAAATGATAATGCCACATAGATTTGCGCTTATTCTGTTGTACCTCAAATATACCCGTTTTCACTAACTGCCAGCTACGAGTATACATATTTATGTAATGCGTAAACATACTGGCATACATACATGCGAGCGGGTCCTAAGTCGCTTCTAGTCTGGCGCTTTTATTCATGTGATAAGCCGACGCGCATTCGTAAGCATCGCACCGCAAGGGAAAAGTCATTTTTTTTTTAATATTTGATGAAATTAGGAGGAGCGGCGAGATTCGGACTTTCAGAACGGCCCCGGGCCGGGAATGAACCCCACGATACGCCACTGCAACCATACACATTTCGGCTACCACAATGAGTATTATAAGTAGGTGGTTGGTGAAATTAAATGATTTGTTTACGCCTTACAACATATATCAGTCGTCTTGTGTTAGTACAATTGGGCATTATTTCGGTATCGTTACTAAGCAGTGAAATACAGAACAAGAGTCAGACGTTTACGGTACATGTATTCGGTGTATGTATGTATTTCTATATCTAACATTTAGATTGATTGAACAGTTACCATAATCTGTTTCTTTTTGTTTTGAGTAATACATTAAACTTAAGGGATCTCGTGCACTACGCAGCCACGCCAACGACTTGTCACGATCTCGAACAAAGTGGCCGGACGCTGGTTGTGCGAAACTTTCTTGCTGGTTCTTTTTTTTCCTAAGTAGGCTTGCGTTTGGCCGCAACTCTACTAATGTGAAGCGTTGATGCGGTAGAGGGTGGAGCACGCTTGCCTAGATGAACCCGATTCAATCGAACTTGGATGAGATCCAGATAATGAGGGAACAGAGGGATAATCCGATTTGTCACCCCGCTTTGTCCCCTTAGGGTGACAGATAAGAAAAAAAGTTTGATCTGTCCCCCTGTTAGCAATGAGGACATTTCGAACTTTATTCACTCCTTAACGGTTTCATCTGTCCCCCTTAAACCGATAGGGAACTGAAACTTTTTATTCCTGTTTGTCCCCCACAGAATTTAATATATTAATTCTTAAAAGTAATGCCACACATACTGCAACATTACAGTAAATTAAAGACTAGTGGTTTAAGTTAACTTAAACCCAGGGCTTTAAATAACGGTAAAATTTTCGTAACATTACCTTCATTTGTCAGTGTTACCGTTAATATTAAAATAACGTTAATAGATTTAACGTTATCGTTAATTTTTATAACCGTTAATTGCAACAAACCTTGCGAACGCCGCATTTTTTGGGTCGCTAGGTCATGGTTGAGGGAGTCAGTATATGGTTAGCAACTTATAGCATCTCACATACCACACACAACCTTGAATGTGACCGGGTTTTAGCTAAATTAACGGTACAGTAACGTTATTATAGTATATTAGGTTAATTGTATTTAACGTTAAATACGGATATTATTTTGTTAGTTGGTAACGTTAACAAGCCCTGCTTAAACCACTTATCTGTCCCACTCAGATCACACACAGATCGGAAAAAAAAGTTTGATCTGTCCCCCTAAGGCTTCGATCAATAAATTGATCGAAGCCCTAAGGGGACAAAGCGGGGTGACAGATCGGAATAATCCGAACAGAGAAGCTGGCAGTGAATTTCACAGACTGGCGGTTCGCACAATATATGTGGAAGGAAAGCGCTTTTGTTGAAGCTTTTGCGGCCTATAGTCGTCGTCGTAGCCGCGCAATGTGCGTGGTCCCTTAGCTGTAAAGTCAACCGCACATTTGTTCTAACAATTTCATGTTGACAGACTTTATGACGTTACAGTAGAGGCAATTATAGATTTTTTACTGAAGTGCAGTTGATATTAAATTTAACACAGCACCGAAGACAATAATGTAGTAAATTGTATTAGGTTACGCTTTAAAGCAATCTTTCTCCAATCGAATGTTCTTCATGGTCTCAACGGGACTGTTGGCATTTGCATGGAGCATGATTCCTGGCTCAGATACCCTCATGAATGGGTTGTACTTCTTCTCTTCGCCTATTGTTGAGGGCACCTGTGGGAAGAAATAAGGATTACAGTACCTGTTTAGTCCAAATACATTTATGCCCAGGACTGTGAGGTGGATTACCTACATACAGCCTACTCTGTATCATAGAGAGGTGGCCCTCTCCTGCTGTAGTATCATTGTAGCCGAATTATACTTAGTTTTAATTCGAATCTTGTTTGTGAATATTAGATGTGTTTTCAAACTTTTCGGTTTGCCATTAATTGGTACAATGAATACAATTTTGACGGCACTGTTGGCGCAGTGGTTGAGCGATTGACTGCTGCGCTACGTGTCGTGGGTTCGATCCCCGCACGGAACAAATATTTTTATGGCCTACAGATAGTTGTTCCGGGTTTGGCTGTTTTTTTATGTGATTTTAAATGTTTGTAAACGCGCCCACGATACAGGAGAAAATCCTAAAGTGGGGCAAAGTAAAAAAAAATAACAATTTGTTGTTCAGCAAATATTGACGATCGAATGTGCCGATCCGAACCACTGTGTAACACACTGGACACTGCCAAGAGGTAAGATTTAAATCTTTAGCCATATACAGAAGCCAGCACATCAATTTACCCGAAACTGTCAAATTTTCCCATCAACCTTGAATCTAATTCTTTATCACTAAAGTTGAAAATCTATTAAATAATCTATTAATGAAATTTTTTTTGACGTCTGTCACACATACACTTCGTAATGAAGAACTCTAATTTAAATTCAGAGCGAAGCTTAAACCGGACGTATAGCGCCATCTCTTTCATACACTGATTTGACAATCTTCGCCGATTCTAAGCAATGCTCGAATGAAGCTACTTGCCGTAGGTTTCCCCTCCTGTCGCCTATGCTGCGCCCAAGCGAATTTCTGCATTATTTCAGTATTCGTTGGCTCGACGTGGGCTGCGAACTTGAGATTTTGCAGTGTGTACTCGTGGCCACAATAAACCTTAGTTTCGTCGGGAAGACTGCCTAGGATTGACATCGCTTGAAACATCTGTTCAGCAGTGCCTTCAAAGAACTTTCCACAACCACCTAAGAATAAGGTGTCACCTGGAATCGGAATCAGTTGTTTACCTTCTTGTGTTGGCTAATATTAAATGAGTAAGCAAGGTAAAATAAGTTTGTTCCGTGATGATAATCTTTTTTCTTTATCAATAGCGTGGATGGCCGCGGCTGAAGCTGCACCACAGGAAAGGTAGCTGTTGCGACACTGCTCTTGACTGCATAACATAATATCAGGCCCATAATCTCTGATAGGCAAGGCACAGGTATATTTACAGTACACCCTCATTTTGCCAGTTGAGTATGTTTAAATCCCATGTTACAGAGGGCCTGCTACTATCAACTGGGCACATATCGAGACTCGCCGACCCGGGAATCGACCTCACGGATAACAGTAGCGCTTGCATTATAAAATGTTCATTTTACCTGTAAACACCACAAACTGTGCTCCTTCCTCAGGTGTAGACACAAAGTAGCATACATGTCCCTTGGTGTGGCATGGAGTGAACAGGCATTGGACCAACAAGTTACCAACATTGAATATTGTGTTATGTTCCACTTTCTTTGTTAGTGCACCAATGCGGTCATCCGCTCCGTAAACTTCGATGCCTCGAACTTGCTTGGCTAGGGCTTCATTACCACCAGCATGATCCCTGGAAATTAAACAATACTTAATAGGATAATTTTTTCAGATCTCTCGAATTAAAAACTATCCATACTAATATTATAAATGCGAAAGTCACTCTGTTTGTTTGTTACCTTTTCACGACTAAACGGCTCATCGCTTCTTAATGAAATTTGGCAAGAAGATATATTTCAACCTGGGGAAGGATATAGGCTACATATCATCACGCTACGACCAATAGGTGCGGAGCAGCAATGAAAAATGTTGCGAAAACGGGGAAAATGTGACGCAGACGAAGTTGCGCGGGACAGCTAGTTCTGAATATAGAAAACCTAAGGTCTAAGAGCGAGTGAAGCATGTTGAAAAATTTTAGCGCATCGCCTCGGGTTTGTAGTTAGGTAATAGACAGACATAAAATCAATTTTAGCATTTCCACCGTGGACAAAATCGGATTGGTTAGATTTTCTTTAAATATTCTTTTTTTATTGGGTTATTATAGTTGTTAAATTATTTTGTCTTTAGTGGGTTGGCTGACCAGACCTGGCCCGGATGCTGATAGAGGCCCCTAAATTTCGAGGGACTGGTACCCTGGATCACTTTGTACCTTATTATGTACGCCACTGTCTATAAGGTAGAAAGAACCAAATAATGAAAACTCACCAGTGATGATGAGTAGTCAATACTGAAGTGAGTCTGACTTTATGATCCTCTACAGCTTTCAACACTGTATTGGGTTCAACTGGATCTATGATAGCGGCTTGATTAGTGGCTTTATCCACTAGCAGGTACATGTAGTTGTCCTGAAGAGCTGGTAGTATCTTCACGTCCATCTTTTGGAACTGATGATGTTCTGAATAGCTGTGTGCTCCTTGCTGCCTTCGAGCAAGTACTGAAACATTAATTATTTTTTAAATTCAATTTAATTTGTGGCTAATTCTTTTGGGTAGGTATAGAGGATGCAAAGAGGGATAGTCGGTGCAAAGACTGTGTGTAGTGTAATGCAAATGGGTAGAATAAGAAATGAGAACCAATATAAGTATTAGAGGAACTTTTAATGCGGCACTGGTGACTGAAAGGTTGTCAGGAAATTGGATGTGTTAATCATGTTATTATGGCTATTTGATACAGAGAAATGATTAAAATGCCATGGAGAAAGTTTTGAGTATAAATCTGAAAGGCTTTAATAGTAGAGGAAGACCAAGAAAGAATGGATGGGCTGTGTGAAAGATGACTTTTACTAGAAGTGTCAAAGAAGCAGACATGCTGCACCAACCTCAAATAAGTTGTGACAAGAATAGTAGAATTTTCAAGAGGAATAAAATAGAATAATAAAAGTTTATATTATTTGCATTGGATATAATAAATTTGTTAGGTTCCAGGTTCATGCCACAATCTGAGATTGGCAATAATTACCAACTTTCCCCCTCTATTTAACCCAAAAATAATCTTATGTTTATCTTTGGTTATCAGTGATTTACCCCTTTACAAGATGAATAAAAAAAAATGGTTTCTTAGTGTTTTGAGTTTATTTATATGTATATAAATGAAACTAGTGCAAAATTTCAAGTTTCTAGACCCAGCAGAAGGTGTATGCTATGTGGTGTCCACCAGTAATAAAATTGCATTTAACATTTTGGATAAACCAAGACTGACTTAAGCCCAGTGGCAGGGCACAACATGCAATTAATACTAATTAAAAGTTGAACAAAAATGTTTTTACTATCAAGTATGTATTTATATAAGTAAATAAGATAATAATATGAATTGTAATGCTGTTATCTTCAATTTTGAGGTTTTATCACTGTTACAAGCCCAAAACTGATAACAAGAAAACTGCTGAATGGTTTTCTAAAACTGATCTACTAAACTACTTTTTTAGTCTAGCCAAGTTCATTAAGATCTCAATCGGGTTTGTTACCATTATTTCGCCATTTGAATTTGTTAATTTTTTTGATCCCTGAAGCCTCAAGACCACCAACCAACCAAGAATACCAAGACGTAAAGAAAAAGAAATAATTTAAAAAATATGTAATTTTCATACCGTGACAACAGTATTTTCACTTCTTATTAGTCTCTTTATGTTTTTATATAGACCAATTGTACGAAATAAGGTACGATTATACAGTTTTAAATTAAAAATGCAAATGTCATCATTTTAAAGTAAAAAATACCTTGAAAGTACAACTTCGTTGCTTGATTTGCTAAGCTGGTCGGCAAAGAATTAACAAACTTGGCGAGCATTGTGTTTATTTATCAATAAAAATGGTTAAACTACGTGTATTAAGTATTTAATTTAATGTTTTTCTTTTACAAAGACTTCAAAGAAAAACAAAATACCTTATCAGACAGCCGGTGTTGACAGGTGAGTGTGACAGCTACCAGCTACCTACAGAAAAAATTGCGAGCCAACCATGCGCAGTCGCGCAAGGTTGGCTTCTAGGGGCTTGCTCGATCTCTAGCGCCCTCAACTTGCAGTTCGCAGTTTGTCTTGTCTTGTTTTTCTTTCATGAGTTACTCAAGAAGGTTAAAACTGATTTATTTGTTTTCTTTTTCAGATTTACGAATAGAAGAGATAGAATACTACTGATTGATTCTATTATTTCGATTTGAAAACAGGGCTCACAGAAGTGTTAATAATGAATAAAATGGTGGCAACATAGAATCATCTTATGTCACTGGCGTCAATGTCAATTTTGTCATGCTGCCAAGTGCCAATGTCAAAATTTGACATGAGTGTGTTCCTTCATCGGCATGTGGATTTATTTACAACAGATTTCGAGCATTTTAGTAAATGAGTTGGTGAAACCTTAATTAAACTAAAATACTCAAGATGAAGAGTAAACCTGTTAAACACAAGTCTTCAAATACTTTTCGTGTAAGTCCTTAAAACATATTATATTTATGATGTTTTAGGTTAAGTGCGAATATTGTGTAAACATTGTGCAAATTTATCATATTTTAACATCTTTGTATCACATTTCTGTAGAAAATAGTTATTGAGTATATGTATAAATTCTAACCACTAATAGTCCTTTTCCACTAACCACTACTAAGCTTGGAACTTCACTTCCTACATTCCAACTAAGGCAAGCATTGCAAACAATTAAATTTTGAATTTCAATCTATTTAGGTAAAGCTTATATAGTATTCATCAGCCCAGAATTAAATAAAAAAAGATGTGATGATAATGTGACTGCGTCTACTCTGGTGTTGGGTTTAATTCCCAGGTTGGGCAAGTGTTATTGGGAATTTCCATCAGCAAATTCTCGTCTTGTGGATGGCAATAGGCTCGCGTTCTATTACATGAGACTTATTATTTTATCAGATATAAGTTAATAATTTTGCTTTTTTTTCAGTTTGTACCTTTTGCCGAGCGAATCAATGCTATTGACATCCGCCATGCTGCTCTCTACCACATTGAGCATGTATATGCACAGCAGCCAGATGAGAATGAAACCCATTTCTTTGTGGCCCTACAAAAATGGCATGTGCTCAATTTAACTGAAAACTTTAAAAAGTTCAGGAAAGAAGTCTTTGGTATTATAACTGTGCCACAGCTTTTACACAAGAAAGATGAAGTGGTTGAGATATTGGAGAAATATTTAAATTTAGAAGATCAGCTGTGTTTACAACCATTACTGGAGTAAGTTTGTTTATTTGGTTATTTATTGAATACCTAATTTAAATGAACTGGAACTTTCTAACTTCAAATGTATTATTTTTTATGTAACCTTGTGTTTTAAATAATGAGGACTAAAACACATAAGCACTATTTATCTCCTGAATTACAGGCACCTACTCTAATCTAGCTCTTGAGCCAGGGTCTCACAAAACTGTAACCTGTTTATATGGTGATAAAGAAATGTTTTATTATTTATTTATTATTTACTATGTAAAGTTAATAATAATAATAAACTCTTTGCTTTCTTTTCACACTCTGTTTTATCTTTTTCTTTCCCTCTTTATTATACTAAATAAAACCTTATTTCTATATTCTAACAGTTCATATAAACTAATATGTACATTCTCTTTCAGAATCCTAGTATCAGTAGCAAAGGATCTAAGAGAGGACTTCTACCCACACTTTCCAAGGTTTCTGGACATCTTAATAAAGCTGCTAAACACCAAAGATGCTGAAAGACTAGAATGGACCTTAGTCTGCCTAGCATTTCTATTCAAAGTCCTTAAACCTTACCTCAAAAAAGATATTGCTGTTGTTCTAAAGAGGATCATACCTTTACTGAGTGAATCTCAGCCACAGTACATCAATAACTTTGCAGCAGAAAGCTTTGCTTTTGTAGCAAGAGATATAAGGGATAAGAAAAAGTTTGTCAGTCTTATACTGAACTATTTGCAGCATAATGATGATGTGAGTATTTATCAATTCATTGGTATATTTAGTCTTCACTTACAGAGAATACTTTTGTAAATATTGTGCCCCAAGTCTTCATCTTAATTGTCTTTTTCAGGCAATCACTGGCTGTGGTCATCTCATATTTGAAATATTGCGAGGTGTCACAGGAAAATTCCACAGCTGCATAGAAACATTCCTGCCACTTCTCCTTCAATACCTCAAAGATAATAAAGAACATCAAGAAATACTGTTCAAAGTGCTGACACAGACAATGGAGGACAGTCTACAAAATATCTTACACAAAGAGTATGCAGTCTTTTGGGCAAGCATCATGAAGTTCACTGAAGAAATTTTGAAAGAGGATGATGAAGAAAGTAAAGGGCTAGAATATATTCTCAGACTTTCCGGCCAAGTCATAGAACACCAGCAAGGGAAATACCTAACAAACCCTCCACAGTTTGTACTCCTGTTGATAAAAGTTATTTGTGAACAGTCTTCAGAAAATGTTCTAGAGGTTTGTGCACAGATAGGTGCAGTATTACTTCTCTCACCAAATGTATCCTTATCTCAAGAACATGCTGGTATTATCGTCAAAGTCCTACTGCCTCTACCATTCCCAAATATACTCATCAACTTTGTGCAGAATGTCATTGAGTATTCACAATTTGATATGCACATACTACCTCCTTTCATCAAGTTTGTAATTCAGTCTAATTTTGACAATGAAGCTTTGGGTACACTGACTAAAATATGCTTGAAGAAATCACCTTTGTCTATGAATGGTATAAAGTTATTTGAGTGGGTGAAATATCCTTTAGACTTTGGGAAAAATCTGCAGAATTTTATGGAACATTTCAAAAATGTTTTGTCAGAGGACATAGAAAAATACGTGGAAAACCCAGTTAAATTAACGAATGTCTTGTTCTGTTTGCCGCATGTAGAGAAAATTGATGTTCACTACTGTGTGAACATGTTAGGTCAGCTGATATCAAGACTGCTCGATATATTAAAAAGTTATAACTTGGAGAACCAGTCTAAAGAGAATAAGTTCCACTGTGACACGACTGCACTATCACGATGTGCTCGAAAAGTTCTGTTCATGTTATCGTTGGCACTCGAAAGTGCTATTCACATATCAAGTTGTAAGAAGCTGAAGGAGATTTGTGACATTGATGCATTGTTGCCAGTGATCCTGCCATGTGCTGCAGATCCTAATTACCTTTGTTCACTGCATCTGCTGGACCTGTATTTGACAGCTTATGAACAGGAACATGGATTGACTTATCCATATTTATCACTAGTCAATTCGTATCTGAAAACGAATGTATCTTCGCCTTTTCATGTGGTGAGTTTTTCTTAAAAGTTTTCTACATAACTAATTTACACAAATCTGGGCAATAATTTAATTATAAAAAAAAAACCTTGTTTACAGGTTCGTCTATTAACTACCCATGTTTACAAGTTATTCGAAAATGTTGAAGATTTAAACAAAACAGTTGAAGTGGGGGGTACAGTTGAGAAGTTTTCAATCTTCAGCAGATGTTACTCAGTGGAGTCCATAAAACCATCTATCCAGGAGTACAGAGCTCAGTTGAACATGCTGCAGAAGATGACCTTCAATACCAGTCAGTATGCCCTGGCTAAGGATACGGACTTCCATCTTTTTGCATTAAATTACATGTTAGGCGTCTTATATATCAATTTCAAGCTGCTCTGGGAACCTGTGACAGAATTTATTGCAGGCTACGGAAATGCCCTAAGTATTGATGATTTCTGGCCTACTTTTCATAGCGTTCTTGAATCCTCCTTTGTAAATGCAAAGAAAAATCTTAAACAGTTCCATTTTGATGATGAAATCGATACTAATTTCGAGATCCTTCAAAAATTGTACTCTGATTACAATAGTATATCTGAGAGGCCTGATTTATACAATTATAGGAACTTGATTTTAAAGGTTATGACGAATTGTATTCAAGTTTGTGAAGCGAGGAATCGTGATGTCGTTGTCTTGTTCTTGAATTTCATTGAAGAAGAATACAGAAGAAATGACTGCATGAATGCTCTTAAAATTGATATGGAAGTACGAGATAATAAGATGGAAGTTGATGAAGAAAAACCCGAAGAAAATACTGAGACTATTGAAGAGATAATTGAAGAAATAGATGAAGCAAAAGAAACTGTTTCAGGAAAAATAGTTTTCAAAACTCTCATAAACATAATGCAAGTCCTATCTCAGTTTAAGAACCCAAGAGCTTTGCATAAAGAACCAGTTTTTTGGGAACTTTATATGGAATTTTTGAAACACAAAAATCCGGGTCTTCAGAAATATGCTTTGGATTGTGTTCTGAACTATAAGAACAAAAATGTTACGCAATATAAAAGTAATTTATGCAACTTAGTAGACGAAAAGAAGTTTAAAGATGAACTGACTCTGTTCAAAATAACTGAAGATTCCAAAAGTATTCAGGCTGAGGACAGAGAACATGTAGTTCCCATAGTATTAAGAATACTGTATGGAAAGATGACGTCGAAACTTGTAGCGGAGAAGAAAGGGGGTGGACAGAACCGAAGGTCCCTAGTAATGCGGTATTTGGCTGGTTGTAACGAAAGCGAGGTTAAAAAGTTCATTGAAATGGCATTTTCGTACTACAAACAGTATTTGGATATGAAACCTCGGGATATATTTGAAAGAATTACGTCTGACGTGGATTTAAAATCTGTTACCAGCCCTGGAAAACTTCACAGTGTTTTAAATCTTTTTGAGGTTGTTCGTGAATATTTTGGAGGGTGTATGAATGAAGAGTTACTGTCTCAGCTCTTCAACATTTATTTTGCTATCTGTTCTACCGTAGCGGTGGTCTTAGCTCAAGGAGATAAGGTTCATGTTGGTTATGTAAAAGTTATGAAAAACCTCCGCACACTGGCTTTAGGTACAACAAGGAAGCTATTTGAGCAATTCACTAAATATCCTTGGAATAAAGATGAGCTGTTTGTTATGTATGAGACATTGATTTGGCCTTTGATGCCAAAATTACACATTGAAGGTATCCATAGCCCGACGGCACTGTTAAGACTTCTAAATGCGTGGTGTCAAAATCCCCGATACTACATTTTGCTTATCACTTGCTCAGAAAAAGATTATATTACTCCACTACCAGCTATTTTCAAACTTCTGTTAGCTCCTAAAACAAGCCCTGGTGTGGTCAATATGATTCTAGATATGATAGAAAAGTTAATAACGTTGACTGAAGACGAAGAAGATAAAGAAATTCCTAGAATAGAATCTTTCAATGTTTTACCAGTTGACGCTCCCCAAAATGTAACTAGTATCAATTTCGGAAGCAAAATTCTGGTACCGCACATACCGAGTATACTAGAAGTCATGAAAAGGCGAATGGCAAATTCTGCAAAATCTAACACAGTGAACAAGAGAGATTTGCTAATTCTATCACGAATCACAGAATTAGTTGCATCACCGGAATTATGTGACGAGCTATTGAATTTGCTTCTGCCGATACTAGTGAAGAAAGTATGTATGAACATGGCGGAGGAAAACATGGAACATGCTGTGAACACAATCATAAACTTGCTAGGACATAGCACAAATCCGCAAGTATACATAAAGAATATAGCCGTTTTGTTCAACAAAGTCGGTCCTGTGGAAGTCAGAAAACTGCTGATGAAATTACTCACGGCGATCGCTGAAAGTGCACCTAAGAACAAAGATATACTTACTAGAATGGCTAACATGGTAGTAGAAATGAATGCTTTCAATAAGAGGTGGATTGAACAGCCAGATTTTGACCGAAGAATAGACGCGTACAAACAAATATATCAGTTATTAGAAAAGGACGAAATTGATGTAGACCTGGCAATATTAATAGTGAACAATTGCTTCTACTTCATTCGTACTGAAAAAGACATAGGTTTGAGGGATAGTGCTGGACTGTGTTTAAAACGAATACTGCCAAAACTTCTCATGAAGTACAGATCAACGACAGATGGCCAGTTCTTAGTTAGAGATACTGTTTTATCGCTAATTTCCACTGGAATCAGAGACACGAAAAACGAATTGTTGAGAAATGAATGCATCAACTTGCTCGGAGAATTGGCTAGAGAATGTCCTGATGCTGACGTAGTAATATCAGATTTAGCTCATTTCATAAATAAAGAAGATAGAGAAGTGGATTTCTTTGATAACATGTGCCATCTTCAAATGCACAGGCGAGTGAGAGCCCTGTTGAAATTCTGCAAGGTTGCCAGGAAAATGACGAAATGTCCTACTCCTAGGACTTTGACAAACTTTATTTTACCTTTAGCATCTATGTATATTTGCGATGATAAGTATACAGATAAAAATACTTTGATAGACGCGTGTATAGAGGTTGTATCTACTTGCTGTAGGTTGTTACCTTGGTACCACTACGAAGTTATACTTAAACTTTACTTGAATAAAATGAGGCATTCTTCCGAACACCAAAAGCAGTTGACTCGAATTTTAGTTGGCATTATTGATGCTTTCCATTTTGATTTCGCAAAAGTAAAAAATATTGAAATACCAAAAGCGCTGTTCACAAATGTGCACAAGTTTAAAATGCCTAAAGGAAGTTCGGAGACTAAAGAAAATGTAGAAAATGCGAAAGAGATCGTTGAAGATGGCGATAAGGAAGATGAATCAGAAATTAAAGAGAATTTGGATCTAGATGAAGAAAGCGAACTAAAAGCAGCAGATGACGAAATAGCGGAAGAAGAACCAAGTAAAGAGGTTGCCAACGTTCCTGCGTTTGAGAGAGTAACATATGTGTCGCCGTCTGTAGCTAAAAGAATTATCAAGTCTTTGTCGGCTGGATTATTACCACAATTAAACCGGTAAATTAATTTTTGCCAATGTTTTTTGTGCTATCGTTGAAAATGTGTTTTTTTTTTTTTTTTACAAAAATATATTTTTTTTGTCTAGTGCCATCGGAAAAATGACGGAACACGAAGAGTCTCACAAAGTGAATCGTCGTAAGACTGGTTTCGATCGTCAGCAAGAGGACATGCTTCGGGTACCAATCGCTTTAGCGCTGGTCAAACTGTTGCAGAGGTTGCCTGGCGAACTGCTAAAACATCAGCTGCCTGGGTAAGTTCATATAAATACCTTGTCTCTCCAAACTCCAAGTCTCTCAGATTTCTTCTGAAACAGTTTAGTTTTTCTTCTGAAACAATTTAATGAGCATGCTCATTAAAATGTTTTTCAAAATTGTTGTTTTTTTTTTTCTTTCGTGTATTCAATTCAGCTCAAATAATATTAATTTTGTCTTATTCTCTTTAAGCATCATCATTAAACTTTGCTCCTTCCTAAAATCGCCGCTCAAACAAGTCAGAATAACTGCGCGTGATATTGTTAAGAAGATCATGCTTACCGTTGGAACCTCGTACTTAGGAGTTTTACTGGAACACATGACTTTGTTACTTACCAGAGGATACCAAGTGCATGTCTTAGTCGCCACAATACATACAGTTCTGGACGCTTTGAAAGCGGAATTCAAACCTGGCGAACTGAATGAAAATCTTGATTACATACTTGATGTATGTACCAATGATCTCTTTGGAGCACTGTCAGAAGAGAAAGAAGTCGACAAACTACACTATAAGACACCAGAAGCAAAACCAAGCAAGAAAAGCTATGTAACACTAATGATAGTGTCCCAAAACATTACTGAACAGTGCCTCATTAATCTTATTATACCTTTCAAAGATGTTCTCCAAAAGCATCATTCGAAAAAGATGGTTTTGAAGGTTCAGGAAGCTCTAATGCACATTACAAGTGGACTAGTATCTAATAAGTTCATAGATATCGAATCTCTATTCATATTCTTACATGGAGTTGCGTCTGAGAGCATACCAGAATTCGTGTTAGGTGCTCCAAAAAGACAAATAACTGAAAAGCAGAGAGAGAAAATGCTAAGAGCAAAACCAGATTGTTTCCTCATTCCAGAAACACCGAAACGTAACAAGGAGTCTCAGGCTAAAAATGTTAAAACTTCCGGGAAAGCTAATGCCCACGTTTTGGTTGAATTCAGTTTGAATATTCTGTATGTGATTTTGAAGAGAGAGAAAGTGCCAAGAATGGATTGTCGAGCGTTTGTAGATCCTCTTATACCTTTACTAGTCGATGCATTGAAAAGTGACCATGTAAAGGTGACGACCGTTGCTATGAAGTGTATAGCTACTTTGTGGACCATCAGAGTAAGCACGCCTACTTTAGAAGAAATGGTACAAGACATTGTGAAGACGTTATTCTTGACGTTGCATAAGTACGCCACGTTTGAAATTAGTAAACAGAACGATAACTTCCATTTAGTCAGGACTGCTTTTAAGGTAAGATCATCTTATTTTAATTCAGCAACTTGTTTTTTGAAAGTCAGAACAGTATTTTCCTGTCAAATCTATTTAAATTGATGACATGAAAAAACAAAACAATTAGTAATATTTATGTTTTCAGGCTGTAACAGTACTAGTGCGCAATGTAAAATACTATAAACTAGAGGAGGATCAACTAAAAACCCTTCTCTTATATGCGGAAGAAGACTGTCAGAATGATGAGAAGCAATCCAACTCATTCTCTTTGTTAAAAGCTATATTAGATGCTAGACTGGTCTCCAATGAGCTGCACGAAGTTATGGAAAAAGTATCCAAGATATGTATATTGAGTGAGTCAGCTAGATCTCGGTAAGTAGATATTGTTTTCTTTTTAGTTGTAAGTATAATATGAAATGCCTGGTAAAACTCACCCGACGATGCTATGAATTACAATTACTGTTACCGTTATTAGGCATTCGACTACAGTGATCACAAAACTGTCATTGTGTAATTAGAATTTGGGTAATTTGGTATAAGTGAGAATGAGGTACTAGTGTGTCCTTTCTTTTCTCTTATAGAAACAGCGAAAAGTTGTAATACATAGCATTATATTTAGTAGGACATTAGGTCAAAATGGGTGTTTCTCTAGGTTCTATTTTAAGCCCCCTTCTGTTCAATCTCGCTTTGAATGACTATGAAACTCAACTTTATTCTTTTAGAGAGGAAGCTCGCGTAATATTTGTCAACTATCTCACTCACTACTCTCCTGGCAAGCGATTGGAGAAGTACATAGACTTCTTCGTGTCACAGCTAAACTATGAGCTACAGCATGGTAGAGAATCTTCACTCAAATTCCTAGAGATGATCATCAATAAGTTACTGGTTGTAAGTTTATATTTTTCGTATTTTTTTTTGCGTGTTACGGCTTTTTAAGGTTTCTTGGTCTTGGCCTCAGTTTATAGATATATTTTACCTTGAGCGCACTAAATCTCCGATTCCAAAAACACTGTCCTACAAGGATCACATGCGCGTCCAGACAGGGTTATGTAGATAGCAAACATGATAGTTTATTTTAGCTCTCACGATTTAGCCCCACAACTAATCAATTTTTAAAGCCCACAAATATTATTGTAGGCACAACTAATAAAGCACGGAGCCCACCTCCTGCTCGCACTGGGCGCCTGCATGCTCAACGACAGTGCGCCAGAGTGCCGCGCTTCAGCTGCCAGCTGCATAGAAGCCATGCTGAAGAGGTTCCCACTGCAGGAGAGGAACAAACTCTTCGATTTGGTGATGACGTTCTTCCAAGATAATCAGGTCGGCATTATAACGTTTGTTTTGTTTCTCTTCTAGTTGGTGTTCATATTTATTATTATGTTAAATGAGTTGGTCCCAGTAGGTCCCCATCAATGGTTTTTAGATCCTCAGAAGGGCAGATGTTTGGACACATTAGAAGGTCTGTTTTTTTTTTAATTTTTGAATAATGTAAACTAAACAGAGTCAACATCTTTGCATGACCAATGACCAAAAATATGCTCAATCAGAATGTGTTTAGTAACTTAGTTTTTAACAATATTAAGAATCACTTTTAGCATATTACTAACTTACGAAGTTCTCTTCTTATTAAAACTTTGTTCCCGTCTCCGCAGCCAGTACACTTCGAATTAGCAGCTCAACTGAGCACTCGCTTCGTAAACGTCGAACAAGAAGACTTCAAGACTCGACTCAACACAATCCTTTCACTAGTCGGCGGCAAAATCCTGTTACTAAGCAACGACATCACTGAAGGAAGATTTGTCAAAATAAAACTTGACCAATCAGAGGACAAGACTGATGAAGACAAACAGAAGGAAAAAGATCATAGTTTAATACAGATATTGAACCTCATAGAAAAGATTACGGTACATTGCGCGTCGAGTTTGACGAATAAAAAGTACGTCAATGAATTTGATGAGATAGCAATGCAATGTAAAGCGTTGCTTGCCTACCCTCATTCTTGGGTTAGATTAAAGTCTGCTAAGATATTGGGGCAGCTGTTATCAGTGGTTGATGCTGAGGAGTTGGATGGTGTTGTAACGAAGAAGTTTGAGAGTGATAGAGGGTTCATTTACGATGAAACGGAAGATGTACTGAGGAGTCTTGTGTTGGATTTGTGTGCGCAGTACACCACTGGCGCTTCGAAGGAAGTGGTGGAACAGGTGAAATGTCTTTTTTTTAATTTCTTAGTTCATTTAAGATCTATACAATAAATGAAGTTTACAAATACATGTGTCTGGTACATACATACATCACGCCAGTTGAACTGATTTCAATGAGACACCATGACCAGGGTTAGAACGGAGGATACTTTTTGCCGGGTATTACGTTTTCGTGAGATGATTTTCTCACATTATTTGGTCTTCACGTTGACGAAACTGAAAGCAAAGGCTAGATAAATAAATAGATCGTCCTATGATCGTCTGTTTTCAATCTAACATTTTGTTCAAGATTTTACTATTTTCGCCTTCTTATTTCATTTTGCAGACAACAGCAGTGCTATTCGTCATATTGAAGCTAGTGCACTCCATGCCAAGTTTTAAGCTGGATAAGAAGAGTGAGACAGAAGGCGAAGACGCTGAAGGAGGAAGCAGGATGAATATACGCTGGATTCTGTTCAAATTGAGGAGAGCTATCAACGTGGAAGTCGCTAGAGCACCTAGTAATATGGATATTGTAAGTGAATATTTTATACGAATGTTATTGTTAAATTACGTCCTTTATTTATTTTTAATATCTGTAAAAAGTTTGTCAAGATCTAGGATCTAGTTAAAGAAGGGTCCATGGCAAGTAAATAAGTAAAGAATCTAGGCTATTACACTTTATTCTAACTGTACAATTATACAGTGTGTAACGGAAAGGGTATATACTCATACTTAAGGGTGTGCTACAGACCATCAAACAGAACATGTTTCTCCATCGGACAAACATCGAATAGCGAAAAAAATATGAGCTGCCCATACATTTGGGTCGAATAGGTATTGCAATTTTGTATGGGGCAGCAGATAATTTTTTGCTTAAAAACATGTTTTATGATGAGAAACATGTTCAGTTTGATTGTCTGTAGCACACCCTTAAGTATGTATATACCCTTTCCGTTACACCCTGTATAGAGATTTAATGTAATAAAAAAATACGTTTTATAGGCAACATATTTTATGAACGCGAACCTTTCAAAGTTTTGTCTTTATTCACCCCTTTTGCCTTAATATTATGGAGTCCATCAATGAAACCCTAATCAACTTCTTTTAATACTCTCGTCATCTTTTTTTTATTGTTGGGCAAGGGCGCCTCTTCTCGCCAATTAACGAGAAAGCCATCTAATAATACCTTTTTTATTTCTACAGAGAACATCAATATTCACAATGTGGACCCACGTCCTCAGCTTATTAGAAGACGAGGATGTAAATAGAATAGTAGATGTGATTCTCCCGCCAATTGTCCGGGAGCTGTCCACCGGCGACGCAGCTACTCCGGCGACGGTCGCCAAGCAGCTGGCGGGCAGACTCGGCAAGAAGTTACGAAGGAAGATTGGGGAGATCGAGTATAGTAAGCTTGCGGCTGAGGCACAGATGAAACTAAATATCAAGAGGGCCGAGAGGAAAAAGGTTTGTATACGTTTTTACTCTGTATTTTTGGTATGACCAAAGCATTCTGATTTCAAAGCTTGTGGGCGCAAAAATTTGCCGTATATTACTCGAATCAATGCTTATTATGTACTGAATTTGTAAGAGTTACGCAGTTGTGTATTGATGATGACGATGCCATCAAGCTGATTTCGGCCACAGCGACTGCATTCGATGGCTTCCTAGGATGGTTGTGCAAAGTATTGGGGGCTGCTCTTTCGTGTGCTCTCAAGTGGCTAGCGTATCCAATAGTAACATTTATAGTTGTGTACTACTATCTACAGAAAGCAGTTTTTTTGCTCGAATTGTTAAATGATCAAAATAGCTGAGCAGACAAGTCTTTGCAATGTTTACTGGAAGCAAATAAACAATCGCGACTCAAGTGATTTCCTCGACTTTATTAAATGTTACATAATTTTCCAGTTACTCCTACAAGAAAAAGTGAACAATCCTGAAAAGGCAGCCAAGAGGAAACTTCAGCTGAAAGAAAAGAAGAAGCAATCCAAGAAGGTCAAAATGGAGATGGTTACTGGCAAGCGACCGCGTCCTAAGAAACGGAAGGCCGAAGACTTTGATATAGAAGACCAATTACTGAAGAATGATGATTAAGTACCGCTTATCGATGAGTTACACAAGAGAGAGACGTGACTTGCGACTACGACTGACGAAAGCAAGCCCGCGCATGTCGCATCGCCAGAGACCGCAAACAGGCCTTAGTCACTATGCTTCATTAAATAATGAAGAAATTAATAGCAATTGGATTTCTGTTGTAGTTTATCGACGAATTATGTCATTAGAGGCAGATATTATCAAAGGCTTTGTGCATATTCAATGTTAATTGATTGATGACTTGAATAATCTGATGGACTTTGTAGGCTAAGTTTTTTGTTCGATAGACACAAATATTTAAGTGACTTGTTTTATTAAGTCATATACATATATTTTCGGAAATATAACGTTTTGTAAATATAGGTTAAGTTGTTATTATAAAAATAAACACTGTTTTCTCATATAAACTTGTTTTTGTTACTTAAAGTTAAGTCTACTTAATCACAATCACACATTATTAAAATTCTGGGGTTCTGCGGGGTGGGAAAAATGAAACAATACTTTATAAACAAAATAAATATATTGCTTTATGCATTCAAAGTATAAAAAAACAATCAACAAAAATACCGAACAAACAACATTCTTTGAAATGAACGAACATCACAATGAGTACGATGCGTCTTTACAAAATGTGCTTTAAAGCATAGTTGTAATATTTTATATCAGCAACTGCATTGCTTATACATAAGTAGGGTTTTCCTAAAATAAATTACTATAAAGGTAGAAACCGAAGCCCCCCCCCCCCACCGCAACGGCAGACGGCAGCGGCAAAGGCAACGCTGTGACAGACCGCAGCGACGCAACTACTTTATAAGTAACTCTTTGAAAATGTTTCCGATAATGGCGAATTTTATTTTGGGAATGTTATCTCCGATGTCAACCTAGGAGCTATGCTTCGGGTGCCTTGAGAAGGTCTCCAGCTACAGTTTTTTTTTTGTGTATGGCATCATCTCGCAGGAAGTTGTAGTCCGGTTAAGCACCGGACTATGCTGTGGGTGCCTTCAGTGATAGGCCTCCAGCCCGGGGCAATGATGACATTGCCATGTTGTTGCAATTTTATTAAGATGCGATTCTGTCATTGCGGTTGCGCGGCTTTGCTGGTGCTGTTTGCAGTTGGCTTTCGGAATCGTACCTTAAAGTATATTAAACATTTACATACGTTTTGTACAATTACATACATATTTCATAATCTCAGGTTACTTTGTAATGCATACCATTTTAAGGGATAGGCCCATTCGATCTACGATACTATATTTTCTGGGCTTATTTTAACTTATTTACGCATTTTGGTAACAAACTGCGGCTTTAATGCCTAGACTTAGACTAATATGCATTTTATAATTATTTTATTATATTTAACATAATAATTCAAACTCTTATAAAGAAAATGTGCGTAAGTAAATGCTTGTTTTGTTGATTCCAGTTTTACAACATATTTATGTAGATACTTATTTTATATAATCTATAGGAATAAGTAATAAACTCACAATTTAATTTGAAATTCTATATGAGAGGGTAAAACACAAACTAATAACTTAATTTAACAATTATTTTTTACATACTCAATTAAATTAGTTTTTTTTTGATACTCAAAGCACCATAACTCTTGAAAACACTAATATTATTTTTTAAATAATATTTAGCTTTAATGTTACTGTTTTAATATCTGAAACTATTTTTGTTTATCTTTGTGACACTCTAAAACTACTAACAGTGAGATATTTAAATATTTAAACGTTAGGCCGGGAGCTGATATCTCGAACATTAAAGTCATCTTGAATTAATTTACTGAATAGAACTTTACTGACTACGAAAGCGTCTAATTCGTATTTCTGTAGAATAAGTACGTAGAGCGAATACGTAAAAAATTTAAAACGTTTATTTATAAGTTCGTAAGTAACATTGTATAATTTTAAAGTAGATAGCGATAGGTAGGTCGTGAAATACGTAAAAGTATAATTATAGAAAGAGAGAAGTAATAATAACATTAATAGCAATGGACGGCAGCAAGCTCGGCGATTATCTAAAGCTTATTCAAATTCAAAGCGTAACGATGGAGAAAAAGTAATGTTCGTTGGGGAATTTAAAAAGATCACGAAACGGGTCAGAAAATTGAGAATGGGTACAATTTTCTACAAAGCCTAAATTCCTAATATTGTAGCAAATAATATTCTTTGAATTGTTCTTTTCTCCTTAGATATTATTAGGTACCTATTACAAAACAAACATCAAATGAGATCTTCCCCACACGGCTAGGCCTGCTAACCAACATTTCAAAACTTTAAAATTGTTAATTGACTAGTAATTTGTATGTAAAAAAGAAGATTTCACGCTACGGATTGAGATTTTTTTAGCAGGAGTGGGAAATCCCCACGGATGTATATCTCGACTACCTCATGTGCTGAGAGACAGTCGAGGTAGTAACGGACTCGAACCGGCTAAAACCACACTCCTGCCTCGCCAGTGTCCCTCTAACATAATCAGACACCTTTGTTGCGGAGGTTTTACCTCGGTGAATTTTAGGAGGCCGAGGAGATCACGCTCACGGTTTTAGATTAGTAACAGCATAGCGGTTATAGGGTTGTATCTCATGATTTTGGAGAGAAGGATCCAGAGGAGGGATGTGGTAGTGGCGAGGGCTACGCCCCCCCAGCCGAGGTCTAGCGACCAGGCGGTGGAGAACTCTCGCGCGGCCAGGAGGGACAGCGCCGGGCCGCGCGGCCCGAGCACGCCGTCTCCCGAGCCGTCCGCGTGCGACGAGCCGCGTGCTGACACGCGTTGCACGCGCTTGAAGTGGATTATCATTAGGGTGAACATTGCGAACAGACCTGGAAGAAAAAGTGACTTTTTATTACGTAATCAAAATAGTGTAACATCACGCCTGTACCTAATTCTCAAAGAGTTAGGCAAAGGCCTCTGTAGTACACCCTTTCCCCAGTTATGTTTAAGTCCCATATAATAGGGGCGAGCCGATTGCCATCAACCGTGCAGAAATCCAGACTACGTGGCTGCTGTTGAGAAATTCTTGATGGAAATCCCCAATAACACGTTGCCCGACCCGGGAATCGAACCCAAGACCTCATGGCCTTAGCAGTCGCACTTGCAACTAGTTTCAACCACTCGAACAAATGGGCATTAGTTTTCATGACATTTCTTTATAGGCTGGTACACTGAGAATAGTTTAAACTTATTGACGTAGCTTCGGCTTGAGTATGCTTGTCCATGTAATAACAGCTAAAAATACGTCATTCGCCTCGTTTACTCGTTACGCGAATCGACACCACACTGAACTAAATGCGACAAATGTCACACATGCTAGATCGACACAGGCTGATTGCGCGTCGAACAGTGTCATCACTGCGCAAAGAGTATAGTAATATAGATGGGCAGTGTCCTCCCCCTGTCACTGCGTTAGGACGTCTGATATCAGGTTTTTGACAGTCCATCCTGAATTCTGACAACCTAGAAACCGGGTGATAGAAATAGTGAGATACCTACCTAAAACAGAACACAAGTTATAACAGGCTGGCAGGTTGTCTGGGGGTTGTTTTTTTTTTGTTCTGTTAGTTTTAACCAATTTTTTTTTCTCTGTCTTGTGTGAGATTAATAAATACTTTTTCTTTCTTTTCACAAAGGAACCAAGCACATGAATAAAGTAACAAGAGTTGTTTCTGAGCCGTATTGACGATGAACTTTGACGACGGCGACGGGCGAAGGTAAGATTTCCATCGAATTTATAAATCTAATCCGCAGCGCAGTCAGTGAATCGATCGGCGGGATTCTTTTCCGTCTGAAACTTTTTAAAGTACTTAACAACGTACTCTCGTCTCAGCAGAAACATTACGAAATTAGCCGCTCTGATTTAAAGATTAACCAGTGGGTAAACATCTACTGGGCTGGGCTGTCTACCCAAATAATACTGTTTATGATGAGACTGAACGCGATCAGAAACCCACGTTCAAGAGCTGTCCAGTGTCAATATTCCATGGCAATGATAATAATGAAAACTCATTTTTTTGCTCCATTGGTATACTTTCTATATGGCGTTTGATTGTTTTTTGCTGTTATACGCACCGGCTAATAGATACATGACGCCAGTTATAAGTACTGCGCTGATCTGATGCTTGCAGATACCGAACGCGCCAACCAAAGCCGCGCTGCCTAGCACTATCAGGCAGACCAGGGCGCATGATATGGATAGATTCTGCATACCTGGAAGAAAAGTCAACGTTTTACTTAAACTAAACATCTTATCGCATTAACTGCCATGTCAGGTCATAGTGAATGACGATGAGCCATGGAATTTAAAATTAGGAAGGGGTTAGGAAATATGTTCATTACATTTGTCGCATACAATTGCAATTAGCAAGGCACCACCATCACCGTCCAGCCCCAGCCGTTATCCCAATTTATTTGGGGTCGGCGCAATATGTTTTCTTCTTCCATACAACACAGACACCTCCTTTCTTGCCAAATCATCCATCACACACTCTCAAAATAGAGACAGTGAAATATCAGGCCTGATTGTTGACAAGTCTTGTATTGTACCCAAATCACAACTATTCTAAAAACAACACAGGTTTGAGACTTCCAGGAAACAGTATTCCCAGCTAATAGAGAACCATCAAAGTTCCCAGATAGAATATTTTAAAGCACAGCATTGCGTTTAGTTTCAAATGCCCTCGCTTTAAAAAAAAGGCCATTTCATTCCAAATATTAGTTCCAAGGGCCCAACTGAAATTCAATTAATCTCATAAACCCGATCTAGTACTTAGTGCTCCATAAATATCAAATTATTCAAATATTTATAGGCCCACGTCAAAGGCTCGAACAGTCGGCCTCTTTAAACATGTAAAGGGTTTGAGCGACGATTAATGCCACTGCAGAAAATATAAATTTCCGCCTCGAACTAGCTAAAAATATCGCAGCTTCATTAATTTTTAGTTTGAATATGGGACAGAAATGTGACTCTTAAAGAGGAATATTTCTGAGCTGAAAACGTTCATTAAACATTCAAAGAACGTCGGGCCACTTCTGGTTTTGATGATGAAGGCCCTGTTTTACTGACCATATTTATTTTGGGTACCTATTCATATGTTAGTAGGTATATCGGAAAATGAATTGACAAAGAAATCGGTCTTCTAAAGGAGCCTACTGAGGACCACAGTAAGTTACTTTAGAAGGCCGATTACCACAGTCTGTGGTAAAAGTTAGCTGACCTGTCTATCTGTTGAGTTTTCAAATTTCACCGAGGGTACCTACTTAGAGAGAAAGTGGTTACCTACTCATAAACTTTATAATCCGGAAAATTAAAAAACTTTGCGCACGGACGGATGGAGCAGGCAGTGGGCCAAAACTTATGCCTGTAATTCGTTACTTTTTACTAAGCAGCCAACCGAACAAAAAACGATTTACAAATGTGTTTCCCGTAAACTTTTTCTCGTACTAGCAAAACACGTTGATAAATGAACTTGGCCGAAAGCAAATGGTTCTTCAAGGTTGAATCAACGAGGGATGAAAAGGGCGTTGTTTATGCATACCTTGACTTATCGTCGTTGAATATTTTAACATCTAGTTTTCATAATGAGCACTGGTTTTATTATCGTAAAAGGATAATTATGACGGCTTTATGGATCGTTACCGCTCGTTTTTATGATATTTTTTTTCTTGTTGTTTGCTAGTGCTGGGTGGGGCTTTCGTTTTAATGAGAAAAAGGTATATACATATTTTTTTGGCTTTTGCAAGCCATTGACATTCTACAAAAGTAGAATGTCTAATATCTCAACAATAAATAAAAAATAAAAGTGATTTCGGAACCACTGTTTTAATTCAATAATTTCTAAATGTAGTTGCAAAATACGTGACGTCACACTAGGGAGGGATGGGGGGAAAAAAACAAATGTGACCAGCTGTGACAAGGACGGGGGAGGCGCAAAGAAACATGAAATTCGTGTGACGTAATTTATGGATGACCCCTATGCACAGTTCTCTCGAAACGTAGATTTGGTGAGATTTCGCTTTTGATTATAATGTTGTGATATGGGCACACCTAATTAAACCGGTTTTTATTGAAAAAATAACTTACGATGCTGCCAATCAGCTCGAGGCTCTTCATCCTCACTGTTTGCTAAATAATTTGTGCATACCGGCTGCGAAGGGAAACCAGCTCTGGACAATATCGACACCTCTTCCTCTGAAAACAATAAAATGTATTATGGAGGATCTCTTTATTAAAAGTAATTTGTGATTAATATTTGAAGAGCTACCTTCAAGAGACACGCACATCGTCCAAATACCACCGTTCATCGGCACTAAAAAGGTCCCCCCGCCGCCTTTCCGATGACTTGTATCCTCGATCTGAAATGAGGAAATGATTGAGAACCGTCACTTCGACTATACGTTTTAAGGAAGATCAAGGTTATGGGAATGCTTATCGTAAATTGAAGTTCAGAATGTATCTTACTGGCAATTTGGCAAGAGACGGTGAAGTAAAGGGTTCCATAGTCGGGATAAATAATTACGCAAGCACGGGATTTGATTTTGTTATGAATAATAGTACATTATGGTACTAGTGTGTAATGTTGGTGATTACCGCTGAGGCGCCATTGAGACCCGAGCCGTCAGGTGAGGGTCTTAAGAGAGCCGAGGATGGTAATCACCAATACACACGTGTATAATACGACGTTTATCCACACACTAGTGAATAAAATAACAATAAAAACTCATTTTATTTAGTAGATAATATATATTTTTCCTTGGACTTTTCAGGTAGTAAACTTTCCACATATCGGGTTTATATCGGGCGGTGTACAACATAAATCATTTTCTTCGTAACTAGTACCTACTTGTAGACATTTTAATTAATAACAGTCAGTCTGACGGTAGACGCCAAACCTTCCGCGCGCGCGCAACTATCGCTACTCTGCCAACGGGCCGCGGTCAGCATTTCTCAAACTTCTGAAACTACTAAATCAGTCTAAATAAAAATGTTTAAGTGCAAACGTTGCGGGGATGAATCATTGGACGGTGTCACTTGCTCCGTATGTGAAGGGCAATTCGACTTTCCTTGTTCGGGTATATCTGAACGCGGATATAGCAGGCTCGGTGAACGCAAACTTACATGGAAATGTGCCAGCTGCAAAGCACCAGCGATAGATAGTCCCGGCATAAAACTCACATCACCAGTAACAGCGGACTACGAGGCCATTCTACTGGAGTTGAAACGGATGTCGGCCCAAATGGAGTCGCTGCCAGCATTAGTTGAGACTGTGAAGGCCATCCAGAATGAGCTCGAGGATCTGAAGGCTATAAGGGCCGAATTCTCAGAAGTGAAGCACTCCTTTGAGTTTGCCTGCGATGAAATAAAAGCGTTGTCTGGTAGGGTTTCAACATTGGAGAAGGAAGCCGAGTCGATGAAAAAGACCAAAGAAGAGCTATTCACCTTACAAGATCGCATTTTTAAGTTAGAAGAGCAGCAGCGTGAGAATGAGCAAAGGTCCCGTATAAATAACATCGAGATTAAAGGTGTGCCGATGTCAAGCGACGAAAACCTGTTTACTGTAGTGGCTAAGATTGGGGAGACCATCAACTGTCATATCCCTAGGGAGCACATCAATTACATAGCGAGGGTCCCTTCGCGTAACGATAAGCATAATAAAAATATAATTTGTTCCGTGCACAGTTCTTACATGAAAAATGATTTTGTGGCTGCCGCAAGAAAACACAAAAACCTAAACACCGGAAATCTGGGGCTTCGAGGAGACAGCAAGATCTTTGTCAACGACCATCTTACACTTGAGAACAAAAGTCTCCTAAATAAAACTAAAGCACTAGCCAAAGAGCGTGGTTTTGAATTTGTGTGGGTTACTAGTTGCAAAATATTTTTACGTAAAAATGTCACTTCTCCAAAGCATCACATCAAGACTGAGCAAGATATCAAAAAGTTTTTATGTTAACATTGTCGTCGAGGCTTCCTGGTATTTTGTTTACGTACAACGTTTCGCTAAGTTTGAGTAACACAGGTAACTGTTTTTTGTACGCATTCCTTCCTCGCCTGCCTTTTGTTCGCTGCTCGCTCGGTGACAACCGGTTTGTAAAAATTTGCTATTATGAATTTATGCTTTATTTTCTGACTGCTACCGTTGCGTTTTGCTATTTGGTCGAAATTTGCTTATCTCCTATTATTTTAAAGTCATTTCTTTACGCCTGCTTTTTTTGCAACTGTGTTTACGTATTTTATCACCGTAGTTTGAATGTGCCTTATATACTTTTAACTAACCAATTAAATAATAAACCTTTCAACGATTACTATGTCACCTATTAATATTTATTATCAGAACGTACGAGGACTACGGACAAAGACAGCTCTTTTCTTTAGAAATGTGTGCAGTAATGATTTTGATGTTATTTGTTTGACTGAGACGTGGCTGATGGACGGCATTTCTGACTCAGAACTGTTTGATGACCGTTATCTTGTGTGGAGACGTGACCGAGACTACACTCATACTGGCCAGATGAGGGGAGGAGGGGTATTGATTGCAGTTAAGCGTGAACTTGCCGCTGACACCTGCAGTGAATGGTGCTCTTCCGCGGAGGATTTGTGGGTTACGTTGACGCTGCATCATAAGAAACCACGAGTAGTTTACAAAATGCATATTTGTGTTGTATATGTTTGCAGTCAGAACTACGGAAATTCTTTGGCGACGCAACTGAGCAACTTTTCGGACAACGTACTTGAAATTACCCTCAATCGTCCGTCGGATAAGTTTGTTGTTTTGGGAGATTTCAACCAACCCAATATTGTGTGGCAGCAGGCCGGCGTCGGACTTTCATTAAACCCTACAAATGTTCATGGTAATGTTCAGACTAGTTTAATTGATAATCTTAATACGAGTAATTTAATGCAATATAATAGTCAGTCGAATATAAATGGTAGAATCCTTGATTTAGTTTTTTCTAATGATGAAGTGATCGTCAGCTGCTGTGTTGATCCACTAGTGCCTGAAGATCCTCATCACAGAGCCTTATGTGTGACCGCGGAATTCGTTGAACTGCATCAACTGCCAGTTCGGTCCTACGTAAAATTTTTATATAAGTCAGCCGATTACGATAATATTAAGCGCGAGTTGAATCGTGTGGACTGGCAAACGGAGTTTAGTAGAAGGTCGATGGATGAAGCGGTAGCATACTTTTATAGAATATTAGGCAGGCTACATGCTACGTATATACCGACTAAAAAGGTAGTCCCTAAATCAAAATACCCTCTCTGGTACAAAAGTCCGTTGATAAAAATCTTAAAGGAAAAAGCTAAATTTCACACTAAATTTAAGAAGTATAGGAACATTTCTGACCATCAATCGTTCATTGTACTCCGTCAACGGGCTAAAGACCTGGAGCAGGACTTGTTTGACAATTACATAGCCAAAATTGAATCTGACATTCGCGACAATCCACGAGCCTTTTGGAGGTACGTCAAGTCCAAGCAAAAATCTTGTTCTTACCCATCAGTGATGCAATTTGGCCAGGTAACGTCCACTGATGGTGACGTAATTTGCGACATGTTCGGAGATTGTTTTTACGCTAACTTTCTTGACAACACTCGTAATGCCAACAGTCAATCTTCGGTTCATGCTACGCTCGAAGGTACCAATTACAACACGCAAGACATAAGTCAAGTAGAAATACGGCTTAGCGAGGTTCGTAGGCTGCTAGAACAAGTAAATTTAAACAAGTCTGCGGGTCCTGATGACATCTCGCCCATATTCATCGTCAACTGCGCCAAAGATCTTTCAGTGCCTCTGTCCATCCTTTTTGAGAAATCTCTTGCCACTGGCGTGGTACCTAAGATATGGAAGTCGGCATATATAACACCAATACATAAAAAAGGGTCAAAGACATTGGTCGAGAATTACCGACCTATTTCGAAGCTGTGTGTGTTTGCTAAAATACTGGAGAAAATTGTGCACGCGCAGGTTTCTTCGGCACTCAAGCACATCTTAAGTGAAAGCCAGCACGGCTTCGTGAGGGGTCGGTCGACCACGTCTAATCTTGTTGTCTGTAGCGACTACCTCTCTGAGTGTATGTCGGAAAGGTCCCAAGTCGATGTTGTATATACCGACTTCAGTAAGTGTTTCGATCGGATAGATCATGTGATCCTGTTGCGTAAACTTTTAGCGGTGGGCATCAGGGGCGATCTTTACCGGTGGTTCAAGTCCTATGTGGAGAACAGATGTCAGACTGTAGTTCTGCATGGATACTGCTCTAAACCTATGAACGTCCCATCGGGGGTTCCCCAAGGATCCTTGCTTGGGCCATTGTTATTTAATATATTTATCAACGATATCTCTTCTTCATTCCGGTACTCTAAGTTGTTACTCTACGCTGATGATATAAAGATAATGAGACAAATAAATACCCTGGTGGATGCTCGTCTATTACAGGCGGACCTTAATAGTTTTCAAGGCTATTGTATAAATAATAAGTTGGATCTGAATGTCTCCAAGTGTTATGTTTGTTCCTTTACACGGAAACCTACCCAGATTGTCTATAACTACATGCTGTTGGATACAACACTAAAAAGGGTCAACACCATCAGGGATCTGGGAGTTACCTTTGATGCTAAGCTCCTCTTTGATGCGCATATAGACAATATAGTCAAGAAAGCATCAAAAGCACTTGGTTTTATTCTCCGGGTGTCCTCCGAGTTCAAAAATATTAAAACTATTAAAATACTATACTGTTCCTTTGTCCGTAGTCATTTGGAGTATGCCTCTCAGGTCTGGAACCCCAATTATAATGTGTACATAAATCGTATTGAGAGCATACAGAAAAGGTTTTTGAGGCACATTCAGTATCGGTCTAAAACGTTTATATCAAATTATACCCACCGTTGCAAAGAATTTCATATCCTTCCACTCTATGAAAGGCGAAAAATATCAGACCTTGTGTTTCTTTTCAAGATAGCTAATGGAACAACTGGTGTTACCGAGTTGCTTCACAAAGTGGGGCTGCGAGTGCCGTCTGTGTTCTTGCGTAGACCTCATTTATTGTCCACCCCAGTGGTAACCACTACGTACAGACGGAACTCGTACATGATGAGAGCGAGTCGTATGTACAACACAACCTGCCAGGAGGCTCCGATCGACATTTTCCATACTAGTTGTAATAAATTGAAGAAAATATTATGTGATTGCTTCTTCGAGTGTAAATAGTAATTTTACTGTTTGGTGTTATATACCTACATATATTATAAATTTTCAGTTTTATATACATATATTATAATTACTACATGTGGAAACTTGTAATTGGCCATATTTTGTATAAACTATTACTAATTGCCTGCTTAGCTGTAAGTTTTCCTAAAAATAAATAAATAAATAAATAAATAAAATAAATAAATAACTGTAATTTCAACAGTGAAAACGAGTTTTGAAAAATGATTCGCTATGGTGGGAAAAATTAATCTGTTTTCCTATGCGCGCGCATTGCGATCAGCCACAAACTAAAGGGACTCATCCCTTTAGTTTTTTTTTTATTTTCCGCTCATAGGGTTTGCGCTTATTCTGCCACGTACAAAATGGGGATTTTAAAGTTTTCTTTTATTACAGAGATAACAAAAGTTATATTTGAGTGAAAGTTTTATTTATTAAACAAGTACGAGTTAATTATCTATTTAAATAAGAAGTTTCATGAAATGAGCAAGCAATAGGAACATTAATTTATTTGTTCTGTTGAACACGGTCTTTTTTTTAATAAAAACTTTTTTAAGAACAAAGCACCTCAACCAATAAAATTAAAAAAAAAAAACTATAACTCACTAGTGAGTTATAGCAATGAAAAAGTCACAGTTTGATTATGGGTGTCATAGGTGCCTAATTGCGGTGACCATAATAGTACATTATGATATAAGTGCGGTAAGTTGAAAATTACAGCCGAGGCGAGCAGCAGGTAGCAGAGGCTGTAATTATCAAAGCGCACGTATGTCATACGACGTTTTATAACATATTTGCGAGGAAATAAATAAAACTCGGACGACATTTTCAAATAAAAACAATACAGCGAAAAGAAAAAGCGCGCGGAATAATTTTTACTCGTTCACAAATTATGATATTAGCGATGCGCGGGCATCAGCGCTTTTTTTTAAGGCAAATGCACAAAAACAGCCAGTATTAATAATAAAGTAAATTTAATATTTTTGTGTTTTGTTACAGATAAATGGTTGTGATTTATGGTCAAAATTGATTAAATTAAAGAATTAAATGTTTATTTATTATATTTTATCTTCCAAGTTAATTTTATTCATAAAATGTTGACCACTTTTCTGACATAAAAACTCTTTGCTAAGATTTAAAAAAGTACCGTTCGTTTTAGACGGAGCATTTTGATAAACCGTGCGTTTTACTTTACATTACCGCACTAGTGCGTAATAAGATACATTACGATACTGAAATTGGTGCAATAGAGGCCCTTTACGAGCAAATGTGTTATAAAGACACTTTATGAGCAACTGTGTTGAAAAATATATTAATAAAAAATCGTTATAAATTTTTCAACACACTTGCTCATAAAGTGTCTTTATGGTCACCGCAATTAGGCACAGAATGACACCCATAATCAAACTGTGACTTTTTCATATGTAGTTTTTTTATTTTTTTATTTTATTGCTTGAGGTGCTTTGTTGTTAAAAAGTTTTTATTCAAAAAAAAGATCCTGTTCAATCTATTGCTTGCTCATTTCATGCAACTTCTTATTTAAATAGATAATTTTAACTCGTTCGTGTTTATTAAATAAAACTTTCACTCAAATATAACCTTTGTTTTCTCTGTAATAAAAGAAAACTTTAAATTCCCCATTTTGTACGTGGCAGAATAAGCGCAAACCCTATGCGCGGAAATTAAAAAAAATCCTCATCCCTTTAGTTTGTGGCTGATCGCAATGCGCGCGCATAGGAAAACTAATTAATTTTTCCCACCATAGCGAATCATTTTTCAAAACTCGTTTTCACTGTTGAAATTATAGTTATTTATTAATTAAAATGTCTACAAGTAACTAGTAACGAAGAAAATGATTTATGTTGTACACCGCCCGATATAAACCCGATATGTGAAGCCCTTAGCGTTATGGAAAGTTTACTACCTGAAAACTCCTAGGAAAAATATCTATTATCTACTAAATAAAATGAGTTTTTATTGTTATTTTATTCACAAGTGTGTTGAAAAACGTCGTATGATACACGTGTGTATTGGTGATTACCGTCCTCGGCTCTCTTAAGACCCTCACCTAACGGCTCGGGTCTCAATGGCGCCTCAGCGGTGATCACCAACATTACACACTAGTACCATAATGTACTAATATGGATTTAAGTGAATAAAGGATATGATAATCGTTAATAAAATAATGTAACCGAGAAAATTCCATATCTCATTTTTGACATAAATAGAAAAACTCACTTAGAAACATTATCATCTTTACATTATAGCATCGCATGGATACCTCACACGCTATGTACGCACGACGACCAATCAAGATTGTACGGGAAATCAATACAAAGCGAGGCCATGCTATACTGGAAATGTATATCTTGATGTATCGCCGTGTGCACTGTGCATTGGTTCCCATGATCACATGTATGGCAAGTGTCACCCCTAATTATTTTTTGCTATGTCTCTACCTACACATTACCAAAATAAAAAGGCAGGTACCGTTTAAAAATGAAAATATAATAACGTTTTATCCCCGTCTGTATAATAAAATGTGTAGTCTCCCTTGTTAGAACACACGAGATAGTTAATTAATGAAACTACGTTTGATGAGCATTGCTTTCACGATATCGCTCAATTGGAACTTATAGCTATTATTTATTCTGTGTTATTAGTGTTTAAATGTCAGATTAAAATAGGTGTTTTAATTTTGAGCATATTTTGTTAGTATAACGAAATGATTTATGTGGATTTAGATAGAAAAATAATATTAGCAAGCATGAAGATTTGCCCGCAAAGTCATCATTCCTCAAAACCTTCTATGCTAATGTAAGAAGTATCCGCACTCCAGGAAAACTTGAAGAACTACAGTGCACTTTAAAAGCAATTCCTTCTAAAGTATACATGTCGTAATTCTAACTGAGAGTTAGATAACATCAGAACAAGAGCGAAATTAAACGATTTACCTAAATACGCACATATTTACAACTATAGACATAGTAGTAATCTACATTCATGAAGCCATTTCCTTATACTTGTCGCATACAAGAAAAACTAATTCGTCCACGAACTATAAACAGATTCAAACAGTCGTTGCTTGTGTTCCTCACAAAGTAATTAATTAGTACTTATGAACACCTTGGTGTCAAATTGGCCATATGTATTAAGTTGTTTTATATGTACCTAACTACCAACACTTTTGCTATGTTTGCTATTAACCATGGAGTTTCTTGCCGGATCATCTCCATAGGAAACGACAAACCCGAACCGAGCACCTTTTTGTCGACGTTTTATAAGTGCCCATACTGCCCATGTAGGCCTATGTGAAATAAAAATATATTGATTTCGATTTCTCATACGTTGTTATAATTTTACTTACTCTACATCTGCATGCTTCGTCATTAGACGACGATTATTTATGTTAAAATTAAAATCTCATGTAAGTGAATTGTATCATGTTTCTTATGAGAAATAAAGGTTCTCTAAACCTAAAATATTCGCTCTACTATTATTTCCCAGGGAGAAAACAGGGGCAAAAATATTCTAGTTTTATTTCCCAGGGAGAAAACATGGGAATACGTTTTTATGGACTAAACGCCGTTAGCCTTTCCTCTTAAGGTTCGGTTGGACACCCGACAATGCCAGATATTTCAGTAGGACATTATCCGATCCGGTGTCCGGATTTCCGGAGTCGTATCGAGTATCTTTATTTACGCCTTCAATTATGTTTCGCTTTCACAAACACTAATGTTTGTGAAACGCGAAATAATAGAACATTGAATAGGACAGACTGTTGGGTACGATTCCCGTGTCGGGTGAAGTGTTATTGGATGTTTCTATCAGGAATTTCTCAGTGGCAGCCACGGAGTCTATATTTGTGCCCAGGTGATGACTATAGGCTCGTCCCTCATTACATATGACACTTAAACGTAAATGTGGGTGTACTATTAGGTCTTGGAATTTTTCGGCCATATAGCAAGGAAAGATGGCAATAACCTCGAACAACTGATGGTTACCGGCAAGGTGGATGGTAAACGACCAAGAGGTCGCAGCCCTTTGCGATGGTCCGACCAGATAAGATCTGCTCTTGGTACAAAATTCCACGATGCGCTTCACTTGGCCAAGAATAGACTGAGATGGCGAAACATAGTCATGAAAAAGATGTTTGCAAGGGTGGATCACGACCCTCAGTAATGAGGAACACGACTTGAGGAGGAGGAGGATTAGGTACACATCTGTCTAACCCTGCGAGGGTTACAGGCGTGATGTCATGTTCCAACATATGAGTATGATATTAACAAAGTTATAAGCCTCTTGCTAAGTATTTCCCAAACAAACAAACCGAGCCGAGTGAGGATTAGCGAGTCAGACATCGATAATGCGCTCCTTACGATTCCAACATTATTTTTTGTAACGGTTTATTTTTAAGTAGGTAACTTTTGAAGCGTCTGAGCTTTAGTAATTTGTAGGCTTCACTGGTTTTGTCAAATGCGCTCACGCGTTTTTAAGACGATTACTATTATTGTTGGTTGCCTGTCTAATGAACTGTATTAGGTTTGTGTTTGTGATACGATGAAAATCACTTGGAACTCACTTTTTTTTCTGAAGTAGTAGAATAGAAAAATAATTATTTAAATCTCAAAACAACAAATAATATTACCGTCAAAATCTCACCATACTGTGTTAATTTTAAATGAAACTCATTATAAAACGTTGCACGGTGGATCACAGGTCATGATAAATTATCTGCGAACTAAATACCTACTGGTTTATGGATGCTACCAAGAAGAACCAAGCCAAAGTGGTTATCCATAAATGCGTTATTTGTGTACGCCATGCTGGCAGCCGGCTAGGGCCCAAGTGATGGGACAATTACCTTCAGCTCGAGTTACACCAATTCGAGCGTTTTATTGAAGTGGTGTGGACTACGCAGGTCCCATACAGAATGGAATTCCTAAAGGTAGAGGCCGCCGGCCCCATAAAGGTAACATAAAGCCTTTTTAGGGTTACGTACCTAAAGTGTCAAACGGGACCCTATTACTGAGACTTCGCTGTCCGTCCGTCCGTCTGTCACCAGGCTGTATCTCATGAACCGTCATAGTTAACCAGTTAAAATTTCTACAGATTATGTATTTCTTTTGCTGCTATAACAACAAATACTAAAAACAGAATAAAATAATTATTTAAGGGAATACAAAAATTGATTTTTTTGCTCGTTTTTTTAAATAATAGTACGGAACCCTTCGTGCGCGAGTCTGACTCGCACTTGACCAGTTTTTTTTATGTCTACAAGAGTTGTAAATTTGGAAGCGGTGAGTGATCTCACATCACAAGGGTTTGTTGCTGCTTTTAAAAGGATTTGATGCAAGACGTGGCCATTGCGCCGACATAGTCAGCGATAATGGAACGAATTTTGTGGGTGCACCTCGCGAACTCCGAGACTTGTTAGCACAGGAAAATTCAACCTTGACGATGGAAATCGCAGAGTGCCTGGCAAACAATGGCACTATTACTTATACAGGCTGTTGTTTTGCATCGTCGTCAAATCCAAGTAGGTAACTATGCTAATCATTGTCGACCCGAATCAATAATGAAATGGGTAGGTATTTTTATATTTGTTTCTTATTTACGGAAATCGGTAAGTGTCAACCACCCGTGTTTTAATCGCGACCCGTCTGATCCACAGCCTATAACCGCGCTTTAACACATACGAACAATCCCAGATGTTTATTCGATCATTTCTAATTCCCTAAATTAAAGCCTTAAGGGGTTATTCTGAAATACTGACACACATAAACAACCAAAAAAAACAGCGTTTATTAATAAATTAACTAGGTAACGTAATTTAAATTGATTATGTAGGTCTTTTGTGACTACCTCCTGAATTTGGACGAGGATGCAAAACAACACACAGATAGTTGTTCCGGGTCTGGCTGTTTGTGTATGTGAGTTTAAATGTTTGTAAACGCACCCACGATACAGGAGAAATTCCTAGTGTGGGGCAACGATTTTTATATTAAATAAATAAACAACTTGTATTTTATAGTTCTTTGTACTCATCAAGGTCTTCTTCGATTCTTTATATTTACCCCTTCTTACCTACTAGCTGACCCGCGCAACTTCGTCTGCATCACATTTTCCCCGTTTTTTAAACATTTTGCATTGATGCTCCACTCCTATTGGTCGTAGCCTGATGTTTTATAGTGTATTCTATAGCCTTCCTCAATAAATGGGCTATCCAATACTAAAAATATTTTTTCAATGCGAACTATCAGTGGTCCTGACATTAGCGCGTTCAACTAAACAAACAAACAAACTATTCAGCTTTATCATTATGTAGTATAGATTAGCTTCAATAACCGACAACATTAAACCAACCGCCATGTTTCGACGTATATTCAATAATGTCACATGGCATCACTGCGTCGCGTGCAAATTTTAGGTGCAGTCCTCAAGGCAATGCTCACCTGATTACGGCACTGTTTTATTCGCTGCTACAGCCTTGACCCAGCTGCCATGTGCCAATATCAATACACGTAGGATTACCATTTTGTAAGAAAAGGTCGGATAGTACTGAACCATCAACGAGGACGGATAAAAGTGACACTAGCTACAGACTGTCACTCTAGCGGCGCGTCGCATCGATGGCTGCGAGACGGCTGCTTTATGATGACAGATCATGTCAAGGGTGCCGTTGTCGTACCTCTTCCACACATAGCAAATGAGCACTTCATGTAAAGGCCTATTCAATATTAAAAAAAAAAAACACTAACAACCTAAATAAAAACTCACAAACACATACATATTGTACATATGTGAGCCCTGAAAACATGATACTCTTTTTGGGCAGTCGTGTAAAAAACAAAAAAACTAAAATTAGTCATAACCACAAAATAGTATGTTTAATATAGTGCACATTGCTAATTATTTAATCCATCGAAAAATATCCATCTACACTTATACTTGTTTTTTTTATTGTTTTGTGTTTATTTAACCCGGCCAAAGTCAGGATGGCAGACCGAAAAGCTGTCCGGAAAAATCCGGACAGATGGCATCTTTTCATACACGGTGTGAAAGGCGTAATCCCGGACCAGATGTGGGTGACGCGGTGTTAAAAGTTTCTTTGTGTATAGTAATGAAACGCTTGTATTTACGCGATTTTTGGTGATGAAAAGGTTGTGTTTTGAATTTGTTTACTTTTGAATGGCTTTTTAGCTTGACAATCATTTTATACATGATCTTTATAATCTGTGCACGTTCTAATGTTTCCACCGCTGCAGCACAGGTGTCCCGAATGACAAGAACGTAAAGAAGATCTAGGTATATATTTGTTAAATTAAAGATACGGTATAGACTTGGAGAGGTTTCAGTCTTATCTTTTATTTAAGTCTGTCAACATAAAAAAAGTTTAATCATCATCTGCCTAGCCTTTTCCCAAACTATCTTGGGGTCGGCTTCCAGTCTAACCGGATGCAGCTGAGTACCAGTATTTTACATGAAGCGACTGCCTATCTGACCTCCATAACCCAGTAACTGGGTAATACGTTACGATACCCCTTGGTAAGACTGGATGTCAGACTTTTAGCTTCTGACTACTCGTAACGACTGTCAAAGATCTACAAATGACAGCCGGATCAACGGCTTAACGTGCTTTCCGAGGCACGGAGGAAACTCGGTATGTAATTATGATCACCCATCCACGGACCAACCTCGACAAGCACAGCTTAACCTTAAAGATCGACCCGGGCGGCTGTTATTATTTAGTCTGTAATTATGTAGCCACGAGCTCCTCCTCCTCGAACTATTAAAAAGTTTAATAATGTAGCCATTTAGTTTCGAAAACTAGGTCTATCCCTACTACCTATCTTTGAAACATAAACCTTTCCAGCAAAGATTTCATCGAGCATAGAAATCGAGTGAGATTCGACTCGAAAATTGTATCGAACGTGGTCATTAAACATCGATTTAAAGTAAAAACATCGTGCTCTTGATTTGATTGATAGCTTGGGCGTACTAAGGGTTAAACCCAGCCCCCGGCGGAACTATTGGGGCGGAAACTTGACATTGAATCAAGAAAATTAATGGAAGTAAGAGTTGACTTGAAAAACATTTTTTTGAAGGTTATTTCGTTACCTCTACAAGGTGTTGTTTTGCATTCTCGTCAAATTCAAGGAGGTAACTAAGCTAATGATTCTCGTCCCGAATCAATAATAATAAAATGGGTAGGTAATTTTTTTTTTTTTTTCTATTTGTGGAAATTGGTAAGTGTGAACCACCCGTGTTTTAAACGCGGCACGTCTGGTTCTCGCCCTATAACCTCGCTTACACACATACAAACAATCTCAAACGTTTATTATTCTATAATTTCTTATTCCCTAAACCACGTTAAGGGAGTTTTTCTGAAATACTAACCAACTTAAACAACAAAAAAAATCAGCGTTTAAATAGAATTAACTAATTTTCATTGATTATTTATGTCTTTTGTGACAACCTCCTAAATTTTGACGAGGATGCAAAACAACACCTTGTATAACGAGTGAAGCTTAACTGTGCTAAATCAATTTATTTAGGGGGCATCATACCAGCTGCCCCATATATTTGGGTCGAGAGGTCTAGTGGTCACAAGCGCGACTGCTGGCTGAGCATGAGGACCTGGGTTCGATTCTCAGGTCGGGCAGTGTTTTTCGATTTTCGAAGGCATTTCTTAATAGCAGCCTATAGAGTCTGTATTTGTGACCGGTTGGTGGCAATAGGCTCGCCGTACACCCACATTCCGCCAGTTATGTTCACCTCTGCCTAACACCTCCGTGATTACAGGCGTGATGTTATACAAGCTGTTAATATGCAACCTCGTCAAAATTCAGGAGGTTGTCAAACAAGACATTAATAAATCAATTAAAATTACGGTTCCTAGTTAATTATTAATAAACGCTGATTTTTTTGGTTGTTTATGTTTGTCAGTATTTCGGAATAACCCTCTTAACGTGGCTTTGGGAATAAGAAATTATGGAATAAACGTTTGAGATTTTTTGTATTTCTAGAAGCGTGGTTATAGGGCGAGAATCAAACGGCCCGCGTATAACACGGGTGGTTCACACTTACTTAAATGAGAAAAAAAAAACCTACCCATTTTATTAATGATTCGGGACGACAATCAATAGCATAGTTACCTCCTTAAATTTGACGAGGATGCAACACAACAGCTTGTATTATTAACCAATTATCTTGTACCAATACCCCAAAATTATTCATCCAACCATGTTTCGAGCACTAAGTTGATTTAATTATAAACTTTAATCGCTAAACATTTTCATTAATTTGGCAAGCGAAAAGCGTGTAACTCCCAATTGAATTATAATAACTGAGGCCGAAGTAAAACCAATTACCGAATGGGTATCGTTAATTAAATTTGTGGAGTTTATCATCAAGTCTCGTGTCTAATTGTACCTAGGTAGGTGTGTGGGTACTTACCTAATTCTGTGTAGGTGTGTGAGTTGCATTTTGGTTGCGAGTTTGCTGCAGTATAATTTGATTCTGGGGGAGCTCATGGCTAAATTAATAACAGCCGCACGGGTCAATTTTTAAGGTTATACCGTGCTTGCCGAAGTCGGTCCGTGGATGGGTGACCATAATTACATACTTACCGAGTTTCTTCCGTGCCTCGGAAAGCACGTTAAGCAGTTGGTCCCGGCTGTCATTTGTTGAACTTTCATGTGAAATTATATATTTAAGTTTAAAATGTTCTCTAGTAAGTGAAATCCTTGTTATTTCTTATTGAGAAATAAATGTCTTTAACCATAACTTTGACAGTCGTTAAGAGTAGTCAGAAGCGAAAAGTCCAACATCCAATCTTACCAAGGGGTATCGTATTACCCAGTTATACTGGGTTGCTTATATAAGCAGTCGCTTCATGTAAAATACTCACTTACTCAGCTGCATCTGGTTAGACTGGAAGTCGACCCCAAGATAGATTGGGAACAGGCTAGGCAGATGACGAGGTTACACTTCTAGCTTTTACCCGCGGCAATACCTCTCGTGGAGGTTGGGAAATATCTCATGGGAATGTTCTACCGGGATGAAAAGTCTCCTATGAGCCAACCCAGGTCTTGGAGCCAAGTGCCATCTAAATTTGTTCATATAGCATGTTTAGATGTCAAATGGTCAAGACATCAGTCAGATGTTAATATAAATGTGGATTCTGATGTAGAACGCGTACCAATGCGTCGTTTGGAAGCTAGTAGGTAATTTAATCATGACACTGCGGCTGAATTTGATGAATCTTGGTATCACGAGAGCGGAATGTGGGCTATCTACTCGACCAGAATAATCATTGGATTATTATCAAACCTTGTCGTCCCTTTGTAGGTCCACCAGGATAGGTACATAGAGGTAGGTGATATGTAAGTCTGTCAGTTCGAAAACAAACCTATTTATAACTTAAATTAAATAACGATTGAGAGGAGCCAAAAAAACACTAGAGCCGAATTAATATAAGCAAAGGGTTCTACGGATTCTAATTACGAACGTGAACCTATTTCGCATGTTATTTTAAATCGTATGTGAATGATATAAAGCTCACTTTCACGTGCCAAGAACTAATTAACTCTCTGCCATGTTATAATTGGATTAAAACCTTAAATTTTCATTTTCAGAGCTTTGGAACGAAGCGTTGTAAAAAGTGTTTATAAAGAAAATATTGACTACTAGCTTATGCCCACGGCTTCGTCCGCGTTTTTCCGGTAATTGTCCCGCGGGATCACACTACCGGGATTAAAAGTATCCTATGTGCTATTCCATACTATTATCTATCCCTATCCCTGTGCCAAATTTCATCCAGATCCATTCAGTAGTTTTTACGTGAAAGAGTAACAAACATCCATCCATCCATACTTACAAACTTGCGCGTTTATAATATTAGTAGAGTGAAACAGTGGCGTTGTTTTTTCTGCACACCCCCATGTGGAAAAGGCGTGTGTATGTACGTACGTGTAAATAGAATTACCAACCAACTTCAATGACATTAACAAATGTCATTGAAGTTGGTTGGTAAAAAAAATGAGTCACCATCCATAATATGGATGGGGACTCATTTTTTTTAATTTGTCTATCAGGTAGATTATTAAAAAGTATTTGACACGTATTTTTTCTTTTTTCACGTAATCGTAAAATTACGGAGATATTTTGAGTTGAAATGGCGCATGACGTCACGGCTTAGTACATTTTATACCTAGTTCTGACGTAGTTAGCCCCCACTCTCCAACTTGAATGCGTTTTAACTAAGTATTTTTTTGTTATCTTGATAAAACAAAAAATACGTATCTAATATTTTTGTATTACCTGATTGACGGACAAAATAGAATTTCGTTTTCTTTACCCAGTCATCATCCCTATTCTATTTACCAACCAAGTAATTCCTATTTCACTAATGAAAGAGCGACTTAACGCCTATAAAGGCTGGTCAATAATTAATTCACCAAAACCATTTACAATAATGAGTCGACTTCACTAGATCCCTTTTGTGTTTTCTAATTATTTATGTAAATAATCATTTAGGGTTGAGCGGGTACAAATCAATGGCGGAAACCCCCGTAGTCGGGTGACGTTGCATGCATAAAACAGTTCGGTCAAGGCAAAGTTGGTAGGTAATTGCTCAGGTAAAAGCCATGAAGACTGGTACCTACTATACCTAATCTACATCTATGTTTAGGGTTACTTTTCATGGACTATCTTTAAGGTCGGGTGAAACAGAATACACGCTTTTACTCAAAGGAATTCGTTTCAGTAATGTAAGTGGTTTAGATTAAACACACCTCGCCCAAGGATTCGAAACACGTGCTGCGAGTTCGCGTGTAAGCTCTTTGAAAGAATGGACTTATAAAATTGACGTACTAATAATTTATAACATATTTGCTCGTAAAGGGTCTCTTACTCTTATTTCACCAATTTCAGTATCGTAATGTATCTCATTACGCACTAGTGCGGTAATGTAATGTAAAACGCACGGTTTATCAAAATGCTTCGTCTAAAACGAACGGTACTTTATTAAATCTTAGCAAAGAGTTTTTATGTCAGAAAAGTGATCAACATTTTATGAATAAAATTAACTTGGGAGATAAAATATAATAAATAAACATTTAATTCTTTAATTTAAAATTATATTCCGCGCGCTTTTTCTTTTCGCTGTATTGTTTTTATTTGAAAATGTCGTCCGAGTTTTATTTATTTCCTCGCAAATATGTTATAAAACGTCGTATGACATACGTGCGCTTTGATAATTACAGCCCCTGTTTCCTTGTAGCAATATCGCCTCGGCTGTAATTTTCAACTTACCCCACTTATATCATAATGTACTATTACACCATTTAGAGATTTTGGTAAAGATATTTATTTTAGGCTTAGATCTTCATTCTCCTGCCCTATCTGTCTGTTATAAGTATCTGTTTATTTTTGGGGTCGGCGCAGCATGTCTTTTTCTTCCACATTTCTGTATTACTCTTCATCTCATAAGACACCTCCGTTCTTGCCATAACATACTTCACACAGTTCATGCATCGTTTCTTTTACCAGAATGTAGTTTAATAAATGCATGCTGTATTAAATAATGCTACTTCTTTCGGCTGGTGACGTATTTAATTAGCAATCCATACTCTCGATATCGAAACTTTTGCAATAACTTACTCAAGAAACTAAAAAAGTCTTATGAAACTAGCCAGCTTGAAAAAGCCAAAAATAATCCCAAAGTCCTTTGGAAAACAATTAAACAAATAACTAATACCCATAAATCAAAACTTAGCCCAGTGGAGCTACTCACAATATGCGACAGCCCAAAATCAGCGATTAATGAGGTAGGCCAATTTTTTGCCAACATTGGCAAAAATTTGGCTTCAAAAATAATGAATGACATTGCATTATCACCGGCTGCAGGCCATCCCCCACCCTCACCAACGGACACCCGAAACTCACCTGTGAACTCTCTAACCATCCTGGAGGTAGACAAAGCTGATGTTGAGTCCCTAATCCTACAACTACGTTCTGACTGTGCAGTCGGCTGGGACGGAATATCATCGCTTATATTGAAAAGCTGTCGTCATGTACTGGTTCCACCAATTACTTACCTGAATAATCGTTGCCTACAGGAGGGTGTCTTTCCGGAGGCTTTTAAAAAAGCGGTGGTCCATCCAATATACAAGGGAGGGAGCCGAGACTGTGTTAATAACTATAGACCGATATCGGTCCTACCTGCACTCTCTAAAGTTCTCGAAAAAATCCTCAACAACTCTCTACGAAAATTCCTCGACAAACACCAACTCATTGCTAACAACCAATACGGTTTTCGGACAAATTTATCTACAGATGATGCAGTACTGGATTTCACGCAACAGGTTGCTTCAAATCTAGATAAAAAATCGAAATGTCTAGGTATATTCCTGGACCTTTCGAAGGCTTTTGACACGGTCTCTGTTCCCAAACTCATCATGAAGCTGGAAAGTATCGGTGTGCGTGGAATGCCGCTAGAAATATTTAAGGATTACCTAAAAAATCGTAAGCAATGCATTAAAATTGATGCTTTTCTAAGTGATGAGTTTCTCGTGTCCTATGGTGTTCCCCAGGGCGGGATCCTTTCCCCGACTTTATTTCAGATCTATGTAAATGACCTCTGCAGACTGAGTCTCCCAAATGGTAAAATTTACGCTTACGCGGATGACACTGCAATTCTTGTAGACGGAATCACCTGGGACATTGTGAAAGCAAATGCGGAGGTGGCCATGGCTAAAGTTGTGACGTGGTTAAACTCGAACATTCTTACATTAAACCTACAAAAAACTACGTATATTCCCTTTGCTATACGACGTAACGCTAAACCATCTCCTTCTTTTAATATAACTCCTCATTCCTGCACAAACTCGTCCACCCCCTGCACCTGTCCTCCGCTTGCTAGATCCGAAAGCGCTAAATACCTCGGAGTACACATAGACGACGGACTGAGATGGGACCAACAAATTGACGCTGTCACCACCAGAACTTTACGTCTTATTCATATATTTAAGTCTCTTAGAGTATCCGCCGACCTAAAAACTCTTAAGATGGTGTACCTTGCACTATGCCAATCAGTGATTGGCTATTGCATAGTTGCGTGGGGCGGTGCTGCTAGGACTAGATTTCTGAGGGTGGAAAGAGCACAGCGAGCTATACTTAAAGTCATGACGAAAAAGCCCTACCGGTATCCAACAACTGAACTGTACTCTGACTGTAAACTACTTACAGTTCGTCAGCTTTACGTGCTTAAATCCACCCTTAGAAAGCACGCAGGCCTTCCTCCTCTTGTTACTAACAAACGCACATACGTTCCATCAAATATACAACACAAAACCTCCTTCGCCAAACATCAATATTATATACTAAGTACTCATATCTATAAAAACATTAACAAACATCTCAACATTATAAATCTAAACTCACATGCACTAAAAGCTAAAGTAACAGAGTGGCTGCTCCTTAAGGAGTACGCTTACACGGAGTCTTTACTCACCTACCTTGTATAATATACTCACACACACACACACACACACACACACACTTACACCCAAACACACACTCACAACTTCACATACACTACTCGCACACACAACATACAATTCTACTCTTTATACCATACAGTAGAATGACACAGTCCATTTGAGATATAAGTTTTTGTTGACTATTGACCGTAAACTACCTCTTATAATACAGGTATATCCTAGCTTAAGAGGTAGAGTATTATTCTTGTACAGAATTTGCAACACTAACTATCAATGTATTTTCTTAGCCAAATATTAAGCTGTATTTCAAACTCTGTATGTTTTTTGGATAAATAAAGAATTATTATTATTATTTCCTTTATTTATTTTTATACATATTAATTACATTTTTAAATATTTTTACAAAATTATATACAAAAACATTTAAAAATATAAAAATAGTAGCCCACCGGTATCGGGAACAGGGTCCAAGCCACCGGCGGTCAGGGCTCCAGAGAAAGGAACCTCCTAACGATACGAGCCGTGTCCAGGAGTACCGCTTTCTGAATCAAGCCCTTGATCCAGCTGCCTAGCGAGAGCCTCATCAGATATTGGTCGAGGCTCTTGGCAATTAGGCCATTGGCTGATACGACTATCGGCACAATGATCGCTGAATCAACATCCCACATGTCGACAACCTCGCGAGCCAAGTCAAGATATTTGATTTGCTTATCTTTCTCGGCTTTCACGAGGTTCTCGTCATGTGGAACCGTTATGTCAACAATCATTGCGCGCCGCTCTGATCGATCCACCACCACTATATCAGGCTTATTGGCTACAATAGTCCTGTCAGTGATGATGGATTGATCCCAATACAGTGTGATATTGCCATTTTCGAGAACTGGGTCGGGCACATACCTATAGTACGGCACTTCCGATTCCACAAGGCTGTATTTCAGAGCAAGTTGCTGATGGATAATCCTGGCTACAAGGTTGTGTCTATGCAAGTATTCTCTGTTAGCTAGACGAGAACATCCGGAGATAATGTGACGGATCGATTCGCCCGGACGGTGGCATGCCCGACATATGTCAACCGTGCCATCCTTCACAATAAATTTCCGGTAGTTATTTGTCATCATAACTTCATCCATAATTGCACAAACAAAACCTTCGGTTTCTCCAAAGAGTTCCCCGGAACGTAGCCAGGCTACGGACGCTGCATGGTCTACATCAGGTCCATGCAGGGCACTGAAGTAACGTCCGTGAAGCTCCTTACTCTGCCATACTTCCCTGCGGTCATTAGTGTCAAGCACTGCAGGTTTGCGCCAGTTCTCTTTTGCCAAGGAGAGCGGGGTGAGGGCCTTGTCCATCGCGACCACATCTCGATGCATCCCCACGTCGGCTTCTAGGAAATATTCCCTGAGACTGCATATCTCGCGATTGTGGAGAGTCTTGGCGTTTAAAAAGCCTCGACCTCCACAACTCCGCGGGATATACAGTCTCATAACCGAGGAACGTGGGTGATGCATTCGATATGCCGTCAACAATGTACGAACCTTCCTATCCAGGGCGTCTAGTTCTGTTTGAGTCCATTTGAGTACGCCGAAAGAGTACATCAAAACCGGCATGACCCAACCATTGAAGGCACGCACCTTATTTCCGCCTGATAAAAGACTATTAAATACTTTTCTCAGGCGGCCAAAGAAGCGCTCCTTCAACGATTGCTTCACGTCAACAGAATTGATGCCCAGCGCTTCCGACATACCCAAATACTTGTAGGTTTCGGTCGCTGAGAGGGATCTAAGATTTATGGAATCTGAGAGCTGGGTTCCCGCAGACTCCACAATCCCCCCTCGCCTTACATGCATGACCGCTCATTTGTCCACACCAAATTCCATCCTGATGGCGCTACTAAAAGTTTCTGTTACCTTCAGTAGGTCCATCAGTTGCAAATCGTTGGGGGCAAAGAGTTTCAGGTCATCCATGTAAAGAAGGTGAGATATAACCTGACCACCTCTCCTCAACCGAAAGCCCAGACCTGAATCCTCCAGCAACGTGCTTAGAGGATTCAAGGCTAAGCAAAACCAAAGTGGGCTCAAACTATCGCCCTGAAAAATACCTCGCTCTATCCTTATTGGTTCGCTATTCCCTTCGATATGCCGACATCCTGAATAGCTAAGGACCGTCCTCCATTGCCTCATACACGACATCAGGAAGGTGCGCAGAGTTGCATCTATTTTATACAACTCTAGCACCCTCATGAGCCATGTATGTGGCACCGAGTCATAGGCCTTCTTATAATCTATCCAACATGTCGACAGATCCCTTCGGGAACGGCGAACCTGTTGGTTAATGGCCATATCAATGAGAAGTAGCTCCTTAGTACCGCGGGACCCGTTCCTACATCCATTTTGAGAAGCGGACATGATCGAATTGTCATCAATGTGTTTGCAAATTTTAGCTCTCAAAATGGATGTAAGAACTTTATACAATGTCGGAAGACAGGTATTAGGTCTATAATTTTTGGGCTCCGCAGTACTACCCGATTTATAGAGCAGGTGGGTGATTCCAGTAGTTAAAAACTCGGGCAGCGACCCTGATTCTAAAGCTGACTGGAATAGGGCCGCCAAGCGAGCGTGCGACCTCTGGATCCACTTAATCCAGAAGTTGTGCAGTCCGTCCGGCCCTGGGGATTTCCAGTTAGGCAACGGACGGACTGCACGAGCTACGTCTTGGGAGCTGATAGTGATAGCCCCCATTTCTGGAACTGGATCGCATACTCGCTCGACCACCCGAGTCCATTCACCCTCGGTGTGGCTAACAGGCACCGACCAGATGCTGCGCCAGAACAAGGACATGGCGTCATCATCCGGTAAGCGCGTGTCAGCCACACCTTGGTCCGGTCGCTCCCAAGTCCTATACACCCACCTTTCATCTCTTAGGAATGTGCGATTCAGAGTGTATCGTTCCACCCGCCGCTTATACCTACGAATACGGTTTGCCCATGCATACACTTTCTGCTTCAGGAAGTCGATGCGTTCTGTGACACGGGACATATAGTCTCGAGGACTAATATCAGTACCCGCAAATGCCCGTTTCACAAAACGCATCACTCGAGGGCGATTGTTGCCCTCCCTGAAGCAGATTAGTTTGCCGATGAGTGTTCCGGCCCCACCAATACGTCGCTCAATCCTGCACTGCCATGCCGGTACGGCAGGTTTAGGTCGTGTAGCTCTGTCATCAGAAAATTTGACATGAGCTACACGACATGCCGCTACTGCCGCACAATACAGGATTGAGTGAGCATCAGTGAGGTCTTCGCAGTTATCAAAATAGTTTGACAACTGCGAATCCAGAACAGCCACCAGCGCCCTATTTCTGTTATGCATGGGCAAACGAGGTAAGCGTGGTCTAAGTTCAGGCGACATGTACCGATATTCTCGAATCGCACCTTCCAAAGCACTTCTCATTTCCTCACTGCATTGGGTACTTACATTAGTAGCCATGTCATTACTCACCTCATCCACGTAATCGACAATTTGACTAGACTGTGGTGGAACCACAGCCTGCGACGGAGGGATAATGACGTGACTACTCTGCATTTCAATTCGCAAGCGATCAAGTACGGTGTCATCCAACATATGATTACGTTGGATGACCCGCACCTGATCCGACAGTCGTTGCGCCGACACGTTGACAGCTGGCTCAAGCACCTGAAACAGAGAGAGCATCCGAACACGGTACGCGGTCAGGTTGTTTCCTCCCTCTGTAGCCCCATAGTATGAGCGCATGACATTTTCGTTGATGGGTCGCGTCCATCGCATGCGCTGCACACTTCCGCCGGAAGCTGGGACCCTATCAGAAGCCGGTGGGCCTCGAGGTCCTAAGCCGTCCGGTGGCCGGCGTCCTCCCCGTCGACGAACAGGTGGTGGCGTCGTGGGCGGAGAGAAGTACTCGTCGCTGTCGCTCGACGCAACTGCCACGGCCGGCGTCACAGCACTCACGTTGAGGCTGGGTTCCGGCGGCGGCGAGGCGGAGCGGGGCGACGAGTCCGGAGGCGGTATTCGTGCTCTTCGAGCTGCTGCTCTGGTCAACATCGTCTTCTTTTCATTTTATTTCTTATTTTCACACATGACATGTATGTATTTGACATACATGTCAGTTTTAGGTCCAGTTTCTATTTTCTGTATTTTAAATATATTTCATGGATTTTTTGGTGTAATTTTGAGTTGATACAGACATAATTGATTTTAGAAATAAAATAGGGTATCAGACTAGAAAAATAAACTGTTTAAAAATTTAAATTGATTAAAACTATGGAATGAAATTGGAAGACGTCTTGACTTTAGTATTGCCAGCTTTTTTTTTATTATTATTATTAATCTTTGGTGGAAAGTTTTATATATATACAGAACCTTTATGCATTTTTTTTTTGCATTTTGTTTTCTAGTAATTTTACTTATAATCGTGTGGATACTAGGGGATGGCCAAATAAAAATGGATGCGCTGTGTAAAAGATGATATTATGGTTAAATAGAAGGTGAGAGATGGCGGTAATAGAGAAGTATGGAAGAAGAAGACAAAATTGGAGAACGAGGACCTATCTCCGTGGTTTCCCAAAACCTTCTACACCGGTATCTACGATAACCTATAATACAGTTTTTGCAATGTTTCAGACTGTCCGGAAATCATGGCCAACTTCTCATGTTTGACACAAGCACAATATCCGGCGAATGACCTATATTAATCTTAAAGTGATCCTAGTCGCTTTCGATATAGCACCTTGTACCTATACTCATTAATGTTTAAAAGCTGTTGAAAACTAATGAGTATACAAGGTCTAAACGGAGCCTTCACGAAGCCGTCAACCAAGTATTCTGTACATACATCAAACTATACCATCTGCCTAGCCTTTTCCCAAACTATCTTGGGGTCGGCTTCCAGTCTAAACGGATGCAGCTCGGTACCAATATTTTACATGAAGCGACTGCCTGTCAGAGCTCCACAATCCAGTAACTGGGTAATACGATACCCCTTGGTAAGACTGGATGTCAGACTTTTGGCATCTGACTACTCCTAACGACCAAAGAAAGTGAAAGATCTACAATAGACAGCCGGGACCAACGGCTTAACGTGCTTTCCGAGGCACGGAGGAAACTCGGTATGTAATTATGGTCACCCATTCACGGACCAACCTCGGAAAGCACGGCTTAACCTTAAAGATCGACCCGTGCGGTTGTTATTATTTAGCCACGAGCTCGTTGCGAGCTGCGTTTTGATAGATGCATTGATTAGTGCGTGGTTCGTGGAGGTACTTAAAATAAGGTTATAACATTAATCAGCACTCGAGTAATCGTCGGTCTGCCAAGTCATAGGTCTCGAGCCCTAATCGTACTAATCGTGCGTATTGTATAATTATCCCTCGCTTTGATGAAGGAAAACATCGTGAGGAAACCAGCATAAGGGATATTTCTTCATTCTGGGCGGCATAAAAGTTGGAACTTCGGCCCCAAATATCTTCGTAAACCACTAGATAGTTTATTCCACTTTGTTCACCTGGGTGATAGGGAATAAAGTAGATATTTTGGTGTCCTCATTTCACCTCGGAAGAATTTCACTTATGTGATATCTCTATACGGATTAATTCGATAAGCGGAGGCCTTTGTTCCCAAAATACGTCAAATGTTATTAAATATACTACAAATTCTTCTGTGAAAAACTGTTATTTTTCCCTTTGACCTTGAATAACTTAAAAAGCCGACACTAGATATAATGTGACTTTTGAGACAACTTTTAGACCGCCATAATAATTTTATATACGGAAATCCAGCTTATTATATCTCATTCCGAGGTTGACCCTGGTTTATGCTAAAATTACTGGACTAAGAAGATTCAGAGGGATGGTCTCGAACAAAAAAATATGGCAATGACGGGGAGAATTCCCTTCGGGGCCTTTCGGCTTAGTTAAGGATAATTTTACACCCATTAGATCAGAGAGTGAAAAAAAAACAAGAATTGAAATACACAAAACATTTTGAGAATACTTTTATCCATTTGGATCAGTTCAGCATAGATACGGGGGTGTACCCAACATCCACCATTTGCGAAAATCGACATACATAGAATTCGTCTGTAACATTTCTTCGTCATTTAAAGTGGAACAAAATAAACAATACGGATCAGTTTCAACACTTTCACTTTTCAAATGATACGAGTAATGATTTTTCCATTTAAAGTACTCTGCGTATTTTTCCGGGTCATTTATTAATTCATGCATTTTTTTGGCTAGTTCCTGAGTACTTAACAGTCCAGCATCCAGGTAAATCCCATCCGGCATAAATCTGTAAAAATATATTAGGGTTGTTATATTATTCTGGCCATTGACGATTTTGTCCCGTGATGGTCCGGCGGCAACCTTACTTATGAGGCTCAGGAATGTATTTTACTTTAGGCAGTCTGTTCTATTACGACTGTTCTTAAAACTGTAAAGAAACTCGTCGTCCTTTATTGGATCGTGTTTAAACACTCAAATAGACCCATCAGCTTTAATTTTCTTATTTATTTATGTACACTCAGTAGAGAACATAAGAAAATAACATTAAACGTTTGAATACAAAGGTACTGCTTATTTCTTTAGAAATTTCTGCCAGTAGACCAGCGAGGAGAAGTCTTTGTGAGATGGAGTGGACCGTATTTCAACAGTAACATACCGGTGTCCTCACACCGGTATGTTACAGAACCGAAACTTTGAAGAAATTATGTTTCTTTATTAGACCCATCAGCTTTAATTTTCTTATTTATTTATGTACACTCAGTAGAGAACATAAGAAAATAACATTAAACGTTTGAATACAAAGGTACTGCTTATTTCTTTAGAAATTTCTGCCAGTAGACCAGCGAGGAGAAGTCTTTGTGAGATGGAGTGGACCGTATTTCAACAGTAACATACCGGTGTCCCCACACCGGTATGTTACAGAACCGAAACTTTGAAGAAATTATGTTTCTTTATTACCCCGCGCTGGGTCCACATGCTGTTGAACTACGGTCCACTCCATCTCGCAAAGACTACGCCTATGTCATAAAAGTAAGAGCTAGAGTTATTATTTAGTAATTACAGTATTTTGTTTTGTTATATGTGTATTTATACATATTTAATAGCATAGGTTAAGTAAGATGGTGGTGGTAAGGTAGATAAACACATTTTTCTCTTCCTTTTTCTCACACACAATCGTCTACATTTCCTTTTTATTTCTCCTCGCAGGTCTACTGGCTGAAATTTCTTAAGAAAAAGCAGTACCTTTGTACTCAAATATTTTATGTTATTTTCCTACGTTGTCTAGTGTGTCTATATAAATAGTAAAATATATAAATAAGAAAATTTAGGCTGATAGGTATTTGTGTGTTTAAAACACGATCCAATAAAGAACTAGTTTGCTAGCTTCATTAATACTTACCTAGTGTAATTAGCACCACCATATACTATAGGAACAGCGTCGTTGCTCAACGCCCGAAATAACTTCTCAGTGACGTAGTCTTCACTAAAAGAGTTTTCTAACGATAAATAAAAGTAATAATTCACTTTGATTATTTTGTCGCAATCAAATGTACCATCTCGAGAACACTTTAGGGGTCCACAGTCACCAACTATATCTAAGTCCAACTCGACTTTTTCTAATTCATGTTGTAATTTAGCAGCAAGTTGTTCTCTTCTACTTTTCGTATTGCAATTAGACACGAACCAAACTGCGGCTTTGGTTTTCATCTTAAGCTGTTGTTTAAAATCATCACTTACTGGATCCATATCTTCCAATTTTATCCAATGCATTGCTTTACTTGGTCCTATTATAGCATTGTTTTTATCTCTGATAGTTAAATAACCCCATCTTACTTCAGAATCTAATTTATAAGTCCATGTCCAGTTGAAGTAGTTGTTAAAAGCACAGCGGATAATTGTTTGAGGATTCTATACTTGCGAAAACAAACTTCTGGTGCGGGGATCTTTTATCAGGTAACTTGGAAGTACCATAAAATACAACTTCTGGTCCAGCGAATGCTATGGCGTCAAATTTCGTAATGTCGTTGTCGAGGTATGAGCGGTTTGCAGTCACTATACAGTTTGTGTAAGGACATTTTCGTTCAATAAATCCATCCTGACCCTTGCCCATATACACGAAAGGAACATTTAGCGGTAACGTCCACTGTAAAATATATTTTAAGTCCACTTTATTTTGAGGTAAATTTTGAATCACTTCACTTTTTTCTAACGTCCGGTTACTTATTAGCTCGCCACTGTCTGAAACTACTCGTATTTCATCACTACTCGTTATGGCTTCCGCTGTGTTGTATGAAAGTACCAAAATTATCAATTTTATGATAAAAAATGCCAAAGCCGTCATTATTATTTCGGATTTGAGAGTCTGAAGCCAGTGTAAGGAGAGACTGATAATGTGCTACATATTATGTATGTCATAGTCTAACCGTGACTGTTTATCAGTGAATGTAATCTATAGTGATTTTCTGAATGCATTTTGAATGTGTGTACATTAAATGAAAGTGTATTTTATTAGCAATTTTACAACTTTTTTATATGTTTTTATATAATTTCGACTCTGAACACAGTAGTAGTATGTATATTATTTCCTCACTCGTAGTGAGGAAATTGACCAATAGCAAGGTATTGGTCAATAAGCATGGCACTTAAACATATCGGGCGAAATGTGGGTGTACTAATAGATACACCTTTGCCCAACCCTTCGGAGAATACAGGCGTGATGTTATGTTATATAGCGGGTGTGGTTTTGAGGTGTAACTTGAAATATTATTACGACTTTTTCATTTCTTTGATAATTTGTAAATGTACATTGTTAACTTTGATTCTGACCCTAAACGCCCAGCTTGTTGTTCAGTGTTGTTGTCATATTGTTGAGGAGTTCTTCTGACGGGTTGGGTATCCTTCATGATCCTGGTGATCCCTGCGCATCAGGTCAAGCTTATCATATTTTTGTAATATCATTGACAAGTGACAGGATTTCAAGTTTTGAATCGATCAGACCTGTGGATGTTGTTTATCTATCTATCTCTTCATCAACTAGAAAAAAGGTTAATGATTTTCAAACGATTTTTTTTTTGTATGGCATCTTGCAGTTCAGCCTCTGAGGCTGGCTTCTGCTTAACCGTTCAATCCTGTGGATGCCTTGAATTTAAGGCCTCCAGCCAGGGCAAAACTTATAAACTAAGCGACAACACGCTAAGGGCACCCCCTGCGGGGTACGGGCCTCGGCTTAGGGCGTCGCTAGGGTATAAGGCAGCAAAGGGACTGGCTGGATCTGAGTGATTCTTCAAACGACTGAGCAGATTATCTTAAAACATACCTAAGAATACCCTTAATTATAACATCTTTCGAACGAAAAAACATTACATCAAAATCGGTTCATCCGTTCAGGAGCTATGATGCCACAGACGGAAACAAAGATACACATTTCAAACTTATTAAACCCCTCTTTTTTGTCGGGGGTTAAAGATGCTTGTTGAAGGTGATAGATGGAAAGAATAGGCTTCCGATTTCAATAACATTGAGATAGATAGAGCCTGCCCGACGTCGCTGTTCGATGCCAATAAATTCTAACTGGAAGAATTAATTTGCGCTTAGGTTTCGTTACCGAAAAGCTTGAGAGCTTTTCAACAAACTGACACACACCTTCTTTTTGTTTTACTTTTATTTGATTCTTTTATAAATACTGGCTAGCTGATCGCGTAAAGAGAATGATTAAATATGTAGCTAGGTTTTGTCATGGGCGTGAAAGGCAGTCACAATGTCATCATCTGCCTAGCTTTTTCCGGACTATGTCAGTTCGGCTTCCAGTCTAACCAGATGCAGCTGAATACCAGTATTTTAGTTCGTACTGGGTAGTTCGAAATTCCTTGGTAAGACCGGTTGTCAGAATTTTGGGCCACGGACTACCAGTAGCGACTGTCAAAGATCTATAAATGACAGCCGAGACAAACGGCAACACGTGCTTTCCGAGACACGGAGGAAACTCGGTATGTAATTGATCACCCATCCACGGACTTAATGGCTGTTATTAATAAGTCACAAGCTCCTCTAAGCAGGCATGGCATATCAAAGGCAAGGTTGGACGGTGAGTAATGGGCTAGCTCACCGTCCGTCCGTCTTAGGACAACAGGCCGTGTCGACGGCGAGTTCGTGTTCCACGCACACCTCAAGGAGATGTTTGCAAAAAGGAAGGGGACCGAGAGGGCCGATGCCTGCCAGGGCCGAGAGACTGTTCGAAAGGGATACCGTGGCCCTGGAACACAAAGGGGTAAGAATGAACATGGAAGGGTTTTAGTCATTAGAAGCCTGACACTCCCTTCCACTCCGCCCAGAGCGGGAGGAGTAATTTGATGACTTCCCATTCGTAAAAAAATGGCAAGGCACACACGATATATAAGGTGTTGTTTTACATCCTCGTCATTTCATTCAGGAGGTTGTTACAAAAGACATAAATATCAATTAAAATTACGGTACCTAAACAGTTTTTTTGGTTGTTAAATTTGTCATTATTTCAAAATAACCCCCTTCTAACCTAGTTTGGGAATTATTATTCCCAAATTATTGAATAAACGTTTGAGATTGTTTGAATGTATGGACGGCCCGCGTTTAAAACACGGGTAGTTCACACTTACCGATTTCCGTAAATAAGAAAAAAAAAATACCAACATTTTTTATTATTGATTCGGGACGAGAATCATTAGAATAGTTACTTCCTTGATTTTGACGAGGATGCAAAACAACAACTTGTATAACTTGTTTTTTTTTTTCAATATTTTAAGGTTTTTGTGAGGTAAATACTCGCGTAACTTTTGAAGAACATCGGTAAATACCAAATTCTTATTGCAAATTCCAGTTCCTAATTAGGTAGATACTAGATACTTATCAGCTTTAGCACATTTTTTTTTAAAGTTAGAAATGAAAACAAGCATTCCTTTACAAGAGACATACTCATATACTACGTAGATGTTATTTTTTTACATACCATCTTTTTGATTGACAATACTCTCGACGGAACAACGTTACGACCGTTTTCGTTTATCCAATGTTGTATAAAGCCCACGTATACAAACACATTGACGTAAAACAGACATTTTTACGTCCACCATGCTGCTCCATAAGCGTCACTCATCTTGTTACGTGACTCAAGTAATGGCACCGCGAAAGTAAACAAAATCCCACGGACCGAGCCAGTAAAGTCTTATTTAAGTATGAATTATAAATGGAAGAAAAACACCTTCATATATACACTGAGGTTTATTTGAGGTTGGCTGGTATTATGGCGTATTATTATGGTGTTACGTAAGGTAAATTATTATGTAGGGTAGATTTCAGTTTTTCGCTTATGCGTCTTTTGGGAATCTCCTTATGCCTCTCATTTCATAAATTACTTTCGTATGGGGAACGGTTTACAGGTGTAGGTATATCTTGTAAACATGTTCGACCTTGCTATCGAACTGGAAACCATATAAATGCGACACGTGTACCAAACATCTTTCTTTAAACCAAAACAATTTGATGAATTGACCCAGTTTTGTTAGTAAATTTCACAGTTCCTGAGTTCAGAGGCTGTTTCAATCTACACTGTGGTCTCTCGGAAAACAGTTTTAACGTTGAAAAGCGCCTACAGAAATTTATGTTGGACGGATTTATTTTTGGTAACGATAGTTACAATCGCATTGGGTATTATAAATTGGGTTGATAAATTGTTAGTATGCTCATATCCAATTCAGTAAATCTGCGGTTTCACTGGTGAAAAATTCACATGAAAATATTGGTTGTCTGATATCTTTATCTCTAGATAAAGATTTTTAGTAAGAGAAAGAGCGGGAGATAGAGAAATAGAGATTTTAATATGTTTTATGTGAGTTGAAACGCTAGTAGGTGACCGCTAGGAGGTTTGCGCTCTAGCAAGACACACCTTTATTGGTTATGTTCTTCAAAAAGGCAAGCGGGGTAGGCTGTAGGCTTTAGAAACAGTATGGTTTTAGTTAGAGTATTCTAGCCAGTTTATTGAACTGATATTGGGTCATCATATCCACAAATCCAGCCTAATTTCAATGCTAATAGCACCACAAACACAATTCTCACAAGTTACTGTATATACGGTCCAATTACGTTTGGCAATTCACTTCCTAGTTCCAGTCACATAAGATATGCGTGCCGGGTCGACCGCAAGGGATTAGCGGCCGTGTTGGCTCTGTTACATTAGATTACGAATTAGAACTAACCCGGCTTGGTTGGCAGGATCGTAAGGTCCAATATTCCGTACTTTTTAACACGCTTTTATAATTAGGTAGCTTGGTTGGAGTCATGAAAAGTTTTTAGTTTAAACTGTTAATGAACTGAATTGGGCTTGTTTGCTCAAAAGATGAGAAAAGTCAAGACTAACTTTAGTACACAGTATAAAAGTATTGGAAAATGGAACCTACGACACTATCATAAGGTTCCATTATTTAAATAAGGTTACTCCTTTTAGGCTTGTTGGGAATTAATGAACAGAAATAACCTTATAATCAATGTAAAGTATAATGCCATAAAGTAATTTTAGTAATGGCAATCTTCTGCTTTAAAAATACTAGTTTCACTGATCTGTGCTTAAATCATGAAACGCACAAGAGTTCCTTATGTAACGAAGATCAGCACTAAAAAGAAGAGGAGCTCGTGGCTAAATAATAGCAACGGGTTGATCATCAAGGTTAAGCCGTGCTTGCCGAGGTCGGTCCGTGGATGGGTGACCATAATTACCTACATACCAAGTTTCCTCCGTACCTCGGAAAGTACGTTATGCCGTTTATCCCAGCTGTCATTTGTAGATCTTTGACAGTCGTTACAAGTAGTCAGAAGCTGAAAGTCTGACATCCAGTCTTACCAAGGGGTTCCGTCTTAACCAGTTACTGGGTTGTGGAGGTCAGATAGGCAGTCGCTTCATGTAAAATACTGATTCTCAGCTGGATGTAGCTTTAGACTGAAAGCCGACCCCGCCCAAAAAGAAGTGGCGATATAAGTTTGTTGCCGATATGCATGCCAGGGGCATGTCTCGTGATGAAATGTTATGCATACTTATTGCCATAGACATTAAATATTATGACAATAACAAAGAGAAACCAAACGCAATTTTTGCAAATGTTGTCGAGGAAAATGGTTCCCAGGGCTGAAATATGATTTAGTATAGGAAAAACTTTTCTTTCGTTCCGCTCATAAAAAATATTTACTAGCATAACCACTTAAGCTACCAGAAAAAAGAAAAACAAATCACATTTGAAATGAAAATTAGAAAAAAGAAATACAATAATGGTATTAACGAATACCAAAGTAAAAAACAACAAAAAACTCGCTCCAATTTGAATAATCATAATTGTATAACTTTGTTTTTCATAAAGAGATATTACAGTAGATAGGTTTATGAAAACAATAAAATAATTGTAGAAGCGATTAGATACATCAGATCCATTACATTACCTACCAAGCTTTAGGTACTGAATACATAACTAGCCCGACGGGTAAATGTTTTTTACCTAATGATATTTTCCCTTCATGGGTGACCATAATTACATACCAAGTTTCCTCCGTGCCTCGGAAAGCACGTTAAGCCCCGGCTGTCATTTGTAGATCTTTGACAGTCGTTACGAGTAGTCAGAAGCCAAAAAGTCTGACATCCAGTCTTACCAAGGGGTATCGTATTACCCAGTTACTGGGTTGTGGAGGTCACTGGAAGCCGACCCCAAGATAGTTTGGGAAAAGGCTAGGCAGATGATGATATTTTCCCTTCATTTTCTTTATTGAAAAAAATGTTGCACGAAGAACAGAAGGCAGGTCATCAATTTTTATTTTTTTATTCATCACGTCTAATAATTAATATTGTAACATTTTGGTCGAATATTAATATGTATTACTGAATGAAACATCGGCTTTGCACCGGCGTAGCTTCGTCCGTCTGGAGGTTAACAGTATTCCCACGGTAAAGTACAAGGTACTCCCGAGTTTGTTTTGTATAATTAGTGGAGCACAAACTAAGTGTTGGCTATGTTTTTTTATAATATACAAGGTGTTGTTTTGCATCCTCGTCAAATTCAAGGAGGTAGCTATGCTAATGATTCTCGACCCGAATCAACAATAGAATGGGTAGGTAATTTTTTCTTATTTACAGAAATTGGTTAGTGTAAACCACCCGTCTTTTAAACGCTTCCGTCTTTTCTCGCCCTATACCCGCGCTTTCACACATACAAACAATCTCAAACGTTTGTTCGATAATTTCTTATTTTCTAAACCACGTTAAGAGGGGACTCTAGTGGGCCTTGCTCCATACAAACATATTCCGCTGTTTTCTTCGTGGATAATGCGTCTAGAGCAATGATTTTTTTCCCAAAAATCTAGGTCTTATTATTACATTCCTTTTTTTCAAAACATAATCACTAAAATAATTATGACAATCCAAAAACCCGAAAAAAAACCATGTTCAGACGACTATCAGACAAATTAGATAAGTTTAAAAAAAAGAGTATAATAGAAGCATAGATATACTTTTCCTCAAAATTTTGATAAAAGTATTATTTAGATCAGTTTAGATTTGAAGAAGAAAACAGCGGAATACAAAACGTCTTTTGGTCTCGATTTTTGTAGGTAAAATCAGCGTGAGTTGCAGTTGTCCCTTTTGCACTTACTGGCTTGGTCGGTTGCAGCGCGACGGCAATAGTTTCTTCAAATACCTATTCTTCAAATTCCTCGAGCCTAGAGTCCCCTCTTAAGGGGTTTATTCTGATGTACTGACAACTTAAACAACAAAAAAAATCTGCGTTTATTAATCATTAACCATGTACCCGGTACCGTAACTTAAATTGATTATTTATGGCTTTTGTGACAACCTCCTGAATTTCCAGTTTATATTTAAAGTTTAGATTGATTTGGCAAGTGCTTTTTTTTCCTACTTAGTTATTCATCTCGAACATAATCAACCTAACCGTTTAGTTAATAGTCGTCAGAAATCGGCTTCAATAAAACTGGGATCATTTAATTATATAATCACAGTTTCTCCACTTTGCAATTGAATCATGTCAAAGGCAGAAATTTCCAACAAGCTCATACATTTTTGCAACCTACGTCCAATATCTATTGAATTTTGTATGAACTCTACCTACACTCAATTTGTGTTATTATCATATTTGTATGCTAGTGCGAACCTTGTTCTGGTAGCAGAAATATAAAACGAAAAGAGGTGTCGCTGTGTTCTGAATTCGTTTTATGTAAAATTTAAGAAAGGGTGGAATTTTTACATCTGTGACGATTGGAGTAAAAACTCAGTAGTTGTTCAATGAAAAAATTTCAATGTTTATTCAAGTAGAGAACATTGGCAGGTTTCATGCATGCATGTATTTTGGGTACTGCATTTCTAGGTATTTTTTTTAAAATACTGGTTTTCGTCCTGGTGAAGTTTGGGTTCCGTCTACCAGCAAATCATAAAATTACATAAAATCGGCTTATAACATTCCTACTGCTGCTACATTGGGCCTTGTCTCCGTGAGAGGCAGTGGGTCGTAATCCATCACGCGGGCCCAGTGCTTTTGGTTGGAAGTCACATGACATCGATTTTTTAGTTTTAGGACATTACGTCGTCCCAACGATGTTTCATACTTCTACAATACCCACTCATTTCAGGAATATTTTCAAATAAATCAGGGTCGTTTTAAATTAGGTTTACGAATAACGTAAGGTTGCTCTTATCTCTAAGACAAATTGCCGTAACTAAGTTCAGGACATCCTCCGCAGAGCTTAAAACAACGTTGATTAAAATGCATATTAAGTGCGCACTGAACTATGCTTTTGTTTCATTTTCAACAATGAGTACCTGACCTAATTTCACCAACAATGTTGAACCTATTTGCAGTACCAACGTTCCATTAAGTTTTGTACCTGCGTGGCGAGATTGTACCTACTGAAACTAAGTATATTCTTTAGTAATGTATTGTAGGAAATAAAATGGGAAGCTAGTTTATGTTCGGGAGCCATTCTGACCCCTTCGCTCCAGTTACGCAGATACGTGGGTAATCGCGAATACGTTGAACCTTGGTGACGTCATACAATGACGCGAACAAGAAATCCGTGAACATATTGTGAATATTTGATCAAATGTTCAATCTTATTTACGGTTGATGTGTTGGGGTCTTTGTTCATTTGGAGCGAAGTTGGCTACTATTTTAGTGTTGAATCGAGGTTCTTGCCTGGGAATTCTTTCTAAAAATGGTTTCACAATTTGAAGTATTTTACAGATACCGAACTATTTTCGGAACGTAGTGGGCCTATTTGGCTCAGTCGTGAGACGCACATTTATATCTTATTATTGTTTTATTTCGGTATATTTTTAAGTTTTATAATTTGTGTTGTGTGTTCTTGTGGCATGAACCAAATAAATATTTTTTTGGAACGAAGTTCCTTATCGCGCGTTGTGAAAGGGGGCTAGACGGAAAAAAATCTTACGAAAAGTTGTCACGACTCTTTTTGCTATAGTAAGCTATTGTAAGCTTTATTTCTTTAAAATAAAGTTGAAATTTCCTTAAATTACGTACAATTGGGGTGTGTATGTGAGTAAGGATAGATATGATTATTATTTTGAGTGACCGAACTACAAAGTACAAATTCGGTTGTGCAGTTAAGTAAGACGTATTGCTTCGAATTAAGGATTAATCTTCCTTAAATTAAATATTTTATTTTTCGCACACTAACTTAAATCTAAAATGTATTGATATTATGTACGTGAAAGGAACTTCGTTCCATCCGGGTGTCCCTTGACACCTCTCAAGTTTTCTTTCTAGTACAGGTTTAGGAACCCTTGGGTATGTGTAAATTGTATAAATTCGAGCTTTGCAATGTTATGTAACGGAATATACAAACCATTTATTTTTCCAGGTAAGTTTGAGTAGAATTGAGACTGCTAGCAAAACAGAAAAACTACAACGAATAAAGAAAAACAGAAATGGTTGGGTACTAAGTCTGAAAGCCTCTCTGAAAGATGAAACCAACCATTCATCAATCAAACTCACTATATTATTTTGCAACTAGGCATAATATTCTTCCAAAAAAAATAGGAAACAGACAATGCCAGTATTCGTTGCTCTAGTAATCATTCTTAATACTCGTAAAATATACGAGTATTTATCGAAGCTAAAGGCAAATTGATGTAAGCCGTTAATGATCGATCTGTGTCTGCGAAATTAGACACAAAGCCACAAGCCGGTAACCCCGAGTCAAAACACCCACGTTCAAGGTGACTACGTTTTAATTTAAAACCGTTTTAGCTTTGACATTTTAACCACTGATGAACCCTAAACGTGCTCTGCTAGTTTTATTGCTAGAGCCAACGTTTAACTAAAAGTTCCTTGATTTTGAAATGTGTTGACATTGCAATTTGTGGTTGGAATATTATTTTGATAGTTTCACGAGTTTGGACGGTTTCGTCGAATCTAAAAGGCTGAAGCCCTAGCACGAACTCGCGACGTAACTTTACTGATATTCGAAAAGTTTTGAATCAATAATACAACTATCATAATTATAGTTTTTGTGGTAGTTTTTACGATAAGATAATCAGTATCACCATCGGAATAAAAATATGGATATGAGTCAAGTCTTAAAACCAAGTAAATGTTATGGAAGAAAGAAGATTTTTTTTTTAAATACCGTTCGATTTTATGATTCATTTTCTCCACGCGTTCGTACTAGGCTCACAGTTTTATAGCTAGTGCAAACCTTCAACTAAAAGTTCTTTGATTTTAAAATCTATTGACCCAGCACTTTGTTTTAGGTTGGAATATTATTTTGCTATTCGGGTAGTTTTGAACCACAAACATGTTTGAACGGTTTTGTTGAATTCACAAAGGTTGGTACTTGGTACCCTAATGTTATAGTTTCCATGTTCCTTTTACTTTTTCTTAAAGAATTTTAACCATTTTCGGGATTGCCCTTGTTCATCTTATATATTCTTAGACACCACCGACTAATAAATACAAAATATCGTCGACTAAAATCATCATCATCATCAGCCTATAATGTTCCCACTGCTGGGACACAAGCCCTATGAGAGTGAGTGGGCTATAATCCACCACGCGGGCCCAGTGTGGGTTGGTAGATGTCACATGTCTTCGAATTTTTAGTTCTAAGATATGCCGGTTTCCTCACGATGCTTTCCTTCAACGTTTTGAGAGCAGCGGTGATGAAATAAATTACACAAAGTAATGCGCCTGCCTAGGTTCGAACCCACGGCTTACACTAACACGACTAATATCACCGACTAATAAATAGTAAATCACACGATATTTTTTTATTAGTCTCGTTCTGATTAAGTATTAATAAATTCATGTCAGTGGCCTATACGAATACATTGTTATGATCGACAAGATTGATACGATTCACGACAGCACAATGGAAAGTGTGATATGAATAAAATTGTCACCCATCATAACGGATTGATTTTCCGGGAAAACGGGTTGGTGTGAAAATGGAATGATGAAAAGCCTGTTATATGTATATGTATGGATGGGTTCGAATGAATAAAATACATAAAAAGGCTCCAAAATATTACGGAAGGGGAAGTGTATGTTATCAACTTATATGTATGTAAGTCGTGTAAGGTGTTCAATTAGACGTGGTTTGAGTCGGACAACTTGCATTTTTATTTAGATTCATACGCGTTGAGCACTCATTGACATTCTTTGCATTTTCTGCATACTTACATTTGCATTGACAGACCTATGTTTTGTTAAGACACCCAACATATTTTTTTTTTTTGGTGTCGTGTCGTTGTGTAAGGTATATAACTATGGGTAAGTTGCCTGAAAATAAATGAATGTTATGTTAATATTCACCTACGACCTTACTACGACTTCTCTCGATATATCCTTTAAGAAAAAAATAACACAATATGTATAGCTGCTACAGCTCTAACATTTTGACTTAAAAGCGGTTTAAGTATAATCTGGCGCCGTCGCTAGGACATTTATCTTTCAAAGCGTTTTCCAAGTTTCTAGCACAACGTCATGAAAGGCATATCATAACATTCTAGTATATGAGCCGATCGTGCTAGAAACTCTCACATCAGCTTTAAAATATTATAGGAAGTCGTTAAGCTTTTTAATACCAAGCGTCGCTAAATATACGAGATGTTGCGGCCAACTAGTCCGTCTTTGAAGAAATGGTCAAGGAAAACATCGTGAGGCACAGTCTTAGAACTAAAAATTCAAAGACATAGTATGTGACATCTGGCGAACTGCAATCCTTCTCTTAGAGAGTAGTCCTGTAACCCAGAAACGAAATCATCATCATCTGCTCAGCCTTTTCCCAACTATATTGGGGTCGGCTTCCAGGATAACCGGATGCAGCTGAATACCAATATTTTACATGGAGCGACTTGACGAGCTGACTTCCACAACCCAGTTAGTACTGGGTAATACGATACCTCTTGGTAAGACTGGGTGTCAAACTTTCTGGTCACTGACTTCCTCTATCGACTGTGAAAGATCTACAATAGACAGCCGGGACCAACGGCTCAACGTGTTTTCCGAGGCACAGAGGAAACTTAGTATGTAATGGTGGTCACCCATCCACGGACCAACTTAAGCAAGCGCGACTTAACCTGAATATCGACCCGAGTATAGCTGTTATTATTTGAAACCTAGAAATTAGATCATTGTAGGATAAAGGTATGTAAATACTGAATAGTGAGCGCATCGTGCAAATAGCTTCTAAGGGCCTTTTCATTGTCATGCGTGTTTGCGTCCGCGTGCGGGCCAGGCACGCATGCGGGCTGCCCGCAACCTATCGTATCATACATGTTTTTATTGTCATGCGCGCCACACGCACGCGGCGCATGGCGATAATACTCTGCTCTGCGGGCGGCCCGCAATAAGCATGGCCGCCTGGCCCGCACGCGGGCGCAAACACGCATGACAATGAAAAGGCCTTTATAGCAGCTTTAAAATATAATAGGAAGTCGTGAAGGTATTTAATACGAAGGATCACATAAAATACACGAGATATTGTGGCCAACTTGTCCGACCTTAATTAAATGCTAAGATAATGAAACTCAGCGAATTTATTATGGTAAGTACTTGTCATTGTATTTACGCGTTGTGTGGCTCAAGGGAGGATTAATTAATGTAAAGTGTCAGCAGGCTTTAGGCTTTGCTCATTATAAATATTACAATGGAGGATGTGTAGCGAATTTTGTATGAGCATGGGAGAATTACCAGAGACAATGATACATATTTATGTTGTCACTGCAACACTGGTGTTTAAGTTGGCTGAATAAATTGTTCTCTTGTAAAGAAGAGATATAAAATGTTCTAAACTTTCGCAGTTAAAACCCACTTAACGGACAGTCAAAAAACAAATTTTTTCAACACGCTTGTGTTGTTGATAGGTAAGTGCTGATTGAAGCTAACTTCTATTTTCCTGATGTAATCTCGCGTTAGACGAGGTGTCACTTCAAACGACACCTAAAGGTGGGGATAGGTGGGGTGGCCTCCAACTATTATTTTCAGAAACTAAACTTTTATAATGCCTTAGGACATTCACAGAGCAAAAAACTTTCAGTGACCTAATTCTTCGACGTAGATTTTATACCTAGACAGATTAATTCAGTACAAAATATAATTTTATTTCAACCATAAACATGTTGGCATAGTTAATTCGACAAAAAATATTTTGCGACTTAATAGGCCTATTTAAGCCACATCGCGTGAGAAATAAAAATCCGTCAAGGTGCCTGTAGAAAGTTTTACAGAACTAATAGTGGGGTTGCAAATATGCCTACATTATTACATATAAATATTGCGATAACAAGTTTCAGGTTTTTAAGGCAGTAGGTTCTTGGTGGTGAGCTGGACAATTTAAATGTGTAGGGGTTTGTGAATCACTGGAAAATGCACGTATCAAGACAGTAAGAAGTCTTTTTTATCCCGAATTCGATCACTCCAAGTACTTTTCCAAAGGCTACATAGCCTGTTTATTTTATCTGAAGTATTATTAAGTCGAATAAATATTCAGACGAAAAATTCCAAAGCTCATTTTAGATTTTTTATGATAATCTCTCAAACATAAAAAATCAGAGCCTACAAAATTAAGGATAATTTATCATTCGGTTAACGATGAAAATGGGAAAACTTTGTAGTGTTTCGAAACATTAGAATTTCCTTAAAAAGTCCATTAATTTCACTCGAGCCCATAAATTCAAGGGCGGCAGACAAACAGATAGCAAGAATTATAATTATGTACCTTCAATATCGCGAAAACTTAACGAAAAGTTTTCTATTTATTATGTAAGAGCAACATAAAGTTCCATTAAAGTTTATTTTACAGATTAAAATTTATGCTAAGCCTTATTTTGTTCAGTGTTTTCGTGTAAAATCTTGCTGTAGAGTAGCTTGTTTTGTAGTGGATTTATTTAAAGGTATTTTAAATTTTGCCTGTAAAACGTGATCTTTTAAGCAGAGAATTTGTGTTTAAATTCGCTGCAAAGGTTTACGTTTTAAGTACTTTATTTAAATAAATTGTGTTGTGGGCTAATATTTTCGTACTTTAGCACTACTTTTCCTAAATAAATATTTTTTGTTTTATAATACAATTGTAAAAGTTTACTAAAGGATTGTTTGGTCATTTGATGATTTCGGATCCGAAAAAAAAAGGTTGTTCTTCAAATGACATTAACTTAAAGAACTTTGTAAGCGAATAATTATTTAAACGTCACCGGAAAGAGACAAACGCGAGAATAATAGCCCAACCGACGAAGATGTATGGAACAAAATAAATTAAATGCGGGACCCGGATAACTGGCTCCTCTGACCCATTTTGAAGTACGTCTGTGACCCAGTGAAGACTACCAACTATCTGCGCACACAACTTCAGCATTTCTTCTTAGATAATAACTTCATTTATTTCAGCGGATATTGAATTTTATTTGATGAACGAGGTTAATAAAATTATCAAGGTCGGTCGGAGATATTTTTTCTAAAAACGACATTAGACATATAACATCACGCCCCGAAGCGTTAGACAGAGGTGTACCGATTAGTACACCCACATTTCGCTAGTTATATTTAAGTTTCATGTAATAAGGGCGAGCTTATTGCCATCAACCGGGCACAAGTCCGAAGCACGTAGGAAACTCGGAATGTAATTATGGTCACCCATCCACGGACAAACCTCGGCAAGCACGGCTTAACCATAAAGATCGACCCGCGCGGCTGTTATTATTTAGCCACGAACTCCTCGAAATAGTCGAAAATACCTGTGGCGTAGGTTATTATCTTAAGTTTATAATGTAAAAATTTATCTATGCTTAAAGTAGTTGCCTAGCAACAAAAGAAAAAAATAACACGGTTTGTCAAATTGAGAAAAATATATTCGACTTAGAAAAGTTCTTCGTATATTATTATTTTATCTCTTATTGTCTGCTTACACCGCATGAACATTAGGGTACGTAATTGCTTCGGCAGTACATACGCTAAATTGGTGACCCCGACGTGATAACACTACAATGACAGACAAAAGTGAGCAAAATGTGATCGCAGCTGCTCATGCACGAAGAACTCGGCGATCGTAAACCATCGCAATTCTACCGCCACTTATTAAACCTTGCGGGACCGGGTGTTCCCGAGGAATTTCTCCGCACCATTTGGACGAGCCGTCTACCAAGCGGGACGCAGGCCATCATCGCCTCGCAGTCCAAGGCTGAGATGGAGGAATTGGCAGAGCTAGCAGACCGAATCAACGACGTCGTCGGACCCCAGGTATCATCTACATCCGCCATCACCAAGGCAACACCCATGAGCAGTGTGAATCCTGAGATAGCCGCACTGGCCAGGCAAGTGGAAAAACTGACCGCAAAGTTTGACCGTGTGTCACGACACTCACGACCGCGGCAACGATCTTCCAGCCGTTCAAGTCATCGTTCGAGTTCGTCGAGATCACAGTCGAGTTACAGCAAGTTCCCACAATGCTGGTACCACCAACGGTTTAGAGAACGTGCGAAGGAATGTCAGAAACCGTGCGACTTTAAAGCGGCGGAAAACTCGAAGGGCAATCTGTAATGGCGGCCGACGATTGTCTGAACACCGGTCGCTTATTTGTCACCGATCGACGATCAAAAACACAATTTTTGGTTGACACCGGTAGCGACCTTTGTGTTTACCCACGATCGCTATTACCAGGGCGACGTGAAACTACGGATTATCAACTGTGTGCAGCTAACGGTACACCCATCAAAACATACGGGTATATTAAATTAAGTTTAAACTTGGGGTTGCGCCGTGACTTAGCTTGGTCATTTATTGTAGCCGACGTTACGAAAGCAATAATAGGAGTGGATTTTTTGTCATTTTACAATTTAATTGTTGATTGCAGGAACCAGCGTCTTTTAGACAACTATACAATGCTTGCAACCCCGGCTTCACCTACCCGTTCGTCAGACATTATTTCCTCGGTTAAGGTAATTATTGGTGACACCACATACCACAACATACTACGGAAATATCCTAATATTACCCGGCCACACGGCATACACCGTACATCAACACACAATACAGTCCACCACATACAGACAACACCTGGACCACCAGTTTCATGTACTCCACGACGCCTTGCCCCCGACAAATTAAAAATAGCCAAAGACGAGTTTGAAGCGATGCTGAAAGACGGCACCGCCAGACCCTCAAGTTCACCATGGTCATCACCATTACACCTGGCTCCTAAGAAGAACAGTGGATGGCGACCCTGTGGTAACTACCGCGCGCTAAATTCCAGGACGGTACCTGATAATTATCCAATTCCTCATATTCAAGATTTTACACATAGTCTGTCAGGATGTACGATTTTCAGCACAATTGATCTTGTCAAAGCATATAATCAGATACCCGTAAGCCCAGAGGATATTCCCAAGACCGCTATCACTACGCCGTTCGGACTTTATGAATTTCCTTTCATGACTTTTGGTCTTCGCAATGCTGGACAGACTTTTCAGCGATTCGTCGATGAGATGCTACGAGGACTCGACTTCTGCTACCCTTATCTAGACGATTTCCTGATCTTCTCCAAAGACCAGAAGACCCACGAAGACCACCTGCATCAACTTTTCACCCGCCTACAGGAGTATGGTATGGTGATCAATACTGCTAAGTGCGTATTCGGAGTAAAGGAAGTGACTTTCTTGGGTTATAGGATCTCGGCCGATGGCACCAGCTCGCTACCCGAGAAGGTAGAAGCCATCACAAAATACCCGGCACCCAAAACTGTCCGGGAACTTCGCGGATTTTTAGGGATGATTAATTTCTACAGACGATTCATACCCGACGCAGCTCAACACCAGGCCCCCTTAAATGCTCTACTGGTAGGGTCAGTTAAAGGCTCTCACCCAGTGCATTTTACCACTCTGGAAACGGAAGCATTCAATGCCTGCAAGGAAGGCCTATGCAAATGCCAAATTGGCAATAGTGACGGACGCTTCAGACATAGCAATAGGTGCAGTGTTACAGCAGTGCAAGGACGGAGAACCATGGCAACCGCTAGCATTCTTCTCCCGCAAGCTAAGTCCGGCACAGAAGAAATACTCACCATATGACAGGGAATTGCTAGCAATCTACGAAGCGATAAAGTACTTCAGGCATATGGTCGAAGCACGAAACTTTGTCATCTACACAGATCACAAGCCCATATGTTTCGCGTTCCACTCGCGGAAGGAAAATTGCTCACCAAGACAGTTCCGGCACCTGGATTACATCTCACAGTTTACGACAGATATAAGACATATATCAGGCAAGAACAACGTCGTCGCTGACAGTCTCTCAAGAATCGAGGAGATAACTCAGCCGGTAGACCTTTACAAACTAGCTGAATCACAGAAGCACGACACTGAACTGGAACAACTGCTCGACAGCAGCACGTCCTTATGCCTCACTAAAGTAAAACTGCCAGGATCAGAGACCGAACTGTACTGCGATGAGAGAAGCAAGATCCCTCGACCTTATGTCACAAAAGAACACCGTCGCAGAGTTTTCGAGAGCGTACACTCGTGGAGCCACCCAGGTGCAAACGCAACAACCAAAATGGTTACTGAACGGTACGTTTGGCCAGCAGTAAAAAAAGACTGCAGAGAATGGAGCCGTTCATGCCTAGCATGCCAGCGATCTAAGGTAACCCGTCACGTCTCATCGCCAATGGGAACCTTCAAGCTACCGAGGGCTAGATTCAACCACATCCACATCGACCTCATAGGCCCACTGCCGTTATCACAAGGTTATCGTTATTGTCTCACGGCCATCGATCGTTTCACACGTTGGCCTGAGGTGATACCTACACCCGACATAACTGCAGAGACAGTAGCAAAGGCCCTAGTAACTGGCTGGATTTCTCGATTTGGTTGCCCCGTCGATATCGTAACGGACCGCGGTCGACAATTCGAGTCTGCACTCTTCAGGCAACTTTCGAAGATGACTGGATTTCACCATAAGCGTACCACGGCTTATCACCCCGCCTGTAACGGCCTCATAGAGAGATTCCACAGGCAATTGAAAGCTGCTATAACCTGCCACTCCGCAGAAAACTGGGTCGAGTCTTTGCCACTAGTTCTACTAGGTATTAGGAACGCGTACAAAGAAGACCTAGGTTCTTCATCAGCAGAACTTTTGTATGGTGAAACACTCAGGCTGCCAGGGGAATTATTTCAGCCACAGGTAGATGACACAATTGATATGTCAGACTATGTGGCACGGTTAAGGGCATTCGCAAGAAAATTGCAACCGTCACCAGCATCCCGACACGGTAGTAGATCAACATTCGTGTTCAAAGATTTAGGTACATCCAGTCACGTTTTCCTCAGAGACGAAACATCAGGCTCCCTAAAATCACCATACACAGGACCGCACAAAGTCCTGCAACACGGGGACAAGACCTTCAAGCTCCTCGTCAATGGCAAACCAGTTACAGTTACTATCGACAGGCTTTAACCGGCCTATATACTACACGATCCAAACACTCACACAAACGACAACACAAAAATACACCCAAACACACCATCACCCACACTACATAAAACACCACCCACCACCGAATTACCTGGAAACACAGGAACTAATGTCAGAACGACAAAATCTGGTCGTAAAGTGCATTTTCCAGACTATTATCGCCCGTAGCGACGGTCTCTGGAGGGGGGTGATGTGGCGTAGGTTATTATCTTAAGTTTATAATGTAAAAATTTATCTATGCTTAAAGTAGTTGCCTAGCAACAAAAGAAAAAAATAACACGGTTTGTCAAATTGAGAAAAATATATTCGACTTAGAAAAGTTCTTCGTATATTATTATTTTATCTCTTATTGTCTGCTTACACCGCATGAACATTAGGGTACGTAATTGCTTCGGCAGTACATACGCTAAATACCCTATAATATTATAATTTTTTGACAACTTTTTTATTCTGATTTTGGCATAATGAGCACGTTTTTAAATAGATAAGGGTTTTCTGGACATAGCTGTGGCTGTACTGAGAAATTCGTGATAAAAAAACCCAATAACATTTTTTCCCGATCTGGGAAGAGCCAGGACACATGCTTAGCAGTCGCGATTGCAACGACTAGACCATCAAGACAGTCTATTAGGGACGAATTTCACCAATAACAGTTACTTTGGTGAACAAGTCCTAATGCACAGTCTCATTATTGCTATGGAATATTGAAACTTGTGACGTAGTTAATAAGAGCTGATCGTGTTCAGCTTCAATGGTGACAATGGCCTTTATTATTGTGTTCCAATATTTGAAAAGGTACTTAAACAAACGCAAAGGGCGTGTGATGGGTGGACAGAAAAACAGTATAATTAAAATAATAACACATAACAATTAACGCTATGTCAGACAATTCTGTAAAGACACAATCCCCAACAACAGAACTAATGAAAGAGTTTGTTTTATATAAAAAACAGTATAGCTCAGTGTTATCGTGCCGTGATGATACTAACAATTAAATCCTTCTTTGTTCCCTTAATGCCTGTTAGACACAAACGGCGCCCAGCTTTATATTCTGACTTCCATTAATTTTTGTAGAGTTACATCGAACGTTTAACTGGATTTAAATTAATTTTTACGTTGAGAGGAAAATCTGTTTCAGACAGTTTAGAGGCGACATTGTCATATGATGTAAAATCATTTTCGCTTTCAACTTTATTACTGAATAATTTGTCAAATGGAGCTCGTTTTTATCTCTGCTATCTACCATGGCCACAAAGTAAAATAGGTATTATTTAACTATGCTTCTAAAAAGGATTCGCCCGAAACAACACTCAAAAATATTAATAATAATGAAATTCCTGTTTCGACCGGAATGGGCGAGACGCCTCTTAAATATCAGATTAGGTATTTAGATATTAGATATTTTTTAGATAGGCAAAAATTACAATTGCTAGAGTAATCTATAGAATATTCAGCAGTAAGAACAACTACCGTACCAGTGAGTCACCTCAAACACCCACAATGTTATGTCCTATCCCTAGCTATCTATATTCGTACTTATCTACAGTATGCTTCAAACAATTCCAATTACCGCTAAGTCTGCCACGTGGGAAATAACATCAGTGATGTGAGGCATCACTGTCTGCTGGAAGTTTCCGCCATTGTCAACTGGCATCTTCATTAATAATGCAACCTCCTAATATATAGTACCAACTTGGAAGGAGCAGAACATCAATTTGAACTTTACAAATTTGTGCGGTTCTATGACCTTGGGGACTGAAGGTTTGACATGCAAGAAAGACATTATTGTGGTGACTGTGATTGTTGTTGTGTCGTAAACTTGTTTTTCTACCATGTGGACAAGAGTATTCTGTTCAGAGAAGTACCAAAGAGTGAGAACCAGTGAATTTGTAAGAAAACTGATTGATTTATTTATTCAACACCATGCATTCCATTGAACTAGCCTCTTCCGTAGCTGTCTAAAGACGGTCAGAACGCTTGAAGCTGATATTTTCCTACTTTTCGAGAGCGAACCAGGAAAGCAAGTCTAGAATTTTAAACTAGATTTCAAATGTATGAAGACTTTAAAGTCTTACGTGGCTATAAAGCGTCGCTACGTAAGTTGCTTCGAATAAAAGTCCTACGTGCTACGCTTCGTAGCAATCCGTAGCCGAGCTACGAGATTAAGGAACTACTTATTAAACTTGAAACTGATGGATTTTTTGTTTGTGTTTCTCCGATGCGCAAAAGTTTCAAGATTGTGTAAAGGCAGTATGCTGATGCAGTGCTTTGTTCAGTTTTACTGCCAGTGTATTGGTCCAGTTGAATCTTTGATCCAATATGGTTTGAGCCGAACCGCTATCAATCCGTACCGGTAAGACGGAACGGAGTGATAGCGGTTCGGCTGCGGGCACCTTACACCGACACTCCGTCCGTACACTGACAGATATTTTAGTAAATTGTCTGTCGGAGTGCGGTATCCGGAACCGTGTCCGTAATTTACGCGTATCGGATAAACCGAACCGTCATCATATCTTGCTCTGTTGAATCCCAGAACACAAAAAAAAACTTGTAACTTACCTTAGCGACTTTTTCGTCGAGCAGCCACTGCAGCGCCGTGTTGGAAGCGTTGGCGAGCGCGGCCAGAGCGGCATGCTCCCATACCACGTGCTCCCAATGCTCTGTCATGATGGCCGCACATAGCATCGCCGTCGAGCAGCTACAACAGAGAAAAAAAAGAATAAACACACAGATATAAGTACTAATACCGGATGGCTAGAAACTCGAACAATTTGGGATTCTTTCTATCAGACTCCATTATACAACACACTCTGTGCAGCGTGTGTTATATTATGGAGTTTTATTATAGGATCTAAAAGACGCTAAAGATGCCTCGATTAGCGTGGCCAAAAAAAAAAAAGTCGTACCATCGACACGAAAGAAGAACACACACTAATAAGCACCGTAATGGTATCGCCTCGGAACAGGATCCCAAAAATTCAGTAGTAAAAATGACGGATGATGCCAACCGATGCAGTGTTTATCAGTGTGCCATGGTCTTCACTCCCCATTCTTCACCGTTATCTAGGCCACGGATTCCCTTTACCCTCTCTGAGTAAACGGGTCACATTTTTACACACTGGTTATCGGGGTGAACGTCAAATTAATCCTCTCGTAAATCAAGCCCACATAGCCATTAATCAGACACAGATTAAATCCTGACCTGAATAACGAAAACTTAGCAAAAATCTGTTATAGGACCTATTTTTACCCGACCGATCGATTGAGCTCGAGGCAAAAATCTCCGAGAGCAGAGAGGTGTAAATTGTAGGTATATCTGTAAATCGTTTAGCGGGAGAGTGCCCTCTCGAGAGGCTTATAATCCGGCGAGCACATCTTGTTAATCTTAAAAGACTTGAAACTCTTGCCCTTCATTTGTGGTCGGCGCATCATGTCTTCTTCTTCCATACTCCTCAATTACTTGTCATCAAACTCAAACTCAAAGTCTTTATTTCAATCAGACCACTACAGGCACTTTTGAAAAAACGCGAAGCTACAGTCCCAGTCACAAGGCATAATAACTTGTGAAAGTACTGTAGTTTCCCATTTCAAAGCGTAGATCTCTATGGAGAACTCCATGGACACTCTTTTAAATCAAAATATGTTACACAATCTTGGTTACATCATCATTCATGTTAAGAATCACAAATATGTGAGAACGATGTCCAAATACGGGCAAATTAAGAGCGTTCAAATTAAAAGATTAAATCAGTAATTCAAAAATAAAGTTAATAATATAAACCGTGGCATCTAATCAGATACCTTCTTACTTGCCATATAATTCTTCACACAGTCCATCCCTCGTTTCTTTGATCTTCCTCTACTCTTATACCCATCCACATTCATACTCCAAACATTCCTCACGACATTTTCTTCATTCCTCCGCATCACATGCCCATACCACGACAACCGAATACCACATCTTTTCAGTCATCGGCGCCACTTACAGACTTCCTCTTATGCACTCATAATTCTTATTTTATCCATTCGCGGATTTCCATTCATCATTGGAGAAACCGATGATCTAAAATGGCTAGAGCATGAGTGATGTATTAAGAATCGTTTAGGGTTGCGTGCAAGGCTTCGTCTTCAATCACTATTATACCATCTTGCAAAAAGTATTGCGAGTTCTAACGCTTAGCAGATGGGAGTCTGCAACGGCGGGAAGATAAATGATACCGAAAATGCTGTAATTTTTCAACTGTCAAATGAAATTGCTCGCTTTGTGTGGAATGGGCGTTTTATCATATGCAGTGACAGGTTTTGAATTTGTTTAGATTGTTGTGTATTTCAATATCTTATTTTTCTTTCAAATGAATCAAAGAGAACGTAGTAATTTGTTTTTTTATCATGTTAGTGGTTCTGTCAACTCTTTCTGCTTGATATATTAATATTTGAGAGCTTGGATCCCCGTAGGGAAAACTTGGGACACATCAGTTCTTTGACTTAAAATTCTATGTGACCCAAAGAAATATTGTTTTGATCAAGACAAAGTCTCTAAAGATTATTCAGAAATTCAGTTAACTTTTTCAGTAAAGTTATATTCTAGAAACTTTGCAGCGGCAACGTGTGCATATTTTATCACCCTAGGGGCGAAACAACTTTAAAACATGTTGAGTCTTACAGTTTATTCTGTTTTATGGTGAATTAATTGAGTGATGGGAATACAAACACTGAGCAAGATGTAATAATTAGGCACCATGACAGTTTTGGCGTCTTAACAATGAATATTAAAGCAGTATGTGAGATTCGAATGAGATTGTTATTGTCTTTGTAGGGTAAAGTCGTATCTAGTGTAGTATTTGTAAAAAGAGGTTTTGTTTCCCGGGAATTTCAACGTTTATAGCCATAAATACTTCAAGACCGACGGCCTATATGTCATAAGTTTCAGCGTTTTATCTCAGTCATTGCTCATTCTAGGCAAAGTTATGAGTTGGTAGAGACGACTAGTTTTATGCCTGGATCAATACTTTTGCGCTGCATCGCAATAGACAACAAAAAGCGAGTATGACCGAAAAAAGTTGCCAATGGGAAATGTTGAACATAAATTTTCACGAACGACGAATATTGAAGTTTTATTTGTCAATAGTCCAGAATTATTGTGTTGCGGATTTTTTTAAATAGAAATAATAATATATGACCTATTTATTTTATTATATTACTTATTTATAGAACATAGGTTACGCATCCAAAATAGGTTAAAATAATTACCAAAGTTCATAGATAACTTCATTGGTGATATTTTCATAATAGAACAATGAAACAAATTCAGTGTTTAAAACCATTAATTATCCATTATCCTGAATTACTATTATATAGGGTGACTGGTAATTAGTGACTGATACTTAATTCGTGATTGTACTCATGATACAAAAACTTTGGCAAAGTTTTTTTTTTTTCACTCATTCACTTTTTTCACAAAAACACAACAGCCGTATGTATTTCGCGCGCGCGTGCTCATGGGACCTATCAGTTGTTAGCCGCGTTACGCCGTTTAGTCTCATTACTATCGTTCCGTGCCTCAGTGGGTAGGCAGAGCACCCGCATGGCTCGCAACCCCGAATTTCTTGTGACTGGTGTTATTGTGATAAAAGTGAATGATTATGAAAAAACAATAAGATTCTTTGGGAAAGTTGTTTGTTATCATGAGTACAATCACGTGTTTAAGTATCGGTCATTAATTACCAGTCACCCTATCTAAGCAAATGAATCTTTATCTGATCAACAATATCGAAATAATCAAAATTCCTCACAAAGCCGACATTGATAGCCATCCAAGCAACAATTAATTTAATTCCAAGTAATTATTCGCATGAGATCCGATCGTTATTAACTTAATATTAGTAGCCTTAATTGCTTTGTCTATAACTTGAAATACATTGATGTTTAAGCCCTTTGGGTTTAATTTATTGCGAACTATTCACCGATTAATTCAATACTAATTGCATTAGTTATGTACAAGTAGAGTACTATTATTCATGATTAAATTAGTCTTTATTGCTACAATTGCCATATCTAAAGTTCAATATTGTATTATGGTCTGTAGATGTAACTTGATATTTTATTCAGTACTAGCTTCTGCCCACGGCTTCGCCAGGGAATTTTTCGGTAATTTTCCCGCGGGATCACACACACGGATAAAAGGTATCCTATGTGCTATTCCAGACTATTATCTATCCCTGTGCTAAATTTCATCCAGATCCATTCAGTATTTTTTACGTGAAAGCGTAACAAATATCCATCCATCCATCTATACTTACAAACTTTCGCGTTTATAATACTAGTAGGATTCATATTTTGTCTCTAATTGCGATGTCATTACAGATAGCATTGTATTGTCGCTTCTAATTGGTATTGTTGTGTTCCAAAAACATTAGTTCAACTTAAATATCTTTTGTGTAATTTCTGTAGCTGTACCTGACAGCTACGTGTTTTAAAATAAGTGGGATAAAACTAAATATCCTTAACGGATATTTATATATTTTTTTCCAACTATATTGGGGTCGGCATCCAGTCTCACCGTATGCAGATAAATATCAGAATTTTACATGGATCAGTGTGTACATATCTGACCTCCACGACTCAGTTACTGGATACCTAATACTCCTTGTAAAAACTGGTTGTCAGGCTTTTAGGATACTGACTCCACGGACAGACATTGACAACCGCTGCTGAATCTTGAAAATAGACCCGTGCGGCTGTTAGTATTTAGCAACGAGCACCTCAATCGTCCATAATAGATAATCAGATTTTAATGTATATTCTAGTCATACTATGACCTTAAATCTAATCTAATCTAACATCTTATAAATAATATCTAATACTAATAATAAAGCTGAAGAGTGTGTTTGTTTGCTTGAACGCGCTAATCTCAGGAACTCCTGGTCCGATTTGAAAAATTCTCTCAGTGTTAGATAGCCCATTTATCGAGGAAGGCTATAGGCTATATATCATCACGCTACGGCTAATAGGAGAGGAGCAGCAATAAAAAATGTGACGCAGACGTAGTTGCGCGGGACAGCTAGTATTCTATAGATACGAACTTTGTTAAGACCCATTTATCTGAGAATAGCACTTATCGTGTTCTATAATTTCACTTGAAAGTTTCTTACAGCTGCAAGACAGTAAGTAGCAGACAGTACATTAAATTGTAAAAGAAAACCAATTAAAAGTTTCCAGTGCCAAGTAGCAGAGAAGAACAAAGTTGTGTGTCTCACATAATTGGATGAGCTTTATTTTGACGTTTCAATTATTGTCTACATGCCTTGCAGAATATTATAGAACAATTAGAAATTACCCTAGTTTCATAGATTACTGCTTAACGAACGTTGACATGTTAGTTAGCTGGAAGGTTTGTCTTTGTGTGAGATTAATTGTACTGTCTAATATTAATCGGCATTGTGCTATGGTTACTGAAAAATTAATACCCATATACAGTGGTATATAGCTCGGGCCTGCCAACGTGAGGATAGTAGTATTAATCGAGTTTTTAACCACATCATGATCTGCCTAGCCTTTTCCCTACTATCATGGGGTCGGCTTCCAGTCTGACCGGATGCAGCAGAGTACCAGTTTTTTTTTTTAAAGCTTTGCCCCACACTAGCAATTTCTCCTGTATCGTGCGTGCGAATACAAACATTTAAACTCACATACACAAACAGCCACACCCGGAACAACTATCTGTAGGCCATACAAATATCTGTTCCGTGCGGGGATCGAACCCGCGACACGCAGCGCAGCAGTCGATCGCTCAGCCACTGCGCCAACCGTGTCGTCATTTTACATGAAGGGACTGCTCTGACTTCCACAAACCAGTAACTGGGTTATACGATACCCCTTGGTAAGACTGGATGTCAGACTTTTGGCTTCTGACTACTCGTAACGACTTTCAAAGATCTACAAATGACAGCCGGGAACAACGGCTTCACGTGCTTTCCGAGGCACGGAGGAAACTCGGTATGTAATTGTGGTCACCCATCCACAGACCAACCTGGGCAAGCACGGCTTAATCTAAAGATCGACCCGAGCGGCAGTTATTATTTGGACACGAGATCCTTGTAGCGTTTTTTTTTGGCGTGTTTAACCACATAAGCAGTGAAATATCTCCGCAGTTTTAATTATATCTGCAGTAGACCTATATTTTTGGCTTCTTCCAATCCCAAGAAATTGTCGCAGAGCTAAATTACACCTAAACTGAAACCTAAATACTTAACGAACTAAACTCATAGATACAATGCACACTCACACTATTACACTCACGTCACTCACCCATACACACTATTTATAATGTTTTTGTTTTTTGTATTCTCTTTTTATTGTTTTCAATTGAAGAACAGAGTCACTTCACACAAGCATCTCCTTATTGCTTAAAAGGTGATCTCCAAATCATATCTGTTATAGAATCATGTAATTGAAATAACCATTTTTATTTATTTTTGCTAATCTAGGTTCTACGTGGAAATATTTCTGAAGAGGACGTCTGAATCGGAGCAATCTTGAAGGAATCCACTTTCTATCTCCATTTTGCTCTAAGTATTTTCGAGAATAAGGAAACCACTTCAATTAAAGTTAAGGAATAACATTTGCGGGGAGGAAGCTAGGATGAAAACTGATTTATTAACGATCTTGAACGAACAGCTGCTCAGAACAGCTCAGCAACAAAGAACAGCTGCTCAGCTTGTATCAAGCGCAAGTTCGATCATGCATGGAGTACTGTTCTCATCTCTGGGACGGATCTGCCAAATACCAGTTTGATGCACTTGAGTCGGTTGAAAAGCGGGCCAAGAGGCTCATTGGCAATGAGGCACTGGTCACATCTAAGCTCCAGAGCCTTGAACATCGTCGCCGAGTTGCAAGCCTATCGGTTTTTTACCGGTTACATTTCGGGGAGTGTGCGATGGAATTGCATGACCTAATTCCGGCTAGCCCGTTTCATCATCGGACTACCAGACGTACGGCGATGCGCCATCGGTACATGGTGGACATCCCACCGATACGCACTAAGCGCTTTGGGAATACTTTTATTATGCGTACCGCTAAGGAGTGGAATTCCCTGCCGGAGTCTGTGTTTCCCGATAGCTACAATCTGGGGGTCTTCAAGTCAAGAGTGAATAGGTTTCTTCTAGGCAAGCGTGCTTCACCGTCGACCACATCATCGCTTACCATCAGGTGAGATAGTGGTCAAGCGCGAGCCTATTAATAATAAAAAAAACCCTTCGGATTTTAAATTAGAAAGAGAAGTCAGTTTCAAAGATAGGAAAAAAAGATTTTTGAAGTTTAAAATTGGAATAAAAAATGGAAAAACCCAATAACACTTTGCCTTGAATTTCTCAGTAGTAGCCACGGAGTCTGGATTTGTGCCCAGTTGGTGACAATATTCTGTAACAGGAGGCCCTATTAAATGGGACTTAAACATAACTGGCAAAATGTGAGTGCACTATTAGCTCAACCTCTGTCAAACCCGTCGGGGATTACTGGCGTGGTATTGTGTGGAATAAAACAATGTACAATTATTATATCAAAACTTTAAAACTTGATTTGTTGTCATGAACATTATATTTTTAAACACGTTGTTACTTGAAATCATACGAAAATATGTATTATTCACAACATTAAAAGAAACTCTTTGCATGTCTGAGTAAGATTCTGTACAAACGAAGAAAGTAGAACCATATGCAAAAGCAGTTAAGCCCGATAGCGCTACTTAGCCATAAATGTCGTATCGAGCTTCCTTTAGCGAAGAGTTTCTTTAAACTTTGCTGGCAACCTCTCGCCGAACTTACGTAAAATGAAATTTCAGCGTTGCGACGTGCTCGCTGTATCGCAAAGGAAAATGAAAAGCGCTGTCAGAAGTTTTGAGAGACGTTGCAGAAAAAAAATTGTCGGGAACATATTGGAAACGAAATACATTTCCATTTCTTTCATTCTAAAGGTTTGGACAAACCGGTACGGATAGATTGAAGACCAGCTGTGGACATCGGACACTGACAGATTTATCAATCACCTTAACCGTGGGTAGGTAGTACCTAGGACTGTAAAGAAATGTATCAATAATAACGAATAATGTAGAATCGAAAAATACAAGGATAGATTTAATATTATCATAACTCGTTTTAATTTCGTAGAGGAGATATAAGAAACAAATAAGTTATTTGACAAAAAAAGCTATCTGTAAAATACTAGAACAGTGAATTCCACTGCATTTCCCAATCCATTTTGGGTGGCGCAATATGTCTTATTCTTTACCATACTTTTCTTTTCACTGAGGACTGTGGCATGAAAATGCTTCTTAAATCGCAAATAATCAAAGTCAGCATTAAATACATAGCACCTTTACAAGTATATAAACACAGACGAGATTAGATGTGTCTACGTGAAGGGAATTAAATCACCCCGATTATCTAGGATCGTGAGGTGTCTGCGCATCAAATTGTCTAGCTTGTATTCATGTAACGAAGATTAACCATTTTCAACAGATACGTAGTGCTGCTCAGAAATTTAATACTGTCACGTGATTTTGTTTTCTGTAGGTAGGAACATCGAACTAAGTGAACAGTCACCTGCTGCTACAGTGTTGCATAGATCTCATACTTACGTGTCGTGGCGTGTCGTGACGCGCCAGAAGCAAATCGGTTTCATACATTTAATATGGTTAGGGACATATTTGCATGGCGTGTCGTGTCGCAACGATGTATGAAACCGTATGCTTTTGGCGCGTCACGACACGCCACGACACGTATGTGTCTTTCCGGCTTTAGGCGCTCATTTTATGTTGAACATATATTGGGTAGTGGTTTTGTGAAATGCACTGAAGAACAAGATTGCTGTGTTAGTTTCGTTTTTCACGCTAAAATATCCTTGTACACACCTGTATATAAGATGTACGCACAGCGACCCACAAGCTTTACAAAACCAGTAGGTATATGCGGATCTCTCATTGTATTGGACATATAAACATCTATATAAAGCGAGGCAATGTTACGCTAGAAATGAATAGCTTGTTGTGTTTCCATATGTACACAGAAGGGTTCTCCAGCATTTGTTTCCTGCGTAGCGTGGCCGATTATCGCAGTAGATGACACTCGTAAATTGTCATATAAAGTGAAGCTAAGTACGTGTGTGTAGCTTAGCCGCGAGCCGCTGTTTAGCAGCGCCTTTATAATTGGTAAAAAGCATGAAATAAAGAAAAGAAAGACAGAAAATTCATCACAAAACAAAGACAACACGGGAAAGTAAAATTTAGATCTTTTTATAAAGGTAAAAGAACAAAGCAAAAGAAAACATCAAACCTTCTTAACGCGTTGTCATACTCACGTTGAAATGCTTATTATTCTCGCTTTCTTCTTTTTGTAAGCAGACTTGTCAGCCTGTATAGGTCATACAGGAATATAGAATGAAATATTATTTCTCTTTGTCGCTTGAGCACGTATCAACAGAACAATAATATTATTTCGGACTGTATTTGGATGGTGTTTGAAAAAGAAATATTTTTTTGTTTGACGGCTACAATCTTGATATTATCGTTTGCCGAGAAAATATTATGTTGTTTCTAAATATGAAAAGAAACGCTACATATTATGTATTGAAGCAAAAGTTAACCAATCTTATTTCTTGTTGTCTTGTCTCATTACTTGTGCTTTGGGTAGTATCGTGTAGAAAATTACATTTTGTCTCATAGAAGTCGAGTGAGACCTCGGTCTGCCGACATTATAAGATACATATCTTGGATTGATGGTAACTCCTACCCTTTCCACCACCAGCTGGGAGCGCTGGGACTTAATTCGCCTTAAAGATAAAAAAATAACAAGAAAGACTATTTTTTTACGACTAGGGGTAAGGATTAAGGGCCGTGAACTTTGTTTTTGTGAACGCCAATGAAAGTTACTGCTATCTTAATAAGCATCGTGCCTCGGGGAAACCGCGGGGAAAGAATGAGCACTCACGTTACTTTATTTATAGCTCCTTAAAATACATAATATTCATTGACATTCAGAACTAAAATATTGCGGCAATTTCCTGAAGAATAAAAGAAATCTTCAAGGAAAACAATTTGTTAGGGGAAATACACTTGATTTAGTAATAAGGGCATTATTTTATTCTCGATTTATTTGCAGAGGTCGTATTTAATTATTAAATAAAAGTTGGAAGCTTTTCTTTTTTAATTTCAGCAGATACATTTTTTGTAGAGGTTTTTTTTGCGATAATATTCAACTTCGAATATCGAATATTGATGCCAAATACAAATTACAAGCAAAACAAATGTAAAGAATTTATTACGAAAATTATTTGTAATCGACTCAATTCGTTATCAAAAGCTCCAAAATCAGGGGACAGATTCAGTAAGAAGAGGGGGTGGGGTGCCATCTCACCCCCACCACATATATTATCGGTACCAATAACCTGAGATTAGATCGGTGTCGAGTTCTGATTGCCCATAACGACAGTGATTGGTTTTCGATTAACATACTCTCTGAAGTAAGGTGGGGTCTCAATGTGTGAAAATTGGAAAGGAAATCGATTCAAAACTTGACTGCTATAAACCTCACATTGTCACCATCATTCTTTTACCTTATCCCAAATTATTTGGGGTCGGCACAGCATGTCTTCTTTCTTAGTTCTCTATCTGTACCTACCTAGTCATCTTAGGTAGAAAGTAGGTATCTGAGTTATTAATACATACATGTACTGTAAATAACTTTTGAAACGTGGGTCCGCGAACTAAACTGTAAAGTTATCTAAAACAAACGCCTGATGTCGTTTTGTCGTGGAACGGCGTTCCGGTAGTATAACGGGACTGCGCAGACTACATTCACACTAAAGGTTAAATCTCGAAGTATTATAAACTTTTAACCTTTAAGACCCAAAAATAGGCACATTTATTCACAGAATCCACGTTCAGTCATAGCCATTCAAATCGAACAATGAAAATTGAGTCAGAAAGTAGAGATTTTGTGTTTCGTGGGCCTGATAAACTTCGACTCGAAACGTGAAACGGGTTCCGCTTACCTCTGTTCTTTCGAAATATCTACATACGAATACTGACAAAGTTATTCGTTGTTTCAATGTAGCGAGTATTTGCTTTGTTTTCAAAGTTTCCCTTAGACCTGATTTATGCAGGTGAACTAGAGTCGTAAAAACAAAGTGAACGAATACCTTTTTTCGTACAGGATTACTCTCCCGGCCTACTACGGTCAAAGCCACGTAAACAGATATCACTGAGGCACAGCAATTTCGTCCACTCGATTTGAATATATTTTTCCATTTCACCTTAAATTGATTTTAGGATATTTTTTGTTTATTTCATATCTGGGTTGTTGAGGCTCCAAGAATCGTCAAAATAAAATGGTTTTGTTTACGAATGACTGACTAAAAATTGTATGCCTTGCACAAAGGAGACAGAGTTCAGAATGCATCAGAACGGTATTTATTCGGCTGTTTCCTGATTCGACTATACGTAGAACGGTTCTCTGGAACAATGTTTGCTCGTGCTAGAAACTTGAAACTTCGCGATTTCAATATATAAATGATTCAAACTTTGCTGTTTGCAATTTAAGTATCTTCTACTTCAAAACGTGCTCTGAGGCAAAAAATAATTTCTTTTTTGTTTAAGTAATATTTTTGTACACAGTTTTTTTTTATAGTCCATCCAAATTAGCATTCCGAAAATTTAGTAAAATTTTATCGCAAGGTAAAACCTAAGTAATTACTTCTCGAGCGAAATCAGGTTTGTTTTTTATAAACAGCGATCATCTTCGATATAAATCCAAATGAATTAACATTACGCGTTACCTAGCAAGTTATTTCGCTCTATAATGTCTATTCAGTTAACTTGACAGTGGGTGGGTGCTCCATCGATTGTCGGGCGAGGCGCCAAAGCGTCTGGTCTGGAGCCTTTCCTCCATACATCACGATTATTCTCAGCGTTATGTTACTACTGCCAATTTCAGTTGCGGACGGCCAAATGACCTAAATGTCTGTAACTTTGAAGATTCGCACGTAAAGGACACCAATGAAGCTATACACGGTGTAAATCACTTCATCACGAAGCCGTCAACCAAGCATTCTGTACAGGAAACTAAGTAACTTCACGCAAAAATTATTGCTGGGAAACGACTTTTTTTTGGGGGGTGTAAAATCATGTTTTGTGGTAGAACTCAATGTAACGCACTCAAAACATTGTGCTGATGGACGGATTGAATAGTACGGGGACCGTGGAGGTGTTTAAAGTATAAATCTTACATTAAAAACTTGTATTTAAAAAAATACTTGTCAAAAAGTTGGAACTTTGACCCCTAATATCTCCTAAACTAGAAGGTTCCCAGGTATGGTGTAGAACAAAAAAATGATCGCAAGGACAGGGAGAACCAGTGCCTTTCGGCTTCGTTAAGAGGTGTTTTACACCCTTTATGTGGACTACTAGGAAAACTTTTGGGCAATGAGTGTCAAATGTATTATGAAAGAAAAGGTCGCACATAACTTCTGAATGGCACGAAGGATTATATTCATTTTCCTCATTGAATCATCTGAGAAAAACTCATTTCTATAATGAAAATTGAAAATTTCCACATAGATTTCCAAATTTTCTTTACAAAAAAAATCTTTAATAAATGATGTGTCTGAAACGTAACGTCCTTTCGTACCCGAAGGTATTGATGTAGTACTAGCTGTAGTAAGGGCGTATAATAAAACTCGCCCAAATCTTCGCAAGATTACGTGACCCACCGCACTAATGAGTTTGTGACCTTATTTACACAGACCTACAAGCAAAAGGGCTTGGAAAATGTCACTCACCTTTAAATAACATTGAAAAAGTAATAGAAAAACACCTTTTCGATTAAGGATTATCTGAGCGTATCTGGTTACTCTGTGAAGGAAGGCAGTGAGTAGACAAAGTGCTTTCTTTCAAATTAAAAGTCTCAAAGGGAATAGGGATGAAGACCTCGCCACGTCAAAGGCATCGTCTAGACTTTATATAGTTATTTACCATCTATTACGCTTAGGTACTTTCATATTGGGTATGGAATAAACGAGCGAGAAAGTAGGTAGAATATTCTGTTTTATTCCTTTAATATAACCCGAAGAATGTATGAGCAGTCTGGCGTAGGTGGCTTTTAAATAAGGTTTTCCATATCGCCTTTTCTCAATAGCAATCGTCTCTATGTCTGATTTTGTGGCATCACTTTTGTTGTCCATACAATAAGGTGTAGTTTCCAACACGCGACGCAAGTGACGCTTTCATTCTGAGTTTTCAGTTTTGTTCCAACGATCGACGCGTCATTGAAACAGAAGCATTGTTATTTTGTCTATGAAAAACCTGAATGCATATTCACAGCCTTCAAAACTTTTTGCTTTTGAATCAAAACTAGCCTAAACAGTTCCCTCTACTGGGACACATGCCTCCATTTCTGTGGGCCTTTATGTGCGCAGGCCATACTGGTGTTTGAATTTATGCGTCTAGGATATGGCAGTTTTCTCTTTCTGATATCCTGCACCGTTTTGATGCTTTCAAAGGGGTGTGCCAAAGTTCACCTAAATTTTCAACTCCGATAATTGGAAATCCGAAAATGTTCTTCCTAACATTTTTCATCCTAACAATCGCAATTCCTAACTACTCTGTCTCTAATGTTCTAATTCCGAAGCATTCAACTTCATAATGTCAGTAGCAATAATCATCTATTAAACTTTTATTTGTTTTCCTATATTTTCTCAACATAACCATCTTTTACACTATTATTCAAAGTCATATCTTTTTTGTTTAGATTTATTTTTTATTAATTAAAGCGTCTTCTTTAATTTTATTTAAAGAGGTGTGTACGTTGGTTAGGTTAGGTTAGAACTGTGACCAACTACGCGCGAGCCGAGCGAGCGTAGCGAGCGGTGCCGCGGCAGCGGCCGGCGAGCGCTACTTCGAAATTGGTCGCGAAATTTTTCTAAATATTTTCATGGTGGGGGCACTATAAATATCATCTTCTACCCACATATATTATTTATTACACTTGGTAAATGTTTCTTTCTGAGTATGAGTGAAATTATTATGGTAATTATGTTTAGGGATAAAAGCGTTATGATAAAAAACAGTAGGAGTTGAAATATATTTACAATAATGAAATTATTAATTACAATTTTCGGAAACATGAGTGTTATGAGCATCGCTGGTAGCACTACAAATAGTATGAATGAAAACTTTAGGATGAAAAATTTTAGGAAGAGTGATCATTCGGATTACTGTCTACGCCACTGCTTGACCAATCATCGACGCTCAATATCACGTCATGTCTGCGGCTCGCCGTTTGACCAATGACCGCTCCCGAATATGGCGTCATCTTCAACAGCCAATCATCGAAGCCGCAACTCACGCGACATCGTAGCTCTAAAGCGGGACCCACGGAATCAATCGCTTAACATCCAACGCCACATCGGCATCATTCCTAAAATTACCAATATTCAGTCCAATTTTCTACCTTTCTATATTAATATTATTTCAAGTCTTACTGTAAATCTAACCACCATATTAAACGCCTTAAAATTCAAAACCAAAGTTTTTCTTTTGTTCCATCGCGAACAAAAAGTGGCGACCGTGACAGGACACGATCACTAATCAGTCCGCCTAGTTTGTGTCCAGGAGGAATCAAGACGCTTGAGAAAACTACGAAGAAGGATCGGCTCACCACACCAAAGGGCGTTTTGGAGCAGCCTACACCCCGGAGAGGCCTACATTCCAGAACGGCCTACGACCACGCGCCACGCTGTCATCGTCCCGGAACCACGCTGCGGGCCTATTGCTACCTGCTTCGCACGACCTACCGATCTAACTGTGAGCCCGTTCCTATCACTTTTCCTAGATTGTTCCTCTTCTATCTGAGCTTACTGCCTAGTACGTTCAATGCCGAGTGTTTGGTGAATCAATCTCAATTTAAACTAATTCAAATTCATTTTGCCAAATCACATTCGAATTCCCAGTCATTTTCTGCAATATTATAATTTTAATACCTAATTGAATTTGCTAATCTACAAACCCACCTATCTTTTTTCATTAAGTTTACCTTTCTTTCATAATTATCATTTGCAAACTGCTAAAAGAACTGCCTATATGCATAAGATACTATAGCACATCGCCCCGCTCGCACGCTTGTTGCTATCAACTGTTCAGTCGTCTAACGGTGCATTTCAGACGATTGCTGCGCTGAGTACATCGGCGGCCGTGCGACGTCACCCATTGTCCACGCGCAGCTGTGCGACCTGTCTTCGCCGACGCAAACCGGTCTCTGCTGTACAACGGACTGCGAAACGAGGAGCGTATCGTATTATTACGTCATTTTTTATTTACGTTAAGATAACTATTTGCGATGACTTCCGAAACAAAGCTTAGAGATTTAATTAATAAACGTGGTGCCGTTAAGGGACGCGTAACTAAATTTAAAACCTATTTAGACTCACTAATTACTTTAGAATCAGTATCTCCCGTAGAAGTGAGTAAGCTTTCAATGAAGTTATCGCGAATCGAAGCGTTACTTATTGACTTCGACGAGTTGCAGAACCAAATAGAAGCTCAAAGTGAACCTAATCTAGCAAATGAATTAACTAATCGCGATTTAATTGAACAAGAATTTGATAATTGCATTTGTTTAGCCCAAAACTTTATACAAGCGCATAGCTTACCAATTAAAAGGGAAGAAAGTCACGTTTCTAGTTGTTCTCATGTCAATGATTGTCACCAACATAATCATGATAGTTGTAACAGTCTAGGATTCAAGTTACCTATTATACACATTCCAAAGTTCGACGGCACTTATTATAAATGGTTAGAATTTAAAGAAATTTATTGCTCTCTGATTCACGATAACTCAAAAATTAAAAATGTACATAAGTTTCACTATCTCGGATCCTATTTGGAGGGTGAAGCTGCGCGAGTACTGAGTAACCTAGAAGTTTCAGATAAAAATTACAATGTAGCTTGGTCTATTCTCTGCAGTCGTTATGACAACAAATGGCAGTTAATCAATAACCATTTAAAATCACTTTTCCAAATTGAGGCAAGGCGTGACACAGACAAATCCCTAAGATTTATTATTGACCATGTGAACAAAAACCTACGTGCCCTAAGCACTCTAGGACTACCTACCGATAAATGGGACGCCCTAATCATTCATATCCTATCGGAAAAATTAGACATCGGTACGATTTTCAAATGGGAAGAACACCGAAATACTTTACCTGAAATACTTACTCTCGAAGACTTCTTTTCATTTCTGAAGAATCGTGCTGACGTGTTAGAGATAGTCAATCGTAACAAATCTGATAAGTTCGATAAAAGTAAACAAACAACATCAACAACAAAATCACTTGTTGTAACGTCCAAGGAGACTACTCCTTCTTCACAACATAACTTTGAATGTCCCGTGTGCAAAGGCAGTCATCGCCTCTACGAATGCACGACGTTCAAAACAAAAACGCCCGAAGATAGGAACTCTGTCGTTACGACTTTGAATTTTTGTCCAAACTGTCTAAGGCCTGGTCATAATGTTAAAGCTTGTAAGCTTCCAGGCTCTTGTCGTCAATGTGGAAAGAAACATAATTCTTTGCTACACTTACCTACTACTCAATCATCTTGTACTCCTAGCGATACGTCTATATCTATGTCTGCGTTGTCTTCATCAGAAATATTACTATGCACTGCTAGGGTACGCCTATTGAACCCACATACAAATACAAATATTACTGTCCGAGCGTTACTTGACAGCGGGAGTCAATCGTCCTTTATCACGGAAGGTGTAAAGCAAAGACTCAATTTAACTCCTCAGCCATCAAATGTCGGTATTATCGGTATAGGTAACAACCCACTCAACTTGAGCACAGAACGTTGCGCTCTCCAATTACAATCCATTAACACTTCATTCAAAGTTTCTATGTTCTGCCTCGTTTTGCAGACTATTACAGAAAACATACCTAAAATTCGTTTTGATACTAATCGTCTCAACCTCGGTGAGTTTGAGCTAGCAGACCCTAGCTTCAATGAAACATCCCCTATCGATATGCTTATTGGAGCTGACCTGTTTTGGGATTTGATAGGTAATAAACAACATTCCATAGGGGCAAGTAAAACAAATCTCCGTAGCTCTAAACTTGGATGGCTCATCGCAGGTCCTATGCCTATTTCTACTCAATCTTCATCTAACAAACCTATTATTTGTAATTTTTTACTTAAAGAAGAGCAATCTTCAACTATAGATCAACAGTTGACCAAATTTTGGGACTTAGAAAACGTCCCGCAAGCTCAACCACTTTCAGAAGAAGAAACCTTTTGTGAAAGGCACTTTCTCTCTAATACTTTTCGGGAAAGTGATGGTCGTTTTGTTGTAGGACTTCCACTAAAGGACGAAATAGATTGTCTGGGAGAATCCTATTATATAGCCAAAAAACGGTTCTGCAGTCTCGAGTCTCGCTTTAAAAAAAATCCAGAACTCAGACAACAATACTCCCAATTTATTAAAGAGTATGCTGACTGCGGCCATCTCTCTGAATCTTCAGATCCAAAGCACCAAATTCCTATTTTCTTCCTCATCATCCTGTTTTCCGGGACAAGAGCGAATCTACTAAGCTCAGAGTTGTTTTCAACGCCTCTGAGCCCACAAGCTCTGGTTTTTCTGTTAACAACCTCCAGACGGTAGGCCCTACAATACAAGACTCTTTGTTTAACATCCTATTACGTTTCCGTCAATACAAGTATGTTTTGTCAGGGGACATAGAAAAAATGTTTCGACAAGTGCGGCTAAGAGAAGTTGATCGCGATTTACAACTCATTCTTTGGCGCGACAACGAAAATGAGCCTCTCCGCACACTTAAATTAAATACAGTCACTTACGGTTTTGCCAGCGCAAGCTTCCTTACCACTCGCTGCATTTGGCAGATTGGCGAAGAATGTGACAATCCTATAATCAAAAATATAATACAAAGAGACTTTTATTGTGACGATTTGTTAACAGGTGCTGACACAAGTGACGAGTTACGTTATATTCAGCGCTCAATCGCCACGGAACTAGCCAAAGGATGTTTTCCTATCAGAAAATACCGATCCAATTTACCTGACCTATTATGTCAAAATCTTATAGATAATGAAAAATCCAATTTAATTATCAGTAATGCCACAAGCACATTAGGCATTGGCTGGTCTCCTTCAACCGATGAAATTCATTTTCCAATTAATTATTCCGATAACCCTACATGTACTAAAAGAACAATTTTGTCAACTACTTTTAAAATATTTGATCCTCTTGGCCTTCTATCCTTATGTACAATCAAAGCTAAAATACTTCTTCAAAGGTTGTGGATTAACAAATTAGGCTGGGATGAGCCAGTTCCTAAAGATATTCAAACTTTTTGGACAAAATTTTCTAAACAACTTAACGTTTTGTCGTCTTTAAAAATCCCAAGACAAGTTCTTATCGATGACTTAGTCTCTACTGAGCTCCATTGTTTTTGTGACGCCTCACAGCAAGCCTACGGAAGCTGCGTCTACCTAAGATCTGTCGATAGGGATGGAAACGTGCAAGTCAATTTATTATGCGCTAAAGCACGCGTAGCTCCTATTAAAGCCTGCACTATTCCTAGATTGGAGCTTTGTGGCGCTTTACTAGGCGCAGAGTTGAGTTCTGCTGTTAGTAAAGCTCTAAGTTGCGAACTAAAACGAATAGTCTATTGGACTGACTCCAATGTAGTACTAGGCTGGCTTAGGTCTCCCGACAAAACTAAAACGTTTGTCGCTAATAGGGTTGCCGCCATAATTGAGTTAAGCGACACCGCAGCTTGGCGTCACGTTCCTACCGCTGAAAATCCAGCAGACCTCGCTTCTCGCGGCGTAGATCCACAAGACGCCAACAAATCTGGTTTGTGGTGGTTCGGGCCCTCTTTCCTCAAACAACCAGAGTCAATGTGGCCAGTACTTTCAGTTTCAAATGTAGAATTACCCGAAATAAAGGCAATGCCCGCCGTAGTAACGGAAGCTACACCTACAATACCAAACTTTCAACAATTTTCCAAACTTTCCAAGTTACAAAGAGTTTATGCTACAGTAATTAGATTTATACACAATTGTCGACACCCTACAGTTAAACTTACAGGAACCTTAAAAGTTCCAGAGCTTGACAAGGCTTTGACGGTTCTCACTAAAATAGCTCAGTATCAGTCTTTTCCTAAAGAAATATCGTCGTTACAATGTAAACAAGCTTTAAAGGCTAAGACCAACATTTGTTCTTTAAATCCGTTCCTCGATGACGAAGGCCTCCTTCGCGTTGGAGGGCGCATTGCTAAATCTTCGTACTCGTACGACAAGAGGCACCCTATTGTTTTAAAGGCAGATCATTGCCTAACTAAATTAATTTTTCAAACTGAACATTTGCGCCTACTTCACTCAGGGCCTCAACATCTTTTAGCCTCTATTCGAGAGCGCTATTGGCCTTTAGGAGGTAGGAAACTAGCTCGAAACATCGCACGCAATTGTTTTGTATGTCGCCGATTTAAAGGAGAGACTATGTCTAATATTATGGGTAATTTGCCAACTGATCGCATTGAACCCGACTTTCCTTTCAGTACTGTAGGCACTGACTTTGCCGGTCCCTTCTTAATTACAGATCGCAGAGGTCGCGGATGCAAGATAACAAAATGTTATCTCTGCATCTTTGTTTGCCTCCGTTACAGATGCCTACATCTTGAAGTCGTAAGTGACCTAACTAAAGATGCGTTCATACAAACCGTGAATAGATTCATTGCTCGAAGAGGACTGCCTAAAACTATTTACTGCGACAATGGTCGCAATTTTGTGGCTGCCGCAAAGGAAATTGGTAGCTTTCTCAATTCAAATACCGAGCCTATTGGGGATTTTGCAGCTCGCCGGGGCATTGAATTTCGCTTCTCCCCTGCGTACGCTCCTCATTTTAACGGTCTGGCAGAGGCCGGGGTGAAGTCAGCAAAATTTCACCTACATAGAATTTTAGGCCAGTCTCACCTCACATTCGAGGAATTGACCACTGTGTTTGCTCAGATAGAGGCAATCCTAAATAGCCGACCCCTATGTCCTCTCAGCCCGTCACCTGATGATTTCCAGCCCCTTACCCCAGCTCACTTTTTAATCGGTAGGTCACTAACGTCGCTTCCTACGCCGAGCTTCGTGGACTCCAACGTGCATCGCCTCGACCGGTTCCAGCGCCTCGAACAAACAAGGCAACATTTTTGGAATCGATGGGCCTCCGAATATATCTCTGAACTTCAACAGAGGACTAAATGGCAAGTAAAACGCAGGAACCTTCAGCTGGACGATTTGGTGCTGATAAAAGAAGATCAGACACCCCCTCTATGCTGGCGCCTAGGACGAATTAGCAGACTGTTTCCTGGCTCCGATGGAATAACTAGAGTCGCCGATGTCAATACAGCCAAGGGAACAATTCGTCGAGCACTAAACCGCCTCTGTCTACTTCCAACTACAGACGAGTGATTGTGTTGAAAGCTGGAGCTAGAGCTTTCAACGGCCGGGAGGATGTCTACGCCACTGTTTGACCAATCATCGACGCTCAATATCACGTCATGTCTGCGGCTCGCCGTTTGACCAATGACCGCTCCCGAATATGGCGTCATCTTCAACAGCCAATCATCGAAGCCGCAACTCACGCGACATCGTAGCTCTAAAGCGGGACCCACGGAATCAATCGCTTAACATCCAACGCCACATCGGCATCATTCCTAAAATTACCAATATTCAGTCCAATTTTCTACCTTTCTATATTAATATTATTTCAAGTCTTACTGTAAATCTAACCACCATATTAAACGCCTTAAAATTCAAAACCAAAGTTTTTCTTTTGTTCCATCGCGAACAAAAAAAACATAAATCATTAGGAAGAACAATTTCGGATAAAGAACTTTAGGTGAGCCAATATGGACCCCTTTCAAAGTGGTGATGAAAAAGATTACATAAAGTAAAATGCCTGCTTTTGTGTGAAGAATGATATGTCTAGAAAAGAGGCGACTCCTGGCGTAAGTAATACAAGGTGTTGTTTTGCATCCTAGTCGAATTCAAGGAGGTAACTATGCCAATGATTCTCGTCTCAAATCAATAATAAAATGGGTAGGTAATTTTTATTTTTTTTCTTATTAACAGAAATCGGTAAGTGGGGTCCATATTGGCTCACCTAAAGTTCTTTACCCGAAATTGTTCTTCCTAATGATTTGTAATCCGAATGATCACTCTTCCTAAAATTTTTCATCCTAAAGTTTTCATTCATACTATTTGTAGTGCTACCGGCGATGTTCATAACACTCATGTTTCCGAAAATTGTAATTAATAATATCATTATTGTAAATATATTTCAACTCCTACTGTTTTTTATCATAACGCTATTATCCCTAAACATAATTACCATAATATTTTCACTCATACTCAGAAAGAAACATTTACCAAGTGTAATCCATACTTCCATACTAATATTATAAATGTGAATGTCACTCTGTTTGTTTGTATGTTTGTTTGTTTGTTTGTTACCTTTTCACGACTAAATGGCTGATCGGATCTTAATGAAATTTGGCAAGAAGATAGATTTCAACCTGGGGAAGGACATAGGCTATATATCATCACGCTACGATCAATAGGAGCGGAGCAGCAACGAAAAATTTTGCGAAAACGGGGAAAATGTGACGCAAACGAAGTTGCGCGGGACAGCTAGTAAATAATATATGTGAGTAGAAGATGATATATATAGTGCCCCCGCCATGAGAAAAATACTTAGAAAAATTTCGCGACCAATTTCGAGGTAGCGCTCGCCGGCCGCTGCCGCGGCACCGCTCGCTTCGCTCGCTCGGCTCACGCGTAGTTGGTCACAGTTCTAACCTAACCTAACCTATGGATATCTTTGCGGGTATACACCGTTTTAAATAGAATTAAAGAAGACGCTTTAATTAATAAAAAATAAATCTAAACAAAAAAGATATGACTTTGAATAATAGTGTAAAAGATGGTTATGTTGAGAAAATATAGGAAAACAAATAAAAGTTTAATAGATGATTATTGCTACTGACATTATGAAGTTGAATGCTTCGGAATTAGAACATTAGAGACAGAGTAGTTAGGAATTGCGATTGTTAGGATGAAAAATGTTAGGTAGAACATTTTCGGATTTCCAATTATCGGAGTTGAAAATTTAGGTGAACTTTGGCGCACCCCGGTAAGTGTGAACCACCCGTGTTTTAAACGCGATCCGTCTGATCCTCGCCCTATAACCGCGCTTTCTATCTCTTCTTATCTTATCTTATCTTATCTTATCTTTCACACAAACAAACAATCTCAAACATTTATTCGATAATTTCTTATTCCCTAAAACACGTTAAGGGGGTTATTCTGAAATACTGACAAACTTAAACAACCAAAAAAATCAGCGTTTATTTATATTTAATTAGGTACAGTAATTTTAATTGATAACTAATGTCTTTTGTGACAACCTCCTGAATTTTGACGAGGATGCAAAACAACACCTTGTAGAGAAGTATGGAAGAAAAAGACATGCTGCGGAGACTTCAAATAAATTGGGATAATGTAGGAGAATTATGATGATGTTGAAAGTAAAATGCCTGCCTAGGTTCAACCCAGCCTTTACATCACATAAAAGGATCGGCATAAAATCCTAGGAAAACGGACTGGTGAGTTCTCTATAAACACTGGAGAAAATGGATTCGATACGGAATAGCTGTTGACCACGTAAAATTTAATATTACATGTTACTACAGACCTAACACGTAAAAGCACTAAAGTTTCACGCTGAGACCATTCCGGGAAAGCCCGACCATAAAATAAAATACTCAAGTTTGGGTAAAGGTTTATATTTGGTATTTAAAAGGGATTTATGCGCGAATTCTTCGATTGGAATGATGTAGTACAAGAATAAAACTTTTGCTGACCTATTCAATGCTGACAACATACTCTGCATCATTCTTGTAGTGTAGTGTTTGTTCTTCACTTGCGAGGAGCTCGTGGCTAAATAATAACAGCCGCACGGGTCGATCTTTAAGGTTAAGCCGTGCTTGCCGAGGTTGGTCCGTGGATGGGTGACCATATTTACATACCAAGTTTCCTCCGTGCCTCGGAGAGCACGTTAAGCCGTTGGTCCCGGCTATCATTTGTAGATCTTTGACAGTCGTTACGAGTAGTCAGAAGCCAAAAGTCTGACATCCAGTCTTACCAACGGGTATCATATTACTCAGTTACTGGGTTGTGGAGGTCAGATAGGCAGTTGCTTCGTGTGAAATGGTTCCCTATCCATTTGCATAAAATTTTAAGACCTAATATAACTTAGCATAATTTTGTTTGGCATAATTATAATATCTCGTAATATAATTACGCATAACAGCTTACGCATAATTTTTTTAAGCATAATTTCTCTAACCATAATAATGATTTAGCATAATATTCTAAAGCATAAAGTTCTAAACCATAACTTTTTTATAAGCAAGCATACAGCATGCAAGGAAGTATGCATGCAAGCATGCAGCAAACAAGCAAGCATGCAGCATTCAAGCAAGCATGCAGCAAACAAGCAAGCATGCAGCATTCAAGCAAGCATGCAGCAGGAAGGGTTTCTGTCACGGCTCCGGCGCTGTGGGCCTCTGGCGGCCCCACGCGCCTACGCGATTTTAAATTACACTCTAGGGGTAGGACAAACAAGACTTCGTGGAGTCGGTTTTGCAGCAATTCGGTCCTGTCACTAACTTTTGTTGCACAGCATATTAAATTTTCAACCTAGTTAGTTTAATTTTAGGCCTACTAACGTTATACGAATCAAATTTATGCCAAAACAAATTAGTCTTTAAGATGATTATGCCAAAATAAAATGTATGCCTAAAAAAATTATGCCGAAATATTATTATGCCAAAACAAATTGTGCCAAAATCGTTATACCGAAGTATATTAGGACAAAGAACATTATGCGAAAAGAAGGGATCCCGTGTGAAATACAGCCCCCCTAGCATGACCGTTCTATCTCTATTCTACCAAGAAACGACAAGAAATCTTTTCTTTACAACTTGTCATTTCTTCTGCCCGAGCATGGCGCGCACCGTCGACTCGCGTTTCTACGAAGACATAGACAGAAATTCTTTCCATAGCAACGGGGACGTTGCTATGGAAAGTTAAAAGGTTACGTTTAGTTAACAAAAAAAAGTTGCCAATTGCACGAGTTTTTCATTTTTCGTGGGCGGGATGGTGTTGCTGCATCCTGGATCCAGGCCTGGATCTTTTTCGCGAAATTAAACCTAAATATTTTACATAACATTTCAACCTTTTAAACGTAACTCAACGCAGCCACGAAACGTATTTCTCGTATTTAGTTTTTATTAGGACTAGTTTGACATTTGTCAGAAGTAATGTTTCTACCTTAGTTTCTACCCCCAAATGTCAAAAGAAGAGAAAATATGGTCGTCATGCTCGACGTTGTAGACTTGTGTCGACTGAAGAAAAGAAACATTTCTTTTCTACATTCTTAATATCGCCATGCTTGGGACGATAGAAATATCTGTCAAATTGTCGATTCTTCCGTAGACATAGCTCGTTTCTACGGCGGTCATGCTAGGCCGGCTGGTACTCAGCTGCATTTTATAGAATAGGCCCATTAGCAGTCGCCGTTTACGAAACAAAAGAAGAAAATACAAAAAGAAAAATTCAAGACCGAAGTTTACTGAAATTAAATATAGTAATATTTTTTCGGACGACAGGGATAAGAAAACTCGTTTAATTCTAATCACCAATTTAAAAGGAAAATAATGGCCTACTTGAGTTATGTAATCGCTTCAAGAAGGCAAGATAAGGTTCACAAAGGATGACACTCAATCATGTAACTGAAGATTGTAAAGAGGATTCAGTATAATTCATTGTATACCAATTTGGTACAGACAACAAAAGCACTTATATTATGGACAATACGGAATTAATTCCAGTTCCTGTCATGTATTGTTGTCAGTACTTACGATGAATGAATTATAAATGCTTAGTAATTGTCTGAGCGACAAACACAATATGCTAATGGTTAGCTTTCCCGGTAGCTTTGTTTATTCAGAGCCATTCTGTTTGTAATTTATACCTGCTGTCGATAACAATTTTGTGGGCAGTGCTAATATATCTGTAGGATATCTACTGCGCTACTATTGACATTACTGTTGATAAGAGAGTTTTGACCCTTCAAACTATTTTAGTCTATTCTCCTTCTTTCCCCTTTTCCATGATTTGGTTACCATTAGATCGGGTATTTCCATAACAACAATATATATATATATATATTGTTAAGGTTTCCTTAGGGATATATATATATATACAGGGTTTTTCCACCGGACAAACATTTCCACCGGCCACCATTCATTTACATTTAAATGTATTTGAAAGAATTATTAGTTCTACACAATTACTGCACTACTGTCTTCTATGTGGTGTCACCTTGTTTCGCAGACAGAAATTTCCCAGAATTTTGTTTCCCAGAAAATGTTTTACTTAATATTTGGTAACTACTATTATTTTAAGTAAGTACTTAAATGAAACATATTTTACAGAAACACAATTCAGTGAATTTTTATATCACATTTTTTATTTAACAAACTTATCAAACAGTACAAATAATTGTTGACGAATATTATTTGTTTGATGTATTGTAATTTTATAGGAGGGTATAATGCATTTTTAAAAGGTATGAATTTTAGAAACTGTCACTGGATAAAATGTTATTCTTGGTAATAAGTTTTATATTAAACAAACAATATGTGGATAAAGAATATTTGATTTGTTTTTCCATGATATGAATATATTCTAAAATTAACCTTTGTTTGAAACGAAAATCGAGTATTTAAATTTTTTCAAAGTAAGTATTCTGCGTATTGATTATTCTATGAAATGATAATAAGAGAAACAATCTACGTGAAACGAAATTTGATGAAACAATTAGTTTTGAAACAACACACAACCCTTCTATGTCCCAACAGTAAGAACGTAGGATAAAGTTACGCAAAGTTAAAAGAAAATCGTGTAATGTATTGTCATTACAAAAAGTTATATAATTCATTAAACATTGTTACGAACTTTCCAATGCCTGAAAAATGAAAAAGAAAGATACAAAGAGGCTTGAAACATTAATTACATAACTTTTACTGAACATAGAATAAGGTCTTTTATATTAATATTAATAAAACTAGCTGTGCCCCGCGACTTTTGTCCGCGAGAAATTATTATAAAAAAATATTACTTCCCTATTTGAATCGGATTTTGTTAAAAATTTCAAGGGCTTTAATTTTTTTGCACGGAGCTGCCTAATCCTACTTCTAAAGTTCTTATAAAATCAGCTATTTGCTGGTAAAATCCAGTTCAAATCGGTCCAGACGTTTCAAAGACAAGCCGGAACAAAGAGACAGACATTTTCTCTTATAAGTACCTACCGTACATACTTTCTTAGCCATGCAAAATAGTAAAAAGCTGTTATTTGAAATTACAAACAGACATTTCAATTTTATTTATTTGTAGGTATAGATATCTTGTTTCTAGGCTGAATTCGAAGAAAAAACATAACACGTTCCAGCCACTTATCTTTGCCAAGCAATTTGTACAAGGCAATTGAAGTAAATGAATCCATTTAACGTTCACTGACTGGGTGGGAACATGCAAATGACGACCTTTAAATTCTCATAAACCTGTATCGATTTTATAAAGCTTTTGCCTGCGGCTCTGGCCGTGTCGATGTCGGAAATTATCCCTCGGGAATGCAGTACTGGGATAAAAAGTATCATAATTCCAAAATGTCTGAACCCGAGTCATGATCAACCTGTGTGCCAAATTTCTAAGAAATTCGGCCAACCGTAAAGACAAGAAAAGGTGACAGACAGACAGGCTTACTATCAAATTTATAATATTAGTATGGATCCCTGCCACAAGTGACAGCCGTTAAGCTGACTTAAAATTAAGAACTATGAATACTTCGTACACTTAATATGCCTGTTTATCAGAATTGAGTTTATCAGTAGGTAGTATGAGCAGGAAATTGAGGCTAAATCGCTAAAAGCCCTAAATGCAGCCAAATCTAGTTACGGAGTGTTGCGTTTGCCGCTTGAGTAAGTTTAATTCAATACACGATGTTGCCAGTTGAAAAGGCTCTTCAAAGCGGAAATGAGTTGCCACTGCAAACACATATTTCATGTTCATTATTTTCATGGTTATATATAGGACTAAGTACATTTATATCATAATTAGGTACTTATCTAATCTAGATAATTAAGTGATTTGGGCTTTTCTATTACGACTTTTCAGTACCAATTAGCAGTTGGCTTGTCCCCTTTTACACCTCTGCCTAACCCTTCGCAGATAACAAGCGTAATGATGTGTTATATTACAGACTAGCAGTGCCCGCGACTTCGTCCGCGTGGATTTTAACAAAAAAGTTATTTAGTTTATTTAGATTTTTTTCGGCTACCCTTTTTTATTCTTATTTTTTTTCTAAAATAGATTTTTTTTCTAAAATAAAAGTAGTAGTAGCCTAAGTTACTCCTTATTACATCAGCTATCTGCCAGTGAAAGTCCCGTCAAAATCGGTCCAGCCGTTTAAGAGATTAGCCGGAACAAACAGACAGACAGACAAAATTGTAAAAAATGATATTTTGGTATGTGTACCGTATATACATTCATATGCATGTACAGACAGACACTTCAATTTTATTTATTTTTATGTATAGATGTAGATATGTATATCTATGTATAGATCTATTAGGTTGCTTACGAGTGAGTTAAGTTTATTAAAGGCCATTATCTTATCCATTATGGATGTCTTACCATTTTGAAGACATTTCTTATTTGAAGAGTTACCTATTACCTATGCGAATATGAAAACAGTTCTATATGCGGGTAGTTGGCATCCTTTCTAATAATCTTTACTGTATACTTGTGTATGCACTAAAGGTATAATCGTCAGTCCGTCTTATGACGACAGGCCGTGTCGACGGCGCGTTCGTGTTCCACACGCGTCTCAAGGAGATGTCAGCAAATCGGAAGGGGTCCGAGAGGGCCGATGCCTGCCAGGGCTGCGGGTCTTTTCGAAAGAGATACCGCGGCCCTGGAACACAAAGGGCTAAGAAGGAACATGGATCGGTTTTAGTCAGTACAAGTCTGACACTCCCTTCCGCTCCGCCCATAGCGGGAGGAGTCATTTGATGATTCACCAAACGTAAAAAAAAAATGGTATTAGGGATATCAAGTACCAAACACTAATACACTCTAGAATCGCGTACTGAATCTGTGGTAAAAGTTTGTGTTACGATAACCCTCACGCAGAGTATAATTTCCATATGAGTTCCCATCGAGTTTCATGAGTAGGCACGCCCGGTCAATATATTTATACTGTCAATTTGGTGTTAGCGTTAGTTTCATGTGTTTTGTTCTATCTTGTTTACGTTTGCGTTTTTGTGGATTCAGTCCCATCGTATTACCAAACAAAACGTTATTTTATTATTGAATGGGATTGTCTATATATTTCGTGAACCTACACATTTAGTCGTGTGTAGATATGATCTCTGACACAAGAGTTTAGTGTATTTTATTTTACTGTGTCTTCTTTTTTTCGTAGAAATGAATTGTGATTTTGCGATTTCATTATTTTAGTTAGAACTTTTGTATTATTATTTTGACTCGCTGTCCCGCGCAACTTCGTCTGCGTCACATTTTCCCCGTGTTCGCGACATTTTTCATTGCTGCTTCGCTCCTATTGGTCGTAGCGTGATAAATGGGCTATCTAACACTGAAAGAAGTTTTTAAATCGTACCAGTAATTCCTGAGATTAGCGCAATCAAGCAAACAAACAAACAAACTCTTCAGCTTTATTATTATTATTTTGATTTATGCCTTTTAAAGGTTTCAAAATTGGTTGTGTTTTACCAACTATTTGAAATCACACACATACCCTATATCATGATTATCTGCCTAGTCTTTTCCAAACTCAGTTTGTTAGTTTAACCGGATTTATCTGAATACCAATATTTTACATGGAGCAACTGCCTATCTGACCTCCGCAACACAGTTTGTATACTGGGTAATACTCTGGTAAAACTGGTTGTCAGACTTTCGGGTATATAGGTGTTGTTTTACATCCTGGTCAATTCAATAAGGTAACTATGGTTATGATTCTCGACCCGAAACACTAATAAAATGAGTAACTAATTTTTATTTATTTATGGAAATCGGTAAGCGTGAACCACCCGTGTTTTAAACGCGGCCTAATTCTCGCCCTATAACCGCGTTTTCACACACACAAACAATCTCAAACGTTTATTTGATAATGTCTTATTCCCTAAACCACATTATTCCGATAAACTGATAAACTTAAACAACCAAAAAAAACAACAATTTATTAATAATCAACTAGTTACGGTAATTTAAATTAATTATTTATGGCTTTTGTGTCAACCTCCTGAATTTTGACGAATACAAAACAACACTTTGTATCCACCCTGTATTATATTTAACCGAAATAATATATCAAACTACCTCCTTCAAATTAGGTCAAATATTCCCTAGTGATCATTTTATCGCTCAATATGTCAAATGTTACGTAGTAAAGCGTATTGCTATTGTATTAGAATATGAGTAAAAAATATAGCCTTATTAGGGATCCGTACCCAAAGTGTCAAACGGGACTTCGCTGTCCGTCCCGGCTGTATCTCATGAACTGTGATGGTTAGCCAGTTGAAATTTGTACAGATTATGTATTTCTGTTGCCGCTATAACAACAAATACTAAAAACAGAATAAAATAAATATTTAAGGGGGCTCCCATACAAAGAAGAGATTTTTGCTCGTTTTTATAAATAATGGTCCGACTCGCACTTGGCCGGTTTTTTTATACAACACGTACTACTAAGTTAACTGGCAAAATGTGGGTTGTATTAACGTATACATCTGCAACTCTCCAAGGATTACAGGCGTGAGTATAGTCATTTTGTGTAAGCAGTAATATTATGATATTGCGTGTTACATAACACAGCAAGTCTGCGGTCTTTACTTATAGGAAACAATACTCATCGGAAAAGTTTTTCCGAATTACCGAAAGTTATGTCTCCCTCTTATTGACCATCGGCGTCTTTATTAACCAGTTCAATATTCATTCCTTTTATATCAAAACATAAGTTTTTCTTACTTTTTTTTTCTCTCTTGTAACAAGCTTATTTATTGGGAATAATGAAATTTACGATTATATCAATCCATTTGTTCTATAGCGGATGAGTGGGCACAAAATGTATGTAAATAGGTATTGCCTTTATAGTTCTCGTAAAAGCGAATGAAAAATTTTTGAATGCTCGGATTTTTCTCTAGACTATATGTGTTGTTAGTCGCTTAGGCGTGAAAGGGTTATGTTAATACAATGGAAGGTAACAATGCTAAAATTTTAGCTTAGCTAAGTGCTGAATGTGGGTACGAAATAGAAACCGGGCCGACGGATTTTGTTTAAAACAAACTTGAATAAATTAGGTACGCTGCCGCGGTGAAACTAATTTCTGTGAATTCATTTTATTCGAAATCTGTATTTCGTCGGGTAAGGGTTTATAGAAGTTATATTTGTCGCTCTATCATAGACTAGCACTTAGCCCGCGACTTCGTCCACGAAAATTGTGATAGCTCGGCTAATTTGCAGAATGTAAATGGAATTGTAGTGTAGTTCCTGTTTCCGTGAGAATATGGGGATAAAATGTAGCTTATGTTATTCGCTGATAGTGTAGCTTTACATTTGTGAAAGAATTTTTGAAATCAAAGAATTCTTAACTTCTAAAAAATTTACTTATATACGAAAAGTCCGATAATTTAAACAAAATCTGTTATTGTAGCTTAACTATAAAAGTTAAGCATATTCCACCGCTGTTTTTTTATGAGAAATCATGAGTACCTACTAAATCTATTTTATATATCGTCAATAGTTTTCGCAGCGCATTGTTTTTTGTTTTTGTGAATGGCATCTCGCAGTTCAACCTATGAGGTTGTCGTCTGCTTAACCGGACTATCCTGTGGATGCCTTGAGAGTAAGGCCTCCAGCCAGGGCATAAAAGCTTACAAACTAAGCGACTACACACTAAGTGCACCCCCTGTGGGGTACGAGCCTCGGCTTAGGGCGTCGCTGGGGGAGGACTGCATGGGGACAGGCTGGATCTGAATGATATCATTATTTAGGGACTGATTTAAAACTACTGGCACAGCATAGCGGGCTGGCTCGAGCGAGGGTCGGGGGTTTCGCAGCGCACGCACAATAATGACTTTTATAGGCATCATGTTGATACGTTGGGTTACATTGTTCTATTTTAGTTAGAAATCTCGTTTTTTTTTTTGAAAATCGAATTTAGCCTATGTTACTCGGTAAAGATGTAGCTTCTACTAAAATCAGTCGAGTAGTATTTGAGTTAAATCGGAACAAAAAAAAAATCCTGTTTATAATATTAGTTTAGAAAAAGAGTTATTACTTCGTAGGTTGTTACATAGCCTTAGTAATGCTAGTTTAGTTATTTGGTTAGGTAATATTTACGTTAGCGGGAACAGGCCAAGGAGTTCCTTTTCTCAAATAGAAATCACACGAACAGTGAGAGAGGAAACCCATTTACAAAATAAACAGTCCAGCTACGTAAAACAATGTGTTCATTTATTATAACTGAGGCACTTAGGCACACGGTATTTAATTTGTTAATCCCACCAGTGAAAATTGTATGTATTATAGGTGACATATTAAATGACTTTTACGAGTTTCATAGAATTTTATTCAGTCAGTCGTGGTTTGTATGAAGTCACTGGCAATAGAACTTTATAATGCAGAGTGTAAACTGTCCCTTGTCGAAGCCATTAGCCGAGCGATTCTGTATAGCAAACCTAAGTTTGATATACAGAATGAAACCAAAGAAAAAGTATTTTCGATAGTTTTAGCGCAGTGATATTTAAACGACTTTTTCTTTGATTTGAAAAATCGCAGTTTACGGTAGCGCATGCGAAATGGAACGCACAATGAAATGCACAATGACACGCACTCAAAACATTGTGCTGATGGATGCATTGAACAGGTCAGGGGTCAACAAACGTGTGAAAAAGGAACCTTCAATTTCTCCTTAACTAGTAGAAGATTTCCAGTATGGCCCAGAACAAAAAAATATTGGAATGACAGGACGAATAAGCGCTTCTCGGCTTCGTAAGGGGTGTTTTTACAGGGATACGTACACCTTCTTTTCACATAATGTTCTGTTTCCTAATATTTTTCTCATAAGTATTTTGGTATAAATTGTTTTAACTAAATAATATTTTTTTGGCATACTTTTTTATTTTGGTATAATTATCTTAAAGGTTATTTATTTTGGCATACATTTTATTTGCATTATTTTACTAGGCATAATGACTATTAGCAAAATAGTATTTAGGCATACAATTAATAGAAATAACGAAAACAAGTTTGAGTTATTTTTACACACCAGTATAGTCTTAAAAATTCAATATGTTGTGTTACAAAAGTTAGTCACAGAAACGAATCGCTATAAAACCGATTCCACGTAGTCTTGTCTGCTCTACCCCTAGAGTGTAATCAACCCAACATAGACGGTGGTAGGGGCGAGGCGGCTCGCGAGCTGAAGAGCAGGTGGTTTTAACACTCGCCGCCGAGGCTGAGGCTGGCCGGCTGAGGGAAGTCGCAGCTGCGGTGATGAACTTAAAACACATTGGCGACGTTCTTTGTTATGCCTATAATTTTTATTTATTATAGTTTTATTATGCTATATCATTATTATGGTAAGAGAAATTATGATTAATAAAATATACGTATGCTGTTATGCGTAAATAATTTTATGCTAAAATATAATCAGGTGAAACAAAAGTATGCTAAGTTATATTAGGTCCTAAAATTTTACGCATTTCATAGGGAACCATTTTTACACATAATTAATCCCTTATTGAGAACTGTGGCAATTAAATAATCGACAGCGTAACAAAATCGTTTCTGATTAGTACGACGAATTGAAACAATCGTTGCAATCAATTTCAGTCTTTACAGAGAGCTTACGGACGTTTACCTACGTTAAATCGGCTTTCATGAAAAGCGAAAAGGCTAACGTGATCCTAAGCTCTATTTATCAAAGTCGATTCAAGCATTTCGCTCTTTGCAAGGATTTAACTTTGTTTTTAAACCTAAGGAAACCTCGTTTTTCTTCGTCCTCTGAAGTTTTATGCAAAACATTAAATTTTCTTGTACGCAGCGTCAAGTGACAATTTTAACGCGACATTTGTCACAAGATGAGCAATATTTTCCAATTAACTCATGTTCCGGGCTTTGCCAATATTTATACCCTTATTATTATGCAATCGGGTAGCGACAACAATAAATGTCGGCGGAATGATGTGGATATTCGATAAACACAATTTTATGGGCCGATCCGATGGAGATCTACATCAAATTGGTTCTTATCATGCGACTGACTTTACATTCAGAGTATTTTAAGGTTAGTAGCTGATTGTACCTTCTTGTCAATGAATGTGTTGTTTATGAAACAGACACAACAGATTTGTTGGATAGGTGTACAATATTTGCAATTCAAAGTAGAACCTCAGAAAGCTAAGCTGAGTGAGACAATTCGCTTGGGGAAATTTAAATAAAAGTATTTATTTAACAAATGCTCGTGTTGGTGTCTTTGCTTAGACAGTAAAATAAGCTTTGTGGGAATATTTCGTCACACTGTAGTCTGTGTTGTGAACATACAAACGTAACTATACGCCCTAGTGTAGGCTACTGTATTTATTATAATATATTAGAGTACCTAAGTTAAGGAGGGTTGCCAATAACTTAGAAATACCTACATTAAACGTTTAACTTGAGACGGTCATGATGAGAATCTACGAGCTAATGAAATTGGGACTCGGACTGATTTTAAAGCAATGGGAAATAATCTACTTTGGACGTCAAATATCGATGGCAATATGATACCAAAGCTTTAATATGGAAATATGGTTGTTTTTGGTGATAATGATGCTGTAGAATTATAATATAATACTTAAATTTATTTCAGACCAAGTAAGTCAATATTTAAAAACAATATTAATACCTTAAATATATGAAAGACGCATGGTGAGTGGTCATCCAATGTCACATTATTGTACTGCCTATCCTGTTGGCAACGATAGCCACCAGGCTGTTAGAGTTGTTGCATTGTCCAAGAGTTCTATTGAAAGTCTCCGAGATGATTGATCGATCACAGCACAGTGACACTCTTTGATAATATAGGCCGTGGTGCAGTATTTTTGTTGTGTTTGGTTTATTTGGAATAAAAAGCTCATGAAGCTTAACATAAATCATACCTAATTATGCATTTGAATATTTACAATCAGTGAAAGTGACCATCGAACGTGGAGCAAGTAAAAGAGGTAAAAGAATAGGGATGGTGACTCATTTTTTTTTATTTGTCTATCGGGTAGATTATTAAAAAGTATTTGACACGTATTTTTTCTTTTTTCACGTAATCGTAAAATTACGGAGATATTTTGAGTTGAAATGGCGCATGACGTCACGGCTTAGTACATTTTATACCTAGTTCTGACGTAGTTAGCCCCCACTCTCCAACTTTAATGCGTTTTAACTAAGTATTTTTTTGTTATCTTGATAAAACAAAAAATACGTATCTAATATTTTTGTATTACCTGATTGACGGACAAAATAGAATTTCGTTTTCTTTACCCAGTCATCATCCCTATTGGAGTTTTTGGAGTTCTGTTAGTTTCTTCTTATAATGCGCCCATGACTAGTTGCCAAGAAAGAATAAAAAATCCTTTTTCACAACTGTTGCGAAACTCAGTTGCCATGGCGGCCGAAAGGGAAAAAGAGCGAAGTTTGGGTATTAAAAACTAACTAACCTGGTAAGTAGCAAGGTGGCCAGCAAGTAGAACACTGAAGGGTGTACACCACATTCGCACTCGGTTTGCGGCGTGGCGGTCTGGGCCTCCATGCCTGTCCCGAGCTTATGGTAGGCGATGTACGCGCGCGCTGGACTGCCGTGGGGAGCAATTTTTGTGGCCTTTCCTCGCTCCCGATAACACTGAAACTGATCATCTGGTCGCCGAGGAGACTGTACTCCTCACCTGATAAAAAAAATAGTTATAGTTAAGTTATTAATATAAACCATTCAAGATAATCCTTCAACAAAATAGTGAATCAAAAAGTTCTTACTATTTTCATAAGTATAGAGGAGCGTTTTATGAATTTATGATAGAACATAATGCCTGAGTATACATAAGCAGACATTAGAGCAGTGGATAGAAAGTCAGGCACATGCCCCGACGCCGGCGATTAGCAAGAACCGAGTAGTTAGAGCTAGAAATTAAAATCGAGTTGTATGTTTTTTTTTTTTTTTTTTTTTTATCTTGGGTGCGTTTACAAACATTTAAACTCACATACACAAACAGCCAGACCCGGAACAGCGCAGCAGTCGATCGCTCAACCACTGCGCCAACCGTGCCGCCCGTTTGACAGAGTTCTCTCCGGCAGAAACGAGACCTACAATCTTTTGTACATTTCTTGAGCAACAATATGTTCGATAATTACGTCGCTTCCTCTTCCGCACACGGTGGTACTTAGTACACCTGCCTTAGTGGAATTTAAAACTTGCAGCAGGCCAGACTTTTATTCAATTCAAACTCCGCTTTCCATAAGATCTCAAAGCCAAATTGTTACCGATTGTTGTATTGTGTTTAGATTATCACTCGCTTCGGTAAAGGAAAACGTAATGAGGAAATAAGCAAGCCTGAGAGATATTTCTCGACGGCATATAGAGCAAAGTCAGAGGCCGAATTAAAAACTCTTATTCCAGGCTAGGTACATACCACACGATAAAGAAAGAAAGACCGAAGACATGCGGTCTACTATACCTACTCATCTTCAGTTTAGATGGATCTGTATTTACTCATTTCGTTGCGAACAAAGGGATATACTCATAATAAACCGGCTGTTTATCGTTCCGGGTGAGATGTTGGAGTCGGGTGTGGACAAAGGTCAGAATAGTGGTCATAAACACTAGAACGACGCTCGGAAATCGCTAGTTTGTGACATGTACTGGAGAAGGAAACCCGAAAGTTTTTGCTAAATGTGGTTTTCAAAACCAGTAAAAAAAAGTAAAGTGTTTCATCTTTAGTTATAGAAATGATATGACGAGAAGCGCAAATTAAAAAAATAAAGAATAAGAAGTATTTTTCAATAAGCCCACAAAACCATACAAGCCTGTTCTACATGGCAAAGCCGCGTGTTGAATAAATAATGCTTGTTGGAAATATTACACACTAATCCCATATATTTGCGTGTGACAAACGCGTTTACACTTCAGAAAATTCCAAATAATTCATACATTCAGTATGTAGAGGACAGAGGTGCGACGAGAATTTTAAGGCTTTTTTATAACAGACTGAATATTATATATTAAGCGAGGTTAAAGTGGTATTGGGTGGGTCACACTTACAGCGTGCATGGGCCACGATCGTTATACAGTGGGAGCCTAAAGACAAGCGCCGCCGAGGCAGGCTTGGTAAGCTTTGGTGTGAAAACCTGGACTCTCTTCTGGACGTTCTTGCCTTGAATTGGCCGGAGAAGGTGAAACCAAAAGGAGACTAGAGGAAGACTTTTGTGCAGCAGAAGAACAAAATAAGTTGGTAAACAAAAAAGAATCTCGTCCCGAATCAATAATAAAATGGGTAGGTAATTTTTATTTTTTTTCTTTTTTACGGAAATCGGTAAGTGAACCACCCTTGTTTTAAACGCGGGTTCTTGCCTTATAACCTCGCATACTCACATACAAACAATCTCAAACGTTTATTCGATAATTTCTTAGTCCCTAAACCACGTTAAGGGGGTTATTCTGAAATACTGACAAACTTAAACAACCAAAAAAATCAGCGTTTATTATTAATTAACTAGGTACCGTAATTTTAATTGATTATTTATGTCTTTCGTGACCACATCCTGAAATTTGACGAGGTAGCAAAACAACACCTTGTATATAAGGTATATAAGGAAGGTAGGTATATTTACTGTGACTTTTAGGTCACGCGAGAATAAGTCAGATAAATCGGGCCAGCTACGACCCGGGTAATCACGCTTTACCAGGCTAAAATTAATCTCCTACATTCATAACCTACTTATTTCGAAGTGCTGATTTTGGTATTCTTGGCACGTCTACGAAATATTCGTCCCTCTCCCTAACGCCAAAACACGCCTATATAGGGGAGAAATGGTCAAGTGTATTCGTTTCGGGTTATTTATTTTCCCCTTTATTTGCAAGTTTTACGGATGTTGTATTTTACTAGATTGGCCATCTCGGGGTAAGAGAAGTTTATTCTAGTGTGGGTCGTGGGGCCCAAAACAGCATCTTTATTTCTCTTTAACTGTTGTGTTGGTGATGGACATGTCATGAGGAAGGATGGAACACATGTGACTTAAAGAGTGATGAATATAAATGTGGATGGATGGAGAGGGAGAAGAAGACCAAAGAAAAGATGGATCGATTGTGTAAAAGATGATATGAAAGAAAAATGAGTAAATGACAGCATGACGAATGACAGAGGAGAATGGAGGATAGAGACGTGTTGCGCCGAAATAAATAGGGCAAGAAGATGATGATGATGAGGAGCTCGTGGCTAAGTAATAACAGCCGCACGGGTCGATCTATAAGGTTGAGCCGTGCTTACCAAGGTTGGTCCGTGGATGGGTGACCAATGACCATAATTACATACCGAGTTTCCTCCGTGCTTTGGAAAGCACGTTAAGCCGTTGGTCCCGGCTGTCATTTGTAGATCTTTGACAGTCGTTACGAGTAGTCAGAAGCCAAAAGCCTGTCATCCAGTCTTACCAAGGGGTATCGTATTACCCACTAATTGGGTTGTGGAGGTCAGATAGGCAAAATACTCGCTTCATGTAAAATACTGGTAATCAGACTGGAAGCCCACCCCAAGATAGTTTGGGAAAAGTCTAGGCAGATGATGATGATATTGTGTTGGTGAATGGTTTTGCAAAGATGGAGTGCCTTTATATTTAGTATTTTGGAGGCAAAAACATTTTCACAATCCATAGACCAGATGGGCAAGTAGTTAGTATTTGGCATCCGTTCATACTGTCTAGTTTCCTATACCATTAGGCAACTAGAAAGAACAAAGCGGGTAACAAACAGAGCTGTCCTAGTAAGTTTCTAGTTTTTTTTAGTGACAGAAAAAGAAGAAAATCCAAGAGTCAGCTCTGCGAGTCAGCAGATAAACCCAGGAAGCAGACTCTTAGCGAATATTATGGTTCTTTCGAACTTTTGTCTTGAACTTTATTATGTGTTAGGTTAGTTATGTATGTTATACTAGCTCATGTCCCCGGCTTCCCGGCGTACCTACTGCCGGGCGAAAAAGCATCGTATGTGTTAATTCAGTTTAAAAAATATCTCTGCCGGGGTGATTGTGGATAATGTGGCGTGACGACGAGGAACATAGAGTGATTTAGTCAGTAAGAGTCTGACAGACCCCTCCACCGGCCGCACGGCCTATGGATCTACAAGTATGTGTTAAATTTCATTCCAAATCCGTTCTTCTTGCGTGAAAGGGTAACTCATCCTCACAAACTTTCAATATTATAGTATGGAAGTAAGAAGTACCTAGGTAGTAAGATTTATAAGTTGTAAGATTGAATAGGTATACGTCTCTTCTTTCACCTCCTATTTCTTCAGCAGGGTCTTGTGTCCTAACCCTAATAAATAGACTCATAAAATTTAATGTCTTCGTATCCCCGCACCTGTGCAGGTATTATAACATAATACACCTTTGTGAAATGTACGGATAATGTTCACAAATTGTGGTTTGTTGTAACCCTTGTTTATTGTGTACTTTGTTATCTAGTTTAAACACAGAGGTAATTCCTAACTCATACATGGTTATGTACGATTTAAATGCTTGTGTATTTCTGTATTGTATTGTATTGTATATGACAAAGAGTCATAAAAAACGAAGAATTTATAAAGCCTACAATGTCCACACATTCACAAAAAAATAGGTAAATGATAAAGAATCTATACAAAAGTAAAAATAAAACAACATAAGAACACTAAATTAAACAATTGACACAAATGTTGTCATCAGTGCTGTAACTATTCTGAACAATGAATAAACGGTGCAATGATTTGAAAACTTGCAAAACATCTGAATAAAAATAATGGAAAAATATAATAATAATATTGAGTATAGTTAGAGTCATCCACACCATTTTGTGTCGTTTATGAGCTACCAGGGAAGCCGCATGAGCAGAAGGAACTAGAGCCAAACTTAATAAGGAGACGTTTGTTGCAATTTTTAAACTTTCCATCGGTCAGTTCTGTAACTGACTTTGGCAATTTATTATAAAAGCGTAAACTTCTTACTTCCTAGGTCTACTGAACTTAGCCATGGAATACTGTCCTTTCACATAGGTACTATATTTTACCTTAACCTGAAGTTTGTGTAAAACAAATATGTGCCACAGGGGAATCCTTGGCGGATTCATTCAGACCTTAGGTTAGCCAAATTAATAGTTAAGCAAAAAATAACTGGGTAGGAAATGTACTGAATTTACCTACATGCCTTTGGTAGATACAGTCCCTAATGCTTAAAGTTTGCGTACTCGGAAGCGATAGTCGGAAGCCTCTCCCAAAACACCCAATATAAATTGTCCGTAAAAGTTTTAGGCTGATAAAGAGGTTCACTCATTCACATGAATAAAAACTTTTTTATTGTTTTGGCTTAGTGACCCGTGGCGTGGCCCACGGCCTCCTTATTTTTTATCACCTTAAGTTTGATTAGGGCGAGTTAAAACAGCCTGTTGCAAACCACCTTTGGGCTTATGAAATGGCTTTATTTTCAACAATCAAGTCGCTGCCTGCTGGCTGCTGTGTTGCTGATCAGTAGACGTACGGTTCATTATTTAAGAACCTAATCTAGATCTTTTGAATCTTCCTACTTGTATCTTCCTCATTATCTACCTAACCTTTTCCCAAACAATCAAGGTTTAGCTTCCAGTATAACCGGATTCAGCAGAATTAATAACTAGATAGGTATCATGGAGCAACAGCCCTCATAATCCAGTTAAGTACTGGGTAATACGATACTCCTTGGAAAGCTGTTTGTTATTAAGTATTTTCCAAAAAAAAAAATGAGCTCATAGTACGTTATGGAACCAGACGTTACTTTACGAAAATCCATGATGGTAAAACTTTATGAAAATATAATTTTACTTAACATTTTACTGCATTATTGTCGTTAATGAAAAGTTGAAAACACAGTTCTCATAAAGACACGATTTCGATTTTTGCTAAATATTCGTGGGAGGTACGAAGTAGTACGTGAGCACCTGGCAATTTACACAATAGCTAGCCCAACTACTTATACTAGGTAAGCACTTACCTATACCTTTTTAAACCTTCAGTAAAGGTCATTTGAGTAATTAACCATCCCATGGTGATACCGTGGGGCGATAACGATAATAGTAGAGAATATAGAACGAATAGAATGGGTGTAGATATCAATTTCATAAGTACCATGTATAATTAGTTTACTGCGTGAGTAGTTTACTATCCAGTGGTTAGGTACAATAAATCGTATGGGTTCACTGAACGACCTTATTCTACGTGTATATTGGTTTAATGTACGTACCACTAAACTTTATCGTAAATATACGGCCTATAGAGAAGGATAAAAAAACAGAAATCTGACAACAACATGCAATGGGCGAGTACAAAAAGCACACGGTAAATATTTGTAAAGCTTTCACCCTTAGTTAAAAGCAAACATAACACAGGTACAAAAAAAAAGCTTCTAATAAACAAATAAATATCCGAACTTACTTATTGGTGTTCTCACCACCTTGCATGAAAAATAAAGTCTTTTGTCACATTTTTCAAAAGGTACCGACAAACTTTTTATTTAGATCTCGCGTGATAGGTATGTCAATAAAGGGTTCTAATAGGTTCGCGATGGCGGCTTCTCGGAGGCACGAGCTGCCCGTCCACTCGTTGCAGACAAACTGAGGGAAAGTGGGAAAATGAAGCGGTACATAGTGCTGGCGCTAGGGAAAACCGTTTTATCGATAGCTAGTAAACTGTGATTGTGTCTGCTTAGTACTTAGGCGGGTAATTAGGTGCGTAGAAGATTGATTGCGTTGACTTTGGTGGACACTTGGAACAAAAGTTATAATGGTGTCTTTCAAACAGGTCCGTACAGTAATTCATAAGTAAGCAGGTATTTACTTAGGCAATATCCTATATAGGACTAATTTTAGCTAGGTATAGTATTTATCGGGTCGTTATGATTACCTAAAAAAATACTCACAACTAAGATGGCCCACTGACCAAATTATGCTGTCCAGTCTTTTTCAACTTGAGGTTAAGGAAATATGAATATTTTTATATCCTACATCAATCTATCGATAAATATTTCGATAATGCACAAACGTTACTAAAGTTTGATTGGGCGGGTGACCGCTTTGGTTGGAGCGGGGGAAAAGTCGATAGCTACCCACCCTGTGTCATTACACGATGCAAGCTGCATCGTCATTAATAAGATAATTTGATGTTAATCATTAATTAAAAAGACGAAATATCCAATTAATATTCATCCGCAAATATTTACTTAAAAATTAAACCCACCATCATTCTCTTGCAATCCCAATTCATTTGCGATCGGCGCAGGATATCTTCTTCCTCCGTATCTACTTTTCTATTATTCGTCATCTCATGTGGCACGTTCTTTATTTTCTTTTTTGATAAATTAAATTAAGTATATTTATATTTTTTTATTTTCCAAGCACTATGTTAGCATGCGGCATAGAGCTATTAAATTCCGTACCTACCAATGTAATGACTTCAAATTATAGGAAGTACTTCCTTCAAAATTTCAAATCAATCAATTTACTTTCGTTTTATTGTATCACGCTGATATACCTATCTACCTATCTTATTTCTAACTTTTGTCGATCTAAGCACTTTTCAATAAATTACTGTAAAAATGACTTGCGTACCTATATTATTTTATCTTTAGAGGAGCTCGTGGCTAAATAATAACAGCCGCACGAGTCGATCTTTGGTCCGTGGATGGGTGACCATAATTATATACCGAGTTTCCTCCGTGCCTCGGAAAGCACGTTAAACCGTTGGTCCCGGCTGCGTCATTTGTCACAGTCGTTAAGAGTTAAGAGTAGTCAGAAGCCAAAAGTCTGACATTCAGTCTTACCAAGAGATATCGTACCTATTACCCAGTTACTGGGTTGTGGAGGTCAGATAGGCAGCCGCTTCATGTATAATACTGGTAATTATCAGCTGCATCCGGTTAGATTAGAAGCCGACCTCAAGATAGTTTGGGAAAAGGCTAGGTGATCACCTATTTTTATTTTCTCTTCACCTTTTCCGTGTCTGTACTTTATTTAGTTACCTAGTTTAACGTTTGTGTTGTGTGCTAAAATTAACAGCTCATTAATTAATGTTTGCATGCCATTTTTATGGCGAAATGTGTCACTGAACTATTTTTATTTTTTTTCCATCTCTTGTACCACATTTACAGCAAATAAATAATTTTGACTTTGACTTTGACTTGTCATGAGAGGTATTCATATGAACGTGACCAACAGCAACGAGAGATTGAGGTGCTTATCTACTCATTTAATATTCTTTTACTAAGTCATTTTATTTAAATTTGCACTGTTTAGCTTTTTCATCATCAAAATGATCAAATTAATGTAATATGCGGTAATGGCTTTGACAATATCGAATATGCGCGGGAACGCGACCATAGAGAAACAAACTTATAGAACCACAGTCAATAATATTTTGACAGCTAATTGACTGACGCCTCGGTTGTCATGTGTCAGCCAAGCAAGTTCATTGCATATTTTTTATCTGTTAAAACGGCAAGCGGGCAAGCAAGCAAACGGAATCGGTCGACACGCGTGCTTAATTCCAAGTTTTGTTAGTTTTTGCTTAGAATTTTCATAAAGTTCCGTATTGATATTGTAATATTACTCGAAAGAAACCATCCAAAGTAAGTATTTTCCTTGTTATTCACTTGCACATGCTTACTCATCCATTGCGGAATCGAAAATTTTGGCGCGGTTCTTTCACTGAATCGTGAATCTTCATTCTAATATTTTATTATTCTGAGTATAAATCTACAGTATTTATTGGCGTCTACAAAATACATTGGTTAGGAGTGTCTTCTGGGCCCTTCCACGTGGAATTTACTAGTTGCCTATTGTATTTATTGATGTAGGTATTGTTATAATACCACCGACCGTTACATCGTGGAAATGAAGAAAAGAAAGTTATTGTCTCTTTCACCGTGAGTTTTTCGTTAGATTTTATCGCAAAGCTTCAATGTTGCTAAAAGTAGTGCACCATGCCCTATAATTGACATTCATCAAGTGAATTGTCTTGGCGTTTACACCATACGGCTTGAATACTCGTTTGCCGTGCTCGCATTGTGTTCAATCGGCTCTCTCACTTGAGATCGTAAAAGTCTACTTTATTATTATATCATGAAGGGTTTTTACTAAGAACTAACTTGTTTTGTGTTCTAGATTCTTCTGACAAAACCTTAGTGATAACTGATCAGGCATTATAAATTATTGTTTGACTCAATTTTAATTCCAACTATTTGAATACAACCACGCCTACTCATTTTTTTTATTGTACAAAGGCGACCCTTACCTAGAATTTACAATATGTAGTAATATTAAAGCCACTCTGCTAACATAAAAAAAAATGACTGACCTTCCTCCCAGATGACTGAGGTATCAGAAGTGTCTACATCATCCCCAATGGAGCTGCTTGCTGCCGGCCGCAGACATCTGGCAGTGAGAGACTTTAGTGCAGCAGCCAGCACCCTTGCTGAGGCTTGTGAGGGACTAGCCAAAGAACATGGAGACACAGCCGATCAGTGTGCTGAGGCTTATTTGTGGTCAGTTGTAACAATGTTTATCTTTTAGAATTTTTGCTGGAAGGTCAAGCTTTGCTGCTAAGTTTAAATAATTCATTTTTACTTGTATGCACAAGTCATTATAGCTACGTGAAATGACCACTCAGGAGGTGGTTTGTGACCTATATGTTGGGTGCTTAGCATTGAAAGTGTTAAGTACCCAAAGCCACACAATCACCAAAACAGTTGATTTTTACCTAATAACCTTATCATCAAAACAAAAACAAACAATGAATTTGATCAACATAACAACTTGATTGCTTTGTATTTATTATTAACTTTTTTTTTCTTGTATCTCACAGGTATGGAAAAGCCTTGCTTGGCTTGTCAAGAGAAGAGAGTGGCGTTCTAGGTGATGGTGTGCCAGGGTCAGGCAATGCTGATGAGGAGGAGGAGGAAAATGAAGGTAAATATTGGAAACTGCAAGGGCAAACTTCATAAACTGGCCTCATTTCTGCTGAAGTCATGTGGATGAGGCAAAAAGAGTGTGTTAGGATTCTACTGGTGCATGTAAAGAATCCCAACAGAACGGAAAAGTTTTACTTCATGAAGGGTCATTTCCAAATGCATGTAAATGCAGAGGTAGACCTCTCAAGGTTAAAACTGAATCTAGTATGTACTTATTATGTTCTTAGAAAATTCTTGCATCAAGTCACAAAAAACGACTTACTGCAGATTGCTGATTGTAAGCAAAACAAAAAAAAATCGAGTTGTGATGAATCTTCTAAATATTTCAAATTCTTTTGTTTTCTTTACAACAAGAAGAGAATGGAGAAAACGGTGAAAATGGCGAAGCAGAGGCTGAAGTGGAAGCGGGAGCAGAAGCTGAACCAGTGAAAGAGAAGGCTAATGGAGAGGTAGAGAAGATTGAAGCAGAGTCCACCACTAAGGAAGATGAGCCCGGCAGCAGCACTGCTGAGGATAATGAGGAACCTGTAAGTATTTAGAAATCTTTGTTTTTGTTGGGAGTTGGAACACTCTGGACTAAGAAGTCTGGCTTCAATGTATACAACAAACTCCTCTTATTTTACCTGTTCTTTAAGTTCTAAACTATTTACAGAATCTATAAAAACTGAGGGTGTCAATGCCCAATTTTCATTGAACATATTAGATACTTGCACTTCGCCCGCGAATTTGTCCGCGAAAATTGTGATATAATATAGCCTATGTTACTAGGTAAAGATGTAGCTTTCTAATAGTGGCAGAATTTTTAAAATCAGTGGAGTAGTTTTTGAGTTTAATCGCAACAAACCATCAAATCTTTCCTCTTTATAATATTAGTTAAGATTAGGCCCAAGATTCTGCTATTTGAACGCACAGTTTAGTTATTTTAAATTATTTCCATGCTTAAAGCAACCACTCTTACCAAGGTAAAGGTAATAAAATATCTGTATTAACTGCCTATCTGACCTCTACAATGGAGTTCCATTGTAGAGGTCAGATAGGCAGTTCCTGCAGAAGGTAGAAGCTGATCCCAACAAAAGCTAGGCAGATGGTGATGATGTTTAACAAAAGGCAAACTAAAATAATGATTTCTCATAAATTGAATATTATTTGACAGGGAACCACAAATGGCGACGCTCACGACGAATCTGCAATGAACATTGATGCTGAGGCTGAGGATGATGTGGATAACTTGCAGCTGGCATGGGAAATGCTTGGTAAGTAATTATAAATTGTAATTAAACCATTACTTGATACAAAAAAATAAAATAAGGTGTGCATTAAAAGTAAAATTAAATTGTGTCTTCTGATTCTACAAATTATTTTGTGCCATTGTGCCGGAGAAGACGGAAAATAAGCACATCAGTAAACATTATTTCTGTCTACAGACCTGGCCCGCAGCATCCTGTACCGTCGCGTGCAGGACTGCGGCGGCGACGCGGCGCGCGCTCTGCTAGCTGACGTGCACCTCGCACTCGGAGAGGTGGCGCTCGAGAGCGAGACTTACGACAAGGCTGTCACTGATATGCGTAAGTTGTATTACATGTGGAGAATCATGTTGTTGTACGAAATTCGTGTTATTTGAGGCTCTAGCTAGACTTACTCTAGAGGGTGGAACCTTATAATCTAGAGGGAGCAGTATCTCATACAGAGAAGAAGCCTGTGTCCCAGATGTGGTGGGAATATAGAAATGGCCTATTTATTGTACATACTAAATTAAACCATTTATTTTAAAACTTGCGTAGGTTTGCAGTACCTCCATGAGTATTTGCGTTTTTAATAATATAGTTTATGTGTGTTTTTCATTGCTATTTCTATGAATTTCAGAAAGCTGTTTGGATCTCCAGAAGGAATTGTACCGCAGTGACGACAGGCGCATTGCTGAGACACATTACCAGATAGGTAAGAACATTTATTTGATTAAAATTTTCAATCATATTGCAATAATGTTGCAGATCAGAAAAATATGAGAAAAAAAAATGCAAAAGAAGCTGTCTTCCAAAAAAACATTAAGTACAATAACTTTACTTTCAGAAGTCGGTCTCTGTTTGTTTCATTAGACTTTTTTGCCACAGACTTCTGAAAGTAAAGTTATTGCAATGTTTTATTGGAAGATAGTGTCTTATTGCTAAAAGTTTTATTTTTTATTTTACTCTTTTTAGTTGTAGTATAACAATACAAATTCTAGTCACGACTCAATTTTACATTGCAATTTTGCTTACTACCACCACCCATTTTAATTTAATAACCAAACTACTGAACCAATTCCTATAATATTTCAACTTATGTTGAAATATTATACTTTTCGAGATATGCGTGGATAAACATAAAAACAAGCATACATGCGTATTTGAAAAAATATATAAAAACATAAACTGCGTTTCTAAAGATATTACATACATACAGGTTGAATTGATATCCTCCTTTTTTTTGACGTGACAACGTCTTATAAATTGGTTTGCCGGGTGACACTTCAAGAAACTTCGTTACGCTCCGCTCACGTTATGCGCTCACAATGAGAGCGAGTGAGAGGCACGCGTGCCTTTCACTTTTTATGTCTGTCTCTCTCGCTCTTAGGCGGGCTAACCATGCCCGAGTGGAAGGGACGCGTGTCTCTATATATGTATATTTGTATATAAATACGTATGTATGTGTAAAGGTAAAAATAAAATTTTGTTAATATGAAATTCAGTGCGAGATTCTTTGTATAAATTAATGTTTTAAATATAATTCTTTGTATAAATAAATGTTTTAAATTGTTACTATTATTTCATCCTTCTTCCTACTATACGAATGAATATTCACATTAAAATTATTTTACCACTCAAAGTCGTTGTCACGTAAAACTTTCGCCCGTATACCGACTTTACAGGCAACCAATATTTTTTTTTTGAAGTCAGTTATTAAACTAAAGGTAACAATTATATTTTCATCTTACAGGCCTGGCAAATTCTCTGGCATCAAACTTCGAAGACGCGATCACACATTTCAAGAATGCCGCAAACATTTTGGGAACACGCATCAAGACATTGGAGAATCCTGCAGCCGTGGTCGATGACGCTACAGTCAAGAAATTCACATCTGCAGATCCATTCTATTCTGTCGAAGGCGAAATCAAGGAGTTGAAGGAACTCCTGCCTGAAATACAGGAGAAGATTCAGGATATGATGGACTACAAGGCTGAGGTAAGACCGTGCGATTGCATTGAGGTTACTAGGAAGATGCTGCGCAACATGATTATTAAGGAGAGGACTCACTGTCAGCTGGAATGTCAAGCTTAAGACTCATGAATGTTCATATTGTTGCAAACATCTGTGGTTGAACATTTAAAAAGGTCACTGACGCCTCAATAGTGGTTGGTAAAGTACAATAGGACGAGTTTGCAACAATTTAAAATAACAGCTTTTAAAATATAATCATGTAATAAAAAGGTTTGCTAATAGGGGTCGAATATGAACATTCCATGACATTGTGAAAATGGTTGCATAAATTTGAATTTGTTCTGAAATTTTTATGTGCCAAATTGCTAACTAAATCCATGCCACCATTTGTGATATAGTGATTGTTAATTTTACTATTTGACTGTTATGAATAATCAGTATTATTTTTTAAAATTTTTGGTATGAATGTGTGCCTTACTTTGAATATTGATGAAAATGTGATTTGAGTGACTTTGAAATGAACATTTGATTTTACCCAGTTTTGACTGAAAGAACGGACTGAAAGTTGTTAATTAAACATTATAATGTTAAGACTTGTATTAATTTGGAATGTGATATTGTAATTGTGTATTGTGAACAATTTGAGAATGTAAGTACATCACTAAGATGATGAAGGCTGTATATGAAAATGCCATAAACATAATCCATATTTAAACATATTTAGACTGACGCTAATGTATTTGATGCAACAGTAATCTCGTTAAAGCACACTGGCAGCTTTTCCCAGAAGCATTAATTATAGTATGATACTCGTAGTTTTAAGCTCAATGTACTGATTTTATTTGATCTGAATCATGTTAGTTTTAAGCCAACATTTTACCACAAGGCCATTTTTCTATTGTGTTTAGCAACATTTTGGAATAAATATGTCGAAATTATACTCTGTGTGTTATTTCAGATGAACCCAATACATTAATGGCCATGTGGTTGATTTGTTGTTTAGTTATGTTATGATCATGGCCATTGATGTTATTATCTATGGTTTTAAATACTTAGGTTATCCAGCAATAATTTTGAATATCTTTGGACTTATGAGTACGAGTACTAAAGTTAAGGCATTTAATTAATCATTACTGCTAATATACAAAGGTTAGAAGCACGAGGAGGAGCTCGTGGCTAAATAATAACAGCCGCACGGGTCGATCTTTAAGGTTAAGCCGTGCTTGCCGAGGTTGGTCCTTGGATGGGTGACCATAATTACATACCGAGTTTCCTCCGTGCCTCGGAAAGCACGCTAAGCCGTTGGTCCCGACTGTCATTTGTAGATCTTTGATAGTCGTTACGAGTAGTCAGAAGCCAAAAATCTGACATCCAGTCTTACCAAGGGATATCGTATTACCCAGTTACTGGATTGTGGAAGTGAGACAGGCAGTTGCTTCAAAAAAAAAATACTGGTATTCAGCTGCATCCGGTTAGACTGGAAGCCGACCCCAAGATAGTTTGGGAAAAGGCTAGGCAGATGATGATACAAAGGTTAGAATATTAAAAAGAATATCTTAGCTTAATATAGACTGTGATGATATAGTCAAGACAGGAAATATTGATACCAACAAAAGCTGGTGCATCCAATTTCGAATATTCACCAAAACACAAACAGGCTCTACCAGCCTACCTCTCTTGCTGACTAAGCATACAGCACACATATCGACTCTGAACGGGGTCGTCAGTGTATCAACTCGAGCCACTCAGTATTCTTTGTATGAAACTCCCTACTGCAGCGCACACTAATCGAAATCGTAACGTAATCGCCTCGCCTCAGGACAAGCTCACGAACCGCAGTGCGGTGTGTGATCAACTTGCAGTCGGTGCTTACGGCTCGTTCCCGCACTGACGTTTCTCCGTACCTGAGCTTACGTCTCTTCGTCCACCCTTGCCCATCTCCCCCTCCCGCGGCGTGCCTCTGTTGACAAACGCGGCGTCGCCTACCCTTAGCCGAGTCGACGTATCGAAGCTGCTGATCTGCTTTGGTTACGTACCTGCGTTAGGGTGACCCCTGTTTGATGGCGAGGCGAAAGGCGATAAGGTGACGAACCTTTTCCGAGTTGAAATTTGTGCTGTGTCCTACTAACTACATAATATGGACACTTTTAGGCATTGCGGAATATTATCTCATCTTTAGCGATCATAAAGGAAATAATTTTGTAATATCAGTGGACAGCAAGAAAACAAGATCTGCCAGCGACGAAAGCTGCAGTTTAGCTGGCCAATAACGTGTTAGACTATAACCTCTTTTAAATTTCCACAGACAATAAAACGAGTACGCGAATCTCTTTGCGCCACGAACGGCGAAGGTTCTTCGGCTTTCTCTTCCTCGTCGAACGGAGCTGGGGGCAGCTCAGCAAGTTCCAGTTCTTCAGCTCCTAAGCCTGCTGCTTCTGATATCTCGCATCTCATTAAAAGGAAGAGGAAGGCTAGTGAAGGTGAAGCAGACTCTTCGGCTGCCAAGAGGGTGAATACGTGAATACGACAAATCAACACACTTTTACTAACCTGTAAGGGCCTCGGCGCGATAATAAATTATTTGAAAAATCGATTTAAAAGCGATGTGAAGTACTTTGAGCCTGTTAGTTGATGCTTAAATATTTTTTTTTGGTTTTTTGACAGTTTTACTGACGTCATAAAGATCGTTTCCATCAAGTTACATACCAAATTAAAGACATTAGTCCATAAGTCCTCATATTGAAGAACATGATACATAATGCAGTCAACTTTTATAGACTACTTCTATAGCTTATCTTATTATCGATAAATTAAAATTAAGTTATTTCACGAAGAATCGCGTTGGGGCCCAAATATGTAATCTTGTGTACAAAGAGTGATGGTCAAATGTTTAAATGAATCTACTGTTTAAGTGTACACACTGTAGGACACTAATGCTGCCTGTCTATTTGAGCGGAGCGAGTAAGCAGATGACCCCATGATCTAATCAAAGCTTCTAGTTGCTCAAAAAGGCGATTGTCTCGTTCATATTTCATATTTGAAGGTTAACCGTGTTTGGCGCGAAGAATGAATGTGACAGTTGCTTGTTCGTGCGACCAGTGCGTTGACGTGATGGACGTGACATGAGGCCCGAGCACGAGTGCGCGGTGTAAGCGTAAAGGTGCACCCTCATTTGGAGCATCAGCCTGTAAGGGCGCTCCCTCACCTGAGCATAGTAACAATCTAAGATTCGATTTTATACAGAAACATGTGATTGCTATAAATTACAGGTTGCGCATTGTAATGCTCGGTATTGAATTGTGCTTGTTGCAAACAACTTTACTTAAGTGCTATAGGATATTTGTATTTTCGATTCAAAAATCGACACCCATATGTCGGTAAAATATGGAGAGCCTTATTCATAAAGAACATCCATGTCCCCATTACCCATGTTCGCAAATAAATAAATGATTCGACGTAATTTACGTTACGTTTCGCTCGTGCTAGGGGTCTCTGACGCCCGGATGACGTGAATAAAGTAGAATAGGTGGATTTCTTCAGGAATGGGTGAAGACTGGGTAAAGAAAACGATATTCTATTTTGTCCGTCAGACTGGTAATACAAAAATATTAGACACGTATTTTTTGTTTTATCAAAATATCAAAAAAATACTTAGTTAAAACTCATTAAAGTTGGAGAGTGGGGGCTCACTACCGTCACAAGTGGGTATAAAAATTACCTACATGTGACGTCGGCGCCATTTCAACTCAATATATCTCCGTAATTTTATGACCACGTGAAAAAAGAAAAAATACGTGTCCAATTCTTTTCAATAATCTACACGACGGATAAAGAAAAAGAATGTGATCGTCCCCTGTTCTATTCGTAATTCTTTCTTGCTGTTCAATTCTTCGCTCAAATTGACGGTAGCCTTACAAATGTGTATTTCGTATGAGTCTCGTTGTTTGTCAGACAGTTGTTAGATAGAAAGGGGCACAGTCGTACCCCAGATCAATCGTTAGCTTGATTGTATGAAGAACTTACCCCAGATTTTAAAATAATAATCGTACTTCCAGTGAGGCTTTTTTGGAGAAATGAGTATGTCAATCAGCCTTACGCATTTACAACAAAATATTTTGTTACAATTTGACTGAAAAATCAGAGAATCTATGTAGTAAAGTTTAGCTTCACTCGTGTTAAATTTTGATATTCTTATAATAATTATTTAGTTGAAATCATCACTTTAAACATGAATTATTAGTGCTTGACCCTGACTGTTATTAAACCGTAAAAGACTTATTTAAAAAGTTAAATTATACAATATAGAGGAGACTATCCAGTGAATCTTTCCTTATGTAAGCCATTTATATTATTGTCTGATGAAAGTTCGATTGTTATCCAACAGACTGAATTATTTAGTATCTAACTACCTACTAGTAAGGTTATCATTGTAAAGCTCATTACACACCAAAGTTGCTCACACTATCGCTTAGGGATGGTACCCACTAGTTCTGTCGGCACACCCGATTCGGCAGTATTTTTGAATAACAAAGCTGACACGTAGCAATGGAGAAGTTTCATGATTTTGATAACACTAATATTTCACTTAATGTAATTAAAATCTATATCAAAACTAGGAAATCGATGATTCTCGAATAATCGAAAAAGTAAATAAAATAAAAATTTACATAAATACAGTATTAGCTAGCTTTTTTTCTTGCAAAAAACCTAAGAATAATTTGAATTTTGCGGCCACACTTTTCAGATACACGCTGTATAAGTTGAAAGATTACATTACAGTTTTTTATGCCGTGATTATTATCGGCTTATTACATAATTTTATAACCGAGTTACTTTGATGTGTAATGCCATTATCAAAAATTATACTTAAAAAAAGTACATTGTAATCTTATGTTCCTTTTGTATCACAATATTTAAATACCGAAATAAAATGTTATTTACTCACCTACATCTTAATAACTAATTATTATACTTAATTATGATTATAATAAGATTAAAGTTTTTCGTCAACAGCTGATAAATGAAATAAACTTTTTACGATATCAATCAAATTACATTTTTGCGCGTTTATCAAAAGATTTTTTTGATAAGCGCACAAAAATGATATAATGATTGATTTTTTTTGTCGATAATAACTGTTACTGTAAGGTAGGTAATTAGATAACAAATTGCAAATAATAACGTTAAGCCTGTATGTTAGTTTTTGATAATTTACTTTGTAATATCGTCATTTCAGACTTTGGTTACAATAAAATTAATAATTTTGACATACTTTGGTCTTTTAATTAATGAACTAGCGACCAGCTCTGGCTTCGGACGGGTGCAATTTACTAATGAAAAGTCCACTCAACTTATAAATATCATCAAAATTTCTTCCATATAAACCTTGTCCTGACAATATTACGAACAAAAAAATATTATTTATAAAACAGTCGAGCCATTTTCGAGTTTTAGCGAGTTTTGTTGATGCGGTGTATTTTTTCTATTTTTATTTGGTACATTTTTATATGATTTCATTACCGTAATAATACAGGTTTTCATGTAATAATACATGTTTTACAGGTTTACAGGGTTTCATAGTAATAATACAGGCACTTGTATTTACAATATCAGAAAAGGACTGGTTTATTGGGACTCGAAGAAAATAATTTTGTTCCTTAAAACTCCTTAAGAACTCTTTCCTTATAACAAACTTCACATCACCGTCAAAAAGAAAAGGAAACCACGGCTGTCAAATTAAGAAGTATCCTACAACAAAGTTTTTAGAATTTTTTGTTTCTTACATATTTAGTTCAGCAACAGGCCATGGCTAGCGAGGTAGACCCTCCTAACGTCTTACCGAAGCACATGACCTATTCAAATTCTAAAGTGCCGATCTTGGGTGCATTGATTGACTATGTGGATACTAGTGTGCAGTATTTGAGGAGGAAGACGTTTACTCAGGCGGAGAAGCTTAATGAGAAGGCTTCAAGGGCGACGCTTTCAGCTACCTTCCTTGCCGGTGTTTGCTTCATGTTAGGCATCGCATGTAACGTCAAGTTCGAAGTAGTCACAGTAGACGAAGAACCTCTCCTCAATGACTTACACTTCATGTTGATGAGCAGAGAAGATAAGCTGTACATCGATGATATCGACGTGACGCGTGAGTATTTGATAATACAGGCTTTATTGATCTTTTCCGTGATATCGGATATGATAACATTATAAACGTGTTGTTGTGAACTTTGGATGTTATGTAATACTAAAGTAGGTAGTGAGCGAGCACGTAACATGGCTAATTCAAGTGCTAAATAAAAAACTTACCTACCTATCCGTACTAGTAGTAGTCTTTTAAATGCGAATGTGTCTGTGACCTTTTCACGCCATAACTGAACGGATTCCCATGATTTTTGGCACAAAGGTACACGAGGAGCTGGGTTAGGACATAAGATATTTATGATCCAGTTTCCCCGTGGGATAATGTAATGGAAAACGGATGGGCGAAGCCGCGGGCTAGAGCTAGCTAGTTCATTACAAACTTAACAACTTAATGGAAGTTCACAGACTGTCTGTTATCAGTCTAAAAATAGAACCATGTCTATTATTTACCAATTGAGGTTCGCTCCACTACATAATTGTACAAAACGTACCCCACGCCTTGCTGGTTTTATGATATAACTGTGCTTAAAAATGTGTATGTGTGTAAAATATTTAAGTACCTATAGATTTATATATTATGTGGTATATTTGGTAGTAGTGTAGTTTGGAATTTTGATCAATTCGTTTTTTAGGCGTCTAAGTATGATATTAATAATGATAAAAAACATAGGTAGATTCCAAGCCCGACAGTTGACTAACAACTTCTAATTTCGTATGCAATGCAAATGTTAACTTGACAAATTCATTCAAATATGTTTTCCACTATCAATCACATTATTATTTTATAATTTTATACCTCGGGACCGTGGAAATGGTTTGATTTCGAGTCCCACGCTAATAGGGGCGAGTCTGTTGCCATTATCTACGGGTACTTTCACAAGTTATTATGCCTTGTGACTGGGACTGTAGCTTCGCGTTTTTTTTTTTTTGTATTTTGACTTTCAAAACTGCCTGTAATGGTCTAATTGAAATAAATGCTTTGAATTTGAGTTTATTAACTGAGTGGGTGTAGGGGAAGTACGTACAAAATGGCATACGTTATAAAAATTGATATTATTCACGGAAAAAACTATTCAAATGCAACAATAAGTATTTATAGGATGCAGTAAATGTACACGCAAGGTAAAGGTAAACGCCATGAAAAATATAATATTTATACAAAAAACACCTTGCAGTAAAAAAATACTCGTGAGTTACCAATTTTTGTCGTCGGCCATGAACGAAACGAAAGAATGGCGCGAGCTCATCATGTTTTGATCGGTTGGTATGAGCCGGTAGAGTCACGTGATGTAGTTATCTATGCAGGCTAGAAGCGGCAGAATTTGAAATATGATGCCTGTGTCATTTTGTTCAAACTTCCCCTACTTATTGTTTCACACCTCTGCCGTACCCTTCTGGGAAACTGGCGTGATGTTATAAGGTAATGTTATATACATATAATAATGATATGTTGTTACAGGAGTGAAGTGGTGTGTGGAGGCTTCAGACAGTCTCGTTATCTTAATTAGCAGTCTGCTCATAAGGAACTCTTCGAACGTGGTAACATTCCTATATGTATTGTAGTAATTAGTATTTAGACTGTGGGCACAAAGGGAATTTGGTACCGGAGAAGTGACACAAGAAATGAAATAGTTTTCAACAAATTAACCATCGACTTTTATTTGAGAGAGTAAATAATACGTGTAGCATTACTTAATAATATCTTACAATTTAATAACAGCCTTTCCAACGTTTTCACCATTCAACATTCCTATAAAAGCGTCGACGATGTTTTCGAAACCTTCAGTAATGTGTTCCCTAGGCTGTAACTGTCCACTTTGAATCCACTTGATAATTTCAGCAAATGCTTCCGGTTGGCGGTCAACCCATTGCCATACCAGGAAACCTTCAATTTTCAATTGGTGGAATACTAGGGCAGGTTGTATGATGCTTGCCTTGGGCATGTCAACCTCGTTGTACGAACTGATGGCGCCGCAAACTGAAACCCTTCCGTAGTCGTTCATTTGATTAATTATCGTTGAGCTGAGCTCTCCTCCAACATTGTCGAAGTAACAATCCACACCCTTGGGGGCTGCTTCCTTCAGAGCCGCTGCAATGTCCGCAGTCTTGTAGTTAATCGCCTTGTCGAAACCGATTTCCTCCAGCCACTTCACTTTATCATCAGAGCCAGCGAAACCGATGACCTTGCAGCCCTTGATCTTCGCAATCTGTCCGACGAGGGAGCCTACAGCTCCAGCAGCGCCGCTCACAACTACTGTTTCACCAGCTTTAGGTTTGCAAATTTCCAGAAATCCGAAGTACGCGGTAGCACCCGGCATACCAACAGCTCCAACTCCCAAGGAATTTGATAAACCTTTCAAGTTTGGTAACTTGTAAACTTTTCCAAGTTCACTTTTGGTGTCATTTGTATCAATGATGCAGTAATCGCACCAGCCTGTGTGGGAGACGACTCTAGTACCGACGGGGAAGCGGGGATCTTTCGAATCTTCGACCAAGCCGACTTGAAAGCCAAACTGGTCATACGGAGCCTTATAACGCGAGCTGTAGGCACGCATGTACGGGTCTACACTCACCCACTCAACTTTGACGAGGATCTCTCCATTCTTGAGCGCTGGTAACTCGTATTCCACTATTTCGAAATCTTCACGTTTGGGAAAACCCTGGAAGTTTTGTTTAACGACGTACTTCCGTGCCTTCACCATTTTGTTCTATAGTTCACGAGTAATAACGAGCGACTGAGTTTATAAACAAGTGAAACATAGAATATACTCGGTCAATTGTGTATCGTCATCGTGTGTCACGCGGAGCGCTTAAAGTCAATATCATGCTTACACGCTCACACTCGCGGTGTATCAGATAGCGGGTGTAGGCCGGTGAGAAGTTCGGCGATACCGCCGCTTGTGCCTATGTTTTTGTTGATAAGTAAGTATAAGCCGGCCGGTTTAAATTCCATTTGCATGTTGGTCAAGATGATATAACATTATTATGTCGGAATGAGTAAATTGAAGGATAGTTAGATGCATTAGTTAATGTATTACATAGGTAAACACGCCTACTCTAATCATTTAGTAGGAATCGACTTTTGGACACACAGTTGCTAATAAGGTTTGTCTGTATTTGGTAACTTATGTGTCCGTTTAGAAGTAGATACAGGACAAGTTTTTAGACAATTTAAATTTCGAAAAGTAACTAAAGGATATCTAATCCTAATAATTTCATGGATAACCATTTCATTACAAATCAGATCGCATATGACAAAAAATTCGCCGTGTTTGGTCAAGTCTAGTCCGTAGATACAGGTATTACCCTAATTAGTAATCTGTGCTTGTGCTAAACCGGCAAACGGCAAGGTCGTCAACAACTGTTTAATGTTTTCTTACCTACATGATGTCCTCGTGGGTTTAAGCTCCGGGTGCTAAACGATATGAAGACACCACTCATGTCTGGAAATGTATAGATGTGGTTGTTGAACCAGCTTTTGCATCAAAGACTTTTTCTATTTATACATTTTACAACATGGTGCGCCTAAGAAATAAGGCTAAAAAAGAACTTTTTTAGCCTTAGTTTTAAGTGCAATGACCCTTCACCAAAGCATTCTTATTTGGAAATCTAAGTGCCTTAAACTGGTGTTGATTTACCGACACTCGCTCTAAATCTAATCGAATTGCATAATAGGATTTAATAAGTTTACGCAAATTTAATTTTCCGTACCATATTAAACCAGACAGGCATTGTAAAGTAAAAGTAGTAGATATACCTACATAATATGTATAATCGTTCAAATAAAGGTTTTTATTTCAGTTTAGGACCCTAAAAAAACTAAAAAATCTTCGGAACCGCAGCGCAGGCTTGGTAAGAACAACTAGCGATGCGGGCTCGAAAATGTAAAGACAAATAAGAACCATATTTTTTTTTTTTAACTTTGCCCACACTTGTTATTTTTTCCTGAATCGTGGGTGCGTTTACAAACACTATTCATGCATATGGAAAAGTTTCTTTGTGGACACAAAATATTCAAAATAATGAAGTTACCTACTATAGGTTATAAAAGCGAGCGAAGCGTGCTAAAAATCCAAGTAGGTGCCCATCGCGGACAGATTAGTTTTTTATCATTATTATAGAAAGCTACATGGCGGCAGGCTACAAATTAAAAGGGTGTGGGACCTGATGCTAATCCAGTGGCGTATTGACCATGAAGAAAATGCTATTCTAGTAGCCCAGATACATGCAATATAATCATGATTTCTGTTATGTTATGTGTGATGTATAAAATCAAAAACCGGAGGCGTTGCAACTTGTTAGATTCAGTCGCTATTCTTTCGATGATTTTCTCAATTCAAATGATCAGAAGAAACGTTTAAAAAGTGAAAATAAGACGAAATAAGCAATTTGTTATTCTAATCGCATAACACACAAAAAAATTACGAACAAAAAATTACAATTTAACAACTGCTTTACCTATATTTTCACCATTCAGCATTCCTACAAAAGCGTCACAGATGTGTTCTCTAGGCTTCAGCTGTCCACTGTGAATCCATTCAAGCATTTGATCAAACGCCTCGGAAAAGCTGTCTAGCGATTCCCAGACTGAATATCCTCTGATGTTTAATCGACTAAACACTATGACCGGCTGTAAGAGTGTCGCTTTGGGCTTATTAGTGGGGTCCGCGTTATATGAACTGATGCTCCCAATAACTGAGACACGTCCATATAAGTTCATTTCGTACATGACCACACTGCTGAGGTCTCCTCCCACGTTGTAAAAGTAACAGTCCACACCTTCGGCTGGGAGGGAGGAGCTGGCAAGGAGCGGCTTCCTTTAATGCAGCCGAGATATCAGCGGTCTTGTAGTTGATCGCCTTGTCGAAACCGATGGACTCCAGCCACTTCACTTTATCATCAGAGCCAGCGAAACCGATGACCTTGCAGCCCTTGATCTTGGCAATCTGGCCAAGGAGGGAGCCTGCAGCTCCAGCAGCGCCACTCAATACCACTGTTTCACCAGCTTTCGGTTTGCAGTATTCCAGTAATCCGAAGTAAGCAGTAGCGCCTGGCATTCCGACGGCGCCAACTGCCAATGAATTTGGTAATCCATTTATGTTTTGGTAACTTATAAATTTTCCCAGATTTTGTATAGACTTCATTAGTGTCGAGGATGCAGTAGTCACACCAGCCCTTATGGGAGATGACTCTTGTTCCAACTGGGTAGTCAGGGTCCTTCGATGCTTGCACTAAACCGACTGGACTCGCTCTGGTGAAGTATGTATCCGCATGTACGGGTCAACACTGACCCACTCAACTTTGACGAGGATATCTCCATTTTTGAGCGCTGGTAACTCGTATTCCACAATTTCAAAATCTTCACGCTACGGTAAACCTTTGAATTCGTTAATAATCACGTATTTCCGTGCCTTCATCATAACGATCTATCGTTTACTACGTGGGCACGAGATGTGAGTTTTGTATACCGCTGCGTAACCCTTGGGGATTTTAGGCGTGATATTATATATGTTCACAAGACGTTATGAGCCCGAGCGTTTTAACGTGTTGTTGTATGTGGATCAGAAAATGCAGTCGGTCAATAGTACTGTTGTCACTGTGTCGTGCGGAGCACTGAAAGTTAATATAGTCGCAGCGTATCAGATAAATAGGTGTGGATTCCTGAGATAATGATGCCGCTTGAGCCGTTGTTTTTGTCGATAAGGAAGTTTAATTTAACCAGTCGGAAAGTAATTTTTTATGTTTGAAAAGGATAAAACATTGTGTCGATTGTTTATTGATAAATTAGAGGATGCTTAGGTAGATGCATTAGTTGATGTTAGTTAAACACACCAACTCAAATGGTGTCTGTGCGAGAAACAGAGCGTGGCGCACCTCTGATGCTGCCACGTACGATAGCATTCAAATAAAGGTTCAAAGCGACAGAAAAGGATAGGGGCATGAACAAGCGAGATTCCGTGCTGCCTGACTGATGAGGTTCACCTTAAAATACTGGATGTCGTACTTTTAGAAGCCGTTGACAATGTAGAGAGGATTGCTGTAGGTACCTATACAATGGCCTAGTACATTTTCTGTTACCATGGCCGTGAATTCTGTAACATGCTTTTGACCTTCCAATTCAAGTTGTAGAGCTTTAGTAGAACGATTTGTTTTATAGCGGTTTTGTGTGTCTATGCAAACATTCTCTATGCCCTACTCTTGAAATTGGAACACCTGTGGCAACGCTATTCGGCTGCTGTACGAAGCTATGGAGGTAGTACGCAGTAGTGGTAGTAAGTAGTCTGATAACTGACCCCTACCCCGACTAGTCTTTTTAAGAGGGGTCAGGTAATGCAGGGCACTGACAGGACGGACATACTTCTCCGAACGAAATCCTCTACATTCTGAACCTCCACTATTAATTTCTTCGGTCTACTTTACACACTCTTATGTGGGTAATTATAACAGTCTCAATTCAATTGTCAGTTATATAACCTCACATTTCGAGCGATTCTGTTGTCAGGGGTTACTGTGAATGCAAAGGTGACATTAATTCAAATAGCGACACACGCAGAGGTCGCACGTTTATTCTTCTTCTATTTTAGGAGTAATTCGCCGATAAGCTACCCATCCGTTTTATAACATAAATAATTAATTGAGAGTTATCTCCTTTTTTTATTAATGTTCGATACGCACTGTCTATATCTGTGATGGTGTGATGAGGAGGGACGAATCGCATGTGACAAAAAAAAGTGATGAATATAAATTTTGATGGATGGAGGAAGACCAAGGAAACGATGGATGGATTGTGTGAGAAATAACATGAAAGAAAAAGGAGTAAATTATAGTTTGACGGATGACAGAGGAGAATTGAAGAAAAAAACGTGATGCGCCGACCCTATGTAACATGGGACTCGGTCAGGAAGATGATGTTGATGACGCACTGTCTAGCTCGGGGCTAGTGTATAGTGTATACCGTATTAGGTATATGAATAAGTATATGCTGAAGGCATATGCCTTCAGTATTAAATTGTATTATTGAGTTGGTGATTCAGTCACTGCATGGTCCTTCAAAGATCTTGTTTGCAATGCAGCACTTACTAATCTTAAGGTGCCTACAACAATTCGATGATCCGTAGTAATAAGTTTAAAAAACTATTATAATAAAACTAAAAGTATGCGATTTGTTATTTTAATAAAATTAAAACGCTATTAAAAGTAAATTACAAGTAAAACTAACTTAACACGTAACTTACCTTAAGTAACTTATTATATACGGAAGAAATAATTTTGTATTTATTTGGGTTGGCTTGTAATTAGCAATTTCGTTTTACATTATTGTTATTATAATGTCATTAGTGCATATGAGGGTGTGTTATTGTTATTATATTTAAAATCAATAAAATCATTATAATTTAACAACTCCTTTACCAATATTTTCCCCTTTCATCACTCCCATAAAAGCGTCAAACAGGTTGTCAAACCCTTCAGTGATGTGTTCTCTAGGCTTTAGTTGTCCACTGTGAATCCATTTAAGAATTTGATCAAACGCTTCTGGAAAGCGGTCTATCACATCCCAAATTACGAAACCAGTTATAGTTAATCGACTAAACAATATGACGGGCTGTAAGAGTGTCACTTTAGGCTTATTAGTGGGGTCCGCGTTGTATGAACTGATGCTCCCAATAACTGCGACACGTCCATTTAAGTTCATTTGGTATATGATCAAACTGCTAAGCTCTCCTCCCACGTTGTCAAAGTAACAATCCACTCCTTCAGGAGCGGCTTCCTTTAATGCAGCCGAGATGTCAGCGGTCTTGTAGTTGATCGCCTTGTCGAAACCGATGGACTCCAGCCACTTCACTTTATCATCAGAGCCAGCGAAACCGATGACCTTGCAGCCCTTGATCTTCGCAATCTGTCCAACGAGGGAGCCTACAGCTCCAGCAGCGCCGCTCACTACCACTGTTTCACCAGCTTTTGGTTTGCAGTATTCCAGTAATCCGAAGTAAGCAGTAGCGCCTGGCATTCCGACGGCGCCAACTGCCAACGAATTTGGTAATCCTTTCATTTTTGGTAACTTATAAAATTTCCCGATAAATGAGTCGACTTCGTTTGTGTCGAGGATGCAGTAGTCACACCAGCCTTTATGGGAGACGACTCTTGTACCGACCGGGTGTTTAGGGTTCTTCGATTCTTCCACTAATCCGACCTGGTAGCCGTACATATCGTACCGCTCTGTTGATGTATGTAACATCTGGTACGGGTCCACACTGGCCCACTCAGCTTTGACGAGGATCTGTCCATTCTTGAGGGGCGGCAACTCGTATTCCACAATTTCAAAATCTTCACGTTTGGGTAAACCCTTGAACTCGTTAATAACCACGTATTTCCTTGCTTTCACCATGGTGTCTACTCTGAAGCTGACAAACGACTGACAGTGGGTTGAAGTTGTTTAGTAAATATAGTACCTAATCAGCCCGCAAAAAGGCAAGTCATTTTAATGCTTCACATTTGTTAGTAGATAAATTTCATATCAGTTTAATGCATAGATAATATTCCGAGGCTAAGTCACAGCCAAAATTTGTTCCGTCACCTTGAGGATTGGTTTTTCTACTCATTCCACTATAGAATCCGCTGGCGGACTCAGCATTTTATATTAAGTCGTAACTTCAATTGATACCACAAAACCAGCCATTTTTGAAGGTGCTTTCTCATCGGGGGATTACCGAATTTATTCTAAGAATAATCCTGGAAAAAATAATGAAAAAATTGAAATAGTGGCTATTGACTTTGTAAAATTATCGTTTTAAAGTTATGAAATTGTGGCGGTTTTTTTTTTAAACCTTTTATTTATTTTTTTAACCCCCAACCAAAAAAGAGGGGTGTTATAAGTTTGACGTGTGTATCTGTGTATCGGTGTGTGGCATCGTAGCTTCTAAACGGATGAACCGATTTGATAAAATTGGTTTCGTTTGAAAGGAGTACCGATAGTGTTCTTTGCTACGTTCATGAATATCTGCTCGGCCGAAGATTATCATGCGTACCGCTAAGGAGTGGAATTCCCTGCCGGAGTCTGTGTTTCCCGATAGCTACAATCTGGGGGTCTTCAAGTCAAGAGTGAATAGGTTTCTTCTAGGCAAGCGTGCTTCACCGTCGACCACATCATCGCTTACCATCAGGTGAGATAGTGGTCAAACGCGAGCCTATTTATAATAAAAAAAAAACACCTATTTTCTAGTTGATGAAGGGAAATAAAAAATATTTCAAGAAAATATGCTCAGCCGTTGTGACACATGTCAAACTTATAACACCTCTCTTTTTTGGTCGGTGGTTGAAAACATTTTATTTAATAGAAGACTCAATCGTACTGTTCATAATTTGGAACAGTGTTCTCGGGTTTAAAGAAAAAAAAAACAAAAATATCTAGAAAATTATAAAAGAAAATTTCATCATTCTCTTTCTCGTATCCCAATATATTTGAGATCGGCGTAGCATCTCTTCTTCTTCCATATTTTTCTATGACTCGTCATCTCATCAGACACGTCCTTTCTTGCGTCCTGCACACAGTACATCCATCGTTTCTTTGATCTCCCTCTACTCTTATACCCATCCACATTCATACTCAAACTTTCCTCACGACATTTTCGTTATTCCTCCGCATCACACGATTCCACGACAAACGTTTACCACACAATTTTTCAGTCTCCGGCGCCACTTTCAGACTTCCTCCTATGTACTCATTTCATCTTTTATCCATTCACGTAACACCACACATCCCCCTTAGCATTCTCATCTTAGCCACATGCAAATGCCGTTCATTCATCCTTTTTGTAGCCCAACATTCTGATCCCATAAAACATTGATTTATAAATGTTCCCCTTAAGTTTATGTGGTTATGACAAACAAAGTTACTGCTGCAGATACACGGAAAAGTTCAATATCTCAAAACTCAATTTCAAATCGATTTTGTTTGAAACTTCTTTTTACGTTCTACAAACCCACATTTTTTCAGAATTTCGAATTGAAAGTATTGGAATAGTGGAAATAAAACTAAATATGCAATTTGTTATTTTAATAAAATAGAAATAGCACTCAAAAAAGTTTTCATACAAAAAAAACTACAATTTAACAACTGCTTTACCAATATTTTCACCTTTCATCACTCCCATAAAAGCGTCAAACAGGTTGTCAAACCCTTCAGTGATGTGTTCTCTAGGCTTTAACTGTCCACTGTGAATCCATTTAAGAATTTGATCAAACGCTTCAGGGAAGCGGTCTATCACGTCCCAAATTACGAAACCAGTTACACTTAATCGGCTAAACAATATGATCGGTTGCAAGACGGTCGCTTTAGGCCTATTGTTAGGGCCACTGTATGAACCCATAGTGCCAATGACTGCGACACGTCCATATTTGTTCATTTGATACAAGACCACACTGCTGAGCTCTCCTCCCACGTTGTCAAAGTAACAGTCCACACCTTCAGGAGCGGCTTTCTTTAATGCAGCCGAGATGTCCGCGGTCTTGTAGTTGATCGCCTTGTCGAAACCGATGGACTCCAGCCACTTTACTTTATCATCAGAGCCAGCGAAACCGATGACCTTGCAACCCTTGATCTTCGCAATCTGTCCAACGATGGAGCCTACCGCCCCAGCAGCGCCGCTCACTACCACTGTTTCACCAGCTTTCGGTTTGCAGTATTCCAGTAATCCGAAGTAAGCAGTAGCGCCTGGCATTCCGACGGCGCCAACTGCCAACGAATTTGGTAATCCATTCATTTTTGGTAACTTATAAAATTTCCCGATAAACGAGTCGACTTCGTTGGTGTCGAGGATGCAGTAGTCACACCAGCCTTTATGGGAGACGACTCTTGTACCGACCGGGTGTTTAGGGTTCTTCGATTCTTCCACTAATCCGACCTGGTAACCGTAAATGTCGTACCGCTCTGCTGGAGGAAGTAACATTTGGTAGGGGTCCACACTGGCCCACTCAGTTTTGACGAGGATCTGTCCATTCACGAGAGGCGGCAACTCGTATTCCACAATTTCCAAATCTTCACGTTTGGGTAAACCCTTGAACTCGTTAATAACCACGTATTTCCTTGCTTTCACCATGGTGTCTACTCTGAAGCTGACAAGCGACTGACGGTGGGTTGAAGTTGTTTAGTAAATATAGTACTCAGCCTGCAAAAAAGCAAGTCATTTTATTGCATGATGCATTTATGTTAGTAGATCAATTTCATATCAATTTATTGCATTGATATATTCCGAGGCTAAGTCGAAGCCAAAATTCGTTCCGTCACCGTCACTCACTGCACTAATCCGCTTTTATCGGCAGCATTTTATGTTGCGTCGTAACTTCAATAGATACCACAGAAGGATACCAGCCATTTTTTTAAGGTGCTTTCTCATCGGGAGCATTCACTTGTAATGTATTCTCAGATTTCAGAATTATATTAGTTAGTGTGGAGAACCGAACAAGACAGTGCGCAACCTGTAACGGTAAAAAATAAGCTTCGGTGTTGTGGCGCGTTTCTCTCTATGTCAGACCGAATTAAATATGTGTCAAAGACAAATTTTATATACATATAAAATTTTAGGGACCGGATTATATGCAAATGCGCTAGCATAATAGGGGTGCGGACAGGGTAAAGAAAACGACGTTCTATTTTGTCCGTCAGACAGGTAATACAAAAATATTAGAAACGTATTTTTTGTTTTATCAAAATATCAAAAAAATACTTAGTTAAAACTCATGGGGGCTTACTACGTCACAAGTAGGTATAAAACTTACCTACATGTGATGTCATGCGACATTTCAACTCAATATATCTCCGTTATTTTATGACCACGTGAAAAAAGAAAAAATACGTGTCCAATACTTTGCAATAAAATACCCGACGGACAAAGAAAAAGAAATTGGATTATCCCCTATTATGGCTGTGTTTATATAATGCTTATTTGAGCCAAAATCAGCATGCTTATCTTGGATTTTTGGGCACATTTCCTTTATTTTTTAACTAGCTGTACCCAGCATGCGTTGCAATGCACTTTTTACTACCCACCTACCCTATCCGACCTACCTACCCTATCCTACCTACCCTACCCGACGCTACCTACCTACCTACTCTACCCTACCCTACCTACCTACTCTACCCTACCCTACCCTACCCTTACTACCTACCTACCCTACCTACCTACCCTACCCTACCCTACCTACCTACCCTACCTACCCTACCTACCTACCCTACCCTACCTACCTACCGTACCCTACCTACCTACCTACCCTACCCTACCTACCTACCCTACCTACCTACCTACCCTACCTACCTACCCTACCCTACCTACCTACCCTACCCTACCTACCTACCCTACCCTACCTACCTACCCTACCCTACCTAACCTACCCTACCCTACCTACCTACCCTACCCTACCTACCTACCCTACCCTACCTACCTACCCTACCCTACCTACCTACCCTATCCTACCTACCTACCCTACCCTACCCTACCGTATCCTATGTCCTTCTCCTGGCTCTAAACTACCTCCCTGCCAATTTTCAGCTAAATCGGTTCAGCCGTTCTTGAGTTATAAGTGAAGTAACTAACACGACTTTCTTTTATATATATAGACTAGCTGTACCCAGCATGCGTTGCAATGCACTTTTTACTACCCACCTACCCTATCCTACCTACCCTACCCGACGCTACCTACCTACCTACTCTACCCTACCCTACCTACCTACTCTACCCTACCCTACCCTACCCTTACTACCTACCTACCCTACCTACCTACCCTACCCTACCTACCTACCCTACCCTACCCTACCTACCTACCCTACCCTACCTACCTACCCTACCCTACCTACCTACCCTACCCACCTACCTACCCTACCCTACCTACCTACCCTACCTACCTACCTACCCTACCCTACCTACCTACCCTACCCTACCTACCTACCCTACCTAACCTACCCTACCTACCTACCCTACCTACCTACCCTACCCTACCCTACCTACCTACCCTACCCTACCTACCTACCCTATCCTACCTACCTACCCTACCCTACCCTACCCTACCGTATCCTATGTCCTTCTCCTGGCTCTAAACTACCTCCCTGCCAATTTTCAGCTAAATCGGTTCAGCCGTTCTTGAGTTATAAGTGAAGTAACTAACACGACTTTCTTTTATATATATAGACTAGCTGTACCCAGCATGCGTTGCAATGCACTTTTTACTACCCACCTACCCTATCCGACCTACCTACCCTATCCTACCTACCCTACCCGACGCTACCTACCTACCTACTCTACCCTACCCTACCTACCTACTCTACCCTACCCTACCCTACCCTTACTACCTACCTACCCTACCTACCTACCCTACCCTACCTACCTACCCTACCCTACCCTACCTACCTACCCTACCTACCTACCCTACCCTACCTACCTACCCTACCCTACCTACCTACCTACCCTACCCTACCTACCTACCCTACCTACCTACCTACCCTACCTACCTACCCTACCCTACCTACCTACCCTACCCTACCTAACCTACCCTACCCTACCTACCTACCCTACCCTACCTACCTACCCTACCCTACCTACCTACCCTACCCTACCTACCTACCCTATCCTACCTACCTACCCTACCCTACCCTACCGTATCCTATGTCCTTCTCCTGGCTCTAAACTACCTCCCTGCCAATTTTCAGCTAAATCGGTTCAGCCGTTCTTGAGTTATAAGTGAAGTAACTAACACGACTTTCTTTTATATATATAAGATAAATCTATTCTCAGAAAAATCCCGGAAAAACTAATGAAAAAAATTAAATAGTGGCCAATGGATTGTAGAATTATCGTTTTCAAGGTGTAAAATAGTGTCGGGAGTTATTTAAACTTTCATTCACGCTTTTTAAACTTATATTATTTTTTCATAGTCCTGATTGTCCCTCTCCTGGGCATAGGCCTCCCCCCGTTTCTTTAATTTTTCTTGGTGTTGCGCCTATTCTCGCCAATTTTCGAAAACATGGAAAGTTTGAACTTTCAATAAATCCTAAGGGGGAGGGATGTGCAGCCCCACCCCTGGCGATGCCCATGGTGACAAGTAATCAGCTTCCAAATCGACCAGACCTTGGAAATTGTTTATTTCCCTTCATCAACTAGAAAAGAGGTGATAATCTTCGGCTGAGCAGATTTTCTTGAAACGTAGTTAGACACCTTTCAAACGAAACCAATTTTATCAAAATCGTTCATCCATTCTGGAGCTATGATGCCACAGACAGACACACAGATACACACGTCAAACCTATAATACGAGGGGTGTTATAAGTTTGATGCGTGTTTGTTGGTCGTGTTATTGGGTCGGGGGTTACAAAATATTTTTATTAATAGAAGACTCAATCGTACTGTTGATAATTTGGAACAGTGTTCTCGAATTTCAAGAAAAAAAAAAATAATATCTAGAAGAAAATGTCATCATTCTCTTTCTCGTATCTCAATTAATTTGGAGTCGATTGGTTGACAAACAACGTTACTGCTGCAGGTTCACGGAAAAGTCAATATTTCTAAGCTCAATTTTTATATTAATTAGTTTTAGTATAAAATGTATGAATACTGATAATTTAATATAAGACAATGTAAACTGGAACAACTGTAATAGTATATAATTTTTATATATATATATTTTTAAATTTAATATAATTAAAAACCATTTATATTGCAATGCCCTAACAGGCAACTAAGTTATAAGAACCTACCTATTGTCAACATCTTCAAGACTACACTTAGTTCGCAATAAAGAATTTGAATTTGAAATTTGAAAATTTGAAAGTTATTTTTAGGTTCTACAAACCTACATTGTAATGTATTGCAATTGTGGAAATAAAACTAAATATTCAATTTGTTATTTTTAAACCAAATGGAAATAGCACTCCAAAAAAGTTTTCAAACTGCTTTAATTTAATAACTGCTTTACCAATATTTTCACCTTGACCACTCCCCTAAAAGCGTCAAACAGGTTGTCAAACCCTTCAGTGATGTGTTCCTCTAGGGTTCAGCAGTCCACTGTGAATCCATTTAAGAATTTGATCAAACGCTTCTGGAAAGCGGTCTATCACGTCCCAAATTACGAAACCAGTTATAGTTAATCGACTAAACAATATGACGGGCTGTAAGAGTGTCACTTTAGGCTTATTCGTGGGGTCCGCGTTGTATGAACTAATGCTCCCAATAACTGCGACACGTCCATTTAAGTTCATTTGGTACATGACCACACTGCTGAGCTCTCCTTCCACGTTGTCAAAGTAACAGTCGACACCTTCAAGAGCGGCTTCCTTTAATGCAGCCGAGATGTCAGCGGTCTTGTGGTTGATCGCCTTGTCGAAACCGATGGACTCCAGCCACTTCACTTTATCATCAGAGCCAATGAAACCGATGACCTTGGAGCCCTTGATCTTCGCAATCTGTCCAACGATGGAGCCTACCGCCCCAGCAGCGCCGCTCACTACAACTGTTTCACCAGCTTTTGGTTTGCAGTGTAGCAGGAATCCAAAGTAGGCAGTAGCGCCTGGCATTCCGACGGCACCAACTACCAAAGAATTGGGTAATCCAATCATGTTTCGTAACATGTAGGTCAATTTTCCGCTATACTATTGGCTTCGTTAGTGTCAAGGATGCAACTTTAGTCACACCAGCCGTTATGGAGACGACTGTAGTTCCGACCGGGCGAGTCAGTAGCCAGAGTCCTTCGATTCTTCCACAAATCCGACCTGGTAGCCGAATTGGTCGTAACGCTCAGGTGAACTATATGCCCGCATGTACGGGTCCACACTCACCCACTTAACTTTGTCGAGGATCTCTCCATTCTTGACAGGCGGCAACTCGGATTCCACTATTTCAAAATCTTCACGTTTGGGTTCACCCTTGAACTTGTTAATAACCACGTATTTCCGTGCTTTCACCATGATGTCCTCTCTAAAACTGACAGGCCCTTGACAGTGGGGTATAATTAATTTCTGAATATGTTGTGTAGTAGGTACTCAGCATCGTGAAACATCAAAATGACTTGCATTATTGTTTTGCCCTCGAACTTCATATAAGTGTCGTGGCCTTCTTTATTATGTCTATGGTCGTGTCGCCTTTGTTTGCAAATAAAATCAAACTCCAATTTAACACATACCTACTTTATGAAATCATAACCGAATTTGTTCGTCTTGATAAGGACTATTATTTGTATCTATTCACAGGCATTGCACGATCAAATTTTACCGACTTCATATTTCAATATGCATCCCCGTCGTAACGTTATGTCATCACTTATTTTGTGAATGTTGGTTGACCAGTATTTGGCGACTATGTAAATCCACGACCGAGTAAAAACCTTTTTTAACCCCCGACCAAAAAAAGAAGGGGTGTTACAAGTTTGACGTGTGTACAGTCACGTCTAATAATATGTATACACTTAGCAAAACTGAAAAGTGATTTGCTCGTGAAATTAAGGTGTCTACGTTGAGATAAGATCTATTTCGTAATAGTTTGGCTTCCAAAATTCCATGTTCGTGAAAACGTAAAACCTTAATCAATTCAGTAGGAGAAAATCACTTTTAAAAGTTGCTGCGTGTATACATATTATTTGACGTGACTGTACCTGTGTATCTGTCTGTGGCATCGTAGCTCCTAAACGGATAAACCGATTTTGATAAAATATGTTCCGTTTGAAAGATATTTTAATCGAGAGCGTTCTTAGCTATGTTTCGAGAAAATCTGCTCTGCCGTTTGAAGATCATCACCTCTTTTCTAGTTGATGAATGGATATAAACAACTTCCACAGGTCTGGTTGAATTAAAAATTGAAATCTTGTCACTTGTCACCATAAGTATCACCAGGCGGGGGGCCGCTGGCTCCCTCCTAAACGCACGGGATTTTTTAAAATTTATAAATTTCCTTGGTTACGTGAATTAGCGAGAAGAGGCGCTACTTTCAACAGACAGTGGAATGAGCAGATCTACAGGTTGGTACAGAATAATGTTATTGATACGATGTGTTTGCCCGCATACTGGCTGTGGGATCAGGTATGGGGCCTCTGGCTTTAGGGGAAACTGTTTCAATATAGGCATTATGTTGCACATAGTCACAGCAGCGTGCTAGGAGGATTCAAGGCTAAGTAGAACCAAAGTGGACTCAAACTATCACCCTGAAATATACCTCGATCTTTTCTTATCGTCTCGCTATTCCTCTGAATTTGCCGACACCCTGGAGAGTGAAGGACCGTCATCCATTTCCCCATAAACGGCATCATGTACTTAGATGTACAGAGTAGCATAAACTTTGTAGAACTCTAGCACCCTCATGAGCAATGAATGTGGCAACGAGTCATATGCCTTAGTCTATCCAACATGTCGACAGATCCGTTCGGGAACGGCGAACCTGTTGACTAATGGACATATCAATGAGGAGCAGCTCCTTAATATTTATTTTTATTATTCATATCGCTTCATACACGTTTATACATCTGGTCTACGCCGGTTGCTAGTGCTGCGTAGTTGCGTACCCTACTAGGAGTATTTAGCCATCCATATTCATAGGTACTCAAAACTTTCTTCACGCGATTTCCCTCATTGCATTTGGGTAGCCATAGTCACGAATTTATGAGCATAGAGGCTCAAAAATTCGTGACCAATTTCTGGCTTTTTAACCAAAGTTTATAGTGATTCCTGTGACCGATTTATTTTGTGGCCAACTAGCAGGTGTTTTGTATGTCTATGCTACAGTCTCCTATACCAGTCAAATTTACTTTGAAGGGCCGCTATTTGGTGGCTGTACCTCATTGTTATCGAAAAGACTGTTTGGTCGGTGCCAGGGGTTACTGGCGATACTGCAGAGGTCGCTCTTTTATTCTAGAATCTATTTTAGCAACATCACCGATCAAAAACCGGCTGAGTAGCTTACAGAGCCGGTTTTTATGGCAAACATTCATTAAAAGAAATAAATATATTGAATATGATATTAATAATGAGCCTATTGCCATACATTTTATATTTTACTTAAAGATATGTGGCGACGTAAGATAGGCACACATCTGCATAACTCTTCGGGGATTACGGCGTGATGTTATGTTATGTGTTATGAATAAAATCAAAAACCAGCAGCGTTGGGCCTTGTCGGATTCAGTCTCTATTCTTTCGAAGATTTGTTCTCAAATCAAATGATGATCAGAAGAAACGTTTGAAAAGTGAAAATAAAACGAAATATTCAATTTGTTATTCTAATCACATGACACACAAAAAAACTTACATTTACTTACAAAAACTTACAATTTAACAACTGCTTTACCGATATTTTCACCATTTAGCATTCCTAGAAAAGCGTCATAAATATTTTCAAACCCTTCAGTGATGTGTTCTCTAGGCTCCAGCTGTCCACTGTGAATCCATTTAAGAATTTGATCAAACGCTTCTGGAAAGCGGTCTAGCGCGTCCCAAACCACGAATCCAGTTATAGTTAATCTTTTAAACAATATTACCGGCTGTAAGAGTGTTGCTTTAGGCTTATTTGCGGGGTCCGCGTAGTATGAACTGATGCTACCAATAACTGCGACACGTCCATATAAGTTCATTTGGTACATGACCACACTGCTGAGCTCTCCTCCCACGTTGTCAAAGTAACAGTCCACACCTTCAGGAGCAGCTTCCTTTAATGCAGCTGAGATGTCAGCGGTCTTGTAGTTGATCGCCTTGTCGAAACCGATGGACTCCAGCCACTTCACTTTATCATCAGAGCCAGCGAAACCGATTACCTTGCAGCCCTTGATCTTCGCAATCTGTCCAACGATGGAGCCTACTGCCCCAGCAGCGCCGCTCACTACCACTGTTTCACCAGCTTTCGGCTTGCAGATGTCTAGGAATCCGAAGTAAGCAGTAGCGCCTGGCATTCCGACGGCACCAACTGCCAACGAGTTTGGTAATCCATTCATATCTGGCACCTTATAAATTTTACCGCTACTTTTATCGACTTCACTAGTGTCGAGGATGCGGTAGTCACACCAGCCCTTATGGGAGACAACTCTTGTTCCGACCGGGTAGTTGGGGTCCTTCGATTCTTGCACTAAGCCGACGTTTAAGCCGAACATGTCGTAACGCTCGGGTGAACTATATATCCGCTGGTACGGATCCACACTGGCCCACTCAATTTTGACGAGGATCTCTCCATTTTTGAGGGGCGGCAACTCGTATTCCACTATTTCAAAATCTTCACGTTTGGGTTCACCCTTGAACTCGTTAATAACCACGTATTTCCGTGCTTTCACCATGATGTCTTCTCTGAAACTGACAAGCGACTGATAGAGCCGAGTCTCAATGTTCACTATTTATAGCAATCAACAGCGTCGACTCACCCAAATGACTGGCATTTTTTTATAGATAACGCTTGAATCAATATAACACAAAGATAATAATTGTTTAGGCGAAGTCATAACCAAAATTTGTTCGTCACATTAAGGACTATTTTTGTCTGCTCATCGCACGATAGAATCTGCTTACTGATTAAGCATTTTATATTGCGTCTGCGTTGTAACGTCAATAATAGGTAGCTACCGCAGAAACACATGTAGCCACCGACCGAGGAAAAATCTAAAAATATATTTGATACGAATACCGTTTTCCTGGTGACCTGTACAAAACATTGGAAACTAAGCTGCTAATTTGCGAAGATTACCTGTACGTACGGTGCGGTTGCTGTTGCGTGACCTTTTCAATTTGGTTGGCTTATTAATGAATTGCTAACAAAATCTTGTTTTTGATATAACTTTCATTATTGCCGTAATTGAATGCTGAAATTTACAGGAGCGAATGTTCATGAATCAATTTAATTTATTTAAAGTAACCATATTTCTTAATGTTTAGGTAAAAGTGTATTTCATCGGTAAAGTACGACCAATCTAAAATTAATCAAATAATTAGTTTTTATCTTCTTGTGTAAAGTTACAAAATCTAACATTCCTGACATATAAGTGGGTATTTTTTGCAGCTGTTTTTTGGTTTTAATACATACAACCAAAAAACAGCAACATCCATAATACATAAACAATTTGATTATATATAGGTTTACGTCAACCAAAAACTAATATTAAAAAAAATTAAGGTATTTATTGGTAGTTTTCGAAATATAGGAATTTTAGAAAAACGATTTTGCCGACGACGACGTTTCAAACGTTACTCCAGCAAAATCTGTTTTTTTTTTCAAATAACTTTAAAACTATAATGCAAACAAATGCAAAAAAATGCATAATTATTTGTTATAGTCTCACCTCTCTAAAGCACTACATTCAACTAGGGTAACGCACACGCAAAGAAGTGCTGGGAAAAAAATTGCTACGTAGAATAAAAGGCAACATTTGCTTCTTGAAGGAAACCTCACAAGAAAACATTTATTTTCACCGTGATAAAACTTACTAATAAGTACACAAGTGCATTTAGAACATCATTCACGAGACCTTGACCACTGCCTTCCCGTAATTTTCACCGGAGAGCATTCCCAATAATGCATCTACAACATTATCAAAACCTTCTGTAATGTGTTCCTTAGCCTTCAAATGCCCGCTTAGAATCAACTTCGTCAGGTTGTCAAACGCAGTCTCCCACCGAATATACCATCGGAAAGCCAGAAAGCCTTCAACTCTGAGCTGCTTTTCCAGAATCATCGATTGTAAACTTGGATGTAATTTTTCCTTTGACTCCACGATGAAGCTATTTTTATTTTGAGCACTTATACAGCCGCAAATAGCAACTCTACCAAAATCTTTCATCTCTCTGATGATGGCATAACTTAACTCTCCGCCAACATTGTCAAAGAAGGAGTCGATGCCGCGTGGAGCAGCTGCCTTCAAGACTTTAGTGACATCCGCTGTTTTGTAGTTAAAAGCATGATCGAATTTAAGTTCTTCCTTCAACCACTTCGCCTTTTCATTACTGCCCGTGAATCCTATCACCATACAACCCTTACCCTTCGCTATTTGCCCAACTATGGATCCAACGGCACCAGCAGCTGTCGTGACCACCACCGTGTGCCCTCTTTTAGGTTTACAAAGTTCGAGGAACCCAAAGTATGCAGCAACACCCGGAAAGCCAACGGCACCGAGACCCAAAGATGCAGGTAAACCTTCTAAATCTGGCAATTTATAAGCACTTTCATGTGGTATACCAAAATTGGGGCTTCTCACTAGTTCTTTTGGATTGAATATGCAGTAGTCACACCAACCGTTATGAGATACTACCCGAGTGCCAACTGGGTATGACTTGTTCTTTGACTCCTGAACAATTCCGACCTGGTAACCGAATTGGTCGTACGGAAGATCGTAACTATTTTTATATGCTCGCAGATATGGGTCCACACTTATCCACTCCACCTTGACAAGGACTTGCTGATCTTGTAAGGGCGGCAGATCGTACTCCACGATTTCATAGTCGGATCTTTTAGGGTTTCCTTCGAAATGTTTAATCACGACATATTTGCGTGCTTTCACCATGATTTGCTTTTGTGATATTTTTCTGAAAATGTAGAGTACGGTAAACACTATAGAATTATAATGAAATATAATACTCAAATGTCATCATCGTCATTACCGTGACTTGCCCGTGCTACTACCATCCTTACTACAAGTAGTAACACGGGAAAAAACTCTTAATATACACTACCTTAAAACTTATGCAAGTACTTTTGCTGGGTCATTTTAATAAATTTTTATTTTTACGAATAAATTTGTCTTATAAATGTGTTATTAATAATATCATCACTGATTGTAATGTTTTTTTTTCTTTTTTGTTTGCAATCGCCAGTAGTAAATCGGGTAATAAATAATTGCCCGTGCTGCTACTTTCATCAGCAATAGTAATTTAACACGGGCATTTTTTTGCCCGTGTTTATATTATTGTTGCAGATTATTATTATTAATATTTATTTGTTAAACAATTTTAATACAAACTTTCATTTAAAAAATTAGCCCCACAAAACCGTTTTCGTTTTCGTTCATTATAAAGGGTGTAAAACACCTCTTAACGAAGCCGAAAAGCACTGGTTCTCCCGGTCCTTGCGATCATTTTTTTGTTCTACACCATACCTGGGAACCTTCTAGTTACGGAGATATTAGGGGTCAAAGTTCCAACTTTTTGACAAGTATTTTTTTAAATACAAGTTTTTAATGTAAGATTTTTACTTTAAACACCTCCACGACCCCCGTACTATTCAATCCGTCCATCAGCACAATGTTTTGAGTGCGTTACATTGGAGTTCTACCACAAAACATGATTTTACACCCCCAAAAAAAAAGTCGTTTCCCAGCAATAATTTTTGCGTAAAGTTACTTAGTTTTATGTACAGAATGCTTGGTTGACGGCTTCGTGATGAGGTGATTTACACGGTGTATAATGTTGTATTATATGGTAGTAAGGAATGGTAGCGTGCTATGCTACCTGGGCAAGTGACGGTCATTACCACTAAACTTTTTAACAGGATATTTAGTAACAAAATTTAAAAAAGAAACAATGTTTATTTCGTACTTACTCAAAAAACCACGTGCTTGATAGAGAAAGACCTTTCTTCACGACTTGTCCATGTAGCATTGTCAGATTACATTAGTTTATTAGTGTAAGTACAGATACTACTGGTTTCCACGGTCTTGCTTGCGTTTGATTTATACAATTAATAAAAAGTCGTGCGACATCCACCAACGCAGCACTGGGGTCGCGTGGTGTTTTACCAGGGAGGAGCCTGTGTCTCAGAAGTGGGATCATTTTATGCTGATTATACTTATTTAATGGAGAAAAAATAATGCCCATAGAATAATTTAAACCTCAATTTAGTCCAAGATAATTCTCCTGAGCCCTAAAAATACTTATTAATGCTACTCCCGTATAGCCTAAATACTATTCTAAAAACCATATTTTGTATAAATGATAACAATACCGACTTTTTGTTGTTTGTTTTACTGTAGTTATACTCATAAATAATTGCCCATTATGTTCCAGAATGGTTTGATTAAAACATGATGATTTGATAAGAAATACGATTGTGTATTATGCATTTAAAACGGTATTCGAAAATGTATGACATATTCAATTAAGTTAGTTAAAATTATTATTTATGTAAAACCAGGTCGCTTTTTAACCGACTTCTAAAACGGTGGAGGTTAGATTATAACATAATACACAACTATGATCCATGAAGTGATGAGCAGTGGTGTATCTCCAATACTCGTACCCCCACATGTTACCAGTTATGTTGATGTCCCATGTAATGTAATATGGGGCGAGCCTTTTGTCAACACGGTAGAAACCCATACTTCGTGGCTGCTACGGAGAAATTCTTGATAAAACTACCTGATAACCCTTCCCGACCTGTGAACGAGTTATAATTTAGAGCACTTATTACAAAAATCTGACTGCCTCTTTGGTCTAGTAGTTGCAAGCGCGCTTGCTGAGCTTGAGACCCTTTGTTCGATTCCCAGGTCGAGCAAAGTGTTGTTGGGTTTTTCAATCAGGAATTTCTCAGCAGCAGCCACAGAGTCTACATTTGTGCCCGGATGAAAGCAATAGGCTCGCCCCATATTGCGAAATGTGGTTGTCTAGTAGGTTCACCTCACCTCTGCCTAACGTATCGGGGTTTACCGGCGTGACGTTATGTTATGGTATTACAAAAAGAAGGCTCGACAGGGGGCTTCAGAGTTCAGAACCAGGACCTCATGTTACGTGTATCATGTTATCTTCGGATTGTTCTTTTCCAGCGTTCTCCATTAAGCGAGTACCTGTTCCTGCCATGGCTGGGCGCGACACTGCGGGGCCTGTTCCTGCGGCAGGCCCCAACAGCTGGGGCGCTGCTCTACACCATGGCCGTCATCAACGGCAACATCAACCCTCTGTTCCTTACCGCTTTCTCTTTCCTGTTCCGTAAGTATTTTTAATGTTATTTAGATTCATGCAAGCTTGTTTTATTTCTTTTATTGTGCAAGACTAGAGGCATGTCAAATGCGTTGCCAGCCAATGACAAAGCTGAAGTGTGAAGTGAAGTGTAAACCATTCCATATGCCATGTTGCTAAATGGCAGCAATATCCAAGTATGGCGATAGCATTTCCCTGGAAAACTGAGTTTCTAGGAGTACCTAGTTTTGGAAGGATGTGAATCCAGAGATGACCTGATGCTACACCAACTTGAAACATTTACTTGGAAAAGGGCAATATCAAGGGGACTGAAGATCGCACACTCTCTCAGTTAATGAATCTTGAATCTCATTTGTAAGCGCGGTGTCTAAACATTAGACTTACTACACAACATTACTCGAGTAAAGTAGTACATATGTAGACTGGGTACCTATGTAAAAAGCCGTCATCACCTTATTGATGATGACGGCTTTTTACATAGTGAGCCAGTTTTTTTTTCTGCCAGAGATTTTTTTTGTATGTCACAGTGTTGGAGGCGCGACTGTGGCTCGAGATTGCCCGTCTGGTGCGGGCACGGTGGGAGCGCCGCCAACACGGCATCTTGTCTCGCGACTCGGAGTACGAGATCCAAACTCTCTGGAGCAACGAAGACGTGCAGAGCATCGAAATGCGCAACTATGTTTATTAGCAAGCTCACATTATTTATAAATTATTGGATTTGAATAAAGTACAATATCGGCAAACTTTTGTAAGAAATGGACTAAGTGCGAATTTCACTATACTCGAAGTGATCGCGATCAACTCCTCTAAATCGCGTTCAAGAGCTGTCAATGTTAATATTCCATATCAATTATGACATTGGCAGCTATTGAACGGCCACCGTTTAGTAGTGCTGATCGTATTCAGCTTCATTGCTGAAAACCGCCCTTAGTGATGTGTCGTTCGTCTACATTTAATTGTACAGTGTGTTTTGGTAACTATAACCGATATTTTAAGGGCATATTTATGTACTGATTTCGTATATAATATGCCATTAAAGTTTCGGTTAGCAGTTAACCAAACACACTGCAGAATGATTTTCTTAACCAAAACGGACGGCCAACTAAAAGTTGCTCATAATTTTATGTCAGTCAGTAACTTCTAGTTTGTAATGGTTGTTTCTACTCTTGTCGAAACTGTCTAACATCAAATGTTGCAAAATTTTGTATGAAACTAAAAAATTTCATCTTTTGTTCTATTATCTTATTGTTTATTATTAGATCAGATAAACTTTTTTGAATGATACTTTTTGATTAAGTAATAAAAAAACAAAGGTCATTTGCGTTTTTTATTTATGATGCAAGTGCGGCAACTGTCGGTTTTTTGACTATAGTAAAATCGGCCCCTAATAGTATAATTAAAACCCTAACAATTACTTTATACGTCAAAGAATGGTAGATAGTTAATTATATCGTTACCTCCTGGGAGTGATAAGTTAAGACCTATTCATACATACCAAGAGATTAACGGCTAATGTCACCAATAATAATCAGTCCCTTCCAAAGAAGCGTCGCCGTCGTGCCGACAGAGTCTGTAAGACTGAACACTGCAGGTTAGCGATGGTCAGTCGCCACTTCACTCACACCAGCTCTAAACTTTATAATGCCATAAATACAAGAATTAAAATATACCCTATGACTAAGAATGTATTAAAGAGAAATGTGACCAACTGGCTTAAGAGCTTGACCTACGATGAGACTGAGCAACTTATGGTGTCATAAACGCGGTAGACACACACACACATATACACACACACACACACATACACACACAAACACACACTAACATACACACGTAAATACACACCTCATCCTCACATCATACAACATAGTAACCACTTAGTGTACTATTTATTTTGTTTGTACTTTTTTCATTTCTTTTTATAATTCTTAATTTATAATTTTACTTCTTTTAGGTTAATCTGGAACAATGTCTATGATTGTATTTATTTAGAATTGGGCGTTGATAGCTGCGCCACAGTACTTTACTTTTGTAGCTATCTTCGTTTTTCCTGTGTAATCTGTAAACTTAAGTTGTTCCAAATAAACTTTTATTATTATTATTTATTTATTATAATAAATCTGAACCACATCTAAACCGAGTGTCATTATTGTTGTTGAATATTAACTATGACATGAGTGACAACTATTGAACGTGGTTTGGATAAATAATATGCTAATCACATTAACTTTTATTGGTGAAAATCTTTCCAAGTCATTACCACGTTTTCAGGTAAACAAAGTCAATATTGATTATTGATGTAAACCCAAGATTTACGTTCAGCCACTGAAAAAGATCCACGAAGAAAAAAAACTCTTCTGACGCAGTTGATTAAAATAATGTATGGTCAACAGAACCAACGGTGTTTGAAAAATTTGAGTTCAATCGGAAACCGGGAACAGAGTCAAATTTAACTTGCAAGATTTGATTACAGACGGACAAATACCGGGACAGGTGAAATTAAATAAAAGTTTGTAAAAGTAGTAAGTGTTCCTGTCTGATATCGATTTGCAGTTTTTTTTTTTATCAAATTGAACCTCTCGTCGCTAAATGTCACACAAGCAAAATGTCCCGAAGTCGATGTTGAGGTTTTGTTTCTGTCTATAAAAACAACGAATTGCATATTTTGCCTTTTATGTGTATGATGACTTAACACAAATAACGTCATAATTTTTCATTTCGAATATTTTCGAGGATGTGACAAAACGAAAAAATAGAATAATACCTAGTTTATGTTATAATATATATAACATTGAAATGAATTGTATGAACATGAAAATGAATTGTCATTATTTTGTTAAGGCTCTGTTCACACCGCAATTATCAAGTAGGCGTTATGTTGCACGATAGGCATTATGTTACACATAGTCACAGCAGCGTGCTAGGAGGATTCAAGGCTAAGTAGAACCAAAGTGGACTCGAAACTATCGCCCTGAAATATACCTCGATCTTTCCTTAACTCGCTATTCCTCTGAATTTGCCGACACCCTGGTAAAGGACCGTCCTCTATTTCCCCATAATCAGCATCATGTAGATGTACAGAGTAGCATAAACTTTCTAGAACTCTAACACCCTCATGAGCCATGAATGTGGCAACGAGTCATAGGCCTTTATAAAGTCTATCCAACATGTCGACAGATCCCTTCGCGAACGCCGAACCTGTGGATTATTGGCCATATCAATGGGGAGCAGCTCCTTAATATGTATTTTTATTATACCTATCGCTTCATACACGTTCATTTATCTGGTCTACGCCGGTTGCTAGTGCTGCGTAGTTGCGTACCCTACTAGGAGTATTTAGCCATCCATATTCATAGGTACTCAAAACTTTCTTCACGCGATTTCCCTCATTGCATTTGGGTAGCAGTCACGAATTTATGAGCATGTTTCTGTAACTGTGTTAACTGCCTGTGTAATTGTGTACGTACCATTTAAGAACATGAATAAAATGTATGACTATGGGCTCACCCCTTACATGGGACTTAAAGATAAGTGGTGACGTAAGATAGACACACCTCTGCATTACTCTTCGGGGATTACAGCGTGATGTTATGTTATGTGTGATGAATAACATCAAAAACCGGCGGCGTTGGGATTTGTTGGATTCAGTCGCTATTCTTTCGAAGATTTGTTCTCAAATCAAATGATGATCAGAAGAAACGTATGAAAAATGAAAATAAAACGAAATATGCAATTTGTTATTCTAATCACATGACACACAAAAAAAACCTTACGTACTAAAAATTACAATTTAACAACTGCTTTACCGATATTTTCACCATTCAGCATTCCTAGAAAAGCGTCATAAATATTTTCAAACCCTTCAGTGATGTGTTCTCTAGGCTCCAGCTGTCCACTGTGAATCCATTTAATAATTTGATCAAACGCTTCAGGAAAGCGGTCTAGCGCGTCCCAAACAACGAATCCAGTTATAGTTAATCGTTTAAACAATATGACCGGCTGTAAGAGTGTTGCTTTAGGCTTATTTGCGGGGTCCGCGTAGTATGAACTGATGCTCCCAATAACTGCGACACGTCCATATAAGTTCATTTGGTACATGACCACACTGCTGAGCTCTCCTCCCACGTTGTCAAAGTAACAGTCCACACCTTCAGGAGCAGCTTCCTTTAATGCAGCCGAGATGTCAGCGGTCTTGTAGTTGATCGCCTTGTCGAAACCGATGGACTCCAGCCATTTTACTTTATCATCAGAGCCAGCGAAACCGATGACCTTGCAGCCCTTGATCTTCGCAATCTGTCCAACAATGGAGCCTACCGCCCCCGCAGCGCCGCTCACTACTACTGTTTCACCAGCTTTCGGCTTGCAGATGTCTAGAAATCCAAAGTAAGCAGTAGCGCCTGGCATTCCGACGGCACCAACTGCCAACGAGTTTGGTAATCCATTCAATTCTGGCACCTTGTAAATTTTCCCGCTCATTTTATCGACTTCGCTAGTGTCAAGGATGCGGTAGTCACACCAGCCCTTATGGGAGACGACTCTTGTTCCGACCGGGTAGTTGGGGTCCTTTGATTCTTGCACTAAACCGACGTTTAAGCCGAACATGTCGTAACGCTCGGGTGAACTATATATCCGCTGGTACGGGTCCACACTGGCCCACTCAATTTTGACGAGGATCTCTCCATTTTTGAGGGGCGGCAACTCGTATTCCACTATTTCAAAATCTTCACGTTTGGGTTCACCCTTGAACTCGTTAATAACCACGTATTTCCGTGCTTTCACCATGATGTCTTCTCTGAAACTGACAAGTGACTGATAGAGTCGAGTCTCATTGTTTACTATTTATAACCATCAACAGCGTCGACGCACCCAAATGATTGGCATTTTCGTTTATAGATAACTCTTGTTTGATACATAGATAATAATTGTTTAGGCGAAGTCATAACCAAAATTTTTTCGTCACATTACGACACATGACTATTCACAGGCACTACACGTCACGACACGTCATAGGACCATTTTTGTCTGCTCATCGCACTATAGAATCGGCTTACTGATTTAGCTTTTTATATCATCTTTATCTATCAAAACTGAATGCGGATACAAATTTTCGTTTCCATTCGATTAACAGTTGAGGAGCTCCATCTTGAGGAGACGATCGTGGCTGCAGGATAAAGTATTGTCTGGCATAAAATTGTATTCTCACCAATACATACTAGCTAACAAACTAACACGGCAAGTAAAATAAAAGCTTGTAAGAAGTTCACGAAAATAAAGTCCACCTTGTCCGATCGATCGGACCAAGTGTTCTAAAGTAACGATAGACCTCATGGTCCGACTCCTTAATCAGACCAAGAGGAAAAAAAAGTTCGCGTTGTCCTATCGATCGGACCAAGTGTTCTAAAATAACGATAGACCTCGTGAAAAAAGTTTACGTGGTCCGATTGATCGGACTGAGCAGTCGGACCAAGTGTTCACAGGGGAATTTCACTACTGGAAGTGATCGCAATCAACTCCTCTAAATCGCGTTCATATCAATTATGACATTGGCAGCTATTGAACGGCCACCTATATATTAGTATTAGTAGTGCTGATCGTGTTCAGCTTCATTGGTTAAAACCACCCATAGTTATGCGTCGTCCGTCTCCATTTTTATACAATGTGTTTTTTTAACTATAGCCCATATTTTAAGGGCATATTATACACTCATTTCGTATATAATACGCTCATAAGGTATCGGTAATAGTAACCAAACACACTGTAGAATGATTTTCTTAGCCAAAACGGCAGGCAACTGAAAGTTGCTCATATTTTTTTATGTTGCTAAATTTTGTATGAAACTAAAATTTTTCGTCTTTTGTTCTATTATCTTATTATTTTATTATGGGATTAAATATAATGAGCACCAAAAAATACTTTGAGATCCTAAGCTACGTTACCCAAAAAAAAATACTAAACACCAAAAAAATTGTATTCAAAGACCAAATATAGTAAATGATCACCAAATATAGTAAATGATCACCAAATATTGTGGCAAGAAGAACTTAGGAAGCAAGTGCGAGCAAAGCGAGCTCGGGATATTGGGCACCCCGACTCGAACAGGTTAGGTTCGAAGGGGATGGCGGGACCATCAGACCCCGACATCCCCTTCGTGTTAGGTTACTTTAAACCCTGCAGAGAGAAATAGGAGCCCGGGCTCCGTCGACTACGCCTTAGTTCGGAGCTGTGATTTTCAGGTTTTTAATTCTGGTGATCATTTACTATTTCTGGTGATCATTTACTATTTTAGGCAGGATAAAAATGTTTTTTAAGGTTATATTTACTTTATCAGGTGTTATGTTAAACATAAGCCTTTTATTATTAGATCAGATGAACTTTTTTGAATGATACTTTTTGATGTAATAAAAAAAAACAAATGTCATTTGCGTTTTTATTTATAATGCAGGTGCGGCAACTGTCGGTTTTTTGACTATAGAAAAATCGGCCCATATTAGGATAATTAAAAACCCAATTACTTAATACATCAAAGAATAGTTATAGTTAATTATATCGTTACCTCCTGGAAGTGATAAGTTAAGAAAACAAGTCTTTTACATAAATCTCTTTAATCCAAAGACCAAAACCTATTCATAAATATCGTGCTTACAAATAAATAAAGACCTAGAAAATGTACAGCTGGGTACTGAAATAAGTTTAAAAACAAAATTACGACAAATATTATTATCACAATCGCCTTTTGTACTATTTCTAGTCTTTACAAATATATTCGATCGCTCTACTATAAGTTCATGGATCTTCTTTTCCATTGTCTTATATACTACCTATTCATACTTTTTTCGAAATGTATTTACATTTCGAAAAAAGTATTTAAAATGTAAAATAAAAATAGGTATTTTGCATTTTGTATTTGTATTTAAAATACATGTATTTCAAATAATTACCATCTCTGAAAATAATGTATGGTCAACAGAAACAAGAGTGTTTGAAAAATTTCAGCTTTATCGGAAACCGTCAAAAGAGTTAAATTTAACTTGCAAGATTTGATTACATACAGACAAATACCGGGACGGGTGAAATTAAATAAAAGTTTGTAAAAGTAGTAAGTGTTCCTGTCTGATATCGATTTGCAGTTTTTTTTTTTATCAAATTGAACCTCTCGTCGCTAAATGTCACACAAGCAAAATGTCCCGAAGTCGATGTTGAGGTTTTGTTTCTGTCTATAAAAACAACGAATTGCATATTTTGCCTTTTATGTGTATGATGACTTAACACAAATAACGTCATAATTTTTCATTTCGAATATTTTCGAGGATGTGACAAAACGAAAAAATAGAATAATACCTAGTTTATGTTATAATATATATAACATTGAAATGAATTGTATGAACATGAAAATGAATTGTCATTATTTTGTTAAGGCTCTGTTCACACCGCAATTATCAAGTAGGCGTTATGTTGCACGATAGGCATTATGTTACACATAGTCACAGCAGCGTGCTAGGAGGATTCAAGGCTAAGTAGAACCAAAGTGGACTCGAAACTATCGCCCTGAAATATACCTCGATCTTTCCTTAACTCGCTATTCCTCTGAATTTGCCGACACCCTGGTAAAGGACCGTCCTCTATTTCCCCATAATCAGCATCATGTAGATGTACAGAGTAGCATAAACTTTCTAGAACTCTAACACCCTCATGAGCCATGAATGTGGCAACGAGTCATAGGCCTTTATAAAGTCTATCCAACATGTCGACAGATCCCTTCGCGAACGCCGAACCTGTGGATTATTGGCCATATCAATGGGGAGCAGCTCCTTAATATGTATTTTTATTATACCTATCGCTTCATACACGTTCATTTATCTGGTCTACGCCGGTTGCTAGTGCTGCGTAGTTGCGTACCCTACTAGGAGTATTTAGCCATCCATATTCATAGGTACTCAAAACTTTCTTCACGCGATTTCCCTCATTGCATTTGGGTAGCAGTCACGAATTTATGAGCATGTTTCTGTAACTGTGTTAACTGCCTGTGTAATTGTGTACGTACCATTTAAGAACATGAATAAAATGTATGACTATGGGCTCACCCCTTACATGGGACTTAAAGATAAGTGGTGACGTAAGATAGACACACCTCTGCATTACTCTTCGGGGATTACAGCGTGATGTTATGTTATGTGTGATGAATAACATCAAAAACCGGCGGCGTTGGGATTTGTTGGATTCAGTCGCTATTCTTTCGAAGATTTGTTCTCAAATCAAATGATGATCAGAAGAAACGTATGAAAAATGAAAATAAAACGAAATATGCAATTTGTTATTCTAATCACATGACACACAAAAAAAACCTTACGTACTAAAAATTACAATTTAACAACTGCTTTACCGATATTTTCACCATTCAGCATTCCTAGAAAAGCGTCATAAATATTTTCAAACCCTTCAGTGATGTGTTCTCTAGGCTCCAGCTGTCCACTGTGAATCCATTTAAGAATTTGATCAAACGCTTCAGGAAAGCGGTCTAGCGCGTCCCAAACAACGAATCCAGTTATAGTTAATCGTTTAAACAATATGACCGGCTGTAAGAGTGTTGCTTTAGGCTTATTTGCGGGGTCCGCGTAGTATGAACTGATGCTCCCAATAACTGCGACACGTCCATATAAGTTCATTTGGTACATGACCACACTGCTGAGCTCTCCTCCCACGTTGTCAAAGTAACAGTCCACACCTTCGGGAGCGGCTTCCTTTAATGCAGCCGAGATGTCAGCGGTCTTGTAGTTGATCGCCTTGTCGAAACCGATGGACTCCAGCCACTTTACTTTATCATCAGAGCCAGCGAAACCGATGACCTTGCAGCCCTTGATCTTCGCAATCTGTCCAACAATGGAGCCTACCGCCCCCGCAGCGCCGCTCACTACTACTGTTTCACCAGCTTTCGGCTTGCAGATGTCTAGAAATCCGAAGTAAGCAGTAGCGCCTGGCATTCCGACGGCACCAACTGCCAACGAGTTTGATAATCCATTCATTTCAGGCACCTTATAAATTTTCCCGCTCATTTTATCGACTTCGCTAGTGTCGAGGATGCGGTAGTCACACCAGCCCTTATGGGAGACAACTCTTGTTCCGACCGGGTAGTTGGGGTCCTTTGATTCTTGCACTAAACCGACGTTTAAGCCGAACATGTCGTAACGCTCGGGTGAACTATATATCCGCTGGTACGGGTCCACACTGGCCCACTCAATTTTGACGAGGATCTCTCCATTTTTGAGGGGCGGCAACTCGTATTCCACTATTTCAAAATCTTCACGTTTGGGTTCACCCTTGAACTCGTTAATAACCACGTATTTCCGTGCTTTCACCATGATGTCTTCTCTGAAACTGACAAGCGACTGATAGAGCCGAGTCTCATTGTTTACTATTTATAACAATCAACAGCGTCGACGCACCCAAATGATTGGCATTTTCGTTTATAGATAACTCTTGTTTGATACATAGATAATAATTGTTTAGGCGAAGTCATAACCAAAATTTTTTCGTCACATTACGACACATGACTATTCACAGGCACTACACGTAACGACACGTCATAGGACTATTTTGTCTGCTCATCGCACTATAGAATCTGCTTACTGATTTAGCATTTTATATCATCTTTATCTATCAAACCTGAACGCGGATACAAATTTTCGTTTCCATTCGGTTAACAGTTGAGGAGCTCCATCTTGAGGAGACGATCGTGGCTGCAGGATGAAGTAATGTCTGACATAAAATTGAATTGTCACCAATACATACTAGCAAACAAACTAACACGGCAAGTTAAATAAAAGCTTGTAAGAAGTTCACGAAAATAAAGTCCACCTTGTCCGATCGATCGGACCAAGTGTTCTAAAGTAACGATAGACCTCATGGTCCGACTCCTTAATCGGACCAAGAGGAAAAAAAAGTTCGCGTTGTCCTATCGATCGGACCAAGTGTTCTAAAATAACGATAGACCTCGTGAAAAAAGTTTACGTGGTCCGATTGATCGGACTGAGCAGTCGGACCAAGTGTTCACAGGGGAATTTCACTACTGGAAGTGATCGCGATCAACTCCTCTAAATCGCGTTCATATCAATTATGACATTGGCAGCTATTGAACGGCCACCTATATATTAGTATTAGTAGTGCCGATCGTGTTCAGCTTCATTGGTTAAAACCACCCATAGTTATGCGTCGTCCGTCTCCATTTTTATACAATGTGTTTTTTTAACTATAGCCTATATTTTAAGGGCATATTATACACTCATTTCGTATATAATACGCTCATAAGGTATCGGTAATAGTAACCAAACACACTGTAGAATGATTTTCTTAGCCAAAACGGCAGGCAACTGAAAGTTGCTCATATTTTTTTGTCAGACAGCAACTTATTCTTAAATGTTCTTAAATGTCTTTGGTCGTTTCTACTCTTGTTGGAACTGTCTAACATCAACTCAAATGCTGCTAAATTTTGTATGAAACTAAAATTTTTCGTCTTTTGTTCTATTATCTTATTATTTTATTATGGGATTAAATATAATGAGCACCAAAAAATACTTTGAGATCCTAAGTTACGTTACCCAAAAAAAAATACTAAACACCAAAAAAATTGTATTCAAAGACCAAATATAGTAAATGATCACCAAATATAGTAAATGATCACCAAATATTGTGGCAAGAAGAACTTAGGAAGCAAGTGCGAGCAAAGCGAGCTCGGGATATTGGGCACCCCGACTCGAACAGGTTAGGTTCGAAGGGGATGGCGGGACCATCAGACCCCGACATCCCCTTCGTGTTAGGTTACTTTAAACCCTGCAGAGAGAAATAGGAGCCCGGGCTCCGTCGACTACGCCTTAGTTCGGAGCTGTGATTTTCAGGTTTTTAATTCTGGTGATCATTTACTATTTCTGGTGATCATTTACTATTTTAGGCAGGATAAAAATGTTTTTTAAGGTTATATTTACTTTATCTGGTGTTATGTTAAACATAAGCCTTTTATTATTAGATCAGATGAACTTTTTTGAATGATACTTTTTGATGTAATAAAAAAAAACAAATGTCATTTGCGTTTTTATTTATAATGCAGGTGCGGCAACTGTCGGTTTTTTGACTATAGAAAAATCGGCCCATATTAGGATAATTAAAAACCCAATTACTTAAACATCAAAGAATAGTTATAGTTAATTATATCGTTACCTCCTGGAAGTGATAAGTTAAGAAAACAAGTCTTTTACATAAATCTCTTTAATCCAAAGACCAAAACCTATTCATAAATATCGTGCTTACAAATAAATAAAGACCTAGAAAATGTACAGCTGGGTACTATAATAAGTTTAGAAACAAAATTACTACAAATATTATTATCACAATCGCCTTTGGTACTATTTCTAGTCTTTAAAAATATATTCAATCGCGCTACTATAAGTTCATGGATCTTTGTTTCCATTGTCTTATATACTACCTATTCATACATGCCTAGAGATTAACGGCTAATGTCACCAATAAATCTGAACCACATCTAAACCGAGTGTCATTATTGTTGTTGAATATTAACTATGACATGAGTGACAACTATTGAACGTGGTTTGGATAATAATATGCTAATCAAATTTACTTTTATTGGTGAAAATCGTCCCAAGTGATTACCACGTTTCCAGGTAAACAAAGTCAATATTGATTATTGATGTAAACCCAAGATTTACGTTCAGCCACTGAAAAAGGTCCACGAAGAAACATAACTCTTCTGACGCAGTTGATTAAAATAATATATGGTCAACAGAAACAAGAGTGTTTGAAAAATTTCAGCTTTATCGGAAATCGTCAAAAGAGTCAAATTTAACTTGCAAGATTTGATTACATACAGACAAATACCGGGACGGGTGAAATTAAATAAAAGTTTGTAAAAGTAGTAAGTGGAAGGAATGTGGGAGGCCTTTGCCCAGGAGTGGGAAAGACCAGGCTAAAAAAAAAAAAAAAGAAGTAAGTGTTCCTGTCTGATATGGATTTATTGTTTTTTTATCAAATTAAAGTCGATGTTGAGGTTTTGTTTCTGTCTATAAAAACACGCAACGAATTGCTTATCTTACCTTTTATGTCAATGATGACTTAACATAAATAACGTCATGATTTTTCGTTTCGAGCATTTTCGAGGACGTGACGAAACGAAAAAATAGGTCTTATCTGAAGTTACATACTCTAGATAAGACCTAGTTTATGTTATAATATAGATAACATTGGAATTAAGATTGCCTGTATGAACATGCAAATGAATTGTCGTTATTTTGTTAAGGCTCTGTTCACACGGCAATGATCAAGTAGGTAAGATATTTTTTGAATCCAGTATTTTAGGATATCGCATGGCAGCTTTATATTGTATGTTTTAGTGAACAGTGGGATGTTTTAACGTGGTCTTTCAAATTATTACAGTAAAATCATTGCCGAGTGAAAGGGGCCCAGTTACAAGATAGTTTAAAATGATAAAATTGAGAATCAAACATAATTGATTCTTAATCTCACACATGGAAAGAAAAAAATGCAATGGACGTTAGTTTATAAATTAGAAGGATCGTACACTATGCACGTAGCACTTTCCCGACATTGTTTCCGCGACGTGTCTTAACACTGCATTGGTAGCAAGGGATATATCGTAGCAATAGTGCTACGAGCTACGGGGCGTAGCAGTTCGTAGAGCAGTTACGCACCGGCTTGACTGTAGCTTAAATTATTTTTGTTTGTCATAATTGAAAGTATCGCAAGCCTTACAAGAAAACTTTATAGGGGGCTTTTTAAACAATGGCGCTGTGGCTAAATACTAAACTATAAGTCTATCAAGGCAGTTTGTGCTGCTAACCCGTGTTTTATACGGCTTTCTCAATGCAAGCGCAAATTTCAGCCACCCTCCCTTATCGGTCGCAAATCGCATTTCTACACAAATAAGCACATCATTTATATCCATTTCATTATAGAATAAAGATTACCGACTAGACAGTGGCAATGACCAAACAGCAACTTAACTGTGATGTTGACAGTGACAGAGTCAAAGGTAAAACAACAGTAAAAGGTCTGGAGGAGGAATTTTGCATTGCGTTGCAAGCCTCGAACGAAGACTAACTACCTAAAACTACTATCACCAAACAGTGCACTTGTGAGTGGGGTTCATAGGCGTTCCTGGCGGGCACTGGAACTCCCGTGCGAAGTCGTGTGAGTTGGACAGTGTGCCGATGACGCGGAACCTTCCCGGTGAGTGGACAGCCGTCTTCAGCTTGTTCCGCATCGCTTCGGGACGCATCGCTCCGCACCACACCTGGAAATATCGTATGGAGAAGTGACTTAAAGAATGATTATTTTATATCGGGCAGAAAAAGCAAAATCCGAACTCATAAGGGATACCAGCAAACTTTCTTAGGAAAGTTTTGCTCTTTTTTATGAAAACAATTTTACATACTTAGTTTTTTATGTAGCTATTCGTAAATATCAACTTATGAATCGCAGCAGTTACCGCTGAGCCCCCAAAGCTACAATCTTTGCTAATTCAAGCTCAGTTACCGATAATCATCATAAACTGCCTAGCCTTTTCCCAACTACACACATCAAAAGTGTCTAGGGATCAACATATATTTTTGCAATAACTTTTCTCCTGATTGATATTAATTAAAATTTTCTTTAAGGATTCATCAAATAAAGTGTTTTCGTTTGTCACAGTAACGATAAACCAAGTCACCTTTGCATTAATAAAGAAATTTGCCATTTTCCTAATAAAGGGATTTTTGACATTTGAACCACTAACATTAAAGTTCGAAAAAAAGACTGAAATAACAATTTTCTTTAAAATTTTATTGGGTAACTTAAACAATTAATAATCCGTGTTTCTACCGCGAACACTAACAACACAAGAACATCGGTTTGGCATGCTCAAAATGAGTTCATCCAAATCACGCTGTGGAATGGCCGCCCATGTTCGTTGCAACAACAAAAAAAGGTCTTCTTGCGACTGGATACCCTCCATATTCGGCAGAGCTCTTCTCTGTAGCATATCCCATGCATGCTCAATCGGGTTCAAGTCTGGCGACTGAGCAGGCCAGGGCAGGACATTGATGTTAGCTGCGGCGAGAGTCTGTCTTACAACTCTTGCGGTGTGCGGTCGTGCATTATCATGCATTAACTGAAATAAGGGACCGATTTGCACTTGTAGAGGAACGATGACGTCTGATACAATCGTCTCAGCATAAATTTGAGCGTTGAGGTTGCCTCTGATCCAAATCAACTCAGTTCTTCCGCCGATCCAAATACCCGCCCATACCATGATGGTTCCACCACTATAAGGATGGACTTCCTGGCAGGATTTTAATCGCTGTTGGCGTCCAGGGGTTCTCCAGTGTCGTATACGTCTTGTATCCGGTCTCATACCAAAACGAGACTCATCAGAAAAGCACACGAAACGCCATTGTTCTTCTGCCCAATTTCTGTGTTCAAGAGCCCATTGATATCGAATCCTACGATTGTGCATTGCTATAGGTGGTACCCGTAGCGGTCTTCGGGAATGAAGGTTCACTTCATGCAAGCGGTTTCTGACTGTTTGGTCGCTAATTAAGTTCCCTGAAGAGTGATGAAGCCTCACGGCTAACATCATGGCGGTTATTGTTGGAGCTCTTCGAGTTAAGATTTGAATGTATCGGTCTTGTCTCCGTGTGGTGCAGCGATACCGTCCTCCATGGCGCTCAGCCACGGTACCAGTGCTTCGGTAACGTGTCCAAAGTCGACTGATAACACTCTGACTTGTATTCAGAGCTAAAGCCACAGTACGTTGCCGGGAACCAGCTTCTATCATTCCCACGGCTCTGAGCATTTCTTCCCTGCTTAAATGACGTCGCCGCTCCATAATAACGTTGGTTTTAATCAGTAGTAGGGAAACAGTAGCACTAATAATGTCTTCAATGCGTTGTATGTTTTTATAGGGAAAATATTGACAGCTGATTTTCATCTTTTACTCGAATTTGATTCACAGTTCCTGATTCAAATTATGAAATGCACCAAAAAGGATCCATATAAATTTATAAAATCATAAATTTATTACAAAGCCACATCTCAATCTCAAGAAATCCGCATAAAAATGCTTGATCCCTAGACACTTTTGATGTGTGTATATTGGGGTCGGCTTCCAGTCTAACCGGATGCAGCTGAATACTAGTATTTTACATGGTGTGACTGCCTATCTGACCTCCACAACCCAGTTAGTTCTCGGTAATACGATACCCAATGGCAGGACTGGCTGGACTTCGTTACTGTCCATATGAAACTTAAATATTGTTTCCAGTGAAATTTATTTCTTGCCCATGGTTTTTTTGAGAATGTTTCAGTAAGGGTCAAATTGCAGATTTTAAATTGTGATAAGTCTACTGTCACCTGTGCAAAGTTGAGGAAGAATAACTGCGTGTGAGTATGATTGAGTCCTGGCAACGTCTCACCCTTGACGCCGTGTCGTTGCACCCAATGCAAGTATGCGCGGAACGCTTGCTTGACACCGCCATTGTCAGCTATGTTCTCACCCTGGAGACAATGATAAGGACACGAGGTAATAACTGCTTAGTAGCGGGTAAATAGGATCGCATTTAATTATGGCACACATTCAGACATTGGCTGTTGCCGAAAAACCCCGATGGCAAAACTATAAACCAAAGAGGTTTTGAACTGGTTTGAAAACGCCTGAAAATGTAGGATCAACAAAATTTCCCTTAATCATTAAAGTTCATAACATCAGACCTGTAATCCCCGAAAGGTTAGGCAGAGGTGTACCTAATAGTACACCCACATTTCGCCAGTTATGTTTAAAACCCATATAATAGGGGGGCTCGCCTATTGCCATCAACTGACACAAATCCAGTCTCCGTGGCTGCTACTAGAGAAAATCCTTGAAAAACCCAATAACACTTTGCTCGACCTGGGAATCGAACCCGGACCTCATCTTGTAACCACTGGACCAATGATGCAGTCACATAAAGTTATACATAATATATCACCTGAGTATTAACACCATCGAGTTTCATATTGACTTCAGGCACGACATATTGCCCGTACTGATCGATCAGGCACTGCGCACGACGATGGAAGGCCTCTATCGCCGAGTCTGACCACCAGCGGTGGAGGTTACCATCGCAGTCGAACAGACGGCCTTTGTCGTCGAACCCGTGCGTTATCTCGTGACCTGGAAGAACATAGCGGAAGGAGAATTTAATTAAGAAGTTAGTAACGTACTAACTTTACCTTAGTTTAATAGTGGTGAATGTAGGGGGCTATCTTCGCAAATGCTAATCAGATTCCGAAAATTATTTCACTAAATGGGAAGCTACATTTTCCCAGTTTCATAGGCTATTTAAGATATTCCCGTGGAATACAAAAAACTATATGTATGTGTTATTTGAAGCTCTTTGCCCTTTTCCTCCTTTTATTTTATTTTTGGGTTTTTGCCACTTTTGTTTTTTCCACCTTAAAATATCGTTTCTTAGGCCATTCAAGTATTACATTAGCAGAATTTTTGTGTCGTCACATCCTGCTCTCTTGATAAATGCATATAGGATGACTAGTAATTAGTTACTGATACTTAAAAACGTGATAATACTCATGATAACAAACAACTTTCCCGAAGAATTTTTTATATACTCATTCACGTTTATCACAAGCTGATAGGCCAAAGGCGCGCGCGCGCGAATTTCATACGGCTTTTGTTTTATTGTGTACTCATTTGTTCATAGAAGACTTGGCATGGTAAAGAAAATGGTGAAAGCGGAACTGTGGTACTTGTACCTAAACCCATAATATTTAATTACTTAGCTGAAGCTTTTGAAAGTCACGGAAAATTATAACAGCTGTACTTCACCTATTACAACTCCAATGCCGCCATAGTTCAGTGACCTAGGAAAGTGCCTGTGATAAAAGGGAGGCTGCAGAATCCCCGCTGGGAACATGATCTGGTTCTTGTTGCGGCTGTAGTACGCGTTGACAACAGCTGGGGCAGTGTTCCATAGGGTCTTGTTCACTGGCTGGCCGATACTGGAACGAAATGATTAGAATTTTATCTACGGACAATGATTGGCCCAGCAGTAGGATTATAAAAATGGAAATTCTTCTTCTTTCTTTCTAGTGTGGTTTGCGTCTAAGCTGGTGTCAGAGTTTTATGCGCCTCTGACTCGGCTTTACATGCCGTCGAGAAATATCTCTCACAGATCTCTAACTAAAATGTTTGGTTTCCATACGATGTTTTCCTAACTAGTGATAATTAGACAATACGCATATGAATCGGAAAGTTCAAAGATGCGTGACTTTGGTTCGAATTCGTGACCGTGACTTGGCAGTCAGAGGAACACACCACTAGGTGTTCACTGCTATATTAACACTTTGGACACAGACAAATATGATAGTGTGTGGCAATGTAGGCATCCATAGAATTGAATTAAGAAGAACTATCATAAATCTGAATTTCATACGATTGACTTGGTCAGAGCAGATTGAGACATGGTCCTAAAAAAATTAGGCTTATGTTTAACATAACACCAGATAAAGTAAATATAACCTTAAAAAACATTTTTATACTGCCTAAAATAGTAAATGATCACCAGAATTAAAAACCTGAAAATTACAGCTCCGAACTAAGGCGTAGTCGACGGAGCCCCGATACGCGGGGCTCCTATTTCTCTCTGCAGGGTTTAAAGTAACCTAACACGAAGGGGATGTCGGGGTCTCAGTTCGCTCGCTCCGCTCGCTCACTAGACCCCGCCATCCCCTTCGAACCTAACCTGTCCGAGTCGGGGTGCCCAATATCCCGAGCTCACTTTGCTCGCACTTGCTTCCTAAGTTCTTCTTGCCACAAAATTTGGTGATCATTTACTATATTTGGTCTTTGAATACAATTTTTTTGGTGTTTAGTATTTTTTTTTGGATAACGTAGCTTAGGATCTCAAAGTATTTTTTGGTGCTCATTATATTTAATCCCAAAAAATAATATACATATGTATACGCCGTCGGTATTACTAGCCTAACTCCCGCACGTCTCTGATTACTTGATTACCTACATTAGGTGCCCGGAGCAGAGATAAATTGGCTCACTGGAATAGTCGCGTGTTACATTATCTAGACATTTGAAACAGACCTGCACTTTCTTAATGAATGGAAAGTTTTCATTTTACTTGATTTGTATGTAACTTACCGTGATTGCTCCATCTTCGTCAAATGCTGTAGTATATTCAGAATATTCTCGAAATATTTATCCGGATGTATTTTCACTTCTTTATATCTATCATCCAGCTCTTTCTTGTTCAGTATAAAATCGGGATATCCTATTCTCAGCATCATGGCGTCTACTTTATGTGCTGCCAGTTTTTTGGTCTTGTCATCGATCCAATCTGTCATATGTAGCAGTTCTCTGAATGACTGCTGTATCTCTCTTGTCATGTACAATGTGTCGTTCTTGCTCATTTCGTCGAAGTATTTTCTGACGAACATAGACCCTAATGCCATCCCCATGTTGGAGTTGACCTGTGAAACGCAGTTCTTCCATCTTGGCGGTGCTTGCTCACGACCGAATAGTATGAAGTAGAACCTGTAAAATAATAACCTTTTAGGAATATTTGTTAATTCTGCAGTAAAAACGACTGGTCGTTCATAGACTTGCAGTTAAGCTCATCAACGAAAATGTTTATTTATGGTCGCATTAAATTAGGAACACTTCGCAGACGTGATGGTATCTATACACCGTGTAAATCACCTCATCACGAAGCCGTCAACCAAGCATTCTGTACATGAAACTAAGTAACTTCAAAAATTATTGCTGGGAAACGACTTTTTTTGGGGGGTGTAAAATCATGTTTTGTGGTAGAACTCAATGTAACACACTCAAAACACTGATGGACTGATTGAATAGTACGGGGGTCGTGGAGGTGTTTAAAGTAAAAATCATACATTAAAAACTTGTATTTAAAAAAATACTTGTCAAAAAGTTTGAAGTTTGACCCCTAATATCTCCGTAACTCGAAGGTTCCCAGGTATGGTGTAGAACAAAAAAATGATCGCAATGACAGGGAGAACCAGTACCTTTCGGCTTCGTTAAGAGGTGTTTTACACCCTTTATAAATAAAAATAAAATATAAAATATCCCGTAACATTTACATAGTATTACTTAACCGGCCGCCGTCTATACTGCGCAACGGATTTTGATGCGGTTTTTATCAATAGACAGAATGATTCAAGAGGAAGGTGTATAATTTATCCCTGAAATCCACAAAAAAAAAACCACGCGTACGAAGTCGCGGGCAGCAGGTAATAACAACTAAAGGTCACAATAAACATGAACTTACTGTTGTTTCGCAGATTGAAATCTGTCATCCAGGTTGTTGACCCTGTGCCTCACGAATCTCCAGAGCAGGTAATTTGCCAAAATGCTCGGGTCAGTGTCATGTATCAATTGAACTAAATGCTGCCAATAAAAACAGAGGGGAAGGGGATTACGAATGAAAAAAGGTGAATGATTGTCTTTCGTTTAACTTCTTTCGTCGGTAAGATTGTCTTTCTTGTTACCAGAGTTTTTGGCGTCTGGATCGTATTCAGTCCAGTTGAAATAGTTTCTAGAAATAATACTCATTGACAACCTACTAACCTAAGCCTAAAATCAACATCCATACTAATATTTTAATGCGAAAGTTAACTTTAACCATTTCACGCATTAATGGCTGAACGGATTTGGCCAGGGATAGAACATAATCTGGGTTTACGTATGGATTCGTTTTAATCCCGGTACCATTTTATATGCGATTCCGTGAAATAACTTCAATAACGTGAAAAATATTTCAAAATCTAGTTATAATTAATTTAAAAAAAAAAAGGAGCTTACCCTAACATAACACAGAGCAAACAGCACAACAGTTTCATCAGGACGTACAGTTCTGTTCATGACGATGCACAGGTATCGTCTCCACTTCACTTCGGGCACCAACTCTTCGAGTTTCCCCAGAGGCATCCTTCGGTACAGCTCTGATACATTCCTCCTGTCTTCTGGCGCTGATGTGATCTTGGCTAGTCTGGAATATTTGCAGACAGATTATCTTTTCGTGTAAAATTCTTGATGGCAAAGAATGAAACTCCTCATCATCTGCCTAGCCTTTTCCCAAAGTATCTTGGGGTCGTCTTCCAGTCCAACCGGATACAGCTGAGTACCAGTATTTTACATGAAACCACTACTTAACTGACCTTCACAACTCAGTAATTGGGTAATACGATACTCCTTGGTAAGACTGGATGTTGGCTTCTGACTACTCGTAACGACTGTCAAAGATCTACAAATGACAGCCGGGACCAACAGCTTAACGTGCTTTCCGAGGCACGGAGGAAACTCGGTATATAATTATGGCCACCCATCCACGGACCAATCTCGGCAAGCACGACTTAACCTTAAAGATCGACCCGCGAACCTGCGGCTGTTATTATATAGCCACGAGCTCCTCAGAATAAAACTCCTAAACTTAAGAAAATCTAAAACGCAAGCGCGGTGTGTTGACTGGCTATACACTAAATTCATTGTGTGTATTTTGAGATGTTTCATGATATTCTGTTATGTTTTCGCGTTTAACCTAAGATAAGAATAGAAGCCTTACTTTATTTCAAATTCAATCAATTCGTCTGCACTTTTCGTAACGTGATTAGCATCTCCTCCCAGCAATATTGCAATTTTTATTAAGTAGTTTTTATAAGCGGTCAAGTAGACTTTATTTGATTCTTGTAAGAAATAATCCCGTGTTGGTAATCCTGCAATTACACGTGAATCATTTATAAATGAAGTAAAAAGAAAAATAATCAAAATAAAAACAATAATAATGACGCTACCCAAGCTCGTTTGGTCGAACTGAATTACAAATTCATCAGAATTTTTAATATCAGGTCCAACCCATTCTGATATAAGAATATCGTTATTATATAACCTCAGTTTTGCCATTAATTCTAGCCAATCAAATTTGGAAGAATTCCAGGCAGGCTTTAGGATCGGCCAGCCACCGAGAAGGTCTAATAAATCTACCAGGGGCTGATGCGCACGCTTTTCTAAGATTCCATAGTTCATACAAGATTTGAACAGGAATCTTGCTTTCAGAGCAGCATCACCATTTGCTGGATCGCCTTGCGAAATGATTGTGACAGTTTTAGCTCTAAGTGTTGTTGATTTTATAAATTTTCCTTCCAGTAACGTGGTTTCCCTTTCTCTTCGTCTTTTATATCTTTCACTGTAAGCCATCAATCTTCTACCATATCGAACTTTCTTAGACTTCATTATAAGCTTTCTTCTGTGTTCTTTGTTTTTTGGTGCTGTTTCAGATTTGTTGGTTAATCGTTTAATTCTTTCTTTTTTAAATTTATGATGACGAGAAAAATACTTTCGAAATTTCGTTTTGATCTTAGATATTGGTTTCAATACTTGTTTTGATTTTTTGTTTAAGTATCTACGAATACGGTATACTATTTGGGTTTTATCTTTATCGCTAGTACTATAGCGGTATTCATCTGCAGAGGTGTTATTCAACAAATCTTTTGAATGAGTTTCCATTGTGTCCAAACCTCCAGAGTGAAACGCCACCAGGGAATCCTTATGCGGATATTTCATCATCAGTAAGAAATTATCTTTTAAGTCTAAATTAGATCCTGGATACTTGCAGGGTATCTTATCCTTGCTTTTAAATTCTAATAATTCTTTTAAGACTGTATCTAAATTTTCTCGGAGCATTTCAAAGGTATCGTATCTGAAAAGGATGAACATGTTATTTTGGTTGCTTTTTGGTAACACAGTAGAACGAATAATGACAATAACAAACCCTGCTTTATCAGCTGGAATGGGATTGAGGGCAGGCCAGTTCCCACAGGCATACTGATAAAAGTCGTGACACGGATCGGCTTCGGCGTCCATGTATTGTTTCATTATATTTGCTTGTGTAGTTCTGATTTGATCTCTGTCGCCTTGACCCTTCCAGAATGCATGAATACCTAAATTAAAAACGTTGCTAGATTGTCTGAACTTGCGGGGTCTGAATGCAACTTGGTGGGGACCAAGCAGTCTCAACAGTTAGACAAAGGAGATTTTTTTAATTCCGATGTCAACTTTGTCCCATAAATCGATTTATTGCGTTAGGGGTAACACAGTTGGATTTATTCATTTCGTACAATTCGGTTGGAAGCAGACCCCAGCATAATTGGGAGGAGGTTAGGCAGATGATGATGACGATGTAGGGCAGAGTGGAATAATCCCAAATTAGGTTGTACACTATGAAAGGACCTACGTCATGCACGTTGTTGTACGACTAACCTTGGCTCAATTTTGACCAGAGTCAATTGGATAATTCGCGACACAACGTACAAACTATTATCGAATTGATTTAGCTGTCTATCATACAATGGACAGAAGAATTGCTTAATGGTTCTAGAATTAACTACCTGGGAACGACAAGGAAAGAAGGAAATTCCATTAAGTGCTTATTTTCATCATTCGATTGCCTGAGTTGATAGAGAAACAGTTTCCAAGGTTTTCCGTGCCGCTTAGTTTCAATCAATAATTCATTAAACCTATCGCAGTACACTGCTGGAACTAGGCCTCTCCCAGGATGCACTTCAATACTGTGTCTTCCTCCTTCTGCCTCCAGTCTGACCACCACCTTTTGAAGCTTAGCTTGTTTACCAATAATTTGGTCTCCTAAGTCCTTATTCTAGATGGGAGCTACAGCCTTATCAAATACCTGCATAAGACTTGGAAGGTTTGTATTTGTGTGCGGAGGAGATCATTTCGCCCTCTTCCAGCTCAGGCTGGCCACGGACTTGTTCCACCACGTCATCTAATGGGCCTCGATCCACGTGCGTCTCCGGACGAACTATGCTATTCAATCAACAAGTAGTATGAACAATTTGTACGGTTAACGCATGTCAGTTAACGTTTGGTCAGAGACCTGCTTTCATTTCATGTTTTGCAGGGAATAACCCTCTAAGCCAGGTTTTATGGTATTTTAGGTGTTATGCAAAAGCTTGGTTATACTTATTTGTTACAAATATACGTACTGGGGCAGTCGTAGCTTTAAATGTGAGACTAGGGCACATACCTACGATAAATCATGCTATTTTTTATAAATGGAAAAATCTGGCTGAAGAGTTACGTGGTCGTTTGGAGATAAAGGCGTTTTTAGAATCGGACGTATCCATACTAATATTATAAATGCGAATGTCACTCTGTTTGTTTGTTTGTTTGTTACCTTTTCACGACTAAACGGCTGATCGGATCTTAATGAAATTTGGCAAGAAGATAGATTTCAACCTGGGGAAGGACATAGGCTATATATCATCACGCTCTGACCAAGAGGAGCGGAGCAGCAATGAAAAATGTTGCGAAAACGGGGAAAATTTGTCGCAGACGAAGTTGCGCAGGACAGCTAGTTAAGTATAATAAGTATTAAGGGACCTAGAACATGCTCATAATTATGCATTGGAGACCCATACGCTACAAGGGATTACCTCTCAATATCTCTATCTTCGTCGTCATACTGATCACTCGAGTCTGAGTTCTCGTATTCCTCTTCAGCCTCACTTTCACTCTCCTTATCTTCGCCATCATCCTCACCGCCTTCATCTTTATGCACTCGATGAGGTCCTTCTTTGCTAAAAGTAGGTTATACAGTCTTCTAAATTACACCAGATGAATTTATGAGCACTAAGAAAATTGCAGCATGTCAGGAGGGCAGTGGTGGTATTTGTTTTTTTTTTAAAGCTGTTATATGGCTGCTGGGCAAAGGCCTGTGTTAAAATTTCATATTTATATCTTTATTTGCATTCCATAATGTGTGAAAATCTTACATAGGGCTTAAAGAAGGTTTACGGAAACCTACTGTAGGCCACAGCAAAAGTATAAATTATTTTACAATTAACAAATTAGCTTATGTCTCAAGAAAAACAAACTTACTCATAATCCTGAGAGGTGAACCTAAAATGGCTCATCCGTTTCACCCTGGTCGGCGTCGCATGCTGCTTGTCCGAAGAACCCCATATCAAAATGTCACTGGTCACATTACCCTCGTAATATTCTCGTTTAGAATTAGCATTCGACCGAGCAAGCACTATCTCTTCAGGCGGCAGAAACGACGTACGGAACCCTTGAAACACATCCCTTTCCTCAGGATCGACCTCGCCTTCCAACCGGGTGTAAACTTTAGGGATGTCTTTAACAATATATTGGTCAGTGGGATCCCCTAAGAGGTCATGGGGTCTTCTGATAAGGTAGTACGCAGCAGCAACGAGTGCCGCGAATGTTACTACAGAGAAGAATCTACAGAAAGTTGCACTTTTCGAACTAGTTTCGACTGATACAGTTTGTGATGGTATTCGTGTGTCCACGCGCGTCATGGCAGCTTCTGACTGACAGAGCAACGGCGGATATTCGTAACTGGAACATCATACATAGCCATACAAACTGCGTAGTGGTCGTTGTAATCTTGACCCTGTTGTTGCAGCCGGCAAGCAAATTGCTTACAATCAACAATACAATTTATGTACGCCAACTATTTTTAGATTGCCCCGTTTATGTAAAGTTTTTTATTTCATCATGAAGTGTATTCGCATAAGAATGAACTGGCAGTGATCGATGACCTTTTTTAATCATGGAAAAAATACAGTGACAGTGACAGTTTTGAACAACGAAATTAAGGTTTTTTTATATAAAGGTCTTTACAATATTATGGGAAATGATGGAACAGAACAAAGCCGTTACAATGACTTCGTTTGCTGAACTAACGAAACAAGTACATCTAATCAATGATTTGATTCTAGCCGATATGATTTGGGGTATGTTTATCATTTCTATAATCCTTGAGTCTGTATCATGACTGTTCATATTATTATGTTATCTCGCACCTGTTGATGATAACAGAAAAATGTGATGGTACATTTACACGCTAGCCGAGGCTTGCCAAACGTCCACAAACACAAGCGTGTGAACAGGGTGTTTGGCTTGGCTTGCGTGAGCTTGTCGCCGATACGGACTAGTGTCGGTTTTTGAACACAGATCAAAGGAAGCTTGCGGCAAGCGCCTGCGACGTATTTACACGTTGGCGCGTGTTTAGTTTAGGTCACAAGCTCGCATAAAACGGACGTTTTTAGTTTTACGCTACTATTTTTTTCTGACAACAGCCAATACGAACTATTAGATATTGAAAAAAAAATTGTTAAACGAAAAGCAACTTCAGCGTCTACGTCCGCCATGCTTGCCTGTCTGGAACACACTAACGCAGTAACGCACTCGCAAGCGTGTAATTGGGATCCAAGCGTTTGTAAAGGCTTGGAGCTTGTGGACGTTTGCCAAGCCTCGGCAAGCGTGTAAAGGTGGCATAACACTTCTCCAAAACAAATTGATATTTAGATAGATAAAAGAGTTTTTTCCACCTATTGGAAGGTAGTTTCCCATTCTTTAATAAAAGTAGTTCATCATCATCATTGTCTTCCCCTTATCCCAATTTATTTGGGGTCGGCGCAGCATGTCTTTTTTTTCATACTTCTCTATTACTTGTCATCTCCTCAGAACAAACAAAAATATTAAAAAAAAATACGAGCGACTCTAAATTAATAAATAAAATTGAAGTGTCTGTTTGTTTATAATATTAAAATAACTTTCACTGGCGGATAGCTGATGTAATAAGGAGTAAAGGCTACTACTATTTTAGAAAAATTCTTTTTCCACGTCGTGGACACAGCTAGTTTACAAATAAAGATAATGGATTGGATTGATCGGTTTCTCGTCAAAGACAATTTTCTAAATTTTAACAGAACATTTCAGTTTATGACAATCCAGCCAATTGAAATATACTTTTAAACTCTTTCTATGAAACAGAGGAAGGTGAAACTACCAAAGAGGCGGTCTCCTTCAGCAAGCACCTTCTTGCTACCAAGTACTGGTTCGCGCGCATTTCTTATGCGAACAAAAAGAAATACCTACTGGCGTTGCTTCACGACGTTCGCAGTGCATGGGCTCTCTCCTTGCTTCTCAAGTCTATGTGGAACTGCCGGTCTAAGGATGCTGTACTGTCTGTTAGCGAGTAAGTAACTATATTTATTCTATTAAGAGTTCCCTTGTAGCGACACTACAAAAAGTACTAAATCAACGTAGAACAAGAAGTACTACAGCGCCATCTATGACCCACTTTAAGAACTAACATCAAATTCGTACATCGCGCAAGTAAAGTTGTTTCGTGACTATACGGGTAAACCCGACAGCAACTGTCGGGCTGTAGCCCACCAGACATAACGCCGGTCTGGTCGGTTTTTGACCTTGGCAGTATTTCGTGAAACCCCAGCCTTCTCTCTCACATTTCATCGCGTCTCCTGATTCCTCGTTGGCTTGATGTGGCGGTGTTTTATGCAGCAAAAAAATCTCCTTGTATTTTATAACGTAGTGAATCTTTCGACTCGTGACTTTAGGTCATAATTAGTCAAGGAGTTTTCACGACGTCTTATTGTTATGAAGGTATAGAAGTACGAGCTTTCGCATCTACATAACCTTATAAAACCAGATTTGTGTTTTTGTGAAAGGTGCTGTTGTGGCGTATGACTTTCAACATGACAAGATGTGGACATCCAGTTGTGGCCATAATGCTAAGTTACTTGATGAAATTTAATTATAATTTCTAATAATGAACAATTCCACAGACCAAACGTGTATACCAGCTACGACCAGGTGCCGATGGATCACAACAGGACGGCCTTGCCAGCGCACACTCTTGCGAAAGTTATGAAAAACGACCGCATTTGGTTTTATTCACTTGAACCGGTAAGCCTTGGTAATAATTTCAAAAATTGTTTCTTGTGGTTATAATCGATGCCGTGTTCAGCCCCCGTATTCACAAACGGATTCGATTTCGATTCGGAAAGTCGTATGTCTATCTCGCTCGCTTTCGTAATGCCAAAACAAGATAGACATACGACTTATCGAATGGAAATCGAATCCGAGCGTTTGTGAATAGGGGGCCAGATGCCTGAACGGTAAGGCGAGGAAGACGTGTATCCATACTATACCTAGCGTTTACACCACTAGACAAATGAAGCAGTACTAAATAATCCAGTATATAACTCCTGAGGTCCTGGGTTGAATTCCCAGGTCGGGCAAAGTGTTATTGGGATTTTCCTTCAGGAATTTCTCAGTAGCAGTCACGGACTCTGGATTTGTGCCCGGCTGATGGCAATAGGCTCACCCCTATTAGGTACATGGGACTTAAACGTAACTGGCGAAATGTAGGCGCACTGTTAGGGACACCTCTGCCTAACCCTTCGGGGAGAGCTGACGTTATGTTATGATATATATAACCCTTCAGGAGTCTCAAGCCCTGGTACTGTCTGAGCTGACGACAGTAGCCGGCGGACCCGCCATGTGGGAGGTGCTGCGACTAGCGCAACGGCTGTACGAACGCAGTCGAGATCTGATGCTAAAGAACATCCAGGAGTGCATCGTTATCAACGACAATATTACAAATGAGGTATGGTATAGGTATGGTACAGGACCAAATTGGCTAGCGATATTACAGATGTATGGGTCTCGATATCTATGATCTCTTGGTATCCAATCCGCCACTGACATTTTGCTATAGCAAAGTATATTTAACCTTGTCAAACTAAAGCATAGGCTGTCTTTCGTACTGACTACCAAGTCATAGGTCACGAGTTTGAATCCAATTAAGGCACCACTGATTTTTCGGATTCATTTGCGTGTTGTAAAATTATCACTTGCTTTGGTGAAGAAAAAACTTCGTGAGGAAACCAAACATGTCTGAGAGATATTTCTCGACGGTATGTTCAGCCAAGTCAGAGGCCCATGGGTGGCATAACAGTCTGAGACGAAGTTAAGCACTAACCACACGATAAAGAACAAGACAAACTGAAGCATATGTTTTCATTTTGTCAGAGATGTGCACGGTAGCTAAACGGTGAGAATAAGATCAGCTCTAGCAGCTCTAGAAAATAGGGGATGATCACATTTTTTTTTCTTTGTCCGTCTGGTTGTTTATTGAAAAGTATTGGACACGTATTTTTTCTTTTTTCACGTCGTCATAAAATTACAGAGATATTTTGAGTTGAAATGGCGCATGACGTCACATGTAGGTAAGTTTTATACCTACCTACTTGTGACGTAGTGAGCACCCACTCTCCAACTTTAAAGAGTTTTAACTAAGTAATTTTTTCATGTTATGATAAAACAAAAAATACGTGTCTAATATTTTTGTATTAGTTGTCTGACGGACAAAATAGAATGTCGTTTTCTTTACCCAGTCGTCACCCCTATTGTTTACACATTAGCTTCTCTTATTATCATCCTTGCTCTGCTTCATGTTTAAGAAGAGCAAGTAAAATATGAAGATTATTGAAGATTCGCTTTGCGTCTGTGTTAGGAAACTTGCATAGTTGAACATTTTTCCACCATAGCTAAGCCAGTTATATATTGCTGTCACTTTATTTATGTAATCATCTCAGAAACCAACGGACCAGGCACACCTCCAAGAAGTCGGTGCGGCTGACGACATACGCTCAACTGCTACACCGCCGTCGCCGCCGTCTGATGCACAAAAAGCGGTTAGTGTACACTTCTTTAATCAATAGTTTAGTTCCCTTCAAAATGGTTGAGTTGAATGATGGCTGATACATGCGTCATGTTCGTGAACGGGCGCTGTCAGTTGTGACTGGTCATCTCTTAGCTGCCACGGTTTATTTTAATTACTTTATTTTTTTATTACTGATTTAATCTTTTACTCTGGACGCTCTTAACTTGCCCGTATTTCTACATTGCTCTCACATATTTGTAATTCTTAACATGAATGATGTAACCAAGATTTTGTAACATATTTTGATTTAAAAGAGTGTCCATGGAGTTTCTTGCCCGTTCTTCTCCATAGAGATCTACGCTACGGAATGGGCAACTACAGTACTTTCACAAGTTATTATGCCTTGTGACTGGGACTGTAGCTTCGCGTTTTATTTTGTTTTGTTGACTTTCAAAAGTGCCTGTAATGGTCTAATTGAAATAAATGCTTTGACTTTGACTTGACTTTGACTTTGAATAACTTTACTTATATCTTATGAATAGCGTTAACACCGGTGGGCCGAGATCCCAGGGATGCTAGACCTTACTTATTTTATGATTAACAAAATGTGTCGCTTCGAGTAGTGTTTGTATGTACTGTGAATGTATGGTTATCTGGTAACTTGTGCCGACCGGCCAATTTTTAGATATCTGATGTTAAAATTACGTAAAAACAATGCAATGTTTTCTGAGTGCTGATTTTAAAATGATGTTGCAAAGAATATTGTTATAAATGTATAATCAACAGTGCCAGATACTTCCCGTTGACGGAAAGTTTTGCCAGACGCTTTAAAGCTCTCTGAAAAATATTGTTTATTTTTCACAGTTGGAGGCAAACTTGACCATGTGGAATGGAACCATCAAATCGATGCGCGACAGTTTAAAACTGGAGGAATTGGAGCTGACCTTCAACGACGGCACGAAGAGAAAGATGTGGAAGGTCAACCGTCAGAAACCCGAAAACATAGAAACTGTTGACTTTGTTAGTCTTTCACACCTATGATTTCCAAAGTATTAGGTCTAAGTGTACCAGTGTTCACCCCACGTTTATAAATCTTTAGGTCGCATACATGTAGGGCTTGCCCATTTCCACCAACCAGGCTCAAATCGACGTTCTTAACTGCTACTGCGAAATTCTTGTTAGTAGTTGAAAAGCTAAAAGCAGTCGAACTCGATGATAATTAAAAATCTATGACAATGAACTCTGTACAGCAATGTTTCCTTAACGAGATATTTATTTTAGTACATGAAGGGCTTACAGCTAATAAAAACAAACAAAAAAGGGAACCATAGTCACCAGACAGCAATTGTATTTTTTTTTTCAATGTTTCTTATATAGATGGCTAGTCTCCGCTGAGATTGGAAAACGGTCAGGTAGATTAACATCATCAACACCTTTTCACCTCCAGGTGCAGCTACTACCATCAGCCATTGGCAAGAGGATCTTATTATACCTTCCTCGTGCGCAACTCGGCGAATATGCCAAGGTCAATAAGTACTGGGCGTATCTAGTGGAAGAATTGAAAGCTGAACTAGCAGCCAGGATCAAGATCAACACCGACTGTGAAAGATTAAATGTATAAACACTGTTTTAAGGCTTTCAAAGTTTATAAGAAAACTTTTTTTTTATGGATGGCTAATCATCAAATGACCCCTCCTGCTTTGGGCGGAACGGAAGGGAGTGTCAGACCTGTACTGAATAAAACCCATCCATGTACCTTCTTTGCCCTTTGTGTTCCAGGGCCACGGTATCTCTTTCGAACAGTCCCACAGCCCTGTTTTATATCTAAACTCACACTATACTTACACTTAGTTTCGATTATGGCGCTTGCAACAGCGTCGAAATATTGGGAGCTCACAATAAATAATAATTACAGAAGATACACCATCAGTATAGTGACAATACAGTATGACCACTTTAAGCGTGCAGTTCAAGGTGGCGTTTCTTGTCAAGAAAATTTGTATCAATACGTAAAACTTAATAAGTACATTTATTTTAGTTCTGTTTTCCCGCCTGCCCAGATAAATTGTGTGAAGTGTTTGTACTGTCAAAACAAATTATGGAATTTTTAAACAGAAGCAAAATCAAGAGAGAGATAAAACAAAATTTTTGGTGTTATTTATTTCATCAACCTCATCTTCCTGCCCTTGACCCATATATGTTACTTGGGGTTCGCACAACACATTTTTTTCTCCCCTGTCCAACGTTCATTTCATGCGTCACCCAAACCTTCCATAGTTATTGTGGTCTTCCTCTCCATCCATCTATTATGCATCTATTATCCATATATTATCATGGATAAATTGTGATTAAAAGAGTAACGAATATAAAATCGTTACTCCTTTAATCACAATTTATCCATATTTATCACATACCTCTAATATACGAATTCCTTACTTTATCCGTTGTACAAATTTCTTGTCACTCCACAAATCCACCTCAATATTCTCTTCGCTAAATGCAGTCTTATTTCATCAACTTTGCTCTTAAAACGGTGAAGGTAAACATCGTGAGGGAAACCGATAAGTCCTAGAACCAACAAAATCAAAGAGTTGGAGCAAGCCACATGGGCTTCCTTCAACACGGGCACCAATATTCTTATTTATTAATACATTTTGCACATAAAAAGTAACAAAAACAAACTAAGCCATACTACGCCAGTCTATTGCAAGGCTAGTGGAGAGATAGTATAGTAGGTGCTTTGTTCGCGAGTGGAAAATTTCTGATATGCCTAACTTGCAGGAAATGCTGCTGCACCACGACACAAGTCTGGAGATGTTCATTCCACCCGCTGACCGAACGACTCAGGCAAGCTCCCACGGTATCATGAGCACAGTTGCGACATCGCAAAGGGCGCGGTACGCACAGCCCAGCCTAAGACCAAGCGAGAAATCTGCCGGAGCGTACTCGCACAGACAATTCATTTCTGAAAAGCTGACCAAGCCCATAATTGTAAGTTCACAAATTTTCTTCGCTTTTGTAAACTTACAAATTGCATCACAGCCGCTACAATACAGGCGTGATGTTATTTAATAACACTTACAACGGGATATTTACCATGTGTATTATTTACTATTGCAAACGCCATGATCACGGATAAACTTATTACTTGTTTAACCGTGATCTTGGCGTTTGCAACAGCGCCGAAATATCGGGAAATCGAAACAAATAATACACATGGTAAATATCCCATTGTAAGTGTTATTATTAGTGTTAGTGACCATGTCAGTTTAGGCGTGATGTTATTTGTAAGTTTAGGTTAATACTTTATTGTATGGTACCGCCACATTGTGCCAGTTATGTTGAAGATCCACGTAGATACTCCAATACTTAGAGGATGATCCTATTCATTCCTGTCCATTAATCGGGAACTAGATAACAGGCAGCTACTTAAAAATTCTCGGTTGATAAATCCAGTAACACTTTTCCACCATAAATCGAACGTTTAGCAGTTAGGTACTGTTCCGACGAGTAGACCAAAGCAACAGCCAAGTTTTTCGTAAGTCGGATTTATGAATCTGCACTTAAAAATCATTACGGGCTGTTTTGACTACCTACTTACTACTTTTGTAAAAACATGACATTACTATGATTTCATTCAGATTCAGAAACCGATACGCAACATGGCGGATTTATCAGAGCGGCTGGAGAGGCGCGGCGCTGCCGACGAAAACATTTGGAAGTGGTGTGAATGTATACTGGCTCATGCCAAGAAACACAAACGAATTAGACAAGTGAGTACCGATACGTCCGGAAGTCCTCAAAATATTACTTCGGATTCATGAAACTATAGAGGTGTTCCATTTCTAACTGCCACTTTGCCACAAGCCAGGAAGCCCACAGCATTTGATTTTACAGGCTTCTGTTCTTTGTTGTATAATCAGATTATAATGACCGCACTGCCTGCTGGGACACAGCTTTCGTCTTAGAAAGCGTGACTAGCGGAAACCGGGTGCCCCAAAGGCTTTTGATTTTTTCGGTTCTAGGCTTCGGTTCCTCAGTATGTTTTTTTACCGTTTTGTGTATGGTGCTGATTAAATTATTCACCAACACAATGTCTGAACCTACAATCGACAATATCGTGAGCAGGGGTCATTTCCACTGGACAATCATTGCTCTGTTATGGTACTGATTACTTTCGCAATTAATTTTACTCAAAGTCTGTTCTTCTAGAAAGTGGATGATGGAGATGGCGGTGGTGTCCTGTCACTGGGCAAAGTTCACTTTCCTTGTCCTCTTATGAAATTTAGCACGCCAGTTCCTCTAGATCCTCCATTGTACAAAGATCCAATAATGACGTAAGTACAAATCGACAGCGTCCGACCGAAGCTTGATTCCTGGCCGATGCCGATTAATCGGTTATTGCCACAACCTTCAGCCGAAGCAATAGCCAAAGGTTTTATAACCGTAAGAAATTCAGTTCTAGATTAGCTAAAAGTAAATAATAAAGTGTTTTTTAACAACTTTTTTGTGGTTTATTTGGCCGAATGTGGCCAGATCCGAAATCGAAGCCGAAGGTTCGGTCGGTCACTACAAATCTATCACTTTTACATGTAGTACGTAGTTGACCAATTGTCTTATCACAGCCGCTATAGTTGCTAAGTTCTCATGACTGTCTTAAGACATAGTTGAGCATGACACTTTTCAACTTGCATGGGCTTTTAGAATAACAACGCATTTGAAACCCCCAGATATATAGCGACCACCGACTGAAAATAGGGTTGTTTTATAAATAATTACATTAAAACTTCTACATCTACATGCTCAAGGTAATCGCACTATTTGGTATTTTCAGGACTTCTGCCAAGCCAAGAAGAAATGTTTCAGAGTGTAATTTGGTCCACGCTCCAAAAGTAGACATTAAGCGTTATAACCTCTGGACTCGAGACCTTTCGGCTTTATATCGTGTTTTCAAGATACCGTCTTACTTGAGTCCTGAGAAGGCCGCTAGGGAATTGGCGGGAAGGAACCAGAGTGCCAAGTTTCTCTTTTAATTCCAAGGGATTAATATCGCAACTTATCGCTGTTTTTAACAGTCTACATGAATTTGCTGTATTCATCGTGCCTTCATTTAAGTAAATATACACTCCATTTTTTATTGTTTTAATGATCTACTCATGTTTTCCTGGCCCTATGACCATGCATTACTTCGTTAATTCAGATTCCAGTAGCGTAAAGGAAAGGAAGACGAAGATTCACCTCCATTCGTCAAGAAGGTGGTTCTACTCGTCTTATTAAACAACTTTCATGACGAAGTCCCACTTCTCAAACACAAAATATCGAATCATATTCAAACAAATTTTAAAAACCGATTTTTTCTTTTAGAAATTAGAGGGTGGGGGGGGGGCACAATTTTTACGACTTTAATAAAAGCAAACATCTCATCAGAAAAAAGTTAGGTGCTAGACTAGATAGTAACAACTATGAAGATGGCGCTGCGAACAAATGAAACTAGAGTCTGTTTTATCATTAGATTAAATACACCATTAGACATCATAGATTCCTCCATATTCCGCCATTTTCCTGACATCAATTTGCTTCCGAATTCAAAAATACAAAATTAAAAAAAAAATGTAACTTTTGCAGCAAAAATGTAACTTTTCAGGAAATGAAACATAACTTTTGACTTAAGGGCGCTGGCAACACTGGTCAGTCTGTCAAAAACAAAAATATGCAAATGTCAAAAGCTGACAAACATATTTTTCTAGAAGAAAACATAATCATAATAATTTCAATTGTGTGCAAATAAAAACGGTTGCGTAAACTTTCTACAATATCGCTCGAGTTGAATAATGATATATGTGACAAAATTTACTTAGAAGAAGTGAGAATATAGCAAGAACAATGAGTAAACACACGTATACTACGGCAAACCTAACCGATAAAGAGCTGAAGGAGCAAGGTAACAGATTGTTCAGCCTAAGACGCTTCGAGGATGCTATGGCCTGTTACACAAAGGCAATTGTAAGTATAAAGTATTTTTTTCTCAACTATTCACCTGGTTTATGAATATTGATGTTACACAAAGCAACAAATTTGCACCTGTGTTTTTTGATATTTTGAACGTGGTTGCTGTTTATTTTATGAGTTTGCCTGTACTTATTTAACTTATTTTTATATTCTTAAATGAAGTGCACTAGTAAATCTTCCTTAAGAGGGGACTCTAGTGGGCCTTTATCCATACAAACGTATTCCCCTGTTTTTTTCGTGGATGATGCGTCTAGCGGAATGATTTTTTTTTCAAAACATCTAGGTGTTATTAATGTAATACATGCCCCTATCATTTCCTTTTTTTAAAAAAATAACCACTAAAATAATTGACAACAATCAGACAAATTAGATAAGTTTTTAACAAAAAAGAAAATATTAGAAGCATAGATATACTTTTCCTCTAAATTTTGATATAAGAATTATTTAGATCAGTTAAGTTATGAAGAAGAAAACAGCGGAATACAAAACGTCTTTTGGTCAAGATTTTTGTAGGTAAAATCAGCCTGAGCTGCAGTTGTCCCTTTCGCTCTTTACGGGGGCTTGGTCGGGCGCAGAGCGACAGCAATAGTTTCTTCAAATACCTATTCTTCAAATTCCTCTAGGCTAGAGTCCCCTCTTAAATGACAGTTCTACTCAGAGTTAATATTATCCAGGAACATTATTTTCTTTTATATTGTGAAGCCCTTAAAAATGATGATGATGATAACCTCCAAATTCTGCTTACCAATAACAGAACATAAAATTAAACAGTTTAAATCTGATTGATTTACAACCTCATTGTTTTATAAACTTTTTCTTTACATATCAATGTGGAATTTAAGAAATGTTGTGGTTATGATGATGTGGTTTAAACTTGTATGATTGTTATGCTACCTTTTTTCTTTGTTCAAGTTTCCATTCATGATTCACAAGACATGCTATGTTAATTACTTAAAAGAGAATGTGATTTTCATGTTTATAATTATTTATATTGTATTGCTGGTGTCTGCAACTCAGCATCCAAAACGCTGTTTTTTTTGTACAGGAGGGAAAATCGATCATTCAGTCCTCCCCACCTTATTTAAAAAGACCAGCAACTCCTTGTTTTTACTGTTGGAGTTAGATGGTTATGTTGTTGAAATTTTCAACCTGGTTTAGGCATTGGTGATAAAATTCTTATTTCAGTAACTCCACTTTTACTAGCATGATGTACTGAAATGTGTCATTCATTTGCAGTAATTACATCTTTTTAAAAACAAAAAATAAGCAGCCAGTATGCCACAGCCTAATTCACACAGTAAACCAGCACTGTCTTGCTCTTTAAAGAAATTATTAGTCAAACACTGCTTTCTAAATAAAATTGACTCCATTTGGCCTACTTTCACTATCTATTTTGGCTCCATACAGTCTGTACCCCACCATACTCATATATTTTTACTAGTATTGTTAATTCCATAGGCATTTTGTTTCCAATTTTTGCTCACACTAAAGTCCATAATTTTTGCATTATTTCGGCAATTTCCAGTTATTTCTTTGTCAATTTATTGCCAGAGCAGTATTTGCATAACCTTTAAACTAATCGAACTCTTTGATAAATGTCATTTCAGATAAAAAACCCATCGGTAGCAACATACTTCACAAACCGTGCACTGTGCCACTTGAAAATGAAGCGATGGGACTCAACGTGCCAGGACTGTCGTCGAGCACTGGACATAGACAACAACCAGGTCAAGGGACACTTCTTCTTGGGACAGGCCTTGGTAGAACTGGACTGCTATGACGAAGCTATTAAGCATCTGCACCGAGGTAAGTACTACTTTGTTTGCAACTTGCAAAAGGCACTCAAAGGCAGGTCCAAGTTAGTATAAAAAAATAAGCTACAGTCCCAGCTTAGACACTCACAGTGGACAGTAGCAACTCAAGCAACAAGCAACCTAATTGTTATAAAAATAAGATTATTGTGATTTGATGTAGCAGCATGATTACTGTAAAAGGACTAGTTGCCCATTCTAAAGCTCTGGAGAAAACGGGCAAGAAACTCCATGGACATTGGCTTTAAATTAATTAAATAGAAGTATCATTTTATATAAATGACTATTGATTGTCCAATTAGCCCTCTGAACTCTGATGTTATTATTATAAATAACTAATTGGATAAGCTATAAATTGAAATTATTACTACATATCTTCTGTTATTTTCAAGGAAAATGAATATTGAGTTTTATCATTTCATGCAAATTGATGATAGAAAAACATATTGGTTTGTATGTTATAAATAACTAGCTTTATCCATGGCTTTGCCTGCCAGGGGTTGGCTAATTATTCAGACAAAATACTACCAGGACAAAAAGTTTCCAACTCCTACTCCAAGACATGTCTAGCTGTGTTCCTTCAGCTCTTAAGCCTTGGATATGGACATGATAGACGGACAGCATTACTTTTGCATGTATGGAGTATTGATTGCCTGTAGTTATTTGCTTTGTAAATTACATTTTCTTTTTTTTTTTGCTTCATTCTGTTCTACTTCTACTTTTTGTATTCAGCAACGACTTACTGTCGGGCCTACGCTGTCCACCCATAATTAAGTACTAACGCTGTAACATTTAAATATTGTAAAACCAAATGATTTTAAAAGAGTAACCATGGAGTTTCTTGCCGGTTCTTCTCCGTAGAAAAAGACCATACCGAACCGTGCACGTTTTGTCAACGTTTTATAAGTATACATGTAGGCCTAACTAAAAATCATCATTAGTATACCATAGGTATTGGGTGTTATAAAACCGAACTCATATTTGGACAACATTAGTCCTAATTACAAAATCAATGTTAGGTTATTTTTAGACACAGTCAAAAGGATAATTGGATATAGATTCAGTTCAAATCTATATCCAATTATCGTAATTTTAACAAGTAATTAGTAGTAGTCATTCAAGGTTACATATAAGACTGCTCAGGCCAGTTATGACAATTTCACACAAATTAGGAAACAATATTTAATGGTGATGTTAGGTGTAAACTTGAACTATACTGGTGATCCAGATATTTAAATTATTATGTTATTCATATAGTTTTCTAAACAATCCAGATTTTATAATGGTCACCACCATTATAAAATATGTGATAGAATTTCTTGTAAATCTTAATTATGTTAACTAGAAAAATGTTTTTTTTTTTGTAAACAACCTTGCCACTCATTTTTTATATTCATCTATGTTACTAAAAGTGCTAGCTAATGTTTTATCAACACAACAAGGAAGACCAAGTTCAGACAAGAACAAAATTTGGGTACCATTTTTATCCCCATGTGTTTCCTGTTGATTGACTTTTTCATGAAATAGTCATTAAATGGGATTAAATGAGCTTGGAGGGGTGTATTGATGATTTTAATGATTAGGTATCATTCTGTAAATGTATATGTGTTACGGTGATAATCTAACATACAGTATGGCACTGCTGGCCTATTATGACGTCTTAAAGCAGTATTGTTTTACTCTTATTTCAGTGTGGAAAGAGACAGAGCTATACAGGATGTCATCTCTTTCTTACTCTGGAAAAGGGGTAAAATAATAATGTTTTAAGACGTCATGGTAGGCAACCTGACCTGTAAATAGCAAAAACTTAGAATTTTGCGGACTACCCTGGCGCTTTCCCTTAACGCTCGGCTTAGCGGGTCGTAATGAGGATCTTTATAAATTTGTTCTCCAAACTAGGCTTTTGTAAAGATTAGGAGTTACTTCAATATTTCTTTAAACCCTAGCAACATTCTTGATTGTGTTTCTGTCACATTGCTTTATTTACGCAAAGAGTAAGAGTCAAAAATCATAGTTACAAAATAAAGTAGATATCTGAGCCGTAAAATATAGAAAGAACTGCTCTAAATTCTAGTTGTGTGAATCATAAACTTTCCATGAAATGTCTAAGGCAATAATAGCCCATCGCATATTAAAATTGTTAATAAAAAAGAAGAGCTGTCAGATTGAACTGGTTTTTTTTTTCAGCAAATGATTTGGCGCTTGAACAGAAGCTTAACTTTGGCGATGACATCGCAGCACAAATCCGTATCGCCAGGAAAAAAAGATGGAACTTACAAGAAGAAAAGAGAATATCACAGGAGATTGAACTGCAGTCTTATTTGAACAGGTAGACTGTCCTTATAACCTTTTGAACGCCATTGTCACATATACGTGACAAGCAAGCGCGTGCCCTGTACGCCAACGACACATATATGTGACAAAAATTTGGTGCACTATAACACGAAATAAGCCATTTCAATCATTACTTTTGTGTGATTTATATATCTTAAACATTAAATGTCTTAACAAGAAATAATTTAACAATACTTTTGAAAACCCTTTTTTTTTATTTGTAAGTATTTGCTGTGAATTTGTGGCTTGGCGCGGAGGGCACGCGCGTGCAGTTGTGCTCTGGCGTTCAAAAGGTTAAAACGTCACACCAGTTGTTTATTTTACGGCACCATTCTTCATAAATACACGCTTGATGTCAGGTTTACATTGAAATATATCAGGTTCAATGATACAGTTTCTTGCACATCACGGTTGACTGGCTAAGATGGTCGACGGCCTAAGATTGTTTACTTACAAAGGCAGACAAGGTGAAATCAACAATGGGACACTGTTTAGCAATTTGTTGATTAATTCGTTGTTGTATGTAGTTTTAGCCTATCCCCATGGGTAAAGGCGTGATTTTATTAGGTATAGTTTGTGTCAAAACCACGCGCGCGAAAAAGGGTGCGCACTGAGAAGAGTGACCTCTAAAATAGATACGGTTTTTCAGTATGAGCAAAGCAAACGTAATAATTTTCTGACACGCTAGGGTGTATCCATATTTATTGACAAAAATATGTGTGTTTTACAGGTTAATAAATGAAGATATGCAGCGAAGAATAGAAGCAATGAAACTAGATATAAGTAATAAAGATGAAATTAATACTAATGCTTCTAAAATTGAGGACGAATGTGTAAGTTTTTTTTAATGGCCTTTACTCTACCACTCCTGGGCAAAGGCCTCCTCCCATTCTTTCCACTTTTCACTGTGTTGTGCCTCTAAGGTGCCAGTTAAGTTTTATTTAAAATCTTACATAAACCTTAATTTCAACTTACATAACTATCTACTAGCGTTCTATATTATCAGTTGATGTTTGAATGGTGTGGTTTTAAAAAAAGGTCCTATACAATATTGTGTTTGCAATGGAATTTGAACTTAATCATTAATGGATGTTGAGTTTTTAGTTCCAAAACATGGTAATAACCTAAGATTCTGTTTTCAGTTAGTGACCAATGCAACTATCATTGCACTCACTGTATTTCGTCATAATGTAACGTCTTGTTTTTTTCTGTATTATTTAAAATGTTGTTTTATTTCATTTTCAGAATAACTACAGGAGTGAATTAAATATGTTATTTTCTAAAATGGATGAAAGAAGACGGGTACGTAACTAGTACTACTAGAGTAGCGATAATGCACAATAATTACAATATCGGTCCTATTACTGAGTTATTTTGTTTTTTTTTTGGTTACCAGTTTTTAATCGCCAACCACATGCATTTTAAGTTTATCATCATCATCTGGCTAGCCTTTTCCCAAACTTTGTTGGGATCGGCTTCCAGTATAACCGGATGCTGCTGAGTATCAGTATTTTACATGAAGCGACTGCCTATCTGACCTCCACAACCCAGTAACTGGGTAATACGATACTCCCTGGCTTACCAAGGAGTATCGTATGTCTGTAGTCTCATGTCAGTTAAGACTGGATGTCAGACTTTCGGCTTCTGACTGTTTGTAACGACTGTCAAAGATCTACAAATGACAGCTGGGACTAAGGGCTTAACGTGCTTTCCGAGGCACGGAGGAAACTCGGTCTGCAATTATGGTCACTCATCTACGGACCAACCTCGGCATGATCGACCCGTGCGGCTGATATTATTTAGCCACGAGCTCCTCATTCCTCATTTTAGGTTTCTAATCTTCCTAAATTCATTTTCAAAAATATGGCGCATCACATAAAAAAACAAAGCTAAAAGCGTCTTTCTGTAGATTTGTCTGTGTTTCTATATACTAGCTGTGTTACAGTTTTTTACATTACCTTTTCTGTCCAGAAACGCGATGTACCGGATTATTTGTGCGGCAAGATAAGTTTCGAGATACTGAACGAGCCGGTGATCACACCCAGTGGTATCACCTACGAGAAGAAGGATATCGAGGAGCACTTGGAGGTAAAACTAATAATTTGTCACTTCGAGAAAATTTCTTACTATAAAGCCTGCAATCTTACTACGCTTGATCGGTCATATTTGCAACTTAATGAGCGGTGCAACCCGCACTGGGCCCGCGTGGTGGATTACAGCCCACTCCCTCTCATAGAGAGGAGGGCATGTGTCCCAGCAGTGGGAATATTATAGGCTGATGATGATGAGCGGTGGAAATAAGTAATGTCGTATAAGCCTATGCACACGGTGCGTTGCGGCGTCGGCGTCGCGTCGCTGAGTTACTACGAACAGAGGTTTTGCCACATAAAAAAACAGAGCTACGGCACCACGCCTCGACTCACGGGTAATAGCATGTCCGGTGTGCGGGCGACGCGTCGTGTGACATACCGTGGATATTTATATGCAGGACACCGCTGCGATACCGCTCCGGCATCGGAACGACGTCGCTGCGCACTGTGTGCATAGGCTCTAAGGGACACTGATCGTGCTATTCGACTTTCAAGTTTCGACGATGAGCCAAAAGTTGTGAATCCAATAGAGCTCTTAATGTTCCTCTCGGTGTTTTAAAATGTCACCTTCGATATATTATGCAGATTTCTTCGATATTCGATATATTGATAACATAGTTATTTCTTGACTGATTGTGATTATGCATGACTATTTTTTTTTTCAAGTTTGTAACACAAAAAAACGTATTGCAATTGAAACACAAAACGTGTACGCATATGGTACAGTCATGTTTCATTGATCAGTAGATTTGGATTATTCTAGTATACGATATGTAGATTTTAAATAGGTTGAATTCTTGATAAGATATTATAACTGGAGTAAAAAATAAAAACTGTTTACGAATAAATCTCTGACTCACAGAAACTTCTCATGTCACGAGCTATTACCAATGTATTTAAAAAATAAAAAATGTGAATGTGTAGCCTTAGTCGTGGCCTTAACTATTATTAAAATATAAGTCCCTAGCTATTGTATTTGTGTAAGACCTCCACCGAGAGAGATCTTTACCAACTCTCAGTGGGCCCTTGTGGTGGATTATAGAGAGAAGGCCTGTGTTCCAACTAATACAAATCAAAAAAAAAAACAATCCTTTTAGTAAATCTTAGTATTAAATCAAAATTATTTTCAGAAATAGATCTACCACTGTTTGTCTCAGCATCATCCAAAGGTTGATGAAAAGGCCTATGGTATTAAGTCCGTCTCTGTGCTATGTGCTTGAAGTTTTAAATGAATAAATATATAAGTTTTTAAACTGACATGGTCACTAACACTATTAATAACATTTACTACGGGATATTTACCATGTGTATTATTTGTTTCGAGTTCCCGATATTTCGGCGCTGTTGCAAACGCCATGATCACGGATAAACTGAAGTTACTGCGAGTGGGTGTTTATGTGCAGACAAATCGGTCTACCCTCTTCCTTGTTCGTTTTTTGTGCTCCGTACCACTACCACTGTCACTCACAACTCGATTCTGTTCCCGACACACGAAACTCACTGTGTCCACTCGCGAACTTTTTACGACCCTTTTTCGGTTTTTACACAGTTGAACCACTGGATTCCAGGCTCTCGACAGTTGAAACCCATCCTCCCGGTTGAAGTTCTTATATTTAGTTATTTCAATCGCTTCTCTTACCAGTCTGGGTATATAGTGGCGTTCTGTCGAGATGACCTGAGGGTTATGTAACTCAATCCAGTGGTTCGAACCTGATTCGATGAGATGTTGAGCTATGGCCGATTTTTGGGTGTCATTATTTTTCACCGCCCTGATGTGCTCCGCTATTCGACAAGCTACCGTACGCTTCGTCTGACCGATATACGACTTGCCGCAACTGCAATCCACTTTATAAACACCGGGTTTTTCCAACGGAAAGTGGTCCTTCGGCGAACGCAGCATCTGAGACAGTTTGTTCAAAGGAGTGAAGACAGTCTTTATGGCGTATTTCCGAAGAATGTTAGCAACCTTATCTGTCACTCCCCTCACGTACGGCAAAAATGCTGGCTGCCTCTCAACCTCACACTTCCGGTGCTTATGAACAGTTTTTCGTATGACTTGTGCGGTTTTCCAAGTGTATCCGTTCCTCTGTAGGACCCTCCGTACATGTGTCAGCTCAGCACGTAAATGTTCCTCGTCACATAAATCATATGCACGGTTGGTGAGTGAAGTCACTACAGAGTTCAGGTGTCTGGGATGGTGGTGAGAATCAGCGTGTAGATAACGATCCGTGTGAGTCGATTTCCGATAGACTGAGTGGCCTAGAGAACCGTCTGCACGAACCTCTATTTTCACGTCTAAGAATGGAATTGTCCTCTCATTTTCCATCTCGAACGTAAATTTTATCCTACCATGTATGCTGTTAAGGTGTGCCAAGCATACTTCTACCTCCTGTTTATCTCCTTCAATGATACAAAAGACGTCGTCAACATACCTTTTCCACAGTTTTATGGGTGTAGATACAGTGGAGATGGCTAACTCTTCAAAATGCTCCATCCAAATGTTGGCTACTACTGGAGCCACTGGACTGCCCATAGCTACACCATCGATCTGCAGGTAATATTGACCTTGGTATATGAAGTAACTGGTAGACAAACAATGATGTAGTAATTTCACGTATTCTACAGGGATGTTATTTTCTTGCAATTTAACCTTAACCACTTCCATGCAGTCTGCCACTGGTACATTTGTGAAAAGGGACTCAACATCGAAACTGATCATTACGTCGTTACTTTGTAGTTTGATGGATTGCAAGATGTCAATAAAATGTCGAGAGTCCTTCACATAAGATGTTGAACGTCCAACTAATGGTTGAAGAACACTAGCTACATGTTTCGCTAGGTAGTATGTGGGCGAGTCAATCTGACTGACTATGGGTCGTAGCGGAACATTCTGCTTGTGCACTTTTGGTAAGCCATACAATTTAGGCGGCTGTATATTCCTAGGACGGAGCAAGTACTTAGCTGTATCATCTGTGATAATATGTTGATACTCCTGTATTATTTTACGTGTACTGCGATTCGAACGTGCCGTCGGGTTGTAGTTCACTAGTTTGTAGGTGTTCACATCACTCAATAAGTTCCGGATCTTAGCATCGTATTCGGTAACGTTCATAACCACAGTAGCATTACCTTTGTCCGCTTTAAGTACAAGTACGTCCTCATCATTGCGGAGGTCACGTAGTGCGGCTAATTCATCGGCAGTGATATTCGATGTTGGAGGTTTAGCGTGACGTAGCGCTACGGCGGTATCCTGTCTCAGCACATCAGCATCACTCGCCGGTATCATATTTCGTCTTATAGCCTCCTCTACACTTCCGATCACCCCTTCGTAAGGTATGCGTTTCGGAGTAGGAGCAAAATTTAACCCTCTCTCAAGGACGTTCAGAGCACTTTGTGATAATAGTGCTCTGAACGTCCTTGAGAGAGGGTTAAATTTTTTGGTTTAAACCCGACGGCACGTTCGAATCGCAGTACACGTAAAATAATACAGGAGTATCAACATATTATCACAGATGATACAGCTAAGTACTTGCTCCGTCCTAGGAATATACAGCCGCCTAAATTGTATGGCTTACCAAAAGTGCACAAGCAGAATGTTCCGCTACGACCCATAGTCAGTCAGATTGACTCGCCCACATACTACCTAGCGAAACATGTAGCTAGTGTTCTTCAACCATTAGTTGGACGTTCAACATCTTATGTGAAGGACTCTCGACATTTTATTGACATCTTGCAATCCATCAAACTACAAAGTAACGACGTAATGATCAGTTTCGATGTTGAGTCCCTTTTCACAAATGTACCAGTGGCAGACTGCATGGAAGTGGTTAAGGTTAAATTGCAAGAAAATAACATCCCTGTAGAATACGTGAAATTACTACATCATTGTTTGTCTACCAGTTACTTCATATACCAAGGTCAATATTACCTGCAGATCGATGGTGTAGCTATGGGCAGTCCAGTGGCTCCAGTAGTAGCCAACATTTGGATGGAGCATTTTGAAGAGTTAGCCATCTCCACTGTATCTACACCCATAAAACTGTGGAAAAGGTATGTTGACGACGTCTTTTGTATCATTGAAGGAGATAAACAGGAGGTAGAAGTATGCTTGGCACACCTTAACAGCATACATGGTAGGATAAAATTTACGTTCGAGATGGAAAATGAGAGGACAATTCCATTCTTAGACGTGAAAATAGAGGTTCGTGCAGACGGTTCTCTAGGCCACTCAGTCTATCGGAAATCGACTCACACGGATCGTTATCTACACGCTGATTCTCACCACCATCCCAGACACCTGAACTCTGTAGTGACTTCACTCACCAACCGTGCATATGATTTATGTGACGAGGAACATTTACGTGCTGAGCTGACACATGTACGGAGGGTCCTACAGAGGAACGGATACACTTGGAAAACCGCACAAGTCATACGAAAAACTGTTCATAAGCACCGGAAGTGTGAGGTTGAGAGGCAGCCAGCATTTTTGCCGTACGTGAGGGGAGTGACAGATAAGGTTGCTAACATTCTTCGGAAATACGCCATAAAGACTGTCTTCACTCCTTTGAACAAACTGTCTCAGATGCTGCGTTCGCCGAAGGACCACTTTCCGTTGGAAAAACCCGGTGTTTATAAAGTGGATTGCAGTTGCGGCAAGTCGTATATCGGTCAGACGAAGCGTACGGTAGCTTGTCGAATAGCGGAGCACATCAGGGCGGTGAAAAATAATGACACCCAAAAATCGGCCATAGCTCAACATCTCATCGAATCAGGTTCGAACCACTGGATTGAGTTACATAACCCTCAGGTCATCTCGACAGAACGCCACTATATACCCAGACTGGTAAGAGAAGCGATTGAAATAACTAAATATAAGAACTTCAACCGGGAGGATGGGTTTCAACTGTCGAGAGCCTGGAATCCAGTGGTTCAACTGTGTAAAAACCGAAAAAGGGTCGTAAAAAGTTCGCGAGTGGACACAGTGAGTTTCGTGTGTCGGGAACAGAATCGAGTTGTGAGTGACAGTGGTAGTGGTACGGAGCACAAAAAACGAACAAGGAAGAGGGTAGACCGATTTGTCTGCACATAAACACCCACTCGCAGTAACTTCAGTTTATCCGTGATCATGGCGTTTGCAACAGCGCCGAAATATCGGGAACTCGAAACAAATAATACACATGGTAAATATCCCGTAGTAAATGTGAATAAATATATAATCACTATTTTTTTCATCCCACAGCGTGTCGGCCATTTCGACCCAGTAACCCGTGTGAAGCTGACAGCCGATCAACTGATCCCGAATTTTACAATGAAGGAGGTCGTAGATGCCTTCATACAGGACAACGAGTGGGCGCTTGACTATTAACGCGAACATCAGGCGATGCTTAAACAAGACTGTACTGTTGGATATTCACCGCTACGTTCAACGCTTAGAGTTGATAATGCAATACAACAGTGCACTCTTGTTGTTTTCACGTGCTCAGCTTAGTATTTTATAGGAATTTGTGTTGTGTATGTGGAGGGCAGTAATACCCTTATTGAAGATTAAAGTATTCTACTTCATATTACGTACGGTTCTACCGTTTTCAACTTTCTTTTCAACAAATAATCAGACCAAAGATAGGAGATTTGTGTACGGATTCGTATGGACTGTAGGATTTTCGAAGTTAGGTTCAGCGACGACAGTTGAAAATCCAACTGCATCTATGTTTATACATTACATTTAGGCGTAACGCGACGCCTCTGTCCCTCATACCTAATGGTTATTCTATTTATAAAACCTATGAGTTTTATACCGTAATCCGTTCTACTTTACAGATCAACCCTTGTTAGTGTGCCCATAAAGAGTCACATCACTACGGATTGTTCTGTTCGGGATGATAAAAAAGAGCATTTTAATACTTATCCTAAAAGTACTTTGACTTTGTTTAAAATTCGCCGGGGTATTACTGCCTATGATTGTGTCCGGTTGTATATGCTTGTTTCATTTGACCGTCTAGTTTAAGATAAGTATCTATTGCTATATGAATAACATTTTTAACTAATGCTAGGATAGCGCAGACCGTCGGAGTGCATAAACCTCTGAGCAACGAAATGCTATGTACGTAAAAACAACTGAAGCTTAAGTTTCAATAAGAAAGTTCGGTCAGGGCTAGAGCTAGAGTAGATGTAGTGTCCGTAGCTCTGACCAATGAGGTCAAGCTATTTTTTAAATGTACAATGTCATAAACAGATTTTCAACAAATGCCGACGTTTGGAACTAACTTCACTAGCGCCATTCGTTTTACAGTTACCACATTTATGAATTGGTGGCTTTATTGGCATTCCGATGGCCTGAGCGGGCCCTTTTTCCTATCATGCAATATACCAACGCCAAAGAAGTCGTGCTACGGTTGATCTTGTAATCGAAACGGAATAATACGGAATGATAATACTGTAGAAAATTAAGTACCAAGTCTAGTATGGAAGAAGGCAAATAAATGAATTCTGAAGACAAGCTGCTCCCACACCAAAAAATGGCGATCATGCCCCCTATTCACAAACGCTCGGATTCGATTTCGATTCGAATCCGAGCGTTTGTGAATAGGGGGGAAGGTCAGGATAATGATGGTGATTAGAAGTTAAAGTTTCAATAAGCACGTGAGTTTACCCATCAGAATCATGAAAGTAATATAAATATGCTAATGACGAGCTTGCTAACATTACTGATAGGTTTTTACAAAACATCTTATGATATCCATGTAGTTTTCTCTGCTACTATTTATTTTAGTATTTTACAAAAGAACTGTAGCTTTTTCTTCCTTCACGTTTTTCGTAAAAACTTGCTACAAGAGATAAACCAGTACCGTTCGGTGCGTCTTATTATCATTACGCTATGTCGACAGGTAGAAGTCTCTGGCTAAAGCAAAAAATATAGCTGCGATCGTTCAAATTTGAATTTCGCGAATACGTTAACGATTAGGATGGCACGTAAGTATTCATACCATTTAGCTGACACAATCAGGTTCGAAGTTCGTCTTGTATTGCATTCTGCGCGGGATTCGCTTCAGATTGACCAAAGCTATAAATAGTTTTATTCTCTCACAAATAGAGACACTATGCACAATGCTTTAATTAAAATTGTTCGTTACTCTTGCCTTCTATGTAATAAACAATAATCATAACTTTATACCCTAACAAAAACTAGTGTAGATAGAAAAAATACAGTGATCAACTCTGGCTTTTGTAAACAGGGTATCTGTTTACAAAAGCCAGAGTTGATCACGGTTTTTTCGGATATAGCAACACTGTTAACCTGGTTTTATTAGATAACTAGTTACCCGCCTATGCTTCCCATGGGAGCAATCTTCTGGTGTGGCGACTTGTCAAAAAACCTAGATCTAGATTTATAAATACATTTTTAAGATACATAAATAGTACTTCCGCAATAAACGCTTTAAATGATAAAAATCACATTACAATCCGTGATGTAGGTAGTTTAAAAGATTTAAGTGGTTATCATACCTACAGACACGAAAATGGCCTTAGTTTTACACTATTTAAAGGTAAAGATAATGTGAAGCCTTTTACACCTTGTTCTAAAAAAATGCACTTCAAAAGTGCGGTACTACATGGTTCTTTTGGCCTTTTAATGACATTGACAGGAGGCGCTGTTGGTAAACATTTGTGAAATTGTTTGTTGTTTTCTACAGACAATTTTGTAATGGAGAATCGAGATGGCAGCGTTAGTTCTGATTAAGGCCACTTGCCAAAACAATCATGCAACACTGTTCTTGTATTTATTCAATATTTTTAATATAAATTGTTCAATTCACTTTATTCTTAAATCGATTCCTTTCCTTATGTTGTCTAATGATATGTTGAAGGAAGTATTCTATATATTTCTTCTGTAGATAGTTCTGATTTTGGTTTGTGTGTGTAACGATTTTTCAATAACTCAATTGTGTATGTTATTGCTTAAGATCTCAGTAAAATGAAGTGCTGATTTCTAAGTCGTTTTGGCTACTGGAGTAGTACTAAAATTATAATACTAAGATCCTGAAGTAAAAGCTTTGTTTTTTCTTATTACACATCTATTTCGATCTGCAATAAATATAAATTTTACAAGAAATTAAGAAGTCCAAAAATTGGGCTATTAAATGTATCATTTGTATACCTACAGCGTATGAACAATTGAACATGTGATTGTTTTTCTTTTTTCACACTGAATCTGTTTCGCCAGCTCAGTTGCATTGACAGACCATAGAGTTCGCAATGTACGCATGAAGATGGTATTCGAATGTTGAGACCATAGACATAATTTGTGTTATAATATGGTTTTTATATGTGATAAAATTAAGTTATTAATATTATGGAAAACTGCGGTCGTTTTCTTTTTACTGTTTTTATTTAATCGATTTGTGAAGTAATTGGTTTTCTGATATCGATGCAGAATTGACTAATCATGGAAACTGTTTTGCTTATTTTTAGTAAAGAGACACAGCAGTTTGCACGGTTTGCTAAAAGTGAATGTAAAGTAAGGTAGTTTTATTTGTATAAAAGCCGGAACTTGTCTTAATTAAATGTAACGTTATGGTGCATTGTACGTAGTTTTGGTACTTATAACTTCTTATATTTAATTGATACTACTATCAATTATACTAGGAACGGGATATTAAACATGTTTACTATTTATTTAATCGGGAACTCAAAACAAATAGTAAATACTCTGTTCCTAATGTTATTGCTCTTGGTATAAAAAACTTATAAGGAGTATTTTCTAAATTGGTAATAAGAAATAGTTGCGAATTTTCAACGAAATAAAACTTAGACACAGCATTATTGTAGTATAATCTTTTATTTTTTTTATTAGTAAGTAATAAAAGTCGGATGGTAGTGCATTTGCCATACACGCGTTTAATTATTATATTGAAACACGTTGCATATCGCGTTTAAAACTTAGGGCCCACGCGTGGCGATTGTTTCGTGACCAATCAGAGTTAATTGAGTCGTACGTAGCGCCACCATCTGTACTTATCTTTAAAGCTGGTCCACACTGAAAACCCCGTATTTATATTTAGAAACATGTTTTCTTAACATTGTTCCAGAAACATGTTTTGCTTTGCGGGGAACTTGTTGCAGAACTAGTGTGAAACATGTTGTCATGAACATTAATTTGTGATGATGAAATTACTGCACCAATGTTTATCACGAATATAGGGTTAAACATGTCAGCACAGACGAATAATATCCATCATATAAGCGCTTTGGTTGAAGTGGAAAAACATCTTGCATTTCACATTCAACTCTGAAAGGAATCGTCACCGCATCGCCTTTCGCCTCACCTTCAAACGAGAACGCCTTTATGCGATTACGTTACGATTTAGTGTGCGTTGCAGTAGGGAGTTTCATACAAAGAATACTGAATGTCTCGAGTTGATACGTCGATCCCTTTCCGAGTTTATATGTGTGCTATGTCCTAAAAACGTGGTACTACCGTTGTAGATTCATTCAGTGTGGGCCAGTCATTATTGGGGATGTTTAATAGCAAATCCTGACGGGAGTGAACATGGTATTGATAATGCGCGTAAAGAGCTCGCGCCATGTGACTCTTATATCATTTTAATAAGGTATAAATTGGAATGTTTGACGCGCGTTTGTTCAATGCAACTTTTGTACATTGGATCGCTAGACGGACAGATTCACTTGTATGTCGCAACCTGACACTTGTATGTCGCAACCTGACACTTGTAATAAGTTACATTTAAGTAAATGTTATTTTGTACTCGTGATTTTCATTTCACTATTCCTGTATCCTAACATGTATACTCATATCTAAAATAAAATTAATATCATTGGCTCATGAAGTCATAAAGAATTTTTAGCCTTACAAGTTGTAGTTTTTTGAGTGAGACCACGTCTTACTGCTTATTACTATTGAAGCGTAAACCCACTTTCTTACTGTAAATTATATCTCAGGATAGCGCCGTGTGAACGGCCGTATTATTTTTTTATACCGCTTGGCCACAAGCCGTGTAGCTCAAGCGACACGCACGTGGCGTCAGCGACTGCGGGGACAAGTCAAACAATCGCGTGCCTCGAGTCACCACGACACGCCTAACTAGACGCAAGTCGCACTTCTTTAGGTAATGAACGGGACGTTAGGATTCCATTTCAAATCGAACTTAAGTCGATTCTTAAGAGAAAACGGCCGGCGAGAAATTTTCAAAATAGGTATTTGAAGAAACTATTGCCGTCGCGCTACTATTGCCTGTCCCCGGAAAGTGCGATAAGGACAGCTGCAGCTCAGACCGATTATATCATAAACATTTTGATGAGATCGGCGTTCCGTGTCTAGGTTTCTATCAATTTCTTTTTATTTAAAAAAGTTTAGAATTTATTCTCTAATCACGGCGTAAGAGTGGGGCATTTTATGTAATTTTTGGTTGGTCATATTTTCTTTAATTCTATGTAGCTAAAAAAAGCTAAGCTAGCTAAAGAAATGACAGGGACTTGTCAAGAGCAGACCTTGTTTTATAAAAAAAAAGAAGGCTCTAGGTGACTTTATTACTCAGAAAGCAAAAGGGGAATATATTTGTATGGAGAATCGCAGCCCCTGTTCCCACTTAAAACAACTTATTGACACTTACACTTATTAACACAACATAAAACTCACACTCACCTTACTCAACGCAAATGAATGCAAAATACTGCACCTTAATGAGCGCGGAAGGCATTAGATACGGGGGCACTACAACCTGTTACCGTGTTCAATTGTTTATTAAAGCCACACGTCACGAACACCTGTTGCGTCGTTAATGCACAGCGATACGGTACGAATGTTTACACTGAAGTTACGTTCACGACGCGATGTTGAAAGGGCTTGTGAAGATAGGAGAATAAACAGCCATAGAGTATCTACTCTATAGTGCTTTCGCCGTAGGATAGTGCGGGTAACATTTAGAAGAACCGTTCCTTTTAATAAATTGACTAGTTATAACTGATTTCGGATTTTACGACTGTGGTATTGTGGGTCATCATCATCTGCCTAGCCTTTTCCCAAACTCTCTTGGGGTCGGCTTCCAGTCTAACCGGATGCAGCTGAGTGCCTGTATTTTACATGAAGCGACTGCCTATCTGATCTCCACAACCCAGTAAGTGGGTAATACGATACCCCTTGGCAAGAATGGATGTCAGACTTTTGGCTTCTGACTAACGACCGCGACCGTAACGACTGTCGAAGATCAGGTATTCAGCGTGCAGCTAAAATATTCTATTCAGTCATGATTGTAAATCAGGGTAACGTTCAAGATTGAAAAAGAACGCTTCATCTAATGTCACCTGTGCCATCTTACGGCGAAAGGACTATAGTCTTTTGCTCGTCTGCGGAATACATTGTAGATGTGGGTACCTACTTTTTTATTTTACGTAAATTAAATCTACCCTCATTATTTTTCGAGTTATGCTCACCGAGCAAATGAATAAACAGCCTTGTTGCTATAGTGGGTAGCTACAGTAGTCTTCTGCCTACAAAGTAAGTGGACTAATGGATCTGAGAAATTTTGAATTTATTTTTTTATTCCGGACTCGAACTGTTACAAGGTAACAAAAAAAAATGCCTCGTGTATTTAAACAAAGAAGTAGTCTCGTAAAATATTGGTTTGGCAACTGTTTTGAAAAAGTAAAATTACAATACTATTTTCCACGCCTTTATTATTCCAAACGAATTGTTTTTCATGGAATAGAAAAAAGAAAAGAAAAGTTTGTGTAAAGCTGTCTTGTTGGTCTAGTGGTCACAAGCGCGACTGTTGAGCAGGAGGTCCTGGGTTCGATTCCCAGGTAGGGCAAAGTGTTATTGAGGTTTTCTATCAAAAATTGATCAGTAGCAGTCACAGACTCTGGATTTATGCCCGGTTGATAGAAATAGGCTCGCCCCTTTTCGTCATCAGCCTATAATGTTCCCACTGCTGGGACACAGGCCTCCTCTCAATGAGAGGGAGTGGGCTTTAATCCACCACGCGGGCCCAGTGCCGGTTGGTAAATGTCACATGTCTTCGAATTTTTAGTTCTAGGACATGCCGGTTTCCTCACGATGTTTTCCTTCACCGTTTTGAGAGCAGTGGTGATGAAATAAATTACACAAAGTAATGCGCCTGTCTGGGTTTGAACCTACGACTTACTGCTCGTAAGTCGGGGCTGCCACCACAGGGCCACCGCATGCTCGCTGGCTCGCCCCTTATTACATGGAAATTACGTTCATAAGCTTTTTATTTAAAAGTAGACAGACTTAACCTATTCTATAAAAAAAGGACGAAGGCTTATCAAACTAGAGGTGGGTGCTAAAAATCCTGCTGACGTCCATGTGCGCGATCTTAAGTTATGTTAAGTAGAGACAGTAGATTAGTATAGACTGTATAGAGTGAAAACCAATTTTTTTTACTAGTTCTACTGCGTGTGTCTGTCTGTCACACGTGACTGACCACGTATGCTTGTAACTGTAGGTAATATGTACCTTAGCTATTAGAAATACTCACAGAGCCTTAGTATGCGAGGCCGACACGCACTTGGCTGGTTTTTCATTTTTTTTGACGTCCGAGCTTTGCATTGTCGCTCATTACGTTCAGTCGTGTACGGTCGGTTTTGACTTAAGCAGCAATTGTATACTAGTTATTAATCATAATAACGTGAATTCGCGGTAGATTACTGAGTTCTGCAGCTAGTAATTTTCGGTAATGGAAAAAAAAATCGGTTATTGTCATCGGATAATCCAAGAATCTGACTCCCTATTTACAAACGCGGAGTAAACTTATTCTGAATTCAACCTCGAAAAATTTATCTATGGTTAATCGAAATATTTTACTGGTAGTTTTACTCCCCGCGTTTATTGATAGGTGAGGGGATAGTGAGTGAGTGTTCAAGAAGTCCAGTGAAGTGTTCAGTGAGATGACGTGGTGGTTGAGTACCAGGCAGGCGCGACGTGGTGAATATGATGCTGGGGTCAAAGCTGTCCAAGAACAAGAGCAAGTAAGTGGACTTTGTATGTAACTTTCCAGATATTTTTATTTCGAGCTAAGGTCACTTATGTTCTACCGTACTACAGCTACTGTTAAACTCTTGAGGTCCTGCTGAAAATGAGAACTATCTTATAAAAAAAGGACGGTAAAAGAAGAAGTTCTGCCTAAAGACTACTGAAAACTAACATCACATCATCATCAATAGTTATATGTAGACTAGAGGAGAATTAACAAACAGATGGATATGATATTGAGGAGAATATGCTTTTATTGCATATATTTATACAAAAGTTCATACTTACATTCAGAAGCCAGGTAGGGACCTACAGCATACCCAGCTAAATAAAAAAACTAAGGAGTACCCAGGTATAATACCTACTTACGTAGTGCATTCGTTGATCGGTAACGACCGATAACTATATGGTCCCTGTTCAGTTCCCTTGCACTTGCGATATGAGGTCACGGTGGAATACTTATTAGCTCTGTTTGCGGTGCTTTTCCTTATTATAGACTTACCTATCATTGTATAAACTATAAAGTACCTATTAATAAGTAGTTATTAGGAATAAAGTTGCTAAGACTTGAAACAAGTAAGACGACGTATTGACGCCAGGACATCAAGCTACCCGAAACTGCCAACATTTCTCAATCAACCTTTAACCTAATTCTTTAACGATAAAGTACGAAAATCTATTAATAAAAAAATATATTTATAAAATCTATTATTATTCAGATTGATGTAACTTGATGTGCTGGCAGGCGGCAGGCAATTGCGGTTTGATTGTAAAAAAATGTGGAGATGACCGTAATATTTTAAGGTACCTTTTATTTACGTGGCATTTATCCATTTGTGCATTCGGGCTACTTGTGAAAACATAGGTATAAGTACCTAATTAGCCGTTTGAGTTTGCCTACGCACCCACGAAACAGGAGACATTCTTAACGTCCACGTTTTAATTTCTTTAATGGCCTATGTAATAAATTGGTTCCTTAACAGTTATGCAAGTAAAGGCATTCGCGTTTGTAATGACAAACATGGCGGCCATGCCATAGCTGCCATGCACGACGGAATGTTAGCTCATTAATGAGCACATGAATAATTTGCTCATAGCTCAGTTGCCCATGGTTAGCTGTTTGCGTAAACTAAATTTAGGAGACCTCGTTGCTATACATACAAATGGCTGGCTGTTTGTACGCTTGTAGTGGAAGTCTGGTAAATGTAAAGCGCCGACTGCACGACTGTACCAAATAGGAGTTCAACATTAGCTTATGGCTATCTACTGAGGCCTCCCCAGTCACACATCATTCACCTAGATTCCTGGCATCTCTTATCCATGGTACTTGAGCCTTATTATTCCACTTCTGGGTAAAGGCCTCCCTCTACCTTTTCTCATCTACCTTTTCCACTTACTTCTGTCCACAGCCATTAAATGGGCCGCTGTTTTGTCAATCATACCATATACTTGAGCCGTAATGGCAAATTATTATACTTTAGTTCAGCTATTTTTAATAAATGAGACTTAATTTATTTAAATTAAGTCGATTTATTTAAACGCGAAAAATTAATGAAAATTTTAAAACAAATTTCAATTTCCGCTGCCAAGAAACAAGAGGATCTTTCATATTCTATTACGCGGGTACTACTACAAACCATTCTCCAATATGTCGTTGTTTTAAATTGAATACCATTACGGATGCGTTTTGCACGCGAAGCAAAATTGGCGACAAAATCTATCGAGATTCGTGTTCATCGAGAATGCTGAACAAGAGTTAGTATAAATATGTTTTAAGACTGACTATTTTGTTGATAGGCATCTTATTTAAAATATGTGGTGAAGTTGGAGCTTTTATACAATACTTTAGTGCTCGCTAGGAAAACCTTCATATTTTTATAACAACGACAGAAAATATTATAGCGTTTTTCGTGCCATAATCAGAAAACATGTGTTTGCTACGATTGCTACGGCGTAGTTTACCTTGCTGCGTAGCAGCTACGCAATTGATGACCTGAAACAAGGGTTTAAATAAACCTAGATCGGGCAGGTCGCTATTGCGACTTTTGAATATAACTTAGTTATAGTTTATAAGTACTATTTATACTATTGTATGAGAAGTAATACTACTGCGCTGAAATGTAAACTTTTGTAATACATGTTAAATAAATAAATAATAATTATTATAAGTTTTTTTTTTGTGCGTAAAAGAGTGAGTTTTGTGAGAAATGGGTGCTGCTTATAAATTATATATTTTGCAAGATGGACATAACAGATAGAGCGTATAATCTGAAGTTGTCTTGGTGGTTTAACTCCCATTTCTCACCAGATTGATCAGCTACAATGTAGGTAATGTACAATTTGTGTGTGGCGTCCCTAGGAGCCATAAAAACTAAGTGAAACCAAAAATGAATATCTATCAAACTTTGAAATAATGACAAGCTCTTTTTTCAACCCACGTTCCGCCCACACATTAAATAACTAGCTAAATCGGCAAAATTTCCGCTGAAACTGAAAAGAGAATCACTTAAAGTTGTTCTTCGTCCATAAATTGCGTTGTCATGGCGCGTATCACTTTCGTTCTTCAGTCGACTTGCGAGCGAGTGTCGCTAACCAAATAGACTGTGTTCGAATAAGACGGCGATTTAAAGAGTTAGGAGTTTGTCCCAAAGAAAGCGGATCGGACGGTTAGTTTCCGTGCGTATTATGGGGAGCGCAGTTAGATTATTTCTATCTGCTGTCTGTGTGTTTCTATCACCCTAGTGATTCGTTGTATTTCAGAAAAAATAAGTGAGGTGGAAGCGACGTGATATACAAGGTGTAAATCACCTCATCACGAAGCCGTCAACCAAGCATTCTGTACATGAAACTAAGTAACTTTACGCAAAAATTATTGCTGGGAAACGACTTTTTTTTTAGGGGTGTAAAATCATGTTTTGTGGTAGAACTCAATGTAACGCACTCAAAACATTGTGCTGATGGACGGATTGATAAATAGTACGGGGTCGTGGAGGTGTTTAAAGTAAAAATCTTACGTTAAAAACTTGTAAATAAAAAAATACTTGTCAAAAAGTTGGAACTTTGACCCCTAATAACTCCGTAACTAGAAGGTTCCAGGGTATGGTGTAAAACAAAAAAATGATCGCAATGACAGGGAGAACCAGTGCCTTTCGGCTTCGTTAAGAGGTGTTTTACACCCTCTATTGCTGGGGAGTGCCCAGCTGGAACTCAAGATGTTGGTGAAGGTAGGGCGTTTTGGGGACTGTCTAATGTAATTTTGATTTTAGGTTTCGCGTAATCAGTAATAAAACATCTTCCATTGCGATGTCTCATTCAGTGGTCACATATAGTGAAGAAATCAAAATTGTTAGCTAAATTGGTCTGGGGAATCAACAAAATATTTATAGTGAGTCGTTAACACAACGCGGTTTCCGCTTCAACTGCGCCCCGCGACTCGTGCTCTACACTACAAAGCCTTACCGAGATCCCCTGCCAAAGTATATCCGTAGAAAGAAAGAGTATATTGTTACAATTGCATCGAAGCCTCGTAAAGAACTGTTGCTCCTGGCTACCGTCCAGAGCGGCGATGTTAGGTGCTACCATTCAATTACACATTAAATAAAACTCCAGTTTATCTCACATGATGAATGTTTTCATCTTTCTGTTGACATTTTTCTGAGAAAGCGGTGAAGCGGTTGGTTCGTTTGCGATTTGTACGACGAGGACGATCATACACTGTGAGTACCAATTAGTACTTTATTTTTCTGTGATATGGATGGTATGAGTATACTTGTCTGTCATGTGTCTAGAAACTAGGTATGGGATAAAACAGGAAAATTAATCTTAATGAGTTAGACGAGCATAATAATTAAAAATAATGATAACTCATCAAAAAGTTGAAAGAACCCGGCATGTAAAGTCCAATCTATATGGTAATGAAGCCCTATATGCTAATCCAGCCCAAGAACATTTGAAATCCTTTCATCCATCCAAACATTCAAACTTTTGCGCTAACGACACGACACACACAACACATGTACCTAACTACTCAAAGTTTCGTCCATGCCGTCCCATCCATTTCGTGCATGCTATCGTGTCTCTTGGAGCTCCGTGTGTCGTGCGGTCTCCGCTGCGTTCGCCGACGGACTGGTGAAGTCGTGAGTGTTGGGCCTCGGGATACGGAGGAAGAGCATCAGGACGATATCCTGCACGCACGCGCCGTGCTCGCCCCCACCCCTTCGCGATAATGTTCTGTATAAACTTGTGCCGGGATTTGTAAGAATATAAATAAAAGCGTAAAATAGATTATTTGTGTTAAACAATCTTTACAGATTATACCAAGCATCTGACACATCGCTAGTCCAAAGTGTATTAGGTGGATATTGGCAAATTTATCTTATTTTTGCAACATTAGAACCCTTGCCAACCAGTTGCGTTTTAGCCAACTTTGTCTAAAAATTAGAATATGAAACACTCTCGCTAAAAGACTTCACCGAATTTGGTCGAACGTTGTATGGTGTAAGCGTTCGGCAGCGCCCTGCGCAGAGTGGGTCAGGACAGGGGAGCGCGGGGGTGTGCGGCGCAGGGCGCGGGGTGCAGGGGGCGGGGAGGGGTCCCGATTCATGTTTACGGGGCTCGGCCGTCAGCTGTTCGCGCGACATGAATGTGCCGCGCCCGCGACGCGCCCGCGCCGACGCCGCGCATCGATTGATTGATACCTGAGCGGCCACGTGCGGCGGGCGCCGGGCGGCAGTACCGCCGCGCTCGCCGGCCCGCGCGCGCGCTCGCTCGTGCGACTTCGTCCGCGCTGCTTGCCGCTCAGCTCATCAATGGAGTGCCCGAGGTGACCGGCGCCCGAAGCCCGCGAGCCGCGCGACACCGCCCGTCTGGTAAGTACCGCGCCTGCACGCGCCCACCCGCGCCACAAGTAAACACGTACACGCACTAGCACCCCAATCCGTTAGTAAATAATGGTTTTTCCGATAGCATTAATACCCGGAGACAATTTATGCGACTGCGCCGTGTGATGTTTACTGCGACCCGTTCCTCGAGCCACCTTCTCATTACATTAGCGGCGGAAATTGTCTATATAGAAGCGTTTTTCTTATCGATCGTCCAAAGTTTCGGTCGTTTCTGACGGAATATTTTTAAAAATTCTCTATCGGTTTACGTAATCGAAGGACAGTGTGACAAACTATTGTTATTGAAAGCCGCGGATATCTGCGAGGTGTGTGTACGAGACACGCACCCCAATCATTACATAAAACATTCCAATCGGTTTCTATCGACCTGTCTATCCGTCGTTATCTTTCCTTTGCTATCGCTTTCTTATGAACCGAGAGATATCGTAAACTTTAAGGTCCTAACATATTGGTAATTCGCTGATTGCATCGCACATCCCACGGGACATTAACATAAACATAATCATAATAACAAGCGAGCAGTTCATTCTGTAAAACGTGTAAGATAACAGTATCGCCAATATTTACTTAGCAACAAGTCATAATGAAGTAATATTACGCAGCGTTCAATTTTGTTCATAAGCATATTGCCAGCTTATGTTACAGTCGACAGGGCTGCCAACAAACTGTCAATCATGTCGTTACAAGCACTCGGGATGTTACACAATGTTACAAGTTGCGATGACGCCTAATTGAAGAGCATCGCGTTGAGGAGTCGATACTGCCTGATAAGTGATATTTACCTTTACGATGCTGTTACAGCGAAGGTACTTAACTCGGCGTCGAAGCATGGCGGCTTCATATGATTGATTGATGATTTGTGGCAACCTTTACTGGGAATTTTATAGAATGAGTACACAAAATAGTGAGTGGATCGCGCTGATGTATCTATAATTTAATGTGGTTTGAGTCCTTTTTTTTACTGTAAGTTTTTCGATATTATATTAGCTTGTTTTTTCTTAGTTGATAGCCTGCTTCAAACTGTGAATTGTATCTTTTAAAAGGAAACAGATTAACGAGACATATCGCTATGCACTTACACAAAACCGCATTCTCTGTAGAGCACGTAACATTGAAGTTAATTTCTTATGGATGTCAGGTTCTGTACAATAACAATTTCGAGGGTTTTAGATAATTAATAAATTCACTTATTCTTATTTTTTATTGTACACAAAATATGTACAAATAAATAAAATTGTTGCAAAATTATAACTTATGTACAAAGGCGCATAACCCAGAATTGGGTGGCGCATAACATTTTTTTTGTAAGTAAATTACAAAAAAAATGTTACTTATAATTAATTCCCTTCAAGGATACCTCATTAATTTGATGATTTCCCATCGGTAAAAAAAGGATACCACGTTTCAGAATAGTTGTTTTCATACCATTTAAAACTCACTTCGCGTAACAAGACTTCTATCGGTAAACATTAAAGGGGAACAGATCATCTACGTCAAGAGTGTGGGAATTGTGCAGTAACGTCCTCTGATGTGCATTTATAACACACAAAAACACAATTAAATAAAGCACCATTAAAAAAAAAACGCAAAAAAAAAACGGGCTATTGTAGCAGTATTTGCTAACAACCGATAATCTTACAGCTCTGTATTTGCTTACAACCGATAATTTTACAGCTCTGTATTTAAAAAAATTTAGTGGTAAGCTACAATAAGTACCTACCAAGTGAACAATTTGTAGACTTAAGGAGCAAAGGATCATGCACAGATTTTTTTGCGAAAATTTAATATTTTTAAAGAAAATTACGAGTTATGGAAAAATAACTTACGAGACAAAAGGGTCTCAAAATTCCAAACATCATTTTGCGAATACTTGGCTTATCATATCGGCATCAATTTCTTAGCTTTTAGGATAACTTGGTAATATATTATCTTAGCCTGAACCCTTCCTTAGGTAGTACGAACCACTGTCTCTCAGGCTGCTTGGCTTAAGATGTGATTAAGGGATTGTAGCAAATGTGTAGGGTTCTGTTTTTATTGCGTCCGGCTCAAAACTGATAACATCTATCTTAACTGGAGTTGTGGCAATGAGATTATTGTGTTGTTGTTCAATCTTAGGAAATACGAATATACACCAGTAGCGTATTATGCAACATCCTTTAATTATATATATTTCTCGCTCACCGATTCCATTAGAAAGTTCTTGAGTAATCAACGAATCGACAGACAGCGTTAACGTAACAACCATAAACTATTACTTAAATGCAGAGGGATTAAAGCAGCAATATCTTTTTTAAAGAATAACTTTCGATACAGTGTATATTAAATATAAAAAGAAAATGAACATAGAAAACATAGAACACATCAATACACGCATTTCAATTTTCTTTAAGCAAAATCTTTTGTACAGAATCTTTTTACTGTTAGACAAAAGCAATTTAAAATCTCACTACTGAAAACACCTGAGAGATGCATTTGAAATACAATCTTCGCAGAAACCGCACCGATTTACTGCGGATGTCAGCCGTAGCACCAAAGCAAATCAAATAGCTCGTAGCCTCGTAGCTTGTCATCGTAGAAGCGCTACGAAATGGCTACGGAATTACTACGATTTTTGAACAAATGCTACGGTGATCACAGCTTGTAATAAAGAGTATATTTTGAAACTAAAACAGCTTATGTTAACAATTTTTTTAACTTAAAAAATAAACTATAGGGAATGTGATGTTAAATAATAGATTTATGACAGATGTCAGACGTAGCATCAAATTAAATAGCTCGTGGTTTGTCATTGGTGGGCGCTACGAAATAACTACAACGTTTTGAACAAATGTTACGGTGAACTTAACTTGACAAATATTCGTGATACATGGTATATTTCGAAACGAAACCTTGTCAAAAATACCCATAGAATGCTACAGACACTTATGTTTTTTTCTGGTATTTAATGTCATTGTAAACTCAAGGCTACGAATTGCTACGAAACTGTTACGACTTTTTGAACAACAGCTACGGTGATGGCATAGAAAATATTCGTGAGACGTAATACCTACAAGATATATGACAAAACAAAACCTGCTTATAAAGGCTTTAGAAAAACTATAGAAAATTATAATATCATGTCTGTTATTTAATATATTATCATCGTTGACTTAACGTTACGAATCTATGGGGTTCGAGTGGGACTGTTCGAAAGAGATACCGTGGCCCGCGGAATACAAAGGGCTAAGAAGGAACATGGATGGGTTTTAGTCAGTACAAGTTTGACACTCCCTTCCGCTCCGCCTAGAACGGGTGGGATCATTTGATAATTTCAAAAAGGGTTACGAATCGCTACGAAATTGCTACGACTTTTTGAACAGTGGCTACGGTGAACATAGCTTGAAAAATATTTCTGTCTCACCCATATTTGGAAACTAAAACAGCTTAAAATACCTTCGAAAACTACAGATTATTTGAATATTATATCAGGTAATTGATGTTATCGTAAATTCAATGCTACGAATTGCTACGTCTTTTTAATGATCAAGGCTTGAAAAATATTTGTGGTAAAACACCTTATAAAACTATATGAAATTCAATCATGTCTGGACTATGTCAACGTAGACTCAATGCTAAGAACCACTTTGATGCTATTATGATAGTTTCGAAGAGGTTCTTAGCCTTGGAAAATATTAGTGATATAATAGATGATAATTTATGCTGGTTGATTTTTAAACTAAAATCTTCTAAGCTAAAATGAAGTAATTGCATGAAGTAATTGTACTATTTGTCCTTGAAGCGCTCATAGAACAATATTATGTATGTCAATTAAAAATTATTCATTAATTTAGCAAATCTTAAATAAATTATCTACAAATTACAGCCAAGAGAAATGGCTTAACGTGTTTTCTGAAGCATGGAGGGAACGGGTACATAAATGAGGATCATCCATCCACGGGACGACCTCAGCAAACATTGCTTAACCTCGAAAATCCCTATGTGGATTAATGGTACTTTTATTTTCTGCGTTTTCGTGGAATATTTTCAACTTTACCGAATCATATTTTTGTCAACATATTCGTAGCAAACAGGTTAGTAATAGAACCTTGAAAACTCTTAAATTTAACCATGACAGAAGCCAGTAAAAACCGGTCAAGCAATATATTTCCCTAATCAAATGTGCCGCTCTGTATGTATGTATGCCGTTACGGCACACTGCTTCTTTGTAGTTGTTTATACAGTCCCCTGTTTACGAGGCGAGCCCACAAACGAATGCAACCGTTTCCAATCTCGCTCCGTGTCAAAGGGAACACTTTAATTCTCCTCTTAAAAGGGATTCGCCGCAAGCTTTTTCTTGTGCTCGTTTCTGATACACTTTTGTTATATTGTTTGCAATCTTATGGGGTATAATGATTTTGTTATTGGAATAATACCAAATTATGCTTTATTAGAAAGATCCAGATTCTTAGTAATTAACTATAATGTGTCCTTATGACTAATATGCAGTTTATGAGAGACAATAAATGTACTTCACACAAGTTATTACAAGTCAATCTTTACTATCTTTATGACAAGCAACACCTCTAATTTTTCGGATTCATGTACGTATGACATCAGCAAACATCGTGAGGAAACCAGCATGCCTGGGAGATATTTCTCGACGGCATGTAAAGCCAAGTTATATGCCAAGGGGAGGAGCTCGTGGCTAAATAATAACAGCCGCCCGGGTCGATCTTTAAGGTCAAGCCGTGCTTGCCGAGGTTGGTCCGTGGATGGGTGACCATCATTACATACTGAGTTTCCTCCGTGCCTCGGAAAGCACGTTAAGCCGTTGGTCCCGGCTGTCATTTGTAGATCTTTGACAGTCGTTACGAGTAGTCAGAAGCCAAAAAAAAAAGTCTGACATCCAGTCTTACCAAGGGGTATCGTACTACCCAGTTACTGGGTTGTGGAGGTCAGATAGGCAGTCGCTTCATGTAAAATACTGGTACTCAGCTTGTAACAAACTTGCTTATTCCTTGATGAAAGGAGTAAACAGATTTATACATTAAAAAAGTAATTAGGGGAAAATGAATTTAATAAATGATGAAATGAAAAATACAATAAATTAGTACAAAAGTGAAGGGCAGGTTAACCGAGAACGTTTTAAATATCTCCGCAAATCTCTGAGCGTGATAGTAACTGAAGACAAACTTGCAGTCGTAGAAAGCTGGCTTGATTAAGATGAGCTTGACCACGACGAACTTGATGCAGGGCGATTTGGTAGGACCCACCAGCAGACACGTACCGCCCAATGCCAGGCTCGTCAGCTCGAAGAGCAGCTTCCAGCAGACAGGTAATGAGCCCCAGTGCCAGGCTCGTCAGTTCGCAAAGCAGCTTCCAGCAGACAGTTAGCAACAGCCACGGCAGCACTAAACGAAGGCCGCTCTTTGACTCCACCAGGCTGTGCTCAAAACTCAAGATATGACAGATCTTGACTCCAAACTAGACTTAGCTGTTTTCTTGATTTTAGACTATACTGATTTCTCGTGTCCAGACTGAACCGACTCTTAACTCCAGACTAGAACCAGGGCATCTCTCAGAAATCCCTTTTATACCCTGATCTTCCGTTTCTTTTCTTCCAATCATTTTTTTTAGATTCAAAACTGCTGCGCTCTAGTAAGACGCAACCTGCCAGTATTAAAAACAGCCAGTAACAATGGTCAAAAACCCTGTACATAATATTTTTAGAAATATAACTCAGAATATCTTTACACAGCAAATATTCGCAATTAACTATAAAATACAACAATTTGAACTGACGAATTGATGATAATAATTTTTAGTAATATATAATCTAAATGAAACCTTCATAGAGAGTTTGGTTGGTTACAATTAAAAATAAAAGTAAATGACAGCTGACAAGTTCGATGTAAACAATGTCACAACAAAGAAAACTAAGAAAATATTTATAAAAATGAAACAAATCGTAATATGCTAATGGAAAACCAATAAAAGTATGAATATGGATGATAAGTGTGAGTATAAAGTGTCTGTAGTAGGCAGATACTATATTTCCCCAACGACCCCGAGAAAATTTTTGGCCTAGAACAAAAATTTTGGTAAGGTTAAAGTATTACAGCATTCACAAAACTTTCATAACTCATTCAAACACACCGACATCTTACGAAGTTAGGCCAGGTAGGATTCACATTCAATGATCTCTACTCCACCTGATAAATCAATAACAGTAGGCTTATTTTTGGAGTTGTAATCCGCTCGCGTCTAAAACCCATAATAAGATGAAATATAAAGACTTTTAATAAGGGATCCACCCCAATCAACCTTTAGAGTTGAAGATTAGCGAAGGCTTATTTTAAGGAAGTCGCAACCCGCTTCAGTCAACTTTTAGAGTTGAAGATTAGCGAAGGCTTATTTTAAGGAAGTCGCAACCCGCTTCAGTCAACTTTTAGAGTTGAAGATTAGCGAAGGCTTATTTTAAGGAAGTCGCAACCCGCTTCAATCAACCTTTAGAGTTGAAGATTAGCGAAGGCTTATTTTAAGGAAGTCGCAACCCGCTTCAGTCAACTTTTAGAGTTGAAGATTAGCGAAGGCTTATTTTAAGGAAGTCGCAACCCGCTTCAATCAACCTTTAGAGTTGAAGATTAGCGAAGGCTTATTTAAAGGAAGTCGCAACCCGCTTCAGTCAACTTTTAGAGTTGATAAGAAAATAGTATAATAGAAGGTTAGGTAACTTGTACCTAAAAGCACTTCAAAGAGTTATCTGATAAGATCAGATATAGAAGAAGATTAAAAATAATCTTTGAATGGTTTAAGAACCAATGAAAGAACATAGAAAATAAAAACTATAGAGTTTAAATAGACCGAATAAAACTCTACAGTTAGAAGAAGGGAAGAGGATAGAGATGAGTCATGAGTAAGTATAAGATAAAAAAGTTAAAAATAAAGTGTCTAAAATTAAAAGGGAGAGAGAGAGAGTCAAGACAGTCTGAGTTATTATTAAGAAAGATTCTAAAATAGCCTACTTGAAATATTCAAGAGCGTTGAAGGACTGTCATGTGTGGTAGTCTATACTTTTGCGCTGAACCAGCGCCGATAATAGTTCGAGCCCACGACACTAAACCTATTTTGATGAGATTCGTAGATGATATAGATAAATATATGATTTAAGTGCTTAAGAGTATAAGTAGATTAAGAGATGTAATATGATAAAAATAGTTACCAAATATAATCTCTTGTGGAAGTTGTTTTAGAATTTAGGGAATATGTTTAAGATCAAGACTTGATTTTGCGTTAGGCGCCAAAATGTAACAAACTTGCTTATTCCTTGATGAAAGGAGTAAACAGATTTATACATTAAAAAAGTAATTAGGGGAAAATGAATTTAATAAATGATGAAATGAAAAATACAATAAATTAGTACAAAAGTGAAGGGCAGGTTAACCGAGAACGTTTTAAATATCTCCGCAAATCTCTGAGCGTGATAGTAACTGAAGACAAACTTGCAGTCGTAGAAAGCTGGCTTGATTAAGATGAGCTTGACCACGACGAACTTGATGCAGGGCGATTTGGTAGGACCCACCAGCAGACACGTACCGCCCAATGCCAGGCTCGTCAGCTCGAAGAGCAGCTTCCAGCAGACAGGTAATGAGCCCCAGTGCCAGGCTCGTCAGTTCGCAAAGCAGCTTCCAGCAGACAGTTAGCAACAGCCACGGCAGCACTAAACGAAGGCCGCTCTTTGACTCCACCAGGCTGTGCTCAAAACTCAAGATATGACAGATCTTGACTCCAAACTAGACTTAGCTGTTTTCTTGATTTTAGACTATACTGATTTCTCGTGTCCAGACTGAACCGACTCTTAACTCCAGACTAGAACCAGGGCATCTCTCAGAAATCCCTTTTATACCCTGATCTTCCGTTTCTTTTCTTCCAATCATTTTTTTTAGATTCAAAACTGCTGCGCTCTAGTAAGACGCAACCTGCCAGTATTAAAAACAGCCAGTAACAATGGTCAAAAACCCTGTACATAATATTTTTAGAAATATAACTCAGAATATCTTTACACAGCAAATATTCGCAATTAACTATAAAATACAACAATTTGAACTGACGAATTGATGATAATAATTTTTAGTAATATATAATCTAAATGAAACCTTCATAGAGAGTTTGGTTGGTTACAATTAAAAATAAAAGTAAATGACAGCTGACAAGTTCGATGTAAACAATGTCACAACAAAGAAAACTAAGAAAATATTTATAAAAATGAAACAAATCGTAATATGCTAATGGAAAACCAATAAAAGTATGAATATGGATGATAAGTGTGAGTATAAAGTGTCTGTAGTAGGCAGATACTATAAGCTGCATCCGGTTAGACTGGAAGCCGACCCCAAGAGAGTTTGGGAAAAGGCTAGGCAGATGATGGGCGGCATAAAAAACTCTTGACTCCTTGTTAGGCACCAACCACACATTAAAGAAAGAAGATCTCAATTTTAGAAACATTAAGTATTATGAATACCCATGCTATACTGTTTTACCTCGGTATACGAATTTGTGCGGGTCTCCCCTTTTTGTCCTTTATCTTAGCGTGCACTGCCCTTATTCCAGTTTTGACGGAATCAGTCCAGTTCGTCCCGCTTTCTCCTTAGTGGTCTGGCGCGACCCTGTCCCAGGGCATCAGTTTGTTTCATTAAATAAAAAAACAGAATGAAAAAAAAAACGGCCAGTTCTTTGAGACGGTGTTTTTTAGGGTTCCGTACCTCAAAAGGAATAAACGGAACCCTTACACGATCAATTAGGGTATAGGGTACTTCCCGTTGACTTAGAACTATGAAATTGGCCAAGTAATATCGTCTTATACTCTAAGTACAGGGAAAAATCTGGTAACTATACATTTGTAATAGAATTACTAAAGATTTTGCAATATTATGTTTTGTGATTTTTAACGCGCATAACAAAAGTGAATTTGTACGGAACCTTCGGTGGGCGACTCGCACTTGTCTGGTTTTTTTTATTTTATTTTAAAAGCAAGCCAGTCTTTATGGTTGTTGATTTTATTTGAGGCTATATACTTTTGGTTTATTTGGATGATTAAGGGATTAGGGGCTCTTGATTAGGTTGAGTTTCGAGCTTCATTATTATAATTAAATTTTTATTTTCAGTCTAATATTAATTATGTAAAAGATGTGACGATAATGATTGTGTATTAAGGAATGGAAGGCTTCTAATGTGGACATTCGTATAAATAATTAATATATTTTTATTTTGGTATTTAAATACTCGTATATACGTAAATTGGTGTTCTTTTCACCGATGTCTTTTCCTTGTGGTTATATCTAAGAATCTTTGATATATTTGTAGCTTATAAACTAGCTCTGTAGCAAAACTAAATCCATTCAACCGCTAGTTCAAGTCAAAATCATAGACGATATTATATCCTAAATTTAATCTTATATCCAACATCGTAATTAAGGCTTTAATCATGTAAATCCTATAAAAGCTTGGAGCGATAACCCCGTTTATGTTTGCGATTACAATTGTTACTGCCCTATTGAAATGTATAAAATAGTTGCCAACTATAATCGTATAGTTGGCAACTATTTTATACTGGCGGAAAATGTACTAATGGTATAACGAGAAAAGTTTGTTTGTGTGTGTGTTCGGAATTTATACGGAACTGCTTACTTCCACGTCAATCAGAGGATTGACGTGGAATATTTCAATTTTGGATAGATTCATCATCATCTGCCTAGCCTTTTCCCAAACAATGTAAGGGTCGGCTTCCAGTCTAACCGGATGCAGCTGGAGTACCAGTATTTTACATGAAGCGACTGCCTCCACAACCCAGTAACTGGGTAATACGATACCCCTTGGTAAGACTGGATGTCAGACTTTTGGCTTCTGACTACTCGTAACGACTGTCAAAGATCTACAAATGACAGAAGGGACCAACGGCTTAACGTGCTTTCCGAGGCACGGAGGAAACTCGGTATGTAGTTATGGTCACCCATCCACGGACCAACCTCGGCAATCACGGCTTTACCTTAAAGATCGACCCGTGCGGCTGTTATTATTTAGCCATAAGCTCCTCAATTTTGGATAATCTATCCAAAAAAAAAAATTTTTTGGATAGATTAATGCTGGTATTAAAGTTGTGGGAAACGTTTATGTTTCATTGCATGGGAATTTTGTAAATGGTTCGTGTAACGAACGAAAACTTATTAATCGAGCCGAGTGAAGATAATTTCCAAACCTGTTTTATATTATACAACTTTAGCTCGTGGCTTGGCCCGTGTTGTGGTTGGAAATTTTATCACGGGCACGTACTATTGATATCAAAAGTATCCTTCTATCTTCTTTATTTGAAGAATCAAATCTAGGAAACATTCCTATGTTAAGGTGTGAATTGGTGACAAACAGAAACAACACGCGTTAATTTCGCATTTATTATATACCATTAGTATAGAGCAAGGCTATTCAACCCTAGGACCACATGATTTGGAAGTGGCCCGCCAACAGCAGTCACTTGTCGGCTTACGGCTTGTCTTTTGAGAACAGATTTCAGTATTTCAAACTCCATCGAAGGAATATTTTGCTTTTTCCCCATTCTCAACAAGCCAACATCCAGCTAGAAATTACAGAAATCCATAAACCACACTTCAGGTATACATTTTTTTCTGAAATCGTCTTCACAATCAATGTTTGACAGTAGTGTATTTTGGCCCTTAGGCCAGACTTTGGGCCACAAATTGAGAGGGGTAGACACCGCCTCTTTTATTTCCTAGCCCGCCCCTCCGTACTAACTTGATTCAAAATATTTTTTTAACTGCTGCCCTATAATGATTAATGTTCAGAAAATCTAACATTTCCGAGGTGGGATGCTAGTCAGTCGTAACATCTTTCTGTCTACTAAACTTAAAATAATACACCCAAAATTAAAATAAACCTCAAAATCCCACATTCTCAAGCATAGTCACAATGACACAGATAAATTCACACACGTGTGCATCTGATTGAATAAAATATTCAAATAAAATGTCCCCATTCAGATACATCGCATATACACTGCGACCCTTGAATCGGGGACACGGATTTGCGAACGGAGCCGTGTCTTTATATCGGACTCCGACGGATTTGCTTAAGATCTGGTGCACACCCACGCAATGTTACGTCTCTGTGTCTTACTGGATTTATTTTACACGTTTACTGTATGCTATGGCCTTAAAATGGGTGACAGTATTGTTGTTTTTCTAGGAATATTTTATTTCTTCGGGTATTAGTAGGTAATGATACAGTTAGTAATGTGCACATACTCCTCTCCTATTATAAATGGCATGTATCTATGTATAACATGGAGTATACTGTGCCTTCGTTTTCAGGAAGTATTAACGTGATGTTACAACGGCACATGTTTAATGTGTACTAGCATTATTTAACACCTATGTATTTTTCTTGGGTCTATTCGAAATAGGCAGGTACACATCATAATTTTCATAACAATTTTCGCCCTGGCAATGCTGAATGCTCTTCTGACATTGACACCGGATTGTGATTTATTTGCTTCGAGATGGGTAGACGTATGTCGTGGATGTTTGAGTTTCTGTGAGAAGATGACCGAAAGATGAATTTTTCTTGTGCTTGTTCTGTGGGAGGATGCAAGAAAGATGATTTTTTTTTTGTAATTGTATCATGTACTTTATTTAAAAAATTTATCATACTTTATTCTAAATGGTTCTTAACAATTGTTTGGATTGTATCTGTTATATATTGTACATGTCTTTGCAAATAAATAAATAAATAACAATATCAGCTTTATCACGTAACAACAAAAAAAACATTAAACATGTTATGAGCGGAATTCACAAAACCGCGTGTTCATCAGTTATCTAACGGGCGAGTCCGATCACAAATCAGTTGAGCGGAACAGTCCCACAACAACCGTAGATAACCATCCATCATACAAATACCTTAGTTATCGAACGAACTTTCCCGAACACTTACGAACTAGATAGTCAGGCAATCTCATCGAATCGCCCTCTCGTTTCATTAGTAGGAGTACAAAAATATCATAACATCGTGACAAGACAAACAGAACTGTTCTTTGTTAGAACGTGGTATATTACTATCAAGTTGTTTGCCGAACAAACGTGGGCAATTGAGCCGATGCTACTATTGATATTTGTATACCCAGTTATTAAGTTCTACCTGTCTCTCTTACGGTGTTTGTCGTAATAAAGATTTGTCTGTAATCAATTTCTTTTGTAGTTGATTGCACCTTAATTACGTTACCTTGTACGTTGACAATGAAATATTGTTGTTGGTTGAACAATTAATGTTTTTGTGTTAGTTCTGCACGTTTATCTATGATATTATCTGTTCGTATTAGAACAATAGATCTCTTTAAAGAGGGTTAATGTTTTAGAAAGCACAGCATATTTTATCGCCAACAAACCTCTTTTAACAACATATTTTCTGCAATAATATTCTCAACTCCACCCAAAACCACACTCACATAACTACTGCACCAACCAATATTTAAAACTAATTCCATATGCAAGATTTAATCGCCAAACGAAATGCAGGTTCACAAAACCAGCTCTGACCACAAAATACGTACTGTGCTTTCAGTGGCGTGGCGTTCTGACATCTACCCCATATATCAGACTCTACCCGTCAGGGACACGCCACTATATCGCAAGACAATGGCCGCCGACTATGTTAATAATATAGTATGAACAGATTTGACTGCCCGATTGTGTCGAGCGCTATTCAATTGTTTTAGAACAATCATGTGTGAAGTATGAAGTGAATATATCATTTAGAGCTTCTTGAAAAGGGAGAAGCGGTCAGTTATCTTTGAAATTGTCTATTGATTGAAGTATGATATTATTAGGCTCTCTGTTGATTTTGACAGGTTTCGTTGAGGGGTCCTATGTTGACGAAGACCCCTCATAATGCCACCGTATTGGCTGTTTGAGTAGATCTTCTATTAACTCCTCCTAAGCTAGGTTTATGAAAGTTTAGTTGGTCATCTGGTATTTTATGATGTTGTATTAATTTTAGAGTTTTATATTTTTGCTTGTACTTACACGATAAACTTCTCAATATAGTAAGGAAATATTCGGGTAAGAATCTCGTTTTTAATACCTAATATCTATTCGTTAACGTGCCACTAATGGATTGAGGTTTTATTTTAGGCACTACTACAACTGCTTACAAAACCTATTTTTTCGTACCACTTTGATACGGAATCTTTGGTACATATTCCTAATAATATTTTCAAAGTCTTTGTAACTAAGAATCTGCTCATACCTATTGAAGTGTATTACGAACGATGCCCGTGATCGTATTAGATAGTATGGCTTCTTAACTTAATAACTTCAATGACTCGACATAAAACCTAAGTGCTATTGGCTTAAGGCTTGCTTTCGACTGAAAGTAATATTTACTAGCCCAATGAAATTGTTAATTTTTAAAGAATTCAGGGGTATTTTTAAAACGATACTTTTACTGTCGCTTCATGTAAAATATTGGTATTCAACTGCATCGGTTTGATTGGAAGCCGCCTCATACATAGTTGGCAAAAGGCTAGGCAGATGATAATGAATTTTCATGCCGTAGAAATTAAATCCATTATATCTAACCACCTATTTTAACAAGGTAAATATTGAATAGATATTCTTATGACGATCGCATTGAGTTCATATTAAAAAAAAATGTAGTTTTTTTTTTTCATAATGTTGAGCTTCTTTTATTTATGTTATGTTCACAAAAGACGCTTAATGATTGCAATGAACCTTTTATGCGTCTATTATTGTAGGCCCGTACAGGACTTAAACATAAAGTTAGCTAGATATTACATACTTACGTATATTAACAAGTATACTAATTATTTTAATAGTTAATTTTCTGGTATTTTCGGAAATTAGATTAGCGTTTTCCCGGAAGTGTCTGTTTGTTTAACAAATTCCTTGTTAAAAGTGTACGGTCGCAGGATTTTAAATTACGGTTCAATTATAGAGTTAATTAAAACTGTGTTTTATACCACTGAAAATAAGTCACAAAGAAGGACAAAATAAAAATGAGAAATTTACTTATGAACTTGAATGCGATCAATTGATCATCTTGCGTTCAAACGCTGTCAATATGATTATGGAAAGCATTGATAACGCTAAGATCTTTTGAACGCAGTTCAAACTTTGCCATCAGTGTCTTTGATGAAAATCGTTTTAAAAGGTAAATACCTAACAGACACCAAATAAATTATTCTCCAAATCAGTGCTGACACACGAACTAAATGAAGTAAACCAATAAATGTATTCCGAAGCTTATTTCTGACATACGGCTTGACAAAGGCGAGCTGACAACAAATGGCGATCCGTTGTCGAGGCTGTTGCCAAAACTGTGTCCGCAGAATATCAGGTAGGTCTGGGAGACCCCGACGAACGAGAACGACCAACTCGCATCCGTAGTGCTATGTAGGTCACTGTATGTCCTTACTCCGTATTACATGCAGCTGGAGTGACCACACGGCGTGGAATCTCGACACGCTCCGGTACGCTTTCCATTTTTAAATTAATAATGCAATTTTGCTTTCCTGCCGCTTCGTTTTGTTTTTTTTTCCTGTGCCTCTATTGAAATACTGTCTTCTAGAACAAACTTAGTTCTTTTTAAAGGTTTTGTAAGTAGATGGGTAATAAATATTGCCATTTATTGAAAACGATATGATCTACAATTTTAAATTAATAATGCAATTTTGCTTGCTCCCCCTTTGCTTTTCTTTTTTCTTTTGCCCGTAGTGAAGCCTTGTTCTCTAGAACAAACTAAGCTCCTTACAGAAACCTTACTAGTAAGTAGGTTGATCATAAATGTTGCCCTTTCTTGAAAAGCTTATTATGGTCAATTTTATTTTTATTTGGTCAATTTTATTTTATGCAGTTATGCTCCCGTCCCTCGTATTTTTTTCTCTAATGAAGCACTGTCTTCTAGAACAAAACTAAGCTCCTTACGAAGACCTTATAAGTCTGTATGTGGATCATAAATATTGGCCTACATTGATGAGGTTATTATACATTAAAGCTTCATTAAGTTGGTTTACCTTTAACAACAGCTGAGCCAACTTTGTACCGTCTTTTGATGGACACAAGTAGGTTTCGACTTTCGAGGGAAAACAGACAGGTTTCTGATTACTGTAGCAAAAATAATAGCAATCTATTTAAAATTCAAACTAAGTGTCTGAAACAGAAAAAAATAACTTCGGACGAGAGCATAAGCTTCTTAATTTTGCCATATAGGCATTTGAAACAATGCACGGTTTGTCGATGCCAATTACTATCTCTGAAACAAAGTTAAAACGACTCATAGTGTCTGCACTAGCAAACGTCTTTTCCGGAGTATCTAAAATCACGATAGACTAAGGAAACGCCAGTTTACTGACTTAAAACAAATGACTATCTAGCAAAAATAAAAGCAAGTTTAATTTTACCTCTGCTTAAGAAACAACAAACAATATAAACAACAAATAAATACGACACAAAACTCCAAGCCATACATCCCGATTCAAAGTCGACACATCAATTCATCACTATTCATGCACACAGTCTAATTAATCCAGGAACATGGAAACACTAGCGTTGACATTATTATATAGCCCAGTGCAGTAGTATTTGAACCGTCGCAAACCAAGGCGGGGCAAAGTGGTACGGCGATGTAAAATACTCAAGATGCTTTCTTTAGTAAGAGCAGTGTATTATTAATTTTCTTGTAAGTTCTTGCAGCAAGATACAATTGATGTGGAATATTAAATGCTGTTATGACATGTCATATTTTTAAGTTGCGGATGAATTGAAATGATTTCTTATGTAAGTTGGTTTTATTTCTTTTTTGATGTTATTATATCAATTTACTTCACAATCAACTACTATGTTTTATGTAATTGGAGAGCGACACTTCAGTTCTTTCCAAACGGTTTTAGAATTTCCTCTTTCCATTCTCTTTGTCTCCAGATCAATATGGCAGTAATTTATGACAAAATTGAGAGGGATAAAAGGGGCCTTAAGCTTGCAAATGAGGTCAATGTCAAGGGCCCACATCTGAGCTTCGAGCACGTATTGGACAGCCTTTTGTCTTCATATTCAAGTGTTTTGACCTATATAAAATGCACAAAAAGATAAAAAACACAATATATTTTGTTGTCAACGATCTTTTTATACTTCAGAGAATCGGTAGCGCGACTTTGTATCTGTCATAGTGACTGGGAATACATAGTACATAACACTAAGTATTAATTCCCTTTTGATAGTAAAGTGTGTTCTTTAGTACTACATAGACACAAAACACATAAAATAAACATGAACATATAGACCTATAAAGCCGAAGGAAAAAAATATTTCACAAAAAATTTCGAACAACTTGCAAAGAAATAGTTGTAGCCGATTCTCCGGCGATAGTTTCCGCCCGACAGCATCTCGCGTGCTCCGGACTGAGATTACATAATCAAATAACATGTTGATGGCACTGACAAATTCCTCTTATTTACCGCCTTGGCCCGAGGTCGTGCAAACAGGCCATGGGAATAAGGGCAGGTACACTTGCGACCATACTTGACTGCCGTACTTCAACTTGCGTATACTTGAGCGAGCCTTTTACGTAACTTCGCGTGCGAATATTTTTTCAACCCCTAATCAGATTGCGTATGGAAATCTGTCCAATAAAGTACAAAGTATTGACGCAAAGTCGTAAACTAAGTCGATAGTAGTCGAAAGTCAAAGTTTTTTTCGTGTTCCAGTTAACTGAATCAGGTGTGTCTATTTTTAAAATAAGCAATTATAAGCCTTGTGACATTTTGTGCGTTATTTTCGCTGAATGTCAGCGGGGAATGAAAAGAAGCTGTTTATTCATGGCATTACGTTAGCAGGTGGCATAAAACATGATGCGGCCGATCATCGCGCCACGGTGTCCATTGATTCGCTCTGAGGATATTGTGATGGACTGAGACGCCGCGGGAATATTGATGATGTGTTAAATATTTTATAGTAAACTTATTTGAAACTCTTCTTTTTGCGGTAGTTCCGTTATAAAAGTTGGTAACACGTAGTGCTAACAAAAACAACAGAAGCTAGCCACATAGGTATTCCATAGAAAACCCATACTATGCTCGACCAGTGCAAGGTCAAAGTATTACCGCTAGTATGAGGCCTACACACGTTGGGTACTTACTAGACACGGGTATTCTATAATTTCCTATTTAAAATAAAAGGAATAGTATTACCAAAATAATTACAACTGTCCAGGCGCTGGTGTCTGAGTTGAATAATTCACATTGATGTTACTTCAGTAAAGGGAAGAATCCCTTGTGCCGTATGCCACGTCAAAATTCTTTTAATAAAAACGTCTTGAATTAAACGGTTCGTGCTACAAGACATCAATATGCAAAAAAAACATCGCTTTGACATAAAAAAGAGAAGTCCCTTTACAAATTAAATACTTGTATCCATATTACAGCTTACCGAACAACTGTCTGGATATAAAACTGGTATTGGTTCTACATATTTATTTCCATGCTCTACATGAACGCAAACAGACTAGCTAAGTTACTTAGTATCGTTAATTTGGTTCAATATTTGCGTCGACACAACATTCGTATTTAATTCGTCTAAATTACTAACGCTGTTTGGTACTAGTTTGCATCTGGAATCTCTTCGCATGTAGTTTGTCGGGAGCAAAAGTAACGTAAACTTTGGTGTGAGTCGCTCCCGCTCACGCTTATCACTGTGTGCTTGGGCTAGTGCGTTATTTATTCAGTTTCACTGTTCGGCCTATTAGGTTACGGAATATTCCCGCTCTGAAGCATTAAGATAATGATACCTCAGTTTGTTCATAATACTGGGCGCGTCTGTACGCGAATTAGACCAAGGAGGTTTGTTTAAGTTCATTTTGAATTTAATAATAAAGACGTATTAAAAGGTGTTGATCCGTTGAGATTGAGGTTTCCTTTATTTCTTACCTTGAAAAATCTACGCTTTTAGTTAGTTTTACTGTTTACTTTTTTTATAACAAAGAAGAAGCTCAATCGATGATTTCTATATGACTAGTCTGAAAATAACACTGCTTTTGTTTCGCATTCTGGTAAAAAAACACTGAAACAGGAGTTTCTTTCTGCTTGCTTACAGTACAGTTTTCAGTCTCTTTTAAGACGTTGTCTTAGTCTTATCATACAAGGGAATGGACCATGCAGAGTAGTGTGTGAGATGGTTTTTTCGAGGAGAGACACACAGTTTTGTGTGGTTTTTTTTTTTTTTTTTTTTGCAGATGGGATATCATCAAATGACTTCTCCCGCTCTGGGCGGAGCGGGAGGGAGTGTCAGACTTGTACTGACTAAAACCCACCCATGTTCCTTCTTCGCCCTTTGTATTCCAGGGCCGCGGTATGTCTTTCGAACATCCCGCAGCCCTTTGTGTGGACCCTTCCATTGTATTTTTGTGTATGTTATGGCCCAACAAAAAAAATACTATGCTACCATAGTATTTTTTTTGTTGGTTGACTACTCACAGATACTATTATAGTACGCGGTTTAATTACGTAAGTTCTTTTATAAGGGCTGTACAGGTACCTTCAGTAGTGCACCTACTGTACTCAGGGGAAATTACAACACGGTGACCTAATTCCAGAACAATTAATATCGGATAGTTAATTGGAGACCATCATCTCGGCTCATGGCATTTACTAACTTGCTAAAGCTTTTATTTATTGCTGGTATTGACTAAGTTATTGTAGAAATCTAAACAGTTCGACTTTCATGAGAAAGCATGAATTCTTCTTGTTCTTCGTGTCGCTGGCACGACAGGATTTATATTTTTTTAGCCTAGGACTTCGCGACTTCCACCGCGTCGTCGGTGGCAGCGCAGAGGTCACTTCGGCTGCATGTTTTTGGGCTAAGAGGTCAGGATAGTAGGTAGCGCGTAGTTTGCGAAACCGTTCCACAACCACATCCCGCTGTCGTTGCGTAGAGGTAGCCTCACTTAACGAAGTTCGAGTTACATTTTCCCACTTGAGTCTGGAGACGGTCCAAGAATTTCCAGGATGGATTAGTGTATGTTGTCCTTTCCAATTTTAGGATTCCTACGGTATAATAAGACTTCATTAAGAAGCCAAAAGGGCTGTCTGCCTATCTATGGGTAGGTACTAGTTGAGAATTGTTCAGATTACGTACTGCTGTGGTCTCTATTATGGCAAATACAATATTCTTTTTATTAACCATGAAACGGCATCATATGTTAAACTATAGGGCTTTGGATGGAAGTGCATTCGTACTTCAATTGTTACGGAACCCATAGTTCACGAGCCTTACTTGCACATAAATCCTACTAATATTATAAATGCGAAAGTTTGTGAGTATGGTTGGATGTTTGTTACTCTTTCACGCAAAAAGTACTGAACGGATTTGGATGAAATTTGGAACACAGATAGTTTATAACCTGGATTAACACATACGATACTTTTTATCCCGATAGCGTGGGACAATTATCGAACTCCACGCGGGCGAAGCTGCGGTCATAGTCTAGTAATAATAATAATAATACCAGGCTACTGCCCACAGCTGAGCAAAGGCTTCTTCTAATACAGAAAAGGCATAATTTGCACTTTGTTGATTCTTTACTCTCGTAAATCTCTCCCTCCCTTATCTCGGTGAAAATTGTATCCCTTATGGACAAATAATCTTTAAATCGCTTGAAATCCATTGTTGAGCGTAATCCGCTCAAAGCGGGCTCCTGTAAGCTGGATACAGCTACACATAAGTATATAAGCATATAACATTGCTTTGCTTTAAAAGGTTTTCAATGAAAAAAGATTAAATTCTTAGAAGACATCTTAAAAGTTTCTTTCGTTATTTGTACAATGCGAATCTATTTTCATCGCCTGCAAGTGTTCTTTTTGATTGCTTTCCTTATGCAATGTTAGGAAATGGAAGAAATATTTGAACGTTCGGCGTCTATGTACATTCGGAGACAATATGTGACTGAAATTTCACTAAAGGGTATATTGTCACTTTTTTGTGGCACAATTTGGTTCTACACATATTTTTATCAGTCTAAGCATTGTTCTAGAAATAAGGGTAACTTACAAGACTTGATTCTTACAGTAAATGGACAGTCCAATGTAGTCTCCGGGTAGAAGGCGCTTCTTACATTCACTCTGCTATGACACAGGTCTTCTTCTTCTGTGATCGAATATTCGTTCTAGGTCATACGTACCAGTTTCTTTAAAATGCTTTCCTTCACCTTTTTCAGAAAAGGCTTTTGCTCTATATTACATACATTGTAAGCTGAAAACGTTCCCACTACTGTGTATACTGGTGTTTTGTTTGTGTGAGGTCAACCAGGGGTGACCCCCTTATGATGATAACACAAAAAAGAACATTAAACACTAATAATAATATATTTAGTAACAACTCGCCATAACACACGTCTCATAAAATGTCGCGTTTTTTATGAGACATTATACCGTTTTCACAAACATTAACGGCGCATAGGATGACAGCTCAAATTCAAAATTTACTCCCGTTTCCTTGGTCAACTATCTTCTATCCCTCTCGCACAGTTGAAACGAGAAAATTATGTTAAGGTGAACTAAACTATTGATGGTAGAATGCCAATTATTGAAACGAATAAACACAATATTAATTAGATTTATTAAGTACATTGAATTTTGATTTCAGCTTCTATTTGTATTAATAAATATATAAATAGGTTAGCCGGGCTGTTTCCGCACTTAGCCTCTTTATTGGGCCATTGTCAATAATATAGGTATATATACTGATATATTAAAAAAAATAGTAAAACTACCCTTATAGTTTCGCACTTAAAGGAGCGCGTATGATTTATTGCACAGAGGAAATTTCAACGCTCAGCTTAGCGCTGAAAGTTTGAAATCCAATAGCACTATTTAGGTTTCACCGAGTGAAAGTATTAGTTCTGTTTGGTGCAAACAAAATTCGGCTGCGTAAGGTCACCCTGATGAATAAATGATACAAACATACAATGTCCTTGTGTAAAGGACGAACACGTCAAATAACTACAATTTATTGTCATTTGCTTAATGATGACTTTATAGAACCTCTTTGTTGATTAATATAATGATTTATTTGAAAGTTGTTTTGCTGGTGAAAATTTTAACCCCCAATGCATACTAACCTCGCGAGATATGTGTTTTATAGTTTACTAGCTGTGTGACCTATGGAATTTCTTATCGGCAAAAAACCAACTTCCATACAAATTTTCTTCCTGCAGGTAGTTTTCAAAAATCCTCTCTTAAGGCTCACTTTTGCTCACCCTGACCCCACCAATTTAGGCGGTGCTTTGTTTGTCAGTTAGTGAATAAGTGAATATTTTTTAAAGTTGAGACTACTAGCTAACCCATAAGGGGAATGTAAGTGGAATGCACTAGGTTCACAATGCTTGTGAAATTGAATTAGAGTCTTAAGAGACTGGAGTTAAGTTACGAGTCGTTTAGCTAGGGAGGAAAAGAAATTGGGGGATGACTGCATTGTTGGAAGCGTTATACGTTCATAACTACATTTCATACAAACTTTCAAGTCTCTATTTTCCGAAATGTCTGAACCGATTTTAATGAAACTCACTTACATTGATCTGAAATGTTACGTAACGTAAAAAACATTTTCGAAAAATAGTGTTATAGCTAAATTAGACAGACTATAAATTATCTATAGAAATTTCCAATTATCTTTTTTTTTATACATTTCAAAAAAGGTTTTTTCATGTTGGTGGGAAAGTGTGAAGTTGTAGTCATTTATAATTCTGAGACTGTCCGTTAACTTACAGACAAGGACATTTACTAGAGATTACAACAAACGATACCGACACGCCCCTGTATTGCACAATTATACGACTTAACAGAACATCGAAACATTTTTACCCACTGTTTTTTTTTTAACCTTCTGCTATAAATTTTCTATCTTATTATCTATCCATTACCACAGATATGTGGAAGCCACGCATCAGCGTAGTTTAGTATAACAACGCGGCTAGAATGTTCTAAAATGATATCTTTTACAAACAAAATTTATTTTCGTGGTATTGTAAATATTCCAAAGTATTCCCTGAAATCTGCAATATGCCAAAAAGCTAACCAGCCACGCTTGTACGTGCATATACAAATGTTGTAGCAGTTGGTGCCAGACCGCATTGTGGTCGATAGGATTTGTCATATATTATAAATGAGGGAAATGCGATGTGGTTTGCGTTCCCCGTACCCGCTACGTATACATATTAAAATATGGTACCTAGTTTTAGGAAAAGTTCTGCAATTTTTCATATTAACTCCGCCTGGCATAAACTATAGAAGAATATAATAAATAATCAACCTGTAATTTTCCCACTGCTGGGCCACAAGTCTAATCTCTGTGAGAAAGAGGGCTGTAATCTACAAGCGGGCCAAATTACCACTGTAGTAATAGTTGCAGTACCCGTTATTAACTAGGTATATGTTTTCAACTAACAGTGCTCTATAGTAGGTAGGCTGTTTATTTAACAGTGATTGTTATGACGCATAGATAAACTAACTTTTACGATTGTCATATAACGTGCATTAGCACATAAATACTTAACAAAACAGTGGTCGAACATCCATTTCTAGATTTTTATTTTAAACTAGCACTTCGCCTGCGACTTCGTCCACGAAAATTGTGATATAATATAGCATATGTTATTCGGTAAAGATGTAGCTTTCTAATGGTAAAAAAATATTAAAATAGGTCGAGTAGTTTTTGAGTTAAATCGTACCAAACAAATAATCAAATCTTGTTCTAAAAAATTCTTTTTATAATATTAGTTTAGAAAAAGTTATGGTAACTTATAAATTATTGTAAATATTTCGTACTTACAAGGTTTTGCGTGGATGTCGGAAATTATCCCTTGTGAATGTACCCAGGTCATGTTCTATCTGTTTACCGAACATCGAAATATGTTTAGCTTTAAAATAGCTGTTATAGCATGAACAAGTAACAGACAGCCAGCAGTAGCAGTCAGCTTTGCATTACAAATCCTGGTATAGTGATACCATAGCTTTTGATACAAACCAATTCCTTTGACCATCTGAAAGCATAGTCGAAATGATACTAAAACGCTAAAATAAACAAGACTAGACATCGGTGTAGTTGAATAGTTTCAGTTAGCCGAAGAGCAAAGTACGGAACTCAAAGTTAGAGAATTCATTGCTCACTGCTCTAACACTATTAATAAACGAGCTAACTTCAGTCGGATTGGTCTATAAGCAAAGGAATGCATTTTGCCTTTTATAGTCGTGCATTCTGATAGTTGAAACGTTTCATATAGCTGTCAAATATTTCGCTGCTTTGGATAATTGATTATTATTACTAAATTAACTTATCCCTTTGCGTTGCAATACTGACTACTTGCTAGGTGGATGCAATTGAAGATATGTCTATAGCAGTGGACTTATGATGAAAATGAGGATTATGAATGACTTAATTGCCAGGAGCCTCGACCAATACTTGAGGAAGCTCTCGTTAGGCAGCAGAATCAATAGCTTGATTCAGAAAGCGGTACTATGGACACGGATCGTATTGTTAGGAGTTTTTTTTCTATGGAGCCCCAACCACCGCGCCTGTAGCTCGGGCCACGTTCCCGATAGAAAATAGTAAATAAAAAAAAATGAAAATATAGCCCACCGTTGCCTATATTTTCATTTTTTTTTTACTAATTTCTTTAAGAAAAACCTAAAAAAGGATAAAATTTGTCGATAAATAAATAAAATATAATAATGATTGACACTGACAAGTAAACTTATTTTTTTTAGGGAAGTACAACCAGCCCTGTAGAATATCGTCCGTTTCAAAACAGTTTACATTATATATATTACTGTTACTTGCAGCATATTACGTAGGGCAGTAAGAAAAATTGTTTAAAAACGATCTCATTAATTTAGTTATAAGTAGCTGCTAGGTTTAGTCGGAGTTTAATCACCGCATTGTAACTTATTGGACCTCATTAGAATAGTAGGATGACTCCTTTTTTTAATTAACTTGTATAGTCCCAGGTCCATGTTCCTGGGCAAAGCTGGAGGGAATGGGAGAACCCTTTACCCAACAGTGGGACTGAGCTTTTCACTTGGTAATCTTCGGCCAATCTCCCATAAATGGCTCAAGGAGATTTGGTCAACAAACCAGAATTTTTTAAGACTGCCTCGGCTACGACGATATGTCCTACATGAAAGTCAAAAACTGACTCCATTTCAGTGACGGCATTGTTCGCTAACAAGTACTTAAGTATAATAGGTAGGTTTTGTTCGTAAATGGTGCAGAAACATCACACCCTTGATTTTGGAGTAATTGACGCGTGAGCGCTCATTAGTGCGGTAGATCGGTTGATTTAGCTTGTTAGTGAGACTGCTCGAGAATTGAGCGATGCCTAAGTATAGAGAAGATAATAATTAAACGGTTCTCGTGAGAGAGCAAAGGTGCAAAAATCTCAAATATGTTAGTGGAATAGTCCCCATTTTCTTGAACTTAACAATATGCAGAGGTGTATTTAGTGCACCGACATTTTGCTAAATATTTTAAGTCCCAAGTAATGTGGCGAGCCTGTGGACGGTGAGTAATGGGCTAGCTCACCGTCCGTCCGTCTCATGACGACAGGCCGTGTCGACGGCGCGTACGTGTTCCACGCGCGCCTCAAGGAGATGTCAGCAAACCGGAAGGGGTCCGAAAGGGCCGATGCCTGCCAGGGCTGCGGGTTGTTCGAAAGAGATACCGCGGCGCTGGAACACAAAGGGCGAAGAAGGAACATGGGTGGGTTTTAGTCAGTACAAGTCTGACACTCCCTCTCGCTCCGCCCAGAGCGGGAGAAGTCATTTGATTATTTCCCATCCGCAAAAAAAAAAAAAAAGTAATGTGGGGCTGATGTGGACCCAATTACAGTTTGGTAGAAATGGGAATCGAACTCAAGACGTCGCAGCGGTCATTTCAATCATAACAGCAAAAATCTAAAGAAAGACAACAACACTTTTTCTTAAAACACACAAACAACAGCATCAACATCTTACAACAACAAACAGTTGTAACTACCTCCACATCCACATATCTACATTTAAATCCTCGGGGAGTTAATACTATCTAGTGCTATAAATCCAGGTCATTAGGAGGGCGGATGTGTTGGATCCGGCAGGCTCCGCGTAATCGTTGCACGAATTAATGGCGCACAGATAAAAGTCGGCCGTCCACTGCAAGGATGTGCCAGGAGAGGTCTGCCATGTTATCATTACTATATAATTGAATTGAAGTACCTATTCACATTCACATTTTGACACACATTTTGAAACTGATTTACTTCCGTCAAATCACTATAGCAGGTCCAGTGGAAAACCAGCGTCGGGCAGTCTAGCTGCTCGCTATTTGACTGAATTGGGCCTTTGTGGTGCAGCCGTGAAACACACAATAATTATCCCTTTTTAGAGTTCCGTAGCCGATTGGCAAAAAACGAAACCCTTATAGATTCGTCATGTCTGTATGTATGTTACAGCCACTTTATTCCAAAACTATTAGGACTTCACAGTTGAAACATTGTAGGTAGGTGTATTTTGTGAACCGCTTTACGATTTTTATAAAAAAAAAATGTCTAGGAGGCCTCTCCATAAATGGAACTGAAACTAGTATTTTTTTCATCTTACTTATACTTGTGGAGTGACTAAAACCATTATTTCTTAAAGTCAATCGTTTGAAAGAAAATTCAAACTTTTGACTTTAAGAACATTCACCAACTTGCATTAGGATGCGTGGATCACAGCCTACTTATCTCGCAGAAATGGAGCCCGTATCAGCAGATGCCACATTAGAGCCTTTTATCAAAATCAAATCAAAAAAATATTTATTCCAAACAACAAGGTCCATATGGGTTAGTGAATAAGTACTTAAGAGCTATGTTAGTGGCAAGAAATTTGGTGATTTAAGATACATTCATTTAATTAATTCTTCTGATAATACATCAATTCATTATGCTATGGGCGCTGTCAGTTGTGACTGGTCATTCCTAGCTGCCACGGTTTATTTTAATTACTTTATTTTTGAATTATTGATTTAATATTTTACTCTGGACGCTTTAACGTTGCCCGTATTTCTACATCGTTCTCACATATATGTAATTCTTAACACTCTTTTGTAACATATTTTGATTTTGAAGAGTGTCCATAGAGTTTCTTGGCCATTCTTCTCCAAAGAGATCTAAGCTTTGGAATGGGCAACTACAGTACTACAGTACTTTCACAAGTTATTATGCCTTGTGACTGGAACTGTAGCTTCGCGTTTTTTTTTTTGTTTTTCGACTTTCAAAAGTGCCTGTAATGGACTAATTGAAATAAATGGTTTGAGTTTGCTATTGATACGTGGCGTGGCCCAAATCTCGCTTATGCATTCATAAGTAGTGAAGTACACATACGTAGCATAGCCGTGAGTTGTAGTGGTGGATCGCCTTTAATGGGTCGCATATAAATATGGCTTTGTTATGAACTATAGAAGATTGGGCTCATGTTGCTTGTTTGTAACCGAGTGCATATGTTTCGCTTCAGTTGGAAAGTTTATTAGATGTTGTTTATTGAGTCACTAATTGAAAGTTGTTTGCTAGTGTATGCTTCATTATGGTTTTAATTGGCACTAGTTTTGATGAAGATAACGCAAACAGAACGTACGTGAAGCTTTTAATAGGTTGCATTTGGTTTTATCCAAATTGGATGTTGTTGTTTTTTTTTGTGTTGGCTCATTTATAGCGACAGAAGCAATTATGCTCGACTGATCAAGAGCGCAGAAGATGCGACTTGCGATTTTTGATTTTCATCAAGTGAATCGCACGCGAATCATTTGTTTTTTTTTTTTGCGTGAGAATTTCTATTATTTGTTTTAAGGCTGGGAAATAACAACATTAATTTCAGAACTTTTCAATATTTTTCAGAATAAAACTGTCATTGGACTTTTGGCACTACTTGACAGTGATATTGCGATGTTGTCATGTGTAAAAAAACCTCCCAACGTTTTTTTGGGGTAATTACGACATTTGCGTTGTGGCAACTCTATTGTCTTTTAGTTTAGCTGTTACTTGGATGAAGAAACACATTTGTTAAATATAAGTAATGATCAAGTAAAAGTAAATACTTTTAGCGATAGTATTAGTTGTTGATGAAGAAACTGGCTGTTAGTCAAACCCAAACTCAAGAAAAAACAAGTAAAGTAAACCAGGCATTTTCATAAAAACTTTTTGTTTACTACAAAACTACTTTAAAAAAAATATATAAAACTCATAAATGTTAGTTATAGTTAAAGCGATAGCTGTTAAATTACGCCGGCAATATATTTTACATAACGATATTTAAAAAAAATGGGGACGTGCATAATTACATACATGTAGTGGGTTATAACACCACTTTATAAATATGCGGCGGAATAAGCGAGCGGACGTAACGAATACGTACTTATATTTTTCCATTTTTATAGCCTATTTCCAAGATTTAAAAAAAAGTAAATTATTTTTCAGTTTCATTGACGGGTTTATTGCAGCTAGGAAGATGTTTTGTTTATTAGAAAACTGTAGCATCTTCTGAGTACATCCCATATGTTAACTTTCCCATTTCGACAAGTAAACAAAATACCATCACAAAAGTGCCGATTCGTAACTATTATGATCTTATCTAAGTTACGTTTGGCTAAATTAATAATTTAGAAAAAGGCTTTGACATGGCTGTTGTGAGTAGAAACTCCGGGTCAGGACGCCCTATCAGGAGCTTAGTGGTAAAGTTCATCACAAAAGTTATGTGAGAAGTAGTCACAACCGGCGGTAGCGTGTGTTTTTAACCAGAGAATCGTAGAAGGTGACCATGTGTAGTTGGAGAGCACCACTAAGGTCCTTATAGAGGGATAAGGGCCTTAGTGGGGATGTTCATCACAGAAGTCAGGTGTGAAGTACTCGAAACTGGCGTGTGTATTTCACCCGAGAATTGTAATAGGTGGCGGTCTGCAGTTTTCTGCATACCATAATAGGAAAAAAGCCGTGAGTTTATGTACCTTTGCATGCAATATATTTCTAAATAATTCCTCACTAGCATAGGCCTACGGCTTCACCGGCTTTTTGTTCGGTAATTGTCCCACAGGAACGTTCTACCGAGATAAAAATCCTATGTGTTATTTCAGACTATTATCTATCCCTGTGCCAAATTTCATCCAGAAGATACATTAAGTAGTTTTTGCGTGAAAGAGTAACAAACATCCATATATCCATACATCCTCACAAACTTTCTCATTTTTAATATCAGTACGAAGTAGGACATAATTTAACAAAACATAAAAACAACATTCATACCATTCAAAGTTAACGTTGGCGCTTCCATTCTCAAATATCACATTCCGAACAGTAAATCGTTTATAAATTAAAATTCCTACACAAAAAATTGGGTGAGGCCACTTGCGTTCGGCCTCAATGGCCCTTCGAGCCTCAAGTACAGGCCATAACATTATCATAAGCATAAACAACAATTTAGCATACTTACGAGCGCTTTGAAACGAAGCCACGCTACGTTTTTGACTTTCCCAGCTTATCGCTTTAGCCTCAGTTCAAGATGGCCGACGATAGATAGGTATACTTGTGAACGTAGAGATGGTACGTGTTCTCGTGAAAGAACTGCGAACGCGAAGTATGTGACACTTGTGCTTTTTGTTTTTTTTTTTGTAAGTATAACTTTATGGCGACGACTACACGGCGCTGTATTCGGTATTGGGTTGAATATCTATCTTAAATAGGTAAAGTATTTATTTTAATTTCAGTGTGGAATCCTTCGTTGGTCACAAACGCGACTGTTGAGCATGAAATCCTGAGTTCAATTCCCAGGTCGAGCAAAGCGTGATTGGGTGTTTCCATCAGAAATTTCTCAGTATAAGCCTGGATTTGTGCCCGGTTGATGGGAATAGACTCGCCCTGTTACATGGGACTTAAAATAACTGGCGAAATGTGGGTGTAGGTACTATAAGGAACGCCTCTGCCTAACCCTTCTGAGATTACAGGCGTGATGTTATGTTATGTCATGTAATTTCAGTATTTTGTGTGTTTTGTGAAAACCATTGTGAATTGCTACAGATGATGACTAAATAGTGCTCCTTTCACACAATTTTTTTTTTACGGATGGGAAATCATCAAATGACTTCTCCCGCTCTGGGCGAAGCGGGAGGGAGTGTCAGACTTGTACTGACTAAAACCCACCCATGTTCCTTCTTCGCCCTTTGTGTTCCAGGGCCGCGGTATCTCTTTCGAACAACCCGCAGCCCTGGCAGGCATCGGCCTTCTCGGACCCCTTCCGATTTGCTGACATCTCCTTGAGGCGCGAGTGGAACACAAACGCGCCGTCGGCACGGCCTGTCGTTATAAGACGGACGGTCGGTGAGCTGGCCCATTACTCACCTTCCACTCCTTTCACACCCTCAAAATGTAATTCAACAGAATTTCGTGGTACAAATGACTCAAAATGTACCATAGTACTTACACTTTTATGTTATGTTATATTAAACCCGTGTTATTTTTGCCCATTGCACCTCCGACATGCGGCAGAATATAATAGAGGTAAAAGTACGTACATTTGGATGTAGTTAGGAAGTAGCTAATCTCCAAAACTCCTCATCCAATTTCCAAAATTCCTTCACTAATAGAAAGCTACATTATTACCAAGTGCTATAAGATATGTGTCTACGATGTGGACGAAGTCACGGGTAGTAAGTAGCTAGTTACATAAAAAAAAACTTCCCGATCTTAGACCCAGTCTAAGTTCATTTAAATATATTAGTAGCTCGTAAGAAGCCTAGCTCTACTCTGTCTGCCCATTTGAATGTTTCGTATTCTATTTTGTGCTGTTTTTATGTTGACTACACAAATGCACTCTCAGCAGTTTTGCATTAACTTACAGAATACAGTAAAAACTATGGTATTTTTAGTCATGAACTGAGCTTAAGTCGGACCAACCACGCCTTTTTATTTATTAATTGACATATAAACGCCTACTTTTCATCTGTCAAAGTTAAAGTTGAAGTATCGGAAAACTATTAATTAAATACATCTTTAACATTGATTAAAGTGAGATATGATATCTTTAGCATTGATTGAAGCAGGATGAAACTATGGTTTGGACAAGGATAGGTAGCTGGAGGAGGTACCTTATTCGAAGATCTACCAATTGCGGCCAAGAAAATCTAGGAATACGATTTGGTGCGTGTTTACAACTGTTGTCATGGCAATACAGTTCGACTAAATCCAAAAATGGATTTCGTTTGGCTCTTAGAATATGAGTGTAAGTTTTAACATTCAATTTTCTTCCAAACACTGTTGATTATTTTTAAAGTATTTATTTTAATTAATTTTCTCAACGTCATGTAAGGCCAAGTCAGAGGCCCATGGGAGCCTAAAAAATCTGAGAACAGGTTAGGTTCCAAAGAAAGAAAGTATTGAATCAATTATATTTTTGGTATTAATAGTTATAGCCGTGTCTTGCTTCCTTATATAATTTCACAGTAGCAGCAGCCACGGAGTCTGGATTTGGGCCCAATAAAAGGTTGATGGCAATAGGCTCACCCCCTTTTACATGGGACTTAAACCTAACTGGCAAAATGTGGGTGTACTTTGGTACACCTCTGCTGATTACAAGGCGTGATGTTATATTATGTTATAAATGGGTGGATATAATATCAAACAGTACATACCTATGGCCAAAACAAACGCTGCGTAACATTATCATCAATAATTGGTTGTGTTTGAGTACTAAACATAATCTAATCGGATCTAGCTAATATATCACGTAAGGCCAGGTGCATATTCAAATAATTAATTATTGCGAAGAGACAGGCGTCTCCGGGGGATTAGTTCTACATCAATTTTGCTCGGAACTCGCTTGCAATCCTGTTTTACATAGGGACTTTGACACATAGTAGTTGGGAGGAATTACATCATGCTGCAGGCAAATGATAACTAATGAGGTTGACAAATTCAATTAAAGGCTTCAGAAACGTAAGTCAGGGCTACCACTGTTTCCACGGTCATGAAGTACATGATTATTAAAAAACACACAAAACATAAGGTGATAACGTTCATTTCTGAAAAACACGCTAAAATATATTATTGTACTTACTTTATGCAATGAATGTAAACAACGTAGGTACCTAGATTCAGCTCACGTAAATATTATCTTTAAAAGCAAAGAATTCAAGTAATGCATCTGCACCGAAACTACCAAACGCTGAAAGTAACACAAAAACGAGAAGTAGTATTAAAAGGATGCATAAACATTCCCCTTTAGAAAGCACGTTTTAGTGGATAAAATGTAAAGTTTCTTACTGAAAAAATTACCTGTATAAAAGTACCTTTATGTTCGCTAGTTTCAGGGTTTCGATACCAAAGAATTCACAACCGCTTGAGTGTAAATGCATCGTTAGTCCCCTGGGATAAGAAGGTACCGTTTTATCCGAGATTTGGGATGTAATTCCTCTTATAAACGTTACTCTGGGTAGAATGTGGAGGCACTGAAGCGAGCCAACGTTTAATTATGAGAATTCCACTCGAATACGAGTATGTTACATGTTTAAGCAAGAATAATTTCTTGTACTTAAGGCTTTTAGTGTGAGTTTTGTACGTTATTCTTGTTCTTCCTAAGACTAAATATGTACTTATGTAATATGGACTAAGTAGGTATGCAGGTGAGATTTTTTTATACAAAATAGGCTTCCTATTGGCCGCATCTCGCCTGATGTGAAGCGATGATGAGGCCTAGGGTGGAGCACGCGTGCCTAGAAGAAAGCCTAGGGTGGAGCACGCGTGCCTAGAAGAAAGCCAAGGGTGGAGCACGCGTGCCTAGAAGAAAGCCAAGGGTGGAGCACGCGTGCCTAGAAGAAAGCCTAGGGTGGAGCACGCGTGCCTAGAAGAAAGCCTAGGGTGGAGCACGCGTGCCTAGAACAAAGCCAAGGGTGGAGCATGCGTGCCTAGAAGAAAGCCTAGGGTGGAGCACGCGTGCCTAGAAGAAAGCCAAGGCTGGAGCACGCGTGCCTAGAAGAAAGCCAGGGGTGGAGCATGCGTGCCTAGAAGAATGCCTAGGGTGGAGCACGCGTGCCTAGAAGAAAGCCAAGGCTGGAGCACGCGTGCCTAGAAGAAAGCCAAGGGTGGAGCACGCGTGCCTAGAAGAAAGCCCAGGGTGGAGCACGCGTGCCTAGAAGAAAGCCAAGGGTGGAGCACGCGTGCCTAGAAGAAAGCCCAGGGTGGAGCACGCGTGCCTAGAAGAAAGCCAAGGCTGGAGCACGCTTGCCTAGAAGAAAGCCAAGGGTGGAGCACGCGTGCCTAGAAGAAAGCCTAGGGTGGAGCACGCGTGCCTAGAAGAAAGCCAAGGGTGGAGCACGCGTGCCTAGAAGAAAGCCTAGGGTGGAGCACGCGTGCCTAGAAGAAAGCCTAGGGTGGAGCACGCGTGCCTAGAAGAAAGCCTAGGGTGGAGCACGCGTGCCTAGAAGAAACCAATACATTCGAACTTTGAAGATTCAGATTATAATGATGATTAGAATCATATCGTTTATGTCTTATCCGCATGCGTGTCTGTATGCCTAACCTAATGGTGAAATCACGCGCAGTTATGTTCTATTCTGCTGTTTTTGTTGTAGATTTTGTGTGTTTAATGTTCATAGTGTTCATCAGAATTAACATAATATAAGGCAAAATGTCAGATACTATTATAGTTTATCTACCCTCGTTACTCCATAAAGGGACTTAGCTTTAATCTGGTTTCCTAGACGCTAACACACGTCGACGTGACTACGCGGCTCTAATTAATGACTAACGGCAAAATCACATCCAATTGGACAGGCAGCTCCCATGCAATACAGCACCAATGAACAAGATTAGTGCTGGGGTCGCATGGGGTGATTGCATAAAGATACAGGTTCCCAGTACGGACAGTTCCGAATCGATCTTTAAAATCCTTCTAATATTATAAATGCGAAAGTTTGTTTGAATGTTTGTTACTTTTCCACGCGAAAAATACTTAACGGTTTTGGATGAAATTTTACACATGGGTAGTTGATAACATGGATAGGATGATTTTTATCCCGGTACGACCCAGTAGGATAATTATTGAGCTCCACGCCTGCGAAGCCGCAGGCATATGTTAGTATTACCTTACTTTCTGCACGCACTCGCTTCTAAGTACTGTTAGCTTTAAATAGTACTATATTATCTGTTTCATTTGTACTTGATTTTCGTCTATTGATTCTGGGTGACCATTGAAAACTAGCGCTGTATTGTAATCTTGGTTTTAATTTTACTAGCCCCAAGGCGCGTTTTCGAAGGGATTACCCATCAGTTAACGTGACAAAGTTATATACAGTTTAAACGGTTTATATGATGACTTTTTGAAGCTTTTCAGTGCTGACCTTCGTTATAAGCCAAATGATTGTACAAGTATAATTCTGTTCATCCTATGGCAGTAAACTAATGAATTTCAAGATTGTATATTTCTGCTAGCCCAGCTACATCTTACTAACAAGAAGACGCATAGCTTGGAGCATTTTCCGTGGATGATCAAATCAGCAATACTCTATATTTAACATGAAACATTAAGCAAATAAAATGTAAATCATACACCTACTTACATTCTAATACCATAAAACGTGACCTTTACAATAATACCTGCCCACGTAACAAAACATTTAAATGAAAAGAATCCTTACAATTAGGCTATAATATGCAGACATCGACTTACTTAGATAACATTGACGCTTGTAAGACGCACTACAAATCGTCATCATCACATTTCCCCTGCCATCCAAATTTATTTCGGGTCGACGCATATTGTTCTCCCATAGTTCTCTATGACTCGTCATCTAAGCAGTTATCTCTTTGCTAATAATATAGGGATGATATCAAACAAACCATCCATCGTTTTTAGGGTTCCGTACCCAAAGGGTCAAACGGGACCCTATTACTGAGACTTCGATGTCCGTCCGTCCGCCCGTCCATCCGTCTGTCACCAGGCTGTATCTCATAAACCGTGATAGTTAGCCAGTTGAAATTTCTACAGATTATGTATTTCTGTTGATGCTATAACAATAAATACTAAAAGCAGAATAAAATAAATATTTAAGGGGGCTCCCATACAAAAATGGGATTTTTTGTTCGTTTTTATTTTTATATAAATAATGGTACGGAACCCTTCGTGCGCTAGTCCGACTCGCACTTGGCTGATTTTTTAGATATTACTCTCTTCTTTGCTCTTACCCTTAAATTCATACTCAAAACTTTCCTCACACGTTCTAAGTGTAGGTGTGATTTAGAATTAAACCTCCACAGACGCGCTGAAAACCAATGCGCTTTCAATACATTTTACAAAACGTCTACAAAGAACGCTCCTTCAAAGTCAAGCACCAAAACATCCTAAATAATTGTAGTCCTATTTGTCCAAGTTCAATAGCATAAATAAAGCGCCGTCGTGTGCATCGGCTCTTAGAATTAAACCTCCACTGATGATCTTTGAAAGAAAATTGGCGAAACGAAAGGAAAATTACGCTCTTCAGCGAATGAAAAGGTGTGAAAGATTCAGTTTCACAGTGCGCTTTAATTGCTCAGCTTTCAGGGATTTCGGAGAGCGGCTCATTCCGGCACAGAGTAATGGAATGCAGTAAGTCAATGTTGGCTCATTTATCTTGATTTCGTTGGCTTACTCGCAGGCTTTTGTGTTTGGAGTGGTTGTGTGATAAAGAGGGTAAATAAGATGAGCATAACTGATAAACTGGTTGTATTTGCAGCCACACTGTCTTTATTAAGCTACAGCAGTAAATAGGAACTAGTTGTATCATGCCGACATAACAATTGTTACGAGTATCTTTCTTAACATCAAAACGTTTAATAATTTGACGTCATAAATCATGAAAAATCAGACGGTGATATGACGATGTTATTCGCTACTCTTAGGTATGTATAATCCATATGGTGTGCATAATAAAGAGTATTCTATTCTATTATTTTAAAGTGAAACTTTTATTACATCGTCTCAAACTTTTTCGTCTGTGTGTTGCACGTCGCGTGACGCTCGGCCGCGGAGTAGGGATAAAGTGAAAGGCGATCGTCAGAGCGCCTTTCACTTTATTCCTACTCCGCGTTTTATACGTTTTATACCCTTCATGGAATATTATTCCAAAAATTTTTAGTTTAATGTCTATTAGTGTGAAAAAAAGTTTCACTTTTACCGTGGTTTCATAAAACCACACAATCCTTCTTTTTTTTTAGAGGATTATTTTATTCTATTGCGTTTTTATATTTTGATCTACTGCCGCTAACTTTAATTCTGTGTCCTGTCACTAACAAGTGATGAGCGAGCTTCCATCGCGCGGTGACTCATTTTCATTTCGATTTTAACGGATGACGTCACCGCCGATGTCACTCCAAACCTCTTTAAATTAATTGGTTTTTCCGTTATTTACTGTTTCTTATTTAGAACATAATTGTTGGTTACGGTTTTATTTTGTTTTTATGGTAATTAATACTAGTAATGCAATTCCGTAGTACTCTTCGAAATAAAGTAAATATTGAAGTTAATAGTTAGTGCTGGTAGGTGGTACAGTGCCTCAACATACTTGGGACATGGCTAGGCTGTTTATGATGATGTATAGAATATAATGAAGTAGATAAAAACAATTGCGATCAATAACCGTCATTTGAAATAACTGATAATGTTAAAAGAACATTACTCAACATGCCATAATATCTGCTGTATATGTATCTTGTTGTTAGCTTATTGTGTCAGCTGGTTGTGGCGAACGGCGGGCGTTTTGGAGGACTGTCTCTTATAATTTTGAATTTTGACAGAATTTTGTAGTAAGCAATCGACTTATTGTCGGGCCTACGCTGTCCTCCCATACTTAAGTACTAACGCTGTAACTTCAAATATTGTAAAACCAAATGGTTTTAAAAGAGTAACCATGGAGTTTCTTGCCGGTTCTTCTCCATAGGAAACAACCAACCCGAACCGTGCACCTTTTGTTGACGTTTTATAAGTGCCCATGTAGGCCTATGTAAAATAAAATATTTTGATTTTGTTGATTTTGACATTGAAAGAATGATTGAATATACTTGTTTTTAGAAATATTTCATACCAATCTTCATTTTCTTACCTTTCTACCCAATAGAAGAATCTTCAGCTAGATTTTTCGCATACTTGCCGTGTACATTGTAGTACCTGTAATATTTTTTTGTAGATTTTCAACCTTACTGATATAGAAACTTTGACAGTTTCGGGTAGCTTGATGTGCTGGCATTTGTACAAGCGATATCGGATCGTCAAATTCCGTAAAACCGTGTTGTTATGAGGAAAAACCCGTTTTCTTAACGCAACACTACCGAAACCGTAAAACGTTTCAGTTAAGTTTTATTAGACGATACTGCCAAAGCCTTTGGTTTGCAAAACGATTTGTTTACACTGAAACCCACATGGAAGCTATATTAATACCTATGCTGTGTCCGACGGTTTCCACCCTTTCATTAAGTATTAACCAGAACGGGTAAAACTGGTGCCATATTTGTTTTTGGCTTTCAACAGCGTTCAGTGATGTATCAAATTGAGGATGATTAAGTGGAAAATCTCGTGCCAATATATTTTGATAGGGTAGTTGTAAAAAAAGACGTTAAAATGATTCCTATTTTACGAAATTCATAATTGTATTAATTGATAAGTCATAGTGATAAAGTTTTAGTATACCCTGATTCCGATACCGGTGGGCTACAATTTTTTTTTCTAGGCAATATTTAAATTTATTGTACTTATAAAATTTCTGTATAAATAAATAAAATAAATTTATTTGAAGTACAATACCACGTTTATTTGCTGTTTTTCAACAAAGTTTTTCATATCAAAAAGGTCATTAATTAGCTAATTTATTTTAACTGAAAATAAAATCTTCAAGTTAATATCCTTTAAAAATACTGGATATTTTAAGTCTACAAAACGTCACATTATTTAGTTTTATCAAGCAAGTATTTTTTTATTTTTATCAATGTAATTTTGTCAAGTTATTGTTTTAAAAATACAAACAACTACTACCGAAAGCTTTCATGAAAGCTCCTGAAAGTAATTAAACAGCCATCAGGCGACGGTTGCAAATATAAAGGTTCGGAATTAACGTGTCCCTTTATTAATAACTTAAGTACACAAGCTGATAGGTTAAGAAGAAGGGTTTCTGTGTATTATATATACTAGACAATTATAATTATACTGATAAACAGCTTTTGTCACGTGGCCTTAGTCAGAACTAACGCCGCTATTTTTCTTACAATTCTATGACACAAACGTTGACGTACAGCGCCTTCCAAAAATGTCATTGAAGCGCCAATAGAACTAAGCAGCATACGCCTCTACCAACTTAGCATTGTGCAGGCGGGATAACAAAGAACCAAAATAAATGTTACCAGTTTGACATATCACATATATTTGACATATAACGTGAAACGCCGCCTTGAACTGCACACTTAAAGTGGTCATACTGTACTATAAAATTCGATAATATTCGTCAAACATGATCTCTTTCGAACTAGTGCAACTTTAAACTAGTTCAGACAGAAATGGACAGGGTCAAAGAATATAACCTCTAGCTGCTAGCCGCAACTACGTCCGCGCGGAAACTTTTATGTGTTTTTCAGGAATAAATTATACATCATCATCATCATCATCAGCCTATAATTTTCCCACTGCTGGGATACAGGCCTCCTCTTTATGAGAGGGAGTGGGCTGTAATCTACCACGCGGGCCCAGTGCGGGTTGGTAGATGTCACATGTCTTCGAATTTTTAGTTCTAGGACAGGAAACCGGGCTCACGATGTTTTCCTTCACTTAGGGGCAGCGGTGATGAGATACATTACACAAAGTAATGCGCCAGCTTGGGTTCGAACCCACGGCTTACTGCTCGTAAGTCGGGGCTGCCACCACTGGGCTACCACTGCTCTTCAAATTATACGTAAAGGGTGTAAATCAACCCTTTACGAAGCTGAAGAGCACTTTTTCTCCCCGTCATTGAGATATATTTTTTATTCTAGACCACACCTGGGAAACTTCTAGTTACGGAGATATTGGAGGTCAAAGTTCCTAGTTTGACACATTTTTTTTAATACAATTTTTTAAAGTAAGAACTGTACTTAAGTTACCTTAATGACCTGTTTACTAGTTACTGCATCTATCAGCACACTGTTTTGAGTGCGTTAAATTGAGTTTTACCGTAAAACGTGATTTTTCCCTAAGCAAAAAATTGCGTAGAGTTACTTAGTTTGACGTAAATGCTTGGTTGCCGGCTTCGTGAAGGATATGTTTATACCTTGTATAAGTCTTCCTCTTGAAACATTCTGTCTATTGATGAAAACCGCATCAAAATCCGTTGCGTAACTAAAAAGATCTAAGCGTACAGACAGCTTTGTTTTATATAATGTTTAGCCAGAGAGGAGATGTGGAGATGTATGAAGCGAAAAGAATCTATTCCTATTTTAAATTGCTGACATTTAAATTCGTATAAACTTACACCTTTTTCCATGGAGGTCGATATAATGTATAGAAGCCACCAGCTACAATCCACATTCATACGCACACCAGAGATAAACTTGACTTTTCTGAAGAACATCATCAATAAGATCAGTGTATGTCCTTCTAGGGCGCCTCCTCCCAATGAACTACATTTAGGGTGTCTATACAGGGTGTAACGGAAAGGGTATATACATCCTTAAGGGTGTGCTACAGACCATCAAACTGATCATGTTTCTCATCATAATTTTTTTTTTTGCAGCAAGAAAAAATATCAGCTGCCTATACATTTGGGTCGAATAGGTTTAGGTTTCAATTTTCTATGGGGCAGCAGATATTTTTTTTGCTTAAAAACATGTGTTATGATGAGAAACATGTTCAGTTTGATAGTCTGTAGCACACCTTTAAGTATGTATATACCCTTTCCGTTACACCCTGTATAGCCCAAACATTCAAATGAAAATTCAAATTAAAAATATTTAGTTATATGGCCCACAGATTATTCTTGATTTGGGTTTTACTTTAATTTCTATTAATCCGCAACGTTTTGATTTACAAACCCCATTGATAGGTTTTAATAGAAAGAACAACGGATTGTAATAATAGATGTAGATATATTTAGTAAGCGAACACAACAGTTTTATAAAGTACTTGACTTTAGTATGGAAACCAAGTAAGTACGCAACCTACATACACCTATAAAGCATGGAACTATATAATACTAAACTACTCTTCTTATATTGTTTGGTTTATACATTTCCATTTCTAACACCCATTCTGTATTCGACAAACCATCTACAACTTCTGCCTAACCCTTGGGTCACAAGAGCGTGATATGAAAATTTTATTTCCTTATCAATCGCTAGCGACTTTCTCTCCTCCACACATGAAATAAAAACGTCAATTCTAAATATATTCATAAATCCACACACGCGATTTCTAAGACATTATTTATAGCCGTGAATGGCAACACAGCATACGACACATTAATAGCATCGAGTAAAAGGAAAGTGTCACGAGCTAACATAGTTGCATGTTACAGATCAGAAGTGGGCATAGGCCTTTATGTAAGGTAGGAACCATAGTGCTAAGAGAAGAGGGAAGAGAACTTTTTTTTTAATTCATTTTCTCAGCTAAGTTGGGATCGGTTTGTAGTCTAAACGGAAGCAGTTGAATACTAGAATTTTATATGGGGTGATTGCTTATTTGACCTCCACAAATGAATTACTGGGTAAAACGATACTATAATAATAATAAATAATAATGTTATGGTTTTAACATCTGAGTAGGCTTTCGCTAGGCAGCTGGATCAAGGGCTTGATTCAGAAAGCAGTACTTCTGGACACGGCGCGTATTGTTAGGAGGTTCCTCTCTCAAGAGCCCTGACCACCGGTAGCCCAGACCCTGTTCCCGATGCCGGAGGGCTACTATTTTTTATATTTTTAAATGTTTTTTTTTTTTATATCAACATTGTAAAAATATTTAAAAATGTAAATTGTATGGATTGAAATGAATAAAGGAATAAATAATAATAAAATATGTATTTGTAGACAAAGGAAAAAAGTAAACTTACACAGTGAAAAAGTTGTACAGCGAAGACATATTAGAATGCGAACTTCTGTCTCCTAAACTACACAACAACAGGGTGGAATTCGAATTAGCACCCGGTTGATGTCACGAAGCCATTGCTATCAACATGGCCCTATAACTTACATGGAATCTAAACATAACTGGCAGATTGTAGATTGGGGTGTTCCACACACTACACACCTCCAACCAATCGAGGAATGCAAGCTTAATGTTATGGTACAACGCATTATATGCACGCACTCACCATCTCTGCCTACCCCTATAGAAAATAGAGGCGTGAAGTTATATCACGTAGTACTAAAACAAATTGGTAAAATATGAGAAGCATTGGTAACCGTAAAGGTAGGAGTGATAGTGTATTGTATTGCATAGTGGGCGGCGGCGAGGGGGGCAGACATAGACCTGATGCAGGGAGCGGTTATGTTAGCGAGCGGAGCGGGTAGCGGAGTGGAGAGTTACTTCTACAAGATGTTGTTTTGCAACCTCGTCAAAATTCAAATAAATCAAATTAAATAACCAATTTACATTACGGTATCAAGATTATTATTAATAAACGCTGATTATTTTGGTTGTTTAAGTTTGTCAGTATATCGGAATAACCCCCTCAACGTGGTTTAGGGAATAAGAAATGATCGAATAACCGTTTGAGACTGTTTGTATGTGTGAGAGCGCGGTTATAGGGCGAGGATCAGACTGGCTGCGTTAAAAAAACACGCGTTCACTCACTAACCGATTTCAGTAATAATAAAAGATTACAAAAAAAAAACTAAACCTCTCTGAACCCATTTTATTATTAATTCTGGTCAAGAATCATTAACATAGTCACCTCCTTGAATTTTACGAGGATGCAAAACAACATCTTGTATATGATGTTTTTGCATCGAATAAAATTACATTTGATTGCATATTGTAACTTTTTTTTGTCTCAATTTATGCCAATTTATTCTTAAATCATTTGATGTTAATAAAAATAATAACCAACTAGTCAAAACAGAAATAAGTGACATAATTATTATCACTGTGAAGTATGGCGCTACGAACTTCTACCAATCTCGTAGCACCGTAGCATGGTGGCGTAGCAGCGTAGCTCAACGTCGTAGCGGCCACACGTCCAGATGTTTTGGTTTGGGATCAGTTTTATTAATTGCATTCACATTTTTCTTTTAATTTGACACGTCCGTCCCATTACTCTAAAACAGTAACTCCTGGAACCCACAAAAACAGAAAAAAACGACGTGAGTTTATATATAAACAGATATTTTGATCATATTACTGTTTCCGATCTCCCTATACAGTCACAGCTCGTATCGCCCCAGAATACATTCACGATAGCTTTGCATTCTGCTTTGCACAGATGGTTCCCCGAAGCGCATGAATGGTGTAACGAAGTCAGTAATGCACCCGTCGTGTTTGTGCTCTACTGCATATACATATATACTTGTTTATATATCTGTATCAGGGATGTATCTTTTGGAGCGTATAATTGAACTTCTGAGATCGTCTTTTTTTTTTGCTGTTTTTCGGAATTATTCTTTTCTCATTTTCGTAAATAGTAACTTCGTAGAATATCGTTTAGGTTATAAAAACTTACACATAGATTTCTTGCTACTTTGACATTTATATAAGTGTATTAATGAGATCTGAATTTACAAATTACGATTGCTCCATTTTAGGTAACTACCTCCCAATTGAAGGATTTTGGACTCGCTCTGCTAATCGCTCCGCTTCACTCCTATAAACACTACCTTGAATATACAGGGGTGTCAGTTGCGGGGTAATTAAATTTAAATAGTAGGTATGATCAGACAGTCGTGATTGCCTAGAGGTTAAGGCGTCGCCTCTCATACACGACGTTGTGGGTTCAAATCCGGGCAAGGACCAATGTGACCTTTTTCAATTCTTAAGTACTTTCTAAGTTTATCTTGGACATCACAGACATCGGTGAAGAAAAACATCGCAACCCGTCGTGGGCAAGCGTGGTGATCAATGGATGACCATTGATCACCACATCATAGCATCATAGCATCTTCTCATACAGAGAAGGCATGAGCCTTCTCTGTATGAGAAGATGCTATTGCCCAGCAGTGGGACAGTAATAGGCTGATATTATTAAATATGATAAACCGTCTCGTCAGTGTATCAGTAGAACTGTGAGAGAGTGAGATCTCAGGGGTTACGGAGCTATGAATGGCGTAACGAAGTCAGTAATGCAGCAGTTACGCTCTACTGCACATGCTTGTTTATATTTGTATCAAGGATAATAGTCTCTTTTAGAGCGTGAACGTGAGCGTGTCATTTATTAAACTGGAGTAAAGATGTCTATAGATTTTATCTTTAGTAGGTAATTAGGTACTTCGTAGAAAGTATACCTACGCATTATGATAAGAATTTAGTCTAAATTGACGAACTTTTGTGTTTTAAAAAAATAAGGACATAGGTTTAGTAAAAAAATATGTGAATATTAAAATTTAAACATTCAATTGAAGTTTATATGATTTATATTGTTTAACTAACTGATCCCAGCATCTGTTGCAATGCACTTGTTCCTACCCACTTCTTACCTACCTATTACCTACCAACCTACCTACCTAAAAACCTTCTACAAAGTATTAGAAAACGTTTAAAAAAAGACAAATTAAATCAGTTAAGTAGTTCTCAAGGTATGGCGTGACCAAGGGAAATAAAAAATCATTCATATACAGGTTGTAACGGAAAGGGTATATACATCCTTAAGGGTGTGCTACAGACCATCAAACTGAACATGTTTCTCAACATAAAATTTTTTTTGCAACAAAAAAAAAAATCAGCTGCCTATACATTTGGGTCGAAAAGGTATTGTAATTTTCTATGGGGCAGCAGATTTATTTTTTGTTGAAAAACATGTTATATGATGAGAAACATGTTCAGTTTGATGGTCTGTAGCACACCCTTAAGGATGTATATACCCTTTCCGTTACACCCTGTATAATATATATATAGAGATAAAAATACTATAATTAATTTCATTTAAAAAACTAATCCACATAACTGTCTATTAAAACGGCACTTTAATCAATCGACCTATATAAATGCTGATGCTCCAGTTTAAGATCAATTCGTCAAATCGCATAATCGCTTTGCTTCACTGTATATACAAAGCCTTGCAAATTCAGGGGCATCAGCCGCGCGGTATAAAAGTAATTGTGTATGGCGACGCGACGTAAGGACCGTTTGATACTTGAACGATACTGACAGAGGGGCGTTGTAGGTTTAAAACTAATTTTGTAAAGTGTATTGAAAAACCACCATCCTTACCTAGGGTTATCATCGTATTATCCAGTACTAACTGTTGTGGAGGACATACACAAAATTTTTAATACATTTCCGTTCTATACTTGTTCATTTATTAACTCGTGGCTAATGGTGTGGGTTACATGTTTACCTATTTTTCTAACGACACATAATTTTAAACTTGAACGTGTAACTGTTTATTATTCCCTAATAAATAAAATAAAATAAATAAAAATACAAGGTGTTGTTTTGCATTCTGGCCAAAAATTCAGGACATTGACACAAAAGACAGAAATAATCAAAATAAATTACGGTACCTAGTTAATTATTAGTAAACGCTGTTTTTTTGTTGTTGTTTAAGTTTGTCAGTATTTCAGAATAACGCCCTTAACGTGGTTTAGGGAATAATAAATTATCGAATAAACGTTTGAGACTGTTTGTATGTGTGGAAGCGCGGTTATAGGGCGAGAATCAGACGGACGGCGTTTAAATCACGGGTGGTTCAGACTTACTGATTTCAGTAAAAAAGAAAAAAAAACTTACCTATTTTATTATTGATTCGGGACGAGAAACATTTGCATAGTTACCTCCTTGAATTTGACGAGGATGCAAAACAACACCTTGTATTATAGGCAGTCGCTCCATTTAAAATACTGGTATTCAGCTGCATGTGGTTAGACTGCAAGCCAACCCCAACATAAAAAAAAAAAACAAAGTAGCTGTTAGTTCCGATTTTGGCCACGCTATAAAAAAAACCTTGTAGTGACATACGTGGGCCCTACGTCCTTCGTCTTCTCGTTCATCCGTGGGTAATCCCACACTATTATGTTACAACTGACGACAATTCGCCTGTAATGTAAGGTTCGATTTTGAAATTTCGATTCAGATTATTGGATGTTTTTTGCATTCATGTTACAAGTTAACATTATAGGCTAATGCTTTCAGTGAAGGAGCACCTTTAGTGTGTCTGGAAAACTGTACTAGCAGTGAGATCACAGGGGGTTCCCCGAAGCGTGTGAACGGTGTAACGAAGTCAGTAATGCAGCAGCCGTATGTTCGCTCTACTGCACATGCTTGTTTCTATCTGTATCTGTTTATATGGAGATGTTATCTAGTAATAGTGTTCTTTGGAGCGTGTTATTGGAACTGTGTGTATTTATAGAATGGTGTTTAATTGGCATAATATTTTTATCTTGATGTGTGGAAGGGTTTATATTAAAAGATTTTGCAATTTAAAGAAATAATTATTTTTATCAGACTGGATATGGACTTCGTTTTTAGAGCTCCGTACCCAAAGGGTCAAACGGGGCCCTATTACTGAGACTTTGCTGTCCGTCTGTCACCAGGCTGTATCTCATGAACCGTGATAGTTGGCCAGTTGAAATTTCTACAGATTATGTATTTCTGTTGATGCTATAACAACAAATACTAAACACAGAACAAAAAAAAAATTCAGGAAAAAAAAACACTTTTTCACAAAAGTGATTTTTTTGCTGATTTTTATAAATAATGGTACGGAACCCTTCGTGCGCGAGTCCGACTCGCATTTGGCCGTTTTTTACTGACCTATATTTTCATGAGTGTTACTTAATACTTTCGCTGCTAAGTTCAAATAATCCATTTTTACTGGAAACCGCGTCATCTAATAGCTGCGTCTAGCGATGACTCGGGAGGCGGGTTTTGAGCACAATGATGAATTATTGTTGGACCCATATGCTGCGGTGTGATTCTGTAAGACCTCACTTAGAACTTCGAATATGAATCCGCTGTGGGTTTCTTGATTGGCATTCTAAAAACCCGGTTGATAATTCGAATGAACACTAGCGCCACCCTTACGGAAAATAAATCCCTAAATTAACGGAGAGATTTTGACAGATAAAGTATGATATGACGTAAGAAGTGGCATTCTGTAAGGTAATTCCCCCGTCACTTCGAAGCTCCCTTGGCTACAAAATCAACGTCATTTTGAACCTTACGCGAAGTGACAGTGGATAGCGATGTGAGATGTGAGTTGTCGTCTGAATTTTATAGAATCGACGTACTGGGTGCTTAGCATCGAAAGTATTAACTGATTGTGAAATACATTATTTTTTATTGTGTTGGCTTTGTGTTCGATTCCTAAACCTAGCGTTAATTGTCTCGATATGCTACCCGCTCAGCTTGATTACTATACGTACGACCTTACCAATGGAATTCAGGGGTACACACTGCGACAAAGGTATCACTAGTATTTGAAATATAAAAAAAACAACTTGCTCAGCTACCCGCTCCGCTCTGCTCTTATAAACACAGTCTTAATAACACTGCAGGGGTTGCAAACGCGCGGCCCGTGTTGTTGAATATCAATGCCTAATGTGTTTGCGGATTTAATATGGATGAATAGCAAATCCAAGTAATAGCGGTGTAACCATTGTAAGATGTGTACATTAAAGAGAATAGAAAAACTTATTTTCCGTATCTTTTGAGGACTGTGAGTTCAGCGTATGACCAAAGGCAAAGATGAATAGCTAAGGTATGATTACAGAAACACCACGTTACGGTTATTATACTTTTGTCATTATAGTTGGCTATTTGCCCTTCTTTTTTTTTGGTAATATACATATAAAGAATATTTACTGCATCACTTTTGTACCTTTTTTTCTGTTCCTTTCTTTTTTTGTATGATTGTATTACTAAATAAATAAAATAATAAAGGAGATCACCCAGCCTCCATAAATTTTTGGGCTAATTTCAAAAGCTCAATTCAATTTTTTTTGTTGTTTTGAAATTAGCCCCATCTGGGTGATGTACTTTATACTGGTATTATAAAGCTAAAGAGTTTGTTTGGTTGAACGCTCTAATCTCGGTAAATACTGATTGGAATTGAAAAATTATTTTACTATTGGAGGGCCTATTTATCGAGAAAGGGTTTAAGCTAAATAACGTCACGCTACGACCAATAGGAGTGGAGCACGGATGAAAAATGTTGCAAAAAGGGGAAAATTTCGTGCGGATGAAGTTTGCGTTTGTCAGCTAGTAGATAAAAGACAGTCCTAGTTCTAATCGTCTCCTATTGCATATTTATCTGTAGGAAACGCAGCCTTAAGAGCGTTTACGCCGACATTTCTCACAAACTTTCAAGTCCTTATTTACCGAAATGACTTAATCGATATTTTTGTCTGGAAAATGTTTTTTGTAACTTTTTAGACAAATGTATCCTGCTTATGCGTATTAAGCTTAATTAAAATTCGGTTCAGTAATTTCGGAAAAAGAGAATTTGAAAATTTGTATGCAACAAACATCAAACATGACTGGCGAAATCTGGGCCTACTATAGGATTTACCTCTGCTCCACAGGCGCTATGTAATCTCGTATGTGTTATTTAAAGTAAATAATAATCAACTAGCTAGCTTGCTTGCGAACTATCTTATACGACCTTATACTCGTAAGAGTGGTAAACCAACTAGGTACTTAAATGAACAATATTATCAGTACCTTGCGTAGTGGTCCATGTTAATAAAAAAAAACGGGCCACGTGCAAGCCTTACTCGCAAACAGGGTTCCATAGCCCCAAACAATATAATAACAATGTTTTGAACGGTCATTCATTAATAAACTTCCCCTCAACCGCAAAACTAAATTTGTTTTTCATAGTAAGTTAATGAAAAACAAAGTTACTGCTGCAGATTGGTGAAAAAGTCCCGTATCTTAAAAACTAAATATCAAATCTTATTCAAACCAATTTTCGTTAAAAGTTTTTTTTACGTTCTACATTGCGATGTTTTTTTCAGAATTTTTCTCCTCTTACTTTAGAAATTAGAGGGGGGGGGGGACACACGTTTTACCACTTTGGAAGTGTCTATCTTTCAAAAGATTGACTTTGAAAAAAAATGGTTTTAGGAATCTCTATGTCATTTTTAAAGACCTATCTAAAGATATCCCACACGTATAGGTTTGATAGTATGTTTTTTTTTAGCTTTCGTTCCATGTGGGGGGCATATCCTTAGCTATATTTTTTTTTATTTTTGTACAAAAATCATAAAGCGGTTCACAGAATACATCTACCTACCAAGTTTCAGCTGTGTAGTCCTAATAGTTTCGGAATAAAGTGGCTGTGACATACGGACGGACAGACAGACATGACGAATCTATAAGGGTTCCGTTTTTTGCCATTCGGCTACGGAACCCTAAAACGGTAACTCGCTCTGCTACCCGCGTCACTCGCTCCTATACCCACAACCTTACGAATGCAGGGGTGGCAACCGCGCGGCCCGTGTAATTGGCAGTAATAAACGGCCGCGCCGGCCCGTCGGCGTTATTACGCGCCGATCGGGCAAGCTGGCCGCCCCGTTTAGCGTATCAAAAGTGAATTGAAGCCGTTTGCGGCCGTTCTTGATATGTTTATTTTGTTCTGATTAAATTCATTGGTGGAAACACTGGAACCCTTTGTTAATTTGAGTTTAATGTTTGATGGTTGTGATTGGCAGCGTTGGAGTTGAGTTGGATTTTGGGAACGTGGTTTATAAGGGTCGTGCGTAGAGTTTATTGTCACAGCACGTAGACAAAGCTGGGGGGCCTACATGCGGGAGTGTTGAGTAGTCCACCACCCGGGTCCAGTGCGGGTTGGTAGATGGTCACTTGTGTTCGAAAGAATACTATAAGTCTAGTCTTGTAAACTGCATCGTTATTAACACAACATAACATGACGCTTGTAATCCCTGAAGGGTAAGGCAGAAATATACCAAATGGCACCTACACCTACATTTCGCCGGTTATGTTTGAGTCCCATGTAAGTTATAGGAGGCAAGCCTATTGGCATCATTCGGGCATAAATGTAAAAAAAAATTGGCTGTTACTGAGAAAATTCCTGATGGAACAACCATATAACAATTTGCCCGACTCGGGAATAGAACCCAAGACCTCATGCTGAGCAGTCGCGATTGCGATCTCTCGACCAACGCGGCAGTCGGTACGTGTATCGTTATTTTTATAATTAAAGCTTTTTTATTCAGAGAAAGAAATAAAACTGTTTATTCTACACTAACGCTTTTATTAGTTAGAAGCAATACTAATGCTCAATAGGTACGTCTGTTCTTAACTTTAATACCTAATTACATTCTGTTTATTTATTTATGTACACACAAAACACTTAACAGGTCAATACATTAAGATACAAGAGCACAAAGGTACTGCTTATTTCAAAAGAAATTTCTTCCAGCAAACCTGCGAGTGGAAAGTTGGATTAGCAATGTAGACACAGTGAGTAGAAATGATAAAACAAGAAAAAATAAATAAGAGCTAAAACTAACAGTATACCTACATAAAATAAACATACTTCTAATGCTTTCGACAAAATTATTTATAATGCTTATTCTATTCATGAAGTTATTGACCTTATGGAGCAATAACTATGATTATCTATTCTGTAGAAATAATTTCATAGACACAAGCAATGTCAACTTGGAACAGGTTACAAACGTAAATTATGTGGACAATTTACATACTTGCACGAAACTCACAGTACAATGAATAGTAGTCGATTTAATCCTACTATGATATTATAAATACGAAAGTTTGTGAGGATAGATGGATGGGTGGGCGAGTGGATGGATGGATGGATGTGTGGATGGACGGATGGATGGATGTTTGTAACTCTTTCACGCGACAATTACTGAAAGGATTTGGATGTAAAAATGTAAAATACTAGCTCATAACCTACTTTATATATAATTATATACTTTTTATCCCGGTAGTACATTCCCGTGGAACAATTACTGAACTCCACGCGTGCGATGCCGCGGGCATAGGCTAGTAAAACATAAAAGTAAAGTATTGTGTACACCAGTCGCAGGCTCGCAGCTGGCTAATTTGTTTAAATGAACAACGTAACAACTCAACTCTATTTACTAGACATAACGCAGTCTATTTTGAATAGTAACTTGTTTGTTCAGCAACTAAAAAGTGCTTATGACGTCATAGGCAATCAAAAAATGGCACGTTTGGTTTTCATGCGTTATCTAGGTATATTTAAATCTGTAATCCCAGAGGATTACAAAAGCAATGATCATAAACAAAGCACTATCAACACAAAATTAACCCTTCAAAAGATAAACAAAAAACCTCTTCACTTTCTTCATTCAAGACAAAAATCTCATTTCTTCTTTCATTCACAAAGCGCCCACTCCTTACATTATCAACTAATTAACTAAGCCCTTTTTAACCACTCCCAAATCTCAGTTCATTATAATTTCACGTGAAATACTTCTTACCGTTTGGCCACAAGTTTCACGTTAAAGCGACACTCGTCTTGCGACTGTGAAGACGAAGAAAATTTGTAGAAGATGCCCCAAGGTGGTGCCTTTATTTGCTGCGGGTTGTTCGAAAGAGATACCGCGGCCCTGGAACAAAAAGGGCGAAGAAGGAACATGGGTGGGTTTTAGTCAGTACAAGTCTGACACTCCCTCCCACTCCGCCCAGAGCGGGAGAAGTCATTTGATGATTTCCCATCCGAAAAAAAAAAAAAAAAAAAAAGGTGGTGCCTTTATGAGACTTAGCGGGACTCACTTCTGAAGGAAACTAGTGAGGTGCGCGCTTGTCGCTTGAAACACGCGCGTCGAAAACCGAATCACTTGAGGTCTTAGATGTGGCGTAACCGGCGGGGATGAGCGGAGCGGAGAGGAGATGTGCAAGATTAGACGAACCACAGAAGACACGAGAGGCGCGATGAATATTGCAAACAATGTGATTGCTCGTTTCCGCACGTCTCCTGTCCGCTCCGCTTTGGTGGAGTTCGGGCCATAAACTGTCCCTCATTATAATTTCATGTGAAATGCCGCTTAGCACGCCAAATAATTGAATGTTAAACTCGAAGTAATTAAAAGTAAACGGAAGAAGGTAATTTGCAAGTTCAAGTCAACGACACGCTAACCGAGAAACGTATTACAAACTACGTGCCGTTTAGCGTTTAGTTATTATTACAGTTAAGATTTTGAAGTACGGAAAGAGTTCATTAGTGAGCGGCAGTACAATACGAGTCGATCTTCAGGGTAAGCAACGCTTGCCGAGGTTGGTCCGTAGATGGGTTACCATCCATTACACATCATTCATTACCATCCGCATCCGGTAAGACTAAGCTGACCCAACATAGTTGGAAAACTGTTAAGACGGAAGTTTTGTTTCATTTAAGGCACATTCTGTTGGATAGTTCTGGGAAAACGCCGCTAGATGGCGATAGTGGCAACTAGTGTTGGATTTCAAAGCAAGTTGTTTTGAGAAAATTCGTTCGATGTTTTGTGTTTTCAAACTTAAACTTTTCCGAAGACTTTAAATGGCTTTAAACTTACTTATAGTAAATAAATAAATAATTATTTCCAGCTAATTAACTTATCTTCAAGGGAATCAGAAATGCCTTTCATGATTTTACAACAAAAATGTTTAAGTTGCACAAGAAAGACCTCACAAAAAAAATAATTAATGCTTTTTGGAAATATTCGCAAATAAAAACATAGTTACTTGTTACGTGCATAACATGCGAACTGTTTTGTATTTCTTTCTTACTTTTATTCTTTCTGGCACAGACTATGATTGTATTTGCTCTTTTGTTTCAAGCCAGCACTTCGCTCTTGCGGTCTCATTAGCGAACGTTCTACCATTTCACTGGTCTAGCTGTCAATGAGTTTCTGTATTTACTGCTTTAAAGGTTTTTATGGATCTATTTTTAAACTATATGGTCAATGATATTATCAGTTGTCTTTTAAGCTTTTAGGCTTAGAACCTTATTTCACCATTTTTAAAGTTTTACAGAAATTGTCAAGTAAAGTTTTCTATTTTGTAACCTTTTACTAAGGGGTACCACCGTATTACCCAGTACTACCTGGGTTGTGGACGTCAGATAGGCAGTCGCTCCATGTAAAATACTGGTATTCAGCTGCATCTGGTAAGATTGCAAGCCGACCCCAATAAATTTGGGAAAAAGCAAAAGGTTACCAATTTATCATCTGCGTAGGATGATGAATTTGTAACCTTTTGCTTAAAACCACATTTTGGCATAGCGGGTTTGATAAAGATGTAAACAAATACGCATTTTACTTGTTACCTTATTTACCTACATATGGATGCCGGTCCACTTACGAAAACTTTAACCGTACCTACTTATAACGTTGCCATACGCATCATCTGCCTAGCCTTTTCCCAAACTATCTTTGGGTCGGCTTCCAGTCTAATCGGAAGCACCAGTATTTTACATGAAGCAACTAGGTAATACGATACCTATTGGTAAGACTGGATGTCAAACTTTTGGCTTCTGACTACTCGTAACGACTGTCAAAGATCTACAAATGACAGCCGGGACCAACGGCTGAACTTGCTTTCCGAGGCACGGAGGAAACTCGGTATGTAATTATGGTCACCCACCCACGGACCGACCTCGGCAAGCACGGTGACCCGTGCGGCTGTTATATTTAGCCTAGAGCTCCTCACGTTGCCATACTATACGATGCAAATGATAACGGCAAAATTGCGACGCATTAGCTAACGAGAGCAATGTGAAAAAAAGTTCAAGTGACAACGTCTTTGTCAACATGTAAAATGGTTCGTTTGGTTCACAAAAATGTCATAACACTATAATCTACATAATATAAACACCACTCATCATCATCTGCCTAGCCTTTTCCCAAACTCTCTTGGGGTCGGCTTCCAGTCTAACCGGATGCAGCTGAGTACCAGTATTTTACATGAAGCGACTGCCTATCTGACCTCCTCAACCCAGTAACTGGGTAATACGATACCCCTTGGTAAGACTGGATGTCAGACTTTTTTTGGCTTCTGACTACTCGTAACGACTGTCAAAGATCTACAAATGACAGCCGGGACCAACGGCTTAACGTGCTTTCCGAGGCACGGAGGAAACTCGGTATGTAATGATGGTCACCCATCCACGGACCAACCTCGGCAAGCACGGCTTGACCTTAAAGATCGACCCGGGCGGCTGTTATTATTTAGCCACGAGCTCCTCATAATATAAACAACACTCCCATCATAATTACTCCTACTTGTATAGAAACTAACTAGGTATATACAATATAACAATTAAAACTGGTGAATAAAATAAATAAACTAACAACAAACTATTAAAGGGTATCAAAATACTCTTCCTAAACGCTGTCAGCTGGTAATGTGCCCATGGCAAGAGACTAGCGTTGCCACGTTGTATGGCAATACTTAGCCTCTGGCCAAGGTAAAAGGCAGCAATTGAGTCACGGGAAGCGTCAAGTATGCGTTAAGAAACTCTTTGAAAGGTCCTTAGTTTTAGTTTAGTTATTTCATGCTGCACCTTTTGCCGTCAGCCCTACTATCGTATCAAACTCACAATTTTGAAATCCTATCCACACGGACCTCCCCCTTTCCCTCCGCTTCCCGTATGGCACGTTCCCCAATACAGACAGAACCATATGGTCTTAAAGTCTCACATGTGGTTGTACTGGCCCCTCGCCAGAGCAGGCTATTAAGAGCACAGTGCATCACGAGCTGCCAAGCCAATACACAAGAACATGATACTTGGAGTTTATATTGTTTTGTTACGAGTTATTTATGAGGGGACGTAAGCTGTTGCGCAGCTTTGAGGGGTAGATTGCAATATTAGAATGAGTTTCTTTCTACATTAATGTAATAGCTCACAACTTTTTTCTAATTCTACATTCGGATATAATTATAATGTAAACTCAAACCTAATAGAAACTTGCTTTACACAAGCAATTAAATGTTAACGCCGACTAATTAATAAACGAATTTATACTAGATACTACAAACGGATAATATGCTTTTTGATCCCCTTTTCTCACACACACACACACACACACATACATGCACTCACACACACACAATTTTAAATTCTCTAGTCTAAGTTTTTGATATTTTACCTACTTACTTGTTTTTAATTCTGTTATTAACAGGCTTTGTAATAATATGTTTGCATATAAGTATGGAAGAGGGAGGTCTTCTGGTACAGGTATCTACATACTTAAAAGACAATACAATGTTATCTGTAAAAACCTGTTGGAAACGATTTTTTTTTAAAATTATTTATTTATTTATGGGGGTAGGCCGAAACTACAGAACAGCAGCTGCTACGATTCTTACAACTCCTTTTGCCTTGTCAACGTCCATACATCTGGTCAATCAGAATCAAAATATTTTTATTTTACATAGGCGTAACATGGGCACTTATAAAACGTAAACAAAAGGTGCACGGTTCGGGTTGGTCGTTTCCTATGGAGAAGAACCGGCAAGAAACTCATGGTTACTCTTTTAAAACATGTTCATACACGTGTTCATTCTAATGATTCTATTTTCAGGATTATTAGAAAGTAGCGAGTTAATCGACTACATTCCATTACGGCAGGGTATTGCAACAACAGATTTCTTTCTTAATTATTTTCGGTCATTTAATGTATTCATTTAGTTATTGAGCCTTGGCTCGGAAATTTATTTGAGGCGACCACAAGATAGCCTGGTTAAGCAGTGAGCAACTTTCTAGAGTTGGTCCGCCAGAGGTGCCGACAGAAAAAAAACACTTCATTTTTAGGGTTCCGTACCCAAAGGGTCAAACCGGGACCCTATTACTGAGACTTCGCTGTCCGTCCGTCCGTCTGTCACCAGCCTGTTGTATCTCATGGGCCAGTTATAGTTAGCCGTAGTTGAAATTTCCACAGATTATGTATTTCTGTTGCCGCTACAACAACAAATAAATATTTATTTGTTGTTGTAAGGGGGCTCCCATACAAAAAAGTGATTTTCTTGCTCGTTTTTTATAAATAATGGTTCTGAACCCTTCGTGCGCGAGTCCGACTCGCACTTGTTTTTAATGTTTTCACCGTTGTGTCGTTGAAAAAAAAGGGGAAGAGTCACATTTTCATAAAACTTACATAACTATTTTACACCGCTTTCAAATGCTGATGTGTTGTTCCCTGTTTTCTAACAATTGTTCTTTTCATAGTTGCTATTGTTATCTGTTCAAAAGAATGTTGAAGTGCAGCCCGCATGTGGCTCGCAGAGTGCCGACGCAATTAAAGTTGTGCCCACAGAGTTGTGCCTTGTTCGGCAGAGGCGGGATTCAGCTTTCAGTCGAAAAGTTTGCCTTTTAGGTCGCTTTGTGAATGATTAAAAGGGCATACGAGAAAAATTTCAGGTTTAGTACCGAACTTCGAATATCTTAAGTGAATATGAATTTTTCGTTTACATATTTTAAAACATAATTCAAATTTTAAAATGTGTAAAATGGCAAAAAAATTGTTACTGATTTCGTTTTTTAATAAAATTTATTCGTTTTTCTTCAAGACACTCCAAGATTTTTTTGGTTTGTATAAAAAGACTAGAAATGAAAATAGGCTTTACAATTCCTTTATTTAAATTTAAACAGCTCAGCAACATACAAGCCCGGAAATTGAATGTTGTTGATAGTACTTGAATATAAACTCAACAAATAAACATTCCCTACATTAAAAAAAGAAAAACTGACTTTAAACTGTCCCGCACCTAAAATTGATCGTTTCGTTGGCAACGTCGCCCAACAATAACAGAGTCTGAACAAAATACGATCAGATCCCTGCCCCATCAACTATTGATCGCTGTGGCCCCAAATTGATTGATTGACTCAACTGTTGATTACCCCTGCAACTTACCAAAAAACACTTGGCCTTTAAAAAAAAGACAAGTTTCAACAGACAGAGGTCCATACATTCTGGTTGACGCCATTGTGTGGAAAAGAATGGGATGGATGTCAAAATGTCTTTTTAATGGAATGGCGTTTTGGTGTTGTGAATTTATAATGTTGTTTAAAGTGAGGGCTGTGGTGATTTTCTTTTATATTGTGTCGTGTCATTGTTGTGTTTTTGATGGTGGCTTTGAATTTTATTGAAATAATTATGGGGAGGCTTTGACAAGATCTAGTTAAAACATTAGTTATGTCACAGTCAAAACAGTTAAGTTAGTCTAAGCTACTTTCGACCAGTTAAAACTATTTTAAACCAACATTTACTAAGAAACTCATTAGGTTTAAGGTTTTTTCTGTCCCCATGAAAAACACCGGGTTGCAACAACAATTTTAGATAATTATTACTAAGGCGTTCTGAAACAATCTATTTTTAAAAGAGAAAAAAAATATTGCATATTTATTAACAACTTCGGCAGTTAAAACTTAGTAGTAAAGTAAACAAAAATGAGTTGTAATTTTTTTTTAAATGGATCATTTAATATATACTGAGCAGTGAAATAACTAAATGGGCAGTTACGAATGGGCAGTTGACAAATCGCATTAAGTCGGTAAGAAATCTCATTGTGCTCGCTGCGCTCGAGAAAAAAAGCTGCCGCCCTATCTTCCGACAACCATGTCGTCGTCACTCCTTCGGCCTACGCTCTTCATGTCCCCGAGTCGGGGTAAAAGCTGTGTTGTAAATAAAAAAAAACCGAAGTGAACTGCCGAACTACATATTTATCTAACTGCCCATTCCATCATTTTTACTGGCCATTTATTTATTAGTTTGCTTACATATTTTTAATACTGACATTGTAAGACGAAATAACCAGCCATTTTTTTTTATTGTCTATGTTTTACCACAAATTTACCAACCACGGATAAAAAAATAACTGCCCGATATTTCTTCAACTGATCATAATAACCTCTCGAATGTTTAAATAACAGTTCAAAAAATTAGTTCCCAAAAAAAGTATTCAGTTCATCAATAATCAGATTACCTACTCCCCACTACAATTCAATTTTAAATGTTCGTTTGTGTCATCGAGAATCACGAAAAATGCAAAAACAAACAGAAAAATTCAAATAAATAACAAACATTCGTTATTAAAAAGCTTTTCTCTTCCATCAATATTTCCTAGAAATTACACAGTGTAAAAATGTATGAAAACCCAATATTTTCCTGACATACATACATAAAATCAACTAGCTTCATATTCATAAATCATCACGAGACCGGTAGGCCATACCTAGCCTCACAAACAATACGCTGTTCGATTATTTTCCATGAATTGCGTGGCATAAAACAATATTCATGTTTCTACCACCCATATGTCGTTGTGGCAAGGTTCAAAATCCCTCTGCAGTTTTGTTTGCGGGTTGTAAATGTAAGTTTGTGAACAAGGCCGTACACTGCTGTTAACACCAGCGACCCTGATTGATGATTCATGATTGTTTACGAAGTCAGTTAATGGTGGGGAGAGTGTGTTCCGCTTTCCGCTGTAACAAGTCTGTTTGTTGACATTTTTGTTATTGGCAAAGGATTCTTCTAACCAATGAATCCTTTCCCATCCTCCTTCATCCTCATCTTTTTTTAGATAAACAAATAAATTATGTTTGTTACTTTTATTAATTGTGTAAGGTTGTATTATATTTGATAACAACATCACGCATGTGTTTCTTCGAAGAGCCAAGCAGAGGCGTACACTAATTAGTACACCCACATTCCACTACGTAATAGGGGGCGAATCTATTTCGATCACGATCCGAATGTGGCAGTCGATTTTGATAGTTAGGTAAGTACATTTTATTGAGAGTAGGTAACGCAGATGGTACGGTCAGCAGCAAAAGTCGCTTTACAAAACCAAAATTATAAGACGTCTTAGTTTTAGAACGATCCATATTAACAGACTGGAGTAAAAGACATAAGAATATTTTCATCAATGGAAACACAAATTCGCAAAATAATATTACATCAGATCACACTGACCAGCAGAAAACTTGGTGTAATATTTATAAGTGTTAACCGACTTTTGATGCTGACTGTACCTTCGCAAATGGTACCTTGTCGTCCCTCATTAGCTGTCATAGAAGGCCTTTTATCTAACATAACGATAACAATAAAACAAAACATAACAAACAATAAAACTATTTACCATAACATAACAAACAATAAAACTATTATAAGTGTATTCGAACACTACACTGACACCTTCTGCTATTTAACCATGGCACAGTGAAATCTTGCTGAGGAGCTCGTGGCTAAATAATAACAGCCGCACGGTTCGATCTTTAAGGTTAAGCCGTGCTTGGTCCGTGGATGGGTGACCATAGGTTAGGTTAGGTTAGCGGGGCTGTTTCCGCACTTAGCCTCTTTATTGGGCCATTGTACGTATAAAAATCCTCTGGTTGACCATAATTATATACCGAGTTTCCTCCGTGCCTCGGAAAGCACGTTAAGCCGTTGGTCCCGGCTGTCATTTGTAGATCTCTGATAGTCGTTACGAGTAGTCAGAAGCCAAAAGTCTGACATTCAGTCTTACCAAAGGGTATTACCCTGTTACTGAGTTGCGGAGGTCATATAGGCAGTCGCTTCATGTAAAATACTGGTACTCAGCTGCATCCGGATAGACTGGAAGCCGACTCCAAGACAGTTTGGGAAAAGGCTAGGCAGATGATGACAGTTAAATCTTGCAATGTCTAAGCAAAGCTATAATAGTAGGCACAACGACCAATCAAGCTTAACAACCAGTTTATACGGATCTCTCATTGAACGAGAAATGTGTACAAAGCGACGCCATTTTATACTGGAAATGTATATTGATTTGTGTCGCCATGTGTACCTAGGTACGCGCAGCAGCAATTATCTTTTGTTCAGCCATGTTGTTCTCCTAGTGAATACCTGCATTAAGTGATTGAGATCCATAGTGGATGCTGCAATCTCTGCCTTATAGTAAGCATCATATAAGTCCTTTTACAGTAATTACACCAGCCATTATATATTTGCTATAAACCTGGCAACTCAAATTTTATCACACAGCTCAATCACATTTCCTAAGTACAAAGTTAGCCGTAGCAGTTAGTAACAGTTTAAAATAGTTAGAATTTCGCTTCACTGGCTGTCCACTGTCACTGCCTAGTCGTAGCCTGTGGTTTGGTGAAAATCTAGCAGTGTCTAAGTACACACGACGATCAATCAAGCTATAAAAAAAGGGTTGCGCTCCGGGAGTGCCGGCAGAAGTGAAAACTTGATTGTGCATTTTTGATATTTTGGAATGGTTAGGGAATAATTTTGCACGAATTGCTTTAATTATCAGTATAAAAGTACTATCATTTATGTGGTAAAATACAATATTCATTTATTGCGCTATCGCGATACACAAACATGACAATTTATATTACATAAAAAATGTAACACTTTAAAACTATTACAATCCGTCTTACGAATTTTATGTCTTTGGAGAAACCGAAGGTTTTGTTTGTGCATAAGATAATTATCCAGTTTTGGAAACCCAAATGACAGATGTCATAAAGTTGACATTCCTTCGTAACCTAATGTCAATCCGTCTAATGAATTTTCCAGTTTTGGAAACCAAAACTCAATGACAGATGTCATAAAGTTCAAATTCCTTCGCAACCTACGTGGCCTGACGTTCACGTGTCCCGACGCGAGTCTTTTTTTTTTGTGTGGGAAATCATCAAATGAATTCTCCCGCTCTGGGCGGAGCGGAAGGGAGTGTCAGACTTGACTGACTAAAACCCATCCATGTTCCTTCTTAGCCCTTTGTGTTCCAGGGCCACGGTATCTCTTTCAAACAGCCCGCAGCCCTGGCGGGCATCGGCCCTCTGGGACCCCTTCCGATTTGCTGACATCTCCTTGAGGCACGCGTGGCTTAACCTTAAAGATCGACCCGTGCGCTGCTATTATTTAGCAACGAGCTCCTCCTAGGTAGTATCAATACATAATATGGTAAGTAGGTAGTAGTTACCAATACCTACCTAACGCATTGTTTGCAACGGTAATCAAGTGCCAATCATCACAATGAATTCCTGCCCCTCAGTGTGTCTACAACCTGTCGGTAGTTCATGCTCGCCGCGCTAGATGGCGCTAGGTGCCACTATTGTTCAGCTGAAACCAAGGTTTTGTTTCTGTTATCGCTGAAAAGAATCATGAGAACTTTCTTTTGCTGCATTCTGTTGCATTTTGCTGCATTCTGTTATTATACCGGAACTATAAGTTTTTACGTTCATAAACATTCACGAAAGTTTTTAATGAGGTATTTTTCACGTTTTACCTGCATTATTTTTGTTTGTTTTTCTGATTTGGTTATTATTATTTTTTATTTATTTAACAATTTTTATACAAACTTTAATTTAAAAACTAAGCCCCATAAAACTGTTTTCACAGTTTGTCTGTGGGAACGGAACGATATTTTAAAAAAAAAAGAACAATGTTAAACTAATATTACTGAACAATCAATAAATCTTAGAAACTACTTATATTCCCTCTCCCAGCAATCTGCAAACCACCTACCCATATATAGTTGTATCTACCCAGTTCACAAATCTTATTATAAGGTTTTATTTAATTAGCTTTACTTCTGCTTCGTATGGGTTTTAGGTAACCCATACGATGATTTAATAATATTATAAACCCCTTCATAAAAATAATGGCGAAATCCGTTACCTACTTTATAAAAATGACGCAGTAACGAAAGCGACGATTATTCGTAAAACAAAGGTTATATAAACAGATTATGCAGTACTAATGTTTGTCTTTTTATAAAAGATGCTAGATTGTTTCGTTGTGATGCGCATGTGATGCGGAGGAATGAGGAAAATGTCGTGAGGAAAGTTTTAAGTATGAATGTGGATGGTTATAAGAGTAGAGGAAGACTAAAGAAACGATGGATGGACTGTGTGAAGGATGATATGGCAAGAAAGGAGGTTCTCATGAGATGGCAAGCAATAGAGACGTATGGAAGAAGACAAACATGCTGCGCCGACCCCAAAAAAATTGGGATAAGGGTAGGAGAATGATAATGGAGATTGCTTCGTTGACCAAGGTTGCATGCGCGACTAGTCCGTGCGTTCGATTCCCGGGTCGAGCAAAAAGTTATTGGGTTTTCCATCAGGAATTTCTCAGTAGCAGCCACGGAGTCTGGATTTGTGCTCGGTTGATGGCAATAGGCTCGTCCTATTACACGGGACTTAAACTTAACTGGCGAAATGTGGGTACACCTCTGCTTACCGTTCGGGGATTACAGGCGTGATGTTCTATAATCTTTGTCTTTAAATTATAGATGCAAACCAAAGCCAATATCAATGCCTGATATTTCTTGGCACCACCAACCTACATCATAAATAATTCAGCTAAGCCAAGTCGGTTCATATAACCCTTACGCATTAAATATTAACGGGGTAATTACCACCTGTTGTTCTAGTATAACCGGCTATGTCCGGTTGCCGTCCGGGAATAAAACCGGTGTTGATCAGGTTGACGGTTTTGAGGGCTGAATTGCATTGTGTGAGAGGAACGTGGTATTGACGTTTCGGTAATTAAAAAGCGGGTTTTATTTTGAACGTGTTATCACGTTATAATATCACGCCTGTTCTCAATGTAGGTGTAGGTAGAGGTAGATAGATAAAATATACTTTATTGTACGCTAAAATCATTTTGACAAGTTTGGTAAGGTTACTTTTGGTATTGGTATCCGTCTGCTAGTGCAAAATCAAAATATTGTATTATACATAGGGCTATATGGGCAATTACAAAACATCGACAAAAGGTGCACAGTTCGGGTTGATCGTTTTCTATGGAGAAGAAACGGCAAGGCAGGACAAGAAACTCCATGGTTAGGTACAATATTTGAATGTTATTGCTTTAATACTTAAGTATGGGAGGACAGAGCGTAGGCCCGACAATAAGTCGTTGCTTACTACAAAAGGTAGAACAAGAAAAAAAAATGTTTCACACTTTCCCCGACTGGATATTGTTTCGAGGACTACGTGCTTAGCTGTAGCGCTGTATTATAACGCTATTGCTGACCTGCTGCTGTTTTAACAGACTATTCATTACTTATCCATTTATTGGGGGTCGGCGCAGCTTTTCCTTTTCTGCACGCTATAAACCATGTCTACTTCTAGTCCCCTAGTCCCCTTTCTAACCCTATCATCTTCCACACAGTTAGTTATCGACTACTTTAAAAGCCATCTTCTACATGAGTACTCAAAACTTTCCTCACTTATATTTCCCTTCATCCTCCGCATTGCAATGTCAACGTTAATATAATTATCGAAATAAATGCATTTGTGTAAAACATGCATATTGCAGGTCCTCCCACGTTTAATGATTTGATTTGGTTACAGTGGCTGCCTCTATGATTATAGCCTCTATTTAACTTCATAAAACACCGCTGTCGCAGAAACTTATCTTAGGGCATCGGTAAATAATGTAATTTTTCATCAGTTAAAGAATTTTTGCATCTGGATGATATGTCGGAGATTTACCTCTGACGTCCAAACATACAAACCTTTTTGTAACGCTAGTAAAGATAATTAAAAACACATAAATTAAGTATAAGTTTGTTATAATTTTTGATACTCAGAAATCAAAGAATCTGGAGATTGGTCCTTAGACCCCCCCTTTATCTCCGCTCTCTCTGGACATTTAGTTTAGTTTAGTTTAGTTTTATAAAACTAGTTTATAAAAACTACTTTAAAAAATGGTAAACATTAGCAGAAAAGTGTTTAAATATTTCAGTTAAGAGAAAATATAATTACCAAGATTGATTGAGAAAATATAGGTTTTTAACATTACTTCTCTTCAATTCCGACTAAAACGGAGTAATGAAAGAGTATGCAAACTTACCCTGTCACCCGTCACTCAACACGCTTGGTTCTCGGTAGTAAGCTACTTCATCAATAATATACGGTCTTAATACTTTAGGTAGGTACAGTTATACTAATTAATACTTTTTCTTTCTTTATCTACAGTTATTATAAAACGTAAGTGATGAATACGATGATAAAAAAAAAACATGCTTAATGTATTTTTCTAAATTGGAAAACAAAGTTATTCAAGTGAAAAAAATGCTATGCTGGTTTTAAATACAATTTAAAAATATTACAAAGGACACTGATGAAAGCAATATCTGCATAGTTAGTACAAGTAAAGTAGTGCCATGAATTAGTAACTTAATGGTTGTTTTGTGCATTAACTTATATTTTGACAACCTGAATTTGTTTCTTTATTGAGATACTATAACATCTTTCAAATAAAAATCAAGTTTAAAAACCTGACCTTAACCGTTGTGACCTTTGGATAAATGTCACTTGATGTTGTTTCTGACCGTACCTGTAAAGGTACACGCGCTCACACACAGATGGCGGTAGCAGCGACATTCTCAGGACATTTAATATTTATATTTACCTACGTAGTTCACGTACTTACTGTTTTCCTTCACAGTTTGTGACTGAAAAACAAAACTTACAAAATATTTTAGACCGTTTACGACCGGATAAACATGTAATAGTTTGGATGTAATAGTTTGGATAGTAACTCCAAAGGAATTTCTTTGTGTCGTGTTTCCATACAAAAAAAACCAGTCAGTTTTTTTTTTAGTTTTTTTTTTATGTTTGTCATAGTTTTAAAGAGTTTGACAAAAGAGAGATAAAGGCAGTTATAGAGAAAATGTTGTATGTTTAAAAAAGAAGAGGGTAGTAAAGCTATATCATTCCTAGGTGACCAAAAAGTAGGCGGTTTTTTTTTTAATACTACATATGATTGTGATTGGCTGCAACTCGCCTGATGCGAAGCGATGATGCGGCCAAGAGTAGAGCATGCTTGCCTGCAAAAAAAACCGATTCTCATTCACTCGATCTTTGAAGATATCCGGATTATAATTTTAGCGTATGTACTGCCGAAGCAATTAAGTACACTAATATTCATGCAGTGTAAACAGACAATCAAAGATGAATTTAAATCTGAAGACTTTTATTAAGTAGAAAATTGGATCGTGCAGTATATATTGAAGCCGGTTAAAGCCTGTCGATAGTAACTGTAACTGGTTTGCCATTGACGAGGAGATTGAAGGTCTTGTCCCCGTCAGGACTTTGTGCGGTTCCGTGTATGGTGATTTTAGGGAGCCTGATGTTTCGTCTCTGAGGAAAACGTCACTGGATGTACCTAAATCTTTGAACACCAAACAAAGTAATAGAAAAAGTCCTTACAGGTCTTTTAAATGCAGTTGAAAACATTTCTCTGCAAAAAATCAAGTTTAAACTGATTTTATTCAATTGAATAAAAATGTACCTACCTTTATGAATGTAATCATATTGCATTTTACTACGGCTGACTGTGAATGGGCGTTGATTTTTTAACGTCCTCCCTCCCCGTACCGCGGCACGTCTACACCCCTTCCTCACGACTGCCTGGTACTGTGAAGATTGAGATGCAGAAGGCTCATACCACTAACACTATAACTCATGGTGTTGGGTAGGTATCTGAGATTTTTTGGCTTTTTTGGTTCGTATTACCCAGTTAGTACTGGGTAATACGATACCTGACCGATACCAGACTTGTATACATTAAAAAAAGTTATTAAAAAATGGAGGGCAGGTTAGCCGGGAACGTTTTGAATGCCTCCGCAAATCTCAGAGCGTGATAGTAACTGAAGACAAACATCCAGATGTAGAAAGCCGGCATGATCAAGACGAGCTTGACCACGACGAACTTGATGCAGGGCGGCTTGGCAGGACCCACCAGCAGACACGTACCGAGCCCCAGTGCCAGGCTCGTCAACTCGTAGAGCAGCTTCCTCACTGCAGCTAACAGCAGCCACGGCAGCACCAAACGAAGACCGCTCCTCCAGAAACACAGGATAGAGAAGCACTATGTAAAATGCGAGGTAGACGTAGACAGTGAAGCATTGCACCAGTATGATGCCCGAAACCATGGTGCGCAGCGCTCTCTGCAACGGCATCGACAGCTAAGCCGGTGTTCATCTGCCAAACCTGCTTTAGATTGGCGTTCACTTTGAAAAGCGTGGCGTCGAAAATGGTCCGAACGAGGCTTTATTTTGTGCAACATTTTGTGAGATGAGTGAAGTTTGCTGTCTCTATGACTGAACCTTGACTCCACCAGGCTGTAGACTGACCAAGCTCTTGACTCTGACTGACCAAGGGCATCCATCAGAAATCCCTTTTATACCCTGATCCTTCGTTTCTTTCTTGAAATTTATTTCCAGATTCAAAACTGCTGCGCTCTAGTAAGACGCAACCTGCCAGTATTCAAAGCAGCCAGTAACAATTGGTCAAAAACCTTGCACATAGTATTTTTATAAATATAACTCAGAATATCTTTACACAGCAAATATTCGCAATTAACTATAAAATACAACAATTGAACTCACAAATTGATGATAATAATTTGGGTCCGTGGCTTAGGCCCCCAGTGGCCGAGGCACCTGTGGCGGACGCCCCCGATTCGATTATTTTTGTTTTTAGTAATATATAATCTAAATGAAACCTTCATAAAGAATTTGGCTGGTAACAATTAAAAATAAAGGTAAATGACAACTGACAAGTTATGTCACAACAAAGAATACTAAGAAAATATTTATAAAAAATAAACGATTCGTAAAATGCTAATGTAAAACCAATAAAAGTATGAATATGGATGATAAGTGTGTGTATAGAGTGTCTGTAGTAGGCAGATACTATAACCCCTAGGTTAGATTGGTTGTCATTCTTTGAGCCACTGTATGACTGTCAAAGATCTACAAGTGGCAACCGGGAGCAACGACTTAACGTCGTTGTAAGGTCGTCGGACCAATTTGTTAAATTGTACTTCTGTCGGCTTTCTCAAAATCGTGTCTACTGAGCTAAGAGATTTGCCTTTCCCATAGAGTAGACTTTCTGCAACAATATCTCTTCAGTGTCGTTACCACGGCCACCCCACCCGCGTCCGATACGCCGATGCATTTAAAATGCAATCGATTCCCACGGACACCCGATGCGCGTCGGAATATCATTTCGCCGAGCATAATATCATTTGTCCCGTAATAGCACACTTTTGTTCTAAATGTGGAAAAGATAATCGATTTGCAGAGAAGCGGACAACAAACGATTTGAACACGTGTATTGGATCTGGGTATAATCTTCTTGGTTAGTAAATTAGATTGCATAGTCTCGCTTTGTTTCTTGTTCCTAATTGTATCTTGTTTCTGGTTTGTGGATTGCAAATAGTTAATTAGGCGCAGTGAAATCTTTGTTATGTTTTTTTTGTGTCCGAATTATGCAGGTGTCCGAACTATGCAGGTGTCCGAATTATGCAGGTGTCCGAATTATGCAGGTGTCCGAATTATGCAGGTATCCGAATTATGCAGGTGTCCGAATTATGCAGGTGTCCGAATTATGCAATTATGTTGGCAAATGATGATGTTTTGTAGGAAGGTTTTTTAAATAGGATGCGGCTTTAGTGCCTTGATAAAGTGTCATTTTACCAGCGACTACGCTGATGAAAAAGTCAAATATAATTTGCTCCTCTTGATCAAAAAAAAGAGTTATGAAACAGCACTTTCCAATTGCAACGACGTATCCACATAAAGGGTGTAAAACACCTCTTAACGAAGCCGAAAGGCACTGGTTCTCCCAGTCATTGCGATATTTTTTTTGTTCTACACCATACCTGGGAACCTTCTAGTTACGGAGATATTAGAGGTCAAAGTTCCAACTTTTTGACAAGTATTTTTTTAAAATACAAGTTTTTAATGTTAGATTTTTACTTTAAACACCTCCACGACCCCCGTACTATTCAATCTGTCCATCAGCTCAATATTTTTAGTGCGTTACATTGAGTTGTACCACAAAACGTGATTTTACACCCCCCAAAAAAAAGTCGTTTCCCAGCAATAATTTTTGCGTAAAGTTACTTAGTTTCATGTACAGAATGCTTGGTTAACGGCTTCGTGATGAGGTGATTTACACCGTGTATACTGATTATATGCCAAGCAAGCGGCGATCCTATTTTATCAGAGATTAACTAAAAATAAAACACAGAGAAAACGAATCCTTCCTGGAAAATTGTCAAATTAAACATTTAAATATGTGAGACAATTTGAATATACATCTAATACATTACTCATTAATTGTGTGATTGTGAACTTACAAGTTCACAAAATTCAAAATCAAATCTAGTAATAATAACAAGACAAAATAGCCGTGACCTTGAGTCTAGGGTCAGCTCTATTAGGTTATTTATTACCATTAGTCAACCATTCTATAAATTGGCTACCAGACTAGCAAGCAATCTTATAAATAAATTAACGAAAACGTTTTTGTATGTTCAGTTCCTTCAGCTAGTTTCCGAAGCTTAAGACGCTTTTAAAAGGTTCTGAAAGTGCCTAGTTGGTCGAAACTACTTTAACTCTGCAGCATTCAAAATATAAAATAAGAATCGCCCATTTAAAATTATCCGAGGCTGTTTAAACTGAAAATGGCCACTAGAATTTTTAAAAAGGAAAAAGAGGTTCTGTTAAAAATGCAGAAGGAAAGCATGACTATCTACTTTGAATGAAATTATGTAAATATACATACAACTATCTACTTATCAACATTTCGTTACATTTCAAAACAACATTAAGCGAAGCTAACATTTTTTTATAGAGCCTTTTTCACCTTTAACTCTCAACGCGGAAAAGAACAAAACCTACCATTAAAGTAGGCACCCAATAACCGTAGAAGTGTAAAATAAATAACTAATCGTACCTCTGATATATTAAATTCTCGTGTCGCGGTGTTTATTACCCAACTCCTCCGAAATGGCTGATCGGCTTTGTATGAAATTTTGTGTGCCTATCGGGTAGGTCTGAGGATCAGCCAACATCTATTTTTCATACCCCTAAAACTTATCAAAATTTTCAAGCGAACGAAGTCGCGGGCAAGAGCTAGTTAATATTATAAAGCTGAAGAGTTTGTTTGTTGGTTGAACGCGCTAATCTCAGGAACTACTAGTTCTTATTGTATCGCGTATCTACATGTCCCAAGTCCTAGAACTAACACTTTGTCTTGATAAATACACTGTCTTTTGTTTCACGCGAGCCGTTTGTTTGAACATAGAAATGCCAAATTGTTTTCACAATAGTATAAGCTAAGTATTTGTCGATTTAAAAACCTAAACTGATGCAGTTAGCCTTTGTCATCCTACTGCTGGGCGTCTCTCCATGACTTCAAGTCCTTCAATCTAGGGCTAATGTGGAGCACTGGTCGTTGGTCCAGTCCAGCTCGTCCCTCCTTTAAAAACCTAAAGTCCTAGTATTATTTAATTTTCAAAAAAAACTAAGTCTTGTTTAAAAACTGTGACTTGCTGATTTCATGATTTAAAACTTAAGGGACAGGATTCAATAAATATTTCATAAAGATACTCGTAAATCTTGCTTTGGCTTTTAATCTACAACAATTGTTCTCCCATTACGACTAATTATGAAGGATTCAATCAGAATTAGTAACATTTCCTAACGAAAATCTGCGAAAGATTCCATCTTCTAAAACATCAAACACAGATATCATTTATCATAATAACGTCTGCAATGCCAAAGTTTGCAGACTTTAATACTTTAATACGAGTTGCGGGAAGCATGATAGTTACCCACCCATCCACCCAGGGGCGTGCAAACAGACCGCTTGCCCTGAAAGCCCGCGAAACCTTCAAATATTCACCACTAATTACTTACACCCCTACTATTGGTTCAACTCACTTCTGTTTTGGTAGCAGTGATTTTTATGACTTGCCTATTATTCAATAAGAACTTTTACAGAAATAACGTTATTATTGTAAAGGGTATTAATAGACCCTTTACGAAGCCGAAAGGCACTTGTTCTCTATATTTTTTTGTTCTGGACCATACCTGGGAACTTTGAATTTGCTATATAATACTTGGAACTATGTAACGTTGAAAGTTCCAACTATTTCATAAAGTTTTTTTTAATACTAGTTTTTAAAGTTAGAACTGTACTTTAATTTTTTTAAACAATGTTATGGGTGCGTCACACTGAGTTTTACCTTAAAATTTTTCACCCCAAAAAAAATGTCGTTTCCCAGCATTAATTTTTGCGTTATTTTTTTTTTGAATGGCATCTCGCAGTTCAACCTATGAGGTTGTCGTCTGCTTAACCGAACTATCCTGTGGGTGCCTTTAGAGTAAGGCCTCCAGCCAGGGCATAAAAACTTACAAACTATGCGACTGCACGCTAAGGGGACCCCCTGTGGAGTACGAACCTAGGCTTAGGGCGTCGCTGGGGGAGAACTGCATGGGGACAGGCTGGATCTGAATGGTATCATTATTTAGGGGCTGATTTAAAACTACTGGCATAGCATCGCGGGCTGGCTCGATCGAGGGTCGGGGAGGGCATGGACCGGGACGTCGCGACGGACCTCGACGGAGGTCGGAAAGACAGCGGTTTGAGTCGGAACTTTTTAAGAGTGCTAGTCTCTTTGCTACTCTACTTGAGGAGGGTGATAGCATCATCTGGAGTGACAAGGGTATGCCTAGGACGGCGTACTGTACTAATGCGCGAGGGTTCGTAACGGGCGGCCGCTGCGATCAGGGGATTACGGTGTTTAATGGCGTTATCGAAGAAACGCTTCGAAAGACGTTTCATAAACTGAAGGACGGTGGGCATTCTAAGGTCTACGTGTAGACGGTCATTACGGACATAAAGAGGGGCTCCCGTGACTCTACGTAAGAACCGGTTCTGTAATAATTTTTGCGTAGAGTTACTTAGTTTTATGTACAGAATGCTTGTTTGGCGGCTTCGTAAAGGGTCCGATTACGTCTTGTATATGGCAAGCCGAGGTGACCACTTTTACATGTGACTTAAACACGTATGGTAAAAGGCTTTAGGCAAATTTTTGCATATGTTTACCTTTTGGACAAACAAGCATGACAATTTAACCGAAGTATGTCTTCAAGCAGGGGTAAGATGCTAACGGTTGCAAGATAGACCAACACACCAACACATACATACCAACCTTCTCGCATATATTTATGTTTTAAATTGTCGCTATCATACACATTAGTGCACTTTGAAAGCCTATAGTATAGTATAAAACTCTCTATTCTGTTAAATAAGTTTTACCGTCTCTTTTCTAAAAGGAGACATTTTTTTTAGCCCACTTAAATGTTACGTTCAGAATTCATATTGCACCAAAAAACGTAACCAATTTACATGCCATTTTTTATTTAGTAAATAAACGAAATATTACATAGCAGTCCAAACGGAATCTTGAAATCATAATAAATAAGTGATGAGTTTTCTGTCAATTTTATTTGACAAGGAATGCGTGAATAGGGGCGTTTTAAAAGTTTACAAAAAAAGCACGTTACCCAGTGGTAATAATATTTGTTTTAATATTTAAAAAGAAATAGTTTTAAACTGTAAACTTTTTTTATGGTAATTTTAAAGGTTGTAAAATCGCGAAGATGGTTTAATAAACCATCATGGCATGGAACGATGTAATCCGCCATTTTAGTGGTTGACAGACACCTTGTATGAGTGAATTTGTTTTAAATTATTTGTTATTTATTAGTGCACTATTTTAAGTTCAGATCTCAATATTTACGTTAGGCAAGGCTTAGCTTATATAACTATTATAATCTGGCAATTATAAGGAAGTTTCATTATTAAATGCTAAAATTTATGGAGTGAACTATTCTCCAAAAAAAAAACTCCTTTATTTTAATTCATTTTTTTTAAATCATTTTTAGTGCCTTTCTCATAGGTTTTGAGTAGGTTGTATAGATTGAATAAATGCAATTCTTACAAAATATATTTACAGATATTTGCAATGTCACTGTATAATCTACTTTTTCGTGTGGTTAGTACCTAACCTGGTGTCAGAGTTTGTATTTGTGTGCATGTTGTTTGGCTTCAGCCTTGACTTTAAACGCCAACGTCGAGAAATATCTCTCAGGCATGCTGGTTTGGTTTACTTCAACGAAGCAAGTGATAATACTAAAGTGAGTCGAGTTCACATAGTACCTTTCCAGGGACGGACTTGTACCTATACTTTTATAACATAATTCCATGTTTACCGACTTTTAGTGGGCATAAAATAGCGCTATTTTGCGTCAAAATCGTTTAGTAGACAATTTGAATTTAATAGGATGTAAAATTCGACGCGATGAATATTTGGTGCTTCGTCACTGTCATTACATTATTAATTAATAATCTACTTTGTATCCTTGGCGTCTATTAAGAGGGTGAATATTTTATTTGAGTTTTATATTTTTAATTACATTTTAAATTACGGCACTGATGTTGTGTTTAATTCTTTAAATTTTTATCAAGTGGAATGTAATTTCAGCGGAGGGAGCAAACAAATTACTTTTGGGATCGCCGGTCGCTGCCTAGCTTCACAGATTCTTCCCTTCTTGAGCATTCTTCACTTGTTTCGAAGCAGATATTTTTAATTAGACAGTTTTACTTGACGGAGCTATTTTGCATTAGGATGGCAAGTTTACGAACAGTAGTTAAGTCCTTAAATAATTTTAATATTGTTGTCTTTTTTGTCGTCAAAAGTCTAGGTTTTGGCTTAGCCTGCAAGGATACATACTACGTCGTCCATTTATTGTATAATTATTTGGCATCTATTTTTATAAACATTAGGCGACACATATAATGTATGCCTAAATATAATTAGCTCATTGCATTTTTCACTCTTAGTTCTGAACCCAGCGTCGGAAATCCGTTTGTATATTTACAATACATTTAGGTAATACGTCAGCTTAGTGCATGTTAAAACAAGCATAAGGCATCATGTTGTACCAGGTCAATTCAGACGGCCTAAGACAGAAGCTAACAACAAAAGCCCTAGTTTTCCGCATCAACTTCAAGCGAAGTGCATAATGACCCAAAAATACATAAAAAGCGTTAATGCGAAAATGTAATCACAAATTATCATTTAATATAGAATGTTAATGTTATATTATTCAAGGTGAATTGTTGTATGTCGTGTCAGAGTAGAGTACAAAGTCGCCATTACGTCACTCGAGTGAAACGCCCAAACTTTTTCAGCGGTGTATTAGTGAAATTATAATAGAGCCTTGTCGTATTATATTGAACTATAAGTTGAAGTATGTAAAGTACTAAATGGCTTTTTGTCTCACTCAGGTTATAAAACTCCAAAAGCTTTTGGTGGACGATATTATCAAAGTCCCAGGAAACATCAGGATCCCTCATCCAGGCTGGCTCAGAATCCTCCTAGCTAATCGCCTCCTTCTGCGAACCAGTCATGCTAGCAAAGGAGGTGGCGGAACGTGAGAGGGAGAGAACCTCACGGTCAGGGTCACCCACTGGCCCCCGGTCACCGTAGGCGCGGGCCTGTGGACGGTGAGTAATGGGCTAGCTCACCGTCCGTCCGTCTAATGACGACAGGCCGAGTCGACGGCGCGTTCGTGTTCCACGCGCGCCGCAAGGAGATGTCGGCAAACCGGAAGGGGTCCGATAGGGCCGATGCCTGCCAAGGCTGCGGGACTGTTCGAAAGAGATACCGTGGTCCTGGAACACAAAGGGCTAAGAAGGAACATGGATGGGTTTTAGTTAGTACAAGTCTGACACTCCCTTCCGCTCCGCCCAGAGCGGGAAGATTCATTTGATAATTTCCCATCCGAAAAAAAAGGCTAGCTCAGAATCGTAAAGTATGACAGAAAGGAAGGGAGGATACATAGTAGGTAAGGTCCAAAAGTTTCCTGCTTCAACTATAAAATTAAGGATTAATATTCAAACAAAAATGGAATGAAATAAAGAGAGACTATATTGAACAAAACAAAAAACTTTTTTACTGTGGATAAGAAACAGAAAACTTCAGTCATTTACTGACATGACATGATAGATCTTAAAGATCTATCAAATTGTTAATTTTATTCTTCATTTATTGAATAACATCTGATGTGTTTTAATTTTAATTATTTTATACTCTTTTTATTTCTCAGTACTATATTTAAATAATCAATTTGTTAGCAAATGTAATATTCTAATATAAACAATTTTGACATACGAGAATTTCTTGCAATTTCTTAAAAATAATATCTTATTGTTACTGTTAATTTTAATTTTTCAATTTCATTTGTTTAATATGTGATGTGAATGATTTGTTTTTTAATTTTTTAATTTAATTCTCTTATTTTTTTTTAATATACTTCAATGGTATTATAAATTTGTTAGCTTAGATGTAAATTCAATTATGCATGCTGTGGTCTCCTGTAAGTGAAGGAGTGCACCTACGTGATACTTTTGAAGTGCAGTCTATTTCACATGATCTGTGTACATCCTTTGTTGGAGATCCTAAATAAATAAATAAATAGATGGTAAAAGTTTCCTGCTAACACACATTAGATTGATCAGAATTAATCTAATGCGTGTTCACAGACCTTTACTTTTGGACTTTTTGAACCTTTTGGCCCTTTTGGCCCTTTTTGACCTTTTTGACCTTTTTGACCTTTCTATAGATTCTAGTCTAAAATGATGATGATGAACGACGCTACTGGTATAAGTGAGTATTCATCTTACAGTCTTCTCTATTAAATCTGCTTGTGTAAATGCAAGAAGATTTCAGTTCCCTGTAAGCTGCCATAATTGGGTGACTAAAATCCCAACTACCAATGATATTTAGTTGACATGAGATTTGACACTAGATTGAAGCGATCAGACGATTTGATTAGGCTTCTGTCCGGAGGTCAAACACAAACACACATGTCAGGTCTCACGCTAATACTGTTTTTACTTTTATGAAAAGTAAAAACAGTATTAGCATTACGCCTGTATTTTCCAAGGGTGGGATGAAGTTTACCTTAATATACAGCCAAACTTCGCCAGTTATACAAGGAGTTGTTTTGCATCCTTGTCAAAATTCAGGAGGTTGTCACAAAAGACATAAATAATCAATTTAAATTACGGTACCTTGTTAATTTTTAATAAACCCTGATTTTTTTGATTGTTTAAGTTTGTCAGTATATCAGAATAACCCTTAACGTGGTTAAGGGAATAAGAAATTATCGAATAAACGTTTGAGATTGTTTGTATGTGTGAAAGCGCAGTTATAGGGCGAGTATTAGATGGGCCGCGTTTGAAACACGGGAAGTTCACATTTACCGATTTCCGTAAAAAAATTGCCTACCCATTTTATTATTGATTCGAGTCGAGAATCATTAGCTTATTAACCTCCTTAAATTTGACGAGTATGCAAAACAACACCTTGTTTAAGGCCCTTGTTATAGGAGGTACTTGTGGGGTATTTGTGTAAGAAATCCTGAGGGAAAAACTATTATACTTATCCCGACCTTGGAACTGAATCCAATACCTCATGCTCAGCAGTAGAGCTAACGACCACTAGATAAATAATACAGTCGATTGTTATTATTATAATAATAACAATAGACTGTTCATAGTTTTCTGAGTGATGTTAAGGAACTTCACTCAGAAAATTAACACAAAATTTGAAAACACATTATTTATATTCACACATTTTACTTCTACACTCTGTAAAACATATGGAGACACACATAAACTCAAAAGCGTAGTAAACATATCACATCCTTTAAAAACACTCCACAAAACAAACTCAGTTACAGCAACGTGCTACGTATCATGTTGCGCTACAAACAAGGTCAGTAGCAGCACAGCACTTGCAACATCCCAGGGGCTACAATGTAAACTCGACAGCGGATTGACTTGCGGCTGCACTAACCAGTTTACTCCACCTATATATGTACAATTTCGGTACACAAACGGACATAATGGTATTACTCAGTAAATGTAACCGCCTGCAAAGGAGATCCCAACTGTTTGGCTAGCGTTATGTATGACCGTTCAGACGTTTCTGTTATTGAAACGCAAACGGGTTGCAAGCCAGCAAGGTTTCACTTTGTGGTACGGACGGTATTGGCTTATAATTACTTGACTACGGTAAGCGAAAACCAGTTTTCAATTTAACTGGCTATGGATGAGTTCGGGATGGTTTGCTTGCCCATAAATACTTAACTACGGAATCAAGTTGAACCAAATGAGGAGTTTGGATTGGTTTTTATCTAAAATAATAGTACATTTTTCTATTGTGTTTTGTTTATTCCGTACCTACTACTGTACAAGGAACTTTTGGCACGTGATTAAAACCGGAACGAACTCCTCAATTTTGTTTACTTTTTTTTCATCATCATCAGCTTATAATGTTCCCACTGCTAAGACACAGGCCTCCTCTCAATAAGAGGGAGTGAGATTTAATCCACCACGCGGGCCCAGTGCAGGTAGGTAGATGTCACATGTCATCGAATTTTTAGTTCTAGGACATGCCGGTTTCCTCACGATGTTTTCCTCCACCTTTTTGAGAGCAGTTACTTGTTTTTAATAAAAAAATAATTCAAAGTATGCTGCATAGATTTTTTGTCGCTCGAATGACGTTGACAGGCAGGCGATTTGTTTTAGAAAAAGAAGACGGAGTCGGAGTTAAAAGATCCATGCACCAATTTGGCAATGTTTACTAACAACGCTTCCCTCTCAATGTTATTTAAGCACCAAGAGATCCATGTAGTACTGTTTATAATAGTTTGAATAGGCCTTAACGTAGATAGCGAATACCTCTATATATTTCACCAATTTGCTTACTATCGTATCAACAATAGTTTACTATTTAACTTAATACTTATCAGCTTTATCATATGATACTAACTTTAGGGGTGAATGTTTGTGCCGCGAATTAGTAACCGCAGGAGAAGACTTAGAAATTGTATTAGATAGTTTTTGCCCTCGGCTCCATTCGCGTCATGGTCGGAAATTATCCCACGGGACTTTTTAAGTATAGGCTATGCTATTCGGAAATAATGTAGCTTTGTTTTTTTTTCTGGGCAAAGGCCTCCCCAATAGCCTTCCACTTTTCTCTTCGTGCGGTATTCTCCGGCTAATCCCTCACAAACGCCTTTGAGTGTCGCCGCACACGGGCCACCGGCCACAACCACAAAACGCCGCCACCGGCATATTTCCTGTAGTTTTCATACATTTTATATGGACTCGCCGCACACGGTTGACGCTGGTGGCCGCCACCCGCTACAACCGTCGCTGCCCGCTTCTTGTGGCCCGCACCGGCCACTAAACGCCGACACGAAACGTCACTACACGCCACTCGTGCGATTCCGAGTCCGAGTCCATTATGATACTGCATGCATGGGTTAAAAAAAGTAGCAGCCACCGACCGCAAGTGGCGACCATCGGCCACAATTGGCTGTCGCGCGCTTCAACTACTTTTGTAGCTGCGTCTAGCTTCTCGTGGCGGCGTTTGTGGTTGTGGCCAGTGGCCCGTGTGCGGTGACCCTAAGTCGTCTTGCCAGCGTTTTCTAGGCCTCACTCGGTGACAACGCCCGTCTTCTGGCACCCAGACCGCCCATGGATCTTGATGCTTTCTACAAACATAGCCCGCCCAATCCCTCTTCAGCCCAGCTTTGCATTAGAGACAAAATGTTTGGAACCGGATTAGAAATTACGAAGATTAGCGCCTACATCCAAACTTACGTACCTGTTTATATATATATGAGTGCAGAGAGTAAGGTTAGGTAGGCAGGCTTAGGTAAGAGAAATACATATTTATTGTACGGCAGAAGGCCGATTTCCCCAAAGAGTTACAACCCGAAATCTTGTGTCTGTAATCAAATATAGTGATTTTTGTGATGAAATTACTAGAGAGGTATTGAAGTACAAGCGTGATGATTTATTTAATAATTAAAACAAAGAGAAAAGTTTATAAAACTATGTGCATTTAATGAACTGGATCTGTGAAGCAGATGTGACAGCTACAGATGTGACGCAGAACGCATATCGAGGTTTCATAAAAAAAAACCAATGTGTAACAAGCTAATATTTAAAAAAGAAACGCTCAATCACTGTACAATTTCCCTTAGAACTGTTACATTGCTGCGGTTACTAACGAATCTATCAACAAAAAAAAAAATATAAACAAAGCCTTGACATGGAACACGTTGTTATTTTAATAAAAAGTTCGAACGTTGGAACAAACATTTTTTTAACGGGAAACAAACAGACGGGCACTCGCTATTGGCGCCCGACGTGGGACCGAAATATTCTGAACGAAGTTTTGAGTTTACACATAAACACGTTTTGACGGACAGTGTGCATTGAACACGGCCTTTGCCTTCTTTGATATTTCGTTAAAGTTTTAAAGTGTTAAATATTATTTCAGGAATCAATTCAACTGCTTGATAAACCTAATAAAAAACTTGCGTGGTGGTTTAATACTATGTTACGGAATGAAAACGGAAAGGAAAGACAATTTATTTTTAAGGAGTCTTCAAAGAGTCATCAACGCCTTCACCTCGAAATATCTGTTTGAAAGATACGTGGACAAAAATAGAAATAACCCTTCTACAAATTTATGAAATTTAATGAATTGGGAACGCTTATATATTTACATATCTTTTGAAAATCGATTTAATTCCAACAAGAGAAATTTGCTATTGTGGTAGAGATAAATTCGCATAAAAGTACAATCTATTTAAACAAATGCACCTAAATTTATCATTCTTCGCACAAAGAGGCATAACTGCATCACGTTCCATTTGTAAACGGATTTCGTAGACGAAAAAATTCTCCCGTGCAGAATACACGCGATTTTTTATCATACCAGCGAAAGAGCAAAACGGCACTCCAAAAAAATCGTAACACATTTTCCTCTGAAACTTTTTATTAGAATAGAATAGAATAGAAAATATTTATTTCAGACTAGCACACATTAAATGAGATATAAGTCCATATTATGTTAGTAGGCAAACAGGTACTTAAAGCTATGTTAGTAAAATTTAAAATTAATATTATTTTGGACATGCATGAGCGACCAATGCCTCAGGATTTGGCTGTCCACTCTGTCCGACACCACGCTCAGAAGTGTGTTGGTGCTACTTTTTATCCGGGACCGCAGGGACGCCGTTCTTATGCGTAGCACCGCCTGGAAGCCGTCCGTGCTGTGGTCGGCGAACATGCCGGAGGCACTGCACCGCCATGGGAGCCCCAACAAACCCCTGAACGCGTTGTTATACTGGACGCGCAGGGCATTGCAGGCTTTTTTAGTGAAATTGCTCCACAGGTTGCACGTGTATAACGTTTGGCAATAGCTTTTAAATAGTATTATTATATCGTCAGAAACTTTGTTAGCAAATAAATTTTCCATCACGGCTTTAAATTGTATATTATATATTAAAAAAAAATGTGGAGCTCGTGGCTAAATAATTACAGCCGCACGGGTCGATCTTTAAGGTTAAGCCATGCTAGCCGAGGTTGGACCTTGGATGGTTGACCATAATAACATACCGAGTTTTCTCCGTGTCTCGGAAAGAAAGTTAAGCCGTTGGTCCCGGCTGCCATTTGTAGATCTTTGACAGTCGTTACGAGTGGCCAGAAGCCAAAGTCTGACATCCAGTCATACCAAGGTGTATCGTATTACCCTGTTACTGGGTTGTGGAGGTCAGATAGACAGTCGCTTCATGTAAAATACTGGTACTCAGCTGCATCTGGTTAGACTGTAAGCCGACCCCAAGATAGTTGGGGAAAAGGCTAGGCAGATGATGATGTGGCTAAATAATAACAGCCGCATGGGTCGATCTTTAAGGTTAAGCCATGCTTGCCGAGGTTGGACCTTGGATGGGTGACCATAATAACATACCGATTTTCCTCCGTGCCTCGGAAAGCAAGTTAATCCGTTGGTCCCGGCTGCCATTTGTAGATCTTTGACAGTCATTACAAGTGGTCAGAAGCCAAAAGTCTGACATCCAGTCGTACCAAGGTGTATCGTATTACCCTGTTACTGGGTTGTGGAGGTTAGATAGGCAGTCGCTTCATGTAAAATACTGGTACTCAGCTGCATCCGGTTAGACTGGAAGCCGACCCCAAGTTAGTTTGGGAAAAGGATGATGCAGATGATGATGTTAATAAAAAAAAAACGTTGTAGCTTGTAGGACACGGTAGCTTGGAGTGTTGCCAAGTTTCTAGTGTTTAAGTACCTCGACTTTCATGATACCCACTGTGATGTAGATTTAAACGTGTAATTTTACCTGTAATGTATGAAGTCTTTCATTACTCTTTAATTCGTCGACTTTATCAGGCGAATTATGGTTTCTTTTGCCAACGACTTTGCAGAATGCACTGAAAGGAAGTGCGGAATTTTCGTTTTGTAATAAAACCTTTTTGCTCGAAGTTGGTTGGTTGTTTATTGCTTTTGTTGTAAAGGTAGAATTAAAGAAGCTATTATTTTTTTCTTGGTTATTGGTGCTACCTGCACTTTTATGGTTAATAGCATCAATCACACTGGTTTAAGCTTTAAAGAATGGTTCTACTACATAAAAAAAGTAAAACCGACTTCAAAAACACAAAAATGGGAAAAATAACTTATCTTCAGAAGTCGTTACTTTTGTTTCATTGAGTCAGTTTTTTTGCCACCGACTTCTGAAGGTAAAGTTATTTTTCACATTATTGTGTTTTTGAAGTCGGTTTTTTTTTCCAAAAATGTTTTTTTATTTTCCCATTTTTTGTTATAATATCCTGTATTCCCCATACATTTATTTTACTTTGTTAAAAATACGTATCATGATAATAGGCCCCCCAATAGAATGGAACTTGCCATACCTAACTATCGAAATGTGGGTGTACTGTTCACATCTGCGTACCACCTCAGAGCATACAGGCGTGATGTCATGTTATGATATTGTATAAACAATAAACTTCTAAGCGATTGCAGCAATCACGACAGATTTGTTGTCTATTATTAAAGAGTTCCATTGTATATCTGCGTACTATCACCAAACACCAAATTACCAATACCAGATTCACCTAATTCACCAGTCCACCAAATATAAACACGACCACCGACTTATACTTTTCATCATCAGCTCAGCAACAAGAGATGATTACCAGGCATACCTAATGCCTGTCTGCCCTTAAAATTTGAAGTTCCCTCGATTTGTTCAGGAACCCATCATCAGATCCTGCCCTGATGACCATGGGACCTCATGGGTAGTATACTGTTTCTAACAATGCCCATAAAATTTGATGGTTGCCCTTAATTTTCCTGGGATCCCATCATCTGATCCAAACTTATACCTTCCAGCAACAGCTTAGCAACATGAGATAATGATTACCCGGCTCAAATTTCTGAATTGCGTTAGAAAATATAATTATGAAAACATTGCATGTGCCTATAATATCTGAGGATTGCACTCGATATCCCTTGGATCCCGATTCTAACTTGGTGACAACGGGACCACCTCAGGAGTATGGGCTTTCGGATAAAAAAAGAAATTTGAAAATTGGTCCACATTTTGCGGAGATACAGGTGTACATACAAAAAAAACAATCATTTTTGATTCGATTTTTTTTCGAATTCTCGAATTCAGAACCTCCTCCTTTTGGAAGTCGGTAAAAAATATAAAATGGACTTAAATTTATAATATCTTAAAAGGTATTTTCAAGTAAATATAAAATACTTTCTTACAAAATCCTAAGTTCATAATTGCGGAACAGACCTTTACAAAATTCAGTTTGCTTTAGTAACATCTAAGATTTCAACCCAAGTTAGCGTAACATCAAATTGCAAGTTTGTAGAATGTTGCCAATTAAATGTCGAGTTATTCAGCCATGGTTTCTGAGTACCTACAGTTGCATGTTTCTCCTAATTGCTTCCTTAATATGCAGCGTTTTGACGGTTACAAGATTGTTGGTATAGACATTGTAAAGATTTTATGATTAGATTTTGCTCCTTGCCACATTCAATTTGTCACATAAAAGCCTTTTTATAATTAATCCCCGACCAAAAAAGAGGGGTGTTATAAGTTTGACGTGTGTATCTGTGTGTCTGTCTGTGGCATCGTAGCTCCTAAACGGATGAGCCGATTTTGATAATTGGTGTCGTTTGAAAGGTATTTTAATCGAGAGTGTTCTTAGCTATGTTTCGAGAAGATCTGCTCAGCCGTTTGAAGCTCATCATCTTTTTTCTAGTTCATGAAGATATAAACAACTTCTACGGGTCATGTTGATTCGAAATTTGAATTCTTGTCACTTATCACCATGGGCATCGCCAGGGGGATAGGCTGATACACCCCTCTCCCCCCTAAAAGCACAGGATCTTTATAAAAATTTATATTATTTTTATAAAGATCTTTCATATTCTTTCCTTATTTTCGTTAATTAGCGAGAAGAGGCGCAACCGAGAAAAGTGGAAGGAATGGGAGGAAACCTATGCCAAGGTGTGGGACAGTCAAGGCTAAGAAAAAATAGGTTTAAAAAGCATGAAATAAAAATTAAATTAAAAAATTTAAAAACCCCCGACCGAAAAAAACCTCAAAAAAACCAAAAATAAAATTACTCCAAGCGTCCTAGCGTCGGGGGACCGCTTAGCACAAACACTAAACAAAGCGGGTTTTTAAAATTTTTAATTTAATTTTTATTCAATATAGGACCGTGTCATCAAGAAGTGTGTAAAATTCTTTTGTTTGACAAAGTTACGAAGAGGTTTTACACTACTAGTAGTATTTAGTGCAGAGAACTTGTGTTGATGACCTATGCCGAAAACATTTTTCTGACAATCACTTTTTACATGTTGACCTCATAAAAATTATGCCCAACGTTGCACTTAATTGCCTTTCGAGAACACACTAGCAATAAAGCTAAACGGAGGTTAAACTGGCAAATAACCGTGAAGGTTGTTGCATTTGTTGCCAACCCCCTAACAGTTAACAGCGGGTTGAAGACTTGGCAGCCGGCCGCACTGTTATGACGCGTCGTTGCACTTCATACAACGCTTTTCTTCAGCTTATTAGTGTAGGTACTGTGGGCAAAAAAGTGGAGCTTTTATTTTAATTGTTGGGGAAGAAAAAAAAAAACTCAGTGTTTTCTTTATCGTAGGTACGTAAATGTATTGAAACTGTTAAGTATTTGTTTTATTTTTTTGTGGAAAATAAAACAAAAACTTAACTTAAATTATGTTTAAAAAAAGAATAACAGCCGCTCGGATTAATCTTCAGGTACGCTTGCCTAGGTTGGTCTGGGTGCCCACCCATTACATATCGAGTTTCCTCCGTACTTCGGAAAGCACGTTAAACCATTGGTCTTGGCTGTCATTTGTAGATCGTTGACAGTCTTCACAGGTAGTCAGTGGCACCAAAGTCTGACAAACCAAGTCTTAGCAAGCGGTATCGTATAACCCAGTACTAACTGGGTTGTGGAGGACAGATAGGCAGTCGCTCCAAGTAAAATACCAGTATTAAGCTGCATCTAATTAGACTGGAAGCCGACCCTAATTTTATTGGGAAAAAGCTTGACAGATGAGACGAGTATGCCAAGCGAGAGATCAAGAAGTCGATCCTCATCTGTTAGCAACTTTGACCAATACCATCAGTAGATGCTAGATAATTGAAGCAAAACTTTTCATATGTATCCTAAACCTAAATTACTGGAGTAGAATAAAACATACATTACAGGAATGTATTAATAACGACAATTACCTATAGGTAATTCTAATAACTGTAATGCATGGATTTTTTCTGGATAATTGCGCAATTTGCTGCATTGCGTGCAAAAAATATTTAACTACAATACCCATACTCATGTCAAGGTAGATAGATGGTGTGTGTGGACTTCTTAGGAGTTTAATGTTATGAACAAAGAAAGTATCGTTATTTATTTATACTTGAATAACTTTGAATAGCAGGTTAAGTTTTGACTACAACAGAAAAAAGGCTATACAGCATGTATCTATTATCCAACTTCAAACTGTGTCACAACTAGCTGAAACTAAAAAAAAAAAAAAACTTCTTGGCTACACGCGAAAACTAAGCTGTTTAGATAATGTGGATTCCTTTGGAATTCGAACTTGTGACCCAACGTGGCACGCGTTAGGTAGAAAATATTCACCCGCCAACGAACCAAAACACAAATGCCACTGTTGATTCTACACTTTAACTGTTGCCTGTTGAAAACCCTTTCATAAAATTATTCTAAACATGTCTGTCAATACTTTTCATGGTCTGTAAACTTTTAACTCAACATAAAGTATGCTGTTATCGCAAAATCTTTCATTTGTAACTTTTAAAATATTTCCATGTCTACAAGTACGCACCCCGTGCGTTGATGGCGTGAGGGAAATTTATTTCGCTTCCGTAGTATTGCCCTAATGACCGCTCATTCCCGTCAACTAAAGGTTCTCGACGAGAACTTAAAAATGTAGAAGTTAACTGAAAGCACGGTAAACTAACGCCACTAACGGACACCGACAAAACACCATCAATTTTTAAGTAGATATTTCCCAAACTAAAATTGAGTTCTGCCTGGCTAAAAGCGATTTAAAGTTGGATACAAAACTATATCAAAAAAACAAACCGCTAGAAAACTGTTGATGTTTTTTTCAGGAGGTTCATTATGAACTGCCTAACGGCTTTGGGTATTTACAATCTTTTGATAAACAAATATGAGCGGATACGAAAAACATCAAGGTCAGAACGAGGAGGTCGTATCGCAAAGATCGAAATTTTGCGTGATCGAAACCCTAACCACATTCATACTGCCTACTCGGGCCAAAAGTGTCATAAAACATTTGAAATTATTACAGTTACAGTAAAATGAACGTGCAAAATCAGCGGTGGGTGACTATTCAGGTGGCGTGCAGTTCGATCGTGGCGAAGCAAGGCGCGGAGGAAACGTCAGAAAAATCGAATTTCCATGCCGGCAGTCGAGGCTGAGGCGGCGTGGCGCGAACACCGCGCACAGAGCGCCCGCGCGCGCCCGTGCACACACGCGCCCGCGCCACACACGCGTGCCCGACGCGACCAGTCACACGCGCGCCTGCACCGCCACTCACATCCTGATTAAATCCTACACGGTGGGCTAATTAAGGGGTTATGGGTTTGGCAACGGCCGTCCCGGTCGCGGGTCAGTTTGTCGCCCTACCACATAAATTCGTGCTTGTTTCTTTCTTCATTAAAAGGTGACGTCACTCCCACGGTCGATTTTGGTGGTATCGCGATAAATTCGCGATTGTGTTAGTGGATAATAAAAGTTTGTTGTTTGGTTAATTGTTGCATTGTCTCATATTTTAAGTGGTGTCTGTTGAAGCGGACGTAATCCGCAGGACTTCGGCCTTCGATATTTATTGATTACTGAAAAGTATTGCATTCTACACGTTGTGTTTAAACAAATATGGCCTACATGTCTGCAGTATGAATATGATTAATAAAATTTTTGCTTTTCATTTTTATTGACGTATGGAGAGCAATTATACTAATTTGAAAACTTTTATTTGGACGCTGCACAACACAAACTTTTGAAAATTAAACTTTTATGACTATCAGGCGGCTTTAATGGATGATACACTTATTTAAATTAATAATAAACCGATATTCAAAGGAGAATCACTAGTTTTCGAGGCCTTTCGAGAGAAACTTCCAATTCATTATGTACACGATCAAACCCGAAAGTCTGTAGCCTACCTTTTAAAATAAAAGGTAGGCTACAAACTAAAAAGTTCTACAACTTCAAACGAAAAATACAGTCGAAAGTCTATATATTTCTGAAACCAATCTCTTTGCCACATTATTAGCTACGTACCATCCAACATTTTATTGTATTAGCATTCCACATAACCATAAGACAATATATTACTGACAGCAACAAGATATTTCTGCGTATTCGTTAAGATAACATAAATATATCGCTTCTCTCTCATTCCTTGGACGACTTTTTTCGCGGTATTTTTCTCAAACTGTCTTTTTCTTAGTAATACATCCTTCATTTCTTAATAAATTGCCAACGTACAGTAAGGTTTTATTTGTCTAGGTATACTTGAGTTCGCGTCTTGGTAACATAAGGTTTCGACGAATGCAAATTTATAGGCTTAGTAGGGACAGAATGTAGGTAACAGGCACGGTAAGGTATACAAATAAAATTCGATCGGAATCTGAAATGTTTTTAGCTAATTTGGGAAAAGTAGATAGGTAGTTGCAAATAATGTTCGTTTAAGCACGCCAAACTTTGATGACCCAAATGCGATTTAGATGGCACTGGAAAAACACTTGGAAAATGTCAAACAAGTGGGTACTTATGTAAGTTCTGCATATATTTTCGTAGTTATTATAAAGATTGTTAGTTCGCTCAATTGAACTAAAATGTCAAACTGGAAATATAGCGGTCAAGGACGAAATTCGAACGTCATTCACAGGTTTTTTGTATATAAATAGAAACCTGAAAATTACGTAGCAATAATTTTAACTATTTCGCATACTTAACAAAACTGTTACAGCACCTTAATTCGATTCTCGATTTTTCTGGAATTGAGAATCGTATGTGCGCTGTTGACTTTAAGGCGATTCATTTAAAATTCAAAACTAAGAAATAACGCTAAAGTAAAGTTTGGCAAGTAGAAGTTCAGAATCTCACATCAGAAACCGGGTAATAGGCAAAGAACGAAGAAAGTTTATTTAAAAAAAAAACTGAACTAGAACTTTTCACTAAATAATTAATGTCTCTCTCTCCATTGACTATTATAAAATTAATCTTATAACTTACTAAGTCAGCCTCACAAATACCAACCTTAGTAAAGATTAAAGATTATAAGAAACTGGCACAGACCTGCCTATAAATCTGCAGTTTAAAAATCCGTAAAGTTCTAAAACTGCAGTCATTCTGTCACTGTCCAATTCTATGAACCCTATTCAGTTGTCCGAACACTTGATAGTGACGGGATGGTAAAAATACGACGGACTAGCTTTGAACTCAATTATTTTTTGGTCTAGTGCCATTGAGGTAATAGTACCTCAACCTGGCTACCAGCCTAATCGCAGCGCAATGGCTAAGATTGGGCTGGTAGCCAATTGGTATTTGGCTACAGGTTAATTTTTTCTTTTTTTAAACTTTGCCCCACACTAGGAATTTCTCCTGTATCGTGGGTGCGTTTACAAACATTCAAAGTCACATACACAAAAAGCCAGACCCGGAACAACTATCTGTAGGCCTTACAAATATTTGTTCCGTGCGGGGATCGAACCCGCGACACGCAGCGCAGCAGTCTAATGCTTAGCTATATGCTGCGCCAACCGTGCCGTCAAATGCCGTCTTTGAGCCAAAACAGAAAACCTTTGTTACCTGAGGGCGTAGACAAAATAACTTGAGGCAGTCATTATTTTGTAAGCAATAATAATGTCTACCTCATTGGATTTGCGGTCGCAATGATGTGTGCTGAGCATGAGGTCCTCGGTTCAATTCCCGGATGGGGAAATTATTATTGGGTTCTCAGTAGCAGCTACCGAGTCTGGATATGTGCCCGGTTGATGGCTATAGGCTCGCCCCAAATTACATGAAACTTAATCATAATTGGCAAAATATGACAAATGCTTCGATAGGTAACCAAATAGTATACTTTCGAAGTGTCACAAACCATTACGGGTAATTTTGTCAACACTTTTTTCTGTGACTGTACAAAAAGTTTAGTTTTTTTTTACGTACTTTTTGTTTGTTTTTTTATGAACATAATAAAGTAACCAAATACTGAACTTATGGAGTGGTATGTGTACAGGTAATTTTGACAACACTTTTTTTTTCTGCGATTGTACAAAAAGTTTTAATACTTTAGGTACCTATTTTATTAAAATGGACATGAAATCAGATTTATTTCGACAGTGCTGACGGTTACTCATTCTGTTCACGTAATGCCTATTCGTGTTGTGTTGTGAAAACTGTGCTGTGGATCGGACTTATGGGAAGGGATTAAATACTGTAAAAGGTAATCTTTTATTTTTTTACTTACAGTTTACATTATTAGAAACTGCCAATATTTCTGAGGTGCAGTCGAATAAAAATTGTTTTGTATGATAACAAAATAATATTCAATTCTTTTTACAACAATTTTAATCTTCTCTTATCTTCTTATCTACTGAAAATATCTCTTTCTGGAATTAATTAAAAACTTCTTAGTGTTAAATAAAACTAGTTGCTTTTTTCTCTACTTCGTACTTGCTTGTTTGACTTCATCTAGAAGTTTACTGTCATATTTGAGCAATATCAATAAGTATCTGATGTTTTTTTGCCTCTTTCTAGCAAATGGCACATAACATACATGACTGTATGACAAGTAATGTTGTTACTGCACAAAGCAATTTCTTTAGTAAATGTAGTTTAAACATATGAATGTTAAACATAGTTTACTGACATAATAAGATTCATCATCATCATCATCATTAGCATATAATGTTCCCACTGCTGGGACACAGGCCTCCTCTCCTATGAGAGGGAGTGCGCTGTAATCCACCACGCGGGCCCAGTGCGGGTTGGTAGATGTCACATGTCTCCGAATTTTTGGTTCTAAGACATGCCGGTTTCCTCACGATGTTTTCCTTCACCGTTTTTGAGAGCAGCGATGATGAAATAAATTACACAAAGTAATGCGCCTGCCTGGGTTCGAACCCACGGCTTACTGCTCGTAATTCGGGGTTGCCACCACTGGGCCACCGCTGCTCTAAATAAGATTCAATTAGATATAATTATGTAAGTACTTAACCCTACTCAATACTGATAATTCGAAAACAAAGCAGTGATATTTAATACACCGTGAAAGCATTGTGACACAAGCTTAAGCCATGGGTTCATAATAGATTGCCTACTACTCCGGTTGTTAGAAAAATAAATACTGTTCCGTACAAAAGTGTAATATCTATGAGGTTAAAATGCCGAAAAATTTCTATCCTGCCCGCGTAGCATGACCGCCGTAGAAACGGGCTATGTCGACGGAAGAAGACAGAGAGACACATTGTCTTTGTTTATCTGTCATTATGTCGATTCTTCCGTAGACAAAACTCGTTTCTACAGTGGTCATAGATATGCTATATACGCGTGCTGGTGAGTTTAAAACATTGAATGAATCCATGGTAAAAGTTTGAGTCTGTTTTACACCATGTATAGGAAACTATGTTCTCCTTAGGTATGTACTTATGAAAATAAAAATATTTTTCAACCAAATTCGTAGGTAAGAAAAAAATACGTTGTTATATACAAATCAATAGTTTCGTCATTAACAAAAACCACTGTCCATAAGCAATAATGATAATATTCTAAAAACACACTGTTTACACAGGCTGTAGTACATAAACAAACAATGTTTCATTATGTATAAATACGTGGTGTGATTAAAATCACATTACTCCGTTCCGACTTAAACTATGGAATCTAACGTCCGTTTTCACTAACACAAAGAAACCAAAACGAACGCCTAAATATTATTGCACTGTTCGATTTTCAACTGTTGGTGCTAAACCGAGCGTTATAAATCTAATAGTGCACTTTTATTAGGGGCCTGTTTCACCATCTGCGATAAAGTTCCCGTAAGCTTACTTGAAAGATAATTTCATTCAAATTCTGTTCCATTTTTAAATTTATTCGACAAGTAGTGACTATTCGGAAATCATGAAATAGGCCCTGAAGCATTAAATTCCGTATAGCCTGGAGTCATTTCAAGAGAGAATAGTAGGTATGTAAACGGCTTTTGTATCCGTTGCCTGGCTGTACAGCCGCTGTGGCCGACGAACATTGTTTTAAATATCATTTGGGTTACAATTTTCTTCGTCAAAAGGAAAAAGTAATTTGTAATGCGATCGCTTTGAAGTCAAGTTTTGTTTCACCTCTTTGTTATTTGACGCCGATGCAAATTGTGGGAAGTTGGGGACTTGGGGTGCCCTCTGTAATATAGTAGGTATGCTCTAATTCCACCTGACCGAATACAATTGGCCTAATTTTGTAGTTCACTATTAGGAATAGGTTACTTTTGCTTTGTTGTTACACTTCTGTCTGACCCTTACGGGATCACACGCGGGATGCTAAGTGTGTATTTAGAGATTATACATAGTTTGTAGTACAAGCGAACCATTAAATATCAAAAACATTTTCAATACTGTAAACAATGAAAAATAGAACCTAACAACAAAGATAATGCACTGAAATAGAAAAGCGTTTTCAAACTAACCCTCTTGGATATTGAGCACAATATTGTATATTAAAAATAAAAGCTGGTGCCTCTATTCACTTCCATACAGACCACGCGAGGTAGAACCTCCATTGTTGGTTTATTCTGTGTTGCCACGTAAATGTTGAATCACGGTAGGATTGTGCTAATATTTTTAAAATTCAATAGTTGAGTCTGTGCCGGGTTGTGTGGGCCTGTGCAACTATAGATATTAGGTTTAGTAAGGTAGGCTGGTTAGGGTCGGGCGAACGCAATCCCATATTAATATTGCCAGAGCTAGGGTGCGTTTACATTTGGTCTAGTACGAGAGGAAAAAACTTCAAGTCTGATTGTGTCATTTTAGCAATTTACTAAGGAACGTCCTAAGTAAATTGCTAAAATGACACAAGTTTGTAGTTTGTTGCAAGTAGACGCACTACCTTGCCGTCAGCCATCCTTGCTCTAAAGGGTATCCATACTTAAAGGTGTGCTACAAACCATCAAACTGAACAGGTTTCTCCATCGGACAAACATCGTAATAGCGAAAAAAATATCAGCTGTATGGGGCAGCAGATAATTTTTTCATATTCAGTGCACACCCTTAAGTAGGTATATACCCTTTCCGTTAAATCCTGTATAGAATAGCCTTTTAATCACCGTACGAACATCATCATCAGTATGGAATTGCACGCCATTGCGCTTGAAACTTGTCACTCTCATCCATTTTCAGACTATACGTGAATTATCGATACACGAATTTTTATGTTTATATTTTCTTGAACTACAACTATTTCAACGTAAAATAAAAACAAACCATTTCATAACAAAAACGGAATCACATCCTACGTGCAATCTAAAACAGTTATTGATATTTTCATTCCCCGCCTACTCGCCGACTAACTTGCTTACCAACGCAAACGAGCCTCGAGGCACGGCATAGACCCGCCTATTGCCGCATTCACATCGGATATTGTGCACATTTTATATGATACTCTCTTCTGTAATGAACGTTGAGATTACAAATGTTACCTTTTGTGCGGGCAAATGTTCGCACAAACTAGTTTTAGTATTTATGCTCTGTTGTAAGTTATACTTATATCTCAAGGCAGTTATGTTGAATAAGTTTCTTATTTGAACGTTATTTGAGCCTATAACAGTTGCATAGAAAATTTAATATGTTATGACTTTGTAGCAGCAACAGATAGTTTGCGAAGTTGTGGCTTTGTATACCAGAATGCCCTGAATTTTTTTAATTCTATGTTTATTTATAAAATACAAATAGTATTACCTGACTTATATTACACTAGCACTTCGCCCGCGACTTCGTCAGCGAAAATTGTGATATAATAAAGCCTATGTTACTCGTTAAAGATGTAGCTTGCTAATGGTGAAAGAATTTTTAAAATCGGTCGAGCAGTTTTTGAGTTAAATCGTAACAAACAATCAAATCTTTCCTCTTTGTAATATTAATTTAGATGGAATATTTATTTATGTATTTGAATGACTATGTATAGGTCCATTTGCACCAAATAATGACAAAATGTGTTAGCGCTTAATGTGTTTAAAACATCATTCCTTCTCTATGAACTTCGACAGAAATGTTTTTACTGATTTTTGTGGTGCTACCGGGCCGTAATATTTAATACTAGCTGTTCCGCGCAACTTCGTCTGCGTCAAATTTTCCCCGTATTCGCAACATTTTTCATTGCTGCTCCGCTCCTATTAGTCGTAGCGTGATGATATATAGCCTATGTCCTTCCCTAGGTTGAAATCTATCTTTTTGCCAAATTTCATTAAGATCCGATTAGCCGTTTAGTCGTGAAAAGGTAACAAATAAACAAACATACAAACAAACAGAGTGACATTCGCATTTATAATATTAGTATGGAGTATGGATGATGTGTTCTGCAAAGTCGTGGAACATTACTATATTCTATCATCAATAGTTTTCGCAGCGCACGCGTTATAAAGAATATTTTAGGTAATTTTTGTACACCTTGGGTTACATTATTGGAGTTTTAGTAAGGATCCCTAATTTTTTTGAAAATATTATATAGCCTATGTCACCCGGGGATAGTGTAGCTTTCCAACAGTGAAAGAATATTTCAAATCGGTTCAGTAGTTTTGGAGCCTATTCAATGCAAACAAACAATCAAATCTTTCCTCTTTATAATATTAGTTTAGAAAAAAGTCCAATTTTTAATTTCCTCATGTTCAAGTTCTAATTGAATTATCAGTACCACCTCGTCAATCACCAAGGAAACTTTACCATCACTCCATATAAACATACCCAAACCCAAAACTATCTCAAAGAAAGCCGTGACCTATAAACCGTCCGTACAAACGACTAGCCTACAAAACAAAGTGCCGGTTAAAACAATTGATCCAGACTGTCAGATGTTTGACGTGTTCTAAAGGGCAGTGGCTCAGTGACGTAACCTAGCTATTTTACCTCAAGCTCGCCATACCCGTGTGACCGACAGACAGCGGGGGACATACAGTCGATTGTTGTTGGGGATGGCATGTGCGATTTTAATCCTTAATAAGCTGACAATAAGGCTAGTGTAGACACAAATGTGTCGCGTTTTTGGTCAATATGTCAAAAGTTAAATAAAAATATATACGTACATACAAAAAATCGAAAAGATATACAAAAGCTGCAGCATTGATACGACTATTGCAATTTATAACTGTTTGTATATACAACAAAAAGTTATTATTAAACAATAACTCTTTTTTCATAGACTGTCCACTATTATATAAGTATTTTATAAATACATTCTAAGCAAAATCTAAGTTAGACATACATACATTAAAAAAAACTATACTACTCATCGACACCATAATAATTGCGAAAACCCCGATAATCCTCGTTTTCTTTCTATTTCGCCATTTTGTCTATAACTTTCAGTTGCTTGTACCATTACGTGTCTAGTGACATTTGACATAATTTTAAGGTAATTTATAATTGTCAGAAAGTAATTTGGAATATTCCAAACACTGTTCCGTACATTATAAATTTAATACTGAAAGCAGAACTGAACTTTATTTACTTACAAGCTGAGTTCATTACCGTATGTTTGCCTTTTATATGAAAAAAATACACACAATGTTACGTAACTTGAAAGCTACTATAACTTCTTTCTTTTTTGTGTAGTAAGCGCCTAACCTGGCGTCAGAGTTTTTATGCCACCAATGGGCCTCTGTCTTGGCTTCACATGCCGTCGAGAAATACCTCTCAGTTTCAGGCATGCTGGTTTGGTTTCATCACGATGTTCTTTTTTACCGAAGCAAGTGATAATTATACAATAACACATGCATCCAAAAAATCAGAGGTGCATGTCAAAACTCAAGTCCTATGACTTGACAGTCCTACGGTCATACCAATTGGCTATCACTGCTGATACTAATAACTATTAACTACTTAATAGTTTTTAAATAGGGTGGCCATTTGCGTAAGAAAGAAGTTGAACATTAAGATCGTGGTAATATTACGGATGCCTACGTTACTCGAATCGTTGGTCTTGTCTATTATAGAGTACCTACTGGTGCCCACGACTTCGTTCGCCTGGAAATTTTTAATGTAAAGTTGTGACAAAAAAAAAGTAGCCTATGTTCATTCCCAGGATACCAATCTCCTTGGCAAATTTCATTACGATCCGAGGAGCCGTTAGATCGTGAAAAGGTGACAAACAAACAGAGTTACTTTTTCATTTAATAATATTAGTAATAGTATGAATTTTATATTAATGCCTCGTGGTTTATATAAACGTTTTTGTTGTTGATATTATTGCGTATTTAACTGTTCTGTTGCCCCAGCGTATCTTTGGAAGGCCATGATACGACCAAAACCAACTCGCAGAGACTCGTTATGCGCAAAAAAAAAATTGCAAAATACACTTGCAGCCTTTTAGCTGATGCATATATGAAAACAGACTGTTGCATAAAGTTAGACAAATAAATATTAGCGTACAAGTACATTAACTCCAATCACTGGTAGAGTAATATTGCACTCCATTGAGTGCCATATACTCAGTTGATCGATGAATCGCCACTGATTGATTCAGATCCCAGTGTATGACATAAAACATACACTACTCTAACAGTAGTGTTACACTCGCATTCATACGTCATCTCCTAGACTAAACAGGATGTAGTCGGTGCATTACCAGAACTAGGCGATACTGGGCTAATTTGCAAAAATTTTGAAGGGGCTCAAACTGGGTCGTTTTCAAGAAATCTTTACTTTCGAGAAGTCTTCACGATAAACCGATAATTTTGTAGGAAGATGTCTCACTATTAGCAGATTGGTGGAGAGGTAGAAAATTTATATCAGCCTGTGTATACCATGTCAAGACTGATATTCCATTATCCAATATACCAAGTCAATAAACAGAAATGCAACAGTTAACCTAAGTGGCTAAGTTACGTCAAGTGAAGTCCGACCGATGGAAACTAGGATAAGCTCGATGCAGTCAAATCGATTAAAACAGTACTCAACTTCCTTCGATATGAAAGCCACTATTGCAATTAGAGATCAATGATCGGAGCTAATGGGGCTAGAGAAGTGGAAAGGGCTTGCAGTTAAATATCAGCTGATGATAGAGGAGCCATTTGTGAAGATAAGGTGCGCTTGCCTAGGCCAATTAACCCAAAGAAAATCGTACGAACGCCGATTCCATACAGGGTGTAAAAGGACCCGAACCGAGCATACTGTACGAACCCGTCAACCACTTGGTTGATTCTGTTCATGGGAAACTAATCACGTTTTACGGTAACGCTCAATGTAACGCACTCAAAAAATTGTGCTGATGGATGCATTGAATAGTTCAATTGAAAACTTGTAATTTTTTTAAACGTGTGGAAATGTTGGAACTTTAAATATCTTCGTAACTAGAAGGTTGCTAGGTCCATACCTGGGCCCCTTCGTCTGGACCATTCCAGAACAAAAAAAAAAAATTTCGGGTAGAACAAGTGATGGGTGTTAAGCCTAGACGAGGCTTTAAACCCATCATCATCATCTGCCAAGGCTTTTCCCAAACTATCTTGGGGTTGGCTTCCCGTGTAACCGGATGCAGCTGAGTACCAGTATTTTACATGAAGCCACTGCCTATGTGACCTCCACAATCCAGTTACTGGGTAATACGATATCCCTTAGAACACTTAAGACTGGATGTCAGACTTTTGGCTTCTGAGTACTTGTAAAGACTGTCAAAGATTTACAAATGGCAGCCGGGACCAACGGAAAAACCCGTTATAAGAAAAATCAGAGGTTCCCCCATAGAAAAAAAAAGGAAACTCCGACCAGGGGGGTTACTATGACGCTTAAAACATTATTGTTCCATTCCTATTCCAGAGTGGGAAAGAGATGGAGCTAGATGACCTGTATAGCTCCGTCTCTTTTTCACTCCGGAATAAGAATGGAATAATAATTTTTTAAGACGTCATAGTACGGCACCAGACGGTTGTTATTCCAAGTGGGCTACTGCCCGATAGTTGTTGTGGGGTTTTTCTATGTAGTTTTAAGTCGCGGATAAGATCTTAGTTCTTCACTTTAGCCATAGATGGCGCTGCAGTACTTTTACTTCTATGTTGCAGTAGTATTTTTTGTAATGCCGCTACAAAAAAGGACTGTATCCATTTCTTGCCTTCTTTAATTATTTGTCCGTATTGGTGTCACTAATTTTCACACAAAAACGTGCTCTTTCGTGACTAAGAAAGTCTTGTTAAGCAAGCGTTGTGGTTGCCAATCAGATACCTAGCCGGGCCAAAGATTATAAGTGGTGTGATAGACGGTCGTTTCTTTCGGCTTTGTGTGTTATTTAAAGGCTTCAGTGAAAATTAATTGATGTATTTTTGGGATTAGGGCAAGAGCATGCTGATGATTTTACTTTTATAAATAACTAGCACGTCGCCCGCAACGTTGTCCGCGAAAATTGTGATATAATATAGCCGATGTTACTAGGTAAAGATGTAGCTTTATAATCGTGAAATAATTTTTAAAATCGGTCTAGTAGTTTTTGAGTTAAATTGTAACAAATAAACAAACAAACAATCAAATTTTTCCTCTTTATAATATTAGTTTAGAAGATGCAACATAATAAAACATGACATAAAATCACGCCTGTCATCTCTGAAGGGTTCGGCAGAGGTAAACTGCGTACATTTCGCCAGTTATGTTGAAGTCCCGTGTAATAGGGGCCGAGCCTATTGCAATCAATTGGGCATAAATCAGACTCCGTGGCTGCTACTGAGAAATTCATGATGGAAAACCGAAATAACACACCTCATGTTCAGTTGTTGCGCTTGCGACAATTTGACTAACGAGGCACTCAAAAATGTACCTAAATAATATAAATACAAGTTGTTGTTTTGCATCCTCGTCAAAATTAAAATAAAAACCCTCGACACAAAAAACCTCTACAAAAACAAAAATAAACTAATCCAAGCGTCGTTGCGTCGGAGGTCCACTTTGGTTTGTGCTTGTGCTAAGCTGCCTAGTTAGCGGTCTCTCGACGCTACGACGCTTGGATTAAGTGACAAGATGTCAAATTTCGAATCGACCAGACCTGTGGATTTTGTTTATATCCCTTTATCAACTAGAAAAGAGGTGATGATCCTCAAACGGCTGAGCAGATTTTCTCGAAACATAGCTAAGAACACTCTCGATTAAATCACCTTTCAGACGAAACCAGTTTTATCGAAATCGGTACATCCGTTTAGGAGCTACGATGCCACAGACAGACACACAAGTAGGTACACACGTCAAAGTTAAAACTTTTTGGTCGGGGGTTAAAAATTCAGGAGGTTGTCACAAAACACATAAATAATTAATTTAAATTACGATACTTAGTTAATTATTGATAAACGCTGATTTTTTTGTTGTTTTTTAAGTTCGTCAGTATTTCAGAATAACCCCCTTAACGAGGTTTAGGGAATAACTAATTATCAAATAAACATTTGAGATTGTTTGTATGTGTAAAAGCGCGGTTATAAGGCGAGGATCGGACGGGCCGCTTTAAAAACAAGGCTGGTTCACACAAAAAAAAGGCTGGAAAAAGAAAAAAAATACTTTTTCATCCCACCTATTCGAAAAGGACGACTTGGTTCGCCTCTAAGTGCACCCAAATGTAGTGTTTTCTATAAGAAACTTTTAGCGGGCAGTAATGAGTTTTTATTCCTCTTTATTTTAAAAAGGGCGCCGCAAAGATAATTGCGGCGCACTTTTTGAATTTGGAACATCTTAGTGTTCAGCTCCAAAGAAATCGAACGCAAATATATTGTTTGAATAAAGACTGGCTGGTACGACAGCCCATATTCGCGACGCCCCAGCTGAATAACAATAAATTGTCATAATTGCGAAAATGTCTGAAATTTTAATATAAGTTTTTACTTGTTTTATTGTTAGATACCATTTAATTTCAATTTAGTTGTTACTCTATGTTTTATTAAATAATAATATTACAATAGAATATGAGGCGCCTGTTTTTTCATAGTGGGTGATGAAAAGCAAGTGTACTCGGAGCAAAATATATTTTTGGCTCGGGCGACGTACTTTGAATCCCTCGCTACGTTCAGGATTCTACTAAAGAATCCCTCACTTCACTCTGGATTCAAAAAAACGCCCTCGCCGTAACAATATTATTTTGCGCCCTTATGATACAATCTACTATTCCATCTTATTATTGATTCGTGTCGAGAATCGTTAATGCTAACGTGCTAGTTACCTCTTTGAATTTGTCGAGGATACAAAACAATAACTTGTATAATCAGTCAATGACGTTCCCACTGCTCGGATCCATGATACAGGCCTCCTCTCTGTAAGAACGAGTGGGCCCAGTGCAATTTGGTTACTGAAAAGTCTTCGAATTTTTCGTTTAAAAAATAATAATAGATAAACAAATTATGTCTGTACAATGATGGGAAATTGAATAACAATAGAGGAGGTCGTGGGTAAATAATAACAGCCGCACGGGTCGATCTTTAAGGTTAAGCCATGCTTGCCGAGGTCGTACCGTCGATGGGTGACCATAATTACATACCGAGTGTCCTCCGAAAGCACGTTAAGTCGATGGTCCCGTCTGTCATTTGTAGATCTTTGATAGTCGTTACGAGTGGTCAGAAGCCAAAAATCTGACATCCAGTCTTACCTAGGGGTATCGTATTACCCAGTTACTGGGTTGTGGAGGTCAGATAGGCTTCATGTAAAATACTGGTATTCAGCTACATCCGGTTAGAATGGAAGCCGACCCCAAGATAGTTTGGGAACGGGCTAGGCAGATGATAATGATGGGAAATTTTCAACCTCTAACTAAGTCATAATAATCAGTATGACTGAACTATTACTCACATATTTACACCATTAAACTTTCGTCACAGAAAATATTTTATAGTCTTTAACTGTTATTTATTTATGCCTAACAGTAATAAAGTTAATGGCGTACCTTTAAATATTACTAGTTATAATTTGAGGAAATTAGAAGGATTTATGACCGCCATAATATTTTAACACGAACCAAGGAAACGTAGTAGTAAGCTACTCTTATATGTAACTAATTGGATTTTTTTAATATAATGTTACGTAAAGTAAAAATTGAATGGACCCAGGTTATAAATAAAAAAATAATATTTATCCTTTTTAAATTCGCGAAATTTTACTGTGACGGTTTATAAAAATGTTTTTTAAAGCATTAAGTGCACAAAATAGCTTGAAAATTTGCTCAGTGCCTAGTAAATTAAGTCAGAAAAATATTTAAATGAAAATATCGACTTAACGTAACGCGAAAAACAACATTGCGGAAAGTAACCTTACCCTACACGTAAATGTCGTAGCATTTTTGTAGCACCTGCGTAGCACAGTGCTACGACCGCTACGAAACCGCGTAGCGACTGCTTATTCAAAGTGCCCTATAAAATTAGCCCGAGTATCTTATCGTATATTAAAAGTAACTCGTAGAACATTATACAGGCAATTTTAAATTTACAATAATAGAGGTTTAATCTTATTTCGTTTTGGCTTCGTAGCGGCGTCACGATATTTCTGTGTTATCGGTCGATCTAAACGTTCTTTGAACTTTTACCGACCTTAGAATGTAGCCGTAAAGCAATTCGGAATTCCAATTCAGTTCCTAAACATAACGAAAATATTAAAATGACTTCGGTTATTGGGCTTGTTGCGTAATATCGGTACTGCGGGGTTTTGTTTGACTAAACCGAGTAAGATTTTGGGGTTAGACAATTTGAAAATATTTTGATACGTTTTGTATTTATCCAAGTTAAGCACAGATACTTTGTAACAAAATTTTACAAAGTATCTCTGCATAACTACCAAACACCTAATTTATTCCATTATACAACCTGTTTTTTTTTTATATCCCATAACTCTATATGATTGGAGGATATGATTGAGACCATATCAAAGAATCAACTGGCATATGAATTATGTTTCAATCACACTTTTTTTTTGTTTTTTCGCATTTGCTTAGCTTTAAATATGAATTATTGGTTTGAATAAAAAAAACTACTCGTATTTATCAATGAAACTACTACTATTTTACTACACTACTGCGAAGTTTGGCAACCTCGCAAAAGCAAAGATTCGTCATATTGGTGACAATTTTTGACCTAAGTAAATTATGATTGATGATATCTCCGAAACTATACATTTTTGGACCACCTATTCTAGGAGTTTTAGTATTATTTTTACCTACAGAATATAACCCTAGAGTTATGGGATATAAAAAAAAAACAGGTTGTATAGGCAAAGTCCAATTCTTCAAGTAACTTCAAATATTTATTCATAAAGTGTTCAACAGGAATTTCACGATAGCAGCCCAAAATATGGAGTTGACCTTGGTTAATGGCAATAGGCTGTCCCCAATTACTTAAACATAAATGGTGCTGAACACCTCGACCTGCCCCTTGGGGAATTTAGGCGTGATTATATGTCATATTGTACATGTAAGACGATCCATAATCCTCACAGTACATTAGGTAACATAGGCCGGGACTTCCCCGGAGAGATGTACGATGTACTACAAGATTCACCAAACGCCTGTTGGTTGTTCGTTGTTAATTACAACTTTAGCTAGTTTACATTATTAAACTTAGTCAAATTACGAATGTTGTTAGGATACTAAAGGGACACTACTGTACGTTGTTTATAAAATTTTATCGTTTTCTAGCTTTTGCCCACGATTTCGTGGAGAATCATTCCACGTGAACGTAATACCAAGATGTGCTACTAATATTATAAACTAGCTGTGCCCGCGACTTCGTTCACGTGTTTTTTAAATAATTATTTTAGATTTTTTCTTAAATAACAGCTTAAGTTAATTCTTATTACATCAGTTATCTGTCAGTGAAAGTCCCATCAAAATAGGTCCAGCCGTTCTAGAGATTAGCCGGAACAAACAGACAGACAGACAAAAATTGAAAAAAAAAAATTTTTGATTAACGTACCGCATATACATTCATATGCACGTAGTAAAAAGCGTTTATTTTAATATTACAAACAGAAACTTCGGATGGATGTTTGTTACTCTTTCACGCAAAATGAATGGATCTGGATGAAATTTGGCATAGGATATTTTGTATCCCGGTAGCACGATCCCATGGGATAGTTACCAAACAAAACGCGGGTGAAGCCATGAGCATAAGCTAGTAATATATATTTTATGTCTTAACCTAGATCACGGTATATTCGTTCTGTTACGGGACATAGATGTATTAACGCGAACACGCTTGACATGATTCATTGCCCAAACATACCTTTCTATTTAAAAGCGTACTATCGCAAAAATTGGGAGAGGCTAAGCCCACACAGTTTAAGCCTTTAGAGTGTCAAAGTAAATAAGTCAATATAAAATGCCAGTAAAACACAGATAAATAACCTACTAGCTGTCCCGCGCAACTTCGTCTGCGTCACATTTTCCCCGTTTTCGCAACATTTTTCATTGCCGCTCCGCTCCTATTGGTTGTATTGTGATGATATACACCGTGTAAATCACCTCATCATGAAGCCGTCAACCAAGCATTCTGTACATGAAACTAAGTAACTTTACGCAGAAATTATTGCTTTTTTTTGGGGGTGTAATCATGTTTTGTGGTAGAACTCAATGTAACGCACTCAAAACATTGTGCTGATGGACGGATTGAATAGTACGGGGGTCGTGGAGGTGTTTAAAGTAAAAATCTTACATTAAAAACTTGTATTTAAAAAATACTTGTCAAAACGTTGGAACTATGACCCCTAATATCTCCGTAACTAGAAGGTTCCCAGGTATGGTGTAGAACAAAAAAATGATCGCAATGACAGGGAGAACCAGTGCCTTTCGGCTTCGTTAAGAGGTCTTTTACACCCTTTATAGCCTATGTCCTTCTCCAGGTTAAAATCTATCTTCTTACCAAACTTCATTAAGATCCGATCAGCCGTTTACTCGTGAAAAGGTAACAAACAAACAAACAGAGTGACTTTCGCATTTATAATATTAGTATGGATTAATATGGATTAAAATAACCGAAAAATCGACAATACTTGATCAACTGCCTAGCCTTTTCCCAACTATGTTGGGCTTGGCTTCCAGTCTAACCAGATGCAGCTGAAGACCAGTATTTTACATGGAGCGACTGCCTATCTGACCTCCACAACCCACGTAGTACTGGGTAATACGAGAACCCCTGGCCAGACTGGTTGTCAGACTTTCGGGCCACTGACTACCTGTAACGACTGACAAAGATCTATAAGTGACAGCCGGGTCCCATGGCTTAACGTGCTTTCCGAGGCACGGAGGAAACTCGGTATGTAATAGGTGGTCACCACCTAAGCAAGAGCGGCATAACCTAAAGATCGACCTGAGCAACTAGACCTTCATCATCTGCCTAGCCTTTTCCAAAACATCTTGGGGTCGACTTCCAGTCTAACCGGATGCAGCTGAGTATCAGTATTTTACATGAAGCAACTGCCTATCTGACCTCCACAACCCAGCAACTGGGCAATACAATACCCCTTGGTAAGACTGGATGTCAGACTTTTGGCTTCTGACTACTCGTAACGACTGTCAAAGATCTACAAATGACAGCTGGGACCAACGGCTTAACGTGCTTTCCGAGGCACGGAGGAAACTCGGTATGTAATTATGGTCACCCATCCACGGACCAACAAGCACGGCTTAACCTTAAAGATCGATCCGTGCGGCTGTTATTATTTAGCCACGAGCTCCTCAGCAGCTAGACCTTACTACACGTAAATGTGAACCATCTCGTACTACAAGATTCACAGAGCACCTTCCGAGCGCGTCATTAATTTAGATTGGCGGCGCTCTTCGATTGTTTATTCCATTAAACTTATATTGTTGTTGGAAAGCTCACAGTTTTACCTCGTTGGTTTAGTGGTTGCAAATGCATGAAGTCTGGCTTTGATTCCATGGTCGCGCAAAGGGTTTGGTTTTTTCTGTAGCAGCCACGGTGTTTGGATTTGTGCCCTGTTGATGGCAATTGGCTGGCCCCCTATTACACAGTGCACGAATTTACCTTACGGTGATCTTTTACGTAAATATGGATAGAAGTTATAAATAATGCCTCTTGACATTAATTCCACCTATGTTCAACTATTGTACTTGAAGTTTAAATAAATAAAATAGCTAAGCTAATCAAGAGACTTTTACCCAGGGTTTGGGAGCGGTTGGTCTCTGATCATTATGATTAAAAATACTATTTAATTGTAATGAGCAGAGATCGGAATAGGTAGAGTATATTTGCCTAAACTTCGAGGAGACAAGTAACATGTGGATATTTTTTTTAAGCGCTGCCCCACACTAGGAATTTCTCCTGTATCGTGGGTGCTTTTACAAACATTTAAACTGACATACACAAACAGCCAGACCCGGAACCACTATCTGTAGGCCATAAAAATATTTGTTCCGTGCGGGGATCGAACCCGCGACACGCAGCGCAGCAGTCGATCGCTCAACCACTGCGCCAACCGTGCCGTCTAATTAATTAATAAATACTTTCGCATAAAATCACGGAATAATTTTAAGTGCCGAAATAAAGCTGATAAATCGGAGGAAGGTATTGTCTACAAGTTACTTACCTCCTTGAAGTTTAGGCAAATATACTCCTACGTATTCCGTTCTCTGGTAATGAGTCAAGCACAATTATTAGCAAAAAAATAAGAACGTTTAACTTTTAACGACCTAATTTTTTCCATCCCCTTAATATTAAGTCAGCAATATAATAAAATGACACAGAAACATTTTGAACAACTGATTAATTATCCGGCCGTTGTAAAAGTCAGTGAGGAACGGGGTCAGGGACTTATCGTACTGCAGGTGATGCATTGGCACTGAGTTAGCTAATCGTATGCATCGATGCGGCTTAAACCACGGTTTAAATACAGGGTGTTTGTAACTGCACAGGTTAATGGTGTTGGGCGTTTTTATGTTCGTTTTTCATGTGGTTTTAATAAGCACATAATATGCGTTATGATAGGTAGGTTGGTTTATAGTTGGTTGTTAGAAATCTCAGTCGTAAAAACAATGTGTTGATAGATTTGAAACAGTAATTCGATGCGATAGGTATCGTTTTTTAGATGTTTACGGGTAGGTGGCTCAGTTTCTTTATAATTGGTAATTTCGACGCTGGCACTGAAGTGTAGTATTTTAGCATCTTAAACACTACCTTATCAAAAATGAGTTTACTTTAACTAGTCTGATTGATGCCTGGCTGAAATAATTGGTCTCTATTTCTAGTATTGTAATTGTGTCTATCACCTCTTTTACTAAAAAGATGCATATTTTGTGTTACGTACATTAAGTTTTCATAAATGTATTGGCAATGTACCGTCATTATGGTAATGTCCTATAAGAATCGCGCCTACGGAGATTATATATGGCTCTGATGGCTCTTTTTTGCAAATAAAAATAGACTCGATGTCTGCAGCCCGTCCCCATTACACAATACCGTAAGTCATAATACTATGAAAGTAACTAAAATAGACCAATCTCGCGGTATCTACATTGGAATATTGACGAAGCAGTAAGGACGAGTTCCGATCGTAATTGCTGCCATTGGAATATACCAATTATAGTAGCATTTATATCACTACTGCTAACTAACTATTGATAATGTCTAACTATGCGACACTATTAGTTTTATTTTTGTCGTGGTACCTACGAACAATCACATCAAAAGTTCAACAGGCGGAGAACTAAGCTCTCGAACTACTCGCCAGTCCAATGACCTAGCCAGTTACGCGATTGCCGAAAAATACTAGATTTTCACGGAAGCTTATCGGTCAGAAGAAATAAAACATTAAACTTTAAGTGCGATATTTTTTCTACAAGAGCATACCTAGGAGTTATGTAGTTACGGAGATATTGAAGGTCAAACTTTTAACATTATCACAGCCAGTTGTAGAACGAGAGCTAAGCTAAGTTAGTTTAGCTTAAGTCGCATGGTTGAAGATATTTTGTATACTTAGTTACTTTGTGTATACTGTGAACAGATATCTGAAAAATGACATTAGCTATTAGCTATACAAGATCTATATAGCCCAAAAGCTAGGCTAAGCTAGTTTATCTTAGACTAACTTAGCCTAGCTTTTAGTATACATAGATCTGTGTTCATTGATAGGCCAGAAAATCAAAGTCAAAATTGCTTTTTATTTCCAATATTAACATAAATCCTGCAAACCAAATAATTATTAGTAATAGAAATTTGATTTTCATTAAAGAATTAATTTATTTCAATTGCATCCTCACTTCAGCAGAAAACGTTCCAAACTAGCGTCCTTTCGAAATTACCTCTGGTTTTGCAACGCTGTCAAAACACACAATGATCTTTATTGCCTTTAATATATCGTTACTGTTAGTTTGCTTTTTTACATGATGAGTAGAGTCATCTTTATTCTCTTACATTAAGGTTGAGTTTGCTGCTGTCAAAGCGTAAAATAACAGTGAAAAGACTGTAGAGCTATTGGTAGGTTCAGTTCAAATTAATTTGTCAAATGGATGGCCGGTGTAATTACGTGCGTCTAGTTTATAATTAATTAAATATTAGGACCCTGTGGATTATTTAGTAACCCGATGTTTTGTGTTCGCGAATTGAGCAAGTAATGTCGTACTGGAGACATGTTGTTTTACGCTTATATTTAGTTATTGTGAATTAACTATTAGTTTTTATAGCTAATAAAAATATAATTTATTTTATATTATTATTTAATTACCTTACAATTTTTAATTATTCTATAATTATTTTCTAAAACTAAATATTTACATTAACTAACTAAATATAAACTAACTTAAAAACAAAAATACTCCTCCACATCGCTGTCATCCGAATACGTGCCCAAAAGACTAGCAGCATTGCCACGTTGAATGGCAATGTTAATTCTTTGCCCAAAGAAATAGCCAGCCCTCTGGTCTCACGAAGTGTCAACCAGTCGACGAGATATTTCCTTAAAAAGGGAATGCGCACTTAGCTAATTATATTTTTATTCAAAGAAAAGAAGATACAACACGTTAAAGTGTGTGAAAATGGTTACTGTTGGCTCAGAGGAATGGACGCTTACGTTAGTAATAGTGTTACGTTTTTAATGTCCTTAAGTACGGACTGTAGATTGAAGAAACAACCAATATTTTCTCCTTCTTCTTTATTTAAAACTGACCCATTTTTTTTATTAGAGTTCTTTTCACAAAGATACATCACACACACACAGCTTAACTATTTGATTAATATTATAATCCAAATTACTAATATTTAGGCACTTTTTACTTCTTGCCCGAAAATATTTTAAATATGCACGAAATTTTTCAGAATTTAGACTTGCTTACATATTAGTGAAATGTGAACCTATGCATTCACTTGAACACACTAATAACACCGTGCACCAATATTTTATGCACGCCGAAACATCGACGGTGGAATATTGAAATGTCACAAGGGAATCAACGTTCTCTTGAGTTTGCAAATTTCACCTCAGCGCAGGAAAGTTAAAAATCAAATAAAAAAAACAAAACTAATTTTCAACTTTCATGTGCTTAGCTGAACGCACAAATCTAAAAGCACGCCTATTGTTCCTTACGACATTTTAAACAGCTTCGATATTTTCGCAATATAGCGTTAATAGTGACGTGACGTCTCAGGTGTCGGTGAGTAGCCCGGATGCGGAGGCGACGCGCGCGCATGGCCCCGCCCCCTGTAGGCATGCGGCGCGCTAGCTGAACGCCGGCGCCGGCGGTGCATGTACGCGGCGGCGGGCGGCGCCTCGCTCGCGGGCCGTAAGGTAACTATGAACTTTGTATAGCCAGCACATCAAAGCTACCCGAAACTGTCTAATTTTCCCAATCAACCTTGACCCTAATTCTTTAACGATAGAGTTGAAAATCTATTAAGGAAATTTGACAGATTGCTGTAGCTTGATGTGCCTGGCGTCTGTATTAAGTTACTTATCTTATTGGAAAATGGGTATGGGCATGGCCATCTCAACCAAAAGATGTCAAATTTAAAGTATCGCAAGAATTGCCTGTCGTGCCGAATTAGGCGGGCATGCATGTTACAAATTCTATTTGAAAACATAGTGTTAAACATTTTTGGAGTGGTAGTCTTCAGCATTTGTATTCTAACTATCCATAATCCCCTCACAGGCGCGCCAGCACGGCCGCCAGCCCGCGCCGTCGAGCCCGCGGCCGCACAGCCCCCTCCACCCCGCACCCTCCGGCGTCCGCGCATACTCGTGCCAGCACTGGGAGTCCCGCCTCGCCGCGCCGCCCTCCAACGTCAACCCACCCCATCGCGACGACCAGCCTTCGCCATGCGAACTCATCGAGGTATACAGCTTACAAATATAGTCTGTTTTTTTTACATGTATTTTTTAGTAAACAAATATGGCGGACAGATTTTGAGACAGCTGTTTTTGATGCAGACATTAATACCGACTCTAACGAAAAAACAATGCGCTCAATCATTTCAAAAGTAAGTGATTCATGCGAAAACGCAAAATGTTCACACCACGTTTGTTTACAAAACAAGACATAGTAAAAAAAACTTACTGTACTACAGTACGCACAGTTGAAAAACATGGGGTGCAAGACAGAAAATGATCGGAACAAATCGATTGCAAATTATATTCTGTGGCAACAAGCAATCTTCCATAAATAGGCTCTACTTGAAATGTTTACACGATTGGGTATTGTAAGTTGTTGTCGAGACAACTTCGAAGCAAAATGGTAATTTATTGAAAGTACTTTGCCTTGTGGATGTTGAATGACATCAAGAAGTTGTGATAATTTTCTATTTGAAAACTACAAGTCCGGGCAAAACCAAGATTGCCGATAATATCTGTCTCCAGTCCCATGTTTCATCATCCTTGTCGAGTACTGTACCAACATATGTGTATAAGCATGGTATCTCATTTATATGTGTTGTGTATGTTCAGAGGTTTGAGCCTCGCATCTATGCTCTAGAGGTAACCATGCTAGCTGCGCCGCTATTTAGGTATGTATTCAATGTTTATGTATTGATGTATTCTTATAGCTAGTTATTGTAAGCATGTATGTATTGAGACAATGCAACTAATGGAAACGTCACCTTTTATCTAAAGCGGGATTTAACGTAACTTCACTCTTGTAATCTTCAAAGAGTTAGGCAACAAACACATTTCGCCTTTATGTGTATGCCTCGGGTAACATCGGGGTATATATATCCTTAATTAGCCTCCCGTTGATAAAAACGTTGTGTTCAGTACGCGTTAGAGACCGTGTAACATGTGTTACTGTGAAGTGTTATTGAGTGCAGTGATCAAAGTGGGCCGGCCATGAAACTGCGACACCCAGTGCACACTAGCGTCCGATGGCAGGTGTCGAAGAACCAGAGACTGCGGCTCGACGTACGGAACGAAACATGAGCGACACCAGTGACGAAACTCAGAACTAACCAAACTAAACGAAACGCCAAATTGCGCTTGCTTCCATAACGTATTATCTTCTCACATATCGTTAAATCTAAGATCGACCACTTTACTTATAAACTAAATTAGTCATAAAATTAATAATAGTTTCGCGCCTTTCTTGTGCCTATCTCAATCCAATTCTAAAGCATTCTATAGTGAGATCTAATTGAAGGTAATTAATTCTGTGATGGGACTAAATTAAGGGTGATATAGACGTTTGATGTGTAAATAGTCTTTGTATCTCTTTATCGCTAGTTAGGGGTAGTGTAGACGCGCTAGAAGTAGTTCTTCGCTGTAAAACATAAGACTTAAAATAGTGTGTCGATCCGTGGTAACTTGATGACTGTATAAGTGAAACAGAGACTAAGTGTGCGTTGTGGATAGTCGATTAGCTGTGTGGCTCAGGGGCCCCTGGCTGAGTTTTGTGCCAGAGCTCTCCAACGGCCACAAACCTGGCAAGCATGCAGGCAGCGCTTATGCTCAGAAGCAAATCGCGGGAGAGAAGAAAACAGCGTTTAAAGCGAGGGATCAAGCACGACCTGCCGAGCAACCTAGCTACCAAGCTGATCGCGCCCTTTCCGAGATACCCTCCAGCTTCATGGGTATGTTTTATGTTTTATTGATGGTGTGTGTGGTTGCATGCTGAATGGTAGTTTTAATAGAATAATTCAAAAAATACTCTCGATGTTATTGTGTCATAGTGCCTTCTAATTTGCTTGATTTTTGTCGATCTCCATAACCTTTGAAGCAAAAATTTCTGTACAAACATATACAAAATCAAGCAAATTGTTCGCACTTTCGAATTTTCTTAACAGCTGGTGTGTTACGAGGTAAATAGCAGGAATGCAGCATGATCGTTACGTGTTTCATATCGCTTAATGAAGTGTTGGCGATTGTTCCGTAGAAGGTGGCTCGGTACTATTAATTGGTCAAAGTTAAACACTGGATTTAAGCGGAGTTGTAGTTAGCCGATGTAATTGGCTGACTACACTGTTTTAATGTTGGTTTTAAACTAAGACTTTAGAAAAAACTACTTAGGTACTCTCGTCATATTTCGAGATTTAAGTTATCATCAAGAATACCTTAAAAATAACTGACTGTTGACCTAAATAATATTAAAATTGTGATTTCGACGAAACTTCCTCCGAAAATCCACAAACCAAAACCTAATATTAATTTTCCAGTCACGAAATGTAACGTGGCTTCCCGGTTCGGCCATATTTTAATTAGGGTGCAATGCTCTCATATTTGTCTCTTACAGCCGTACACGACGAACAGCAAACCATTTTAAAAGTTATGAAATGTTTGGTAAAATGACTTATACTAGTATTTTGCACTTGTTTCGCAAACAGACTTCTAACTTCCGTTTGACTATTAGGGCCGCCGAGAAAAAAACCTATTCTCGCACGTCTCTACAGACGTCTTTAAGGAACAGATTAATACACACTTAATGTATGGTAAATATATCGGAGTAACCGCAACTCCACGTCCAAACGTGTATTTTGCGTACAGGAGGAAAATATCATAAATATAAAACTATGAATTTCCACACCTTCATTACTTTAATTAGATTTATTATCTTCTATAGCTCTTCGTTTATCGTCTGCTTTCTGCATTTTTAATGAACTGCTCTCATTAATAACTGCAGGAATATACTAAGTAGGTCAAACGCGTCCTAAACTTCTACTGTAGATTAAACACAAAAAGTTTATACTTACACCTTTGTTTTTATAACAAAAAGTTTTTAGCTGTTCGGGTTTGAAACTCTCATTAGAACAGCCATAAAGGTGTAGGTACAAATTATGTAAGAAATAAACCTTTTTGAATTCGAGTAGAAAACTCTTTGTTAAAATAATATTTAGGAAATAATCGAATGAATTTCATCTTGTTACTGCTGTATCAAGATGAAATTCATCGGCAGCAGGAGATTGAAAAGTATTGTCATATAAACATCTTGAATCAACTCAATTTACAAAAGCGAGAGAGTAAATTACCTATTTATTTATTATATTAAAATAAGACTTACCATAAGGCAGGTATAATTATGTATGAGGTTATGTGAAACGATCAAGTCTACAATTTATTATTTTAGGCATTGCTGTATTACATTGGTAAAGCGTGCTTCGATATAAATGAATTATAAACTCAATCTGTTCAGTTTCTGAAAATTTAAATAATAATTATGCTTTACTCACATATCTACTTGAATCTCATTTTTTAAGAACATTCTTATCGCGAAAGCTCTAAAATTCATACAAATATTTTCTTAAGTACAAATCCATAAAAATCAGTAAGAAAAATATAAAAAACAATTCCGACACAACATAATTATATTTGACAGCCCATATATTCAAAGTTCTCCGCTTACGATGATAAAACACATAGATTTGGAGCGGGTAGACTATAAAAATGACGGATGGTTGGCCACTTAGTATGTACGGCGAGTGGCTGGGCCAGGCTGGGCCATTTATCAACCGATGTCCGCGCCCCGTGTTCCAAGCCTGTTTTCAGCTTTATTTCATCGCTGGCTGTTTCAAGCGTGTTGCGAGCTTTGTTTTATACTCGCAGCTGGGACACAATACAAATAATTGTACTCGTTGGTAGTTTGTACTCTTTGTATGTGACGGCCCACTTGCCTGGCTTCAGAAGTTATCAAGTATAGAAGTTTGTTTTGTGATTCTGAAGCAGCAGTGTAAAGTGCTTTCGTTTCTAAGAGCAGGCTTTGTGAGAATTGGTTATTGTTACTAAGGTTACTGATGTTACGTTAAGTTCTAATCTTCTCTCACATCCGTATTTATTCATTCCGCTAGTTGTTAGAGAGTTATACAGTAGATACAGATCATTTTGATCAATAAAGGTACATATATATACTTCATTCATGTTGTATAATGTAATACCTACATAAAGTCAAAACTACCTACTTGAAAATTTACCAAAAATACCTCGATTCTTGTTTTCGTTTTGTGACTAGAAAGCTCAATTTTTCCAAATACTTACTTCAAAATTCTTTCTCCGAAACATCGCATCCAATATTTACACTAAGAAAACATCGACATCGTATTTCAAATAAACGCTGCAATAAACTTGAATGCTGTATTTGCTGCAGTAATCTCTCTCCGAGATAAATAATGCCTGAAGTTGACACCATTCTCAGCGAACACATATAATCATGTAGCTATTCTACAGTTGATATTTAGTTTCCAGAAATGTAAACAAAGATGTGAGTTTGGAAAACTAATGTTAATAGGTTCCGTTTGCACTGCCGCTTCAATTAATTGTATGTATTTAATCTATAGTACTATGTAACATAGCACATAACAACAGGTTTAGGTGAGATGTACTCATATAGTAGTCATTCTAAAATCAACTTAATTTACAGTACAATAAAGCTGAAATGAAAACAACATCAGTTGGAAACAAGGATTAAAATAGACTTTAGGTAACTGTAGACATGGTATAGTTCCCTTTGAAAGGAAGGACGTGCACTCCGTTGCATATTCCATCACGCGAAATGAGGGCAAGTAATTAGTGAGAGTAGATTCTTAGAAAAGTAAATTTGATAATCTCTCTTCTTTATATTTTGGCACGAAATAATCAGAAAATCTTTGAGCAGTGTTAACGTCGCTAAATTGCTAATTCGTAACGAACGATAATTTAACAAAAGTTGAGACTATACAGAACTTTTCAGAAGTTATGTATTTACTTGTACTCGGCGTTTTAATTATACACCATCGACGTGCGTATACGCGTGGCAAACGTAAGTAGCGTTGCTTTTTGAGACTGAAATGTAAACAAAAAAGTATTTTAAAATAACCCAGATTTTTTAAGGCATATGCGTTTTTCTTACGGACCGTTAAAGCAATTGTACGCGCTGCAATAGCGACTAGGCAGAAAATGCTGGGAGAAAATGCAAAACGCTCATATGAAAAATCCTTTTTCCCTTCAAAGTTCTGTGTTTTGTTAAATTATTAAATTAATTATGTGTTTAACTATCTACTCTATCGTGGCTTCGCTCTATGACTTTGAGTTTCGGCTTGTACCTGGTTTCAAATGGTACCCCTACTTAACTACATATCTCGTAACAGAAACGCTTACAATTTGACTATACAGTTTGAATACAAATCTGAACGGAAATACTGTGGACATTTATTGCAATACAATTTACAAGATGTGTGCACTTGAATTTGCCAATCTCCCTTAGCGAACATGAGAACCGTTTTCATTGTATAAAAAGTTCTTGTGCACTTCTAGACCTACTACTTTAGGTTCGGCTTTTAATACAAAGTTGAAATGCTTAAGGCAACAGATTAAATAAAAGTAAGAATGTCGTCCAAAAAAAACGCGACGTAAAGATAAAAAAGTCTATAAACACGCGCATAATACCGTAATTACGTTATATTCCCAAAAGCCACCCCTTCAATACATGTACTATGAAAAATCATTCAGTTTGTGTCGATTTTATAAAGCGAGCGAGTGCTGTCAGGGCCCATTCAGCTATCACGAGGAAGCTATTATCGCTCTTGGCTTCGCAAGCTCCTTCCAACACCATCGGGTAACACCTGTATTTTAAAACACGCTTTAACACGGTACCAGTAAGGTACAAAGTTCGGTGTACACGGTGTTGATGGGCGCCAATGATAAAGTCAGGTTGTGTTAGCAGCGAATGATGCGGCAGAAGTTTTACTTGCTCGCTGACTTATTTACTGTGAAGTAGATTTTTGCTGAGGAAATGACAGAAATATTTTTTGGACAAAAAAAGACACATTATGACACCCCTTGTTTACAGTTTTGGTGGGAATTTATTCTGGGATCAGATGTAGATACATTTCTATTCAAAAGTTTCTATATACTAAATTTTATTTAGGATTGGTTTCAATGTTACCTATATATGTTTTTTTCTTACATTAATTTATTAGATCGTTCAGGTTACCATTGAAAACAAAGAATTAGTTTATCATTTGTTTGTATATGTACCAAATTCTACAAACACTGAAAATATCTATCTTATATCGAATAGTGTAACGTAACCCATACAATTAATTAATCGTACTAACTTACATATAGGTAAAAGTTAAGGGATAAAGTTTTACACTTTGTAAAGTGTAAGTGTAACTGAACTTAAGAAAACCCAGGACTGAAATAGATTTGTTTACTAAACTAATCAACGTAGAAAATTTCCATCTATTAGGAGTATGAGGAGGAGTGAGCATTACTGAGAAACTGCTGGGAACATGAACACTCTTATCACACTGAGGCTTTCCGGCGAAAGACGAAAACAAATATAGTATTACTTTGAAAAACCCCCGACAGAAAAAACCTCTAAAAAAACAAAAATAAATTCATGCAAGCGTCGTGGGTCGGGGGTCCGCTTTGTTTTGTGCTTGTGTTAACCGGTCTACTTAGCGGTCCCCCGACGCTACGACGCTTGGATTAATTTACTTTTGGTTTATTCGAGGTTTTTGCTGTCGGGGATTTTTTAAATTTATGTTTCATTTCATGATTATTAAAGTTAAATTATTTTTTTATTACCGTTCGCTGTCCCACTCTTGGGCATAGGCCTCCCCCATTCCTTCCACTTTTCTAGGTGTCGCGCCACTTCTTGTTAATTAATGAAAACAAGGAAAACAGTATTTTTTTTATAAAATCCCTTGCGAGATTTATAGGGGGGTGTGCAGGCCCTCCGTAGCGATGCTCATGGTGACAAGTGACAAGATTTCTAATTTCGAATAGACCAGACCCGTGGAAGTTGTTTATATCCCTTCATCAACTAGAAAAGAGGTGATGACCTTCAAACGGCTCAGCAGATTTTCTCAAAACATAGCTAAGAACACTCTCGATTAAAATACCTTTTAAACGAAACCAAAAATCAAAATCGATTATCGATTATCAAAATCGGTTCATCCATTTAGGAGCTACGATGCCACAGACAGACGGTCGGGGGTTAATAAGTAAAAACAACATATCTACCGAAAGCCTGGGAAATTTACATGTTACATTTACAAAGCAATTTAAGTAATTAAAATGAAATATTCTCATTATCTCACTCACACATGCAAAACTGCAGTTTCGTAATTTCGTCACGTGTGTAGCTACAATGACATATTTGAAACGCTTAGCTATTGCCCGCGGCATGGACCCACAGTAACGTATTTTCACGATCAAAAGCATCCTATGTCATTACCAAGGTTTATCAGTCGCCATTTTTCATCCTAATCTGTATAACCACTGAGACGTGAAAAGGTAATATACATACAAAGAGTTTTTCGCATTTATAACATTTTTATGGATTGTGGACTGTTCTGTCATGACAATTTCGTCGCAACATCAGTGGGCTAACCGGCTAACAGCGGAAAACGTAATTTTTCCGAGAAGCCACCAACAAAGCTAATTAAATTACGGAAAATGCAATTGGTGGCGGAAAATGAGAATGTTTTCGTAGCACTTAGGGTAGGGACGAGAAGCTTTGTAGACGACAATTATTATTTATGCAACTGTTTATTTTATTTTCGATGTTTGTCCTGACCTTATCTTTGATGACAAGGAAACTGTTTGTAGCTTTTTATGAGAAAGTCGTTTAAAACCTTAGAAATCACTTTTGAAGATAATATAAAAGAAGGTAGAAACGGGTCGGGTAAAAATTTGTGAAGTGGCGAAGTTGAATCTTTAGATAATGTATTTTCAGAACTAAGCATTAAAAAAAAATACTGTGACATACAACGTGTCAAAAGACACTTCACGAAGCAGTCAACCAATCAAGTTTTACATCTATATATATATAAAATGTTGCTGTTCGTTAGTCTCGCTAAAACTCGAGAACGGCTGGGCCGATTTAGCTGATTTTGATTTTAAAATGTTTTTCGTAGTCCAGGGAAGGTTTAAAAGGTGAGAAAGGTAGGGTAGGGTAGGTAGGTAGGTAGGTAGGTAGGAAGGGTAGGGTGGGGTAGGGTAGGTAGGTAGGTAAGGTAGGGTAGGGTATGTAGATTAGGTAGGTAGGTAGGTAGGTAGGGTAGGGTAGGTAGGAAGGGTAAGGTTGGGTAGGGTAGGTAGGTAGGGTAGGGTAGGGTATGGTAGGTAGGTAGATAGGGTAGGTAAAAAGTGCATTGCAACGCATGCCGGGGACAGCTAGTCAAATTAATAAAACTAACTCTACGCAATAATTATGGGGTGAAGAATACAGGGTTCTTAGTTATGGTCCAGAACAAAAAAAATCGGAATGACGAGAAGAACTAGTGCCTTTCGGCTTCTTTAAGTGCATTTTTACACCCATTATTATATTCATCATAATCTGCCTAGCCTTTTCCCAAACTTTGTTGGGCTCGGCAATTTAACCGGATGCAGCGGAGTATCAGTATTTTACATGAAGCGACTGCCTATCTGACCTCCACAACCCAGTAACTGGATAATACGAAACCCCTTGGTAAGACTGGATGTCAGACTTTCGGCTTCTGACTACTTGTCACAACTGTCAAAGATCTACAAATGACAGCCGGGACCAACGGTTTAACGTGCTTTCCGAGGAACGCAGGAAACTCGGTATGTAATTATGGTCACCCATCCACGGAACGACCTCGGCAAGCACGGCTTAACCTTGAAGATCGATAGAAATTCCCATTTATGTTTTTTTTTTTTAAATATCATAAATGTTTTTAGTAACTTTTTAGACATATGTATCTCGCCTTTGCGTATTAAGTTTCATTAAAATCGGTTTAGTAATTTCAGAAAATGGACTTGAAAGTTTGTATGAAATGTCGTAAGTCGTACTGTAAACCAAAACGATTCATTTCTCTGTATAGGAGTAAAGTGGTAGTATTACGGTGTAAAGTGGTGGAGTCATTGAGTGTAATAGAGCAATTATCGTGAGGTATAGCGTAAGTAACCATTTTGTTTGCTTGGCGTGAACATACAACGGTGGAGTGCTGTCTAAGTAATGGATTTAAACACATGTGTTTGTATAACAAGCTCCTTAGTTCGGGGTTGAAAGATTATTGATTGAAAGCCTATGAATTTCATCTGTTTTGAAATCTTAAGGCAAGATTCTATTGGCTGTTTTGTTATTTTGATCATAAGCCAATCACAGCAGTTGTTTTTATTTCAAGATTTTATTTAACTTGCTATGTTTGTATATTTGTTTAGATCTATAGAATCTTGCAAATGAATTTTAAAACAGTTATTTATTGATTGAGCTCGTTTAGTTTGGATAAAATTGCATGGTTAGCTAGTGATTTATAATGACGTCATTCTAAATCAAATCTGTCGGATTTCCAAAAATGGTGGCTAAGTTATTTTTGAATGCCCCTTCATGATATCATGAAGGTGCAATATCGATATCAATTAAAAGGTTTTGCTGAGAACAATAGGAAAAAAAAAATTACGTCACACAAATATCAAAAGCTTGTTTTAAAAAAAGGTTTTTTTCTATAGATAAGCTTGTCACTTTATTAGTTATCTACTAGTGACCCACCGCGTCACCGCGTTTTTTATTATGCCCCCGGTTCGCACATTGAAATTCGCTCATTAAACATGTACACGTTCTCTTATAAATTCTCTAAATGATAGTGAAAATCTGTTATGGAGTTTAGAAAATTATGCTCGAATAAAAATACATGCTTAGTTTTAGTTTTGCTTGCTTTGATAGTGAAGATCAGAATAAACTAGGTCAAACTGCTGTTGTTATGGTTAAGTAAGGTAAAAAAATAAGGAAGTTATTTTGAACTACTTTATTTCACGGTCACTTTGACGTGGAGACCTTGACCTTGGATTTTCCACTGTTTCGCCCAAACCATCAATTTGGGTTAGCATTACAAACAAAAGTTTTTAACTTTTGTGTTTAGGATCGAATCTATGCACTTTCTCTTCACTGAGAGTTATTATGGTACATCTCATTTCTCATACCTTTTAGGATTCCCACCTACTGATGTTGATATCACTACTGATACTGATGTTGAGCAGCGGTGGCCAAGTGGTAGCAGCCCCGACTTACGAGCAGTAAGTCGTAGGTTCGAACCCAGGCAGGCGCATTACTTTGTGTAATTTATTTCATCACTGCTGCTCTCAAAACGGTGAAGGAAAACATCGTGAGGAAACCGGCATGTCCTAGAACTAAAAATTCGAAGACATGTGACATCTACCAACCCGCACTGGGCCCGCGTGGTGGATTACAGCCCATTCCCTCTCATAGAGAGGAGGCCTGCATCCCAACAGTGGGAATTGTGTATGTGAGTTTAAATGTTTTTAAACGCACCCACGATACAGGAGAAATTCATAGGGTGAGGCAAAGATAAAAAAAAAAACATACATTTCTATAGTCTGAAAATTGATTTGTAGCTAATATAAGATAGTATTTTTAACCGACTTCTAAAAGGAGGAGGTTATCAATTCGACGGTATGTTTTTTTTTTTGTGTGTATGTTACGCGATTACTCCGCCAATTGTGGACCGATTTTCAAAATTCTTTTTTTGTTCGAAAGGAGATACTTCTGAAGTGGTCCCATAGTCACCAAATCGGGATCTGATGATGGAATCTTGGCGAAATCGAGGGAACTCTTCAAATTTTATAGGAAAACGTACAGCGATTTTGGTATTTTCTACAACAAGTGAAGCATTTGCGTTCAATAAGAACCATTCTATCATCAGATCTGATGATGAATCCCAGAGACAGGCAACGGAACTCAATAATAAGACAATGTATCTTAGCTGTGTTTGGGCTTGTTGGAATTGTAACGGTATGCACTTTCCAGGTGTAGGTAAAAGGTAATGATTTAAAAAAAAATAGAAATATTTTCTTTTTTTAACCGACATCTAAAAGGAGAAGGTTATCAATTCGATTAGTTTTTGTTGAATGTACACCGATTACGCTGAGATTTATGATACGATTTGCGTAATTCATCTTTAGTTTGATGCGGAATAGTTGCTATTTGGTCCCATAAAAATGTTATATAGTTTGGCCCTGTAGTTTTCATTTTATTAACACTTTTTTTATTTTATATGTAAATTCATCACGTACACCTATTTCTCCGTGATTACTGGACCGATTTACATGAATCTTCATTCATTTGGTAGAGTAAGCTTGCCCGGTGGGCCCATATGAATTTTATTATCTTTGCTTAGGTACTTTTTGAGTCATCCTCTTTATTATGCATTTTGTCCTTTGTCGTATGTATGGACGATGTGCTGGTGTCTAGTTACAAAGTAAAAATGATACAAGACAAGAATTTAAGTGAGATACCACAACTGAAAAGGGTAAAATAAAAACTTTTTACAAAAAAATATAACCGACTTCCAAAAAAAAAAACAAAAAAGTGGAAAATAATTTTACTTTCGGAAGTCGGTGGCAAAAAAGTAAATGAAACAAACAAGTCACCGACTAACGAAAGTAAAATTATTTTCCACTTTTTTGTTTTTTTTTTTGGAAGTCGGTTATATTTTTTTGTAAAAAGTTTTTTATTATGACGATTTATAATATGCAGTCAGTAATATGCAGTAAAATCTACACATAAAATAATATAGTAAGTACGTGCCCGTATCCATTTTAGCTGCATTTAACTTTAAAATTGCTTCGTTTATCCTGTGTTTGTCAACATACATGGGGTTTAAATTGCCTTGAGTAAGTGGTTGCGGTCCCTGCTATAGATGATAACACTTTGAGATAAGACCCGTTTTATGAAAACGGTACAAGTTTTTTGAGTGCAGTTCTAAATAATTCAGACCTTCGTGAACAAATTGGTTCTTACTTTGATATTGAGCTAATATTATGGAAGTTAGGTGTTTAAGGAGCAATTTAGGCTTTTATTTTCGTTAGATCCCAGTTTAATATATTTGTCGTTCGATCCTGCAAAATTTATTATGGATTTCCGTTGAATCCATAATATTAAAAAATGCAATAGAATTACGGGTTTGGCGATTTTACCTAAGATCACGATTTATATTTAAACACTGCTTGGAACTCAATTTAAATTCACATAGAAACTACCAACAAATAAATACCCAATACACAATTAAATCAGGTCAACCTTCTACACCAAACAAAAAGCATTCAAACTAATAGTGTTATAATTACACAGTACAGTCTACACGTAACAGATGATAAAATATTCACGAACCCAATATCAAAGCGAGCATAGATTAAATAGAAATCTGACAGCTCCAGGGCAGGCTGCACACGGCCGGCTGTGTCAAGGACTGCCTATGCAGATATCGACGTCACGATCGATACGATGACTAGTGACGTGCTGCGATGACGAACCTTTGATTAGCTGATGAGTAGTCGTGTTAGGTTAGGTTCTATCGATTATTTTTTTCGATTGTCGGCTGTTTTTTGTTAGAGTGTGGCCTTGAGTTTGGGGAAGAGGGGCTCTATTAATTTGTGATAGTACAATGGGGTAAGCAGTTTTGAAGTTAGGGGTGCTTAGATTATATTGCCTTTTTCGAATGCTTATTTATAATTTAGCTAGTTCTTACTGGTAACGAATTCGTTGTTCTTCCGAATTGTATAGATCCTATATGAAGTCATCTTAAAGCTCTGTTCTAAAGGAAATAATATTATATAATTCACATTTGATTTTTTTATACATATAAGTAAGTATATTATAAGTCACAGCAAGAATGAATTTATTTAACTGTCTCAAAAATGAACAAATGTGCAACATAGTCTCACATTATATTATACGGGAGTTGCAAAGTATTTTTTTTTAAACGCGTATATTCGTACCGGCTACGGGCATCAGACACTGACATGAAATAACATTTTACTTGAAATATAAAAATCAGCATATCAGGCATCCGCCATGTTTATTTAAATTTTAATAGGTATGGTTTAAAAGCATATAATTACGATAGCAATACTTATAAATTCTTCATGGAAACATAAATCTACTTAATTTTCTATGCGTCATGGTACTTTATTAGTCTTTAATGGCGTCGTATTTTACTTGCTGGATAACTTAATAGTGTAAAAGGAAGGATAGACGAACTTTCGACAAAGTTTTGAGCGAAAAAGACAGGTGGGCTCCATTTACAAGGTTGTTGGGCAACACTGTATAAAAAGCATTTTCGTATAAGTAAATAATGAAGTCAGAGTTTCCGGAAAGTGTCCGTGAAAGCTAAGTTGGAAAATAAACTTTGCGGTTTGCATTCTAAGAACAGATTCCAGTAATGGAAAATCTGTTAATGACATTACAGTGGAAACTAGAAAGAAACGTCATGATATTCCTTCAAACTAGTTGGTTTCTTCTACAGGCTGTTTTGTATCCTCGTCAAATTCAAGGAGGTATAACTATGCTAATGATTCTCGACCCGCATCAATAATAAAATGGATAGGTTAATTTTTTTTTCTTATTTACGGGCATCAGTATGTGTGAACCACTTGTGTTTTAAACGTAATCCGTCTGATCTTAGCCCTATAACCCCGCTTTCATACATACAAACAATCTCAAACGTTTAAACGATAATTTCTTACTACCTTAACCACGTTAAGAATAACTATTCTGAAATGAAAAATTTGAACAAAAGAACACTTACCTATCACGAATTAACCAGGTACCGTAATTTAAATTGATTATTTATGTGTTTTGTGACAACCTCCTGAATTTTGACAAGGATGCACACCTTGTCTATCACAATGACTAACTACTGCAGCAATATATCCTTAATATTATGAAGCTGAAGAGTTTGTTTGGTTGAACGCACTAATCTCGGTAACTACTGGTTCGAATTGAAAACATATTTTAGTGTTGGATAGCCCACTTATAGGCTACATAACATCACTAAAAGGGCAACGACCAAAAGAAGCAGAGCATCAATAAAAAATAATAAAATAAAAAAGAATACTTATTTATAGTTTTTATTTGTTAACTTTGAAGTAGGTCAATGGCCTTTAATTAATTTTGCAGAACCTAGACAGGAATGCGACATTTACAGGTTTTATAATGGCGACTAGTCTGATTGTCAGTTTCTGTACAAAAACTATTAAATCTTATCACCAAATGACACGTAACGCAAGCCCGTAGTTCTACGGTAAGTTACAAAATGTCATTGAACTGTTGGAAAACTTGTTCGGACACCACAGTAAGCAAGAATATATAAAGCATGTAATTTAATTCGACAAGCCTGGCTTTCTTGCAGGTTGTCCATCACGCGTAGCATGACCACTGTAGAAACGAGTTTTGTCTACTAAAGAATCGACACAATGACAGATAGACAGTGAAAATGTGTCATTTTGTCGATTCTTCCGTCAACATAACCCGTTTCTACAGTGGTCATGCTACGCGTGCTGGAGGATGGCAGTGAGACATTTTTTACTCTTCTTGAGTAGAAGACTAAAAAATGTCTTTTTATTTGTTTAAAAAAGAGTTTAGTTGATAAATCCTCTCCTTCAGAGAGGAGTTAACAAACAAAAAATCCGGCCAAGTGCGAGTCCGACTCGAGCACCGAGGGTTCCGTACAAACAAAAATTACTAAAGAGAATATATGAAATATGTGATGTAAATAAAAATGTAAGGTTTTCGGAATTTTTCCTTTATATGTGCTATAAAACATTGCTTCTGCCAAATTTCAAGATTCTAGGTCGACTGGAAGTACCCTTTAGGTTTTGATTCCCTTGCGAGTAGTTGCGAGTTTGAAAATATGCAGCCTAAATTGCTGTTTCTCTTGATTACATTGACAGAGAAGTTTGATTTTGTTATAGCTTAAAGGCATTATAGACCTGAGTATTTGATATGAATTTCAATTTAATCCTCTACGCGTTCATGAGGAAAAGAGTAGTAAGTTTGAAATTATTAAAAATATTTTTATTATATGATATAACTTCAAACTTACGGTTTTCGCAATTTTTCCTGTTTCTGTGCTATAAGACGTTGCTTCGTACCAAATTTCAAGATTCTGAGTTCATTTGAAGTACCCTGTAGGTTTTGATTCCCTTGCGAGTGTCGTAAATTTGTGGAAATTTGCGGCATAAACGGCTGTATCTTTTGATTGCGTTGGCTTAGAAGTTTGATTTTTTCACAGCTCCAAGGGACAGTAGACTTGAGTATTTGATATAAACTCCACGCGTTTCTGAGAAAAAGGGTCTTGACAGACAGACGGATGAACAACAAAGTGATCCTATAAGGGTTCCGTTTTTTCTTTTCGAGGTACGGAACCCTAAAAATTGTTCACTAGAAACTACTTCATCTTTTTTTTACCATGAAAAAGTACCTAATCAAGTTTTCACCTAATTCCTGAACCAAATTATCTTTGGCACAACTATTTACCTACCTACTCAAATTTTAATTGAACTAGAGTTATTTTCGAAAGTGATTCGACCGTTAGCTAACGCGGCGGTTAACATCCGCCATACCTATTGCATTTTCAGTTTAAAAAAAACGAACATAGACCTCTATTTTCGTTTTTTTTTAGCAATCGTCAACGGTACGCAATCGATGACCGACTTTGAACCTTCATAAAGTGCTTTGTAGACTTAAATCGAAATCACAAAGCGCTGTAGAGCATTGTTGTTGTACCTTAATAGTCTGACATTTATGTCAGTCAAGCAAAGTATATCAACAAGAATGAATGGTTAGAAGTTAAATGCTGTAATGGATCGTCGTTTGTTAAGTACTAGCTTATGCCCATGGCTTCGCCCAAGTGAAGTTCGGTAATTGTCCCATCGGATTGTACTACTGGGATAAAAATTATCCTATGTGCTATTTCGGACTGACAGAAGACAGATCCATCCCTGTGCCAAATTTTATCTAGCATCTAAATTTCAGTAGATTTTTCGTGAAAGAGTGACAAACATCCGTACATCCTAACTAACTTTCGTATTTATAAAGGTAGTAAGATTTTTGTATTAAATTACTTAATTTTGAATTTCAAATTATGAACTGAACGCGTAGCATGACCACTGTAGAAACGAGTTTTGTCTACGAAAGAATCGACATAATAACAGATAGACAGTGACAATGTGTCAGTTTGTCGATTCCTCCGATGACATAGCCTGTTTCTACGGCGGTCAAGTCCGCGGCGGTCAACTGACTATGCGGCTGGTCGGACAGAAAGTCTCAGCCCGATTTCCTTTAAAAAAAAACATAAAAGACGGTAGTTACCAGAAAGAAGTTGTTATTTATCAGAAACAATTTTAAAGCTAGAAACATAATAAATATGATCATCATTAGCCTATAATGTTCCCACTGCTGGGACACAGGCCTCCTCTTCTATGAGAGGGAGTGGGCTGTAATCCACCACGCGGGCCCAGTGCGGGTTGGTAGATGTCACATGTCTTCGAATTTTTGGTTCTAGGACATGCCGGTTTCCTCACGATGTTTTCCTTCACCGTTTTTGAGAGCAGCGATGATGAAATAAATTACACAAAGTAATGCGCCTGCCTGGGTTCGAACCCACGACTTACTGCTCGTAAGTCGGGGCTGCTACCACTGGGCCACCGCTGCTCAATAAATATGATAAATGTGCTTAATTATGGTTGTTTTATAAACGCACCTCTACCGGCCACGACATACATAAAACTAAATTCCGGTGGAAAAACACAAGGAAACTTTTCTTTGTTAAGTGATTTCCAGCACAATACGTTCAGTTGGTACACACCTCGTGTTTGTGACCGATTCAGCTATAAACGGCGAAAGAATGAGGTTTCAGATCAATGGGAATGTCGTTGACCGTGGTGTATTCCGCACATGCAATGATTATGATTTATGCACGGCTTTTTTCCATTTCTCTTTTGTTTTATGGGTGAAAAACTACCGCTTTAAAAAGCTGCACAGGCACACGTCCTTTCAATAAAGTTTGGTAGAATAATAAAACGCGATCTATCAACAGGGTTCCCATATAAACTGGGTTAGACTTTTAACTAGGCTAGCTTTTTAAACACATTCTAAATTAAATATCATTTTTTTTATCTGCGAAAATGAACCAGGTTGAAACTTGTGACCCGTCAAGTTTTTCCGCGGATCCCAACTCAATGTAATTGCAATTAAGCCAGGTTCATACAAGATGTCGAGGTGCTATCTCATTATGAACAGGCCATGTATGTAGGTAAATCTTATCATAGGAGTACATACATAGTACTAGGTACTGACGGCGCTATTTAGATGTGCCTGGTTAAGTGGTTTACGTGATATAAGGCTTCATTATAGGGTCAATAATGAAGTTGAGCAGCGGTGGCCCAGTGGTGGCAGCCCCGAATTGCGAGCAGTAAGTCGTAGGTTCGAACTCGGGCAGGCACATTACCTACTTAGTGTAATTTATTTTACCACCGCTGCTCTCAAAACGGTGAAGGAAAACTTCGTGAGGAAACCGGCATGTCCTAGAACTAAAAATTCGAAGACATGTGACATCTACCAACCCGCACTGGGCCCGCGTGGTGGATTACAGCCCACTCCCTCTCATTGAGATTGAGAGGTGGCCTGTGTCCCAGCAGTGGGACGATTATAGGCTGATGATTATGATAGGGTTAATAGTTAGTTACCAACACTAGTATGCAATAGCAAGATTGTTACGTAGAGATGGTCTGCATCCTATATTATGTATCATCAACTGTCTAGCCTTTCCCCAACTATGTTGTAATCGGCTTCCAGTCTCACTAGATTCAACAGTATTTTACATGAAGCGACTGCCAATCTGACGTCCACAACCCAGATGTATGTAAGGATAAAAATGTCATGAATTCATTGCTTCATTTATTTTCCTGACATTATCTGTTACTTTTTCCTGGGTCCAATACACACAATAGGCACTTGTTTAATAGATGAACAAAATAAAGAAACAGATTTTTGTTTCACTATTGCTTGTTCTGGTGAGAACGCCATTTCATATTTTTTTACCCATAAGAAGAGGGTAATAAAGAAATTATATGACATGTTCACCTTTTCTCCTGTTGCAGCTAACTGCATACATGTGGTGCAATTATCCTACATGACTTCCACAACCTAAGTACTGGATACAAAACAAAAAGAAAGCTTATAACATACACTTCAAAAAAAACACACACACGCACAGGCTTACACTGAAAAAAAAAATAACAAAGAAATGTGATACCTACACAAGATTGACCTCAAACATTAACCGCCCTCAATGGAAAAACACGCTTCACAAATCAATAAAAACAAGCCGTAATTTACACCTCAAACAGATTACCGACCAAATCACCTGTTGATTACAAAATCGATAAAGTTTATACACGTGCCTAGTAACGCTTTAAATTATTGACATTTAAGGGGAAAGCGCCAGGGTATCCAAGTTTTCTTACGTTTTTTTCATTTAGTGGTCAGTTTGAATTTCGCGGGCTAACCTGGCGCATCCACCTTAAGTAAATATCAGCTGCTAATTTTCTCCTCAATAGGCCAGTCGCCTTTTGAAGGTTTCCCCCCGTGAACAAAATAAAGATACAGCATACGGTACAGACGCGAGCACGCTACAACAATCTGTCCAATTTCTTTAATAGATTTACAACCTTATCGTTAAAGAATACGGTTCAAGGTTGATTGGGAAAATTTGGCAGTTTCGGGTAGCTTGACCTGCTAGTGTCTATACCTCAGGGTTACGAAACGCGATCTTCTACTTAATAATTCTGACGCCATAGAAACGGGCTATGTCGACGGAAGAATCGACAAACTGACACATTGTCACTGTATATCTGTCATTATGTTGATTCTTCCGTAGACAAAACTCGTTTCTACAGTGGTCATGCTACGCGTGCTGGAGGTTATCTGTGAAATTACTAATGATTGAATCTTCCAATTGTCCGTGCCATCATCATCATCTGCGTAGCCTTGTCAGATCCCTTACCAACATGCCAGTAGCAAATTCAATGAAATACCTACCTTTTTAAAATAAAAAATAAATATAAAAATATCAATAGCAATACACAATACCGAGACCCACTGCGTCCACTTTTTACCCGGAGCGTGGTTGACCTACCTTCAGCACGTCACGTTCGGGCTCGACTGTAGGCTTTCCATGCATTATCGATATTTTAACACCAGCCTTTATTTTTAAGTTTACCTCATCAGTCATTTTTAAAGCTGCTTAATGACAGTGGTTTATGGATTTTGCTAAAGTAAAATGTTCAATTAGCGACACTTTTTCGTCATTCTGCTAGATAAAAAAAAAACCTATAGCAGGACTTAGTTTAGGCAGCTTTAATTAAATCTAAAGACCACCGACATACAAAACATGGCCATTTATGTAATGACTGTGAAAAAGTCTTAATGATAATTAAGACTTTTATTATGATAACTAGCTGTCCTGCGCAACTTCGTCTGCGTCACATTTTCCCCGTTTTTGCAACATTTTTCATTGCTCCTCCGCTCCTATTGGTCGTAGTGTGCTTCCCCAAGTTGAAATCTATCTTCTTGCCAAATTTCATTAAGATCCGATCAGCCGTTTAGTCGTGAAAAGGTAACAAACAAACAAACAGAGTGACTTTCGCATTTATAATATTAGTATGGATTTTAAGTCTATACGTTTTTATTTTGTAATAGTTTACTTAAGGTAAACTATTACTTCGCTTCACTGTACACTATGTTGGCAGTGGTATTTGTAGGTGATAACAAAACATTGATTTTCAGGAGATCCTACTCGAGAAAGAGGAACATACAATTGCCCATGAGAAAAGCACTCTTTCCTTAGGTTGAAGCCAACCATCGAGGAAATTTGTCCCTGGGATTTATTTATTGTAAGGGCAAACGATATCCTTACAGGAAATTGTAACCGTTTAAAAGATATACAAATCTAGGCAAATCCGTCGGTATCATCGGGATCCGCGGAATGTGAGCGAGCTGACCGGCCCGTGATGATAGTTGTTACAATCACATTGCCTCTTAATTCCTTTATCAAAAGTCTTGTACCATTACACTTAAGGGAGGGCTTAAATTTATCAATAGCATAATGGAGTGCCTACTATGCGAACACCCCTCTCCCACACTTCGGTGCCATCTCTCTCGCCGCGTTGCTCGCTGCGCTGCGTGGAGCCACAACGGCGCGTCAGCGTGTAATTTTTGTTTATATAGATATTTTTAATTTCGTAATATCTTTTGAATGGAATGTCCGATTTCAATAATTCAAAAAGTAATTAACAGGTATTGAAACTGTCTTGAATATGAAATAGTTTATTTGGATAAGAATTAATACTAAGGTATGGATAACATGATCTGATTTCGATCAGCATTTCTATCAACTTTTAAAATGTAAAAAAGTAGTTATAGTGACATAACTACAATAGTTGGAGATATGGTCTCGCAAAGTTTTTTGTTGATATTGATATGTTCTATAATATTGTAGAAAATTTTTTGGTCTTTCATCAATATTTTTCGCAGCGCATGCGATGAAAAACATTTTATGGCTCATTTTTTACACCTTGGGTTGGTTTTAGTAGTGATTTTTAAGGATCTCTATTTTTTTCAAGTAATAAATATAGCCTATGTTACTCAGCGATAATGTAGCTTTCTAACGGTAATTTTTTTTTTGAAATCGGTCTAGTAGTTTTTAAGTTTATTCGTTACATACAAAAATACAAATCTTTCCTCTTTATAATATTAGTGTAGAAGTGTAGATAATGAAAAATACTAAATATTATAACCAGTAACGACAGCAAAAACATAGTACACTGTGAAACTGACAGAAGTCGCACGGCCTTAACAGCTGGTTCTAAAAGCATGACATCTTGCACAAGAGTTTATTTTAAAAGGAAGATCAGCAGCAAGGAATCCTTTCTTGCTGCTGATCTTCGTTTGTCAAACTTAATCCCTATAGAAGTTAAATTGGGGATAATATGCTTGATATACAACCTGTTTTTTTTCGATATCTCATAACTCTCGGATATGATTGAGACCATATCAAAGAATCAACTGGCATATGAATTATGTTTCAATCATACTTTTTAGGGTTCCGTATCTCGAAAGGAAAAAACGGAACCCTTATAGGATCACTATGTTGTCCGTCTGTCTGTCTGTCAAGACCCTTTTTCTCAGGAACGCGTGGAGGTATCAAGTTGAAATTTATGTCAAATACTTAAGTCTACTGTCCCTTGGAGCTGTGAAAAAATCAAACTTCTAAGCCAACGCAATCAAAAGATACAGCCGTTTATGCCGAAAAATTCCGCAAATTTTCGACACTCGCAAGGGAACCAAAACCTACAGGGTACTTCCCGTGAACTCAGAATCTTGAAATTTGGTAAAAAGCAACGTCTTATAGCACAAATAAAGTAAAAATTGCGAAAACTTTATTTTTTTAGTTAATAAAAATACTTTTAATAATTTTAAACTAACTACCTCTTTCCTCATGAGTGCGTAGAGGTATTAAATTGAAACTCATATCAAATACTCAAGTCTATAATACCTTTAAGCTGTAACAAAATCAAACTTCTATGTTAACGCAATCAAAAGAAACAGCAATTTAAGCCGCATATTTTCAAACTGACAACTACTCGCAAGGGAACCAAAACCTAAAGGGTACTTCCAGTCGACCTAGAATCTTGAAATTTGGCATGAAGCAATGTTTTATAGCACATATAAAGGAAAAATTCCGAAAACCTTAAATTTTTTGTTACATCACATTGGTTTGTACGGAACCCTTGGTGCGCGAGTCCGACTCGCACTTGGCCGGTTTTTTTTAGTGTTGTCGGATTTTTTAGCTTTAAATATGAATTATTGGTTTAAATATAAAGAATTACTCGTATTTATCAATGAAACTACTACTATTTTACTATACTACTGCGAAGTTTGGCAACCTCGCAAAAGTAAAGATTCGTCATACTGGTGACAATTTTTGACCTAATTTAATTATGATTGATGATATCTCCGAAACTATGTATTTTTGGACCACCTATTCTGGAGTTTTAGTATTATTTTTACCTACAGAATATAACCCTAGAGTTATGGGATATAAAAAAAAACAGTTGTATAATGGTGGATGATAGTTGTCTGAAATTGCTAATAAGAAATTCCACCGGACACACTGCTTGTCACATGTGAGTTGGTCATCGTCATCATTCTCCTGATCTTATTTAAATTTATTTGCTAAAATAATTAAGTACTCGCTGCGGATACGTCTAAGTGACGCTAATAATAATGGAGTCATTGAGTAAAACTGCCAGTTACATCACGATTCGAGTCCGGCGTGCTCTCATCCATCAAATTACTGGCCGCTGATGCGGACCACCCGATACTGCACTAGGAAAAGCTCATTACGCACGTTTTAACAGTTCTTAATTTGTGTAACGTCAACGTTTATCAATAATAATACGTTGTCAAACCTTCTATAATTAAGAAAGTTAAAATAAGTTAAAAAAAACACAAATATATGACTGACGTGAGTTTTTAATAACGAACAAATTTAAGTGATGGGAGTTGACTTTTTTGCAAAATATGCTGGTTATTCACTGTTTTGCCACTTTAGGTTTCAGACTTTTTTAAATTCACATGAACAAAAAATTAGAACTGTAGTATTTTGAATAATTTCTCTTAAACAAGAAACAGTCGGCAGAAACAATAATAGGAAAAAGTTACAGCATGTGAAAATCAATTGAATTAATGCACATTTGTAAATTGGAACAACTTACAAAAATTAAATGTAATTTTTTCAAAATACCTAAGTCTGAAGCTCTGCGATAATAATAATAAACAATTTGCAACTGATGGAGCTACTGAAGGTAACTGAAACTTTTAGTGGTGCCATCAGGATGGAATTTGGTGTGGACAAATGGGCGGTCATGCGTGTTAGGCAAGGAGAGATTGTGGAATCTGTGAGGTCTCAGATTCCATGAATCTTAGATCCCTCTTAGCAACCGAAACCTAAAGTATTTGGGTATGTCGGAAGCGCTGGGCATCAATGTTGCTGACATTAAGCAATCGTTGAACGAGCGCTTCTTTGGCCGCCTGAAAAAAGTATTAGATAGTCTTGTATCAGGCGGAAATAAGGTGCGTGCCTTCAATGGTTGGGTCATGCCGGTTTTGATGTACTCTTTTGGCGTACTCAAATGGTCTCAAACAGAACTAGATGCCCTGGATAGGACAATGTACGGACCTCCGTACATTGTTGACGGCATATCGAATGCATCGAGATGTGGAGGTCGAGGCTTTTTAAACGCTACGACTCTCCACAATTGCGGGATATCCAGTCTAAAGGAATATTTCCTAGAAGCCGAAGTGATGCATCGAGTTGTGGTCGCGATGGACAAGGGCCTTACCCCGCTCTTCTTGGCTAAAGAGAACTGGCGCAAACCTGCAGTGCTTGACACTAATGACCGAAGAGAAGTATGGCAGAGTAAGGAGCTTCACGGACGCTTCTTCTACGGTCTTCGTCCTACATGGACCTCATGTAGACCAATCAGCATCCATAGCTTGGCTACGTTCCGCACACCTCTTTGGAGAAACCGAAGGTTTTGTTTGTGCAATTATGGATTAAAGTTATGATGACGAATAACTACCGGAGATTTATTGTGTAGGATGGCACGTTTGACATATATCGGGCATGCCAACGTCCGGGCGAACCGATCCGTCACATTATCTCCGGGTGTTCTCGTCTAGCTAACGGATAATACTTGCATAGAAACAATCTTGTAGCCAGGATTATCCATCATATTATGAAATACCGTGACCCTGGAACACAAAGGGCAAGAAGGAACATGGATGGGTTTTAGTCAGTAAAAGTCTGACACTCCCTTCCGATCCGCTCTGAGCGGGAGGAGTCATTTGATAATTTCCCATCAGAAAAAAAAATCAAGGATTATCCATCAGCAACTTGCTCTGAAATACAGCCTTGTGGAATCGAAAGTGTCATTCTATATGTATGTGCCCGACCCAGTTCTCGAAAATGGCAATACCACACTGTACTGGGATCAATCCATCATCACTGACAGGACTATAATGTAGCCAATAAGCCTGATATAGTGGTGGTGGATCGATTAGAGTGGCGCGCAATGAGTGTTGACATAACGGTTTCACATGACAAGAACCTCGTGAAAGCCGAGGAAGATAAGCAAATCAAGTACCTTGACTTGGCTCGCGAGGTTGTCGACCGATGTGGGATGTAGACTCCGCGGTCATTTATTTATTTATTTAAACTTCACGTACATTGGTGGTACACAGGCGGACTTAATACCACAAGGCATTCTCTACCAGTCAACCTTAGGGTCAAATCGGACAGCATTCCGGTAGAGTACAAAAAAAAAAAAAAAAAATACCATTTAGCTAACATATACTGTACTACTATACATAAATAGGTACATACTAATACATATATATACTGATCAAATAAACTAATATCATTGTGCCGATAGTCGTATCAGCCAATGACCTTATTGCCAAGAGCCTAGGCTTTTGGCCAATATCTTACGAGGCTCTCGTTAGGCACCTGGATCAAGGGCTTAATTCAGAAAGCGGTACTCCTGGACATGGCTCATATTGTTAGGAGAGTCCTTTCTCTGGAGCCCTAACCGCTGGTAGCTTGGATCCTGTTCCCGATACAGGTGGGCTACTATTTTTAAATGAAAAGAATATTTAAAAAAAAAATAAAAAAAATTGTTAAATAATCGAATAAAGGAGATCATTATATAATGGATTTATTACCTACTTTGTATGAAATTTAGGTCAAACGTAAAACGAGCTTCATACTTTTAAAAGTTCTCCCTGGAGTTGTATTTCATAGTTAAAAGTTTATACGGAGAATAGGGAATGATAGATGTTTGTGTGTTCAGATCAAAGCAGCCAGCAGTGCATACAGTAAATACCAGTGACCTGAAGAGTCAGGTCGATAGGGAACGATATCCATTCGTTTGCATACGTAATGCGGGCATTACTGGCCGTTTTACATTCCCCGTGATAGTGTGGCACGTTCAATGATTTCTGCGCTTTCAACTATCAATTTGAATGATGGAACAGCTGTTTTAATACCTGAAGAAAAATGTAAAAGTTATGGGTTTAGAATCGCTTACCAAAAGGTTGCGATACTCCTTACTTACACCGTGTCAGTAGCGCATTTGCCAGCAGGCTGAGTAGGCTGGAGCCTAGGGCGGCAGATTTTTGGAGCGGCTTTGGGGACCGAATTTCTTTTTTTTTTTTGCTACCTCGTAGAAATTTTGTAAGTATAGCATACATTACCCCGCGACCCCTCCTTTATTAATCGTACATGATTGAGCTTTGATTAGCTCAAAAATAAAACCCAAAAACTATCTTACGTGCAATTTCAACGAAATTGTTGGATTGTAAAAATAATCTAGGACATGAAAATTGTAGAGGCGAGGGCGGCAAAAACTTTACAGCCTATACCTTGAAAATTTGTAAATCCGCAACTGCACCGTGTACAGCACCAATATGCAGTTATATGCCAACACTATCCTAAATTGATTTGAAAAAATAATTTTCGTTAGAAATAACAATAGGGGATCGGACTGGCTAAAGAAAACGACATTCTATTTTGTCCGTCAGACAGGTAATACAAAAATATTAGACACGTATTTTTTGTTTTATCAAAATATCAAAAAATTACTTAGTTAAAACTCATTAAAGTTGGAGAGTGGGGGCTTACTACGTCACAAGTAGGTATAAAACTTACCTACATGTGACGTCATGCGCCATTTCAACTCAATATATCTCCGTAATTTTATGAACACGTGAAAAAAGAAAAAATACGTGTCCAATACTTTTCAATAAACTACTCGACGGACAAAGAAAAAAAAATTGGATTATCCCCTATTGTAACTCTGTAATAGGATCTATTTCATGATAGTATGAGTCCCAAAATACTATGTTCGCGACCACATGAAATTGGTAACAGAACGGTAGGAGATAATCTTTTTTTTTTTTTAAGTGTTTACATATTGTGCTCGTGACTATACACCTGTGAAATAATTCTCTAGGTGTTACATGACTTAGGTATCGGCGAGGCTAAACTTGTGCAAAACACTATCGTAAACTCTTATATTTAACATACCTACATACAACATGCTTGCAGACTAATCCCTAACTACTGAATTCGGGATTTCTAACGTAGATTTTCACCTTAATTAACCAACTAAATAGGTTGATGAATTGAACATGACTGTAATGGTTTTCAGGTCATCCAACTAGGTAATATGAATAAGAATTGGATGTATACATTCCCAAAATAGTACATTTTGATACAAGTGGGAAAAGTTTGTTATTCCAGCCGAGAATTGCAAACACAAATGCCTGTTTACCAAAGGTCGTCATTCAATACACTTTCGAAGAAATAAAAATATTTTGTAGAATAAAAATTGTATTTTAGTTAGTTTATTTAGTATTTTTGTATTGAATTATTGGGAAACTATCATTTAATTTGCTTTTTTTCCGCGCGTTGCTTTCGCAGGTTCTTAAACAGCCTACTATGAAAAATAGAAAATTTATTTAGGTACATGTAATTATTTAATTTAGAGCACACATAAAAATGTTGTTTTATTGTAAGTATTTTTTTAAATAATATTGTTCACAAACACAATTAAAAAAAAAGATATGGGAATTGTGCCAATATGGACTTAGTTTAAATATAGTTTTTCTGTATAGAGGAAAAAAATATATGTTCACTAGTTGATATAAATGAAAAAAATGTGAAATACATTGCATATTGGACCGACTTGTAGTACAATAAGAGCTAGTTTTTGAGGATAGAGGAAATACATTTGTCCACCAGTAACCAACTACAATAGGCCGAGTAGAAAAACAGATTAAAAAAAAAAACTTAAATACGCAGTTAAATCTTGTAGGCCAATCTACAAGGTGTTGTTTTGCATCCTCGTCAAATTCAAGAACGTAACAATACTAATGATTCTCGTCCCGAATCAATAATAAAATGGGTAGATAATTTTTATTTTTTTTCTTATTGACAGTAATCGGTAAGTGTGAACCACCCGTGTTTTTGACCAAAGTCGTCTAACCGCGCTTCCATATCAAAAAAATATACAAACAATCTCAAACGTTTATTCGATAATTTCTTATTCCCTAAACCACGTTAAGAGGGTTTTAATGAAAAATTGACAGACATAAACAACCAAAAAAATCAGCGTTTATTAATAATTAACTAGGTACCGTAATTTTATGATTTTTTATGCCTTTTGTGACAACCTATTGAATTTTGACGAGGATGCAAAACAACACTTTGTATAGTGTACTAGGGGTTTAATTTAAGTTTCACAACGCAAATTGAGTTAATGCTGGCTGAATAGTAATCTTGTAATATAAACTTGCATTATTAATTTCCTAATGAAACCGTGGCGTAGATTACTAATTAATCGGTATCGGAACGTTCACAGTGCGGACTGATGGGTTTACATGACAATGAATATCCACTGTTTGAACAACTTGATTGACTGGCATTTATTCATTTATTTATAATCGGTCGGAAAGCATTTGTGTAAAAATTTGTGCGTCGGTTTCAAACATTTGATTCTTAAGAGCTTTTACGACATTACGACATTTAATACAAACTTTCAAGTACTTAATTTCCGAAATAACTGGACCGATTTTAATGAAGCTTCAAGTTCATAAGCAGGATAAAAAGTTACTAAAAATATTTTCGAAAAATAGTGTTACAGCTAAATTGGACCGATTATAAACTATCTATAGAAAAAGAAATATCCAATTGTCTTTGTTTTTCGAAAATATTTTTAAGACCTATGTATCCTGCTTACGCGTTTTAAGTTTTATTAAAATCGGTACAGTCTTTTCGGAAAATAAGAACTTGAAAGTTTTTATGAAATAGCGTAAGATGTAAACGCTCTTAAGCCAGATAAGATTAGGTACCCATTAACCCAAATGTCTGATCTTCCATTCAAATTCTTATCCCTGATTTAAACTTGACAACACTGTTGGCGCAGTGGCTGAGCGATTGAGTGCTGCGCTGCGTGTCGCGGGTTCGATCCCCGCACGGAACAAATATTTATATGGCTTACAAATACTTGTTCCGGGTCTGGCTGTTTGTGTATGTGAGTTTAAATGTTTGTAAACGCACCCACGATACAGGAGAAATTCCTAGTGTGGGACAAAGTTAAAAAAAAAAAAACTACTTACTAAAAAACTACTTTTACTTTACTATTTCTAAAAACGTGACCATATTTTGGCCTAAAGGGGCAATAAAATGTAATAATAAAAATACTAGTGTCAAATTTAACATACATTTTTAAAATCCTTCCATAATGATGAAATGTCCTTTGATATAATTTATACGGAACTTTTCAGCGCTGTTTCATGAATTGGAAGGTTTGTTTAGAATAACGTCTGTTACAATAAACAAATTTTCCAAAGAACAGACATGATTTCATAAAAATGCGTGTAAGCTGTCGTAGGTTAACGCGTATCGATCCTACCCCGATTCAATTCGCCAAGCTTGCCATGCTTTAGCCTGCGTCACCACCTAAATGTCACAGATCACAGACGTGAAAACGTAACCTTTCCTCTAGAAAAACGTACTTAGGTAGGTACCAAGGGGGTAGTAGGTCGCCTGGAATATAGGAACACACGCCGTCTCGCGGAAATATCTTTAGAAAAATCTAGGCACATTTTCTCGCCTCGCTATGCGTTTTGTCACTTTAGTTCCGTCGCCCCTGGAAATACTGTAATGATCGGGTTTTTTAATGGTATGAAACAATTTTTGTTGCTTTGAAAATTGTGTCGTTTGTTTTTAATGATTTGAAGAGTTTTTCTTTTTATATTTTAGAACATTTGGACATAAAAAGGCGTGGTAAAGTATTTTAGGAGTGCCTTACTTAACACTATTATAAGCTGCTGTACGTCGATTCTGTAAAATTCAGACGACAACTCACATCTCACATCGCTGTCCACTGACACTTCGCGTAAGGTTTAAAATGACCTTGATTTTGTAGCCAAGGGAGCGTCGAAGTGACGGAGGAATTACCTTACAGAATGGCACTTCTTACGTCATCTCATACTTTATCTGTCAAAATCTCCCTGTTAATTTAGTTCAACTCGCTGACTCGCTCGAAAGGGTGGCGCTAGTGTAAATTCGAATTATCAACCGGGTTTTTAGAATGTCAATCAAGAAACTCACAGCGGATTCAGATTCGAAGTTATAAGTGAGGTCTTACAGAATGACACCGCTGGCCTCTTATACTATTGCAATTCCGTATTACACCTGGCTCAAAGACAAGGTTTTACCGCTGAAAAACCGTCATCTGGATCTTTTTAGTTTTTCATATCTACATCATCTTTTTCCCCATTCCTATTTATTTGGGGTCGGCGCAGCACGTCTTCTTCTTCCACAGATAATAAAATATATCATAATAGGTAGCATTATTGATCGAAAAATTCACTTCACACACATACTCCACGGTATGAATACATCAAACCAATATTTCGAAGGTCAGCTTTCATAAAGCAAAAAATATCAATGACGCATTATGCAGGGAATATGTATGAATGGTTGAACGAGCCTTAACATTCAAACGCGGTGAGCTCGACGTTTTCGGTCATCGAGCATGTTCGATCTTATGGCGCGAATAAACAATCATGTGGTCAGATGCGGAAGGCTCGATGATGTTCAAACTGAATTTATGCGGAACTGCGTTGTTGTGGATTTCATTTGATTAGTAATTTACAGTAGTAATTGCAGAATTGGATCCTTTACACTAGTCAGTTAGTTACACCAAAATCAAAGCATTTATGTCAAGTAGTTCAGTTACATGCACTTTTGAACTGCCGTAACAAAGAAATACAATTAAAATAAAGATACAGTCCCAGTCACAAGGCATAATTACTGTGAAAGTGGTAGTTGCCCATTCCAGAACTCTATAGAGAAAAATGGACAAGAAATTCCATAGACACTCTGTTCATTAGAATATTGTTACAAAACCTTGGTTACATCATTCATGTTGAGATTGTACATTATGTGAGAACGGTGTAGCAAGACGTGTATGTGACGTGCGTGTGAATGACTCCTTCTCAAAAGGTCGCTTTCTCACAATGCCTCTTTCGCAGAATGTCTCTTTCGCAAAATGTCGCGTTAGAAACTTAGAAAAAAAATTAGGCTGGTTTAAAAAAAGGGTATTTTTTTCCAATTTCTTATTAAATGTTTAGGTACAAGTTTTACAAGATATTCAATCGTCGAGTATGACTCGGCTGGGCAGACTTATGATTTGCTTCCATTTTTTGTAATTGAAGACTTATCATTTGTTTCCTTTTTATAATAAATGACTTTTAACGTACCATACCACTATACCAGATTTTGTAAAGAACTCATAATAAAAGTATTTTTATTTTTTATTGCACTTAAAAAGTCGAATTTACAACGTTGCAAAAAGTATTGACAAAGAACAGAACAGAACCAACCAAGAATAAGAAATAAGTAAAAAAAACAACCATTTTTTAAACCAGGTTTTTTTTTTTCGAAGTAACTAACGCGACATTTTGCGAAAGAGACATTCTGCGAAAGTGGCATTGTGAGAAAGCGACCTTTTGAGAAGGAGTCATTCTGCGAAAGCGACATTATGAGAAAGAGACATTTTACTACCAGTAGACATTTTGCGAAAGAGACATTTTGCGCCAGTCTATCAACCAGTCCTACCAAGGGGTTTCGTATTACCCAGTATTAACTGAGTTGTGGAGGTCATATATGCAGTCGCTCCATGTAAAATATTGGTATTCAGCTGCATTCAGTTAGTCTTGAAGCCGACACCAACATACTCGTAGTTGTGAAAAAGCTAGGTTGTTCAAGACACTCAGAGTCTCGTAAGAGTCTCTTGTCATTTAAATTTCGGAAACAAATTATTTATGCGTCGGAATAAACATTTACAACTTTATTCATACTTTATTTCATTTACTGACATTTTGCAACTTTTATATGCACAGTAAAATTGAGAACTTTTTTTTCGCTTCGTGATTTTTTAAAGCAAAGTAGACAGGGTGATTAGCATACTTGCTTTCCGTATCATATATTGATTTAGGTTGTAATTTTGTATATCACTGAAGGTCAAAAGCATATATTGCCAGTAAAACAGACACATACACAAATAGTTAAACTAACGTAGGTACCAAAATACTGTTTAATGACTGATAAATAAACTAAAGTAGGTAGGTATACTATTTTAATATGTAGCTCATTTATAAAACTTTCAAAACAAACGCAACTCTCTGTTCTTCAGTAAAATCGGGGCCATTTAAACATGAATCGAGTTTTTCTTTAGCAGTCGGTAGTTACTACCGTTTCCTCTTCCTTCCTTTGACCTGACTTTCACCTAAAGGAAGCGAGCTGTAGCGGTGACTCGCTATGACGATTATCGTAGCGAAAAGCGTAGCAAATATTTATATTTGAAATGTGCTACGACCTGCTACGGTGCTACGAAAAAATAGCTTGTCGAAATTTTATTTTTTATGAATAATCAAAACATTAATTATGTAGTATTAAATTATAAAGTAACTACTTTGCCTTTTTATTTGAAAGCTCTGCACCATTAACCGATGAAAAAAATAAGTACAACAATCAAAGTCAGTAGATTGTTCCGGAAGGAAACATTTAGGCGATTTTCATAAGTTTACTGAACCCTAAAATCAAATTATAAGTTCATAGCATGTTTTATTTACGTGAATGCTAATCTGGTTGAAAATTATGAACCGTGGCTGAACTAAGTACAGTAGCGATAACCGCAACGAAAAGCGTGTCGACATGCTCGGAGAATATAATTATACATTACTTTGTATAGAATTTGTTACTTTGTAAAGTGAAACTAATTGATAAAGTCATTAAGTGTTTTTTTTTTCTTTGGTATAAACATACAATCAATTCAAAAAATACTTAGCGACTTCGAAACCTTGATGAGGTCAGTGTTTCCTATTTAACTCTGAGATTAACTGAGAGGACTTTTGAGGAAAGAACCTCACAGATTTGAGTAATCCTGTACATCGACTCTTAACTCAAGAAGCTCAAAAGGATTGGATCATAGTGTGGATAAGTGTTAATTTTCTGATTTTTTAAATGTTAACAAAGCTACTAAGTAAAAATGATCATGAACTTTGCAATTTGACATACTAATCCCTGGTCTAATTGTTTAAAACCGTAGTAAAACTATTTTGTGTACACACATATATTTCCAGTATAACGTGGCCTCGCATTGTTTTGATTTCCGGTACAATGTGAGATCCGCATAAACTGGTTATTTACAGCTTGATTGGTCGTCGTATGGTCCGAAATCTATTCTCAGTAAAATTGCTGAACGCAAAGAAGACTCTCTGAATGTGCAGATATCGCTGAACAATTTTTATAAGGGCTCGTCAAGACTTGCTTAGGAAGGCATAAATTACAAGAAGTTGTTAGAATAACAAAAGAAAGCACTTCAGTTTTAACAGATAATTAGGACTCGTTGAACTGAGAACGGAGGGTGGATTTGGAAGGGTCATTTTTATTAACGAAAATACTTTTCACTTACTGTTTGGGTTACTTAGTATTGTTGTTAAATTACCTACTTTCGCAATTTGAGTGGTTTTTTTTTCAGTTTTTATTTACTCTATATGTGTGGAGTGACTAAAATGGATAAAGTTAGAAATGAGGAGCATATATGAGGAAGTTTGAAAGTGGCGCCTGTTACAGAATAGGATATGTGTTGAGGAGGGACAAGGGCAGGAATATGACGATGATTTATTTTACGACCCTTTTTATACCTAAAGGGTGTAAAACACCTCTTAACGAAGCCGAAAGGCACTGGTTCTCCCTGTGATTGCGATCATTTTTTTGTTCTACACCATACCTGGGAACCTTCTAGTTACGGAGATATTAGGGGTCAAAGTTTTTAATGTAATATTTTTAAACACCTCCACGACCCCCGTACTATTCAATCCGTCCATCAGCACAATGTTTTGAGTGCGTTACATTGAGTTCTACCACGAAACATGATTTTACACCCCCCAAAAAAAAGTCGTTTCCCAGCAATAATTTTTGCGTAAAGTTTCTTAGTTTCATGTACAGAATGCTTGGTTGACGGCTTCGTGATGAGGTGATTTACACGGTGTATATCATTATGAGTTATAAGACTATAAAATGCTTTAGCTATACAGATTTTAGAATAAAACTTAAACAAAAATATCCAATACAAATTAAAAAACTAAATGCTCTTGCAAAAATATTTGTGCAAGGATGATAGAAAACTGTTATTTAAAAACTAGAATGTTTATTGCTGCTCCTAAACGTCAACATATTAAATTTATGACGTCCCTCGGTTTGTGGAGTCAATAAATTCGCAACGATATAATAAAAAGCGTATTTTTCATAATTTTATTACTTCTTTACCAAACGAAAATGCAACACTTGATTTATAACACGAGCGGTAGATTTTGCTAACATTGTTGTACGTTTATTTAAAATATGGAAATGTTTTGGCGTGCAGGCGAAGGAATGAAAGAAAAACAGAACATTTTCAACGTCCTGCTGCCATGCCACCAACGTTGAGTGAAGGAAATTAATTTATTACTTGATGCAATCGTCTGTGGCTCCTCGGTGATAAATTAAATTGTGGCAGGCGAAGACAAGACTTGTCGTTATTGTTTTGCACAATAAGAAAAAAAAAGATTCTTTTTTTTTTGTATTTTGAAATTTTGTAACGATTTTCTGATAAACTATGAGCATGTTTTACGACTGAACTCAAATGATTCAAATTCTATGCAAATGTAGGTAAGTCTAATGCAGTGTCTGTCACATGTAGCTACAGAAATATTTATGGTTCGGTAGAGTGTATAACGTGAGGTCGACACACGGAAGCGCGATTAACGCTTGTGCGACAAAACTGTACTGCGACTCACTGTAGGCCGAATGCACGCTTGTGCGACAAACTGTAGCTCGACATCACCCTAGTGCGACAAACTGAAGATCGACATCACGGTAGTGCGACAAACGCTTGTGCGACATTTGTTCGACACTACTCAAGTGCGACACTACTCAAGTGCGACAAACGCTTTTGCGACACTATCGCCTAAACAGGGTGTAAAAGGTCACTCAACATAGTAGGGGTTTAGTTACTCTTCCTAAAAACACAAATATTTTTAATACACACATATTATGAATGAGTAATATGTAAATTTACACTCAACCGCAAAACTTAATTTGTTTTTCATAGTATTTTAATGAAAATCAAAGTTAATTAAAAATATCAAACCTTATTTAAACCAATTTAAAAACCATTTTTTATTAATTTTCTTCTTAGAAATTAGAGGGGCGTGCTCTAATTTCTAAAGAAAGAAAAAGAAAATTGGCGGGATTGATTAGGCGGGACGAACAGATAGACAGGCAGACAGATCGAATGATATAATCCATAAGCTCCGTTGCCAAAAACAAACATATTTTTAACCAATAACAATCAATACACATGTAACAAAAATCAAGTTCTAACAAGCCAAAAAGGTTTCGGATGTTATTTTTATTTTCTAAAACCAACAATAACTGGAAGCGAGCAAAGCTTGTTTGGTACAATTGCAAAACAAGTTGAAAAACAATCGGACGAACAACGAGTACACGTTGGCGAGTTTTAACTAAAACAAACAATCATATCGGAATTGTTTACCAGTCAGTATTGCTGTTGCCGTCATTATCTGCCTAGCCTTTTCCTAAACTATCTTGGGGTCTGCTTCCAGTCTAACCGGATGCAGCTGGACCAGTATTTTAAATGAAGCGACTGCCTATCTGACTTTCACAACCTATTAACTGGGTAATACGATACCCCTTGGTAAGACTGGATGTCAGACTTTTGGCTTCTGACTACTCGTAACGACTGTCAAAGATTTAAAAATGACAGCCGGGACCAACGGCTTAACGTGCTTTCCGAGGCACGGACGAAACTGGGTATGTAATTATGGTCATCCATTCACGGACCATCCTCGGCAAGCACGGCTTATCCTTAAAGATCGACCCTTTCTGCTGTTATTATTTAACCACCAGCTCCTCCCAGCTGCTGTATTGCTGCTAATACTGTGTTGTTTACACAAATAGTTTTGCTGTAAAGTATTTGATAAAAGTTAAAAACATACAACTGTTGTTAGGTATATCAACATTAGTAGGTATAAAGAAGTAAAGTGTGTAAGTTTTAATTAAAAAAAAAAATACCTTCAATAATTTAATGTACTAAGTAATTTTCGTAACTACGAATCGAATTCCGAAAATTCTTACACCTATAGAAACCTTCATTACCCTCAAGTGTCACAGTGTATGTGTATGTGTGTGTGTGTGTGGCTACATTTAAAACATGCCCCTGAAATTATGTCCAACCATAACGCGAGCAAAATCTAGGTCCATGTAAAGAGAAGTCCGTATACTATAATGTGTCTTATTAAAAGCTGCTTAGTTGGAAATAAAAAAGATATCACACTCTTTGTTTCTTTAATCGGTGTCAATACGCACGATACACGTACGTAAGCACTGATTCGGCGACTGTACCAATCTAGATTTCGGTCAAGACAGAGTCGTACATTTTTATTTAATCATTTACAAACTTTGGGGAACTTAGAACTTGAGGAAATAGGGAATCACCTCTTTAAAAGTAGTGATCAATCTGTATTCATCTATGCAAATCTTTAAAACAATTTACTGAACTACAACGAGACGCACCAATCGAGTCATACTCGTATTATAACGAGTGATCCACCCACCATTCGCAGTGATAAGGTAGTTATATCAAATCGCTTGACCTATTAGCTGCCCTCCTGCATTGACGGCGAGGTCAAAACCCTATAATACCTTCACCCACTGGCTATTGACGTACCTATCATATACAAACGTACTGTAGAGAAAAACGATGCAGACATCATGGTTGACTGATTCAGTAAGTACTCATGCGTTTTATCCGTCGGAGTAGGCGCAGATCCTGATGATTCTTGCCTAGTACCGTCAAACCGTTACCTGGTGCCGCTGGTTTTCAACTGAACCTAAATGGTGAGTTTACGGATGTCAGTTAGTTACAGTAATTATATAAATATTGTGTACAATATGATAAAATTAAGTAGTGTGTCTTATAAAAATAACATAAAGTACCTATCGGCGGGACAAAAACCGGCATCAGGCAGTTTCCACCACAGTAGCAGTCGTTGAAGGAGCTTTGGCAGCTAAAAAAAGTCTTTAACAGTCTTTTATGAGCGGTTTACATATATCGGGCATGCCACGGTCCGGGCGAATCAATCAGTCACATTAGCTCCGGGTGTTTTCGACTAGCTAACGGAGAGTAATGGAGTCTTGCTTAGGCACAACCTTGTTGCCAGGATTATCCTTCAGCAACTTGCTTTGAAATACAGGTCGAGCCAGTTCACGAAATGGCAATATCACATTGTACTGGCACAGTACGAAACCAGCAATACCTACTACCCTTCCGTTCCTACGTCCCGTGATTTTTGAGTTTCTTCGTAGTAGATATTGTCATCTTAGATCAAAAATCTTGTTTATATTAAAAACGATAGTAAACTTTATTTACAAGTACACCTTGAACTATAGAGACACCACCGAGATCAGCGGTGGCCCAGTGGTGGCAGCCCCGACTTACGAGCAGTAAACCGTGGGTTTTAACCTAGGCAGGCGCATTACTTCGTGTAATTTATTTCATCACCGCTGCTCTCAAAACGGTGAAGGAAAACATCGTGAGGAAACCGACATGTTCTAGAACTAAAAATTCGAAGACATGTGACATCTACCAACCCGCAATGGGCCCGCGTGGTGGATTACAGCCTACTCCCTCTTATAGAGAGTAGGCCTGTTTCCCAGCAGTGGGAACATTATAGGCTGATGATGATGATGATTACATCTTGAACTCATACATTATTTTCTGAAACAAAGTCGAATTGAGATTTTCAAAACAGATATTAATGGTAGTTCTTATAATACCTACCTTAGGTAGGCCATAGGTGTCAAACCTGAATGTTACAAATAGCCTAGGATAAGGGTAATTTTACGCAGTTAAACACACACGTTTTACCCCAAAAGTATAGAGCTGGTAGGGGTAACTGGTTGACCCAAATACCTGGGTATGTTACACATTTCCCTTCTTAATTGCTTTGAAAAATTCGCGGCCTTGGTAAATTTGTTGGAGCTTGAAGGTATCACCGTGGAGATTAGCATTCTCTTGTTTATTATTTTTTAAAGTTCTGAAAACTTTCGGTCAGTTTCTAGATACTATGTAAATGCTTTCAGGATGTTGTATTTCATCAGGGTTACACACTCTCATTAATTCGTTCTAGTAAATGGTTGCAAAAAAAGGAAAAATAAAAACTAACATAATCTAGAGACAGACCGAATTTCGGCTTCGTCCAAAATGGGCGGCATTTTTGTTTTTATAAAGGCCGCGAGCCTTTATAAAAACAAAAATAAGATAAGAGAGACAGATAAGCGTGATTCTGGTAGAACAACTTCCATGAAAACTTCATGGAACTTGTGGACCTTAGCGATAGTAAAAACAAGCATGAGTGTAATTTTAAATTCGCATGACAAGATGGCGTGAGCCGCGCCCACCGTGTAATAACATTTTTGTTCACATAAATCATATTGTAATAATTTGCACAAAGAACTTCAAATTAACATAATGTGGGCTTCGATGTCGCTGGGAATAAGACTCTATTATCGCACATGTTTTTCTTCAGTTTTTATTCAAAGAAATGAGTAGTGTATTATTTTTAATGTTTAATCTAGGTACGTTATTATACAGGTTCATTGTTCTACTACATTAGGAGAAACAAACGGTTTACCACAACGATAACAGCCAAAACAAACATCCCGGCTCTTAATTATAGATCTTTGACAATCGTGACGGGTAGTCAGAGCCAGTCTTACGAAATGATAATTTGTTACCCAGTAACTGGGTTGCAAGAGGTCAAAAGCAGTTACTCCATATAAAATACTGGTATTTAGCTGCATCCTGTTGACTGGAAGCAGATCCAAACATAGTTTTTTCTTTTTTTTATATGTAAAATCGCATACCAAGTCTAGGAATTTCACCTGTATCGTGGGTGTGTTTACAAGCATTTGAACTAACATACACAAATAGCCAGACCCACCATTCAAATATTTGTTCCGTGGGGGGTCTATCCCGCGACACGCAGCGCTGCAGACAGTCGTTCAGCCACTGCGCCAACCGTCAAGTTGCGGAAAGGCTAGGCAGAATATTATGTTGTTCTGGTAGGTTTTGATCGAAGTAAACAAGACTTTCCACCGATAATGTTTACGGGATGAAGAAACCTAATTACCTGTGTTATACCTAGTCCTATTCCTATCTAGTCTGATAGCTAATCTCATATCAAAACATAAAATATTCCACGCTATATATATCCGCAGAGACAATTACCCTGTTTGAAAACTGACGGCATACCGAGGTATATATTTTAGTAGGGTCGGTATAGCTGACTATTATACGCAATCATTTCAGTATTTACGTCCTCTATTGACCCAGAAACGGACGATTTGCATGGTTACGATTTACCCGTACACTAGCATGGTGTGGGCTTATAAAATAAGAGTAAAAAATGTACTTTAAATAGGTCAATAAGTAATCCACTTCCGTAAATCAAAATCTCACGAACAATAAGACACGAGGGGCATCGAAATAACTTGTTTGATATATCGATGGTCTCCGATTCTTAGTTTCCTTTCGCAGTTTGTAAGACTTGTTTATAGCCACTTTTAGAGGATTTTTATTGCAGTCAGTGTTTCCTTGTGTGCACGACATGATATATTGTCGGGCGGCCCAATATCCCGTGTTATATGCTCTCAAATCCACTGGCTATTGCCTATATGTCCTCATTTTCTGTTTATCGAAATCGTGACTTGTATCAACAATTTTATACTAAGGGAAGGTTGACTTCTAATGTATTTATTGGTTTTGCTATCGGATGTAATTATGTTTTCGTTTCATAAGACAATATGTAGCCGTTTGTTGTTTAGGGATATAAACCTTCAAAGAAAACATGAAGGCTTTATAGTTGGCAAACAACGACATGTTTAATGAGGACCTACGTATAATACAGTTGTGTTTTTACGAGAATTAGTGTTTCACACGATATATCACAGGATATAACAAATTGTAAAATATGATTCCCCTTTTCTAGGGAGTGGTACCTATTTGTTAGTCTTTATAGAAATAGGTATAAACTGCTTAGGTATGTAGGTAAGTATATCTTGTCCGGGACTCAAGGAGGGTGCTCTGCAATTGCCGCCTTGAATTCTGCCCGGAGAAAATTGATGTGCATTAAAATCTTCAATTGTGTTTCAGGGTTCCGTAGCCGAATGGCAAAAAACGGAACCCTTATAGATTCGTCATGTCTGTCTGTCTGTCCGTCCGTATGTCACAGCCCCTTTATTCTGAAACTGTTAGGACTACACAGCTGAAACTTGGTAGGTAGATGTATTCTGTGAAGCGCTTTACGATTTTTGTACAAAAATAAAAAAAATATATAGATTAAGCACATCCCCCCTCCCCACACGGAACTGAAACTAAAAAAAAAACATCAAACCTATACGTGTGTCTATAGATAGGTCTTTAAAAATAACATTGAGATTACTAAAACCATTATTTTTCAAAGTCAATCGTTTGAAAGACAGACACTTCCAAATTGGTAAAACGTGTGTTCCTCTAATTTTTAAAGTAAGAAGAGTAAAATTCTGAAAAAAATACTTGTTGGGAAATAGAACGTAAAAAAAAATTCAATGAAAATTGGTTTGAATAAGATTTGATATTTAGTTTTTGGGATATGGGACTTTTTCACCAAACTGCAGCAGTAACTTTGATTTTCATTAACTTAGTATGAAAAACAAATTTAGTTTTGCGGTTGTTACTAATGAATGACCGTTCAAAATATTGTTATTATATTGTTTGGGGCTATGGACCTGTGTGCGAGTAAGACTCGCACTTGGCCCGTTTTTTTGAATATCGGTAAGGTAATTTTGGACAAAGATGCATACCTACTAGGTATATCTTAATCTAACTAGCTTTTGCTTGTGGCTTCAACCACGTGAAGTTCAGAAATTATACCACAGTAACGTAATTCGGGGATAAAAACTGTCATATAATGCAATAAGTCATAGTCTAATTTTTAAGTTTAGTGCAAATTTTTATCGAAATTCGTTCCTCCGCTAAGGCGTGAGTAGGACAGCCTCACAGACAGAGTTAGGTACTTTTGAATTTACAATACCTACTCCATTACAAGTGATGCGATTTACCTGTCGGTGATCCGTTCTCATATTAAATGAGCGTAGAATAACATCAAGACGAAACTATGATGTCCCAGAATAAAAAAAACGAAGACTTGTGATATCAACCAAACAGCGCTGTGCCCGTGTGGTGGTTTGCGGCCAATTTACTCTCACTGTGAGGAGCAACCCATCACCTCCCATGGCCCCACCGACATCGTGTTATACATTCATCGGGCCGAAAAGTTGTGGAGACTATAGCTGCGGACTGTAAGTGGCTGCGTGCCTAGGCGGGTTAGCCTAGGTGGACGAGCGTCACCGGAGCTTATTGACTCCCTGTACAAGGTCTCCCGTCCTAAGGGATTAAGTTACTTACGAATGTTTAGTAGTATTTATTTGTTTGAGTGCCCGTTGGTCTAGTGGTTGCAAGCGTGACTGCTGAGTATGAGGTCCTGAGTTCGATTCCCGGGTCGGGCAAATTATTATTAGGTTTTTCCATCAGGAATTTGTCAGTAGCAGCTACGGAGTCTGGATTTGTGCCCAGTTGATGGCATTAGGCTCGCCCAGTATTACACTGACTTAAACATAACCGGCGAAATGTGGGTGTACTATTAGGGACGCCTCTGCCTTACCCTTCGGGGATTAATGGCGCCATGTTATGTTATGTTATTTTTATTGACCTATGTGTATTGTTCTGTGCAGTGCGCGGCCGGACGCGCGGCCTGGGCGGAGGCGGCGGCGCTTTCGGTCGGCGGAGGGTGCGCGGGCGCAGGCGGCGCGGCGAGGCGCTGCTCCGTGCTCGGCGACCACCCCGGCGCGCGCAAGGGCCAGACCGGCAAATGGCACAGGAACAACCGGGTATAATAACGTAGCAACTAACAGTATTGCAGGGAAAGAACATCCGACCTCGTTGGCATGCGAGTATCTAGGTATACCTACCGCCGCATTTATGAAAACAAAAATCTAGTTTTGGCGAACAGCGATAAAACATAATTGTGTCTCGGAACAAATATCTCGGAAACCGTATGACTTACGAGCTTCATCAATGAATATTTTTTGTTTTTAATCGCTTACCCTATCGATTGACACCTTGTTTCATCACTGGCCGCCAGTAATGGTCGGTAGGCTTACGTATCTAGGTCCCATACAAAAATGTCGGAACCAGACCAGGCTGCCGACTTTTTCGGTCAAAGCGGTATTGTTGACGTAATGATTCTGTGTAATCTGAAACCACTGTCCTGCTCTGTATATAATTATTTGTGGATTGTAATCAATTCTCTTGTAACCACGTTGCTAGCCGCTAGAAAGCTACGTTAAAAAGTCTTTTAGAATGCCTAATGTTTTAAGAAGGTTTTCGTTACACATAAAACAAATTCCACCCAAATCTCGTAGAAAAATCTTTTGCTAAGCCATGTTCGTGAATATTTGCAGGTGCGAGACGCTTCGTACGGTTCGTCGTCGGAGTCGGACGGCGAGGCAGACCGCGAGCCCGGAGACACGTGGGGCGTCGCGCGGCTGCTGTACGCTGGCCTCGGCACGCTCGCGCTCGGCCTCGTCGTCTACTTCGTCGGCACCGGCGACAAGGTACGCGTAAGTTGGAACTTGTCTTAATTTTGAGACGTAGTTTGCTGATTTAGAGCTCTCCCCGTAAGGGACACACTTCAAGTGGCTGTACACTCTCGCCGAGACACTGCGAGGCATGGCGAGTGTATGAATACAAGCGAATCAGATTAGCTAGAACACCAAGGCTAGACGAGCGTAGGTATACCTCTCGCACTCACCCTGCCTCGAAGTGTCTCTGCGAGAGAGTACAGCTACCTTATGCATGTGAATTCGGCTTGAACCGGTCAGATAGACCATGCAATACCTATTAGCCAAAAAGACGTAATTCGCCTCTTTACGGCGGTAATTCGTCTCGGGTCCAAATGACGCGACCCCAATTCAATTCGCGTCAATAAGTGTGGTCCGTTTGTAACTGTAGCGCTAGAGCGGAGCTATACAGCCTTAAACCCGTATCTTTAAACAAGTCAAAATGTTTTGTTTACTTGAGTAAAATTCATTAATTCAAATACGATTTTTATTATGTAGCTTGAAGGTGGAACTGCAAAAGTTAGAATTCTTAGCTATGCTTTCTTTGTCCGACCGACCGAGTAATACAAAGCAAGAATTTTATAAAAAAAATTGCATAAGTCATTAGGTACTTAAGTACAAGTAGGTACCTAATTAGTTTAACTTGACTATTAAAACCATGGTTAGATTTGTAGCTCAGCGACCGCCATGTGAATCTATCGGCTAGGTTTCTTGCTTTCATTGCCTTTATTCACTTGTTTATTATTGGATTGAAAACCACGGCCAGATATGGATCAATATGGCGGTCAACCCCATCTGCTTGTGTAAAATGGGTCAACCCCACTCCAGTCAAGTAGTTGAAGATAGATCTGACCACCCACACAAAGGAGTGGTGCAGTAAATACCATGCCTAGATTACCTAGTGCCTTCAAAATAAATACCTACCTTCTTACTTTTATTATTTGATAACGTAAAACGTCTCAAGTTGGATGCTCCTAAAAAGTCGTAACAAAAATGCTTATCATCATAAACTTCCACCGTTGCTCCATGAGGGTGCATATAAAAGTTTCAAAAAGAGCACAAGTTGTCTTTTGTGTAGCGAGTGACAATGGCAGACGACAGACGTAGACGGGCACTCGTAGATTCGTCCTTTCATGTCCATTCGCCGTGCACGCTGCAAGTCTCGTATTTATGGCACTAGAAAACATTGTGACACTGACTATATAGCTTTTAGTTACCTAGCTGGAAACTTACCTAGCCATAAATGAAAGATCCAAACACCCTTTTGGGAATAAGTTGGGTTTGGATGTGTTATATTACAGCTATATCAACTGCACTATACTTAGAAAGAATGATTATCATCATTCTGCAATGCGAGATAAATAGCATTTGGTTCAGCAATTTCATAGTTCTTTATCCAAACTCCTGCCTCTTTGGATGTTTACAAACTCAGTTTACCTAACCTAATTAGGATGACCAAAATGTAACAAATAAAGCTACAGCGATGACTGTCCAGTCTGAATTTTGTCATTTAACTTTGAATAATAGTAAAAACTAAATACAACAAATATTAAAAGCGTAAAAACCACTTCCAGGGTTTCAAGACTCCGGCCCTGCGTTTGGTGGGTCCTTCGCTCATCGTGGCAGGTCTCGCGTGCTGTCTGTTACGTATTCTCTTCTGCATATTTGCGAAGCCTTGCTGTCGACGGCGAACCATCTACAAGGAGAACAGAAGGTATCCTATTCCGCATCAAAGACCACTTTTCCGACTGATAGTGGATAAAAACAGACCGCAGTAGGTATGAATAGGAAACGCACAACAAATGGATGGATTGCGTGGTGAAGATCGCGAGAATCCAGTCCATGCGCGAGCAACATCACCGATCAAGGCCAATGTCCAGCAGTGGACACCTTTCCGCTAAATCATGATGACGGAGGAACAAACCAAAAGCCTTCCAGGCTAAAGCTGTTTGGATACTGTCTTCTGAATATTACATTCAAACGATGTGTTTTCTTGTTCCCAGACTGTCTGGGTGTGGGGAAGGCGAGGAGATGCCTCTCGCGGGAAGCATGGGGGGCGGCGGAGGAGGTACGTCGGGTCCCCGGCTCGGACCCGCGCAGTGCTCGCCCGCGCGCCGTCTCGATGCGTCGTCCTGCGACGTGTCGTCACTGTCCAGCGGCGAGGAGGACGAGCGTATGCGACGGTACCGCACCGCCTCACTTCACCCCCCACCATTACACCAGGTAAAGTTTGTTCCATGAGCTTCATAATGTAAAATTCTACGATACAGTGAAATCACTTATTATAGCAACCCAAAACTCATTCCTTGAACTGCTTACAGGTCACGGCGCATCAGGGCGCAAGCTCGCCAAATGGTCTGCATGGGAACGGGTTGCATCAGAGCGGGTCCAACCAAAGCGCTCTTCAGCGGAGCGGGTCGCAGCACAGCCCGGTGGCTGGCCCGGCACCGGTGTCGCCAGGGCTGGCGCCGGCGCCACTCAGTGTGCCCACGTCGCCGGCGCCAGGCGCGGTGGCCCCGACGCTGCCGCTCAGCGCGATGGCCGGGCCGCCCGCCGCGCGCCGGCCGCCCCCTCGCAACGTCTCCTTCGCCGGCGGCCCCGACGGCGAGCTCGTGCTTAGCCCCGCACAACTGCGCTCCTAACCCACAAGCAATAAAGGTTTTCGCAATACCCCCTTTTTTAACAAACTCTTCGGACGATGTGACTATATCGACGCGAACCGCTACGGATATCGGTTATGTGATAGCGTGAGACTCTTGACAGTTTTAGCAAGTTTTTAAGTGAATTTTCTATTTGATAAGCTACGAGGTCGTTGATTTATTTGCACGTTTGGATATATTCTCGCAAACTCCTATCGATACTCGTAACTAATTTTAAGTATAATTTGCTAGAACTAACTTGACTGTTTTTGGAATGCCTACATTTATGTATGTGACGTGTAACAAAATAAGTAAGGCTTCCAGAGATGAAGAATGATTTTGCTTCAGAGAAAAATTACCATATAAAAATAATCACTTACTGAACGATATTTGCCTGCGAGCTTCAGGGAGACCTAGATAACAATTTATGAAAAAAAAAAACAAATCTTGTCACACATAATGTATTATAATTATTGTGATGCCGACCATATTTTGTTACACGTCGTGATGTTCAGTTTCTGTGGCAGAGTGCTTCAACTGCATGTTAATTGAGCAACGAGTGAATAGGGGTCTGCCAGACCACACAGACGTGTCCTGCATGGTTGTCTCACAAGACTTTCGGCGGACCATTCGGCCACCCAGGTGTCTGGCAGATCCTTGACTATTTTTACCGTAGTACTCGTATCATGTAACTGTAAGCGTAAATTCTAACTGTGTAGCAAATTACTGAATGTGCTAGATCCATCCATCTCAGCCGGCTAGTAGACGCCTCGCTGCATAACGAGGTGTGGTGCTGACGACCAAACTTTTTGTAATTATATAATTGTAACGAGATAATACTTAAACTAACGCCATCTCATCGAGACAATCTCTTTCTCAGAAAACATGATAGACATGGCTTCAATGCCAGATTCCTAAATAATTTGAATTTTGAAGATGAGTGTCTTATAATATTAGTTTAATAACATGTTTTAAAAACATTAGAAACATTTATATCTGTATGTTCCTAGAGAGTGCGAACGTTCCAGCACTGATGAATGAATTTAGATAAAAATGTAAAGTTTGGCTAAGTGTCCACTGACGAATGAGAACAATACGTGACAGTCCATCCAAAGGTATATAAGATGTTCATGTAGACAGTAGAATTATTTATTAGTACTGAAACAACACCACACCTCGTAGCAGCTGGGAAATAAATAGTGAATATAATTATAAACATAATTGTTTTAAAACTGCCTACTACTAGACGCGAATTTATACTTAAATATAAATTTCATAAAATAGATTTATAACTGACAATAATGATTGTTAACTGATGTATAAAATGTTATGGCGTATGTGCGTTGATTTTATTTTGATTATGTCCAACAAATCGTGAGTAGTTCAAGCGCCGAGTGCCGGTGACGTCACCGTGCGAGCGTCGCGGCTCGCGGACAACAGGCGATGACGTCACGGCTCCTTCGTGCCCGTTCACCAACACGTCACAACGGACACACAAGTGAGGAACCTTACTTTGCTGCTTAATTAAGCATTTAATTTTATATAATAATCAAACTTGGCGTGTGAACTACGTATAGACACCAAAGGATATAATATGATAATTAGCTAATTACATAAAAGTTGGTGTATAGCAAGTGATACTGTCTAACAGTAATGTTTTTATGTGTAAGTGACTACGGTAAATTAATAATACATACATGTGTGTTACGCGTGCATTGTATATGGCACAATATAGTGAATACTGTTTATAAATATATAATATATTTTAGAAATATTTGCACCTTTAGTAGTGAAATATTAAAATGTATATCTGCAGATTTTAGCTAGACTATTGTGGAAGACACAAAACGGTGTGTCATAAAGACATATTTTGAAAATTATGTTTCTGTAGACGAAACAGAAAATTATTGTAAAAGTTTTTGATTAGTTTTTGTCAATTATATATTTGTAATCAAATTAAAGTGTAGTTACTTTGAATTGTTTAAATCTAAGGAGGGTCAATTACTTACTGATTATTTTCGAGATAAGATTCGCTTTGTTTTACTTGCTGTCTGTAATAAGCACTACTTGTACTACTAACGCTTAGATACTCCATTTAATTATACAATCATCGTAACCGTTGATATGCTTTCTCGATCGCTAAATTCTGGATCTTCAATACAAATCAATGCATTCATATTCTTGGTGTCTATTTTATTTTATTTTCTTGTCATTATTTATTAGTAAATGCTCGAAACCTACACATCTTAGTCCGGTCTACGATTGACGATTAGGCGACCACAAAAGCACGCTATTACGGACATACATTAAAAATTCTCGTTGCCTGAAATAAAAATTCGTATAAAATATTTTAAACATCAGAATAACATAATAGACGTACATAATAGATGTTAAGAAAAATATGAGCTTCGTTTAGACTAACTGGCTTGTGTAACAAAGTGTTGTGTACATTAACGAAATAGATATCTATTACTAACATTGTCACTCCTTGCATCTCTTCATTCTTAATAATAGTAAATTAAGTTTCGTCGTAACTCTTACTTTGAACATCACCTGATATATAACATTGTTTTCGCTTCACTTTTGATTAATACGATCTAAGCGCACATAAAACTGGTGACAGGGTTCATTTATTTTTGTCTACCAGCAGACGAGTTTTCATTTACTTGTTAGAAATTACATCACTTCTATTTTACGAAGGGAAATTCGTCTGCTTATTTACGTATATAAAATTATATAGATCGTTTTATAGAAAAACTGTAATATTGACATAATAAAACTTTTCACTTCACAGTTCGTACTGAAAACTCCAATGTTTAACATTAAGAAATTAAATTTAATTTCTAATAAAATTGTGTAAATAAGCAATGAAGAGGTCGAATCTTAGTGTGTTTACGTCAGTGTGAGCGTAATGCTGTACACCAATAGACATTTTGTTCCTTTAGATTTAACTATAAAATAATAATTTGCGCCAATTGCTGTACTTGACATCTCTAGTTAACTTTGTGAAATGGCTAAAATACTCAGAAATTAGATTGAATATCCAGGTTAGAAAGAGCTAGTGTTTTCACATGGTTAATATATTTTAATATTTTAGTATATACGTGCTTCCATTTAAGCTTGCATTGAAGATGCTTTTTATGTATTTCCTAATAAGTGCAACTGCATAGCGTGAAACCTAGATTTATTTACCTAATGAGCTAAGCATAAAGTTTCAGGGCCTTTTAGGAACTGCGTTTTGACGGCAATCTATATTTTTTCATTGATTATAATTAAGTGCCGTGTTCAAATGTCGTAATTTATCATATAAGTTTCACGTAAGCATAATTCCTCGCATCACTGTAGATTATTATCAAAACGCAGCTTAAGGAACCTCCTGATGTTCTCTCGTAGATAGATTTTTTGTAAATATATGTAAAGTGTACCTGCTTTATGGACAACATAGGCGAATATGAAGAATTTTTTTATTTAGCGCCCCTATTACTGTCGCATTTGTGGATTTAGCTTGCGGCTATTACCAAATCTCTGTGCAAGTTTATATTTGATGAAAAATAGGAAATCGACTGTCTTCTTTATTATATTATTATTTTACTGTACAACACTAAACCGTAAAATATTGTTGCCATTGAAGAAATGTTTTTATTTGGTGTATATTTGTAAAATAACAGTTCGTGGTAGTTTTATACTTGGACGATGTTGTAAATTCGCGAGAAAATATCCCGCTATTATTTTGTGATTTCATAAAAATATAACATTAGGTAGAAATACTAAAGGCAACGTACGTTTTATGTCCTGTGTGAATTATTTTATTGGTCTGTGCTACATCGTGCTTATGTTGTGACGACCAAATCGTATAGCTATAAGTTAAATGCGGTGTTATTAAATTTAACTTAAAATTTTAATTGTAATAAAATGTTTTTTTGTCTATTGTATTGTTCAAAGACCGTTCTTTTATCTATTGTATTGTTCGAAGACCGTTATTTTATCTATTGTATTGTTCGAAGACCGTTCTTTTAAATATTAAGTCCTAGTTGATGTTTTGTATGTACTCTATTCCTGTTGTCTGCTCTTTCTTAATTTGGAAAAAATAGAAACCAGAAATAATTCATAAAAGAAATTTTATCTCTAAAACTATAAATCTTTTGGTACAGAGTAGCTTCACACTTGGAATGCTGACAGAAAATTGTACCTTCTCTTAACTTTGAATTTGAACTTGACGAGATTATATTCAGACTTCGAAAGTTTTCAATTTTCTACATCTGTGTGCGGATTCTACACCTTCCTATATTATAGGAAAGTAATTGCGGTGCAAAACATAAAGGACAGAACTGTGATTTAAATGTTATTGTTAAAAGAAGGATGTAAAGACGTGTTGGCAAAGATGAATGTTAATGTTTAGTTCCAGAGGATATTGAAATAAAATTAATGACATAGCTCAAGGGTTATCTAAGTGAATTTTTATTATAGAATTTTATAATGATAAAGAGCAATGGTAAGTAATATTGTTTTGTTACGTTAATGTAAATATTTTATGTCATAACCGGTATTGTTCATCATCGTTTATATTATTTATAGGCATTGGTGCATATCATGTGTATAGAGCAGATGATTAATCAAATAAATTAGAACAAAAATATAGTTGACAATGACGTTTCATTTCAATACAACCCCATATTACCTGAGGAAATTATTATAAATAGTAAAACACGCATATAAATGTAACATGTGATATATTTCATTTCAACACTACAATATTTTCATTTAAGAACATAAAAATACATTTATTTACATCAATTATTATTGCAACTCTTAAAATAATAAAAAAAAAATCACAACATAAAATTTCTTATTTTTTATCAATAGTATCTAGTTAGATCTGTTTCGTAGAGTCACACTTAGTCGGTCAGGATTTTTTTTTGTAAACTTTTTATTTTTAATATTTTTTGTTAATTACCAAGACATACGAGGAATGATTTTATTGTTAAATTATTGACAGTCAGTCATGATTTCGAATTAGTAAAATTATTTTGATTTTAAATTATACATGCTGTTAGTAAACATATCAATAATAATATAGCCTTGATGGTACGTGAAATGAGCAAAAAGCAAGCTTCATTAACTAATTTTACGTACACATAAAACCGTCGAACGATGAGCCAATGGGACACATAACACCGAATAATGAATAAATACTTCACTCACATACATAATACAAAATACTATACATAGATATTTATACATATAATAATACATTATATTTTCTTTCTATCTAATGTTAGAGTCTGCGTTGACATTTAAATAGTAATATTTAACTATCTTTTATGGTATTACAATTACGTTTTTTTTTTTATCAATGCTGTTAGTTTAATGGATAGTAGAAATATTTTGGACTTTTGAAGAGTTCTTTAAATGTCAACTTTAACCTATTCTGAATAAGGACTACAATACTTTTAATCAACGCAAACTCGATCACAGATAGTTTTACACAGACAGCAATAATTATTATTCCTGAGAGCTCAGTGTGAGTTTTTAAAACTGACATAAAGTATCGTCGTTCGTTTAAAACTTCAATTTGTATTGAATAATTGTGTCTCCTATATTTGTCATCAAACGATGCTCATTGTCTCGATATCATGTTCAATTTCAGTGAAAACGCGATCGGCTAAGTATACAACCTCGCACTGAGCCCTCTGACGCCATTTGTGTTTCACTTAAATTCTTTCAATTTCTCTTCATACACTACTTGGACGTAACAAGAGATCCATCCCGTTATTTTTTAGAAAAATAACAATTACTATGAAGTCTCCTATAATTTATCTTTTCATGTAATTTTGACAACTATCTAATTAAATGCTAAATGTTCACATACTGTCAATCTGCTTTTCTATCTTTAAAATTGCATATTAATTTTATTATTATTTATCGTCTCTATTTTTTTTAAACCACTATCTTTCATAGTTTTTGATTTGACATTATTTAAACACAAAAATGGAAGTGGCGATACAAACAATACCTTAAGAGGCTGTGCAAACGCGACACTTTTTGTTACCGATACGGCACACCGTCACAGGAAAACATAGTTGCTGTGTCCTGTAGCGGCGACCGGACACAGTTTACGTCTGCGCGGGCAGTGGCTGATTTCATACTGGTTATTTAGAATTCATTGGTAGTTTGTATCCGACCCAAGACACACGTTTGCGCCTTATTTAAATTAGTACTGCATAATTAAGAATGAGCTAACAAATTAGTTATTGTTTTATCTGGTAACTGAAATAATACTTACGCGTTGTCGAAGGCAACGAAAACTAGATATTTAACCGCCTATACGATAACCTAAGACATAAGATATATTTGACATCAAGTATGGTTCAAAATAGAACTTCCATGAAGTTTTGAAAATCTTAGATTTTCATGATATTATGATATGATGCCACTTTTCTCAGCTTGTAAGCTGTCAAATCAGTATTTATGAATATGCTTCAAAGTTTGCGCTTCACCCATGGACGAAAGTCGAAAGAATACATGCAAGATGATCAATTAAATTTTTAACAAGTTTTTTTTTTTTTTAACTCTTTTATTTTAAGTGTAATTAGACAATTTCTATTCTAACACATCGGAGTTATTGTGTTATTGTTATTACCCATGACACATCAATTTATATATTTTTAAAAACAATACTCCATAGGATTGTCAAGCGCAGTATGTAAACAAACATCTAATAAACTACTTTAAAATTTTATAGCATTATATCCGTTCCAAATCGTAATTCGTCATAATGTAAAACAAAACAGCAACAGTCAGTAAAATGTAAATAAATAAAATCTCACATCACATCATTGGTTCAAACGGTAAAAACATAAGCAATGACATCAACATTTACTCTCATAATTTAGGGAAAGGAACCAAAGAGATCGTTGAACCAGAATTTAATTTTGTAGTACTAAAACACTCGTATTTGAGCCACTTATTCATCCCTTTTAAAACTCCTCCTTAAAATTCCTATATCTTTTCTTAATACAAAAAGGTATCAAAGGCCTTCGTCCGTCACAGTGTCACAATCATATGACACGTTTTCATATCACATCTGTTTTGCAAAATTCCTTACAATCCTTTATTTTCATCATAATAGTAACTGACAAAGAGAACAAGTGCATTTACCGTGCTATTCTCCTAAAGTTCGCATGTGCCAGCTAATATCATATGGTTTCAACCAGGCCCTTGATGCGTTTGGGTCGTGGAGGTTCGTTCGAGATAAACGATGTTTCTTCTGATGAGTTGCTGGGCTTCAGCAAGGTGGAAGATGTGCTTGGTAGAATCTGAAAAGGGAATAGGGTGGATTTGAACAGCTGCTTAAACATGGGCGTAGCCTGGATATTTTTGGCACAACTCTAAGAAATTACTCAATTTGAACGGTGTCCTTAAAATGTCGAACAAGCAAAAGTTTTCGTAAAGCTAAACGTTACATATTTTGCAGATTTGGCGTTTTTGGCTGTGTGGTTTGATAACTGCTTTGACAAATTTGTTCGACAGAAACCATTAGAAGGGATGACCAGAACCCCCCCTTAAAGAGATGAATAATAGCTTGAACTTCGGCTACGTCCATGTTTAAAAATAATATGAATTTTAATGTAACAATGACTACAGTTAATACATACATTACACAATATGGATGTTCAAGTTTTCATGTAAACTCATCTGCTTGTCTGCATCGTTTGATGAGTTCTTGTTTCGATGAGAGTTGTTCGGAATCAAAAAGAATATCTGGTCAGGCGTCATGCTTTGAGACTATGTGGGTAGGATAAAGTTGCCTTACCATCAGAGATGAGCGAGGTAACTAAGCGGTGAAGCTATGCTGGTAGTTTAGCTTACTGGATCCGTAGGATCAGTCTATCTTCCAGAGAGGTAAGTTGTATATCACAGCGGGTATGATGATTTGCTTTACACGAATTTCCAAAAGTGCAGGCACAGTTTAAAATAAAAGTTATTTTTTATTTGTCTCATGGCATTTTTTATAAGAGTCAATTCATTCGAACTCCGAGTCCCGAAATGTATCTACATAATTATGCAGATAAGTGTAACGCCAGAGTGCGTACTTACTACAAAGACTTTGGGACTTGTCCATCGCTACGCAGCTTAGCTCATCTCTGGTGGCAAGGCAGCCTACGGTTTTCGAACTAGCCCGTAGATGTCCACTGCTGAACATTATCTGGACTTAAATAGATAGCATGAGAAGGATACAGGGGTTCGATTGGTCGGATCGAAACAAAGGGTGTTGTTCAGGTCGAGTGTTGTTTTGATCCTCTGAATGAGTTCTTAGTGTTGTCAAAACTTGAAAACATTTTAGAATGGTTGGCAAATTATATACATATCCAGCAGTGGAGTGCCATTGGCTAACATCTTCAAAATTCACTGTACTCAGATAATCTTCATTTATTCGTCATTTTATATTATCGTAATACAGTTTTGAGCGACAATTTGTCCTCAAAAGGTCATATTCTTTTTTGTTTGCAATGGGAATTGAATTTCATCATAATATGACGACATTGAGTATTATAGAAGTATGGAAGAAGCCATGCTGCGCCAACCCTAAATAAATTGTGATAAGGGCAGCGAACGATGTAAGGACATTGCGTTTTTTGTTCAAAAACAGGTTTTTTTGACGTGACAACGTCTAATAAATCGATGAACGCCGGCTGCATGCATGAAAAACGATGACACATTGTCCCGTTACGCTCATTGTCCCTTTACGCTCATTGTACGGTCGCGCCGCATCAATGTTTTGTTATGACGTTGTCACGTTAAACTATCGTCCGTAAATCATTTTTACAGACAACCAATTTTTTTTTTTTTGAGATTCTGATTTGAAATTTGGACAAGACAAAGACAAGTATAGATAGAGGTAGGGACATACCTGTGGGACGACGGGCGGGGCCGCTAGACTGGACACGACAGCGTTCCTCTTGATGTCCTCCATCGGTATTTCCTCAGATCGCGACCGCGGCGAACCTTCCCGCGATCCGTGGGCACTGCTGCTTCGGGATACGCTGCTATAATATAGAAACATTTAGAACGGTTAGAATCATTAAAACATAGTCATACTTCCAGACTCAACGGTTTTTCTAAATATAATTCAGTCAAAATCATAATATTTTATTTCACATAGGCCTACAACTTATAAAACTTCGAGAAAAGGTACACGGTTTGGGCTGGTGGTAGGTTTTTACCACAAGGAGAAGTACCGGCAAGAAACTCCATGGTTACTCTTTTAAATTAATCGGTTAGGTCAATAGTCTTCTTTCTGCTTGACTGTGGCTTTAAGTGACTCATATAACTTAGCAATAAAGATGTCCAAAGAAGTGGTCAAATATGATGGGGTCACCTATTTATAAAATGAATCCCTATGTCCCTTGTTCACGTCATAACTTCAGAGCTACTTAACCGATTTACGTCATCTTTTTTTAAAATATTTTCTAATACTTTATGGGAAGTGTTTATGGTGGGTATGTAGAAGGAAGTAGGTAACTACTTAATACCTAGTAGGTAGGGAGGTGGTAGGTAGGCAGTAGGTAGGTAGGTGGTAGGTAAGTAGTGGGTAGGAACAAGTGCATTGCAACGCATGCTGGGATCAGCTAGTGCAGTATAACTTATATGATTATGGCTACCGTATAGGAGATCAATAGGTTAAGTTAACATGTCTACCTGATGCGAGAGCAAACCAGTTAATAAATATATTATTAAGGTTTTTTTCATAATTGAGCTTCTCATTTTCAGCTCTATGGTAATATTAGATTTCCCTAACTTTTTACGAAAAGAGTTGAGGTGACCAATATTTGTTAAAAGCACTATTTTTATATTATATATTAACTAATAACATATTTTTATTTATATATTAAAATAGGTTCACCAACAGTTTCTATGTACAGCATATCTTCAGTAAGGTTTTTACAATCCTGGACTTTCAAAGTCGCCAATGACTAGTCGACTTCACAAAAATACCAATTTCGTATTGTAAATGATTAATTATTTTAGAATATAACATAACATGACGTCTATATTCCTTCACGGGTTTGGCAGAGGTGGTATAGCAAATAGCAGCATTCACTTTTTGCCAGATGATGTGAGTCTCCGGCAATAGAGGGCTGCACTATATTTATTTATTGAAGTGAAACTTTTTATGCGACTTCCAACAAGTTTAACGCTACCATGGAGGGGGAATATTTTCTATAACTCACTAAGAGATGGCAGTATTACAAGATTTGTGACTACGTAGTTCTACTAGGTACGCAAGATGGCGTGCAAACAGTCATGCATTCGACTCTTCGGTGTGACCAGCCTTTGCTCAATTTCCATGAGTAGAATAACCTCGATAAACTTATGTAATAAAAATAATACAACAAGAAAACAACGAAAGTATTATTTAGAAGCTCAATAAAATAACGAGAGTGAATGCGTGGCACTCGAACGCATGCGTGTAGTATTACGAAGTTTCACTTCTTCCGCGCGGAGGGACTCCACGCACTGTTTTGTTTTTATTTACTAAATGAAATGTATTTTAATAACCACATGGCTTACCTCTCTCTGCTAGTGGTACGTTCCCGGTAGACGACGATGCCATCCTTGAGCATGTGTCCGCTAGGCCTGCGCAGGCGCCGGTCGTTGTCGTCCTCTCCACCTACCGACACAACTGTATAGAGTATGATATTGATTCTGTACAAGGGTTAGTTGTTATAGGTTTTAAGCTTACATGGTCACTAACACTACAAACGGGATATTTACTATTTTTTCAAGCAAAGATAAACGAATAAACCCGAAATGTCCCGTTTCTAGTGTTATTGTAAGGGTTCGTTTTTTTTTATCTGTTTATTAGTTTGGGGGTTTTCATCCACACGGATACGCCAACCCCATTGTCTCTTCAAACCCATTATATCATACATACAATTACACTACACACTACCCTATGCTAAATCTATACTTAATATTATAAAGCTAAAGAGTTTGTTTGTTTGTTTGCTTGAACGCGCTAATCTCAGGAACTTCTGATACGATTTGAAAAATTCTTTCAGTGTTAGATAGCCCATTTATCGAGGAAGGCTATATATATATCTTCACGCTACGACCAATAGGAGCGGAGAAGCAATGAAAAATGTTGCGAAAACGGGGAAAATGTGACGCTGACGAAGTTGCGCTGGAAAGCTACTTATTATCTATCTATTGTTATTATAAATATTATATCTATATAAATAAAAAGAGAAATCCTGACTGACTGATTGACTGACTCATCAACGCTCAGCCCAAACCTTTGAACCTAGAAAGCTGAAATTTTGCATAGAGGTTCCCTTTAAAATGTAGACAAGGAATAAGGAAGGATTTTTCGAAATTCAACCCCTAAGGGACCTTATTAGGGGATGAAAGTTTGTATGGAAAATCGTAATTTTTCAAGTTAGAAGGCTGAAATTTCATATACAAGCTTCTGGTTAGAAATAAATAATTAGATATTTTAGCGTTTTCGAGAAATTACCCCCTAACAGGGTGAGATGGGGGTTTAAAGTTTTTATGCGGAATCCGTCATTTTTGAAGTAAGAAGAATGACATTAAATATTGAAGTTTCTGAGCAAAAATAAATGAACACGTATTTGGCCGTTTTAGGAAATTCGACCACAAAAGGGAGAAAAGGGGTTGAAACGTTAGTAAAACAAATATAGTCTGCACAGCTTGAAATTTACTATTTGTGTTTCTCGATGGAATTGATAAACACGTATCAATGTTTTTGGAAAATAAATAAATCCACCCCTCAGACGATAACAGGGGGTGGCAATTTTTTTATTTTTGTTTTGTGACTTTTGTATGGACAAATACGCTAAAAAAAACTTCATAAGTTCACACTTCTAGGGAATCTGGGTCATTTGTGCGAAGGACACTTGCGCGAAAGACACTCACGCGACTGGACACTTGCGCGACTCAATGGCTTCGTGGGTGTCGTTTTCGTGGTTTTAGCGGGTCACTGGCAATGAAAATGAAAATCGGAGATGGCGCCGAGGAAAATTTCCTGTTTTTCGTTCATTGGTGTCGTTTTCGTGGTTTTCGGGGTCGCTGACCAAATTGACGCCGAGGTAAACTTTCGGTTTTTCTTTCACGGGTGTCGTTTTGTGGACTTCAGGGTCGCCGATAACGAAAATGATGACCTCATTTTCTAAGTGCAAATAATAAAATTTAAAATACGGATTGTCTGAATATCCTCCCCTAGGCTATGTCTGGCATTAATTTAAGTGAGAACTGCGAAGCCGCGGGCAACAACTATTATCTATAACATTTAAATGACTATTTTCGACATTATTTTGGGGAGTTAACGCATACGTGGGCAATTGCCGAACTCCACGCGGGCGAAGCCGCGGGCAGAAGCTAGTGGATAAATAAAACTAAAAAGTCTAAGACAGTTCATGGTTCACCACTGCCAAACTACACAATTGTTTTGCTACATCTGATTTAGGACGTGACAAAATCGTCTGAATTAAACCGGTATCGAATCTGTCAATTTATGTTCTCTAATCAATTCTTCTCTCTCTTTCTTATTTTTAATACATTCCATCAGCAAATGTTGTACGTCCTCAACTTTGTTACAACTTAACGGAACCTTTAACGGAAACTTAAGGGTTAGTTGTACTTTGTTACTTTAACATCTATTTGCGCGACTGAGTAGTAAAATCGACTCGTATACGACGGGAAATGTTGTTGAGCCCCCATCCCTATGCCACGTAAACGCACCTTACCTACCGCACCTTCTCCCATAAAAATAAAGTTTGTTTTGGATTGATTGTTGATCTTTTTTGAAAGTTTCACGTTTAATATTTTCACGGGCGTCTCGTGACAGCCATCTTTTTTTTTTATTATTTACTCAAATGTTTACCCGTGGATCGTCGCACAGTAGCCAGAGCTGGTCTAGCGAACAACGGTCGGTGTCGTGGCGCCATAGAAGGTGCACACATGCCTGACACTTCTAATAGTCGGCCGATTTGCTGCATCTTCTTCTGACGGGACTTCGTACGACCCTGGTGATGACAGAAATTGTACTGGGGTTAAATGGCTTTAAATATATTTATGTCAAAACTAATAATTGATTCAATCGGTAATATCATCTGCCTAACCTTTTCGGGTCGGCTTCCATTCTAGCATGCAGCTGAATACTAGTATTTTACATGGAACTACTGCCTATCTGACCTCCACAACCCAAATAGTATTGGATAATAAGATACCCCTTGGTAAGACTGGTTGTCAGACTTTCGGCTTCTGACTACTCGTAACGACTGTCAAAGATCTACTAATGACAGCCGAAAAATGACCAACGGCTTAACGTGCTTTCCGAGGCACGGAAGAAACTCGATATGTAATTATGGTCACCCATCCACAGACCAACCTTGGCAAGCACGGCTTAACCTTAAAGATCGACACGTGCGGCTGTTTTATTATTTAGCCACGAGTTCCTCAAAAACATTAAGAAAGCCCATCAAATAATTGTCTCACCTTGGTAAGTCGTTGCTTAGCTGCCATGCTGCGTATATGATCGTCGAACTTGAACTTGGCCCGTAACAACACAGTGCGCGGGAGTGCGCCTGATGCACCTACTCGCGGTTTATGTATCGTGAGATGGAGGCAACGGGGATCTTCTTTATCACCTTGTATCTGATAGTAAAACAAGAAAAAGTCTTATTTTAGATGCATATAACAGTGTTATAAGCAGTGGTCGGAATGAGTGGAGTTATTAGCCCCCGTATTCACAAACGCTCGGATTCGATTTCGATTCGGAAAGTCGTATGTCTATCTCGCTCGCTTTCGTAATGCCAAAACAAGATAGACATACGACTTATCGAATCGAAATCGAATCCGAGGGTTTGTGAATAGGGGGCCAGGTCCAAAAGTTACCGGCCGGTATGGTATGAAAATTACTGAAGTTTTCTCTAGTTACCCACAGTAAAAAAGTTATATTTTTGTTCAATAGTTTCCGTTTATTTCATCCATTTTGATATTAATCCTTAATTTAAGCCTAAAACTTTTGGACCTTATCATGTATTTTGGGAGAATTTCTATCTCGTCGACAAATTTTTGGCCGATTCAAAGCGGATTTTTAATTTATCGATAGAACTTGAAAGAGAAGAAAATTGGATTGAATCTTGTAAGAAATTCAAACACCAGTCACCACCCACCCAAACTGTTATGCATAAGTTTAGGAAAAATCCACTTTGGGCTAAATTTTAAAAAACAACTCTACGTATTCCGACCAGTGATTATATGGCACAATGTAAGCATATCTATGTACTTATTAAAATTCACTCTATGAAGCTTCCAGTAGTAACGAAGCTTTCTATAGTGTTAAGCAAATAATAAATAAATTGAAGTATAGTTTTTTCACAATAAGAATGTGCTAGATACAAAATCAAAGAAGGCGTAACTTAAAATGAATTAAAAACTCTATGGTTGAAATAATAAGTACTAGAAAAACTAAAATTACATTGATTTGGTACCTGATTTATCTAGAACGCAAAAAAAAAACAATGATAACGATTATTTTTTTGAGAAATCAACTTTAACATGTAGGAGATAAGATCGAATGAATGCAACTTTTATTTTAACGAAAATAGAAAATGTTAACTCACTTCTAAGTCTTGAAGACTTCCGACAAGTTTGGCAACACCCCATCCCAGCCTTTGTTTGTCAGGTTCAACTAAAATTATTTGAATATTGTCTACTGCAAGAAACCTATGTTGCCACGTGCCGTCCTTTTGTATTATATCACAAGATATGAGATCAGAATCATCTGTAAAAAATAAAAAGTAATTGGAAATTAAATCCCGCCATTTTCAAAATACATTCCAATATCGAACTCGACGTGGACGTATTCAACATTCAGCCCCGACAAAAAAAGTTGCAAGTACAAAAAGAAGTTTATTTTATTTAAAAATGGTTTACATCAAATTTAAAAGATAATCCGCAAAATATGCAGGCAAATTTCCGTCAAAATTTTTTTGGATGCCATACATTTTGTTCTTTTTTTTCTTTGTATTAATGCCGATTTAACTTTTTTTCTGGTAATATTGCCAAGACTTGTTGAAATAACGAAAGAAGGTTTTATGCGTTAATAATACCGATTAAAAAATTACCTACTTTATTCATTATTTAAAGGCGACTAGTTTTTTGTTTTCGAGTTATAAAATTGTTTTATCGCGAGATACTTTCTTTTTCTACTATACCGAAGATAGGTTCCGTAATTCGATATTACAAGATAAAATGCAATTCAGCTGTTATGGCCAGGACTTGATGAAATGACTAAAGAAGGTTTTATGTATACATTTTATTACGATCATAAAATAAAAATAGGGCTGCATGGTTCTTTTGGCGCTTGAATGACATTATCAGGGCTGCTGGTAAACATTTGTAAAGTTGACGGTGGAAAGGATTTTTTTTTTAAAACCAAGTTGAAGAAACGTTAGTCCTGGCTAAACCCACGCGCTCTACTTTCTTTTCTTCAGTAAGTAAAGGTGTCATTTTTATACTGTTTTTGGTTTGTTAAATTGTTTTATCGCAAACTGGTTAATTTATTCCTAAAATAAAACAGAAAAATACTCACTGAGGTCCAAAACGTCTCCAACTTGAACGAACGGCACTGGGTTGGTTAGAGGCAACTGTGTTTCAGGATTCCCGGTCAGCTTCAGATATAAGTCCCGGATCAGAAAGAACGTCCGTATTGCTCGCCGCGCTCTTTCCATCTGTTTGAAATAATACTAATTTAGTACATTGAATAAAAACCACAAGTCTGCTTTTTATTGATTTCTTATTTTCGAGATGAATTTTCAAATATCATTTCCTATTGCTCACTTTAAAATAAATTCTTGAAGAACGAATCTTAATGCTTCGAAAACAATTAGTTAAGGCTGTACGCTTTTAGAAGAATACAGATAAAAAATAGAATAAATTAAAATGGCACTGGGCAGGCCACATCTGCCGCATGTCGCATAATAATTGAGCGAAAATACAAGCTACAGATTGGGTTTCAGAACTTGGCGGCGCGGTAAGGAGATTCCTGTTTTTTTCTTTTTTTTAAAAAACGTTGCCCCACACTAGGAATTTTTCCTGTATCGTGGGTGCGTTTACAAACGTTTGAACTCACATACACAAACAGCCAGACCCGGAACAACTATCTGTAGGCCATACAAATATTTGTTCCGTGCGGGGATCGAACCCGCGACACTCAGCGCAGCAGCCGATCGCACAACCACTGCGCCAACCGTGTCGTCGGATTGCGTCACGGATTAGGCTCTGTACCTAAAGTATTGGGACCAAATAACAAAATAAATGGAAAGACGGAAGAAAGGCCCTTACCGTGCATTGATAACAAGCTTCATCATCATCTGCCTAGCCTTTTTCCAAGTTGGGGTCGGCTTTCAGTCTAACCGTATGCAGCTGTATACCAGTATTCTACAAGGAGCGACTGCCTATCTGACCACCACATCCAGTTAGTACTGAGTAATACGATACCCCTTGGTACTTAACGACTGTGTACTTAACGACTGCCAAAGATCTATAAAGGACAACCGGGACCAACGGCTTAACGTGTTTTCCGACGCACGGCGAAAACTCGGTATGTAATGGGTGGTCACCCATCCACGGACTAACCTAGGCAAGCGGGCTTAACCTGAAGATCGACCCGAGCGGCTGTTATTATTTAGCAACAAGCTCAACAGTGAAAATAGGCTTATAGTAGTACTAGCTGTCCCGCGCAACTTTGTCTGCGTCACATTTTCCCCGTTTTCGCAACATTTTTCATTGCTGCTCCGCTCCTATTGGTCGTATGATATATAGCCTCTGTTACTTCTGATACCTCCAAGAATATGTGTACAAAGTTTCATGATGATCGGTTGAGTAGTTTTCGCGTGAATGCGTAACAAACAAACTTACTTTCACATTTATAATATTAGTAGGGAATAGGGATGGTACGGAGCCCTTCGTGTGCGAGTCCGACTCGCACTTGGCCGATTTTTTACTGTAGGTAACTAGAGAAAACTTAAGTAATTTAGTGACATGATAGATTTGTATCTCTAATTAAGCTAATGTGTGTAGGCTGGAAACTTTTGGACCTTATTATGTCTACATAAAACTTGATTTACCTCTCCGCTTGGCAGTCTCTTGGCGAAGGCGATACCCGACATGGGTGTCCTGGTAGGCGGTAGTAATATTGCAGCGTCCATGCAGAGCCATTCCACGTTCAGTGGCCGTTTGCTCGTTTCGCAGTATCTGGAAAATATACACCGTGTAAATCACCTAATCACGAAGCCGTCAACCAAGCATTCTGTACATGAAAATAAGTAACTTTACGCAAAAATTATTGCTGGGAAACGACTTTTTTTGGGGGTTATTAAATCATGTTTTGTGGTAGAAGTCAATGTAACGCACTCAAAATATTGTGCTGATGGACGGATTGAATAGTACGGGGGTCGTGGAGGTGTTTAAAGTAAAAATCTTACATTAATTAAAAACTTGTATTTAAAAAAATACTTGTCAAAAAGTTGGAACTTTGACCCCTAATATCTCAGTAACTAGAAGGTTTCCAGGTATGGTGTAGAACCAAAAAAATATCGCTATGACAGGGAGAACCAGTGCCTTTCGTTAAGTGGTGTTTTACACCCTTTATGAAGTTATGTATTTTCCGGGGGCTATTGCTATTGTACTTAATAAAGTACTGAGTGATAAATTTTACAGTAAAATTAGCAATAATCAAATACACATTCATTCAGACTCTTTTCGCCCTTTTTCATGAACAAAAATTTGACATAAGTAGGTACTCACAACTTTTTTTGGTCATTATGTGAGAATGGCTTACAAAAAAAGTCTAAAATAACTTTACTTTCGGAAGTTGGTAACTATGTATGTTTCGTTGATTTTTTTTCCACCGAGTTTCCGAAACTTTTTTTTTGGTAGCCGGATTTTCTGGCATTTTTCTTTTCGGAAGTATTATTGCCCTTCTTTTTTTCAAATTCGGTTCGACTCTATTTTATGATCATTTCACTGTATCGGAAGAAAAATAACTTCTCTACGGGGTCAAATATTTTTAATGTTTTGCCGTGCTTCAAGTAGAAAGTTTGTGAATATCCCATTTTTTCTATGATTTTATGAGAACATTAGCAAATACCTGTTTATGATTGTATTTGATAATGCCAATGGATATTTGCCATTACTCGTGTGTGATAAAGTCATTTAATCAGATAACAGGACACGTTTTTATAATGTTCTATCCATGTAGGTACTATTATAGAGATATATAAATGCTTTTAGGTTGTAAAAAAAAAACACTGGTTTGCACCACTGAGCATTAAAAGGTACAAATGATGTCATAAATACTTGTCAAGTGTGAACGGGTAACAGGGGATAATCCAATTTTTTTTCTTTGTCCGTCGGGTAGTTTATTGAAAAGTATTGGACACGTTGGACACGTGTTTCTTTTTTCACGTGGTCATAAAATTACGGAGATATATTGAGTTGAAATGGCGCATGACGTCACATGTAGGTAAGTTTTATACCTACTTGTGACGTAGTAAGCCCCCCACTCTCCAACTTCAACGAGTTTTAACTAAGTAATTTTTTGATATTTTGATAAAACAAAAAATACGTGTCTAATATTTTTGTATTACCTGTCTGACGGGCAAAATAGAATGTCGTTTTCTTTACCCAGTCCGCACCCCTATTATAAATGAAGGGGGCAGCATACAATGTAAATTAAATCTAGAACACCCGGCGACACATCGACCTATACATTTCCAGTATAACATGACCTCGCTGTGTATAGATTTTCAATACGATGAGAGATCCACATAAACTGGATTTGTATAGCCTGATTGGTAGCCATGCGTACAATACAAGTTAACCCTCAATTTAGCCACGATCATACACTCTCGCACTAGGTATTTAAAACTTCACTACTTTATGACTGCTTGATGGCAATGTAGGGTAAACAATTATTAGATAATGTTATTAATTTTAATTTAAGAGTTAATGTTGCTACTTGTTTATGTATTGAGATCAGAGTAAATATAGGCTATTTTTATTTTATTTTTACTTTATGACTTACTCATCCTCAAACATGTCTAGGAAGATATCGTCGCATTTGTAGAAGTTCCGCGCGAGAGCGGCGGCGCGGGCGCGCAGTGCGTCGGCGGCGGGGGCGTGGCGAGCGCTGGCCCCGCCCCCCGCGCCGCACATCGCCACGCGCATCAGTGTCACACTCAGCTCTAGAGTTACTAGACGGACTTTTGATGCTGGAAAAAAACGTTTTGTTAACTTGACATGAGGGTGCAGCCGTGATGAGCGCAATATATAACTATTCTTTTTTTTTGTAGCCAAATAAAATTGTAGCCAAAAAAAAGAGAACTATTGACCGTTGACTTATAGAAATCACAAGATATTTACGACTGGAGGAACTCACACTACACATAGTTTTCTAATTTGTTTGTTTGTCTGTATCTGTTTTTACATTGCATTTTCTTCAAATCACAAAAAATATGAATGCTTGTTTCATAACAGGAGACAATATTACAAACATTAGGTATACAAGGTGTTGTTTTGCATCCACGTCAAAATTCACGAGGTTGTCACGAAAGATATAAATAATCAATTTAAATTATGATACCCAGTTATATACTAATAAACGTTGATTTTTTTGGTTGTTTAAGTTTGTCAGTATATCAGAATAACCCCCCTAACGTGGTTTAAGGAATAAGAAATTATCGTCTAAACATTTGAGATTGTTTGTATGTGTGAAAGCGCGGTTATAGGACGAGAATCAGACGGGCCGCATTTAAAACACACCCTGGTTCACACTTACCGATTTCCATAAATAAGAAAAAATAAATAAAAAAACCTTATTGTTTCGGGTCGAGAATCATTAGCATAGTTCCCTCCTTGAATTTAACGAGTATGCAAAAAACACCTTGTATACACACGGCGATATAGCAAACCAGTATTATGTGGATCTCTCATTGTATTAGAAATCTATGCAAAGCAAGGCCATGTTATACTGGAAATGTACAGCTTGATATATCACCGTGTGTGCAAACATCCATCCATTCCGCTCTTCATTTAATCACAATATTCCTTCCAGAAACTATGTAAAGTTACTAACCAGGCTTACAGCTTAAATTAGCGATGGCCATCAGTTTCGAAATCAGCAACGCATTGAAGCTCTGTAGGGGATGTTTGGGTGGCGGCGACATTGTGTCACCAGAGGGCGCTGCGCTCGCCACACCGCTGGACTCGAGTGTCCCAGACGTAATCTCTTCTTCAGGACATAGGAGCGTGTCTAGAAGTTCCGTGTTCACTCCTAGAATATGGATTGATTGTTTTAGTCTTTGCTTGTCAACATGAAATTATAAAGAAGCAAAAACTTTTAAGATGGAAGCGAGAGAGTGGCCACTGAAATTCGAATTTCCTTACGTTTTTTGCAATTTGCCAGTCAAAGTCAGGATCTATGTTGAATAAAATATGATTTGTGACTGTAATACTCGTAAGCATGTATTTACAGAATACCCTATTCTGTAAATACATGCTTACGAGTATTACGGTGATCACTATTTTTTTTCTTTGTCTGTCGGGTAGATTATTGAAAAGTATTGAACACGTATTTTTTCTTATTTCACGTGGTCATAAAATTACGGAGATATATTGAGTTGAAATGGCGCATGACGTCACATGTAGGTAATTGTTATAACTACTTGTGACGTAGTGAGCCCCCACTCTCCAACTTTCATGAGTTTTAACTAAGTAATTTTTTGATATTTTGATTAAAAAAAAATACGTGTCTAATATTTTTGTATTACCTGTCTGACGGACAAAATAAAAATGTCGTTTTCTTTACCCAGTCTTCACCCCTATTATCATAATTTAAGTAATCAATACAAACTCTTTGAGTACGTTTAATCCCATTAAATTACTGTTTCATGAAAAAGTCATTTATTGGGATTAAATGAACTTAAGAGGGTAAATAATTTGTAACGCCATATTTGTTACGGCCGCGAATCATATTTTAATTAACATAAAACCTGACAATGCCGTGCAAATTGCAAAAAACGTAAGAATATTTGAATTTCGCGCCACCCTAGCGCATCCACCTTAAACCCGCATCATCTTTTAGATTGAGATAGATTTTATGTGACTTCATACACCCAAGGACACTTTCTGGATCAAATTCAATCCACAGGGACCTCATTAAATTTGTAGAAATGGGGTCAGTACACAAGGCTTTACGTTTGCGAGGTACAAACTTACTTACAATATGTACGCATAGCTAGTAAAAATAATTGACAATCTGATTGTGACATACTGGCTTTTGCGATATTTCGTGACACACAGTACTAAGAGCAATAGGGGATAATCCATTTTTTTTTCTTTGTCCGTCGGGCAGTTTATTGAAAAGTATTGGACACGTATTTTTTCTTTTTTCACGTGGTCATAAAATTACGGAGATATATTGAGTTGAAATGGCGCATGACGTCACATGTAGGTAAGTTTTATACCTACTTGTGACGTAGTAAGCCCCCACTCTCCAACTTTGATGAGTTTTAACTAAGTAATTTTTTGATATTTAGATAAAACAAAAAATACGTGTCTAATATTTTTGTATTACCTGTCTGACGGACAAAATAAAATGTCGTTTTCTTTACCCAGTCCGATCCCCTATTAGCGTGCTAAGCCGCTTTAAAGGTCAATAGTATGGTTGGCAATATGATTAAAAACATAAAAAATGAAATATGAGTGAAACTAACTTACCCACTATATTATAATCCGAAGGAAGCAAAAGACAGAATAGATAAAATTAGTATTAAGAACAAGCATTTTTTTTTAACAAAATGGTTGAACACATGATTTCCAAATTAAAACCCAAAAAAAAAAAAAGAATATTTGAATCGAGCATTGCACTGTTCAATAACCTTGGTCGAGCGGGTATCAATGTTATGCTTCTTCGGAAGTACGGTAAAGTTCAAAATCTTCATTCCAAAAAATTCTTTATACATGCCAGCTGTTTTTAGATATAATTCTATAATATCTACAGCATTCATATATTAGTTTGACCTCAAGTCAAACAAAAGGAAATCTAAATATGAAATCTAATGTAAGGTTGAATGGCATCGTAGAGGTCGGACAATACGACAAATTTATCTACAAACCGGCCACATGTAAAAAGTTTACTCACCTTTATTGTTAATCAATGCGAACAGCAAGCACAGAGCAAACAACGCTTTGTAATCATTCTCGCTGCAGTCTAAAGAGTCCAATATCGTTTTCAAAAAGGGTCTTTTCTCAATCTCTTTACTTTCTCTCTCTATAATACTGTCTAGCATTGCTGACCTCTCAGCAGAAGTACTCGGTGCTACGCCTAGCAGCTTCTGTTTTTCTTCATCAGTTATGTTATTGTATTCGTTTGATTTCGACGAACTCGATTCGATACCTGAATCGGGCAAGGGCGAGTCGGGCATGTTCGCTTTGAGGGTCGCCGAACTAGAAGTTTTTGCTGGATTTATTTGTGTAACTAGGTCCTCAGTGGAATCATGATCGATACTCGATGACTCGCTTATGTGTGACGTGGACGGAAGGGAATTCGAAACTAATTCGGGATCGAGATCGCAACTCGAATGATCGGTATCATATCCGAATGTTTTAGGACCAGCGTATTCAGGAGTAGTGTAGTCCCTCTCGCTTGACGTATTCTCTAAAGCCTTCTCTAGACTTAATTGCGGTTTAGAGAACTCTAGTTTGACATTGGACTTTGCATTGCTAATGTACATTTCTAGTATCTTAGTCGCGCCGTCCTCGAAAACTGATAAGTCTGACTGTAATATGATCCAGGCCAGCGCGTGGACAATCGGGCCGTGCGTTATAATTAGGAACACTTGCGATAACAGAAACAGGGACACTACGCACGAGACTGATGGTTTGGTCTCGTCCTCTGATTCCAATCTTTGTCTGGGGAATTTCATTCGTGAAGGAGATTCGGCGTTTTTGCCTTTCAGTATAGCTTCTAAGTTTCTTGTAATTGCTTCTATGCTTTGTATATGGTCTCTGTTGTAAGGTGAGGAAGATTGTAGTCGTTGTACACTTTCGGACGTAAGAGAGTAAATGTACAGCGGCACTAGCAGTTTGTGCAAGAGATGCTCCGTCAGTACATCGTTTAGGTCAGGAATGTTTAGACATAAGATGTCATTGATATAATGCAGATGATCTAAGTGTTCGGCTACTAAGTCATCTAGTTTCTGTTGTGATTGATGGCTGGAAAAAGAATTTCTGAATTTTGAGTGAAAAATATAGTCTGTGTTCAGATACTGCAAAAATACGATTTTGAATTTGGTACATTTAGTATGTAACCGGTTGATTAAAATAAGTCTTCAAAATAAAACAAAATTCCATTATAAAATTCTATCTACAATTAAAAACAGTGTTGTAAATGAAAACCGAACATAACAAAACAGACCAAAACAAAATCATAAGTAATACGATAGCCTGACTTACTCAGCGTCGGTCCTGACACACGCGTCCAGTTCTAGAATATGTTTGCCGATAAACCAAACTAGATTACTGAAGTACGGGGCCGCGGTCCTGCGGGACAGAAAACTAAGTTAGCATATTGATGACCACTGGGGAAATGACCGAGATGTCTACCTAGTTTAATATGCCTGGCTTATTAATGGTAGACAAAGAGTTCAATCGTTAGATGTGCCTTCACTGTATTTTTTTTTTATTTGCTGCGGGTTTGCTCGTGACTCTAGTCTAGGTCAGAGATGACAGAGACAAAGTCGACGATGGTACGAGCTTACCCAGAAGAAGCCTGTTCACTCTAACTTTGAAGTGATTAGGGTTGTTAGCGTTCGGAAACACAGACACGAGAGAGTTCCACTCCTTTGCTGTGCGCATTATAAAAGACGTTTGAAAACGCTTAGTGTGAATAGGGGATAATCCAATTTTTTTTCTTTGTCCGTCGGGTAGTTTATTGAAAAGTATTGGACACGTATTTTTTCTTTTTTCACGTGGTCATAAAATCATAAAATTCCGGAGATATATTGAGTTGAAATGGCGCATGACGTCACATGTAGGTAAGTTTTATACCTACTTGTGACGTAGTAAGCCCCCACTCTCCAACTTCAATGAGTTTTAACTTAGTAATTTTTGGATATTTTGATAAAACAAGAAATACGTGTCTAATATTTTTGTATTACCTGTCTGACGGACAAAATAGAATGTCGTTTTCTTTACCCAGTCCGCACCCCTATTAGTGGAATAGCAATAAGGTAGCGATGGTAACTTGCAGTGCGTCTAGATGAAAGGGTAAGGGTCGGGTTGGTCTAGGTCGCGGGAAAAAGTGTTTGTTGCAGTCAAAGCTGTTAATCGGACAAAACCAGTTTTGACCGGTGTCAGGCAAAGCCCTTATTAACCTCTCCGGCCGGAGTGGAACGAATTCGGTACGCGCAAGCTTTACCGTTGATCCCCGCCGTACCGAATTCGGTACGCGGCGCACCAGCAACTTTAAACCCTTATCGTACGAGAAGTAAGGTTCTAATTCGCTTGTTAAAATTTACGTCTCGGGCCAACTAGAGTTCGATTCAAATGAAACCATCATACCAACCTAACAACTGCACAAAATTATTAAAAAAATAAAGAAACGCGTCTTTGTGGACTGTCAAAATGCGTCATGGCGGCCAGTGTGGAACGGTGATGTTTTGTTTTGGAATGCAGTGAAATTTTTGTGTTTTGTGTTGTTAAACTTTGGTAAGTAAATGTATAGTATGTTATAAGTGTATAGTGTAACTTTTTAGATAGTCATTTGCTGGAAAAAATATCTAAAAATTATGTTTTTGACCCAAAAATTTCTCCAAAAATTTCTCCAAAATTCCTTTGTTGTGAAGTTCGTCAGTCGAAATTGAAAATATGAATTTGACTCTTTTACAATGAAATATGGTCTTGGAAACATTAGTAATAAGCGAAAAAATAGTGATAATTCATTATTTCTTGCATTCGAGGCATATTTATTCATATTTATTGATATTTCAAGTATTTTCATGCATTGAACTGCGCAGTTAGAAAATGGCCGATTCTAATAAGACGTTTGAGTTGGAATCTTGCAAGAATAATTTATGTAGGACTCCTCAAAAACACTGTCATTAGATTACTTGTATATTTCTTATGTTAGATCTAAAGTTTCGTGTAAATTGATTCAGTAGTTTTACCAAAAAAAAACAAACTACGACAACAGTATGTTTGCGGCGAGCTCTCTGATTTCTATGCGATGTTTATAATTCTCAAGTAGTTATGAGACAGTTGTTTATATTGTAATACATGGTCTCGTTTTTCAACAACCCGAAACTGTTTACCGGTTGAGATAAGAGCTAATAGAACTCGAGCGATAAGCGTTTTTGTGAGCGCAGGCCACTTGACTCGCGCGATGACGTAACTGGGGGGCCCGCGGGGTGTTTTTTTTGTCAGCCAGAAAGGCTGGAGAGGTTAAGTTAAATGGCATTATCTCTATTCAAAATATTTATTAACGCCTTAGTTATAGTTACCTAGAATTACTACAACACGATGTTTATCAAAGGGCTACAAAAAAAACCCATGGAAGATACGAGTAATATAAGTGAGCGTCTGAGCGACCTAAAACTAAGTATTGAAATGTCTAACAATAATCTTTGATGGACCTAATATTAGACCCGATACTTTATTATTTTGCATAGATGTACCTAAGCTAGGTACATTTATGCAAAATAATAAAGTTTAGAAAAACTAATATTATTTACAAGTAAGTATTGAAGACGTACGATATACTAGACAGCAAGATTTTCTCATCCATATCTTTAAGCCTCATTTTGGATGATCGTTCTTCGTTCTTTCTTATTTACACTAACCACCACAGATCACTAAATCACACGAAACAACGAAAGGCGACGTCAGATTTACTAAATTTGACTGAAAACTACTAGATAGTAGCTGAAACTACAAGTATGTTTGTTTTTATCACATTTCGGGGCTGTCTATCCTAGTTTACAGTCACCTAATAGACCTCGAAGGCAACTGAAGCCCGTCTAAGTTTACTCAAAGCGCGCGCCATCGCGACATCACGTTGAAATCGAAGCTAGACCACATCGTAAATTGTAGCTTGTACACGTTTCAAGTTCAATGCCAATAGAGCTTTGACACGCATCTAGATATAACATCATAGACCGCACCAGCCCTCAAGACAAAGTTAGGTCGTACAGTCGCGTTTCAGCTTACTTACTACCGAAAATGTTCTAGTTTAAATCAAATCAAAAAGATTTTATTTAAAAATGCATTTGATAGGTACTTACTTGATTCGTATCGAGTTAAAACTCTGACGATGTTAGGACATTTCAAACTCAATAAGTCACCATTGCAGAAACGTCTGTACGACGTAACCTTGTCTAGGGGGATTAACTTAGATTTAAAAAATGGATACATACCTATCTCTAATGAACCTGAGCATGCTGGCATCCTGAACTCGGTACACGTTCAGAGTGAGCGTGCGCACGGCGATACGCACCATCGATTCTGAATGGTTGAAGAACTTGATCGCCTCCGTATACAGCGGGAAATCCTTCGTGTGCTGCCAATATTAAAAATAGTACGTCAGTTTTAAAGTAGGTACAGTTTGCTTTATTATTTAGTTATCTACACCCATATTAATATTTAAAATGCGAGAGTAACTCCGTCTGCCTGTCTGTTACCTTTTCATTCCTTAACAACAGAACGGATTTAGAAGAAATTTGACGCACGGGTAGGCTTAATGTAACATGGGTTAGCATGTTGGTTACTTTTTATACCGGTATAAGTTGGGATATTTCCTGACCTCCAAGCGGGCAAAAAGTAATGAATAAAGTTTTAGTTACCAAATATTATTATTGATGTAGGTGTCCATACGTCCTTGAGTTACTGACATTTTAAATCCGAACCAGACAAGACATGTCGTGTAAATGTGATACAACGGATATTATGCGGTGATGCTTTCAAACGAAACACGCTATGTCTCGTGACTTGAAATTGACACCACGCGAAAACGTGAACCTGAATTTTGTACATAATTTCTTTAAAATATAGATATGTTACGGGTTGACAGGTTCAAATCTGGGCCAGTACCAATGTTTCTTTTTTTCAATGTACTTTACTACTTTCCAAGTTTATCTTGGGCATCACTGACATCGGTGAAGGAAAAAAGCGTGAAAAACTTGCGACTTATAAACAATAGTCTAAAATCGTCATTACGTGGATATCAAGCATGGTGGTCAATGCTACTTCTCTGTATAATAAGAGGTCTTTAATCAGCAGTGGAACCATAATAAACTGTTATTTTTTACAGAAATATAGTTACAAAATAGACTAATTAGGGATAGAGAAATATCCTACTTCCTACTAATATCATATCCTACTAATATTATAAATGCGAAAGTTTGTGAGAATGTATGTTTGTTACTTTCTCACGCGAAAACTATTGAACGGATTTGGATGAAATTTGGCACACGGGTAGTTTATAACTTGGATTAACAAATAGGATATTTTTTTTCGGGTAGCACAATCCAGTGGGACAATTACTGAACTACACGCGTGTGATGCCGCGGGCATAGGCTAGTATGTGCATAATGTTAAATGGAACACGGAACATTGACATTTGCATATCCGCATTCAACACACAATCATGAATGTACCTATGCAGCTGTTAATGGTTTATCACAGTAAAATAATAAATTGTTACATGAAGTTGAACTAGAAATAAGGTCGTATGTATAATGTCAATTCTTTTTGCCAATACGTGTTCTATGAGAGCTTTGTTTATTGCACAACAACAAAAATCGCTTCAGGCGTTGAGATGTTATGGTGGAATAAAGAAACACACAAACATGCATGAACCCTAAAAACATACACTCTTTTTTTGGACTGTTGTGTTAAAATATGATAAAGTAGGAAAAACGGGAAAGACATTTAAGGATATGGTTAGACCATAAAAAAAATCATTTTAAAAGAGTAACCATTGATTTTCATGCCGTTTCTTCTCCATATAAAACGACAAAACCCGAACCGTACACCTTTTCTCGACGTTTTTATAAGTGCCTAAGTAGGCCTATGTGAAATAAAATATTTTGATTTTGTTTTTCGAAAACTTCGGGAACTTTCTCTATGGAAGCAACATCGTTATCTTGAAAAGAAAATCAGCTGTCCCACATATTTGGTCAGTATGTGTATGTTTTAATTTTGTATGGGTCGGATGAATATTTATAGCCCTTCCAATGATACTTCCTTAGAGAAAGTTGTTCAGATCGATGTTCTGTAAAATGATGATGGCAGATGGCACCCTTAAAATAAATATGAGTTCACCTTTACGATACATGGTGAAAACTGAAATATCATTTCTATTATTATTACTCATAAGGTTCTAAAAGAAATGCTCAAAACCAGGTGGCCTACCATGACGTCTTAAAACATTACTGTTTTACTACTTTTCCAGTATGAGAAAGAGATGGCGCTTGAAATCCTGTATAGCTCCGTCTCTTTCCCACACTGGAATAATAGTAAAACAATACTGCTTAAAGAGGTCATGGTAGGCCAGCAGAACTAATGATTGATAAAAATTGTGACCTGAACAGAAAAACCTTTAATTAATCATAACTGATATCAGACATAATGATGTTTGGTCATTCATTTTACAATAAAAGATAAATATTTTATTAATAGTCTATTATACAAAGATAATTTTTATGAATGTAAAAACAAATTAGTCAGCTGTTTGGATGATTAATTTCCTCTTTCGATTTTACCTATTGGGATAGATAACAAATCTAAAGCAGGCTTACACAATACTGATAAATGGTAGGTGCCCAGTCTCTTTTAGTAATGTGTAGTATTCTATTTTACAAATCATCATCTGCCTAGCCTTTTCCCATCTATGTTGGGGTCAAATTTCAGTCTAACCAGAGGCAGCTGAATACCAGTATTTTACATGAAGGGACTGCCTATCTGACGTCCACAACCCAGTTAGTACTGGGTAATATGATACCCCTTGGTAGGATTGGTAGTCAGACTTTCGGGCCGAAGACTCCCTGTAACGACTATTAAGAATCTGCAAATAACAGCCGGGGCTAACGGTTTAGTGACAGGCAGACGCGGTTAAAGATGATTAACCGAGGGGCTGTCATTATTTAACCACAAGGTCTTCTATTTGGCAAACCATTAAGTATTTATTCTTGATATCATGAATTCCCAGCAGCAAGAATATTTAAACATAGCATTTGATAATGTACCGGATTACCAGAGAGATAGGGACCGAATTATCCTGCTATTCATCCTCAATTAAATGAAAACAAACATAATTATACAAAACTATGTAAGTAGTATATGTATATTATTTAATACATAAACATACCTCATTGTAGAAAAAATGTATGGTGTGATTGTTGAGCTTTAAACTGAGCGTCTTGAGAAAAGATATGTAGTAAGCCATCACCTCTTCATCGGAGAAGTCAAATTTGTGCACTATTATTGAGTTCACATGGTTATTACTCAGCAAATAATCTGTAACAAGTATGTATTTATGCATTAATAGGGAAATTTGAGTCTTCAAGTAGTGTGAAACTAACACAGGAAAAAATTGCTGTCTATAAATTACGTCACACGCATTTTATGATCCCCCCCCCTCGTCCTTGTCACATTTGTTAGACTCTCATCCTTAATCCCGATTTAAAATTCGGATTGTGACATCACAAAATCAAAGACCCTTCCCACTCCTTGTCACACAATGACACATTTCGTCTACCCCCTCTTAACGTGTGGCGTAATTCAGGGATGGCCCCTTATAGCAATAATCTAAACAGAGAATTTTCCCATATTACCATGCCAATTAATTGTCAATTAGCTCAACACATGAACATGTGATACCTGATTTGAACACCATTATCCAGTCAAAAGATAGAGTATTAAGGCAAAGTCAAATAAATGCAAATTAAAAACAATGCTTTGTTATTTGTACAACCAAAATGTTTTAATTTATACAAGCCAAATTATAGAACCTATATAATTCAATAACTTACACAGTGATGTTTCATTTCTTATGTTCTCAAACAGTATATTCAATGTTTGCAATAGCTGCACACAGACATATGATGAGCCACCACACTTCTGTCTCATGATCTTCAAGAAGTATGACAGCATATTCTTCTCCAAGAAGAAGCTGAAAATTGGAGAATAATTTTCATATTTGTCTCACTAACTATTTTGATTGGTTAAGATGTCTACAGAAGGACTGATTGAAGGGTCTAAAGACCCATCACATATCTTTGGTTGGTTACCAACCTATGATCTGCAGACCACCGCTGGTGCGCTAGAGCTTAAAATATGGCCAGGAAAAGTTTAAAAATGTATTTGTACTTTTTAACTTGCACAGATGCAAACATAACCTTATTAATTGAAAACCTATCAGAGGCAGGGTGCTAAAATTTTCGAGCTTGCGTCGCTCGCTCTTGCAGGATTATCCATAAGCATTATAAAAAAAAACAACAAACTTATTCTGTACAAATGATTGCTAAAGTTTTCGAGCTCACTTTGATTGCTCTTGCATCCTTCACAATCAAAATTCTAAAGGTCTTCATTTCATTTTCCATTTTTTGTATTGTCTAAGCTGGAGATTCATCCCTCTAGATATAATTCTGTTGGTGTCCATGTATATCTAGGACCTTGGTCCCTTCTAACAATAAAAAAATTAAAGCGGACCTTGGCCCAAAAAAGGTTGGGAACAACTGGTGTAGACAAACAAACAAAATGATCCTGACACACAGATACAAATGAATACCTTATCAAGAACTTTCTCATCAAGAGATTGAATTACTAATAGGTAATGAAAAAGGAAACAAAAAAAGAATGAGGACATGACTGGGCACAACTTGATAAACCTGTTTTGCAAAGGCTTATGTTTAACAAAACACCAGATCTTAAAGTAAATGTAACCTTAAAAATAAACATTTTATACTGCCAAAAATGTGAAATTATAACCAAAAATTGTATATTATGCTATCTATTAAAGCAAACTCCAAACCACAGCTCCAAACTAAGGCATAGTTGATATTTCTGTCTGCAGTGTTTAAAGTAACATAACACAAAGAGGATTGCGGAGGCTAGATAGCAAGCTAAGCGAATGAACTAAGACCCCGCCATCCTCTTAAACCTCCTCTCATCCTCTTGAACCTGACCTGTCCGAGTCGGGGTGCCCAATATCCCGAGCTCGCTTTGCTCACACTTGCATCATAAGTTCTAATCATTTACTACATTTGGTCTTTGAATACAATTTTTTTCGTGTTTAGTAGTTTAGGATCTCAAAGTATTTTTTGGTGGTATTTAATCCCTTTTGTAAATAGTGCAACTTTACAGTCAAACTTTTTTGTAGTATAACTTATTTCAGATTATGAGAATAGATGTAGCATACAATGTTATAGCTATTTCCTATTCTGCATGGGAAGTAAAGAATCCAAACCAAAAGTATCAGTAGAATACCTAAATTTAATACAGTATACAAACTTGAAAAACGGTACTGACTGCTGACTTGAAGCACTTGACCAAGCATAAGTTGATTATATTTTTATGGCTTTTGGGTCATTAAAGATGCCATAAAAATATTATTTTTACTTTTAGGGTATTCTCGGGATATGTTGGTTGAAACAACTTACAAACCACTAAGTATTAATTTATCATTCACTTTTCTCCTAGTGTACTGTCAAATTATAGAAGCATTGTTTACAAATAATAAAATAATGAACACAAACTGATACTTACTCAAATACAGAGCTGTCATTCTGATCACCCCATATCAATATCTCTGCTATACACCTGAGTGACTCCACCAAGGTACCCCGATTACTTTCGGATACAGTAGTGTTTTTACAAAGAATATTATGTAAATACTTCAATCTTTCTAGAGAATGAGGGTTTTTAGGGCGCCCCCACGAGGCCCCGAACCAACTTCTGCTACGAAACATGACGGCACTAGTATCCTTTACACTTGATCAACGAAAACAACACACATTTTCATTTTTTTTTTCAATTCATTGTAGCACGTCGTCGCACTAAACCATTAGCACCATGTTCTCTTTTTACTTTGTTTTATTATAATCTTCACTTTATTACGTCATTACAATATACGCTATAACTCCAAATTGTATTTTATTGATTAATGTGTATAAAACTGATGAATTGTATTATTTTTTAATTTATTACTAGTACGATTTACTTGGGCAATGTAATTTTGACAGTTCTCTCACTTCTCTCGTTCTCTCGTTGTTCCACAGTTGCATGACAGCTGTAGTTCCTTTTAGTTCCATCGTAGATAACGTTTCTAATAAAAATAAATACTTTCATAAGATATGGAGATCCCGGAGGTTTTTTTTTATTAAATAATTTATTCGCATAATGTCTGCCAATTCTTTTTTCCAGCTAAAACTCTAGGATAAGCCTATTTTTTTTTATATAAACCTTATTTTTCAACACAAAAGATTTTACGTGTATCCGAAGCTTGTCCTTCTTTCAACTATTTAGTAATAACTAAACGCACAAAGCATTTGCAGAGATAGCTAAAATATTCACATATGGTTTCACCACGGCATCATATAAATTATGTGGGTTAGGTACCTTGCATTATCTTTATATTCGAGTATTTTTTTATCATTTGCACTGAGGAGCTCGTTGGTAAATAACAACAGCCGCATGGGTTGATCATCGCATGCCAAGGTCGATCGGTGGCTGGGCTACCATTAATTTCCTACATACTGGGTGTCGGAAAGCACGATAAAGGTTTAAGCTTTCTGAAAATTTGACAACCCATCTTACCCATGGGTATCGTATAACCCAGTACGGTAGGTTGCGGAAAACAAAAAGGCAGTCGCTCCATGTAAAAGATTAGTGTGCAGCTGCATCCGGCTAGACTGGTCGTCGACCACAACATATTTGTGAAAAGACTTTTCGTGGCTGTGAATAATTGCCCTTTGTGTGATGGTAACATAGTGTGGGTTTGCGCTTGCCCATAAAGTTGATGTGGGAGAAGGTTAATTACAGTATATCGATTAATATTTATTATAATAGTCACACCTGTTTTCCCCGCAAAGGGCGTACACAAAGATGTTACTTAGAAGATGTGTTTATGTATCATTTATTAGGAGGTGTGCCCATTGGTAATATCAATCAAAAAAACTTTTCCCCATCTGAGAATCGAACCCAGAACCTCTACCCATGTTCAGCAGCAGTAGTAACGTTTGCTACTGGATGATAAACAAGGCTGTACTTTTGCCTGCTTGCTACAGTCATTATAACAGATAAAAAGTAAATTGGTAACCAAAATGACTGAGTATTTGGAACAATGAATCATCATCAGCCTATAATGTTCCCACTGCTGGGAAACAGGCCTCCTCTCTATGAGAGGGAGTTGGCTGTAATCCACCACGCGGGCCCAGTGCGAGTTGGTAGATGTCACATGTCTTCGAATTTTTAGTTTTAGGACATGCTGGTTTCCTCACGATGTTTTCCTTCACCGTTTTTGAGAGCAGCGGTGATGAAATAAACTACACAAAGTAATGCGCCTGTCTGGGTTCGAACCCACGACTTACTGTTCGTAAGTCGGGGCTGCCACCACTGGGCCACCGCTGCTCTCAATGAATAGATTTACTAATTTGGAATAATAACGCAGTACGTTGCACGCAAGTTCCACGTTCCCTCTAAGTTGGAACCGCATCCGCTTTTGTGGAACTAAGTAATTATATTAAAAAAAAGGTTTATTGCAGAAACTTGTTCAACTTTTAATAATAATGTTACACAGGGGTCCCTATCCTATATCCTTTTAAGTAAATTATATACCTGTGCTAGGAGGCTCCGAGTAATCATATCCGGAATTCTGAGAAATGTACCTATATGAGAATTTTCCTTAAGCTATACCTATTCATAAACATACGGCAATTATACCAATCTGTCCGCCAAGCGTGCTAATAAGGTACTAATACACGATGAATAGATAGACCTATGCTAAACAGATTGCGAACACAAACAATGGAAAATTAATTACAAGTTGATTAGAGAATATTTTCGAGTGTGCGTGTGAACAGACACAATAGATTCCTATGTAGTATAAGTAGTTCCTAGTAGGTATAACTCCTGTAAGGTCCATAATTATAGGAAAAATATGAATTTTAAATAGACATATTTTAGAAGCAGTCCGTAGATTGGTTGGTTTGCGGGAATAGGCTTGACCATGACGTTATGGGACTTATACGTAAAGTTAGCGAAAAGTGAACCTGTCATACATCTGCGAACTCCTTCATTTAATGCTCAATGGTGCAATGTTATGTTGTTTGCTTTGTTATGTTATATCTATCTCAACTTACAGACTTGAAAGATTTTAAAAAATCGTTTTTTTTTCTAGTATAACTATGCAGGTTATGTGAACTGCTCTAGCACTATCGATCATGTATAACGGAGGTCCCAAGGAGAAGGTTTGATTTTCAGCACATAATACATGCTGATAAGTAGGAATGGTAGAAACAAAGTCGGAGACCTTATAAAAATATTTTTATTGTCTTAATTTTCGTAATTCTATATTGCAAATTAATGATTTTGTTTACATCTACATCAACAAATTAGTAGTACCTTCACTTTTAGGTACAATATTGGAAAATCCAATGATCCTTAACATACGGACGGAACAGTCGATCTAATTGTATTTTAAACAAGTTGAACCATAAGTGCTAAAGGATTGGGTACAATTAAAAAATAAGAAAGTTATAATCACTAAACAATACAATACAACAAAGCGAGTGGATAGGTCAGGTGAACTAGCAACAGGATGACGTACCACGTGCCTATATCCAAAATTTCAAAAAATATTACAGGAATCTACTATTATATTATATTACACACAGTAAAAGGTTTTTTAAAGTATTATTTATTTACTAGTTGCCGTATTTTAAAATTACCCTTCGAGGTAATGTGGAATCAATACAATACTAGCAATAAAGTTCTTAATTACATGGTGATTTTTATCTACTGTCTTCGATCAACGTTGTATGTAACCGAAGATTACAATAACACCAAAGATAAACTAACTCTTAAAGAAATGTCACACAATCTGTTTGTTTTAAAATACTTATTCTGTCACGTTTACAAAGTAAGCTTCTATTTGAAAAAATGTTGTTTAACACTATGTCCATGGACGGTCTATTTTTTATTATTTGTACCTAATAAGAAATCTTAGATCTAAGTAAATAATTTAAAGAATAAATATAAGCTCAATAAATTATTATTTAATTTAAATCTAGCGCTGACTCAAAAATAAATTGCTCTTATGCTCTAGCAAACAATCGAAAATCCAGACTTGCTTCTCCAATCCAACAAGCATGACAACTGTGCCGTCGTCATTAGTAAAGTTGTATAAGTATATATCTTTTAATGTCATTTTATATTTCAAAATAGCATAATCTCATTGGTCAGATTGGGATCTAGCTATGGACACGTCATCTACAATGTATTTGACAGGCCTTCGCCATTAGGGTATATTTTGCTTGATATCGGCAATGATTGCTTAGGATTTGTCTATGGACTGAAGATCGATCGTTTATTTGAGCCATGCTTAGTTCATAATTTGATAGTAGAGAAAGCAATAAGTTAAAGAGGAATAAAATTCTACATTTTGACTTCCTTTTTTTTTTAATATATAATATTTTGATCACATTTTTTTTTCTTTGTCCTTCATGTAGGTTATTGAAAAGTATTGGACACGTATTTTTTCTTTTTTCACGTGGTCATAAAATTACGGGGATATATTGAGTTGAAATGGCGCATGACGTCACATGTAGGTAATTTGTATACCTACTTGTGACGTAGTGAGCCCCCACTCTCCGACTTTAATGAGTTTTTAACTAAGTAATTTTTTGATATTTTGATAAAACAAAAAATACGTATCTAATATTTTTGTATTACCTGTCTGACGGACAAAATAGAATGTCGTTTTCTTTACCCAGTCTTCACCCCTATTGTGATACCGATCATCGTAATTATATTAAAATGGATATTAAAAAGTTAATTAGATTTTCCCTTAATTTTCTATGGCTAATTAACTATATTAGAAAGGCAAGGAAAGTTTTCTTAACATATTAAAACACTACCTTGCATTTGGTAAACTAATTTAAAATGTTAAAATGTATCTGTAATATAAATTAGAAGTCTGAATCTGGCATATCGTGCGAGACACAGGTCTCTAAAGGTGTCCTATGGTTAGAAAGTAGGTAGGTACTAATTGTATCTACTCGTTACAATGAATCACAAACAGCTTTCGGATAATTTTAAATTCCTCTTAATAAGTTCATTAAGTATCAGATCTCACTCCTTCGAGCCAACGTCAGGTCGACTTTTTCTTGGCAAGTACTTAATTGCAACAATTGGCAGCTTGTAGTTATTGGTCCCTCACGTTTCTTAAGCATATAATTGTTTTTTTTTTTCATTTAACATCGTTACGTTTCATGTGGGGCATAATTAACTTTCCTTCTCATAATTACTGATCAATGACTTGTTGTAAACTTTCCCTTTACTTATTTTCGTCCGCACGTTGGTCCCTCGAAATTCGTTAATTACAGCAGCTCGATACGAGCCAGACACAATCCTATCCTACGTATCTCAGGCTTAAGGGTAGAAGTTCTGGAGGGCGTCTGAGTATATCGAGTTGTATGTGTCTCTAAGGACGTACACGTTGTCTCCTGGTTTCCCGTTGAACATGTACTGGCCTTTTAGATTAGTTATCTTCGAGTTTGATGGCGCTGGTTTCGGTTTAGGTGGTTGGTATGAAGGTACGTTGTATGTCGGCCTGGCTGGCATCATGGGCTGACCTCCATATCCGAAGGGATCAACTTGGGGCATTTGTGGGTATGCAGGCGCGCCGCTCCATTGATACACGCCAGTCGGTTTTCCGTTAGACACAAAGTCAATAGGCAGATTGATGAAAGGGTCAGCGACTTGGGGCGGTACTTGGGGCATCATTGGCCCCATGGGGGGTCCTAGGCTTGGGGGCTGAGACACGTACCCTAAACCAGGAACAAACATGTACGGGGTGGGAGGCAGCCTGATGTAGAAGATGGGGGAGTTTTCGTACTGCAGCGAATTGATGTCATTTTGGTACTGTCCGTTTCCATTTTTCTTCTTGTTCTGTTGTCGGCGTCTGTTGGGGATGGTTCTTGAAAGGTCTTCTTCCTCGAAGTTCTCGTCGTTGACGGTGAAGTTGATATCTTCATCGTCTTCGGAGTAGTCAATGCCGGAGGAGAGGAAAGACGGGTAGAAGCCGAACAGGTTGAGGGCTTTGTTCCTCCTGCTGGTGATCGGGGCTTCGGTGGTGGTGGTTGTTTCCTTGAACTCATCCTGTAGTTTGTTTTCTCGGACCGTGGTGGGTTCCTCTGTCTGCAGGGCGGCTGCGCGAGACCTCCTGGTGGGTGCGCCGTGACTGTGGCTCAGCAGTGCCAGCAGTACCACGACTATAAGCATGTTTCTTGAGTATCCCATTGTCAGTCTGAAAACAAAAGAAGCTCATGTTTAATAAAATGTTGGATACTCGTGGATTTTGGTTAACCTTACTTATACATATTATAAATGAAGAAACATACACTTTATTTCAGACTACGTTGGATGCATTAACAGAGGATGAAGTTATTATACCATGACTAGTCATGGGCAAATCGTAAAATAAACAAAAACAATAATAGTATTGATGCAGGGCATAAAGCTGTAGGCGTGGCAGAAATAAATCACTCTTTAATTCCAATGCATGTAGTACAAACTGAGAAAGAAAAGACTGCGGGCAAAGGTAATTATTTACATTTTTAAATTACCGAGGGGGTCGCGCAGATAACACATTCACACATTACGCTGTGTATTTAACATCAATCAAGTTTGCAGGGCGTTCATTAAAAAACAATAAGTATCAATATAGTGAGACGGATGATTAAGTAACTTGAAACGATCGTAGTTCTTACAACTGCATCATTAATAGGGACATATGTACCATGTGCTTTGTGAGTAGAATACTCGTAAGGCTCGAATAACTCGGCCAAGTGCGAGCCGGACTCGCACACGAAGGGTTCCTTCCGTACCATATTATTATGTATTTATAAAAACGAGCATTAAATAGTACATTGTTACCCTAGGGGTGAAAGTAACTTATTTAGCCCCGAGACGGGGTTTGGCGCCCGAACGAAGAGAGGGCGCCAATAGTTGGAGGGACTAAATAAGTTTTTAACCCGAAGTAAACACTGTGCTTTTCATTACGAATAGTACAAAAAGTAAAAACACTTTTTTGTATGGAGCCCATAAATATTTTTTTTTTTTCATCACACTTGCACGTAAACAGTGTCATTACATACAGGTTAACTTGGCTGTAATGCCCCATATAAAACCCTAGGGCGGTAAGTAATTTTTTTTAAATTTACAGCACAGCATGACAGCATACAGGTCAAGCAAGGAGTTTACACGCAATTGAAAAATTTTCTTAAAATGTTATCTAAACAGGAATTTCATTCAATCTCGCTACATGTTATTTGGTTACTCAACTAATGTTCTAAAATCTTAATAATCGACAGTTTTTTTTGTATCAAAACGTCGATTTTTTTTTTTTACACTCCCTCATGGCTGTATACCTAGGTAAGTATTTGCCTTTAACGTTTCTGAACAGAACATTTGTAATCAATCTGTGGTGTGGGCAAACAGCCCGCCATCCGCAAATCAGTTCACATATTTCGTAATAATATGTGCTGACTTGTGTATATTCATAATTATTAACTCGCAAATGTGATGAAAAACATTGTATGTTTCACGGGCGGTACGGGAATTACGAACCTCGACTCAGAAAGCCCTCAGTCTTCGACTTCGGGCTTCTACTAGAGCCTCGATCGTAATTCCTCACTTACCGCCCTTAATACACAATATACTATTATTACTCATACTCTGAAAGTAGATCTGAAGTTGCCTGAAGAGCGGGTTGAAAGTAATACTTTTCAGCCCTAGGGAGAATCGCTTTCAACTGACAGATGTCAAATTATTAAAAAAAAACTAGTTCTATTTTCACATTTTTATTGAACCATGTTCCAACTTTCTATGCAGCCACGATGTAAAATTGAAATAACTTAAGTTAAGTATTGATTAAAGGAGATATATTTTTAAAACACTGTATTATTATTTAGTTTCAACAGTTTTTTTTTTAAACAACATTGATTTGGGCAAAATATTTACCATTTTTTTAATGATGAAAATGAAAAATTAAGGCTGTATAGCTGGCTGGCCACAGAAAAAAAAAAACAAAACAGGCGGGAAAGCGGAAAACGGTTTTACTCATTTCTCTTTAGCTAATTCATGTTTTTATTTTTACTTTCCTTGTACTATTCGAAATGAAAAGCACAGTGTTTACCTCGGGCTAAAGACTTATTTAGTCCCTCGAACTATTAGCGCCCTCACTTCGTTCGTGCGCCAAACCCCGTCTCGGGAGTAAGTAAGTCACTTTCACCCCTAGGGTAACAATGTACTATTTATTCCGTTTTGAGTATTTGTTGCTATAGTGGCAACAAAAATACATAATCTGTAGTTCAACTGGCTAACTAACTATCACGGCTCATGAGACACAGCCTGGTGCAGACGGACGGACGAACGGACGGACAGCAAAGTGTCAGTAATAGGGTCCCGTTTGACCCTTTGGGTACGGAACCCTAAAAACATGGTAATGCATAAAAGTAACTAGTCCGCCATATTAGGAAGTCGGCATTATTGGATTTAGTATGACTTCACTTAGCTAACTATGCATTGTCATACAAACTAAAAATGTTTCAGCTCAACCGAGATGTGGGAACAATTTATAAATACATATATTTTTAACATAGTTACAGGTGAAGCTAATAAAAAACGTGCTAAAAACTTAAGGGGAGAAACACCAAAGGTGATCGTTAAAATCAATGAAGGTTGTACACATATTTTTGCGTTTGCCACTATACGCTTGACAGTTTTAGCCAGTAAAAAATAAGACTAGGTACTAGCTATAAGTTTAGTTTTCTATTGTCTTTCTTTGATTTTTACTAAATTATGGTATCAGTTTAATAGTCAATTCGACCACTTTTTACTAATGAAACTCAGGTAACCAACGCAATCTCCTTAAAATAAAATCGCGGCAAAATCACCAATAGACAATTAAAATGCCTACAAATGGATTCCAAAATTAGAACGTCAGGCGTAAAATCAAAGCATTACATTATATCAAATAAAACCTCGATCTTTCTGCTGTTCATTTTTATGACGAACCAGCCAGTCATAAGTCCGTCAGTAGGATTCCTAGCAAACAGGATACAAGTAACAAAAAAAAAAAGAAAAAAAACAACACAATATGTAGCCAGGGCAGCTCTCAAGGTCGGTTATTACCCCACACCACTTATATCCAGTAATCTATTCATTCTTAGCGTTTACTTAAGACTGGCGCAAATTAATAGGCTTTTTTGGATGAAATAAGAAGTGGATGCTGCGGTGAACGAAGTTTATAGTCTTGAGAGTTTACTGATTGGAGATAGGAACTGACAAGTTAATAAAATATTGAATTATTTTTTCTTTTGGACAGGATACAATATTTTCATTTGTACAGTTAAGGAACGAATATGTTAATTCTAGAGATTAGGTAGGTACGCATGCATGAAGTATGGAAGAAAAAGACATGCTGCGCCGACCCCAAATAAATTGGGATAAGGGCAGTGAACGATGAATGAGGTACAATTGCCACATAAAAATGGTTTTCGGATCCTCAATGTCATTTTTAAAGACCCATCTATAAAAAAACCCACACGTTTAGATTCCGTTTTTGCCATTCGGCTACGGAACCCTAAAACAGTTCATTAGACCGCACCTCAGTCGACAAACGGCTAGAAAAGCTAACCTTTTACTTTGTTGAAGCTAAGTATAGACGCCAGCACATCAAACTACCCGAAACTGTCAATTTTTTCCAATCAACCTTGAACCTAATTCTTCAACGATAATGTTGAAAATCTATTTAAACTTACAGATTGTTGTAGATTGATGTGCTGCACGCGTAGCATGACAACTGTAGAAACGAGTTTTGTTTACAGAAGAATCGACATAATGACAGATAGACAATGACAATGTGTCAGTTTGTTGATTCTTCCGTCGACATGGCTCGTCTCTACGCGGCGGCGGCGGTCATGTTACGCGTGCTGGCGTATGTACAACGCTACGCCAGCTCTAGGCTAAAGTGTTACTATTGATGTGCAGTCGACTATAACTACACGAGTTAGTTACGATTAAGAGGGGACTCTACGGGGCCTTTCACCATATAAACGTATTCCGCTGTTTTCTTCGTGGATAATGCGTCTAGAGCAATGATTTGTTTCCAAAAAATCTAGGTCTTATTAATACATGCCCCTATCATTTCCTTTTTTTCAAAACATAATCACTAAAATAATTATGACAATCCAAAAAACCGAAAAAAAGCAGCGGAATACAAAACGTCTTTTGGTCACGATTTTTGTAGGTAAAATCAGCGTGAGTTGCAGTTGTCCCTTTTGGCCTTTACAGGGGCTTGGTCGGTCGCAGCGCGTCAGCAATAGTTTCTTCAAATACCTATTCTTCAAATTCCTCGAGCCTAGAGTCCCTCTTAACATCCGGATAAATACATTACATTTTAATAGAAAGACATTTATTACATAGATATTTACGGCACGGATGTGCAGGCACTTGATCGATAACAAGCAATAGAAAGTTTATTGCAACTACAGGGGCGTACGCTTCTACGGATTTTTTAACGGCTTATCCCTTATTGGTAATATTTAATATACGTTTTTATGACATGGGTTAATTCTATATAACTAACTAAAAATAGAGATATCTGGTACGGGAGTTGTAATCTTACCTTAGCTTTAAGCCATTGTAAAATCTTTAATGATTATGAAATGCAAATAAAGACAGGAAAAAAAAGATGAACTTTAATGAATTTTGACAAGACATGTAGCCAGAAAAGTTGCGGTACGTTCGATTCTGTCGAATTTAAAACTGCTTTAATTCAGTAACTAATTAAGCGTATAGTGTAAACAAAGGGGCTAGTGTGAATTATTTGCCAGTGTCAATATTGTACTCGAAAGCTTTAAAGTAAACTTAACTCGCGCTAAGCAGCAAGCTATCTAAAAATCCCATCTCTTTCTACTCTAAAGAAAAGACTTAAATCAGTAGGCTGAATCCCGTCAAGTGGAATACCCCTTAGGAAGAGCATCTTCATGACTTCCTAACTACTTACTACACAGAAATAAAAGTTTTCTTGGAAAATGTTTTATTGACCTATTTTATATGAGCACAGGATGCATATATTATCAGTATAACTCGGTAACTGATAACTTGCCTTGGAGTTAAGTCCCGTTAATTGCTATTGTTAGTTTTATGCACCGGTTTTAATTGGTTTAAATTTTATTTATAAACTACTAGTTTATGGATTATCAGGTTACCAGATAGGTGGAGACTGTGAACAGGCTAGGTATAATCTACCTCTTATTTATTTTGTCACTTGAAGATTGAAAGTCACGCTTTAGAATGACAAGAGGGCTTTGAGTTTTCTTACTTAATATTACTTTTTAGGGTTCCATACCCAAAGGGTCAAACGGGACCCTATTACTGAGACTTCGCTGTCCGTCCGTCCGTCTGTCACCAGGCTGTATCTCATGAACCGTGACAGTTAGCCAGTTGAAATTTCTACAAATTATGTATTTCTGTTGCCGTTATAACAACAAATACTAAAAACAGAATAAAATAAATATTTAAGGATATGCCTATACAAAAAACATATATGAAGAATGATTTTTTTGCTCGTTTCTATAAATAATGGTACAGAACCCTTCGTGCGCGAGTCCGACTCGCACTAGGCCGGTTTTTTACTGATGTTGCATTTATCTATCTCGTTTAGTTACAATGTTTCTCGTGGCCTGGGGCCCACAGGGCTGGCTTATCAGATCGGTGGAGAGGCTAGGAATAGTCTACCTCTTATTTATTTTGCCACCCTAAGATTTAAAGTCACCTACACGCCTTAGAATGACAAGAGCGCTCTGAGTTTACACGTATTCTGATCACAGCGTTCAAATTATCTACTGATTTTTATTAAACAGGATTTACGTAAACTTCGTTCAGTAATGCTCTTCACTGATAAAATTTCAGTTTATCTAAGCCCTTTGATCTATTTGTGTAATAGTAAGTTTCAACCTTAGAGAAGCTTCAATTCACTGTATATTGTTGTAAGAACCGGTAAACCAGTTATGAGGTCGACTCTACAAGTATACAGTTATTTATTTTCTCGTGTTTGCCCTGTCACTGTTGCATACTTGTAATGTGTTAATGCAGATTAACTGCAAGTCCTGCCAACACAAATAATATTTATTCGTGTTAAAAAAGATGTAGGTCTGGACTCAAGGTCTGGTTTGATACAATGTTGCTGAAACTGTTCTTGTATCACTTAAGGCGATTGTTATTCTAATTTTGTGCGCATCTTAAGACTGTTATTAGACTTTTTTATAACGATAAGTATAGTATCGTACTATAGGTTTTAGCTACCAGCGATCATTAGCAATTTTTCGTTTTGTATATTTTATTCAAGCAACATCAGTCCACAAGAGGGACCTATATAACGAGCAGCCCTAAGAAGAGCACTAAGGGTTTTTGTAAATATATTCCATAGAAGGTATAAAGAGGGGATGAAAGTTTTTATGGAAGTTTGTCATGCTTACCGACGCTCATCGAGCGCACTGCTTGACTAGTTGAAAAGACATAAACGAGTCGTACTGCCGAGGTGCAGCGAATGAGCTTACTATTTACTATTGCTATTTATTAGACTTTTAAATTGTGAAGGGATTATTAAAAAAAAAAAACACTTATTGAGAAGAAGAACCACTTTTTAAGATTGTTTTTTTTAGATGATCTGTTTTGTTTTAAAATGTCCGAGTCAGTTAATGATATCAAGCATTAACACATACACTCCAACACAATCTTGATCATCTGAATTTATTTTATGTCGCAATAATTTTTATTTCCTAGAAATGTAAAAATAGAAAACTGACCATGCAATCGCATGATTTTGCCATGTAAAACGAAAGTGCGAACATTAAAATACAATTTAGGTAATCTACGGTAACAATGTGAGAAATGAAAGCGCTATTTTCTACTAATATGCTTTTATGTTGTTATGTAGACAGGTCTTCGTTATGTTATTGTATTTTGATGACGTATTTTATTGAAATTTTGTGTCTGGGTCACTTGATTGACAGGCAAAGAAGGTACCTAGGTATATGAAAGTCTCCCTGTCAATTTGTAAAGGAAAATGTTCATAAGAATGTAATTAAAGCAAACCGACAGCTACTTTTTAACATCGAATTTATTTCCCAACAGTCCATTACTTTCATTTTCCTCAACCATGTTCGTACTCGTGAAAATTACACACGAGGCCATAATTAGCTGCCATTCGAAGGTTATTTTATTTTAATATAAAACTGTGGTATGTTCCCGATCATATTATCATTAACGTTGCTTCTAACACTTGTGGATAGTTACACCAATTTGTCCAACAAGTTTAATCCGGCAATAAAATTATAATACACTGTTATTCTTGTTAAATTAAGTAACGTTATGTCAGAGTCATTAGAGCAGTGGCTTTACAGTCGGTGCACACTGCCCAATATCTTTACGAGTTGATTTACATACAACGAAAGATAATTCTATCTAAATCTCTTTGATGGAAACACGATAGATGTACAAACAATTATTTACCATAAAAAAAAAGTAATTAAATGCAGCAATTTCCTTTCTTAAAACGTGGAAAAATGCCCGTAAAAACTACAGTTAGGGAAAAGAGCTGGCGGACGCCATCAATACTAAAGGCATAAAAACACAGTTGAAAGATTGATTGTACTGTCAATCTACTCACATGCCATCACTTCCGCGTGGATAACCGAGCTGATGTATAAAACGTCTGAGAAGTTGAGGAACTTCTCAAAAACAATCACAGTGGTAAGAAAACCTTCGACCACAAAAGGATTTTACCTCTATCGTAAGTCCGTCCATACATATTGAAACGAATATATCCCAGTGAACTGGGTGCTTTATTCTGCCCGACAGTTTATCTTTTTTAAAGTTACCACTTATCGAGTCAGTAAAGCAGACGATATTAAATTAAAATAGTGTGTCGTGCAAAAAATAATGACTACTCTATGATCGCATACCATTTTATTAGGTGTCGTTAAATTCCGATATAACATTTACTGGTTAAGTTTTTGTAGTTGTTATGATCAATTGCTGAACTGTTATTTTTTATTACGATAGGGATTATTTCTTGATCGCGTTGTCGACTTGGAGCATTTGTTTCATTTCTAGACGCAGTTGCTATGCTGTGCTTGAGAGCAAGTTAGAATAGTTGACGCCTTGAGAACTATAAATTTAGATAAAAAACTCTCTATAAGTTTAATATCTAAACTAATTAGAGATTTTTTAAATCTAATTTGTAATTGAATTGTGAATTTGAAAGGAAGAAAATATGGTCTACAAGAACTTTTGTACAGACAACGATGAACGCAAAATAAGTTATCTGAAATTTTCTTCTCTTCCATAATTTTTTTATTTGCTTGAAGTGTGCATCAAGGCGTTATTGAACCTCATTTTGGCTGATATATGCACAAAAATATTTCAACAAAAAAACAATGCAATTTGGCAAATAAAACTGTTTCATGCATTTTTAATCGTGGTTATTAGTCTTGTTTGAAGCTACACATTGATCATCGAGCTACTTCTATACGAGTAAAGGGCAATAACATCCAACTTACATATTTTTTGCTTTCCTGCACAAGTATCATAATCCCTGATGGATGTGCGAATGTCAATGTTGTAATCAATTTCATCAATTATGTGAGTGATATGTTTATCTATGAAACACGAACAAAAACTCTTAGGGTCAGTTCACACCGAGACACGACGCGACGCCGACGCGACGCTGCGCGCACACTTTTAAAGAGTGATTCAAAATATAACTTTATTTTCTACACGAAAATAAAGTTATGCCATCCAACGTGGCAATGCGGCCAGCCTTCTGGGCACTTTTCCTGTCGACAGCGATGTCGACGAATTTTTTGACGCCCTGTAAATTTGATACTTGTACATATTTTATTTTTATTTTATATTTATTTGTAGTCTGTAAATAATGTACATATGTAATATTAATAAAAAATCAGTAATTCTACACGAGAAGATACAGATTTCGTTGTGAGAATTCAGAATACGTTGCGCCATGTAGCGCTGCGCCGCGCGACGCCTTGCGGCGTTGAGCGACGCAGCGCGAAATCACTGGCGTCTTCAAGTATCGTCGCGACGCGTCGCGTCTCGGTGTGAACTGACCCTTACTTGGTAGTTTTTCTGTTGCGTTGGAACAAAAAACTTCACGCTAAGTAATTAATTAAGTAAATACGAAGGTACTAGACATGTTTGTTTTTTTTTTTCATTTTTCTGTCATTCATTGCACTTGAATTATAACTCAGTTACAACATCGGGAAAGAACTATTATTATTATTTATTTATTTATCAAACAATTTTTATACAAACTTTCATTTAAAAACTAAGCCCCACAAAACTGTTTTCACAGTTTGTCTGTAGGAACGGAACGATATTAAAAAATAAAATAAATATAAACAATGTTAAACTAATATTACTCAATCAACAAATCTTAGAAACTACTTATTATACCCTCTCCCAGCAATCTGCAAATCACCTTCTTAATAAAAAAATAAAAAAAATAAGTATGGTTTACAGACTCCTGAGAAAGAATAGTTTAAGCGATTTTGCAAACTTACTTTTCATTTTCTGACTTCTTATATCAGCAGGCAATTGGTTGAGAAGGTATGGTACTCTTTTATCAAGCGTTCGGTCGCCAAAATAATTATTGATTTTAGGTACATCAAACTTGCCTGCTGATATTGACCTAGTAGCATGGTTATGGGTAACAATATATAAATATATAATATATCACTATGTTGTTGTTTCTGAACCTTATTTTAAGGTAGCTTCTAACATACTGTGACTCATAAACTCAAACTCAAAGCATTTATTTCGATTAGACCATTATATGCACTTTTGAAAGACAAAAAACGAAAAAAAAAAAAACGCGAAGCTACAGTCACAAGGCACAATAACTTGTGAAAGTACTGTAGATCCTAAAATACTGTAGTTATTTGTCCAGAAATAAATAACAAGCATGTAAGTTGTAGTTTCAATAAAACAACAGAGAAGTGAACCCTATACTAAGCGTCCGAAGCGTCCCATATTGTTTAAAATACAGCTGAAAAACCAACACTGTCAATAAATATTAAATCAGCAGCCTTAGTTTTCACTACCACTCATACATCTTCCAGATTGATCACTCGGTGGTCTTGTCAGTAGCTGTCAGTTGACAACGCATTACCCTGTAATGTGGGCAATTTGCAAACTCCCCAGACCCGGCGAAAGTTGTAAGTGCCCGTCCGAACCACGGAACATCAGTACAAAGATGACGAGCCGCGGATGCAAATTGACCGGTTAATCACGAGAATTTGTTTTGCAGACGCTACAAACTGCGTACCGGGCAAAGTAATAATGAGATTATATCGTCAATTTCATTTAATTTTTGTGCTTATCAGACAATCTGGCGTGTTATCTTCTTTATTAAATACAGCTTCCTTTATTTGTGATAACGATCATTAATATAAGATATTCGAAATTTTCAAGTAGGGAAGGTCCATTCTGCGCCACTTCCAAAGAATGCTTACAAATACTTTTTGCAAGTCTATATATCTTATTTTTTATATGATGTAGATGTATAATTTACATAGATAGGCTAGGCAGACTTTTCCTAATATTACACCCACAATTTGCAGTTATGTTTTAAGTCCCAAGTAATGGCAATAGGGGGTGATCCTATTGGCATCAACCGGGCACAAATTCAGACTGAGATTCCTAAAGGAAAAACCCAATACACTTTCCCCGCCCCGGGAATCGAACCCAAGACCTCATGATACATTAATAGGGGATAATCCAATTTTTTTTTCTTTGTCCGTCTGGTAGTTTATTGAAAAGTATTGGACACGTATTTTTTCTTTTTTCACGTGGTCATAAAATTACGGAGATATATTGAGTTGAAATGGCGCATGACGTCACATGTAGGTAAAATTTATACCTACTTGTGACGTAGTAAGCCCCCACTCTCCAACTTTAATGAGTTTTAACTAAGTAATTTTTTGATATTTTGATAAAACAAAAAATACGTGCCTAATATTTTTGTATTACCTGTCTGACGGACAAAATAGAATGTCGTTTTCTTTACCCAGTCCGATCCCCTATTGTAATAATACTTTATTTCCCCGCCTCCCGTACATTCTCCTAATACCGTCCGCGGTAGCCCTGCGCTGCATATTTGTGCAGTGTCGATGAAATCGCAATTATGAGATAAACATAAACGCTCAAACTGAGCAAGCGACTACTTGCTCTCTCCAATTAAACATTTTAAAGATCTTGTCAACAATCATTTACAGATAATAAACCAAAGGTTTAACACTGTCGTCTCACCATATCTCTAAGCAAACATAAAATGACACTGTTTAATTTCAGTTCCCTGTAATTTACTCTTTTGTGTAAGTTTTTCTTAGAATGTTCACACTTCAATGTAAGCTGTTCAAACGTGCAAATATTATAGTGTCACAAACAGTTAAACAGAAATTCTAAAACTGACTCTTGTTGACAATCACCGTGCAAATTCAGTTAAACGTGGAAAACTGTGCTTTTCAGAACACTGACCTAAAACATCGTAACTGGCTGTGACCAAACAGAGTTTGTGTTTGTGACAAACACTTTTTGTCGGCGCCTTATCTCTCGGCTAATTTGACACATGACAAGTTAGCGGCACATAGCATTAAGTAACTACAAAGAAGAGATCACTGACTTATGATTGGCAGCTCTCGAAGATAATAAGTAATGGTTAGTCGTCATTTAATGAACTAAACATGTAATCGTATCGGATTTGCGAGGATGGGTGGCAAAAACTTGTTGCTCACGCCCACTAATCGCGACTCATTAGCGATATAGTTTAATGCTGTACCAAAAATAACGCAAAAAATATTAACACATTATATTAAATTAAATGTAGGTACTCTACTGTACTTATGTTTTTTTTTTTGTGGCGACTGTAATTATGGCAATAATCTTGTTGTTGACCGCAAATTAAGGAAATCAATGTACGTAGAGCGTAGTACTCAAAATAAGAGGAATTCGAAATAAATTCAGTTATTAACATGCATAATTAAGGGTTCTTGGCTTGCTTTCCGATTTTTTGGCATATTATGGCGAAGTCCGTTTTGAGTTAAGTGGGTGATGACATCGGTGCCCCCGTTTTTCGTTCGCTTGCTTGTATTAACCGACACACCGGCTTTAAAAATTACAGGCTACTCAAAAATATGATAATTAAGTACCGAAAAGTTTCATTTAATGTCTAAATGCAGAACGTACAATAATGCCTGAGGAAGCGCAAATTTTCCACTTCATTCCACTTAACATTATTTTGTATCGCACAATCTCAAGCACGTAGCAGAACCTAATAGTTGAGAAATACAAATACTAGTTACGTATCCGCAAATAAAAAAAAACACAACACAACTTTCAATCCTATAACAAGCAGTTAGGAATCCTGGTGCACTAAACGAATCAATCTTCTCCAGGAAACCAGTCGGGCAGTAAATCGAAACATATTACGTCGTAAACAGACAATAGTCACGCCCGGCATTGCCCAGCATTGCCCAGGATACATGAGCCAACATATTGTGTGAATCAAAGGCTAACGCCAACCGTTTCGCTTAACGATGTAGAGTTTTGTCGGGAAAGACAGGCGATTTGTGATCTTAACCGAACCAGTGCAATAATGAGAATGTTTCCTTGATATATAAGTGCTGGAAATTGTTGAGGAGGGTATGAAGGTTAAGTTCCTATTTCCAGAGTACTTAAATTATGGCTAACAATAACGAAAACTCAAAAAGAAAAGTGTTCTAGGTCGAAAGCTCAGTAAAACCCTTCATATCCAGGTGTCAACAAAAGTGTAAGAAGAGACGATTGTTTTTCGCTTACACAAAGACACAATATCATTCTTAATGCTGATATCGATACAAATCTGATTATCGATGAAGAGAAAAAACAATGCAACATCGACATATAATCAACACAGCTCCAATACCGTTTTATAGAAACCAGAGTACTTATTGCCGGAAAGTAAATCGACCCGTAATAAACTTAAGTCCAACAATACTTAGCTAAGACAATGGAGGTTTAATAGTCATCGTTAAACCGAACTCAACGCGTTACTGGTCATATAAACAAGTAAGCTCTTCCTGTAAACACTAATGATATGCAAATGGGCCAATTTAACTGCATGTATGCCTACGTCTAATTAGCAATTAATTACGTTAGTGGCATTTATTTTGCGTTTGACAGAGAGTTTTAGTTTTCACAATTAGGGTGCTGTTGAACTAGTGCGTAACATTTGGAATTATTTAGATTTCTGAAGAAAGATTAAGTATTATAAATTTTCGAAATTCCGAAGACAGTTGTGTGTATTTTGAAATTGGTTGCTTGATAGGTGTGTAAGTACATAACAATGTCAGTATCCAGTATCATAATAAATGTATGCTTGCTATGGCTAGTGGAAGTCACAATAAAATAGCGTAATGCATGTTTTATCAAACTAGTGCATATGCTTGTGTACTTAGGTAAGTTATTTTTTATGTTTGGAGGCTTTATTTATTCTTGAGTATATTTTTTAATTTTTTAGGTAGATTTTAAGTATTATTGGTGTGTGCTAGCTGACATGTGACATTAATTTGATGTAATGGATTCCTTGTTTATACAGAGTGTAACGGAAAGGGTATATACATCCTTAAGGGTGTGCTACAGACCATCAAACTGAACATGTTTCTCATCATAAAAAAAAATTGCTGCGAAAAAAAATATTGCTGCCCATACATTTGTGTCGAACAGGTATTGCAATTTTCTATGGGGCAGCAGATATTTTTTTGCTGAAAAACATGTTTTATGATGAGAAACATGTTCAGTATGATAGTCTGTACCACACCCTTAAGTATGTATATATACCCTTTCCGTTACACCCTGAATAAACTTGAAAACTATTGTATAGAATCTGGTTCTTCTAACCTAACAGACAGATGTGTTGCTGGGGAGTTTGTTCCGCCACTTCTTCTTCCCAGCTAAAACACTAGGAAGTGGCGAAGGGCGGGCGTTTTGGGGGACTGTCTCTTGTAATTTTGACGTTCAAAAAGTGCTCATTATCAGCCTAGTTTGAATAAAAGACATTTGATTTGATTTAACCGACTTCAAAAAAAGGAGGTTATCAATTCGACCTACATGTATGTAATATGGTCAGAAATACACAGTTTTTATACATGTTAGTCTATACCAGCTTCTAAATATGTGTGCCAAATTTCATAAGTGTATGTAGATATGTTTGTTTGTATGTTTGTCCACGCATATCTCAAAAAGTATAAGTCGGATTGCAAACATGTTTTTAGTTGGATTAGGTATATTTCAACTTAGGGAACAGTGCAAGTTTCATCGAAAGCGGTTCAGTAGTTTGGTTTTTAAATCAACGTAGGTGGAAAAAAAATGTCATCCAAGTAAACGTAAAATAGGCATTCTATTTACAACTAACTTCTAGTTACAATGTAAAATTGATTCATGATAAGAATTTGTATGGTAAAGTTTTTTTTTTACACTTTTTAGTTTTAGTAGGTATACTAAAACTAAAAAGTGTAAAATAAAAAACTTTTTGCAAAAAAAAAACCGTCTTCCAAAAAAACGTTAGAATAACTTTACTTTCAGAAGTCGGTAGCAAAAAAGTGGAATGAATCAAACAAAGTAAAGTTATTTTAAAGTTTTTTATGAAAACTGTTTCTTTTTGCAAAAAGTTTTTTATTTGAACGTTAGCCCTGAACTACGATATGATTGGAAAATCCCAAAGAAGCATTTCATCGTATGTTCGCACCTAAATTGTAGTCAGTAGCACGCAACCCTTAACTGGATAAACCCAGAGTGAAAATAACAAATTAACATATTACACAATCGTTAACGTTGATAGATGAACACTTTAGTTTGTAAACACCTTTTCTTTTAATATTTATTTGATCAAACTGTGGAATGTCGGTAATTTTTATGTTATTTAGTGACTGTTTAGTCGCGTGCAGATTACGGAGTACTGAGCGAGTTATTTTCGTGCTCTTGTGTTGCCATTAAGATGCTTCACATTGCTTTATTATAATCGAGCACATTTCGCTGAATCAAGTTATAGGCCACGTTCACACTGTGACATATCAACCTATACATTTCTCGCTTTGAATAGAATTCCGTAGTTTGTAAGTTTACATGCCCTGCCTGGAGGCCTTACACTTACAAGGCGGGTACAGGACAGTCCGTTTAAGCAGACGACAACCTCCTAGGTTGAACTGCGAGACGCCATTAAAAAAAAATGATTTTCGTACAATTAGAGGTCCGCATTAACTAGTTTTGTATAGCCTGACTGGTTCCCGTGCGTACGAAGGGCACACTGCTCACAGAACAGTAGGCCGATGGGGCTAGAAAGGTTCTGGAGTGATGACCACCTACCGGAGGACACAATGCTGGAAGACCTCCTAAAATGTGGATTAATGGCCTGGTGGAGGATGGGGAAATCCGATAGAAACAATTAGCAATTTTCAATTAGCAATTTAATTATGTGTAATGAAACTGACCATCTTTAACCTGAATGACGTTGTAATTTATTTATTTTATTCTCATCTCAGTTTTCTTAATATTTTTGCACACCTCGCATGGTTATAATAGAGTGTACTTTGTGAACTTTTTGTAACATCCTCTGAAGCTGTGTTATGCAAATAAATTATTTTTATTTATACAGCCATGAGTGTCTTTCAGCTGATATCTTGATATTGAAGTTCTAACTTCAGGCCAAGTTTATCAGTCAAACGTTGATACGTCTGACTGCTGTCTATAGAGAAACTGTGATAAAATTTTTGTATTGTAGGGCTTTGGGTTTTACTGCATACTTGCATTGATAAGTACAGTCAGTGTGGGAAGACAATCTTTAGCTTATCCCGCATTGCATTATTACAGCCTTACTCTGCAGTACGAAGCTGTACGTTGATTCTGTAAAATTCAGACGACAACTCACATCTCACATCGCTATCCACTGTCACTTCGCGTAAGGTTCAAAATGACCTTGATTTTGTAGCCAAGGGAGCGTCGAAGTGACGGGGGAATTACCTTACAGAATGACACTTCTTACGTCATCTCATACTTTATCTGTCATAATCTCCCTGTTAATTTAGTTCAACTCGCTGACACGCTCGTAGTGGTGTCGCTAGTGTAAATTCGAATTATCAACCGGGTTTTTAGAATGCCAATCAAGAAACTCACAACGGATTCAGATTCGAAGTTCTAAGTGAGGTCTTACAGAATCACACCGCTGTACCCAGACCATGGTCTCCTTTATTAGCAAGATATTCATTACCAACCCATAACACGATACTTGTTATCATCGGAAGGCCTAAAAGAGAAACTATTCGCGAGAACTAACCGCTCGAGTTTCATACTTCGTTTATCAATATTATGAATGCGATACCACAAATAGAACTGTTTATTGGATTTTGATAAATGTTATTAAACCCCATAGAAGGCGAGCTTGCATAAATATCGGATATAATACACGTTTGCATGGTGCGTGGAAACAGGGACTCGCTCGACCAATCAAGCTTAACAAAACAAGTTTATACGGATCTCTCATTGTATGGGAAATCTTTAAAAAAGCGAGGCCATATTATACTGGAAATATATACCTTGAGGTGTCACCGTGTGTACATTGAAGCTGGTATTATTCAAATGAGATAAACTAAGCTAAGCTGAGCTAAGCCAAGGAATTTCAAAGTCGCCCCAGACAAACTAACCGAGAGCCGACTCGTATTGTGGTCACATGATGTGAAGAGACGAGGAACTTATAGTGAAGAAAGCATTGCAACTACCTGAATATAAGAGAAGTATAGGACGACCTCCCGATACACTTTCCGACCTCGTCGTCGAGGGCCGTCGCGACGTCCCGGTCCTTGCCCTCCCAGACCCACGCTCGAGCCAGCCCGCGATGATTTCATTTTTTTTTTCAAATCAGCCCCTAAATAATGATATGATTCAGATCCAGCCTGTCCCAATGCTGCCCCTCCCCCAGCGACGCCCTAAGCCCTAAACCTTAGTGTGTAGTCACTTTGCTTGTAAGCAGTTCCATGGCTGGAGGCCTTACACTCAAGGCACCCACAGGATAGTCCCGTAAAGCAGACCATAACCTCCTAGGTTGAACTGCGCGATGCCATTCACAAAAAAAAGATCTCCGGATACGTGGTGGTCTAGCATGACGAAACTCCTATTGCAGGAAGAACTGCCCAACCCGTCCATGACAGATTAGAATAGAATAATGTTGATTTCTGAGTGAATGATACATTAGGATCTTAAAATTAAACAGTTTCACATATACTACCGTTGATTGTGTTGCTCCAGAAGATTAGGAGAACCGATCCCACCTAAAGTGGGATTAAGCTAGGAAAAATAAGAAGATTAAGCTAGGGAATAGATCACACTCACAAGAGAAACGAAACGAAATAAAAGTTTGTGAAGATGTCTTAAGAGATCTTAGCTCTCTGTTTGAAATGTAGCTCGGTGGCAACGGTGGTGATATTGATTAGTCTATTTTATGCGTATGTGTGTATCAGTATCTATGTAAGTATGTATATACAATTTCGAAATTAATTACAAGTTTTTAGATATAATTTTGTACCCTATCACAATGTTGTCCTTTTTAACCTAATGGTTGATTGGTAGAGAATTCATAGTGGCACTAAGTCCGCCTATGTACCACTATTGTACATGAAGTTTAAATAAATAAATTAAATTCTTGGCATCGCAACAAACGCAAGCGGACAAATCTGTTTTCTAGGAATAAAACCTTTTTTTATTCACTTTTAATTACTTAAGTAGATTATACTAATAAGTTAATGCTATCAGAATGCGCTCCCTCATCGCTAGATTATCTATTTACGTATTCAGATATCCATTAAATGCTAGCGTTTCATGTATAGGTAATTAGAAACTCATTAAAGTTTATAGGTATGCCGTGTTTGTTTACGAGTTCGGTGCAGTTGATTTATTCCAGTAGTTATAAATGCGGGAAAACCTGAATTATAGGACTACTGTTAGTATAAAATATGTTTTAACTTTTAACTTGCCATATTCTAGTTTATTATACCTGAATACCGTGTTTACATGAATTACGGGCCAAATTGAGCTCTTCATCTCAATTGGCGTGTCATAATTAAAGATTGATAAATAGGTCTTCATTAATCTTAATAGTCTTGCGTGTGTCAAGAATTTATTCCGTAAAGTGGTTTTAAATATATATTTCTGCACTTGATGGAAATCTTTAGATTGGCTTGGTTTCTTCCCATGTACCTTCTGAAAACTTAGAGAATTATGTGGATTGACAGCACCGAAAGCCCCATAAATTACCAGAAAACCCCAAAATTGGCTACCATGTTTTATTTGAGTTAAATGTTTTTAAATTTATTTTCAGTATTAAGACTTCAATATTAAAGGTATTTCTTTTTACAGTCATTTTTTTTTGCTAATTATTATAAGTAGGTACCTAATAGGTACAATTGAAAAATGTATTTCGCACTTCGACTCCCTTAAAGGCGGAAACACACCTACGTGTCGTGGCGTGTCGTGACGCGCCAGAAGCTATCGGTTTCATACATCGTTGCGACACGACACGCCATGCAAATATGTCCCTAACCATATTAAATGTATGAAACCGATTGCGTCACGACACGCCACGACACGTAAGTGTGTTTCCGCCTTAACACTTAAACTTAAATAGGTAATTTTCATCTTGTTTCAAAAGCAAAAGGTAAACTTTGATAAAAAAAATACATAATATTTATTAAATGCATGTTTTGTCATTAGGTAAGTGAATAATATCTACAAGCCTTAGAGTACATGATACAGGAAATGCATTCTTACCAACAGGTGAACGGGACACATAGCAAAAACACCGTTCTATTGGACATGAGCCACATATCCCATTTATTGTAATACCTAAGTATGTGTTAGTACATAACTAACTGCTATGTGTTAATTATATGCGTTTTTCTTTGAATTTTTGCCTCATTAATCGACATTAATGAAGTTTATTTAATGGCTAGTTTTAGTTTAAACTGTCTCTGTTGCTTTGATAATTTAATTGCTGAGTATTCTTGAACATCATATTTTGAAAATGTATGCGGTCTGTGTTCACTTGCTTATTAAGTTGTTTTCATGTAGGTACTATTTTGGTTGCTGTACCATTGTTGTAATTATATTTGTAAAAGGGGGGGATGTTTGGTGTTATGGCAACATTGAAAAATACATACTTACTGTCATACAAGATGGACGATTATGGATTGTTTTATTTTATTAATTCCTGTGTTTAAACATGGTAGTCCCAAGTAGGGAATTAGTTGTGGTTTTATGTAGTTTTCAGTGAGCTTTGGTTTAGTGGAGGGTGCTTCTTGCACGATAAAATTAAATAGGTAATTCAGATTACAAATCTATTCTTAAAATATTATAAAGCTGAAGAGTTTGTTGTTTGAGTTTTTAAACTGACACGGTCAGTAACACTATCAATAATAAACATGGTAAATTTCCCGTTACAAATATTACCGTCAAAAGGGGTGAATTTGAATGGCATCAACCATTGAAAGGTATTTTCATATTATTGGTAGCATAAAAATACTCTACTATTTATTAAATTTAAATTTAAATTAAATAAAATTAAATATTAATTTAATATTTATTTTAATTAAAATTAAAGCTTTGTTTAGTGTATGTACTAAGCGGTCTACTTAGCGGTCCCCCGACGCTACGACGCTTGGATTAATTTTATTTTTGTTCTTTTAAAGGTTTTGTCTGTCGGGAGTTTTTTAAATTTTTCATTTAATTTTTATTTCATGCTTTTTAAACTTAAATTATTTTTTCTTAGCCTTGACTGTCCCACTCCTGGGCTTAGGTCTCCTCCCATTCCTTCCACTTTTCTTGGTGTTGCGCCTCTTCTCGCTTATTAACGAAAACAAGGAAAGTTATACACTTTAAAAAATCTCTAGCTCTTAGGGGGGAGGCCCCTCTCCCCCCCCTCCCGGGTGTGCAGCCTCCCCCCGCACTTGTAACCATGGTCATCGGCCCACGGTTACACGTGACAAGAATTCAAATTTCGAATCGATCAGACCCGTAGAAGTTGTTTATATACCTTCATCAACTAGAAAAGACTAAACTAGAGATTTTCTCGAAATATAGCTAAGAACACTCTCGATTAAAATACCTTTTAAATGACACCAATTTTATCAAAATCGGTTCATCCGTTTGGGAGCTACGATGCCACAGACAGACACACAGATACACAGATACACACGTCAAACTTATAACACCCCTCTTTTTTGGTCGGGGGTTAAAAACAGACATGATCCCAATAGCTTTTTAGTTATGAATTATTTGTATTCAACAATGAATTCCTATTCAAAGTTTTGTCCCTACTCTACCCTGCATCCCTATTCACCCCGTGAAATGGTATTGATAGTTAGTTATTTGGTTGAACGCGCTAATTTCAGGAAATACTGGTTCCAATCGAAAAAATATTCTGGTTTTAGATAGCCCATTTATTGAGGAAGGCTATATGTTATAATACCAGCACGCTACGGCCAACAGGAGCGGAGCAAACGAAGTTGCGTGTATTTGATAATAAATGAAAACTTTTTGACATATTATCTACTGCTATTGAGATGCATATTATGGCGATTGATAAAATCGTAAGCCTAAAAAAAAGTAAAATACCAATGCTATCTTAATTGTAGAAAAAAGAAATCAAGCAAGAGTGCACCTACAACACACGTTCCATCCCAACAAAAACGTGTTAAATTCCAACAAAATGAATCTATTTACATGAACCGTTAGGTACGTCCTCATAAAATAACATCGATAAAAGTCCCAGCACCACCTTACAATTTGCTCGGCATCTAATTCGAAAACGTTTAAATATACAAGATGTAATGCTTACGTTAATATTATCGGACGTAGAGCAATAATAACAGCTCCCGGACATGCGATCGTTGATCGTGGGCTGTAGCACATCACTAGAGATCCATAGAGGTGTGCTGACAACTAGCCGAAGGAAATAATCATCTCGCCTCTGTAATGCCAAGTCCACTCCCTACTACATGCGTTTAGATAAATGGCGGGTGTTTACTTTGCTGGTACCTACATTCTTATTTCTTTTAAAGAAACTAATAAGTAGGTGTCTTCTAAGGAAATACCTAAATACTCCTTATGCGGCCGAAGTAATTCTTCTCAAATTATTGGTCATTTTTGTAGGAACAAGTATTCGTTTCACAATGACCTGAATGACCCAATCTCCGCTTTCTTGGGTCAGGATCCCGTATTGAATGACCGCATCGCGTATTTTTGTACAGCCTACAACAGAACCTACGTTTCCTATAGGCTTTACTGAAATCCGTTACCGTGGGCACCCACGTAACAGTTTTCAATATTCAAGGCACAATACTAAGATGTTTGATTGACAGCCACACACAAATTATGAATACGGTATACATTAATACCCCATAAATTATTTCCATGCCTTCAGAAATATTGATTACAAGAGCAGAAGAAACGAAAATCTATCAAGGAAGCATGTTTCTCGATGTTGCACGCTCCAAAATTTAATTATTTCTTTTGACTAAAACTATAAAACTACAATGACATTAGTTACAGTTAGTACAAATTACCACACAGCAGATGAGTTCTATACAAAACCGCAATATATTACATCATCCAATAAGAATTTCTTTCGAATAACGCAATTAAAATTCACCACACCTATATAACAGAACCATTTGAATAGGTTTTATACATAAATAGGCGAAAAAAAACAAAATATACGTCGTCTTAGTGATGTGAATGCCCGCCGTGACAATAATATTGATCTTGTTCGAGTAAATCACATTAAGTTACATGGAACTTAAAATTATTGTTGCATTTTTGGTAACTGGTAGGAACATACGTCATTTTTCTACCAAAAGTGCAACAAAAATCAACGGAATTGAATGGTTGAATTTCTGAAAACTACCTCAATATTGTTTCCGAACAATACCTACCGGTATTCTTAAATATAGTTCAATATTAACACTAGCATGAGGTGAATAACCTGAGTGTTTATTCGGCCTAGCTTTTTGGAAGATCTTTTTTTTTTTGTGAATGGCATCTCGCAGTTCAACCTAGGAGGTTGTCGTCTGCTTAGCCGGAATATTCTGTGGGCGCCTTGAGTGTAAGGCGTCCAGGCAGATAAAGAAACTTACAAACTAAGCGACTACACGACCTGTGGGGTACGATCCTCGGCTTAGAGTGTTTTTTGGAAGATCCCCATCAGTGGATTCTGATGTACTGACTCGAAAGAGAGATGATGATGGATGAAATCATGGTACCACAGAAATGTGAAAATAAGAATATGCACGGTGCATAAAGAACCTACTTTATCTACAAAATAATTTGACCAGTATTTTTACTATACAAGTTGTTATTTTGCATCCTCGTCAAAATTCAGGAAGTTGTCACAAAAGACGTAAACATAATCAATTAAAATTACGGTACCTAGTTAATTATTAATAAACACTGTTTTTTTTTTAAGTTTGTTAGTATTTCAGAGTAACCCTCTTAACGTGGTTTAGGGAATAAGAAATTATTGAATATACGTTTGAGATTCTTTTTATGTGTGGAAGCCCGGTTATAGGGCGAGAATCAGACGGGCTGCGTTTAAAACATAGGTGGTTACTTACCGATTTCCGTAAATAAGAAAAATAATAAAAATGCCCCAATTTATTATTGATTCGGGACGAGAATCACTAGCATAGTTACGTCCTTGAATTTGACGAGGATGCAAAACAACACCTTGTATAAAGAAATTCATCGGTTTTTACCAAATCATGACGTTTCAGAATGTCGCTTATAACAAGAAATAAGTACCCACTTATCGTATCAGTAAAGATGACTCCCAAGCAAGCTAAAATCAGCCCATTACAACAGCCGAACTGAACAGAAATGAACAAACATAACAGGAAAGCCTGTCCCAATAAACAGTAAGCCAGACAGCGAACATAAACAGACAACGATCTATTCTATTGTATTGTTGTATCGCATTGTTAAGCCTACGTGTTCCAGCATACGTGGTACTGGCTGGTACAGGTCTGAGCTTCAGAAACAGTTGGCGGTTATGCAGTGGTTTAGGAGGAATGCAGCCACTGGCACACCGCGATAACCTTGAGGTAAGGTAGCGGGTAAGCGAGAGCGGAGCGATTTGTATCAAGAAGTGTTAGTTAGAAAAGTTTTTAGTCGATAGTGTAGTTAGTGTGTATTATTAGATCATATTTTGTACCCTATCACAATCATCATCATAATCATCAGCCGATAATGTTCCCACTGCTGGGACTCAGGCCTCTTCACAACACACTCTGTCACATGTCTCGAATTTTTAGTTCTAGGACATACCGCTGGCACCACTGGGCCAGCCCTGCTCCCCCACTGGGCTACCGCTGCTCCCCACATCAATCACAAGAGATTGCCTTGTGGCATCTAGTCCACCTATGTACCGTCTATTGTAGGTACATACCGTCTATTATAGCACCATGGTAATCATTATCATCACATGTTATAGCTTTTTAAACCGACTCCAAAAAGGAGGAGGTTCTCTATTCGATTGGTATTTTATTTTTATGTAAGTACACCGATTACGCTAAGATTTATGATCCGATAACGTAATTCTTCTTTAGTTTGATGCGGAATAGTTGCCATTTGGTCCCATAAAAATTTAACATAGTTTTTATAACTGTTTTAGGGTCGGCTTCCAGTCTAGTAGGATACCCCTGAATGCCAGTATTTAATCATTAAAAAAAAAAAAATGAGCTTTGTTTTCATGGTAAGTATTTCAATTTCGACTTGATGTAAGTGCTTGAGTTTATTACTGTTTAACTGTTAATAAAATTGCCACCGTTAATTAAAATCTCTGTTAATTGTTATTAATAATTTTATAGCTAGTAAAATTCGCTTTCCGTTTTTCCCACTTTTCTAGACATTAAATGTAATTATATTATAATTTGCATGTCATTCATAGTGTGGCAGTTAAATTTATGGGAAAATATTGCACAAGCGAAGGATTTTAATTACACTTTTGCTCACAGACGGTTTTCGCAATAAATATTAAATAAATTCATTAGGAACTAAAAGTATGAATACGAAAATAAATCATCCAGAGCCGGGTATTTCCCTTAGAGATAATTATTCATTTAATCCTAACGCATAAATATCCTTTTCAGCAACATAAATACGAGTACCAACATAAATACGAGTGCCCACATAAAACGAATAGTTGCATTCACGAGCTACGGAGCTATCCATCATTTTGAGGTCTTCTGTTCTGCTACATGTAAAACCATGCTTAAAAAAAGGTCCTTACAATATATCTATTAGAACCTGTTGATTACAAAATAAAACTAATTATTATTTATCACTTGTCAATTGAACCCATACGAGAGTTGTCGATTTGTGTTGTGTAGGCTGTCAAACTGCAAAATCCACACAAAAATATTTGGAAACCGCTCCACTAAGTCCGCACCCTAACAATTACAATATACCGGCAAGCTGACCGTTGAAGAATAATATTAGGTGGATAAATCCAACGGTATAAGCCCACAGGTAAGTCAGGCAAGTTTAGTAACCGCCGGTAGCTGATGAGTCTCGTTACTACGGTTATACGGTACTTTAGTTAGTTTGTCATGTTCTCTCCACCTTCCACGCCAGATGTACGCTATTTTAGGAACGAACGGTTTTCACCTGGTGTGGTCAAGGAAACAGGGGTCAAGGCCCTGGGGAATGAAGTTTGTCAGATTCTGTAGTGGAGTTTCTAGGCCGGAATAAATTATGTTTAGTATTTAAAGATACTAGCTGCTGTCCGCGAAAATTTTAAAGGGGTTTAGGGGTATGAAACATAGATGTTGGCCGATTCTCAGAGTCAGACCCACCCGATATGCACACAACAAATTTCATACCAATCAGTTCAGCCGTTTCGGAGGAGTTTGGTAACAAACACCGCGATACGAAAATTTTATATGGTTAAAAGTGAAATATTAGCATTTGACATAATGACAATTATTCACGTAACATCGATTCTGAAACTATGATGGCATGACCAGCATTGCTCTTGCAGTAAAGGATTTGTTTCATTGCTGAAAGTCGGGAGCAGCAATCACAGCGCTGATGGACGCTACAGAGGACGCCAAACTATTGGCTCAGTTCTTGGCCGACACAATTTAGATTGCTATCGACATGCTAAGAAGAAGAAGAAGTAACTAAATACCAGACAAGTTGACTTAAAAAAAAACACAAGGTTTAAATCCCTATCTTAGCAGAAACAGATGTGTTAGGTGATCGAAATAAAATTTTAATTTATGTAAATATAAAACAAAGTAGATATCTGTTTGTGGCATATTATGGGTTTCTCAAACAAATTCCAATTTTCTAATAACTGCGATGAATCATCAAATTACAATATTCTACGACGTGCTATTAACATTCACCAGAATTAGTTTAAAAAAAGTATAAAATTACAATCGTAAAAACAATAAATTAAGTAACTGTTACTATATTGATAGGGTATTACAAGTCGATACAGAATCTGTATCATTCAATCAAAGTTAGATAAAGAAAGTAGAATAGATTAGGGTACTCCCTTTCTTCTCCTAAAATCGTTTGTCCGAAAATCATTATCCATAACACGTTTGCTATAAACTTCAGTAACCATAATGTTCAAAATCCCGAAATTTTGTTTAAGATAATTATCTTTAGTTCGAAAAGTATTCTGTTATAATATCAAGTACTATAATTATTGAATCTCCTAATTTTACAAGACCTAAAGTCATATGTCCTAAGTATTGTGTTAAATAATGTGTATTATTCCGAATGTTCATTTATAATATTTTTTTTAGTCCTAAAACATTTGCTAAAAATTAGGTTTTACTGACAGTAACGAATCGCTGTAAATCCGACTCCACGCAGTCTTGTCTGCCCTACCCCTAGAGTGTAATTTAAAATCGCGTAGGCGCGGAGGGGCGAGGCGGCCCGCGAGTTCAGGAGCAGGTGGTTGTAACACTCGCCGCCGCGGCTGAGGCTGGCCGGCCGAGCCGGCCAGCAAGCCGAAGCTGCGGTGGTGGGCGTTAACCCATCTGCGACGATAAACTCGCGAGGGACCGCCGGAGCGCCGCAGCGCCGGAGCCGTGACAGAAACCATGCCTGCTGCATGTTGCATGCTTGCATGATTGCTTGCATGCTGCATGCTGCGTGCTTGCTTGCATGCTGCATGCTGCGTGCTTGCTTGCATGCTGCATGCTGCGTGCTTGCTTGCATGCTGCATGCTGCGTGCCTACTGCATGCTTGCTTGCAAGCTGCATGCTTGCTTGCATGCTGCATGCTTGCTTGCAAGCTGCATGCTTGCTTGCATGCTGCATGCTTGCTTGCTTTACAAAAACCACATGTTCACAATCAACTGCTTTATTGAGTACATGTATAAAATATTAAGAATATTATTATTATAAATAAACATTATGTAATTTAAATTTAGGACTTATAACTTTTATAGAAAACATTTTTATGTCTTTTGTATATTTTTGATTGTAATATTTATGACCAACGGATTTAGGTCATATTATATTTAGGGATTTCAATTTTATGGCATGTGATATTATGTGATGTTAAGTTCGGGTGAATTATCATTCGGACAAATGATGATTAGGACAAAAAAAGTTATGGCACCTTAAATTATGGATAAAAAAGTTAGGTGACACAATAGAGAACCATAGATTAGACAATCTTCAGCTTCCAGGGAAAGTCAAAACACACGAAATTGTCTGAGTAAAGAAGCACATTTTTTTTGCCTTAACTGACACACTGCTGGGCAAAGGCCTCCCCCGATTCCCTTTCACGACCTCTTTTCCCGTGCCTCCTCGAACCAGTCCTCGCAGTATGAAGTACTTTCAAAGAGGAATTATTTTTTTCAAAATTAATAGCTCCAAGGATTTTAACTGCTACGTTTGAAAAGGGAGCAAGACTTGTCTCAAGTTGTCTCTAACAACGTTTTATCTTCGAAAGTTCTGAAGAGTCGCAAAACCGAAAAGTATGTAAACTTTTTGGAAATTTTGTGAGTTTGTTTGGGCACTAGTTTATAAAATTCGTTGATCGTCATAACTAGGGTCAGCGACCTCTCTGATAAAAAAATAAATCTGTAGTCGAATGACGTCGATATTACGAAGTATATTATAATTTTTTGATTAATTCAATACTTTTTTGGTCGGAGCTCTTGAGAACATCTTGCGAAATTCGATACAAACATCATTAATTTTGTTTTACTACGCCATGTATAAAATCCATGTTCAGATGCTTATCGGGCCCTTACGTGCAAGAACTATTTATATTTAATATGCTTATGGGAATTACTAAAAATAGTACTTAATAATATTAATTTTAGCGTAAGCAGAAGCTTGTTTAATTATTATTTTTATTAATTGTTAATTTATTTATCATCAGTTGTCGTTATCTTCAATTTATTGGTCGTTTTAATGTGCATGCTTAAATATTGAATGAATATTTAAATTGTGCTCAGTAAAATATAATTGAGTTGAATTAATAAGTCAGAGTTTGGTTTAAAAACTCTTTATATAATATAAAAAAATACTTATTGGAAGGGATATCAAAGGTTATACAAGAAAGTAATAAAATAAATATCATACCTAAAAAGTTGTTGGGTGTGAAATGGATAGGTACGCTTTTTCCAGTATCAACAACTGCAAGATAAAGATAAAGATATATTTATTGCATGTGTATATGTATTTATAAATAATAAGTACACATAAATAGAATACAAAACTTGTTGCTTATATCAGTAGCACGCTTAATATACCACCTAATATGTAATTAACTAAGATTAATTTCCCCAAGAAAACCTTTTGATTCTTCTCTTGAAAAAGAATGCCGTTTTGGCGGGAATTGTAAAAATCAACCTTTCTTTTTTTTATTTTACACATGTCAAATATTTGAAAAAGAGTTTTTATAAACTCTTTGGTTGTCATTTAAATCAAATACATCAATAAAATTAATATCACAACAAATCTTATTATTATTTAGAAATCAACAGTTGTGGCTGTAACAGTGGATTAATCGAATCTGAACCAAAGGCTAGCTGTTAGAGCATTCGATTCAAGGCTATGCTCACATTTGCACATAAGCTGTACTAATACTTTTGCATAGGTACTCACTTTTATCCATAGGGGAAACCAGAAACTACATAATGCCACCTGCTATACGATCGTTACAAATTCTATTTGCTTCATCTTCTTCGATTACAAAAGCATGAATGCTTCTAATGAATTTACTTCTAATTAGGTTCCCCAATTAAAGTTAGAAATAATAAATCTAGATCTGTATTGGCGCCAAAGCTGCAAATGTTGGCGGGAACCTGATAGATTTCCTGGCGACCCAGGAATGTTGTACAAAAGCCCGACCACGACTACAGTCGATGCGCCTCTTGCGTCTACCACACAGTCACACGTTTCCTTCGCGCGAGTCCCATCGCATTGCGGTGACTAATGGCATGCTGTAATTGTAAACCGCTTCTTTCAATTTTTTTCCCGCTGCCTTTGCACGCACGCATCGCTTGAAGGTGGAGCTCGTGGCCAAACAGTAAAGCGAGGTATCGCGTCGCATAGTAAGACGGAGGCGCAATCTGGCGGCCGTAATGGCCGGTATGCACATTAGCGCTGATTAACTACGGCGCCCATTGCTGCTAGGGTTCCCAAAGTTACCGCCTTCTCAAAGAACGATTTTGAAACACGATAGCTAGAAATTGTGGGGTTTGTTGATTTATTTTTATATTTATTCAGATGTTCTAGCAATTCCTGTTATTTTTGGATAGCTAATGGAACAATTGTTTGAAAAGGCCATTTAGCACAACATTTAATAAATCCAAATTGACGTAACCTCTCTTTTTTTTCCATGAAGCGTTGAAATCAGTCCTGTTTTTTCATAAAAGTAAATATTCAGAGGCGGGACTTGCCATAAGCTTATTGTGCGGTGTGTCCAAATCAGGAATAAGTGCTTTGATTGGCAAATATATAGTTACAAATATATAGCACCGCTGCCTGCCTCGTTAGTTGTGGTCGAGTTTGAGGTCCTGGGTTCGATTCCCAGGTAAGGCAAAGTGTAATTGGGTTTTTCCATCAGGAATTTCTCAGTAGCAGCCACGGAGTCTGGGTGTGTGCTCGGTTGATGGCAATAGGCTCGGCCCCTATTAGGGTCAGTTCACACCGAGACGCGACGCGACGCGACGCTGCGCGCACATTTTTAAAGAGCGATTCAAAGTATAACTTTATTTTCTACACGAAAAGATACACATTTCGTTGTGAGAATTCAGAATACGTTGCGCCATGCAGCGCTGCGCCGCGCGACGGCTCGCGGCGTAGAGCGACGCAGCGTCGAGCGGCCTCGTGAGGTAGATTTCAGTAGAATTCAGAATACGTTGCGCCATGCGAAATCACTGGCCTCTTCAAGTATCGTCGCGTCGCGTCTCGGTGTGAACAGACCCTTATATGGAACTTAAACATAACTGGCGAAATGTGGCTGTACTATTAGGTACACCTCTGCCTAACCCTAGGGGGATTACAGGAGTGATGTTATGTGTTACGTTATTTAGATTTTATTTAGAACTTCCTATTATTGCTAAAATACTTCGTAGGTACTAATGAAACAATCGTTTGAAAAATCCATTTCTCTTTTTGCAAGATAGCGATTGAAATCAGATCAGTACTTTGTTAGAGTAAAAGATCCAGATGCGAAACTAGGCATAAACGTATGATGCGTTCTGTCCAAATCTGGTCAAAGTCGTCTTCTCCTCGAGCTCTATACCTCGAACCCTTGGACAAGAACTTGTTTCTATTAAGAGAAATACTCAAAAGGAAACCAATACAAATTTTCAGGAGTTTCATCTTTGAGGTAGCCCTGTAGCTTGCGGGTACGCAACTGCACATGATCGGTCGATGCGCGAGCGCAGAGATTAATAATGACGAATAGTTAAAGATAATAGCTAGTTAACTTGGTTAATCTGTTTCATTTCAATCTTGTTACTCGTTGTCGTTGCTAACACACCTCGATGGGAACGCCATCTTAAGCCTTTTGCCATTGTACTTTATGAATGTGAGAATAATAACAGAATTTGTGCTGTCACAAACCTTTCAATGTTTTAGAGCCTCACGCTAATAGGGGATAATCCAATTTTTATTCTTTGTCCGTCGGGTAGTTTATTGAAAAGTATCGGACACGTATTTTTTCTTTTTTCACGTGGTCATAAAATTACGGAGATATATTGAGTTGAAATGTCGCATGTCGTAAGTTTTATACCTACTTGTGACGTAGTAAAACTCATTAAAGTTGGAGAGTGGGGCTCTCCAACTTTAATGAGTTTTAACTATTTTACTTTTGATATTTTGATAAAACAAAAAATACGTGTCTAATATTTTTGTATTACCTGTCTGACGGACAAAATAGAATGTCGTTTTCTTTACCCAGTCCGCACCCCTATTAGCACGGATTAATGCCTTGTTTAGCAGTAAAAGTTGGGTTAAAGACCACAACAATCATTATGTTAAGAAGGGACAGTGTGCCACCCTGTCGCCATGTCGCCTACAAATGCCAGAGTTTTATAGTGGTCATAAAACGCTCGCCATTCATCTAATAAATATCACCTGAAAGGAACTTGTAATACACAAACATTAGAAATTTTGCGACGATCAACGTTAATGCTAGGATAAGCGTATTCTTCATGCCATGTAGAATATTGTAGCACGCATGCAATGTAGAACTATAGGTAGGTACATCTTGAGTTAATTAAAAAGGGGTTTAATGACAGCTTATATCTACTACAAGGTGTTGTTTTGCATCCTCGACAAATTCAAGGAGGGAACTATGCTAATGATTCTCATCCAGAATCAATAATAAAATCGAAGATATTTTACGTGTGAAACCCCCTTGTTTTAAACGCTGGCCATCTGATTCTCGCCCTATAACCGCGCTGCCACACATGCAAACAATCTCAAACGTTCATTCAATGACTTCTTATTCCCTAAACCACAATAAGGGGGTTATTCTGAAATACTGACAAACATAAACAACTTAAAAAGTCAGCGTTTAATAATAATTAACTAGGTACCGTAATTTTAATTGATAATTTATGGCTTTTGTGACAACTTCCTGAATTTTGACGAGGATGCAAAACAACACCTAGTATAACTAAATGTTTAATAAGTAACAAAGATGGTACCTAATTAAGATTATAATTATTACTGGCCTCGAGTCTCCGACGCAAGTTTAAAATCCTTCATCAACCAAACATTAAGGAGATTATTTTACTCCTAGTTTACTATATTGAAGTATCTCATTCAGAACTAGGTCTGTCTTAAAAACGTAAAGCTATCTAGTAACTACCATCTTTTGCCTACACTTTATCTTCTATTAATCAACCAATTACAACTCATCTGCATGCCTAGACTTTTCTCAACAATGTTGGTCGGTGTTGGCTTCTAGTCTTACCGCGTTGCAGCTGAATACCAATATTTTACATGGAGCGACTGCCTATCTGACCTCCACAACCCAGTTAGTACTGGATTATTCAATACCCCTTTGTAAGGCTGGTTGTCAGACTTTCGGGCAGCTGACTACCTGTAGCTGGCTACCTGTACGACTGTTGAAGATCTATAAACGACGGCCAACGGCTTAACGCTCTTTCCGAAGCACGGAGGTAAGTCGGTATGTAATGTGTGGCCACCTATCCACAGACCAACCTAAATCAGCACGGCTAAGGACCGACCCGAGCGGCTGTTTTTATTAAACCACGAGCTCTGAATTACGAAAAAAAAAACAATTCCTACTACTGAAATAGATGTTGTTACACACGTGAATACCAGCATGTTATTTAATTCAATATCTCAAAACTAAGTAGGAACTAAATTATTAGCAATCTCTAAATTGAAGATAATGACATAAATTAAATGAAAAAAAAAAATCTTCTTTGCCTATTTAGTAAGGATTATGCCGAAAAAGCGAGAGTCTAAAGTTGTTTCGCAAAAAAGTGTTTAAATAATTGGCGAAAATAATGGCAACAATAATAGTAGTGCGTGAAATTATAAACAAAATTATGGATAATAATAGCAACTGAAGGAGAAACTTTATTTTTTTAAGTAGATCTCAGCTTTTTAAATCTATTAGTCTCTGTACAAATGTTAGATTATTATTTTTAAGTAGCCTGGGCCTGTGTAGGCTGTTATTTTCTAGAGTAATTGTTTCAACAACTTTTTATGGTTACAGCACTTTCTGAATTTAAATATTTGATGACCGCACTTTCTCATCCTTAACATGTGTAGTTGTACCTTCTTATATTATTCATAATTTCGCGACTAAATATTAACTATAAAGGGTGTAAATAGGCCCTTATCGTGGCTGAATGGCATTTTGTCCTCCCCGTCATTGCGATTGTTTTTTTCTGGACCTGTCTGGGAACCTTCTAGTTACGGAGATAAAGGAGGTTGAAGTTCCAACATTTTTTGAACCCAATTTCTTTTTAATACTAGTTTTTAAGGTTATACTTTAAATATAATACCTACTTGTTATTGTGATAAAAGTTAATGAGTACAGAAAAAATGTTTTTTTGGATAATTTGTTTGTTATCATGGGTATTAAGTGTCGATCACTGATTGCCAGTCACCCTATATTTGTTTTCCTATAAATGAAAAGATGTTTTTATTTTATTTATTCATTTTAATTAATTTTTAATGTTGTTAATTTATTTATTATTTAATTTAACTTATTTTAATTTGATTGTGAACATTTTATTTGACACAAGAAATGCTTATGCGTATTAATTGAATTTTTATAAATTTGTTATTTTGATGTTTTTAGTCATAATGTGGCGTGTTTCTGTCTGTGATTATTTAATTTGATAACATTATTTGTAAGTATACTAACTAACCAAATTATACATTATTGAGTCTGAAATAATTAAATTAAATAAATACGTCCATGGCCCCTTTACAATTCAATGCATCCATCAACCGTAAAATATTTTTTTAACCAACTAAAAACTCCTTTCCCAGCAATATTTTTTGCGTTGTTTGATATATAGAATGCTTGGATGGTTGACGGCTTTGTGAAGAGTCTGTTTACATCCTGAATAGAAATACTCATTTGGTGGTAATTTTAGTACCTACCTAGGGGTACCGTATTATAAAAATCATATCAAGACATTCTTAAGCAAGTCTTGTCATTGGTTAAATTAGCCACTTCTACATAAAAAAGGACGAGCACTTGGCTAATAATAGATAAGAACTCCCTTAAGTTAAATAGTTAGAAGAAAACTTCAACTTCCTGCGCTCAACGAATTCCTGCACCTCTAAACAGCCATAACGTGCAAGATTTTAAGATTGCATGTGCATAAGTAATGATAGTCTAACCCATCGCTCGAGATCACGATACTGGCCGATTAACCTCAGTTAACTGTAATAACTGCCGACGCCTGATTAACGAGACGCTTAAACCAAGTTTAAATAGTTCCTTAGCCATTCCCAAGTCAGCATGAAAATAAAAATTATAGACATGAAAAGACTAAAGTTACTTGAGAATAACGATTATACTTATTTTAAGCTTATCTCTAGGTTCGTTGGCGATAGCGAAACGAGGGTTTAACACGCTGCTAAGTTAAGATTAGCAATAATTTTTACATCTGATACCGCGCTCCGAGCTAAAATTGGTTCGCTTTAGATAATAAAATCAAATCATAAACTGGATTAAATCCTTCACAGAGCTCTAACAGGATGCGTATCTATTTCTTAACTAGATAGCCATTTTTGCTTGGACTAACTCTTAATATGGGTAGCATTAATAGTTATAACATAAGGATGGGTGACCATAATTACATACCGAGTATTCTCCATGCCTCGAAAAGCACGATAAGCCGATGGTCCCTTCTGTCATCTGTAGATCTTTGACAATCGTTACGAGTGACTACCCGAAACGATTGTCATACGATTCTGACTAGAAGCCAAAAGTCTGACATCCAGTCTTACCAAGGGATATCGTATTACCCAGTTACTGGATTGTGGTGGTCAGATAGGCAGTCCCTTCATGTAAAATACTGGTACTCAACTGCATCCGGTTAAACTGGAAGCCGACCCCAAGAGACTTTGCCAAGGCTAGGAAGATGATAATAGTTAAAACGCCAAAGTAGTGTAAAAATCCCTGTTTGGATATTACACACAATATAGTTAAAAAGCGACTCACAACACCATAAAGACGTAGAGTTTTATTAAATTGCTTTTATTTACTTAAGATGATAGTCTGCTGAATCGGGCGATTAGGGCTTAATTAAATAGGGCTACTCTCAATTACAACAATCTTGTAATAAAATCTACACCACATTAATCTCTAGCTCAATCGCTCTTATGATCGTGCGAAAATAATAATTACAAAGGGCTTTACAAATGAAACAAACAATTAATCAAAGCACGCTTTCTTTGTTTTCCAATTTGACTTAATTTAAAATTTCCGCTTATTAGAAACAAACTAGTTGGCAGAGCACATGCACATACAGAAGAAGAAAGCGTAAAACAATTAATTCGACATGTTATTGTACATGACATACAGTGATATGATTTTATCTGATTTTAGTTTTGTTACGTGCTCTCTAAGTATTTAGGGTGACTATCTGATCTTCAGAACACACTGATATTTAAAATAAAGCCGATTCCCGCCGTGTCTGTAAGTACCTACGGTTAGATCTTTTATAATACGCAACGGATTTTAATGCGTTTTTCATCAATAGACAGATTGATTCAAGAGGAAAGTTTATATGTATAATTTATCTCATAGTAATTTATTTAATGTATAGTTTATAACCAGATGGCAATTAGAAGCTAATTAAAACTAATAATGTTTAACGAAAGTAAATAATCAATTAGCTTAGCAGCATGCAAGGAAACGGCCGCAAAGAGAAAATGTTTGCTTTTTAATTAAAATAATAATTTAATACGTAACTACTGTCTATTAAGTGATGATCCTTATACAATACAATACAATTGTAATCCTTTATTTCTTCTTTACTTATGAGAGTCTGACCCGCGCAACTTCGTCTGCTTCATTTTCCCCGTTTTTGCAACATTTTTTATTGATGCTCAGCTCCTATTGGTCGTAGCGTGATGTTACCTATAGCCTTTTCCATACATGGGCTACCCAACACTAAAATAATGTTTCAATACGAACCAGTAATTCCCGAGATTAGCGCGTTCAACCAAACAAACTCTTCAACTTCATGATATTAATATTTGTATAGACGGTGCAGGTGGTGTCTTATAGTAACTGTTCCGAGTGACGAGCGTGATCAGTGATCGTGGGTTCTTACCCAGAGAGGTACGTTTCTACTGCTGTCAAAACGGTTAGGGAAAACAGGCATGTTCAAGAACAAATAATTCGAAGACATTTGTGGCATCTACCGAACCGCATGGGGCCCGCGTGGTGGATTAGAGCCCACTCATAGTGGGAATATACTAAAGCGATTAAGTATATTTATTAGCCACTGGACGGTGCATGAGGGTTCGATTCTCGGGTCGGGCAAATTATTATTGGGTTTTTCCATCAGGAATTTCTCAATAGCAGCCACGAAGTCTGGATCTGTGCCCGGTTAATGGCAATAGGCTCACCCTCTATTACATATAAACATAACTAGCGAAATGTGGGTGTTGTACTATTATGTACACCTCTGTCTAACATTTCGGGGATAAGAAGCGTGATGTTATGTGAGGTCATTAGGACGTTACTTTTTACTTAATTAAATGTGAAATTAATAATAACAGTGTCTTTTAATTTATCTTCTATATGTAGGGGTGCCATTATTGTTGAGAACTATAAAATAAAATAAAACTGATACGGGACTTATTAGTGGCAAATAAATAAAATTTTAAAATAAGGGTAGTAACGGTTTATTATAATAAAAAATCAATGGAAAACAACGACAAAAAAAACAATTCACTCCAATCATGATAAATTAATCGAAAACCAGTAGAACCACCAGGAAGAGGTTCCTGTTTCTTCGCCCAGTCATATTTTGACGTAGATTTTACTTTATTGATTATTTCTTTTTGTGTTATGACATATTCGTAAAGTTGGGCGCATGTTATTTTAAAATTATAATGGCTAAATAGAATTGCTTCAACTGTGTCAGTCAATAATCTATTTCTTTCGTCCATCCATTGGGCTGTCATAAGAGAAAATATTCTCTCAACATTTGCGTTGTGGGCGGGAATCGCAAATAGTACGTGTATATTGAAATATTGATAAACGGGACAAAAACGGGGTAAGTATTACAATACGGGACGTGATACTTAAATACGGTGACAGTCCGGTATATACGGGACGTATGGCAACCCTATCATTCTATATGTAAGGACCGTGTGAATAAATAATGATGGCAAAGTTTAATTATCAATCAATAAGGTATAAACTGAAGTCTATTAATATGAGAAACTTGACGTGGCCTGCTATAATTACACACGACTTTTGCTCTATGTGATACATTCTCGTTTTAATCTATTATTAATTAATAGCTCTTTAATTATTATGTAATCGCGTTTGAGATGAGTAAATAAAGTACTTACATAACTAACTGATGTTACATATATCACACATATTATGTATACATACTACTCCTATATAATTAGACATGCTTTTATGTCATTAAATAACAATTGCACAGACTAGGAGGGTGCAAATTTATGGGTTACGAAACGGTAGTTATCAACCGGGACGTAGCCACTAGCAAGATTGTACACCAATTTGTTTTCAAGGATTCTACACTAATATTAAAAAGAGGTCCAGTTTGTAAGTTTGGATACAGGGGGTAATCTCCAAGACTGCTCATCCGATCAAAAATTCTTTTGCAGATGGTTTACACTATTACCGAGTCCTATAGGATATCATATTTCTTCGACGTGAACGAAATCGCGGGCAGAAGCTAGTTAAATATAACTTTTTATTCAAGAATCTGCTCAGTGTTGCAGCTTCAAAACATCTTGGGATTGATAAAGAAAAGCCATGAATTTGACCATGAAGACGTTACTGGTTTTGGGGAAAGCGTTTGTAACTTGCTTACTCTCTGTCTCAGCCATGTTACTTTATTAGGTTCAATCACGATCACGATGTTATTTTACGTAAAACTAGAGATGTTCCGACTAGTCGGTAACGCCGACAATCAAGCCACTTTCGTAGTCGGCGACTCTTCGGCAAAGAGCGCCGACTATACGGCTTCTTAATTTGTATGTATTTCTCAATAAAATGTATGGAAGGAATTACACTTACTAAACAAAATTTACTATAATCTACAATAACAGTATTGCCTTTATTTTTCACTCAAAAACACCGCTCTGAAAAACACATGTGCAGACATCCTCCCAGGTGGCTGTTAATCAACAATATCAAACTGAGAGAGCCTCTAGAAGCTTTAAAACCGTAGTTGCTAAGAAGGTGTGACGTACATAAGCATAAGAGGCAATTCATAAGCGCCTTATTTAATGATTCAAAATGCGTTCTTAAAAATTAGATAAAGCAATATTGTCATGTATTATTACGGGTGTAAACACACTGTTTATCATTTCGATGCATAATGATTGGTTGACGGCTTTGTGATTTGTTCTTTAACACCCTGTATAGGTTCTATGTTCTGTGTTTGATACATAAAACGTTAAAAGTATTTTCTAAAGAACACCTGGCAAACCATTTTCCCATGTAAACAAGTCCTACCTGCCCTTATTACACGGACATAAAGATTATTCTGTCATAAATAGGTACCAGCCCATCACAATGTTTTTATAAGTCGTAATGCAGGTTATTACAACAAATATAACTATAACAAGTAGCTCAAGCGCACTTTACTATTCAGTGGTTTCAATATAAAGACAATAAAAGTTATCTTTTTACGAGTGGCTAATACCATGGCCACAACCTGCACGATTAAACGACAGCGACTGCGGAGAAAAAAAGCCTGTAATGCTTGCAAATGAGTCAATCGACAGGTTTCCAGTTACATATGGGTCCTCTATAGAAGTCTATTAAGGTACTATTTGATAATACACAACTCAACCGAAAATGTCGTATGAGCATCAGCTCATACGACATTTTCGGTTGAGTTGTTTAGTCACCAAGATGCAACTTTCTTGCTTGGTTGCAATCAGTGACAGCCTAGTGGTATGACTGTCGAACTGTCAAGTCATAGATCTTGAGTTCGCACTCTGTTTTTACGGATTCATGTGCGTATTGTATAATTATCAGTGAAGGTATAAATCGTGAGGAAACCAGCGTGAGTGAGACATATTTCTCGACGGCATGTAAAGCCAAGTCAGAGGCCCATCGGCGGCATAAAAACACTGATACTAGATTAGGCACTAACCACACGATAAAGAAAGAAGTTTGCCCACTTTGTTTACCCACAGAAACAGGAGACGCACGTGCGTGTCGCTTAATGCAAGTCGCATCGCCCAAGGCCGTAAACGATGGTCTAAGGGTACAGCTTTATAAGTGTGGTATAATGTGCGTAATGCTAACTGGCTAAACAACGTTGTAATAAATGGCGCCAGATACAGATATTTTACGTTTTTTTTTTTTTTTATCTTAAAATAAATTATTATGGATTTAAAACAATGTATATTAGGGCGAACGTTTGCAAACTTTGCAGTAGGTACTACGTTTATCAGTTGAGTCTGTAGATGATATGTTTATTCCATTGTAATGTTATTATAAGAAAAATTTTGGTACAAAAAGCTTACGATAATATTCTTTTCAGATTTTTCTTTTAACTTTAAAATATAGGTGATAACTGCATAGGTGGTAATTACGCTAAATATACGTAAATATAGGTATTAGGCTTTAATATACGTGGATTACCGATATTCCTAAAATCAAACTGGAAAATGTAAAACAAAACTTAATAGTTCAATTATGGTTTTCGGAATAGCATTTTCTCTTTCTAGATTCCTCGAAAGTTGAAACATGTTTTATGAGGAACGGTGTAAAGTTCTTCATCCTCTGTAGAAAAGGGAGGACCCTCCGACTAGACAGGTGTTATGTCTGGTGAGCAACTGCCCGACAGTTGTTGTCGTGTTTTTCTAAATAATCTTAAGTCGAGGTAAACTTTGCTTGCGACTTTTAGGAAATTGATGTTAGTTCTTCCATCGTGCCATAGATGGCGCTGTAGTACTTTTTGTTGTAAACTGCTTCTTGTAGGTCGCTACACATGCATATAATTTAGGTTTCAAAACACATTTCAGTGCTATCACGTCCTATACTAAAATGCTTGACGTTTACGAGATGAAACCCCCACGAAGAAGTTTTTAATGAATAACTTGGACCTTCTATGCAATTATTGTGTCAGTCGCTTCTGTCTTAGGGTAATTGTTTTAACTAAAGACTTCGATGTGACGTTTGGTATTTCATTACAGCCCTATCTTACAAAACCAGCCAAGTGCGAGTCGGACTCGCGCACGAAAGGTTCCGTGCCATTATTTTTAAAAACGAGCAAATAAATCTCTTTTTGTATGGGCCCTTAAATATTTATTTTATTCTGTTTTTAGTATTTGTTGTTAAAGCGGCAACAGAAATACATAATCTGTAGACATTTCAACTGGCTACCTATCACGGCTCATGAGATACAGCCTGGTGACAGACAGACGGACGGACGGACGGACGGACAGCGAAGTCTCAGTAATAGGGTCCCATTTGGCCCTTTGGGTACGGAACCCTAAAAACAGCGACAAATCTCTTTTTTGTATGGGAGCCCCTTTTAAACATTTACTTTAGTCTGTTTTTAGCATTTGTAATTATAGCGGTAACAGAAATACATAATCTGTAGAAATTTCAACTGGCTAACTATCACGGTTCATGAGATACATCCTGGTGACAGACGGACGGACGGACAGTGAAGTCTGACTAATAGGGCCCCGTTTGACCCTTTGGGTAGGGAACCCTAAAAACTACTGAAACAATAGGTAGGTACAGCGGCATCGATTGGAGGACATGAATTGATGTTTATAGATTATTGAAGCTTACCTTTTATAATGTTTTCTTAAGTAGCTGTAAATATTGCAGTTTTGAGTACTGGGCAATTTCTTCGGCACACCTGAAAAGATAGACATTTTTTTATTAGAATACATAGAATTAATTACAATACCTTTTTTGGTGACTGGAAAAGTTACAGGCTGTGATATTATTATCAGAGTTTAAGCCCGCCGTTTATCGGAAACCACTGTACTTTTAGGGACTTAGATTTATAAGGCTCTACAATACCGTTATATCGTGGGTATGGAATATAAAGCGTTAGGTACCGCTAAAGTCGAAGTCGGCAATGTGCAGATTACAGGGATAATCTGAAGATAAACTTAATTGGACCGTTAAAATACGTAGACGTAGGTGGTTTCATTTCTGACGGAAGTTTACAAACACGCATATCTACAAGTGGAGGGGCGTCGGAGAGAAATGATCTGTTTAGGGTCTAAAAGCTGCACACACTTGATGTAAGCATATTCCACAAAATCCTGCCTATGCAAGGTGTTGTTTTGCATCCTCGTCAAATTCAAGGAGGTGACTATGGCAATGATTCTCGTCCCGAATCAATAATAAAATTAGTAGATATTTTTTCTATTTTGCGGAAATCGGAAAGTGTGAACCATCCGTGATTTAAACGCGGCCTGTCTGATTTTCGCCCTATAACCACTCTTCCACACATACAAAAAATCTCAAATGTTTATTCGATAATTTCTTATTCCCTAAATCACGCTAAGGGGGTTATTCTGAAATACTGACAAACATAAACAACCGAAAAAATCAGCGTTTATTAATAATTAACTAGGTGCCGTAATTTTAATTGATTATTTATGTCTTCTTTGACAACCTCCTGAATTTTGACGAGGTTGCAAAACAACACTTTGTATAAGAAGTCAGAAAATGATAAGTAAGTTTGCCAAATCGCCTAAACTGTTCTTCCTTAGGAGTTTGTAAACCATATTTTTTAGGAAGATGGTTTGCAGATTATTGGGGAGGGTAAATAAGTAGTTTCTAAGATTTATTGATTGTTAGCTATACAAGGTGTTGTTTTGCATCCTCGTCAAATTCAAGGAGGTAACTATGCTAATGATTCTCGTCCCGAATCAATAATAAAATTAGTAGAGAATTTTTCTTTTTTTTCTTTTTAGCGGAAATCGGAAATTGTAAACCACCCGCGTTTTAAACATAACCCGACTGATCCTCGCCATAGAACCTCGCTTACATGCAAACAAAAAATCTCAAACGTTTATTCGATCATTTCTTATTCCCTAAACCACGTTAAGGGGGTTATTCCGAAATACTGACAAACTAAAACAACCAAAAAACTCAGCGTTTATTAATAATTAACTAGGTACCGTAATTTTAATTGATTATTTATGTATTTTGTTACAACCTCCTGAATTTTGATGAGAATGCAAAACAACACCGTGTACATATATGTGAATATGATTGTATACCTAGATTCATGTTAAAATGCCCGTCACAGATAGGTACTAGGTCGATGGCGTTTGAGACATTGATGTCAGTTGTGCTTTTATCGCTTCGGACCATAATTGTCTTTGGTTGTTAATTATGATTGTTAATACGGTCCAAAAAAACTTAGGTATATGGTCATGGACTTCGGTGATGTTGGTTGCAAGCAAATAATCAGACGCTTATTTATATTTAATTACTTACGATAAACTGGTTGATCTAGTGATCCCAAAAACGACTGCTGAGCTTGAAGTTCTGGGTTCGATTCAAAGGTCGGGAAAAATGTTATTGGGTTTTTCCATCAGAAATTTGTCAGTAGCAGCCACGAGTCTAGATTTGAGCCCGGTTGATGGCAATAAGCTCAAGCTAAGAGGAGCTCGTGGCTAAATAAAAACAGCCACCCGGGTCGATCTTTAAGGTTAAGCCGTGCTTGCCAAGGTTGGTCCGTGGATGGGTGACCATAATTACATACCGAGTTTCCTCCGTGCCTCGGAAAACACGTTAAGCCGTTGGTCCTGGCTGTTATTTGTAGATCTTTGACAGACGTTACGAGTAGTCAGAAGCCAAAAAGTCTGACATCCAGTCTTAGCAAGGGGGTCGTATTACCCAGTTACTGGGCTGTGGAGGTCAGATACGCAGTCGCTTCACGTAAAATACTGGTACTCAGCTGCATCCGGTTAGACTGGAAGCCGACCCCTAGATAGTTTGGGAAAAGGCTAGGCAGATGATGATGGCAATAAGCTCGCACCCTATTCCAGGGCACTTTAAAAAAAAACTGGCGAACACACGGTGTGGACGTTCTACTAGGTACACCTCTGTCACTATCCTTTTAAGTGTAATGTTTTTTTACCTACACTAATCGAAAATTAATCAAGTAGTCTTGTTTGTCTAGTTTTATAATAAAGTAACTATCGAACAAAAGCACCATTTAGATCAAATTAAACTTTTATCCGAAGTACCTATGTTATATTTTTCCATGACTCACAAAGTAAAGTCCGAACAGAACTGACAGACATAAAACTTTTCTTTTTCTCTCATAATAAACAAAGAATACACATGTTCTGATAAGTTTTATAATTATTACATAATCATGACTATCACGCTCCTCATGTTACAAGCTTTTATGGTGTTGAAACATGTAATTATGGACAATTTGCATCTTGTATGACTTGTAATTGCACTTTATGCCTGGCTTCCGTTTCAATCTCGTTAAGGCAAGGAAGCGGCGAATTTGGTATAGACTTATCTAATAAGTAATAACGATCATGTTTATAATTAAGATGAAAGTAAAAATTCAGTTTAAAAATATCGTTTGGGATTGTGGTATTAGGGGAAGAGAGAGTTTAGGGGAGCTGAGGGAGAGCGATGTTTGTGTGGTATTATGGTTCCGTTTTGTCAATTTTGGACGACATTTTACACCACAGACATACTGGGACAGATTTCGTTGTCAATCACACATTTTGACGTTCCGTTTTCTCTTTTTATCTATACAAATAAATAAAATTGAAATGTCTGTTTGTAATATTAAAGTAACCACTTTTAACTACATGCATATGAAATACGGTACATTTACCAAAATAACATTTTTTACAATTTTTGTCTGTTTGTGTGTCTGTGTATTTGTCCCGGCTAATCTCTCCGATTTTGACGGGACTTTCACTGGCAGATAGCTTATGTAATAAGGAGTAACTTAGGCTACTTCAGCGAAGAGAGAGCAGCGGTGGCTCAGTGGTGGCAGCCCCGACTTACGAGCAGTAAGTCGGGGCTGGGCGGGGCATTACAGGCTAATGATGAGGCTACTTTTTACACTTCTTCACGCGGACGAAGTCGCGGGCACAGCTAGTCTAATTTAAGGTTAGAAACATGTATAATTTATATCTCGATATATACATACCTTTTTAATAAGAGTGGTAGCGTTAAGGCGGAAACACACTTATGTGTCGTGGCGTGTCGTGGCGCGCCAGAAGCATTCGGTTTCATACATCGTTGCGACACGACACGCCATGCAAATATGACCCTAACCATATTAAATGTATGAAACCGATTTGCTTCTGGCGCGACACGACACGCCACGAACGTAAGTATGTTTCCGCCTTTATAATCAAGGATCCAACCCTTACCATCTTCCACTCCTGACAAACGATACCTTCTAGATCCAACCCGGTTACTTTACGGTACTAAATTGTAGATAATTCATCTTTCCTCATTAGCATTTGTAAATGAACAAAGCAACACAGACTACCGATAACAAATTAAAATTAATTCAGTTCCCATTAAAATAATAGATTTACTGCAAATAGGAACATTCGCATTCAACAATCAGATATTAAAACAATACATTCCTCGGACTAACTGTTAAATTAACCTTTCCCGATACCAGTTAAACTCAATTTGCTATCATGTTAGTTTAAATATTCAATCAGTTGAACCGGAATTTGCTAAATAGGAAATAGTTAGGTATGGAGTCTTTGGAGTTACAGGCAAATCAAACGCAACGGATATCAAAATACTGATCCATAACTATAGACAATCTATTCAGATAAGATGGGAATAAATCTTATACCTGCCTGTTTCCCATTAGTGGTTACTGCTGGTTACCGGTACAGGCACAATAGGCATGGACAAGAATTGGTATTGGCATTCAAACGGTCTTAAAGCGTCCTTCAGGTCTAATAAAGCTCGATGGAATTTTCAATTTGGAGATCTATGCGGACATGTAGTCAAAAGTTGTCAATTTATGCTTCGAATGGTTTCCGTTAAGTTTTTGTCTGATATCTCTAAGCTAATGTAAGTCTGAAATTGCCAACTAGTGTTGAGCGAGCTTGGTGATCAAAGCTCGTGACTTCTCGGTATGAGGAGAGGCTTTTGTCCAGCAGTAGATTTAATTAAATACAGTAAAGTTGTAAAATCTCTTGTCAAATCCGTAGACAGTAAAGATACTAATAATTATAGACCTGTATCCGTGTTGCCAGGTTTTAGCAAGGTGTTTGAAAAGGTAATGCTGAGTAAAATGCTCAATCGTTTTAACACTATCAAAATGTTGGACGATCAACAGAATGGTTTCACCAAGGGACGTTGTACGACAGACGCCGGAGTAACCTTATTAAAGCACATATTTACAGCGTGGGAAGAGTCCCAAGACGCCATAGGATTTTTTTGTGACCTCTCCAAAGCATTTGATTGCGTAAATCACAGTAATAGGCTGATATTATCTATAAGCTGTAGTCATAATTAAAGTAGGTTTAGTGTTTTTTTTATGTGACCTGGCATTTTTTTCTGAGCTATCACATCAGTCATTATTATTGCCATTAGAACTTATTCATTGTATGTAGTACTAATAACTGCTTCAGATATTTATGATAGAGATCATCATCTGCCTAGCCTTTTCCCAAACTATCTTGGGGTCGGCTTCCAGTCTAACCGGATGCAGCTGAGTACCAGTATTTTACATGAAGCGACTGCCTATCTGACCACCACAACCCAGTAACTGGGTAATACGATACCCCTTGGTAAGACTGGATGTCAGACTTTTTTTTGGCTTCTGACTACTAGTAACGACTGTCAAAGATCTACAAATGACAGCCGGGACCAACGGCTTAACGTGCTTTCCGAGGCACGGAGGAAACTCGGTATGTAATTATGGTCACCCACCATCCACGGACCAACCTCGGCAAACACGGCTTTACCTTAAAGATCGACCCGGTCGGCTGTTATTATTTAGCCACGAGCTCCTCCGATATTTATGATAGAGATAGACATACAAAATTTAAAATGCAATTTTACACAAAATTTTGTCATAAATTCGCTTTTTATTTAAAAATAATAAAGATGTCGATTATAATTTCATTGTTTTAACAGTAATTATACCTCACCATAGCCATATTTATTTAATTATAGTATTTCTGATAGACTCACTCAATACAATACAATAAGATATTTGCATTTCCTGCTGGCTTTGTGTACATAAAATCCAATATTACTCAATATATTTTAAGGTCTTCATAATTATATGTATTCTTGAATATTAAGTATTAATAATTAAATTTACAAATTACAGCAATAGAACTAATTTCAGATTTTTATAGAGGAAAGCATAAAATGCACTTTCGCTGCGCCAACACGTTTTAAGCATTTAAACTGTAAAACAAACAGTTATGAGCAAACTGACGTTAGGCTCGGATGTTAATGGTTTTAAAATAACTAACTCACAATTTGCGAAGAACGCTTCACCATAAAAAAAAAATACTTTGCTTGCATGCATTGTTTGAATCTATAATAAGTCATAAAAAATAACATTGCTTGCATGCATTGTTTGAATATATAATAAGTACTAATATAATATTATAAAGCTAAAGAGTTTGTTTGTTTGGTTGAACGTGCTAATCTCGGGAACTACTGGTTCGAATTGAAAAATTATTTATTGTTGGATAGCCCTTTTAGTGAGGACGGCTATAGGCTATATAAAATCACGCTACGACCAAGAGGAGCTGAGAATCAATGAAAAATGTGGGAAAAATGGGGAAAATGTGACGCAGACGAAGTTGCTCGACTCAGCTAGTTACCAATAACTGGTCCTTTGAACTTCAAATCTTGATCAAGATCAATTCTACTTGATCTGCCATGATGCTGATGGGCAAAAGATACAAATTATAAATGCTGGAACTGCTGCGCCACTCCCCACACTGAAAAAAATAAGCAGTAAAAACAATCGAAAAAACATAGAACTGTACTGCTTTAAACAGTAAAATATGAGCCTAACGTTTAAAGCAGTAACTTTTAATGAGCCGAAAACAGTAAAAGCTTGACAATAATTTTTAATGTTTCAAACATTAAAAAAAAATTAATGTTTAAGACAGTAATTTTTTTTAATGTTTGAAACATTAAAAATAATTAATGTTTAAAACATTAAAAATAATTAATGATTAAAACATTAAAAGAACTTAAATGTTTTAATACTCTTTAAAACGGTAAAAAATAATGTGCATACACAGTAGCGGGTACTGCAAGTTCACAGTTACAGGTAACGTTTAGGAGAGTACTTTTTAATGTGCGTGCACAGTAGCGAGTAATGAATTTCACAGTTGCATTTAACGAGAAGGATAATACTTTCTAATGTGCATGCACAATAGCTGGTAATAAGCTTCACAGATACATTTAACGAGAAGGATAGTACTTTTTAATGTGCATGCACAGTAACGGGTAATGAATTTCACAGTTAAAGGTAACGAGAAGGATAGTACTTTTTAATATGCATGCACAGTAGCGGGTAATGATTTTCACAGTTGCACCTAACGAGAAAGATAGTACTTTTTAATGTGCATGCACAGTAACGGGTAATGAATTTCACAGTTAAAGGTAACGAGAAGGATAGTACTTTTTAATATGCATGCACAGTAGCGGGTAATGAATTTCAGTTACATTTAACGGAAAGGGTAGTACTTTTTAATGTGCGTGCACAGTAGCGGGTAATGAATTTCACAGTTGCATTTAACGAGAAGGGTAGTACTTTTTAATGTGGATGCACAGTAGCTGGTAATGAGCTTCACAGTTGCACGTAACGAGAAGGATAGTACTTTATAATATGCATGTACAGTAGCGGGTAATGAGTTTCAGTTACATTTAACGGAAAGGGTAGTAATTTTTAATGTGCGTGCAGAGTAGCGGGTAATGATTTTCACAGTTGCACCTAACGAGAAAGATAGTACTTTTTAATGTGCATGCACAGTAACGGGTAATGAATTTCACAGTTAAAGGTAACGAGAAGGATAGTACTTTTTAATATGCATGCACAGTAGCGGGTAATGATTTTCACAGTTGCACCTAACGAGAAAGATAGTACTTTTTAATGTGCATGCACAGTAACGGGTAATGAATTTCACAGTTAAAGGTAACGAGAAGGATAGTACTTTTTAATATGCATGCACAGTAGCGGGTAATGAATTTCAGTTACATTTAACGGAAAGGGTAGTACTTTTTAATGTGCGTGCACAGTAGCGGGTAATGAATTTCACAGTTGCATTTAACGAGAAGGGTAGTACTTTTTAATGTGGATGCACAGTAGCTGGTAATGAGCTTCACAGTTGCACCTAACGAGAAGGATAGTACTTTTTAATGTGCATGCACAGTAGCGGGTAATGAATTTCACAGTTAAAGGTAACGAGAAGGATAGTACTTTATAATGTGCGTGCACAGTAGCGGGTAATGAGTTACACAGTTACAGGTAACCTGAAGAATAGTACTTTTTAATGTGCATGCACATTAAAAAGTACTATTATTCACGTTACTTGTAACTGGGCACTAGCCGTACCCGCAACTGAGCATACACATAAAAAATATTATCCTTCACATTACCTGTAACTGAGCAAGTACAGTAGCGAGTACTGCACGTGTACAGTAGCAGGTGGCGTGAAATAAAAAAAAATGTTATTTAGGACATTTATTTTAAAATTATCATACGTATTAAAGTAGTAAAATTCTTATATTTACCACAAATAAACCAAACAAAATATTTACACTTAGATAATTTAAAGATCTATTTTTTCATGATACATGAAATCTCTTAAGGGGTCATTGTACTCATCATTATGAACAGCTTTTACTATGGGACAAAACTCTGAATAGCGAAAAAAAAAACAGCTATTCCACATATTTTGACGAGTTATTGCGAACATATTGTAGAGAAAAGCAGTTCTTTTTTTCGTGATTTAGGGTTTGGTCCTATAGTAAAAGTTGTTCATAATGATGAGTACAATGACCTCTTAAGAAATTTCGTGTATGAACAGATAGACCTTATATGCACAGTCATTTCAGTTCAAAATTTAAGTGCAATATTTATAATTAAGTAAAATACCAAAACAATTATATCCAATGTATTTAGAATTAAGTAAATTGAAACAAGGTTCTTCTAGTCTTAAGGGTAATTGCTACTGAATAGGTATTAAATTGGTAAAATTCTTTTATATTTACAACAAAATAAATGGAATTCAAACCCAAATATTTACACATAAATAACTTAAACATAATATATTGTATACACATCGTCAATTGTCAACGAGTGTTGTTGTGTTTTTAATACGTTGATCTTTATACCTAAAATTTAATTTTCAAACTGTTGTTGTAATCAAAACAGTCCGAAATTTAAGTACAATAATTATAATTAAGTAAAATACCCAAACAATATTATATCCATTACGTAAGGTTGGTCAGGTCGAAAATTCTCAAACATCCAGAAAAAAAAATCAAATAAAGCTTTGACGCACTTCTGCAGCGGAGATTCTCTTCTTTTTTAAGTGAACAGGTCCAATAATGTGGGGAATAAGGAGTAATACAGCGAGAACGCTCGTTTCAGGATCTTGATCTGTCAAGCAACAAGAACAAAAATTAGTTACTGTCATTTTTAATAATAATTTTTAGTAATCCATGAATTTCACTGATATTTTTAAGTGTCTAGAAATGAATGTTAAATCTATATTACACTATAACATCTACTGTAAACCCATGAAAATCAATAAATATATTGAATCGAATTGATTATTTTGACTTTGAAATTGGCAGGGCACCGACCAACCAAAATTTTATCTAGACTAGAATGATTCATTTAATTGAAGCATGGTATTTAAAGAGGGTGTATACACATGTCGCAGCCAGCTGGTTAAAAACCGCAACTCTTTTGGGTGGCTAGGCAGTTAGTTAAACGACGGTATTTATTAAGCGGCTAGAAATAGTCCAGCCAAATAAATGATTGACACATTACTTTATTTGGTGGAACTATACTATGAGTATAGCAAACTCACCTTGCGCTAGTTTCTTAAGTTCCTCTTCAAATGGTGATCGTCTTGATAAGGTTTTAGATATATTGAGTAATTTGCTCTTTAGTAACGGTAGTTTATCATCTAATGAATGTTCATTTTCAGGGTACCAGTGATTGAAGTCAGCAGTCAGCTGAAATAAATTGATGTAGTTAGAGAAACCTTAAAAGTTTATGACTAAAGTAATACATTAAGAACTCGATAGTCTGTAGTAAAAAAAATTACCAATTCATGTCCCCAAGAGCGCTTCAAACATGGGAATTCTTGGATATAAGACTCTTTTTCATTTGAGAGAACATGTTGCTTCCGATACTGGTTGGTGCTTTGCCACTTTTCTGCACACAAGGCATAATTATCAGAAGAGCAACGTAACCACTCCAGGCACTCCTCTTCCTCTTGCGTGATGCATATTTTATTATTATGTAAACTAACACTGTTACATGTAGATGTAGACGGTTCTGGAGTTAACGTCTTCTCTAGAGAGCGTCGTGCTCGCGGTTGATACACTTTTTGTCTTCGGTACTTGGCTTTTAAATTTACCACTGCGTCCTAAAGCCGGCCGTGAGCTCGTTGTATTCCAGCTTTTGGTTTGGTGTAATAACAATGTAGATTTTCTGAAGGAAATAACCGTTCTGAAAAGAAAAACAACAACAAAATATAAAAACATAAGACCCCAAAAGAAGTATAATCCATTAAAAGTGCCAGCGAAGCTTACTTACTTATCTCGCTAAGCCAACTTAAATATATATCAGCAGTTACATTTGACCTGGGGTCATGTCTAAGAATTTCCTTTGAAATTACTCGTACTAATATTTTTCTACATTGTTCTCCCAATGTCTTTTCTTGATCATGTTGAAGTAGCAGTTTACCATCTGGAGTAGTTGCCAAGAGCAAAGCAAGATCCTAAAAATAAAAACATGTCACTAATCGTCTTATATAGTTTTATACAGGATGTTTGGAAGCTAGGTTAAAAGCTCATAATGCTCCAAATGGTGTCAACTATCACCCCTTAAGGCTTTGCACCCAGCTTCCAAACATCCAACATATTATAAATAAGTAATAGAAATCTATTTTCGTTTGTGTACATTATCCAGGGTCACAATGTATTACATACGTACAAGTCGAATAGCTAGCCTCCTTTTATGAAGTTGGTGAAAAATAGGGGATGGTGAGTTGATATTACCATGTGTACCGTCCAGGCGACTGGTTGTAGGGATTTTGCAGTACAAATAAAACTACTTACAAAATTGGCATGTGCAGACACAGACACTGAAGATCGTGATGAGATGCTAGGTGACGCTGGAAGGGATTTGATTGGGCTCGTGGAACTCTGCGTCAGTCCGTCTAAAGAGTCTCCATACATTGAAATTATTTGGTCTAAATCGTCATCAATTTGTGAAGCCTTGCCACTCTGTAATAAACACTTGTAAATAACTATGCAGGTATGTTTTCCTGACCTTTGACATGGAGCTTAGTCAAGGAAAAAACTCAGAAAATATTATCGTTAGAGACTTATTGAGACTGTGTCTTAAATTACCTTTTCAAGCGACACCTTCCACTCTGACAGAACTTTTTTGAATTTTGCTTGCGGTCCTATTGCAGGAATTAATGCCCTCACTTGCGCATCATCTAATAATTTTAAAGCAAACGCGTCTACTTCGTTTTCCCCTAAAATAATTAAAGTGTGTCAATAGTAGCATGCTTTTGTACTGGAGGTTTAAATTGAATATATTTTTAATGATGTATTATTATGACTGAACGTTTTATGTGCATGCATAGCTTAACTCCGCCCCTAAGGCCGGGAATATACGTCAGTTTTTTCATCACAGTCTGATCTGGCTTCAGACATTCGGAAACGTGACGACGTGTATTTCCAGCCCATTTTGAACTGTCTGACCTTGATTTACAGTATTTTTAAGCACAAACAGAAACATTCGAAGCAAAGACACCATAACCACAACCCAATGATCACTACTTATTAGAAAAAACCAGCAACAATAAACGATTTTCATGCTGCATTCACCAATGGATAGAGTGATTCTCGAGAAAGGTTTTAGTATATAATGTCAAGCGGGCGGGTGATAACTGCCGCGAGCATCAGCTAGTATTGAATGAATATATTACCTCCTGTTTTACACTCCGTCGATAAAACGTCACAGTTTTGCACTAATCGGTTTCGCATCACGTCACACTAGTCATGAAAAAGAAATTCAATTCAAATTATAGCATAATGAAGGGTGAACTGTTTTTGAACGATACCTACCTAGTACTTTTTGTGCCTTCACAGTAGCGGCGGGTAATGAATGTCACATTTATATATAACGAGAAGGCTAGTACATTTTAATGTCAACAGTAGCGACCCATAACCTTTTTTTTTTCAAGATGGCTACGATTACACAATAGGATAAATTAAATTGAATTTAGAACATCGTGTGCACTAAGTTTGTGAATTCAAAACATAATTAAACCTATTTACTTCTACCTCCATGATGCCGAATTTATCATACAACCTTTTTTATTAGTACAATCATGATTTATCTCAATAATAAACACAAATTACACCTGTCATTAGCTAAGCCACACAAACTAACATTATAGAGGTAAACTATTTATTTAACCAAAACCTTTTTTTCCTAAAATTTTCAAATGGAACTTCTTTCAATGTTCAAGTTTTTGTGTGGCTAGTTTAATCTATTCATTAAGGTAATTTAGAATGAGCTGTCCTTTCGTAAGTATTTCCATTTTAGTAACATAACAATCATCACGAACATAGAAATGGTCTAAGTAGTATTTAAATAAACCTATAAATGTAGGTAACAAAGTTCATGAAATGGCTTACCTCTAAACACATCAATGTATTTTTCAAATCCCTGAGGAGCATCGCTGTGGTCTCAATCTCGTCACCCATGATATATTCTTCAATTTAATCAAATAGACACAAGTTTTTTTTCTGTGCACGTATGTACGCGTAGCTGGCACAACTCACAAGATTCAAAATTTCAAATGAAAGAAATAAATATGGTGGCCGGCGGGGAACGTTAACGGTGTTGCCAACAATTAGGGCGTTTGTGCACTACAAGGAATTTTACTGTCCGGAAGTCCGATTTTTTACGTTCCGATATGGCACGCCATAAATGTTTATACTAGTTTGTGCACTATACGTAATTTTACCGCCCGAATTGTTACTTTTCCCCATGCCGCCGGGTCGTTTTTCCGGTCCGAGATGACATCAATGAAAAACGTGTTTATGCTTGTGCACTGCGTCCGCGATCGGTATTATTCATAAGATGAATCGAAGAGATCGGACAGTATATAAAAAAATCTTTCGTTCTGCCTCAATTCATTGTGGTTTATGTATAACCCTGTCAGGTACCTTTCACTTATAAGGAGATTAACCCAATTTTTTTTTTGTTCTACGTCTTCACACCTAGAGTAATAAAGCAAGCAACTGCCGACGTTCCTAGCGTAATTACGCGTGCGTGACGTGTAGTTACAAAGAAACCTACTCTAAATTGCGCGGCACCGATCCGAGTAAAGACGGACAAGTGCACAAGATGGATCATCCGTGTTTCTCATGCCACATCGGACCGTAAAAAATCGGACTGCAGGACAGTAAAATTCCTTGTAGTGCACAAACGCCCTTAAAACTAACTTTCCACCAGAGTCAACATCTCAGAGTGCTTACATAAAGAATGCATTTTTTTAAGTACTGATTTATCCGTATACGGGGCAGTACCAATCGTGTCCATGATGTCTTCGAATTCGTCGGACGATGAGTTTTTCTCCTCGAAAGTGTTCATTAAGAAATAAAAAAGGACAATAAACAAAGACATAAAAATAAAACATCTAATGAAACACATTACACATACATACAAAGTTCAATACACACACAAGACATACACACAAAGAAAACACAAACATAAAAAGTTCAATGAATCCATGATAATATATTATATAATATTATTTATTAATCTTCTATAATAAATAATAATATTAATAATAATAATATATTTAATATTTGTCAATCATATTTCTGTTGCTGTGTAATTTGTGTCTTTTGTCCCACAATGGTGGCTTAGCAAAAACCAATGCTATTAAAACATTGCAATCCAAATCACCAAACACCACCAGAAAACCACTAACGAAAAACTGCCCTACTCTCATAGTTGCAAAATTTACCACTAAACAATTCTTAGTTATTATGGAAGAAAACAATAAGTATAAATAATCATTGGTTTCTTTTATGATAACGTAATACTAACAATCAATAAATCAATATTATTATTTTAACTACTAAAACCCCGGGTCGAAACCACCAGTTTTAGAGGAAAATCCACTAGGCTGGCAACACAAACTGCCGCAACAGACGTGATCACGTGACGTTTACCCAAGAAAGAAGCGAGTTTCGACTTGTTTTATTTTGGTTCAATCAAGCAGTTCTTTTTAATGTCAAGATACAGTAATTTTAATCGTTTGAAATTCATCGTAGGTATAAACAATCCGTTTTCAATTTACATATTTAACTCGTTGCCAACAAATCGAAGTTAGGTTCAAATTCAGTCAGTTCAGTCACAATATCATCTCAGCGACAATCAATGTAAATCAAAATTTACTGCCACATAACGTTAACTTTTGTCGAACCATGATGTAGTTTTAATGTGCTATCTGTTAAATGAAATGTTTTATTAGATTAGTTTTAACGATCAAACCATTACAATTTACTGCCACATCACGTTTAGTGTTTCTCGAATCATGTTCAGTCAGTTTTAACGTGATATCTGTTAAGTGAAATGTTTTGTTTGATTAGTTTTACTGATCAAACCATTACAATTTACTGCCACATAACGTTAAATTTTGTCGAACCATGTTCAGTTAGTTGTAATGTGATACCTGTTAAATGAAATGTTTTATTTGATTAGTTTTAACGATCAAACCATTAAAATTTACTGCCACATAACGTTAGATTTTGTCGAACCATAATCAGTTAGTTTTAACGTGATATCTGTTAAGTGAAATGTTTTGTTTGATTAGTTTTACTGATCAACCCATTTCAAATTACTGCCACATAACGTTATATTTTGTCGAACCATGATCAGTTAGTTTTAATGTGATATCTGTTAAGTGAAATGTTTTGTTTGATTAGTTTTACTGATCAAACCATTACAATTTACTGCCACATAACGTTAAATTTTGTCGAACCATGTTCAGTTAGTTGTAATGTGATACCTGTTAAATGAAATGTTTTATTCGATTAGTTTTACTGATCAAACCATTAAAATTTACTGCCACATAACGTTAAATTTTATCGAACCATAATCAGTTAGATTTAACGTGATATCTGTTAAGTGAAATGTTTTGTTTGATTAGTTTTACTGATCAACCCATTACAAATTACTGCCACATAACGTTAAATTTTGTCGAACCATGATCAGTTAGTTTTAATGTGATATCTGTTAAGTGAAATGTTTTGTTTGATTAGTTTTACTGATCAACCCATTACAAATTACTGCCACATAACATTAAATTTTGTCGAACCATGATCAGTTAGTTTTAATGTGATATCTGTTAAATGAAATGTTTTATTTGATTAGTTTTAACGATCAAACCATTACAATTTAATGCCAAATAACGTTAAATTTTGTCGAACCATGATCAGTTAGTTTTAATGTGCTATCTGTTAAATGAAATGTTTTATTCGATTAGTTTTACTGATCAAACCATTACAATTTACTGCCACATCACGTTTACTGGTCTCGAATCATGATCAGTCAGTTTTAACGTGATATCTGTTAAATGAAATGTTTTATTAGATTAGTTTTACTGATCAAACCATTACAATTTACTGCCACATCTCGTTTACTGTTTCTCGAATCATGATCAGTCAGTTTTAACGTGATATCTGTTAAATGAAATGTTTTATTCGATGAGTTTAAACGATCAAACCATTAAAATTTACTGCCACATAACGTTAACTTTTGTCGAACCATGATCAGTTAGTTGTAATGTACTATCTGTTAAATGAAATGTTTTATTCGATTAGTTTTACTTATCAAACCATTACAATTTACTGCCACATCTCGTTTACTGTTTCTCGAATCATGATCAGTCAGTTTTAACGTGATATCTGTTAAATGAAATGTTTTATTCGATGAGTTTAAACGATCAAACCATTAAAATTTACTGCCACATAACGTTAACTTTTGTCGAACCATGATCAGTTAGTTCTAATGTACTATCTGTTAAATGAAATGTTTTATTCGATTAGTTTTACTTATCAAACCATTACAATTTACTGCCACATCATGTTTACTGTTTCTCGAATCATGATCAGTCAGTTTTAACGTGATATCTGTTAAATGAAATGTTTTATTCGATCAGTTTAAACGATCAAACCATCAAAATTTACTGCCACATAACGTTAACTTTTGTCGAACCATGATCAGTTAGTTCTAATGTGTTATCTGTTAAATGAAATGTTTTATTCGATTTGTTTTACTTATCAAACCATTACAATTTACTGCCACATCACGTTTACTGTTTCTCGAATCATGATCAGTCAGTTTTAACTGGATATCTGTTAAATTAAATGTTCAATCATTAAACGTTACTGTTTTGCTTTTTAATGTTTTACAAACATTCATTTTTACTGTAAAAAGTCAGTAAATCTTAATGTTATAGCTTTAATGTGCGGTAGTAACATTTTATTTTTTTCAGTGCATAAATACACCTTTGGTCCTGGTCGCGAACATTGCGATCGCACCTAACAGTTTACTTGGTCCCACTGTGAGTAAGCGTGTAAGGAAGGTCTAATTGCAATATTTACATTTAAATCGAGAACTTTCGTTGTTCAGTTTGTTGGTCACTAAGCGATGTTAACATGGGCCGTTAGAAGATTAGAGAGAAGACCTTATATGATATAAGATTAGACCTTATTTCTTCGTATGGGAAATCATCGAATGACTCCTCCCGCTCTGGGCGGAGTGGAAGGGAGTGTTAGACTTGTACTGACTAAAACCCATCCATGTTCCTTCTTAGCCCTTTTTGTTCCAAGGCCACGGTATCTCTTTCAAACAGTCCCGCAGCCCTGCCATGCATCCACCCTCTCGGACGTCTTTCGATTCGCTGACATCTCCTTGAGGCGCGCGTGGAACATGAACGCGCCGTCGACACGGCATGTCGTCATAAGACGAACGGAAGGCTAGCAGGCCCATTACCCACCATCCACAGTCCCGCGCCTACAGTGGACGGAGGCCACTGGATGGCCCCCGACGCCCGGGGCGTCTCCCGCGGAGGCTGGGACGTGAGGCTCTCTCTCTCACGTTCCGCCACCTCCTTCGCTAGCATGACTGCTTTGCAGAAGGTGGCGACAGCTTCCCATTCCCTCTCACTCCGGACCATGAATTGAACCAGGGCCGGACGCAAGAGGTCGCTGCCGCCAATCGCCGCTACGAGGACACGGCGGCGGTGCTAAGACCAGGCGGAGCAGAGCTCCACAGTGTCCTCCGGACGATCCCCGCAGTAGATAATCACCTTGAAAAGTTGCTACGTGTATACATGTTAGCGCTCTTGACTGTATCTACCCAGATTTTGTCTGAAAGCTGTTTATACGGGGAATGTCATGATAAATCTGATGTTGACACTTTACATGATATTTTAGGCAGTAACTTCAAGTTTTAGTGCTATGATTTAAATAATGTTTGGATTTAATACTTTAGTTTTGTCGCGAACTAGCAATAACTCAAGTTTATGCTTTTGTCGCTCCCTCAAATTTTCAGGGAAAAGTGGACCAAAACACGTGCGAAGGTGCCACATTTTCGTCGTTAAGGCAGCGGTGAAATATTTTATAAGCGTATTCAAAGTCTTATAGAATAACGTTTGCTTAACATGTTAAATTTATTCGTGTAAGTTTTACTAATTACATTTTACGCGCACTTTAATATCATTATATTTTAAACAAGCAAAGCTAAGAATAATCAATCCCTGTTTGTTTCCGCAAGAAAACCTCCAAATACGGTCTTCACGTGTACTAAACGTCAGCACTTGTTAAAGTAGCCATTAGCCATTTAGCCACGGCAACCGGCGATATAAATGTTTTTCCTTCCCTGTTCAATTTTTCATCGTTCATCGCTAGACTGCTTTACACACACTGTCGACAAATCGTTCCTTGTAATGCGGCTTGTCGACAAATCACCCGCCGACGGTATCGCTCAATCGCAGTTTTATATTAGCGCTCAGCACCATAAATTAATACGCTACATGGAAGGGTATTTTAAAAACGGCTTGTATGCTTTGTCATGAAGACGGATTAGTACAATATGGACATGAGGCGAATGATTTATAATTATGTAAATCCGTATCGAACTGTTTAAAGACGGAATCAGAGTCTTACAATTAATTAGCTCTGTTGCAGTTAATGTTTATTTTATTTTATTAAGACTACGACTTTGACTTTAAAAAAACAAAACGTGATGCCAAAACCGTTAAATACACGCCTATTTCTGAAAATCTGAAATTTATGCCGATTTTCCTTAGGTGCAACAAAAAAAAAAACAGGTTCAAAAAATCAATCTAATAAAAAGCTTTTATAATTTTTGCTGGCGTTCTTAAGTGCGATTTAGCACAGTAGCGCACTATGTAATAGACTGGCCGGTCAGCGCGGATCGTGCGCCCCCCGTGGAGTGCGACCAACGGGAGCAACAGATAAGATTTATATCTACTACATTGTAAAACTAACACGGAGTTCTTAGTCAATGGAGTGCAAATGAACAGTGAGATCGACAGTTGAAATATAGTCTGAGGATTGCTTGCAGGTCAATCATCTCGCGCAATTGAGCTCTCCATTATTAAAGTTCATTCTGCTCAAAATTTGCCTGACATCTCATCCTGTGAATTTATTTCACATTGAAAACTTAAATAGAATTAGGCACTCCACGTTTGCCTACTACGATTAGTCACTAAAAGTTCATTTTTGTTTTCTGGCTGAAAACAGCGGAATTACAAAAAGAAACTCAAGAAAAAGTTAACAATCTTTAACGGTTTTCCTCATCTACGAACGACATTATCAATCTAAGACCGTCATAGGTACTCTAGATTTATATCTAAGTTAGACTTGGACGTAATACGTCGACATTCCGCCGCCAATCTATCGTGGTAGTCAGTCAGGTAGCCGCCTTGAAGCTGGAAACTAGACACTTGCACGTCACTTACCAGTAAAATCTGCTTCAGTTAAAATGACTCCTGTTTGAGGAGCTGTCAGTTTGTAAATTGTACGTAATCTTAGGGAAATGATGAAACAATTTGGTTCTAACACCATTTTTGCTTAGAAGTAATAGCTCAGTTTAACTACGTATTTCCGTTCTAATACCAATAAAAATAAATCATGACAGAGGTTCGAAGATAGCAGCAATCATTTGTGATTATGTGTATTACGCAATACTACTCGGCAAGGTGCGTAATACCTGCACGGACGCCTTAGGATTTGCTAAGATAATTTTAGTCACCGAAAATCACCCCCATCTATTTGTTTTCAAATATATTCAGATTGCAAACAATTCAACCCAAAACCTGCAATTAAAATTTTAGCAAAAAAGAAACCTAAAACCCGCTACCTGAAAATCACATCCAGTGATCCAGACCTCACACTTAGCAAACGAAGCACGAAGTCAACTAGTGGATAAGATTTATTATCAATGTTACACTCGGACGTAATGCGTCCACATTCCGCCGCCGACTATCTTTGATACCATAGCAGAGGCAAGTGCTAACTCGACACTCCTCCATCACTTAAATAGCATAAAATAACTTACAATTAAGGCTCATCTCTAAACGTTTCTAAATGCAGATAATTATGAAGAGGCTGAGGATATTCAGGGATTTTTGTACTGAATGCGGAAACAAATGTGGTGGGTGTGTGGTTCAAATGGTGTATGTTGTACAAACATTCCTTAGAGAACTATAATAGGTTAAAAAAAAAAACTTTAATAAAAATCTACAACATTGTGGGTGCCCGAAGAAGAATGGTGCCGCCGAGGCCGGCCCAGAATGAGGAGGCGAGAAGCTGGTTGGAGCTGGTTCGAGGAGGCACGGGAAGAGAGCTCATGAAAGAAATTCTGGTAGGCTTTTGCTTACTAGTGGGACAGTACAGGCTAAAAAAACGAATGCAGTGCGAAACAGAAGGTGTAGTATGTGCTTCCGATGCAGAAGACACCTTCTGTTTCGCATTGCATTTATTTTATCTGTTAGCATTTATTTCTTTGGATCCCACAATCAGTTGCTTTTCTTCACCCTGAATGCCACTAGCCACATGGTTGGTGGAGAAAATGAGCCTTTACAATTTTAACAGTCGGATAATTTATAGCTCCGACATTAATAAATTTTAATAAACCTTCCATAAAATAATTATTCCCATGAGTCATCATCATCATCATCATCATCAGCCTATAATGTTCCCACTGCTGGGAAACAGGCCTCCTATCTATGAGAGGGAGTGGGCTTTAATCCACCACGCGGGCCCAGTGCGGGTTGGTAAGTAATATATTAATTAATATTTTATAACATATAACGATGTTTAATAAAGGCATTATTCATCTATTAAATAATAGGTGGATAATAAATCGCGTGCTGCTACATCCACGTTATTGTACTACATTTGAAATTAATTACGTACCATTAGTTGGAACTTTTATGACATAGAAGTTTTTTTTTGTTTTTAAATAAGCGGCGTCCGGTATATCTGGACCAGATGCTGTAGCAGAAAATTTAAATAGGTACCACTACGTACATGTAAAAACTTTTTCGATTTTTAGAAGATATCATAGCTAAGTCATCATGACCATACAGGATGCGGGTGACAGTAATGACGTTAACTCGTAATTACTGTCACTATAACTATTAACACGTAACTACAGCAAAGTACTAAATCGACTAAATTAGCGTCCATTAAGCGACGACAAATTGCGAACTTCATCGGTACTTTTCTCATCATAATATGTCAAATTTCTTTAACAGATTTTCAACTTTATCCTTAAATAATTAGGTTTAAGTTTGATTGACAGTGCATCTGTACAGTCACGAGCAATTATAATGTGACCGTCACTATAACCTTATCTATGATAATTTTATTATGACTAAAATCAGACACATTAATGGTATGATAAACAGCCAATAATTCAACCTTTTAATGCCCGCATCAACACGTACATCAGTTATTAAAACATTTACGGCGATACCTTTCTCCATGATGTAATGAAACTGATATAATTTCGGCAGCTATCAATTGGTTGGTAGCATAAAGCAATCAACCCTGCGAATCAATCATTAACATTGATATCAAGTGCCTCATTCAATTAATCGTCTTAAACACTCGGGTCGTCAGGTGAAACCCACTCAATTTCTAATGTAAATCGTTTCTAATCGACGAGGTATCGCTAATGGGTTTACTTGCAGCAAAATCAAAGACTTATTTACCTAAGAATAAGAAACATAACTAAGTGTTATTATACCTAGATATGTTGTTTTCTAATTAATTTTAACGTCGAAAGCTCGCTAATGTTTGATAGATAAGGTAATGGCCGCATTGAAGGCAATTTCAAGCTGTCTTTATAGCTCAGAGTTTCTTTAGATGCGGAATAGTTTTTGAGATAAAGCCTGTCGTCTTGTCAGCTTTTATCTTATTGGACAGAAAATGAATAAAAACATGGCGAAAGAACATGAATAATTCTATAAGTCATGAAAAGTTGGTCATTTCAATTCTTTATTACAATATTTCTTGTAAAATGTTCTCATTTATTTTGTAAGAATTTTTACCGTTTATCGTAATAATTTTGCAGTACTTAAAAATATATAGGTGTCTCGTATGCTTTACTGGTTATGCAGTGCAGTCATCTCTTAGGACACCTACAGCGATTTATAAGTAAGGTTATTGAATTATTTTCCAAACAGCCCTGAATGTCCTCCGTTTTATAAAAAATATATTTCAGGCAACTTTTAACTTCAAAGCAATAGAGTTCAAAGTACCTCCTTAAAAAATGTATCATTTATATTTATCGAAAAGTAAATTGAATTATTCATTGGAATTTCAAAGTCTGAAAAGGACCGAATATTTACGAACTTGCGCGGACAGGTGATTACGAAATATTTATTGATTTTCGGTCGTGATGTACAGTCGGCGCCGGAACTCCGTGAGCACGTAAGTGCGCCACCGAAATCCATGCAATCAATTTTAGAAAATTGATCGTTATATAATTTGTAAAGGTCGCAAAGATCGCTGGATATAATACGTTTCAAAAACCGCAACGTTGTTATAGAAATTGCAGGACTGATAGCTGACCGCAGTTCTATTGTTTTGCCTTGTTAGTATTGCAGTGATTGCATTACAAATAAAATGACTAGACAATTATCCGTAAGTTGGATAGAATTATACGAAAATCAAGATGGAGACGTAATTTCTTTTTCCATGGAAGGAATGGAACTAAAATAGAAGTAATGAACGAAGTCGCGAAGTGTTCGAATAGCTACTAAAATCGTATCGTGTAGGAACGTCAAGGACTTACCACCGCGAAAAAAAGAAAACTTACTTATAAAAGGGCAAAAAGCAAGCTTAGATATATTACTTTCTTTTTCGCTTCTAACTATTTCTGCTTTAAATTCTATTGCTTGCCCTTAAGGTTCCTTTTATAGGGTGTGTAAAAATAGCCTCAATACTATGATCACGATGTTTATATCCATCGGTTTGTCACCCCGTAATTAGCGGCCATATTAGCTAGTATGGGGAATTAGAATTAATAGTGAGGAGACAAAAACTTGTCCACATTCCCATTTCTTGAGTGTCGTGTCGATAAAATTATCATGCGTTCGATCGATACTTTGTTGATGTGTGAAAACGGTGGTTACCATCATCATCTGCCTATGCTTTTCCCAAAGTATCTTGGGGTCGGTTTACAGTCTAACCGGATGCAGCTGAGTACCAATATTTTACATGAAGCGACTGCCTATCTGACCTCCACAACCCAGGGACTGGGTAAAACGATACCACTTGGTAAGACTGGATGTCAGACTTCTGGCTTCCGGCTACTCGTAGCGACTGTCAAAGATCTACCAATGACAGCCGGAACCAACGGCTTAACGTGCTTTCCGAGGCACGGTGGAAATTGTGTACCATTGTGTTTCAATTCATTAAAAAGCGTTAATGGTACCTTAATAACAATTAAGTACACACTGGTTAATTGAGGTCTATTTTAATTAATGAAATGGGTCAACACAAATAAAAAATTGAATTAGTCACATTAATGGGTACAAAAACTACAATGCAAAAAACGCTACCGGAATGAAGCCTTTAAAAGCCGTAATTATTAATCGCTTTAAAGCGCTTCATAGCCTCATTAAAACAGCGAAGCCTCACGAGAGGCTAAACACATCTCATTTCTATCTAATGTGAAATGAATTGCAATTTTTTGTACATATTACATCAGACATATTAAATTTCGCCGTTCGTTCATTCATTGTCGTTCATGTAGAGAGTGAGAGTTACTTTAAGAATTGAATCAAATTGGTGTAATGGTTTCAGAGCACGTGACCGGATGGTATAGGGTTTCAATCTTGCTTTTTTTTTATTGAAGTTCGCTTAATTTTTTAAAGCGATTGGCTGACGCACGTGATTCCGTAATTTTGAGAGCATTATTTTAGTATTTGGAATAAAATACAAGATTATTTTGCTTAACTTTTAAACAGGAAAAGTATAGTAAAGTAAGACTTGTAGTCATTTTGACTTGAATTTCTTAAAATTTTCGCTCCATAGCCGCACAACTGGGGTAAAAGGTGTTTTCTCACTGGTAACTTATTTTACTCCCACAGATAGGCTGACTTACGACTTGTGTACCTGATGATACTTTCACGGTATATTAATCCTTATTCGAAATTTCGAGATATGTTTCGTCGCGATCATTTTTATTTGAAGCATTTCTTATGTCACTTACAAAAACAGCCTACGGTTGCAAACCACGAACAATCTACTAGATAATCTGAATCTCAACAATTACAAGGGCCCTTTCCGGATCCCAAATCAATAATGGCCACCCTTCAGTAATAAATTTAACATAAGTATAGTTATAACACGTTATTATGCACAGATCTGTGTTATTATTTCCTGTGCTATCATTACAGTTGCGCAATTCGATCGATTTCGAAATCCCTCGGTGGTGCACAATTGTTATTCATTGCGCTCTATAATATTATTATTGTACTACAATCAGATCATTTTCTGAGCTATTAGAATGAATCGAGTGATTCTAAAGCATCGATAACAGCACTTACCGACGCGATGTGCCGTCTGGTTCCGTTCTGATTTCACCAACAAAGAAAATCGTGTTTTCACCACAGACAATTTTAAAGTCTATAATTATTTTTTTAAGAAAATGAGTGTGAAATTATGGTGTGGATTCCATTGTCTTTTTAATTTTTGATTGTTAATGAGCCCTTTAATACTAATTGTATTGTACGGGGTCACGCTATTCCCAATGTTTTGTTTATACTCAATTTATTTATAACAATACGACGATTCATTAATACCAACAATCTTTGTGGGAAACTGTTATTGTATTACAATGACGGCTTAATTGCACCGTTTAAACGTAAGACAACAATTCAACGTTGCTTACTTTTGACTTAAAACTTGGAGTCTTGGCAACAATGTGTGAGCACTAAAGTTCTTTAGTGTTTTTTCTTAGGCCTTTAAAATTCCCATCGTAGATAGCAATCAAAAGGCTTTATTATCCATTATTACCGTCTGCAGTTTATTTGAACTTTTCAATGACGGTGGAGATGCAAAAAAGACTGATTTATAACATAATAACGTCTTTGTAGTACCTATATCTTAATATTGATCAGCCGCCATTGCATTTTGACAGAGCATTTGGCGCGCTTTTTGACACAAGACACACGATTATTAAATAAATACGATGGTAATTACTATTTGAGTGGTTAACTTGGGGAACGCCCCAAATAAAAAGGTAATTACATATCGAGGTAACAGATAAGGTTTGGACAGAACGAGTTAATTAAAAAAGTTTTCTTATTCGCCAAGCTGCTGTAGAAAGGTATAGTCATAAGCAGAAATGTTTGTAAGTAGCTTTATTTTAGTGTTTTTTTTTTAAACACAGGGTGAATTGACGGAATTATAAGATGAATTATCTTATAATTTTCTTTGATTTTCATTTATTTTCCGTGAAGTTTTACCTCACCTAAGCTTATCCAATTTGAAAAAAAAGCAACCATCTTTTTTAATTTCACGAAAAGGTGTCGCATGTTTTTTTCATGACTATACTTTGAAAGCAAAAAGGTAAATGTCAGTAAGCCAACTTATTAAATTACGATTATTTGTTGGCGATATACCACGTAAGTACATCGTGGTCGGAACTTTTAATTATAGATAGGGCTTTATTAAAAGCTGGTTATGTCTCTTTGTTCAAGTGCTTTACTTTTCCCATCATTAACATTTTTTTATACAGGTGCGTGAGGTGCAGTCAAGACACGTCGAAGTTTAAAATATTTTTTAATCAGATATACGGTTATATTTATGGTTATTTTTACATGTAATGAATGTTGAGGAATCTATGAAAGTGCATTTTAAAAATTCAAACCCGTAACAGACAGCTTTGAAATTGCCTTTTTTGTTTCTATTGAAAACGTTGCTCCAAACTAGGAATTTCTCCTGTATCGTGGGTACGTTTACAAATCTATGAACTATATAAAAAAATACACAAACAGCCAACCCCGGAAAAACTCACTGAAGGCTCTACAAATATATTTTCCGTGCAGAAATCGAAACCGCGACACGCAGCGTAGCAGTCAATCGCTCAGCCACTGCGCCAACCGTGCCGTCAATCGTGCCGACTTTGACGATAGAATTTCCTAATATCAAACTCTATGAGCTTTACTGACTGTGATATATCGACTGCCTGTACTTTTCAAAAAAAAAAATGTGGAAGAATAATACAGTAAGTGCTTAATTATGTATCTATTCACAATAAACTGTAATTATAATTAACCAGTAACTTGTCTCATAACAAATTCAACCACCGTGCAGCGTAGGCAATTCATTGAAAGCATATCGAATTGATCGTGTTGCTAAATCTTTAAAAGGGTAAAAAAGCGTGTAAATTACGTAGAATCAATCAATCATAATCATGAGAGCAGCGGTGGCCCAGTGGTGGCATCCCTGACATACGAACGAATGCCGTGGGTTCGAACCCAGGCAGGCGCATTACTTTGTGTAATTTATTTCATCACCGCTGCCTTCAAAAACGGTGAAGGAAAACATCGCGAGGAAACCGGCATGTTCTATAACTAAAAAAAATGACGAAATGTGACATCTACCAACCAGCACTAGGCCCGCGTGGTGGATACAGCCCAGTCACTCACATAGAGAGGAGGTCTGTGTACTAGCAGTGGGAACATTTTAGGCTGATGATGATGATGATGAATCAATCATTTTATTATCAGGCAACTGAGGCCCATACATAAAATACACAAAATAATCTTATACAGTAAAAAAAAACGCATGCATATTAAAAAACTTGAGAGGTGTCAAGGGACACCCGGATGGACCGAAGTTCCTTTCACGTACATAATATCAATACATTTTAGATTTAAGTTAGTGTGCGAAAAATAAAATATTTAATTTAAGGAAGATTAATCCTTAATTCGAAGCAATACGTCTTACTTAACTGCACTACCGAATTTGTACTTTGTAGTTCGGTCACTCAAAATAATAATCATATCTATCCTTACTCACATACAAACCCCAATTGTACGTAATTTAAGGAAATTTCAACTTTATTTTAAAGAAATAAAGCTTACAATAGCTTACTATAGCAAAAAGTGTCGTGACAACTTTTCGTAAGAATTTTTTCCGTCTAGCCCACTTTCACAACGCGCGATAAGGAACTTCGTTCCAAAAAACCTTATTATATCATAACAAAACATAATGTTGACGGCGCGTCGTCTTTCGCTGCGTGGTGTCGCGTAACCGAGTAATATAATGAGCGATGAGTTACGATGTGCTTGTATCGGCAGCGGTAGGCGCCATATTTGATGCTTATCGAGGCATTATCAGTACACCTTGGCTGTGCTTAAGTGCCATGCGCGCCTCAAGAAGATGTCAGCAAATCGGAAGGGGTCCGAGAGGGCCGATGCCTGAAAGGGCTGCGGGACTGTTCGAAAGAGATACCGTGGCCCTGGAACACAAAGGACTAAGAAGGAACGTGGATGGGTTTTAGTCAGTACAAGTCTGGCACTCCCTTCCGCTCCGCCCAGAGCGGGAGGAGTCATTTGAAGATTTCTCATCCGTAAAATTGGCTGTGCTTAAGTTATACAAGGTGATGTTTTGCATTCTTGTCAAAATTTAGGAGGTTGTCACAAAAGACATAAATAATCAATGAAAATTACGATACCTAGTTAATTATAATATAAATAAACGCTGATTTTTTTGATTTTTTTAAATTTGTCAGTATTTCAGAATAACCCCCTTAACGTGGTTTAGGGAATAAGAAATTATCGAATAAACGTTTGAGATTGTTTGTAGGTGTGTAAGCGAGGTTATAGGGCGAGAACCAGACGGGCCGCGTTTAAAACACGGGTGGTTCACACTTACCGATTACCACAAATAGGAAAAAAATAAAAATACCTACCCATTGATTATTAATTCGGGATGAGAATCATTACCTTAGTTACTTCCTTGAATTTGACGAGGATGCAAAACAACACCTTGTATATATAAGGGAATAGGGTTGACCGTAGCGAAGAGAGACTAAGGTATTAAAGAGCTATTAAATAAATACGTAACATAACATCACGACTATAATCCCCGCAGGGTTAGGTAGAGGAGTATCTAATAGTACACCCACATTTCGCCAGTTATGTTTAAGTACCATGTATTAACATGGATCATTGATCCATTGACGGTGTAGGAAAACATCGTGAGAAAACAACATGTCCTAAACTACTACCTAGAACTAAAAATTCGAAGACATGTGACATCTACCAACCTGGGCCTCAAGTCTGGTATTTTTACAAACATCGTCATTCCAACATGATCCCATTGTCATTTTGCTAAAAGTCGGTAATCTGCTAAATTCATAATGGCCTGTCAAATTCTATGCCATTTCTTTCAATGGAGTGTCAGTGTGTGGCCATTGTGAAGTCATAATGACGCCATTATATTAGTAGATTACCAAACTTGTCAAAATCAACAATTATGATATCAATGATAGGCCATTCTCACACTATTGTAATAGCAGACTTGAGGCCCTGCACTGGGCCCGCGTGTTGGATTACAGCCCACTCCCTCTCATTGAGAGGAGGCCTGTGTCCCAGCAGTGGAAACATTATAGGCAAATGATGATGATGATGATTGATCTATTGATAGGGGGCCAGCCTCTTCCTATAAACCGGGCACGCAATGCAGACTCTGTAGCTGCTTCTGAGAAATAGCTGATCGAAAAACCCAAAAGCACTTTGCCGGACCCGCGAATCAAACGTACGACCACTCGTCCAACGAGGCAGTCACGATTATAAATAAACTAGCTGTCCCGCGCAACTTCGTCTGCGACACATTTCCCTCGTTTTCGCAACATTTTTCATTGCTGCTCCGCTCCTATTGGTCGTAGCGTGGTGATCTATAGCCTATGTCCTTCCCCAGGTTGAAATCTATCTTCTTGGCACATTTCATTAAGATCCGATCAGCCGTTTAGTCGTGAAAAAGTAACAAACAAACAAACAAACAGAGTGACATTCGCATTTATAATATTAGTATGGAAGTCTGGATTAAAACGTTTCTGTATAGGTATAGCAAGTGACCTATATAGAAACGTTTATTCTGTAACTTTTGCAAACACTTAAGAAAAGTATGTTAATCAAAAAGCTTTCGATTTCCAGAATTCTTTTATTGTAAAAACTAAAAGAAAGTTAGCAAAAACTATTTATTTTCTGATCTAAGACATTGCTTGAATTTTTCAAATGGTAAAGAAAGCTATTTAAACAATTTTACATTCAATTAAAAGAAAGTATTTACTATGCGAATTTATTTATTCGTTTTTGTAATGAGCATTTTATAAGGCAATAAACTTTCAAACACTAAACGCCTTTGTATTGAAATAACTATTATTTGATTTCTGCGAAGATAACGTTATTTATTAATAACATTTACTACGGGATATTTACCATGTGTATTATTTGAACGAAACAAATAATACACATGGTAAATATCCCGTAGTAAATTTTATTAATAGTGTTAGTGACCATGTCAGTTTAAAAACTTATAAGTATAACGTTATTTGCATATAATTAACATAAATGGTAAAAAAAACTAAATTGAACCTTCCTAAAAAGAAGTAGGTATGGTAATAGGGATACCCTTAACTAATTTAAACATAGTTCAACAAAAAAAAATGCGACATTTTTAAAATTATGGGTTTTGTGTAGCTGTTCCCCGGAATGCCCGGTACGACGCGACGACGCTTTGACAAGTCGCGTAAATCCAGAATCACAGAATAAATAACACTTGAAAAGAGCATCCGATAAATGAAGCCACTTGAACAGTAATAAAAATCATGTCTTGATCTTGATCTTCAAAAAAGGCTTATTTCAAATTATTTTACATGAGACTTAAATATAACTGGTGAAAAGGGGGTGCACTATTTGGCACATCTCCCGCTTACCCTTTGTGAAACGCAGGTGTCATCAAAGTTTGTCTTTGACTTGACCATCTCATTCTTCATTTGTCTTATTTTAATTTTTTCTTGTGTACTTGTGTATAATTTTGTTTTTTTTTTTTTTTTTGTAAATTTTAACATTTTTTGTTGTTGTCCTATGCGAGACTAATAAATACTTTTTCTTTCTTTCTGTCATTCTCTGAACCCCCATAACAATTACAAAAAATGTTACTAAGAAATAAGCCCATTTTGCTGCAAACACGTAGATCATGTTTCGTTTCCATGGTAACACTTGACGCTTCTTCCCATTACTACGCTAAGTCCAGAATCGGACGGCCACCGCAGCTGGGCCGGCCACGGTTGCCTGGTTGGCAGGGACGTAAATAGCGCGGGCGATGACCGGCCTCCGCACGGCCTTCACTTTACCGCACGCTCGTACGCCAGTGGCTGGGCCGTCATCGCCCGAGAGACAGGGTCCTTGTGGTAGGGTTGCTCAGTTGGGGAATAACCCTGTATGAAGACAGATAATGATGGCAAATCTTTTTTTATTTTAAGTTTTTTTTTTTTTTTTTATGTCAACGGCCAGTATGCCAAACGTACGGATTGTTAAGTTTTGTAGCGTAGGAGTTGAAGGTAATTCAACCTCTTAAGGGAAGCCCGCAAAATTCCAAATCAGTTTAAAAAATGCATTTTGAATTATCACGCATTATATTTTGATCCTACCGATCTACTACGGTTCAAATTGTAAAACAAACTAAAAAAAAGGAAAAATATATAAAAAAAAAATACAAGGGTGCTTTCGTCTTACTAACAAAAAATAATATTTTGGCTTCAAAGCGTTGCCTTAGTAATTTTCGCGCGTAGAACCCCTCTTGAATTACGAAATATGTAAATAAGAAGACGTGGTCATCCCTATTTCTGGCGCCACAGCTATTGTTTTGGCCTATGATAAAAAGAAAGCCGTGAAATCACTGCAAAAAGATATGTGCATCTCTTTTTGGCTCGACGAAAGCATGCAATTTGTAAGCTGCATTACAGCGGTTGGACAAATCGGTGCATATTTCTTTAACAAATGAACTTTTGTGTAGATTGATGTAAATATTACCTGTCTTGTTAAAATTGCATGAAAGGTATTACTTTGTTTTAGTTTTGTTTATTTGATTTTAATATAAGTTTTGTTATTTTTTATATCCGTTTACTGCTGAGAATAAGACTATCAAAGAGCCCTATTTTTTTTTAATTAATAAGTAATCCAATAGTCAATAGACATTATTAATATCACCAAGAAAAAATATATTCCTACAAAAAAACTCCGCTCATAATCACAGACTTCTAACAAAACTTTCTAGGTCGACCGATACTAAATAAAATTAAGAAAAGAAAAATAACGCCGCGATGCCTTAACAACACAGACTACATTGTAAATAGTTGTAATCTAATTTAATCTCACTTTACGTCGTTACGTTGCGCTTGAATAATTGTATTGATACCGAGAAGGTCTGGAATTAGCCTAAGGTAACAAAAAAGAGAAGTACAAAAGACCAAGTACGAACGAAAACAGATGACAGTCGCGAGTGCACTTGGTTCTATGTTGCGTGCGTTTTCGCTCGTTATACGAACCTCACCTTCTGTAATCTATCTACTCTGTACTGTAGGTTACGGGCTCGATTTTGTTTTTATTTTCACAAGCCGTTTATATGCTAATTGAATTGCAAGCGCATGTAAACACTGTGGATATTAAAAACTGACATCGTAAATCTGCTGCTGCTTATATACGAGCTGGTTAAGTAAAGCTATCAATGTGAGTAATACTTTCAACGCCTTTGCTTTAGCATGGGTTCGTACGTTGGTTGCAGACAAGAAAGAAAAAAAAGGTTGGTTGTGCAACTCATTCTCAAAGATACTCCTTTTTATGGTCGCTCATTCGTCAAATTACACTCAAGCAATCATAATGCTTGCATCAATTTATATTTTTACCCTTTTTTAAAACCGTTGGTCAAGGTTTCATCGCCGAGAACATAGATTATAACTATATCATCATCATCATCATACAACAGTCCACTGTTGGACATAAGCCTTTTCAATCGCACGCTACTTAACTTGATTCTAGGCAACTCTCATCCAGTTGCTACCAGCCACCCTGCAAAGATCGTCGCTCCACCGAGCCTGAAGGCATCCCACCTTACGGTTGCCGATTCGCATTATCCACTCAAGAACACGTCTACCCCATCATCGGTTCTTCGGCTAATATAGCCGGTCAATTGCCACTTCAGTATAACCATTAATTTATCTTAACTGTATTCAGATAATGATACTACGCACTGAACCCTTACCCAGTTAGCAATCGCTAAAGGCCTCAATCTATCAACACCTCGTTAAACTAAAAACAAAACAATCTCGCGTAAAACATCCTCACATACAGAACTCACTCGATTATCACTTGCTCCATTACCCTTCAAGTTCCCAACGATAACACGGAAAAATAAAAAATCACCCTTCCAAGATGCAAATCCCAGTGTGACTTAGTACTTCCCAATTCGTATGTGTAAAGATAAGAACGCACACTTCTCGTGACGTGAAAGTAATGTCGGCTGATTATTAACGAGAATATTAGACTGTGAGGCTATTCATAACTTAAGCAATTGGTGCTGAGTTCTGTGGGAATGGATGATAGAGCTGCAGAGAGTAAAAAGATATACTGTAATTTTAAAATGACTGTTGAAGAAACAAATAAAACTAGAGCAGTTTCTAGAGTGGGCTCGTAAATATTGTGTAATAATGTTTTCATAGTAAATGTGCATATCTTTTTACTATTGGATAACTCTTTTAGAACTTTATTATCTTGTAAGTAATAAAAACTAGCCTATTTATAACTAACGTTGCGAAAGAAATTACGACGTAGCAAAGCGGAAAAAAAAAATTTTACATATCAAGTTTCGCAAAAAAAAAACAGTCTATGTACACAGTACCTATTAAAATTATCAACAAAAACTACATAACAAATCAGTGTAGATAGAAAATATAAGAAATTAATATTCCTACTGCTACTACTTGCCGCCGTAGCAACGCAACACCGCTACACCTAATGCACCGCCTATATCCAAAATGTTCTCAGAAGCATAAATTAATAATCTCAGTTTTAACAACAGCCCCATCACTTTGTTATAGCTCCTAATCTCCCGTTATTACATGGTGTAACCAAGATCTGAGTAGCTGAGAAGAATTTTCTATTTCCCTCCGGCCCAGTAATTGTATTAATAAGATTTATGACTGCCATACTTCAAGTTGGCTCTGATGTAATATTACTAGTCGACTAATTAACAATGACACGCAATAGTCGTAACAATTTTAATGATAGGTGCACCACGACACAGAAGTTATGTGTTGTTTATCGGTTAAGCTGATAGGATTTGAAAAATGTAAACTGTTATCTTATGTTCATCGTTTGTAACTCTTAAAGATGGATCTAGTAACGTTGAAGACGTGTACGTGACGTGTTGACTTTAGGATTTTATACAAGGTCTAGTTTTGCATCCTCGTCAAATGCAAGGAGGTAACTATGCTAATGATTCTCGTCCCGAATCAATAATAAAATGGGTAGGTATTTTTCTTATTTACGGTAATCGGTAAGTGTGAACCACCCGTGTTTTAAACGTGTCTGATTCTCGCCCTATAACCACGCTTCCACACATACAAACAATCTCAAACGTTTTTTCGATATTTTCTTAGTCTCTAAACCACATTAAGGGGGTTATTCTGAAATACTGACAAACTTAAACGACCAAAAAAATCTGCGTTTATTAATAATAAACTAGGTACCGTAATTTTAATTGATTATTTATGTCTTTCGTGACACCCTCCTGAATTTTGACGAGGATGCAAAACAACACCTTGTATAATAACCAGTTCCCACTTGATTTATTAACCAACCACAACAAACACAGTTTTTCTAAACTAGAAGAAACACTTTTAGACCGATTATTACCGCTGTCCACCCCCTGCTTGTCCACCCCGGGTGGACAGTGTCACAACTTTTAAAAATAATTCCTACTGTTTCCGGGGGGTGGCCAGTGAGAATCATAGTTAAAATAATCCACTGTAGCCCCCACAGGTCGACACGGCTACAACTTTTTCAAACGTTTCAGTGGCCACCTCTGTCATGTTAGACAGCGGTAATAATCGCATTTACACTAGTAGTAAAGTCGGCAGCAGTTACCTGATATATCTCGTTAGCCGAGAGATGAGTGCTTCCTTTACAAGAATACTCGTTATCTCGGAAATATAGATAATCTTTATATATAAATATTGCATCATAACCCGTTTATGTTTAACATGGAATCGGTGGAGATCAAATTAAGAGTTTGATTTATTGCAACAGCCTGTATATCCTAACGGTAATAATATATACTATAAATTTTGTTTGTTTGTTACCTCTTCACGCCTAAACCACTGAACCGATCATCCTGAAATTTTGCATATACGTTGTGAGGTGTACATAAACGGACATAGGTTACCTTTCGTCCAAAAAAAAAGTTAAATTCCCGAGGAAAACAACAATAACGTTCTTATGATAATAGATGGCACCACGTGTCAGAGACGGTTATTGCAAAATTCTAATTGAACGCGTTCGAAGCCGCGGGCAAAAGATAGTGTAAGGTGCGTTTTGCACCGTGTCATGTAACTGCCGAGGCAGCGACTGACAATCATCTATTTTAATGATTAATGTTCTTTTACGCACATTGATATATAACTTGTATATAAATGCTAGATCTGAAAATAGACATAAACTTACATCTTTATTTGAAATCTTTAATGCTTTGTGCATAAAGCTTCAGGTCTCTTTCAAATGCGGTGCCTTTATAAACATAAAGCAGTTGATGCTTTTATGAATACTTTAACCTATAATAAAACGTGAGGAAAGCAATATAAGGAACCTAATACCCGTTTTTATCTGCAGTAAGTGTCTATTTACATGGTATGTCTATTTCCAGACGTGCCAATGAAAACATTCCAGTATCTTTTCCGGAAGCCATCTGGGCGGTCGAAGTAGAATATCGAAGCTCATAACCAGAGATTGGAATAGTAAGAAGTTATTTACCTTAAGTTCGAGGAAGGAAGTAACATAGAGTTGATAATACCTCGTCTATGGAACTATAAACATGACAATAGGCGATAAGCCATTTTTTTTTCTATGTCCGTCGGTTAGTTTATTGAAAAGTATTGGAGACGTATTTTTTCTTTTTTCACGTGGTCAAAAAATTACGGAGATATATTGAGTTGAAATGGCGCATGACGTCACATGTAGGCAAGTTTTATACCTACTTGTGACGTAGTAAGCCCCCACTCTCCAACTTTAAAAAGTTTTAACTAAGTAATTTTTTGATATTTTGATAAAACAAAAAATACGTGTCTAATATTTTAGTATTACCTGTCTGACGGACAAAATAGAATGTCGTTTTCTTTACCCAGTCCGATCCCCTATTATAACCCGGGATTTTTGAAATTGTATTTTTTTTGCGCTTTGATTACATTTGAAATAAATTATTATATTGAATCAGTCAAATCATGAAGTATCAACTCTATGTTACTTTCTTCCTCGAACTTTTGATAAGGTCTATATACCTATATCGATCTCTGATTATACCATAAGCAATAATATCTACTCTAACTAGGAGCTTTCACACTCGTAGAAATCCATACTTACTAATATTATAAATGCGAAAATCACTGTTTGTTTGTTTGTATGTTTGTTACCTTTTTACGACTAAACAGCTGATCGGATCTTAATGAAATTTGGCAAGAAGATAGATTTCAACCTGGGGAAGGACATAGGCTATACATCATCATGCTACGACTAATAGGAGCGGAGCAGCAATGAAAAATGTTGCGTAAACGAGGAAAATGTGACGCAGACGAAGTTGCGCGGGACAGCTAGTACATAATAAAAACAGAAGAAAGCTACTATAATAGAGTTCTATACTTTGGTTTTTTTCATTTTTTTAAGACATGATTGCACGCCTGTGAATACTAATTCAAAATCTATAGCCTTGTTCTAATCAAAGCGATCGTTGCGCAACCACGGTACCGTGGTTTTTCCGTGGCATTTCGTTAAATTTGTTCGGCAAACCCGAATGCGTGGTGTCGGTGCCGTGTCAGCTGTTGCCTGCTTTTCAGTTTCCCGAACAAATAAGTAACATTATGAAGGCAACGATCGCGTATTCGCGAGACCAATCGCTTTGGTTAGTACGCAAAGCATGACTTAACATATTCTTACGATACAAGCACTACCTGCCACTGCAGCTCTGAAATTACAGATACAATACCAGAAATAAAAAGACTTGGAAAAGAATAGTGGAATATCTCTGCAGAGAATATTCATTGCTATCCGTGATTACTGTGACGCAAATTGTGGACGTAACCGAAGATTATTTTAATCGGCCGGTTAGAATCCTTGGTGAAACCGACTTGTATTACGAGCTATTAACTCGTCCTTTTTAGAATTCTGCGCCTTCGAAACATGTCAAGTTCCTGCATAGTGATGCAGTGCTTAAAGGAGCTAGAATTTAAATTATTATGCACTATGTTTATGCTTTCATGAATTTGGAATGTAATTAAAGTTTTTTTTTAAATGTAAATTGACCCATTTCTCTTTCATCTGGATCGAGGACACGGTTTGCATATTAATTGGTTGGTATTTGGTTCGCTATTTAGATGTTTAATTTCAGATTTCAAACTGGTAGAAGTTTTAGGGAATGTACTACGTTGTTTTTTTTATTCTGTATCTGGGTTACAGGTACAAGGAACGATAAACGAGAGCGATCAAAATACAAGGTGTTGTTTTGCATCCTCGTCAAAATTCAGGATATTGTCACAAAAGACATCAATAATCAATATTAATTACGGTACCAAGTTATTTATTAAAAAACACTGTTATTTTTTAGATTGTTTAAGTTTGTCAGTATTTCAGAATAACCCCCTTAACGTGGTTTAGGGAATAAGAAATTATCGAATAAACGTTTGAGTTTTTTGTATGTGTGTAAGCGAGGTTATAAGGCGAGGATCAGATGGGCAGCGTTTAAATCACGGGTGGTTCACAAAGACCGATTTCCTTAAAAAAAAAAAAAAATACCTACCTATTTTATTATTGATTCGGGTCGAAAATCAATAGCATAGTTACCTCCTTGAATTTGACGAGGATGCAAAACCACACCTTGTATATAAAGTTAAGCTCTGGTAAGGTAGTTGTTCCAAATAATAGATCGAGATTTAAGCAACGGGTCAATGCTCGATAGCCGTCTTTACAGGTATGCTATTTACGAAGAAATAAAAGGACCTTTCGAATGTACCTAACCATCTGTTAGATTTCAAAATGTGTGTAGGTACTTACATTTTTTGGCACAACACGTAAAAAATCATACTCAGGTTTTTCCTCTCAAATATTTTTTTACACTGTGGAGCAATACCATTAATTAACGACACGCTAATTAATTTTTATTTTTGCGCTAATAGAAAGACACGCTCATAAAGACTAATTAGGTACGAATTTTATTTAAAAATGAAAGTTTTCATTCATTAATTCGCAACAAAGTTCGTTTGACGCAAATTTGTTTTGCAAGCCAATTTGTTTGAAAACTATTTGAAAGTCTAACTTGACAGAGACTCATCTATTACCTTATTTACCCACCCATAAAGTTACAAAGCATACATTATAATTTGAATATGCATTAAGGATACCGGTTTTCCTAAAAAAAAACCATAATATTGAATTTTCTATTCTAACAACCACGACATACATATTCCCTTATACACGTGATAACCCATCGAATCAATCCCAATCGAGTCTCAAATACAAATGCCTAAAATTTCAGATCCAATAAAGTTACTGACAAGTTATCATCAAATGCCTTACGAATACAAAAGCACACAGTTTCCCACAACAATCTCAACATACTCGTAAGAAACAATAATAATTTACCCAACAACCTATGATTAACCATCATGATTTTTATCATTTTAATCGGCCAGTCATTGACCTCTCGTTTCTTGGCTGCAAGTGCAACATTGCACAATGGACACAAGGCTAGTCGGGACCTCGTGATCGCGATGACAGGGATGAGTCAGCTAACCCAAACTAAGAACCCACTTAGAGCCACTGAGATTGATGATTACGCAACTAATTCAATGACGGAAACAGATCATGGGAGAATGGGAAGGAATGCTTCTCATCAGATCCATAAAAGATTAATTAAATAATGTTACTAAGAAGATATTTAGAATTGTAAGCCAATTTAAAGTTCTAGACCTACTTCTAAACATTGCCTACTTAACAAAGAAACGACAATTGAATCTTAAAAGAAACTGGATCTTACAGCTTTCATACAAAACGTCAAAACAAAACTAAATATACATTAATTCGTATCACCACAACCGCAAATCAAATTGCAATTTGTTTAATCAATACAATGAACAGTAATACACATTCTAGTGAAAGCGAAACCGAAATTCTGTAAAAGAAGCAAGAGAACAATTTGGTGAAAAAAGACAGTTACAATGGTAACATAATCGGCGGTCGGCGGTCGACTGCGCGGGCGACGCGCGACGGACAGCGCGCCGCGTCTCGCAGACAGCCGTGACAATTAAGTTAGGTTTTTTAATGACTTTTTTACAGGTCCAATAAATTGTGCACTTTTTACTTGGAAGAAAGTGGTTGAAAAACGTTCATTATGTTACCGAGCTTTTGTGGGAGCCGTCACGCTTGTTGGCAAATAATGAGCGCTGAGTCCGGTTCGTTACCGGCTCTGTGCATATTTAATCAGCCTCTGCGTCCGTTTAATTTACAGGACAATCGGCATTCGGGGTTAGTGGTGATTAAAGACATCGTTGAACATCTCTGTATGTAGCTTAATAAGAGCAAAAGTGTGGGGAAGCGTCTGTTTGTTGTGTTTAAAGTGGCACGCAAAAGGTTCATGTCGTCTGTCACGTCACCGTGATTGGTCTTCAACTTTCATTTCATTTTCTTTCTCAACACCTTTTTAGTTTCTTATTTTTAACTAAACAAGCAAATAATGACATCACTCTAAGTTACTGAGCGTGAAAATTGGTTCACAGAACTACGAGACGGCAAAATTAGTTCAAACCGCATTAGGTACTTAGTCTAGGAGTTTGCTGACTTATTGCATCCGACTGGCATGCTCTTTTACACGTAGATTAGCTAGAAAGTAACCACATACATCACTAGTGTCAAAACAAGCCACCCAGGTAGAAATTGCGGATAAAAGCTAGGTGGAACCAACTATAGATCATTGGATAGGCTGTCGCGGACATAATAACACCTTGGCGGCTTCAAACAAACAGTTTGAACGTCTTAACAGTCCTTCCATAATACCGGTGTGCATTGTCCTTATACTCGCATAGATTAAAACCATGCAGCCCCCGCCTATCGATGTAACGGGCTACAGGGCGTGTGGACATCTCTAGCCCGCCATTGTTACTTCACAATTTGATTTATATCCCAAGAGTCCGAACGCTTGACAACTCTATGCCGTGAGCATACTCGTAAATATTTTCCGTAATAAAAATAAAATAAGTTGAAAGAGGTAGTGTTGCTACAAGATATTACACGGCATTTGAATTGATATTATGTTGCTCTGGGTACGCGCACGCGCACGTGTGTTTTATGACACAAGTGACACGGAATTATAGGTACAGTACAGACGACAGCAACTGTTGTCAATGTCGTGAAATATCGCAGCAAACGAACCAGATTCAACGTTTTCATTCCGATTACTTTGTAGTTTGTACTAACATCAATGAATATTCAATGAAATAAACCGATTCATAAATCAGTAGCGGAACCAGGCAACCAATTAGCTGTATACATTTATCTGGGAAAACGATCTTCAATTAGAACTGACCATTTAAAGCGACCATCACACGTGCAGTAATTTATGTCATCAAACATTAATAAGTCACAGTTTTCAAATATATTTCACCGTTAGCTCCTTATTCGGTCACAGTTAAGGTCGTATACAATATGTTAGGTTAAACGAGGGACATATTGAGGGAGGGTATTCAGTATTCGATTCTCGTCCCAAATATGTAAAAAACCTATAACGTATATAGAAGAATTTTTAATGTTTTGTTTAGTGCCTAGATATTTTGGACTGTCCTAAGCCAGGTAAGTTTAAAGTATGAAGGGAAAATGGATTATACCTAAGAGTCATTGACCCGCTCACATGTTCTGCGATAGTATTAAGTCGCTAGCGCAAGGGTGTATACACGTTGCGTGACATTTGCAAACATTTTGGTATGGTTCTGTCTGTGTTTGGTATTTTTATTAGTATCATGTTAGCATGTACTATTATGGGTTTGAATATATCCCTCGTTTAAACTAACATACTGTATAATAACCTGGCTTCATAAAAGCTTTAACCACACGCACAAATGGTTATACTCGTAAACATTCTCACTAGTAGCTTCAACTGCATGTCTGGCATGTTTTTCTTTTAACGTTTCGCTCATTTAGGTGCTAAACCAACCCAAAAGAGTGCTAATAACTGAAAACGGCATAGTCTAAAGAACTTTTTTAACCGAAAAAAAAACTTTATCCATTAACAAAATCAAAGTACACCACTAGGTAATATGACATTTACTCCACCAACACTCTTCAAATGATAAATGTCTTATTTCCTGCACAATCCTTTAAAATCAAACAAGGCAATCTAAGATTAAATACCTTGTACATAATTAATTAGGATGCAATTTATTTAATCTTGGCTAGATTACATGCGATCAATTCAAAGATTTCATTCAATTGATACCTCCGGGGCAAACAGGGGTAAACAGTGAATGCTATCGGGCATCAAGTAGAAAATTAATCGTCTCTAGTTTCTATTAGGACTAGAGGTCCATGATAGAAACGATATATTATTGACTGTATTAAGGTACAATTTGCATAACTGCCACTTTACTTTTCAATGCAGAGAAAAGATTCCTGAAAGGAAATTACTATCGGAAAAGCATATAATATTAGAAAGATTATATTAAACCAGGAGATGTGGTGTAAATTAGTAACAGGCTGGTATCCTAGAAAGAGTACAATGAGCAGGGGAAAGAAACTAAAACTCACTGCAGGTCCTAACTGGAGGAGAGTAGCTCATGATAGAGTTCAAAGGAAGCAGATATAAGAGAGGTTTGCGAGAAAAAAAATAGTTTTTCAGAAGTTTATAAATTGAAACTTTTATTACACCGTCTCAAACTTTTTCGTCTGTGTGTTGCATGTCGCGTGACGCTGACGGTCGGCCGCGGAGTAGGGATAAAGTGAAAGGCGCTCGTTAGAGCGCCTTTCCGCACTATAGTGTGAAAAAAAGTTGAACTTATACCGTGGTTTCAAAAAACCACACAATTTTTTTTTTGTGTCGGAGGTTTTTTAAATTTTAAATTTAATTTTTTATTTCATGCTTCTTAAACTTATATTATTTTTTCTTAGCCTTGGCTGTCCCACTCCTGGGCATAGGCCTCCCCCCATTCTTTCCACTTTTCTCGGTGTTGTTTTTTCTCGCTAATTAAAGAAAACTAGGAAAGTTATAATTTAAACAAATCCCAAAATTTTAGGGGGAAGGGGGGGGGACGTGCTGCCCCCCCAGATTTTCAGAATAGAAGATTTTCTCGAAACATAGCTAAGAACACTCTCGATTAAAACACCTTTTTCGAAACTCCACTCGAAACCAATTTTATAAAAATTTGTTCATTCGTTTAGGAGCTACCATGCCACAGACAGACACAGATACAGGTCGGGGGTTAGTAAAAGGTTGATAAGTGAGTTAATAATATCTAGGTTCAAAATTCCCAATTCATTTGCACAATACCTATTTTACACCCAGAGTCTCTTGCTTACATTTATTACCGGTATTCACAATCTTCTAATTAATCAGCCGAACAAAACAATCGGTGACTAATTTAATCAATTCTCATTTATTTAATTTGAATGCTCTAACAATGGCCATTCATCTTTATAGTCTTACTAGCTCGTGCCCGCGGTTTCGCCCACTTCAGGTCGGTCACTTTTAATATGTCCTGACTCAGGTCATGGTCTATCCCAAGCCCAAATTGCAATTAAATCTGTTTGGTTGTTAAAACGTGAAAAGGTGACAGAAATACAGACCGAGTTACTTCCGCATTTTTTATAATATTGATTTCATCCGTCTCATTAGAGTCCGCGAGCAATGTTCGGCGGGAAATAATCAACTCTTGCGCAGTGGTTATTACGCGGGCCATAATCGGCGCAGATTGAGATCGTTTAGTGACAGCCACTATTAACCGTCATGGTGTAATTTTTGCCTGCTCTTAGAATTTCTCATGAAGAACATAAAATAATGCCTGAGATTTAAATAGTGATTTAAACTCATTTAATTTTAGTGTCCAAGCAAAAGGTTCCATGTAGGTTTGTGTCATGGCCGTACTTTTTCTTTTGATGCAGGAAGTCCCTTGTTGTAGGGGACTTCCTTTTGCTGTACTAGGTCTATAAGTACTTTAGATGCAAACATAAAGTCATATCCGTTGAAAGTAAATTATCCCATATTTATTGAACAAAATAAGCCACCACAGCTAACGTGGGAATCATATTAAAATTACTAAGTTGTGACCTCGAAAATTACACTTCACTATATGACACCACAGAAATTATTATGATAAATGTATTAATAATGAATCTCTTGTATTAATAAATTGTTTTATCTCCAACAAAATCTAATCTTGACGTATAAACAGCAGCTTTTGCTAAATGGGTTTTAATGAATGGCATGTCGCAGAAATTATAATAAAATCATTAATATATATGGTCTGTAGGAAGGTTTGTCATCCTACGCGAACCATAGAGTTCACAACGGTCAATATATTCGTGGATTATAACTGTTTTGACATTGACATAAAAAAGTAATCCGTATAAATTGATAAAGCACGATTGGGTTGGACCTGTTTTGGCGAAATTGTTGTTTGGTGGTTACATTACGAGGTTTAGAACTTAAGAATTCTTAGTTACATGATAAGGTCCAAAATTAAAAATTAAGAGCGTTCACGCCTTACGGCATTTCAAACAAATTAAAGTAGGTATATCTAAGTAAAATCAGTACTTGAAAGTTTGTTTGAACTGTCGTAAAGCGTCAACGCTCTTAATGTCCAAACAAAAAATGATTAAAATAAAGGGAGACTATATTGAATAAAAATATTAAGTATTTGTTTACTGCGGGTAACTAGAGAAATCTTTAGTAATTTTGTGAAATGATAGTTTTTGTTTCTCTGATTTATCTAATGTGCGACTTACGAGCAGTAAGTCGTAGGTTCGAACCCAGGCAGGCGCATTACTTTGTGTAATTTATTTCATCACCGCTGCTCTCAAAACGGTGAAGGAAAACATCGTGAGGAAACCGGCATGTCCTAGAACTAAAAAATTCGAAGACATGTGACATCTACCAACCCGCACTGGGCCCGCGTGGTGGATTACAGCCCATTCCCTCTCATAGAGAGGAGGCCTGCGTCCCAGCAGTGGGAACAATATAGGCTGATGATGATGATGATCTAATGTGTGTAAACTTTTGGACCTACGTGATACTGATAACAGGTATTGTAATAAAGTAAAGCTCATATGGTACTCGTAGTTAAGCTTAATGTTCTTACAATTGTGATTTAATGAAAGAGGTTCCAGTTTGTGCCGCCATGTTTTTGTTCCTTGTAATTTAAGGTGGTAAGTCCGGCATTGGCATCGATTGCCGACCCTAAGTGGCAGAATGTTTTATTGTCACTTTCTTAAATGCTTTTTATTGAAAGTTACTGACATTAAATGAATGAAAATCACTTGGCACACCTCCTTTAGAAAGTAAACATTAAAGTTTATTGCAAGAAAAAATATAACCGACTTCCAAAAAAAAACAAAAAAGTGCAAAATAATATTTTATTTTCGTCAGTCGGTGACTTGTCGGTTGTCTTGTTGTTGTTTCTTTCTTTTTTTTGCCACCGACTTCCGAAAGTAAAATATTATTTTGCACTTTTTTGTTTTTTTTTGGAAGTCGGTTATATTTTTTTGTAAAAAGTTTTTATTATACCCTTTTCAGTTGTGGTATCTCACTTAAATTCTTGTCTAGTATCATTTTTACATTGTAACTAGACACCAGCACATCGTCCATACATACGACAAAGGACAAAATGCATAATAAAGGGGATGACTCAAAAAGCACCAAAGCAAAGATAATAAAATTCATATGGGCCCACCGGGGTGTGATCCTCTTCAGCACGACCATGGATGATTACCTTAATTTTAATGCGGTACATATTCATGAAAAAATGTTTCTCTACCAAATGAATGAAGATTCATGTAAATCGGTCCAGTAATCAAGGAGAAATAGGTGTACGTGATAAATTTACAAATAAAATAAAATGAAAACTACAGGGCCAAACTATATAACATTTTTTATGGGACCAAATAGCAACTATTCCGCATCAAACTAAAGAAGTTAGTAAAGTAATAAGTCTCAGCGTAATCGGTGTACATTCAACAAAAACTAATCGAATTGATAACCTTCTCCTTTTAGAAGTCGGTTAAAATAAAAAAAAATGAAAAGATTTCTATTTTTTTTAATTATTACTTGTACATACACCTGGAAATTGCATACCGTTACAATTCCAACAAGCCCAAACACAGCTAAGATACATTGTCTTATTATTGAGTTCCGGTGCCTGTCTCTAGGATTCATCATCAGATCTGATGATAGAATGATTCTTATTGAACGCAAATGCTTCACTTGTTGTAGAAAATACCAAAACCGCTGTAAGTTTTCCTATAAAATTTGAGGGTTGCCCTCGATTTCTCCAGGATCCAATCATCAGATCCTGACTTGGTGACTATGGGACCACTTCAGAAGTATCTCCTTTCGAACAAAAAAAGAATTTTGAAAATCCGTCCACAATTGGCGGAGTAATCGCGTAACATACACACAAAAAAAAAAACATACCGTCGAATTGAGAACCTCCTCCTTTTTTGAAGTCGGTTAAAAATGAAATTAACCGTCGTAATTTTAAGCTCTAATCAATCATCCAATGACATTTCTATCCTAAAAAATAAAGTCTTTATTTCCTGTCAATCAGAACTTATTTCATGTTCATTAAATAATCCGCATAATGACAATCTCATTAATAGGTTTTTAAAGTCTATTTTTGCCTTGCGTGAGTTTGTTTTGACTGACGCCAAACAAAAACTTATTACTTAAGTCAAACTTTGAGAAGTCATCTATCAAAATTAAGAGTAGTTACACGCCTCCCTCCATGACGGACATTATATCTATTACCGTTACTATTTTGTAATGACGTTAAAAAACTATAGTCGCATTGGTTGGCAACCGGCAGTGTGCTCATGCGCTTATGGCATTTTAATGCGCTTTGTGGTTGATGTACTGTGTACGAAAATGTGGGGAAATGTATTCGAAGATATAATATTGCAGAAGAGGAAAACGTACCGCTATAATTAAAAACTTTTGAGAGCCAAGACAAAACGACATTTTATCAATGAGAAACTTCAACCAACAGGCGAGAAAAGCCAAAACTAAAACAAATGTACCAAGTTCGACATATCGATGATTTTGTTGACGCAACGCCAACTTCAAGCAACGCCACCTAGCACTACACACTTAAAGTGGTCATACTATCTATACAGACTATTGAAAAATATAAACTGTATAATATTGACGGAAGCACTGTCGAATGTGCAAATGACAAAGTCGCTGTGAAATTATGAAATTCTTCTAAAACGATTACCTCTTCCCCAGACCCTCTGATTTGCTAAGAAAATAGCAAGCAAAACTCTGATAGCAGTCGTATTTTTCTCAGCTCATCAGAAACCTTACGATCTACATCCTGCGATTTTTTATTGGCCATGTTTCTTATGCTTATCTTGCTTCTACTTAAGTAATTAACAACATGTTTCATTTTTTTTTCTGTTCAGCAGATTAAAACTTTTGCATTAGTCTTTAATCCAAGACATGTTCTAGTTATCTAAGACATTATATCTACTAATGTTCGTCTTAACATAAAATAAAGAATATGTCGTAAAAGAACATCAGCATTAACGTGTTTACAAGAACATTTGCATTGAATACACTCCGAAAAGTTTAACACTGAGGTATAAAGTGTCTAGTACAGTCTCAAGCAACAATATGTATATGTTACAGTCAAAAGTGTAAATCGGACAAAACCACTTTTTAACGGTGTCAGTCAAAACCCTTTTTAAGTTAAATGGAGTTTTTTTTTTAGTAAAAATGTTTTGTTTGAGTACGCCTCAGGTAATTTAGGTACTTGATGTTTTTTAAAGGGTCACAAAAAAACCTAACAACATGATGAGTTTCTAGGTAAATGCTAGTAATTGCTAAAATGGTTTCAATGGTGGTAATTGGTCAAAAGTAGTTTTGACCAATTAACAACTTGTTACATTGATTTTCTCCTACTGTATTGACTACAATTATTGTATGTTATTTTAAATACCCATATTATTATGCAATAGGTCTTACATCAAAGTTGCAATACGTTTTACATGAAAAATAGCTTTTAAATTTAAGTAAAGTTTTGACCAAAAATGGTGTCCTAAGGCTTCGCCAAAGAAATCCAGGCCTTCCAAAAGGGCTTTGGGTTGACAATATCGTCAAAATCACAGGAAAGATTTGGATGAGGGACGCATGGAACTGAAAAGTTTAGCAGAAGTTTAGGAGGCCCAGCAGTATGTGATTGCGGGTTGAAATGTAGGTACACATACCTATTGGTGTTTGTGACTGTACTATTAAAGTAAAATGAACTGGCTCTCACCTCTGCGTCTGTTATCTCGCAATCTGAAACAGAAAACAACACAATTCAACAATAGCTTCTTAGCAGGGAACCGAATAAATCGGCTAATCAGATGGAAATGAGAGAAATTACCGTGCAATTAAATGTGTGTGAACTTCAAAGATATATCTAACAGAGTGATATATTTCAGAGTTATGTTAATTAGTACATTTGCATTTCTGCGGTAGTTAGGTACACTTTTTGCACAGTGGTGCGCGCGGTAAGGCTCAGTTTCCACCAAAGCGAATACGGAGCGGAGCGGAGAGGAAATGTGCAGGAATCGACCAATCACATTAGTTGAAATCCCATCGCGCTTCTCATCTCCCCTGTGATTTGTCGTATCTTTCGTGTCTCCGCGCCGCTCCGCTTTAGTGTAAACCAGGCCTAACGCTACCCACTCTTTGCGTACACGCAAGTGCAGTTATAATGAGTTTGAACGAAAACACTGCGGTCATTAGTCCGGTAGCGACTTGCTAATTCGCATTTTATTCGGTCAGTTAATTTTCAAGGCCAAAAATGGCGTCAGGATAATTCCACAGGTGAACATAAACAGAGCGGATTAGCACTTAGCGTGGATTTAAAAATTAAGTAGATAGGTACATGTTTGCGTGCGATTATAATTACAGATTAATTACAATTATCTGCTAAATAACGTGTCTTCGATATCGTAATTTTAATCGATAGTAGAGTTGTCTCCTCTTTGCAGATTTAATTAACCTGCAGCAGAAGATATCGATAGAATCCATTTCATAATTACGTACATACTGCACTGCGCACACGAACATTCCTATATTGAGCACGTATAACATTATACCTAGAGTATTTTCCCATCTTGACACAATTTACGCCATTCTAGGTCACATACTTTAGTCTAGAAAATTCACGGCCAATAAATTCAATGTAATTGTTCGCGCGAACGTGTGAGCTTGAACGATGTCACATATTATCGATTCTAGGCAGGTGTCGCACACCCACCTTACACTTGTAATATCGCTCACAAAAACCTCCTCATTAATATTGATTGTAGGTAATTTCACCTTCGTGACTTTTCTATGATTTACACCGTAATAATTCACAATATAAGTGACATTTTAATTGGGCTCACTTGTTTGTTCCGTGGCCCGGTCGACACAGTAGGCGGGAACATTCGCATCCGACCCTCAACACTCAACCATGCTGATTTATCGAGTTTTATCGAGCAGACTAACGGACCTTCGAAATGTTGCCTTCGAGGGCTCGATAAATTACCATAATAACATAATTCGGATATTTATATCACGTCCCAGCTCTCTATTAAATATACATCTTTGACACTTCATAAAAAAATGTAACGCTATTTATATCGTTTGTAGTATGTAAGTAATAGTAGCATGTCGTGAGAAATGAGATGCATCAAAATGTAATTTAAAACTGTAAGAGTAGTTAATTTTGTTCTTGTTACAGAGCCGCCTTTATGATTTATTAACGACATATTATGTAAGTTAGTGAGAGCATTAATTATTAAAACAACCGCAGTTTCATCTAGCAACTTGTGGATTAATTGATTATCATCATAATACGAGGAAATAGCATGTTACGCTGGAGTCTTAACTATCGGTACTGGTAATAAATCTCTCAAAAAAAAACGTAAGCAGCAATGTACGTATAACTTACGGGAAACACACAACACCACCAAGTCAAGCTGATCAGGCTACAGAAAAACTTCATTAAATTATTTCTATCTAACAATCTGCCGACGTTAGTCGTCGCGTGTGCCATCTGATACAGACGAGCAATGAAAACAGATCAATTAAATCCCTGATTAATATTTATCAACAGTTTTTTTGCACGAGAACACTACGTAACCAGTCAAAAGTTAAAGGATGATGATTCATCATTTCGCAAAAGTGAAAAAAAAATGTGAGATGTATTTGGCGGTTTCGGCGTTCGCTTTCGCTCGAAGATATTATAAGACATCATCTTATATGTATGTAAGCACTCATGTTGGACAATGAAAACTCTTTCTACAGGAAGTTCTCGATGTGAAACAATTACAAACGATCATTAATCAGTCGGCCGTCAGCTGTTTATCCGCTCTAAACGTGGTGAAGCCGATCCCATCCGATGTTCGTGATTCGGACATTATCATGATCAATAATCTTTTATTGTGAATCAGATAATAACGCGTGCCAATCAATGACCGCTTAATATTTGATCGATTATACGCCGGAATAATAGACTGATCACTCGTTTTTTGGCGCCACCTAACTAATAAGTGGTTTTATATTTAAAAAAAAAAAACTAGCTGTGCCCCGCGGTTTTACACGCCGTTTCTCTTTTTTCGTGATGTGAATATTGCCAAAATATTATGTAATATAATAGCTATATCTAAGCTAGCCTATGACCTTCCTCTACAATAGAGCCATCAAAGGCAAAGTTTTTTTTTAATTGGACTGGCATTGGCAGTGCCACAAATTGGCGCGTTCAAACAAACAAACTCTTCAACGATGTTATTATACTAGCTTTTGCCCGCGACCTTCGTCCACGTGAAATTATAATAAAAATATAGCATTTTGTAATATAGTCTATAGTATTCCCCGATAATAATGGGCTATCCAACACTAAAACATTTTTTTCAAATCGAAAAAGTAGTTCTTGAGATTAGCGCGCGAATCCAAACAAACAAACTCTCCAGCTTCGTAATATTAGATTTATAAATAGTATATATAAGCATACAACAAACGAAAAAGAAAACACTACCCACAATTAATGTCAAAAACTCTTCAATTTATTTTCTCTTTTTTTTTCGGCTTTACAATAACAAAACGAAAGACGAAAACACGGGTTTATGAGTGACAGTTTGACTGAACATATCCGGTGGAGTCTTTGTCAGAAACGTTTTGTGGTCAGGAATCATTCACATGCATGTTGTACAATGCTTTACGTCAGACTTTGAAGACTAAATTACTGATAAATGCAGTGCCAAATTAGACAGTACAAAAGTGCCGTCACGTGCTTACAAGTAAAATTGAAAGAAATACATGTTAAACACCCACTTATGGAGCCAGTTAATTTTTCTTGAAAAGACAGGTAATTTATGTGTGTCAGATTCAATGCCTTGGATATTGAGTATTGGTTGTAAAATAAAATAATTTTTAACAAGTCGTTTCCAGTAGGTTGTCGCTTCCATTCGTTATGTTTTTATGCATGTTACAAGCTTATGCCCGCGGCATCGCCCGCGTAGAGTTCTATAATTGACCCACGGGAACATACTATCGGGATAAAAAGTATTTTATGTGTTAATCCAGGTTATAAACTATCTGTGTTCCAAATTTCATCCAAAACCGTTCAGTAGTTTTTGCGTGAATGAGTAACAAACATCCATCCGTACTCACAAACTTTCGCATTTATAATATTACTAGCTGTCCCGCGCAACTTCGTCTGCGTCACATTTCCCCGTTTTCGCAACATTTTTCATTGCTGCTCCGCTCCTATTGGTCGTAGCGTGATGATATAAAGCCTATGTCCTTCCCCAGGTTGAAATCTATCTTCCTGCCAAATTTCATTAAGATCCGATCAGCCGTTTTGTCGTGAAAAGGTAACAAACAAACAAACAGAGTGACTTTCGCATTTATAATATTAGTATGGATTACATGGGACTCAACTTTTACAAATCCTTTCATCTGGCTTGTTTTTGAGTAAATGCGTCCTATTCGTTTATCACTGCTGAGTTAATGACGTAAAAAAGTTAAACAAGACAAATGTTATACAATTTTCATCACTTTTTTTTATAAAAATTCTCACATTCTTCAAATAAAGACATAACAACATGTATCTCATTTCATATAAGAGAAAATAAGTGCGATAAGTATGGAGAAGCAATCTACCGAATATTTTAAACTAAAATGACTTTATGATTGATGTTAACAGTAAAATAATCTCTAGTGTGAAATCACTCTTTTTACTATGAATCCCACTTTTTATAATGTTTATGCAATAAAACCAAAAATTGGTAATGTATTCACTTCTCTCAATGTTTGAGATAACGTAGTTTAAAAGTTTTAAGTATTTTAAACCCACCTCCACCGTGACCTCGACATGGAATTCGTCACCACCATCATACAAAAATTTGCTGAAGCCCACGAACACAGACTCCATCGACACGTGAATGTTGAGGCAATCCAGCTGTTAGACAACACAGGCATAGTGCGTAGACTAAAGAGAACTAAACCATTTGAATTAGTGTAGTGTAAGTGAATCAATAATAGTAACAATGTTGTGCTATTTATATAACACATGAACAAAGTGTTTTATCAATTTTACCAGACTCTAAGGAAGTGTTACGAACGTGTGTAAAAGTGCATACCTAATTATGGACACTATTCTTAGCATTAACATAATTTATAACGTAGCATAATAAGTTAGACTTAAATTGTTTATTAGTCTTCTTAGGCTAGATTGCAATTATCTAGTAAGAACTTGGTTCTTACTAATAAGGGAAAAAAAAAAAAAAAAAAAGTATTTTAAAATGTATTGTATTTACATACGGATTAGTTTTGCATAAAAGGTTTAAAATAAATATGATATTTTTTACAATTATCCGAGTCACTGGGGTGTGAATCAAACTCAGATACTGCGGATTAGTTAACATCTTAATTCATTTTTGTATTTGACGCCCAAATCACTTTCTGCACTGTTTCCTAAATGCTATTAAAACAGATTTGGAAACTTAATTTAACGTAAAGTTTTACAGTTAAAAAACGACTCAAAACCTTTAAAAATAAATAGTCTTTGTACATTATAATTGCTGTCTTTATTTGCGTAGGGTGCAATTGTTGTAAAAGACCGTAATCATTAATTAAAACAAATGTTTGTTTATCATTTGGCATAAGATAAGATAAGATTTCTTTATTTGTTTAAACATTGTATACATACAAAAGCATGCATAAAAGCTTCATTGAGTGTTTAAGAAAAACAAAACTTGAATTATCTCGAATTCCATGCTGCAAGGCTGCTTAGATGCTTTATACAAATGGGTCACACAATAACGCTCTGGAAGCAAAACGTCGTATAAGTCATCTTGTATATTTTTATTAATGTAAAAAAAAACTGAACCGCGTAATTTCTCTGCATCACATTTTCCCCGTTTTTGCAACATTTTTCATTGATGAAGGTTTTTTTCAATTCGAACCGAGATTAAAACAATCTTTTCAGCAATATTAGTACAGATACAGATGTCTTAAAATCTTAACTAACCTCACATACATGAAGAAAATACCCGTAAGAAAACACGGCCTATAATTATGGGCTACTCTATTGCTTAGTTAGCTGGAAACTAAGTCGCTATCAATATTTTATGAATAAATTAATAATATCGTTAAGCCTTGTAAGTAGAGTTTACGTTTGATGGAGGCGATAATTCTAGAGATACCAAAGATAAATGTTAATTGTATCGGGAACGGATCCGGTGAAGTGATTACGGGCGGAAATCACGGGATCACAGCACTTTGATACTAATTGTAACCATTAATAAAGGTTCAATTCCTTCAAACTTCTTGATGGATCAATAACGCAGTGCCAACGTTTATGTTTCGTAACATCGCTGGTCATTTGGTTAAATCGCTGGTTGTTTTGTTTAGTTAAATGGCTAAGTGTTTGGTTAGGTCAACTGAATCCGTAGGACATTTTCAAAGAAACTAAACACTGTTTCTTGACAGTCATCATTAATTAATCGCTTTTAAATTGTTTTTTTTTTTCACAATAACTTTCAACGGGATTACATAAGCTTTTCGGTTGTTTATGTCAACTCCATGCATTTATGACTCTTCCATCATGTTTTGTAGATTTGACCACGTTTTCTGGAGTATAAACGTGTTTCTATAAGGCAGTACCTTAATAGAATGTAGAAGCCTACACTTAAAGTTTCATTCTTCAGGTAGAAAGTACTACTCTAGTTGCAATCGCATTCTTTTATAACTAGACCATCTTCAAACCAAATATTCCAACCGCCAATTACATCTGCCATCCGCGTCGATGATGGCCAGCATGTCTCACCTATGGCGTTCGGAATGCGAACGGTAAATATCCCGCAGGATCTTCCGGAGCCCGCAAATCCCGCAAATCGGCGGGATGCCTGCGGCGGGCCGGACCGGCGCATGAGCATGATTCTAACGACGATCGTAATCGCTTGTATTACTTTTATGACTATGCGATAACATCGTTTGCTGGTTGAATTTTTTTACAGGTTTAGTTACGGTGCTTGTGTAAAATATTTTGATAAATTGTGATAATAAATTGTTTTTGTTCTGAAATATGAGAACATATAAGTGATGTAGATAGATGTAGATTACAGATTTTTAAAGTGAAACTTTTATTACATAGTCTCAATATTTTTCGTCTGTGTGTCCGCGGCCGACCGTCACGCGACATGCAGTCGCGTGACGGTCGGCCGCGGAGTAGGGATAAAGTGAAAGGCGCTCCCAAAAATTTTTAGTTAAATGTGTAGTGTGAAAAAAAGTTTCACTTTTACCGTGGTTTCATAAATCCACACAATCCTTTTTATCCTTACTACGAATATTTTTGGTTTTATCATAACATGATTTTATCGAAGAAAAAAGTGTGGCACGATGGCGTTCTGTGGTTTCTGACACCCCCATTGGAAAAAAAAACCTGGGTTTATGTGTGCATATTACAAGCTGAAAAGTTAAAAACATCTACGAATACCTGTGCTAATAGGCACAATCAAAGCCCAAGTTTAACTTAATTGTTACAAAATAGCTCAAAGGAATTCTACTTCCAACACTTGCTTATTCATAAATACATAACCCTCATCCAAAGCGTAATGTACCAACCTAACTTTTCAGTATTTATTTTATTTTAGTTTGTCAATAACGCTATCTTTCATCAGTATCAGGACATCAAGTTGCGATTATCGAATAAAACACGACAACTAACATTCTTGATGACATAACTCTACACAAGCTTGGCCATATATCCGATAACCATGTATTAGACGATAAACTTCACATGGCAAGGCACATAGAAGCTTGAATAGATTTCAAGGCATTTCGCAGTAAATAAGAACTAAATGTTGTTTTAACCACTAACGCCGTGGTATAAGCGTAATATCTGTGCCTTTTGCAGCATGCGTAGTATGACCGCCGTAGAAACGGGCTATGTTGACGGAAGAATCGAAAAACTGACACATTGTCTATCTGTCATTATGCCGATTCTTCCGTAAAGAAACTCGTTTCTACAGTGGTCATGCTACGCGTGCTGGAGAGCCAAAGCTTTCTATCCCACCTATCATGAAAGCTACCAGGAAATAAGAGAAGGTAAGGTGTCGGAACTTACCTCTAAGTAAAAGAACTTAAATGAAAATGGGTTTTCCGAAGGATCTCTAACTGACCAGTGACAATCTGTTAAACTGCCAATTATACATCGAAAGCTTGGGCTAGCAAGAGGACTGCATGTATAGGATTTCTATGTTAGAAATATAAAATTCCCTTATTACTCGTCAGTGAGACCATGTTTTTTTTTTCATGTTTTCATCAGGTATCATCATCATCATTTCAGCTGAAAGACGTCCACTGCTGGACATGCCTAGTAGACATGGGTGGCTCGCGAATGAGAGATAAAATTGGACTAGTTCTTTAATTACAATCTAGCTCTCAGTCGCTCAGTCGTTCACGGAATAGCTCACTAGTTCATTTAGCTCAACGGCTCATTGACTCTATACTCATTACTCTGTGGCTTTGCGAGTTACTAGTGATACCGACGAAACGCCGACAGCGGCCCGACTTAAACAACCCAATAAATCTAATTTTATCTATAGCTCGCAACTAAGTTAAATGAACTAAAGAACTTCAAAGATAATAAAGAACCACTGAGCTAATTGTCTCGTTTGACTTGCGTAAAAGTAGCGCGGCTCAATTTGATCTGTAGCTCGCAAGTTAATCAATTGAGCGCAATAGTTAAAAGAGTTATTCGGTGAGCTAAAGAGCTAAAAGAGTTATACAGCACTTTTGATCAAAAGAGCTGTATCTCTCTTTTCTTTTCAGTGAGCTACATTTCGCATGTCTAATGCCTAGGCCTCCCCCAAGTGTCGCCTACATTGACCGGTCCAGCGGATCCCCGCTACCTAGGTATGGTGTTCAATTATAACAACAAACCTAAAACACGCCAACACATTGACTATCAAACCAGAAGCGCTGTACAAGTAAACCTAAACACGGCACCTAACGCACAACATATTCCATCAAATGCACGGGCATAAATCCACTGATCACAACTCAGTAGCACATAAACTGGATGACGCTCCTCCAGGCATAAATAGCTTTCAATGCAGCACTGACTAACGTATTTTCTTATAATTTTATTTTTCCTTTCCAAATGTGTGAAAACCGTCGCTTCAGACGCATGAGCTTTTATTTTGCCATTGCAATCTTGCCTCAAGTGCATTGACGAACTTTGCACATTTGTGTCAAATAGTACCATTATCCTCCAAAAAGTTATTAAAACTAAAATTGCACAGCTATATCTTTTTTTTTGCACGGTGCTTGCTAATTATTTTGCATTAGTCAATCCCAGAATGCAAAGAAAAACAGCCTTTCTATCCAAACTCCAGTAGCGTAAGTGCGAAACTGAGCTGGACACGGTACCTAGCGCACTTAACAACATATTACATCAAATGCACGGCTTTACATCCACTGATCACAAGTCAGTAGCACATAAACTGGAAGACGCTCCTCCAGGCGTGAATAGCTTTCAATGCGTGCTGTCTGCCCGTAATTTGTTTGTTCCCCGCGTCTCCGACCAGTGTTGATAGATTGAGGGATTTTCTCCATTTTATGGGGAAAAATCCTTCTTTTGGAAAACAATGAGGAAATTAAATCTTTGGTTTTTTTAGATAAAAGACAATTATATTATGAACTGTACTAAAAGAGGAGCATGGAAAAGAAGACTACCTGCACCTGTTCGCGTGCCGCGCAAAACGGCCCGCACTTCGGCTGCATGACAGGCCGTGGTGTCCGAGGCTGTTGACAGCTTCACCACAGACACTTTTCTACGCGATATTGAAATTTGAAGTTTTGAACTATTGAGTTTATATTATTCATTGACCAATTTTGTGAAATTAGTTTAAAAAATGGCGAAAAAGTTGCAACACATTTCATGCTAGAGAAAAAACATTTGAACAAGGGGTAAATCCAGAAACATGATCTAGCAACCCTGGCGCCGACCGTGTAATCCTACACGGACAAGTAACCGCCTGTCTGCACTTAATGTTACATGTTCATATCATTTCTTTTACGTTGCTTTCCTTTTATTATGTTTGAAGTTCTATTTATTTGTTGGTTCATGATGAATAATTGCCGTGGAGAGTAGTTTTTTTCTATTTTTTGTAACACTAACTATTACTGGATTATCGCTTGAAATATCACATTACAGAAATTCTAACAAATTTGCGGAGAATTGCTGCAATATTATCTGGGCACTTTTTTTTCAGATATGTATCTCAACTTTCTAATTTCCAAAAACAAAAATTAAAAAAAAAAAACATGCAGCATACTTGACAGTATAGGTAGGTATTTAATCACCTTGTCGATTTTCCCTGCATTATTTTATTTATATTTAAATCAGTTCTTCAAAGTAAAATAAGTTCTAAGTCTTAATTCAACGCCTTTAAAAGTGATAAGTGCTACCTGATTGACAGCTGGTATAAAATAATAACGTTGATAAAAACTTATGTCAATAATAAACATGTTTGCAGATAACTGAACTAGTTCATTAATTAATGCGTATCATGCATGTTCATGGTCAAGCTTTTAAATTATTATGTATAAGTTTTTTTTGTTTTAATATTTAGGTACATTTTTATTACAGAGTAGGTGAATTATTATTAAAAATATCAGCTCCTAAGACAACACAAAGGCGTGGCGGATTTCATTAATCTATTTTCTATGTAAAACCACAACGTATGGGAAAACATATAAGTTAGCTGTGTACGTCGGGTTCCCAAGTTGCTTCGTGGTTAAGGTTTATGCATAGAACATTTTTAATTTTCGCTCTATAACAGGTCTTAAGAAAACACAGCTGGTATAAAACTGGCAAGGTTTAAGCTGGTCAATTAATTGCTGAGATGGGAAATCATTAGTATTTCTACTCAGGAAATGAATAGGTAAAATATCTTAGGAATTAAAATGGTAAATAGGGAAAATAAAAACGTTTAGTTTTTTTTTACACTCTCAGCCCCTTGACCCCCAATAAATAATTTGTCCACTGGACTCCTAACTATAGTTTATTCACGACCCTTGGGGGTCGATAGTGGATTTTATTTTTCAGCCAAGTTTTAGTTTCCCCTCGACCCCCAAAGTAATTGACGTCTTCCATCTATTTGGTAATTTCTCCACTAACAGCTTCATCACATAGAGAACCAATCTACAATTCCACAGACATTTGCACCAATCGCCAATTAGAAATGTAATCGATATAATTGCATCTTGCATCGATCGATGTACGTCGCACGTGTGTACTCAACGCCCGCCATTTGTTACGAGCCTGCGCATCCACGACATTATTAAGACTGTAAGTGATTTAAAAAAGTAATATCGACACACCAAGCGAGTAATTTACGAAATGGCAGCTAATGATGCCTTGAAGGGGTTATTTTTATAAAAATAACAACTGTGTTTTTAAAGATGCTGTCAATAACAAAATAACTAGTTATACAATAGCCGACAGAAGGTGCAGATGGCAATATGCTCGCCCGCCATTACATGGGAATTAAATAAACTACACTACTACGTTATAGCTATTTTTTCTAATTTAATATTTTATCCTATTTAAATTTATGAATGGAAATGATCGCTAATTATTTAATTGTTCTTACCCTATCCTATATTATAAAGGGTGTAAAACACCTCTTAACGAAGCCGAAAGGCACTGGTTCTCCCCGTCATAGCGATCATTTTTTTGTTCTACACCATACCTGGGAACCTTCTAGTTACGGAGATATTAGGGGTCAAAGTTCCAAATTTTTGACAAGTGTTTTTTTAAATACAAGTTTTTAATGTAAGATTTTTACTTTAAACACTTCCACGACCTCCGTACTATTCAATTCGTCCATCAGCACAATATTTTGAGTGCGTTACATTGAGTTCTACCACAAAACATGATTTTACACCCCCCAAAAAAAAGTCGTTTCCCAGCAATAATTTTTGCGTAAAGTTACTTAGTTTCATGTACAGAATGCTTGGTTGACGGCTTCGTGATGAGGTGATTTACACCTTGTATTATGACAGTTACTTATTTAAACAACAAATGATTTATGTTTTTCAAGCACAGTGGTTTGTTTATTATTGTGACACTGTAGCACTCTAATTATTTATATTGCTGTGCCCTAACAGGCGGTTCATGAATTGTCACTTAAGTGCAAATTGCGTATTTACACCGCGTGTATTCGTCCCATCCTGACTTACGCTTGCCCTGTATTCGGGCATGCTAAGGCATACCAAATCCATAGGATGCAGACCCTCCAGAACCGGTTTCTCCGAAAGGCCACGGGTGCCCCGTGGTTCGTTAGGAATGAGCGACTCCATGTCGATCTCAAGATCCCCACCATCAAGCAGGTCATTAAACGCCTTTCAAGGCGTTTCCTCGACTCTGCTGAGAAGCACCCCAACCCACTAGTGGTGTCGGCCGCCCGATACGTCCCCACCAAGATAGGGAAGATTCGCCGTCCTAGGCATATCCTCACTCCCATTACCCTCCTTCAAGAGAGCAATAGGGAATCCAGCACCCTTAGAAAACACACAAACAGAATCCGATCCGTATACCGGCCTCGCCGACGAGGCCCGTCGCGACGTCCCAGTAATATTACTCCCCAACCCTTGCCCGACGAGCCAGCCCGCGCCGCTGAGCATGCAGCTTTAAATTCCCCAAATAATAATAATATGACCCAGCCTGTCCCTTGCTGTCCACCCTTCAATGACGCCCTAAGCCGAGGTCCGAACCCCACAGGGAGTGCCCTTAGCGAGCGGTCATTTAGTTTAAATACCTAGTATGTAAGTCCTGGCTGGGGGCCTTAAATTCATTTGAGGTCACCACAGGATAGTCCGGGTTAAGCAGTAAAAACCTTAGCAGGTTGATCTGCGAGTAGCCACACCAAAAAAAAAAAAGAGGGTTCATGTATGAAACCTATATAATTGTACTTGTAACAACTTGTAAACTACATGAATGCAATAAATGATGACTATGACTATGACTAAACTGAGAAATGCGGGTTTACTATTAGGTACCTCTGCCAAATCCTTCGGGGGTAACAGGCGTGATGTTATGTAATTTAGCCGACAGACTGATAGATAAATTCAATGTAAAAATAAAGATAATGTTTCAATGATCGAAGTAATGTTATCACAGGGTAATTCATTTGCTGGACCTAAATAATTATTCGCACCAATCCAGTTTCTACGCCTTTGCGGGATTCGAACTCAATACCTCCATTCGATATCTGATCCAGAAAAGGACAGACGTGCATCTCTAATAAATTCAATTTTCCCGAGTTTTAATTGCAAACAAGTTTCGTGTTCGATAGTACTACCGAAGACACGGAAGTGACCACTGCTAAGGTTTATCTTCACTAACGAGAATCCAGGAGTTTATCGAATTCAGTGAAAGAGATACTATTACTAACGTTCCTTTGTTGTAGTTAGTGTTTGTTGTAGTATGTGTTCCTGAAACTCTTCGAAATGATTCAATAAGGAAGTTCATAAACACTGTCGGTAAACATGCATTCGATTATACGTAAAGTCACGCTAGATTTGCACTGCCATGAAACACTGAGGTAGCAAATAAAGTCGGTCCCTGTGAGATGAAAGAAGTGTCGGAAGCAGTACTTCTACTGGTTTTTGATTATCCATGAAGCCCTCATTCTTTGAATAGAAATTTTGTTTTCTATTATTTTTTTCTTTGCGGCATTCAGTGGCGATATCGACAACTTTGCTAATAAATAATAAATCTACCTATACGCATCTATCAATATCTATTATTTTCTATCAATTAGGAATTGGGTAAATATGTTTGTACTTAATCTTATCAATTAATTAATTAGCATTATTGTAATGAATAACATATTCTATTCTTTTTATTTTTGCGTAGGGTTTGCTCTTGACTCTAGTCTAGGTCAGAGACAAAGTCGACGATGGTACGAGCTTACCCAGAAGAAGCCTGTTCACTCTAACTTTGAAGAGATTAGGGTTGTAAGCGTTCGGAAACACAAATTCGTTTTTATTTTTTTCATAGAGCCCAATCAGTACTAATTTTCTTTCTAATAGAGCATGTCAAAAAATTAAAAAAAATAGTGCGTGGAGTCCCTCCGCGCGGAAGAAGTAAAACTTCGTAATACTACACGCATGCGTTCGAGTGTCACGCATTCAGTCTCGTTATTTTATTGAGCTTCTAAATAATATTTTATTGTTTTATTTTTGTTTTTATTACATAAGTTTATCGAGGTTATTCTACTCATGGAAATTGAGCGAAGGCTGGTCACACCGAAGAGTCGAATGCATCACTGTTTGCACGCCATCTTGCGTACTTAGTAGAACTACGTAGTCACAAATCTTGTAATAGCGCCATCTCTCAGTGGGTAATAGAAAATATTCCCCCTCCATGAAAACGTTAAACTTGTTGGAAGTCGCATAAGAAGTTTCACTTCAATAAATCAAGAAAATCTTGAACATTTATTCAAATTTAAAACTTTAACTTCATGATGGATGATGAACGTGACTAAAAGAGTGATGAATATAAATGTGGATGGATGGAGAGGGAGAGGAAGACCAAAGAAAAGATGGTTTTTCCTCCTAAACATTACCTTCCCATATTTTTCTTCCAATCATCTTAGAGCTTAAACCACACAGATTCATTGAAACCCTATTATTTTATTATCTAAACATAGAAACAAAAGCTTCAACAGACAAGACGGTAAGAAGATTCTCGCGCATGCGCCGTCGCAGTCGCCAACCTGCGCGTACACAGACATAAGCACTCGATACAAATAGCCGTTAATCAATCACAAGAACGCCACTAGTAGATCTGTATGGATTTATTCAGACAAAGTTTTTATGATGCCGATAAATATTTGAATGGGATTTTTTTTTATTTTGTTACCATTGTCTTTGGATTGACAGTACGTCGATTCTGTAAAATTCAGACGACAACTCACATCTCACATCGCTATCCACTGTCACTTCGCGTAAGGTTCAAAATGACCTTGATTTTGTAGCCAAGGGAATTACCTTACAGAATGCCACTTCTTACGTCATCTCATACTTTATCTGTCAAAATCTCCCTGTTAATTTAGTTCAACTCGCTGACACGCTCGTAGTGGTGGCGCTAGTGTAAATTCGAATTATCAACCGGATTTTTAGAATGCCAATCAAGAAACTCACAGCGGATTCAGATTCGAAGTTCTAAGTGACGTCTTACAGAATCACACCGCTGAGAATTTTATTGTTGTTAGGATTTGCATAGAATTTTTGCCTCACCCTTCGGGGATTTCATACGTGACGTTATGTTATATGTTCCTGAATTTCCTTTCTGATACCAGCACGCGTAGAATGACCACTTTAGAAACGAGTTTTGTCTACAGAAGAATCGACATGATGACAGATAGACAATGACAATGTGTCAGTTTGTCGATTCTTCCGTCGACATAGCCCGTTTCTATGGCGGTCATGCTACGCGTGCAAGTGTTACACATTTGTTCGTTTCGACTCATTCAATTTGACCGAATTTATTAAGCAGCAACGCCAACCCGAAACAATCACTATACAGTCAGCACAAATAAATAACATTGAAGTGTCTGTTTTTACTTCAAAATAACAGCTTTATACTGAATTGATATATACCGTACGTATAAATCTAGTTTTAAATTTGTCTGTTTATTTCGGCTAATCTCCGAAACGGCAGTATTTAGACGGGACTTTTACCGACAGTTAGCAGATGTTAGAAGAAGTAACTTAGGCTACTTTTATTTAGTGAAAGAAATGAAGTTCTGTGAAAAAAACCCTTGTAATTGTTAACAAAATCCGATTCAAATAGGGAAGGTTTTTTTTTTTTCTCGCGGGCGCGGCGCTCTTTACAGCTAGTTATAAATATTCGGCTTTTATTTGGCTCTTGCCGATCGACAAACGCCGTTCGGTAAAAAGGGTTGCTGAATCATTTGGGGTTTGCCACCCGGTTGTGCTAAATCATGCCGACTTGACATGTAAGTGAGACCGTCTAAGTCTGCACTCAGTCTCACTAGCAACTACACTAACTGGACACTCATTACAATTATTTAAAAGAAACAGTTGTTCGTCAACTTTCTAAACGCAATTTCTTTTATTTTACGATATTAATGATAATAAAATATCTCGTTAAAAAGAGCCAATAAACTGTTATCTGAAATATGTCGTTGTCCATTATTTCATAGATTGTGCCATTTGCTCGGACGCGTGTCATCGCGATTTGAAGGCTTCACGGATTTGTGAGAGATTCTTAGTACTATGTATTACTCTACTTTTTGAATTTGGCCCAATTTTAGAACATATTTCGAGTTGCTGGTTGCTAGACTTTTCAGCGAAAATTACAGTCTTTTATTAGAGTGTGATTGCGGCTACCAGCATCATTGACCAGAGAAGGAATACTCAAAATGTGGGTATTGTCAAAACCAATTATCTTTAAAACAGCCTCAACATCCAGGGTACCCCCACGCCTAAGGCTTATCAATAATGTCAAACGGAATAAAAATTATGACAACTAAAATAACAATATTTCAATCAGAGTAACAGAAGGTAGGTATATTATAAATCAGTCAATAACAGTAAGTGTATAGCGTCACAGTAAGTTTCAACTTTTGATGGTACTCACAAGAAATACATATTATTATGTGAATGTAAGGTTGACGGGTAGATAATGCCTTTATCATTAAATCCGTCTGTACATAAATATACGGTGTATATAAAGTATTCAATAAATATTGATGTTCATATCATAACGTCTTTATCAAAACCTCCATCTCAGAATTTCCATGACCACACAAAAACATGTGCTCATACGAGTACGCACGGCGACCGAGCAAGCAACACAAAACCAATTTATGCAGATCTCTCATTGGGCTGGAAATCTATACAAAGCGAGACCAAGTTAAACTGGAAACGTATCGCATGATGTGTCGCTACGTGTAAAACATTGTTTGTTGTTTATTCATCGCAGTTTAAAGACTTAACGGTTGGTTCTGGTCAGCGATGACACAACGCTGTTTAAGGCTTTGCAGCGGTACAAACATACCTAACTGAATTTTAACTATCAGGTGTATTATACTTACAAATGCATTGTCTGTTGCATAGTTTTCGTTCTGTGTTCAGCTTTTTGAGCACTAGTATACTCTGCCATTCAAGATGAAATCGGATGTATTGTACGCGTCATTCCTTTGCCTTTATTCCAATTAATTTACGGTCTCTGCGCATAATGTCTTTTTCTTTCATATCTACTTCTATTTGAATCGTCATATCTTATTTTACATTATGTATTTAAGCTCACCATTTTTTTTTCCAGTTACAGAATATTTTATATCTGTTTTATCTACGCTTGATAACACTGAGAAAACTGGTCTCTTATCAAGTTGAAATTTTGCTTGATTGAGTAAAATACTATTAAATGAATCATTAATTATTTTGAAACAACAAACCACAATTGATTGTGAAAATCAAATATAAATGATTGTACGGTTATAAAGTGACATATATTTAAAACAATAAAATATCTTATTTAACTTTGGTGACGTCACAAACCATTATTTATTCTAATAAGATAAAATGATTGGGGTATTTTAATCATTTGCATTTATTTCAGATATAAAGCTACGTTATTGATTTAAATATAGTTCATGATAAATCCTATTAGGTACTTGATTAGCAACATTAATAAAATATCTTTATTACATTTATAACAGTCTTCATTACATTTATGTTCAGAAAATAATATGAGAAATCAATAACTTTTTTAAATTAATATATCCGTATATAAAATGGAAACTTCGTCTTTATTTTTTCAATCTTGCCATGCAGTCGTTGTTCAATCTGCGAGGCGCGCACACGTCCCTTAAGTCTGTTTTTCTTTCGTGTCGAAACTGGTAATTTTTCTATTGTCCTGTGTTAAATTTAAATTTATGATTATTTGCCAGTATTATATTATTATTTAAAGTGGTCCGGGTATCAACTCGGGGCGGCAAGGGAATAGTGTTTAATGAAGGAAGCTGGTGACTTACTGGAGGCGTGGGGTCTCTCGGATTTAAAACCCATTTTAACCAGTAAGTATTTTGCACCTACTTTCCACATTACTTGTCATTATGTACTGTTTAGTATCTCTTCAAATCAATCACAATTTCGTAAGAATAATAGAATACTGGTGGGAACTGGTAACGGCACAGTGCGAGCTTTTTCTGGAAATTCTGGAATTGACTTAACATTCCAGAATTTCCAGAAAAATGTGTAGTGTGTAGAGTAACCTCGTGGTTTACGCTCCACTGGCTGGAATTAATTTTTTGGGCTATTTCTCCTACGTGTAAAGTGAGGATGCGTTCCCTATCGTGTGGGGTATCGTTGGATAGTTCTTCCAATAATAGGGGGGGGGGACACCGTTTTTTGATTTAGTAAACCGTTTGTGAGTTATTAAGCTTAAAAGTGCCAATTTTCGTTAGAGTCAAGTACACTGAGTTATAGCATCGGTCTGGGTCACTGTTTCTGACATTGGTCGTTACACAAACCTCTGACAAACAGCAGGGCTTGTGTGTGTTTGTGTGTGGTGTGTGTGTGTGTGTGTGTATGAGTGTGGGGTGTGTGTGTATGAGTGTGGGTTATATGTGTGTGTGTGTGTAATATATATTAATTTAAAATGTTTCATTTTCAGGTGACACTGAAGAAAATAGAAACCTTGCAGCTATACTATCCCTAACGGAACTTATAACGCCAAGTATTGTGGCGCTGCCTACTAGTTCTGGAACAGAATCTTCTCTGATCACTGCGAAATTTTCGGAAGGCCATCTCTAACACCCGTTTATTCTAGTGTTATAACAATTTCGTTCATTTTATGTTGATTATTTAACTTATTGTTTTGAATAAAAATAAAAGAGGCAAATTACTTGATTATTTTATTTCAGTAACACTTATGAATATTTAAAAAAATTGTCTTTATTATGTTTAAGTTGTATGTTTGTTGCGTTTAAGTTGTAAGTCTTCTGTTACTATTAAGTTGTTTGTTTGTTGCTTTTGAGTTGTTTGTTAAGGCCCAATTTACACCGAAATCGAATCGATTTTTTCAACGAAATTGTAAATAGCATAATGAACTTTGTGTAACGTACGTAATTTGTACGTTAACCAATTGACATAAAGTTTATTATGCTATGTAGAATTTCGTTGCAAAAAGTCGCTTCGCTTTCATTCCGGGGCGGTGTAAATTGAGCCTTAACAAACAAAACAATAGCGACAAACATACAACTTAATCGCAACAAACATACAACTTAAACGCAACAAACATGCAACTTAATAGCAAGAAACATACAACTTAATAGCAACAAACATACAACTTAAGCACAGCAAAGAAGTACTTAATTCAGATCAACACTTAATTACTTAAGTTTAATAAGCTACATCATCTATTCAAAGACTTACTTAGATAAGCCAATTAATTGTTATTATAAAATATATCATCTGACATGATACTATCAAACAAATCACCTATCGTCTTTAGCATATTTCATTTTAGAACTTACAACTTTAATGATTTAATCTATCAGTTAAGATGTTGAAATCAATCAAGTGACTTTTAAACATTGGTCATGTGCTTTATACGCAACAACTGGCATAGTAAGCTTAAACAAGAGACCTAAACTCTTTGTTAAAGGGCCCGTTAATATCAGTCAAGTTATTTATTCAAATTAATCAAGAAAATTTATAAAGCGACTATTTATACTTATTTACGATTTGCGACTGGCCTAAAAAGTGAACAAGTTCTTTATAAAATCTACAAAAATCATAGTGACATCCATAAAGTAATCTTACTACGGACAACTCAATGTACTTTATTACTGTAATCGTACACCTTTGTGCGTTCCTATATAAATAAGTTACATGAATGACGGAGACACATTCTTGATACATAATATCATTTATTTTTCTCAGTGAAGGGCGCGAAAAGTCTGAATTCGAAAAAAAATACATTTGGGAAACATAAAACAACATATCGTTTAACAAACGCGTGTATTTATTCAAAATATTGGAAAGTCTGTAAGTGATACCTGTAAAAATAATAAACTGAAAGATAGACTTTCACTCTTATTTATTGAATTATAAAGTCCATAATGATATCACCCGGAAATTACTCTCGTCTCCTCGTCCGGAATTACTATTCTAACCTCGATAACTAGATTTTAAAGTTTTCCAATCGAGTCAATAATTTTAGCCCAATAAATAATTTCCATGTAAATTCCTTACAAAAAAAAAAAGTAAAATTTTCCTCTATATAACTTAGCAGTGCACCTACAAACTGCCTACTTACAATAACATAGGCTTAAGAAACAGGGACACATACGGTATGAATGTATTCACAACAGCGCCGATTTTACTTTATAACAAAGTGGAACTGAATATTTTGCGACTCAGTCCATAACTGGCCCTTGTACTGTTACAGGCAAACGTCTTGTTGATAAACAGACAAGTGTGCGACTGTACATAAAGTTCCGTATTTTTATTGAATGCCTATCTGACTGCGGAATATTTCACGAAATTTTGGGAATACCTGAATCATTTTGACGACTACGAAATTTTTTGTCATACTTATTTTGGGGCTGTTTTTCTCAATATTCTTCCTTCGTTTGCATGTAAGCAAACAATACGACAAACGTAACAAACTAATATCAATTCCTGTTCACCAAAGCACTACTTACTGAATCTTTAAAAAAACGAATGTTTCAAAATTCGAATCGCTCGTCATTTTCAAATCCAGCTTCCTTACAATTGTGACCTCAAAATAATGATTTGATTTATTAAAGCTGGCCGTTTGCATAATCGACGTGGAATAAAAAAATAATTGGTTTGCCACCTGCGCAGTTTGAAGATGGAAGAGCTTTAGTATGTTTAAATCCTTAGCACTTCTCCTTTTTTACGTTTCCACCATTTTATATTTGCGTTCAAGATCATAAAATAAAAATGCATAATAGTTTGAATTTTACAAAAAGAATAGGCAAGTTTCAGCTGATGAAATTGAAATTTAGTCCAATCTTCAGTCAAACTTTCGCATTTTTTGCAGTCATTGTTATTTTAACTAATCTTATTGTGTCACGACTCACACCTATTTCTAGACTCAGTCAATTCTAAACTAAGAAATTGTTTGTAAACTAGATAATATAGTCTGGAAAAGCACAAAGGATACTTTGTATCCCGGTAGTCCGATCCCGAGTGACAATTATCGAACCAAAACGCGGGCGAAGCCGTAGAAATATAAGCTACTACTTATTATAATAAAACACAGCACTCTAAAGACTGTACCTGTACTTAAAATCAGACATACAGAGAATAAGCTTAGAATCGAGCGATTGTCTGGTCTCTGACAAGCGACAAGCGATCGACTCCCGATATTCTGACGAGGTTTAGTTTCCAACGAGTGAATGCACCAAGCATTCAATTCTAAGTTCCACTGATCCTATTTGCAAGGAATTTCGAAAGCAATCTTTGATATTAGGTATGTATAAGGTGTTTCCTTTACCTGTTTGACGATCCAGAATTTATGACAGCTCAAATGCGAAATTGCAAAACGTAATTCCTCCGTTTCCGGTAACCAAGAATTGCTCTTGAATAATTTTATGTTTATGGCTCTTTTATAAATAGGTATTTATAGATATATAAAAGGGCTTTGAATTGCTTCACTGCCTAACTTCCGCCATTTTATATTAATTTCAAAATACAGTTACGGATTGAACTTGTATTAATCAAGAGCTGGCATCAAAACAAACAAGTATTGTATAGAAAGAAAGAAATAATAAATATTTATTTGTCGCATAAGAGAATAGATATAAGAGAAAATCTTTTAAATCGTTAAGTTTCCGAGATAAGTATAAGCTCGGGATGATGCCAGCTATTAATTGATTTAGGTTTTATGCATAATATGAAGAAAAAAAATGGCGAAATATAGGCAGGCACACTTCATACAAAACCAACCCCTTTCTCAATAATATAAGAATGGAAAAAAAATAGCTGATAATCAATATATAATATATATCTATATATTATATATTGATTATCAGCTATTTTTTCTTTTTATTTATTGCTATTATTGCAATTTTTTTTACAAATCATATAATCATATATGAACTTTAAAAAATCCAGCAGGAAAAATAAACTATTCCAAACGTCGATAAAACAAACGTCCGTCACTAATACGTCGGCTATAAAATCGCATTTAATTTAAATTAATCAAACTAATCATGCAATCGTATCGTAAACATTAATAGTTTATTCGAACATCACTATTATCATAATCGATGCATTTTTGTTGCGTATTCGTATCAAACAATTATTCCATACACAGTACCGCTCTATTTGCATGTCTATGACGGTGAGGCGCTCGTGGCTACATAATAACAGCGGCATGGGTCGATCTTTAAGGTTAAGCCGTGCTTGCCGAGGTTGGTCCGTGGATGGGTGACCATAATTACATAACGAGTTTCCTCCGTGCCTCGAAAAGCACGTTAAGCCGTTGGTCGCGGCTGTCATTTGTAGATCTTTGACAGTCGTTACGAGTAGTCAGAAGCCAAAAGTCTGACATCCAGTCTTACCAAGGGGTATCGTATTACCCAGTAACTGGGTTGTGGAGGTCAGATAGGCAGTCGCTTCATGTAATATACTGGTACTCAGCTGCATACGGTTAGACTGGAAGCCGACCCCAAGTTAGTTTGGGAAAAGGCTAGGCAGATGATGCATGTCTATGACGGTATTTTTCGAATAACTTCCGACATATATCACTAAATTTTTTGTAGCAAACAAAAGTAGAAAACTATAGTGCACGCCCAGTAGCATTGGGCAACACTTATCATTCTCCTGACCTTGGGGGTTACTATGACGCTTAAAACATTATTGTCCATTCCTTTTCCAGAGTGGGAAAGAGATGCGAGCTAGACTACCTGTATAGCTCCGTCTCTTTTTTCACTTTGGAATAAGAATGGAACAATAATGTTTTAAGACGTCATGGTACGCCACCTTATCGCAATTTATTTGGGGTCGGCGCAGCATGTCTTCTTCTTCCATACTTCCCTATTACTTGTCATTTCATGAGAAACTTCCTTTCTTGCCATATCATCCTTCACACAGTACATCCATCGTGTCTTTGGTCTTCCTCTACTCTTATACCCATCCACATTCATCCTCAAAAGTTTCCTCACGACATTTTTCTCAGCACTGGGCTACATTCTACCACTTTAAAAGTAGATGCAAACATTCTACATGATAATATACAGGGTTATTCGTAAATCACCGGCAACCTCTCAGGACTGTGTTACTAGACATCATAATCAACAACTTTTGTTCTATGACTTTTAAAAATTCGTCATATTTTAGTTCATCAGATTTTCATACAAAAATAAAAATATTTAAATTGAACGCTCTAAATGTTACGAACAAAAGTTGTTGTTTATGATGTTAGTAACATAGTCCTGAGAGGTTGCCGGTGTTTTACAAATAAACCTGTATTTGAATTGTTGTGAGAATACGTTAATCGCTTATACCAAAGCTCTACAATATCCGAAGATCGCCGAAGGGCTGTCTCGTTGGTCTAGTGGTCTATGAGGTCCTGGGTTATGTTACCGGGTCGGTCAAAGTGTTCATGGCATCAGACTTTGTCCCCTATTACATGCGACTTAAACATAACTGGCGAACATGTGGGTGTACTGCAGGCGTGGTTTTATGTTATCCAAAGGTATCTAACATTTATCTGTCACTATCTGTCCTGCGCAACTTCGTCTGCGTCACATTTTCCTCGTTTTCGCAACATTTTTCATTGCTGCTCCGCTCCTATTGGTCGTAGCGTGATGATATATAGCCTATGTTACTTCTTATACCTCCAAGAATTTGTGTACAAAGTTTCATGATGATCGGTTGAGTGGTTTTCGCGTGAAAGCGTTACAAACACACTTACTTTCGATATTTATTATATTAGTTAGGATTATGTTGTGTCACAAAACAAAGTCCTAAGTAGTAACATTATAAATTTGAAGTACCGAAGAATTTTATACCCAAACGGTACACTTAAATAGGAAAGCTCTAATAAAATAGTTTGACAGAACAATATAGTGTGTACAATCATTTAACTGTAAATTATTTATCAATTGCCTACCAGCGCCGCGGGAGTCGGACACAATATCCTATGTACCTACTGCTAATAATCCTCTAACATAGCCACTTAACAGTCCCCGTCAGCTTTAATACCGAAATACGTCTGTTTACACAAACAACTACAGAAATAAACTGTTTTAAACCGCACGTTACGGTACCAGGACAAAAACATTAATTGCAGTTTTCACTAACATTATGTGACAACTAAATTCAATGCCTTAAAAATATACTGTTCGATTTTAAACGCTCGACTCAACACCGAAAGTTGAAATTTCAAAATTCAGTTATTTGTCACGAATACTGGCTTTAGATGTAATGTAAAAAGCCGACATGGAATGAAGTGTAAAACAAATACTTCCCACTTTCTTTGCGTGTTTGCAAACAATTACAAGTACTTATGAAATAAAACATGAAGGACTACTTGAACTTCAAATTGTTTTTGAAGAGACTCGTGACAATTCAAATGAGGCGATACCGTTAATCCAATTGCAAAAAAAAAACTACGTTCGAATTTTAAAATGGTCAGTCAATATGTTCGGGGTTTTAAAAATGAATATGGTGTTCATCATGCATTAACATTTGCGGAACCCGATATCGATCACTGATAATTATTAATTTAATTAATTTATAAGTTAATTAACATAATTTATTTATAAGTTAATAAACTTAATTTATTTGTAAGTTAATTAACTTAATTTATAAGATAATTATTCAAAGAAGATTATTATTACATAAAGAGTGTCAGGAAGTCTTTGAAAATATTATCGATAAGAAATCGACACAATGGATTACAGCCTAGTATCACCGGATCATACTGACTATGTCTTGTAATTTGTTCTAAAGACTGCAAAGTACAAAAATAGCAACATTACAGCAATTAGCTATTTCATTTTATGATAATCGTGAGTTAAACATGATTTGAATGAGGAGATAATGATTGCTATCTCTTGGGAGCTCGTAGCAGATAACTAGTTTTACTTTAATAGCTGAAGATCAAATTACTAAGTAGTGATTCACGGCTAAGTTAATCCCATCTCGCACAGAGAAAATAATTATCTCAGTAACTAATCCGTGCAGTGAATTCCTCGTTGCTCTAAAGGTCACATGCTCGACTGCTGAGCGTGTTTTTAAATCAGCCCCTAAATAATGATAACATTCAGATCCTGCCTGTTCCCATGCAGTCCTCCCCCAGCGACTCCCTAAGCCGAGGTTCGTACCCCACAGGGGGTGCCCTTAGCGTGCAGTCACTTAGTTTTTAAGTTTTAATGCCCTGGCTGGAGGCCTTACTCTTAAGGCACCCACAGGATAGTCCGGTTAAGCAGACGACAACCTCATAGGTTGAACTGCGAGATGCCATTCACAAAAAAAAAAATGCTGAGCATGTGGTCCTGGGTTCGATTCCCAGGCAAATTGTTATTAGGATTCATCAGAAACTTCTCAGTTACAGCCATGGAGTATGGTTTAGTGCCCGGTTGATGGGAATAGACTCACCCCATATTGCATGGGACTTAAATCATCATCATCTGCCTAGCCTTTTCCCAACTTTATTGGGGTCGTCTTCCAGTCTTACCGGATGCAGCTGAATACCAGTATTTCACATGGAGCGACTGCCTATCTGACCTCCACAACCCAGTAACTGGGTAATACGATACCCCTAGGTAAGACTGGTTGTCTGACTTTCGGGCTATTGACTACCTATCTGAAACGACTGTCAAAGATCTACAAATTACAGCCGGGACCAACGGCTTAGCGTGCCTTCCGAGGCACGGAGGAAACTCGGTATGTAATGATGGTCACCCATTCACAGATCGACTTGGCAAGCACGGCTTAACCTTGAAGATCGACCCGTGCGGGTCTGGCTGTTATTATTTAGCCACAAGCATGGGACTTAAATATAACTGGCGAAGTGTGGGTGTACTATTTGCTACACCTCTGCCTATCGTTTCGAGGATGATGCGTGATGTTATGTAATCCCTGCAGGAACTTGAATCCTGCATAATAGTTCATTGCCTCGATAATAGACATGAAATAACAACGACAGGCAATAATTTAAATCCAATTTAACTAACAGCAATCCATTTCTTAATCAATTAACTAAAGCAAGTTTCAGACACGTGAACCGAGAGTGTTGCCAGATCTCACAGAATAATATTACCGGCTAAACACTACTAAAGTACCCATAATTATATGCATCCAGATCAAAGATTCTCCAGTCCTGCCTTCAATGGTTACGTGCAAATCTTGACAATGAAAAAATTTGCATGAAGACAGAGTATTGGAAATTCTGATGAACTCTTTAATGCGATGAAGTTGACTTTTTACTTGCTTACATGCAAAGTAGGCGCCTCGTTTGCACGACAGATTACTGCCTTGTATATTGATGGAATATATAATTAAAGAGTAAAAAAAACTGTGCTGTTGTGTGCTGAATTAGAAGCACGAAGAGTTTGTGTTCCTATTTTTTTGCTGTTTTTACTTAACGCAGTAGTTAACTAGGTATTCCCAAACATTTTTTTCCTTTCTTTTTTTGCCGGGTCGGGCAAAGTGCAGCTACAGAGTCTAGATTTGTGCCCCGTTGATGGCATTAGGCTCGCCCCCTATTACATGGGACTTAAACATAACTGGCGAAACGCAGGTGTATAGACCCTACAGTATGTTCTAACCCCTCTACAGTCCCGCCAAGTACGCCAGGCGGGTAACTACTTAATAATGCTGTCTGTACTATTAGACCTCTGCAATACCCTTTGGCATTACAGGCGTGATGTTATGTTATATAAACCTAAGTAATAACTTAGAAGTTATTACTTAGGTTTATATAAAACAAGTTATCAGTAAAAAAAACAAATATACACTATTATAGTAATGTAAGCTATTGACAGTAACACAATAAGGTACTAAACCATAGGTACGTGCATACTTACCAAGAAGTTCAAATAATTCATTACGGAACGGTATAATACTTAAGAATACCGTTCCTAACCAGGGCGCATTGAGGCTATTGAATTCAAAATCATTTGAGAGCTAAGCTCCTTCGAGGCTTGAAACTGGAACGATTAAGCTAACAAGTGAAGGTTATAGACTGTACAAAACCTTAAATTGACGTTAATAGACGTTTAACATCTTAGTCTAAACCGAGATCTTATTCTAGTCGCGATCAGTCGCAGGAACTCTGAATAGAAGCGAAAATTGAATAAGAAAATGATACGGCTCAAAAATAAAAGCAGGTTTTTTTTTAAAAATAAGGTCACTTTTTAGTACGTTAAGTAGTAGTTACGTACCCAAAGGGTCAAACGGGACCCTATTACTGCGACTTCGCTATCCGTCCGTCCGTCCGTCTGTCACCAGGCTGTATCTCATGAACCGTCATAGGTAGCCAGTTGAAATTTCTACAGATATGTATTTCTGTTGATGCTATAACAACAAATACTAAAAACAGAACAAAATAAATATTTAATGGAGCTCCCATACAAGAAAGTGATTTTTTTGCTCATTTTTATAAATAATGGTACAGAACCCTTCGTTCGCGAGTCTGGCTCGCACTTGGCCGGTTTTTATAGTAATTTGTATTAATTTCAATTCATTAGAAGAGGAGGAGCTCGTTGCTTAATAATAACAGCTGCATGGGTCGTTTTTAAGCTTAAGCATCGCTTGCCTAGGTAGGTTCGTGGATATGTGACCACCCATTGCATACCGAGTTTCCTTTGATACTCAGAAAGTAAGTTAAGCCGTTGGTCCCGGTTATTTGTAGATCTTTGAAAGGCGTTACAGGTAGTCAGTGGCCCGAAAGTCTGACAATCAGTCTTGCCAAGGTGTGCCGTAATACCTAGTACTAACTGGGTTGTGGAGGTCAGATAGGCAGTCGCTCCATGTAAAAATACTGGTATTCATTTGGATCCGGTTAGACTGGAAGCCGATCCGACATAGTTAGAAGAACTCTTGGATCTTCTTCTTAACGAATCAATTATAATAAATAGTAAGAAAGCTTTACGAATGTTTAATTTTATTATAAGTACATTCGTATAGCCCAGCCCAGCCCACATTTATTACGACCTCGACTGAAACTTGAATACACATAATTATGTCGATAATTAGGCATTCTTTTGGTAATCAATTTTATGAAACATCTATCATCATCTTCTTCCTACTTTTATCCCATGTTTCTTGGGGTCAGTGCAACCCTTTTTTTTCATTCTCCTCTGTCACACTATCATTTAATCCTTTTTCTTTCATATGATTCCTTCTACAATACATCCATAGTTTCCTCGGTCTTCATCTATCAACCCAACAAATAAATCTTTCAATTGGCGGTTCACCAAATGAGCTGTTGCAGCCTACACATGCTACGCCGCTGGCGACTTGCCAGCCACTGATAACTCCATTCATAAAATCCCCGCGCTTGTAAACAAATACTACAGGGTGAAATTGAACAGATGCAACAAATTTAAATATACAGTAATACGTGTTGTCAACAAAATTTAGAACATATCAAACGTAAAATTAAAAAAGAATTGCGGTCGCCGGGAAGGGATGTCGGCGCTGGCGCTCATGCGAGGTTTGGCAACGTCGCGCGATACTTACACTAGAAAATAGGCAAAATTAGGTAAATGACCGCTATGAACGGCAACGGGATTATTGTGCACTGCGATGAGTAGGACGAGATTTTTTGATACTTTAATTTTTCTTATTTATTTTGCATATTAATTTATTTTGCTGAGTACCGATAATTCGTACTTAAATAAAGATAATAACATCAATGGACCATTTTAAAGCGATAATCACGTAATTTTTTTTTACGATTTAGATTGTAGAAAAAACAGTTTATAATTACTCTGTTACTGTAACTGAAGCTCCCATTTCTTTTTGTCGCATTTATTCAAAGTCAGCCTGTATACTTCGATTGTATAAATGGTTATACAATCGATGTATAGTACACCCATGCCCAGCATACACCCGTTGAACTTGCCTTTCAACAGAGGTTTCGTTAAAACATCCGCAACCATACGACTTGACTCTTAATACTCTAATTCAATAAGGTCATACTCAACTGCCTCTCTTACAAAGTGGTGTCGCAGATCTATGTGCTTTGTGCGTTGATAGTGTACAAGACATGGGTCTTAACTAACAAAATACTACATAGTTACTTTACACAATAAAAGTGTCAAAGTTTTATTACTACAGTCATCATCTGCCTAGCCTTTCCCCAATTATGTTGGGGTCAGCTTCCATACTAACTGGATGCAGCTGAATACCAGTATTAAACATAGAGCGACTGCCTATCTGACCTCCACAACCCAGTTAGTCCTGGATAATTACGATATCCCTTGGTAAGACCGGTTGCCAAGCTTTCGGGCTACTGACTATCCGTAACGACTGTCAAAGATCTACAAATGACAGCTGGGACCAACAGCTTAACGTGCTTTCCGAGCCTTTATGACTACAGTGATGTCTGGAGGTACTACATATTGACTCCTCTGCGTATTAATTACGATGCCGGAGGCTGCTTCCGTAATGCTTTGTGCTGATTACATGCCGCCCCTATCATCTCTTGTAGTATATCCTTTATTCGCAGTTCGCTCGCTGAATAAACACTACGTACTTTGGACGTGTCAATGGTTTGTGATTAAAGTGATGAATGAGATAACTAGTGAGCTTAGTAACGGCCTTGAGGGCTGCCTTTCGTAATGCTTGCTTGGAATTGTGACTGCATTCATTTTACTTTAGGCATCATTCGTAGAACGCACTTTTATATTGCTAAGTAAAGAAGCGTTTATTACAAAAAGTGCTCCTTATTTTTAACCGACTTCTAAAAAAGGAGGTGGTATTCAGTCAGATAAAGATGAAGCCTAAAACATAAAGTATAATATTATGGCACAACAACACGCAAAGCTCACCGTCATCAAACAATATAATCTCACAACCGTTATAATTTAAACACCCATTGAAATAAGTACTGTTAAGTAATTTTAATAATCAAACAGCTCCAGAAATATTACATCACCTCAGGCATCCTGTAAGTTATCATATAAAACAATATTTATTTAATAACAATATTTCTTAACTAGTGCGGCAAAGTGATCTCCGGTACTGAGATATATGACACTTGAGACTGCGCAGACGCAGTTAATTGTTATTAGCTTCTGCTTCCTTATCGAGAGCTCTTTGGTTACACTTGCTATTTCTTGAAGCTATCAACACACTGAAGGCGGCGCGAGCAAATATATAACAGACATAAATGTTAGAACTACCTGATTTATGGGAACGGTGGAAGTTCCTTATAGGGTGAAGTTGAAACATATATTGAGAATATGATCTGATACCAAGTCAAGTAGAGCAGCTTTGAACGAAGTCGTTGAAATAACTTGTAATTAGTTGGTACTATAAAATGAATTTATGTTTGTGTAACATGAGACTCAGAATTTTACATGATACCATAGAAATTCTCATTCCTGGAGAAGAGTTGATTTGAGAAACTGTGATAGTATCTGGGTTCGCTTTTAGTGTACTGCGTTCCTACGATACTAATTGCCGCTTAAAATTTCCAGTTTTCAGTAACGTAAATGATAAATGGAATAGTTATGAAGAAAATCTGCGCCTTCTCTTAATAATCATCAGATATATTTAATGTCATTAAAGATCAGAGGCTTAGACTGTTGGAATTTATGAACGAAACCTCTATGTTAACTTCTATATTATTGTCTGTGGTAACTTAATAGCATTGCTGTCACCCTTGCATGTTCTAGAACCTAAGTTTTTTTTTCTCTCGTCATGTGTCTGTGCAAATAAAACTGTTCCATCCTTATTTGCCCAGTTTATTAATTCCACACCTGAATATACTTAAACAACAGGTTATGGGCCCAGATACCTACTCAAATAAGATAAATAATTCCTCTTTCAATCATCTTGTAACAGGATTAAAATTTTAATTTCCTCACCATTGAAATCGGTCTCACAAAGTTACTAAATCCAAGCCATAATTTTTGTTCGTTGTAGCAAAACTGTCATTATGATTACTTCAGAGATTGGTCCTATTAATTAATAAAAAAAATGTTATTAAACTACAATATAATATTTCATTTTTAATACCAGCCGTGACATCCATCATCATCATCATCAGGCCTCCTCTCAATGAGAGGGGGCTTTAATCCACCACGCGGGCCCAGTGCGGGTAGGTAGATGTCACATGTCTTCGAATTTTAATTCTAGGACATGCTGGTTTCCTCACGATGTTTTCCTTCACCGTTTTGAGAGCAGCGGTGATGAAATAAATTACACAAAGTAATGCGCCTGCCTGGGTTCAAACCCACAGCTTACTGTTCGTAAGTCGGGGCTATCACCTCTGGGCCACCGCTACTCTACATGCATGTAGAAGTGAAACAAAATACAATGTATAAAAACCAGAAAAATCACGAGTTGACGTAAAAAGAATAGACATAGCGGGAATGATCCCTAGTATCTCCTTCAACGGTCGCCTTAGACTTTTAAATAATTAATATTTACCAAATTACAACCCAAGGTTTCCACCACAGATGATATTAATTACTTCCTTCCACATATCATAACATCAAGCCTTAATTCCCGACGGGTTAGGCAGAGCTGTACCTGATAGTACCCCCACATTTCGCCAGTTATTTTGAAGTCCCATGTAATAGAGGGCGAGCTTACGGGGCACAAATCCAAACTGATAGAAAAACCCAATAACAATGTGCCCGACCCAGGAAACAGACCCTGGACCTCATGCTGAGAAGTTGCACTATCTACCACTGGACCACCGTGGCAGTCTGCTGGCTTCCATTCCCGTTGAAACACTTTCAAAAAAAATATTTTACATAGGCCTACATGGGCACTTATAAAACGTCAACAAAAGGTGCACGGTTCGGGTTGGTCGTTTCCTATGGAGAAGAACCGGCAAGAAACTCCATGGTTACTCTTTTAAAATCATTTGGTTTTACAATATTGGAAGTTACAGCGTTAGTACTTAAGTATGGGAGGACAGCGTAGGCCCGACAATAAGTCGATTGCTTACTACAGATACAGAAGGTAGTAATAGATAGCTTTCTATAAACAACTGTAATTTAACTAATAATTAACAACAGCCGTACGGGTCGATCTATAAGGTTAAGCCGTGCTTCCCGAGGTTGGTCCGAGGATGGGTGACCATAATTACATACCGAGTTTCTTCCGTGCCTCGAAAAGCACGTTAATCCGTTGGTCCCGGCTGTCATTTGTAGATCTTTGACATTCGTTACGAGTAGTCAGAAGCCAAAAGTCTGACATCCAGTCTTACCAAGGGGTATTGTATTACGCAGATACTGGGTTGTGGAGATCACGTACGCAGTCGCTCCACGTAAAATACTGGTACTCAGCTGCATCCGGTTAGACTGGAAGCCGACCAAAACATAGTTTGGGAAAAGGCTAGGCAGATGATGATGATGAACTGTAATTTAATTTGTTTGTTATCTGTGTGAGTGTTTAGGTACTTTATTACAGTTATCGCATAGCAAAATGTCAGTTAAACTAGCTTTCTGTGTGAATTAACCTTTAGAGAAATAGATAAAGCCGCTGAAAAGGTTAGACAATAGATTGTAAATCGTAGTTGAATATTTTATTATCTCTTGAGTGACCCTCTGTACCATAATAGATAGTAAAATTCAACCTCTACTTTCTTGGTAGTCCTGCCTGACCATTGGTTGTAAATATTTAACAGATAATGTACTGCCAAAGTCCCAATAGATGTCTGATTGGTTCCATAAATGGATAACGATAGTAAAATTGTAAGTGAAAGTTTATTTGGAGGCAATGTGAGGTTTTCTATACTCATAATATCTAATCTAATACTATACTAATAATAAAGCTGAAAATTTGTTCGTTTGTTTGCTTGAACGCGCTAATCTCAGAAACTGCTGATCAGATTTTAAAAAAAACTTTCAGTGCTAGATAGCCCATTTATCGAGGAAAGTTATAGGCTATTCATCATCACGCTACGACCTACAGAAGCGGAGCGGAGCAATGAAAAATGTTGCCAAAACGGGGAAATATGACCCAGACGAAGTTGCGCGGAAAAGCTAGTAATCTAATAAAGCTGAAAGTATGTTTGGTTGAACACGCTAATCTCAGGAACTACTGGATTGAATTGAAGAATTGTTTTATTGTTGGATAGCCTATTTATCAAGGAAGCCTTTAGGCTATATTACATCACGCTACGGCTAAAAGAAGCCGAGCAGTAATGAGAAATACTGCAAAAACGGGGAAAAAAATACGCAGACGAAATTGCGTGGGTCAGCTAGTTGTAGATATAAAACAGCTGTGTTCGTTAAAGATTAATTTTCACACTCTACTCAGTGGCTTTTAAAACTCCAACAACGTGCTTATAACTGGCTATTGAATTAGGTGTCACATAGCGAACATGGGCGGGCATAACTCTTCCGAATCTAGGACTAGAAGTTTATACCTAGATCTAGGTTTAGTATTAATGTTAGATACATAAATAATAATATTACAGATTGACGTTTACAGAGCGGTTCTTGAAAGGCTTTCTATAAATATCAAATTGGAGAGAATATAATCCTACTTTATGCCCTTGTTGTGATCGGTTATATACTCAAAACTAGTCTGAATAATACTGCCATTTAAATTGCAGACAAGCTACTGAATTGTTAGCTTTACTTTCCTTTTACGGCATTTGAAAAGATACTTCATATTTTATAGTAAAGATTATGTTGTTCAGTGAGTAAAATTTACGGACATTTTAGTCACTGAACAGCATAATCTTTTTTATTTTTATTTTGAATAATTTGCTCAAAGTAGCCGCCGGTTTTTAGATTGGGACAGATTGGGACATGGGACTTTAATATAACTGGAAAACGAGAGTAAAACTAAAGGCACAGATCTGCCTAGCCTTTTATTAATTACAGGTGTGAAAGATAAGACATACAGAACTGCGAGTTTTATGAAAGAAAACGGAGTAAATGATAGCTTGGCAGATGACAGCAGAGAATATTAAAAAAAAAAACTTGTAGTGCAGACACAAAGTAACATGGGAAGGACAGGAAGGTGATGATGAACTATTATGTCTTATATTACGTGAATAATTTGTGCCTCCTGAAATTAAAGCTTTGTAATAAATAATGGAAAGAATCGCAGGATTTTGAAAAACAACGATAGAAACACAGCATTCTGATTTCATAAAATAATAAAAAGCGCAAAGCTTCAAAATATTAAGTCTTAATGCATTATTTCATTCTTAACCGAGACAGAGAAAAATATGGTAATTGGTCGCTGGCCAGTGCAAACCGCAGCAACCAATTATCATATTTTTTCATAATAACTCCAGAAAATAAATCGCATATTTTAACTTTATTCGAATAGACTCGTTAAGTTCATGTAGTTAAAGTTAATATTTTCGTCGAATGTTGTTTATAGAACAGGTTTATGGTATTCCAATAAAGTATGGCAAATTATTTGCTATTGTACGTAGATACCACGTATGTAAGTACGTAATGATTTTGTCCTTTAACTTGACTATGTACGCAAACAGAGTATTTTATGCTAGTGATTAAATGACATCACTAGCAACAAATACTCTGTTTATATAATTATTATACTCTTGTTTTTTCAAAACTTTTTACAAAAAAAGCCGTCATCCCAGAAGATAGTGAAAAATGACTTTACTTTCGTAATTCGGTGCCAAAAATTAAGGAAACAAACTCATCGACCTTAAAATTTAAAGTTATTTTCACGTTTTTTCCAAAAAATCGGCCTAAGTTCAAAAAATACATACAAAACATCTCCTTTTTAACCCTTCTCCTTTTTGAAAAGCGGGGAAAAATGCAACCAAATGACTATGCAGCTTCGTAATCATACATTTAATTAAATAATTTAGCAAGGACCAAACATAACCTTACATAAGTTTAAAGCAAGTTTTTTTTTTTTTTTTAAGCAAATCATTAACTTAAAACAATAAAGAAAAAGGTTTATCCCATGATCACTGATTGCTGATAATTAAGGACAATCAAATAAAACAGTTCATGGGTTTTTCAGAGTCTTAAAATGCCACTTATGGATTTTATGATTGCAAATTCTCTCATAATACTTAAAACACCAAAAAGAAACCAATATGAGTAACACTAATCATAAACACAACAGTTTAGGATTAATCGGTGGTAAAAATAGAAGACACGCAAAATCAACTTTGTTTGCTAATCGAACTGTCATCATAAAAAAAACCTATAAAACCTTTTTACGTGGGAACTTTAAAGAATCATAAGAAATTTTATCCTGCGGATGAACTATGGCCAACTCTTTATCGGTACTTTATAAAGGAAGCAGGGTGCGTAAAAACATTTTATTCCGAGTCAATTATAAAATAGCTACCATGAATTATTTTTAAAAACATATAGACAGGTGAACTGGTAAAATACGCAGTTGACATTTAGCATGTAGTCGTGTAGGATCGTGGACCAATTCGTTTAAATTGCAAAAAAATATTGTCGGACCTTACAACATATTTACTTTGGAAAATAAACATAATTTATTGTTAAGGTACGTTATAGGACGAGTAGTGTTATAATATTATACACAATAACCTGAAGTAAGAAAATACGAATCCGTTAAAAATTCAACACAACATAGTTGATTTTTTATATACCTTACTTATCTTACTATGTAATACAATCATGGGACATTTGAGTGAAATCCGATACACGCACTGAATTAAACAAAAATATCGGTAACGAGGCGTCCCAAATGTCACAAGGTGAGCCCAACGAAAATCCTTGAAAAGAATGTTGGGCCACGACAACCGACGGGTCTTGGTCCGCGAATATAGGCCAAAACTATCATCATTACGCCTAAGTATTTTACTAGACTTTTTAAACCTTTGCACCTAGATAACAGAAGATCTCTTGCAATACTTACCGATTTTAATGAGTCTGCCATCACCATTATGTAAATATAATTGCGTAATTCAGGCAGTTCTACTCTATGGATAGGATTGAAAAAGTCCATTAAAAGATAAAAATATTCATTGAATTTAGTCGTGTAGAATTTTTATTCATCATGCACTTACTACAGTTTTTTTTTACAATCTAGACGCTGTCCCAGATCTCATTGCTATGCACTGATCTGCATGACTGTTCCGCTCACTTCGTGGCTCGTGTATTTGGTGGACAGTTACTTGCTTTACTAGTCACCTCACGTGTGCTTTACGGATATTTTAATTTTCAGTTCACACGCCATCCATGGTCTTCTTTCAGACGGAGACTGCATTAATATTAATAACGTGGAGTAGTGTATATTGCCCACTTGCACGTAACAGTAACACCATGGTCTCTGCAAGACGTCATCGTTTCCATGCACCCATAACAAGATGGCGGGTATGAATTCCAAGTGGGTATGTACGTACCTATGTACAGTCTCGAGCACTGGTAAGTGTACACATAGCAAAATTCAAAAGCGATTTTGTCATGGAATAACATTTGAAACTTAAGGATCTTCGACATAAAAATTATATATATCATCGATACAGAAGGAGAGAATTACTATACAATGTTGGTATGTACCATATCACGCCTGTGATCCTCGAGGGGCTAGGTAGAGATGATCCCTAATAGTACACCTATATTTGGACAGTTAAGTTCCATATTATCATATAATTGTTTGGGGGCAAATCTATTGCCCTCAACCAGGCACAAATGCAGACTCCGTGGCTGCTATCCGTGGCTTTATCTTGTTCTACCTTTTGTAGTAAGCAACGACTTATTGTCAGGCCTACGTTGTCCTCCCATACTTAAGGACTAACGCTGTAACTTCAAATATTGTAAAACCATGTGATTTTAAAAGAGTAACCATAGAGTTTCTTGCCGGTTCTTCTCCATAGGAATCGACCAACCCGAACCGTGCACCTTTTGACAACGTTTTATAAGGGCCCATGTAGGCCTATGTTTAAATAAAATATTTTGATATTTGAATTTGCTACTGAGAAATTCCTGATGAAAATATGTACCTAATAGGTAATACTTATTTCAAAAATTAATACCAAAGCCCGTATGTGCATATATGAGTGTTCTTGACTGTACGGGCGACGCAATAAGACTTGATAAGCGACGGAAGTAGCAAGGTTATCTCGATACATACATTTCTGCGTCCACTTTGATCTCAAGTTGAATCAGCAAACAGCTTTGTGAGTTATAGTGTCAGTTAACGATCAGGTTGTACGGATTGCTGATAATTGGATCTTCTCATTCTGTTTGAGTCCTGGATAATACCCACTCATTTCAAATGGATGACACAGGGGAATAGAAATTTCCCATAGTCAGTAAGCGGTGACAGTTATCATTCAGCACAAAATTAACCGGACGCAGGTGAATACGAATATTTACATGGAGCGACAGGGTTGTGGAGGTCAAATAGGCATTTGACCTCCACAACCCTGTTAGTACTAGGTAATACGGTACCCCTTGGTATGAATCATTCCAAAGGTTTGTTGGTGACTTCCGGGCTACTGGAACGACTGTCAAAGATCTACAAATGACATCACCAACCAACCAACCAACCAACCAACCCAACGACCACCAACCACCAACGGCTTAGTACTCAGTATGTTATGGACGGTCACCCACCGACGGATCAACCTTGGCCACGCTGCGTAACCTTGAAAATTGACCCATGCGACTGTTGTTAATTAGCCATGAGCTCCTCCTCCTTAACTAAAGTGTGAGAGCAAAAGCTTGAATGAGGAAAAGATCGTGATAAAGTCACTATCATAAATACAATTTAAAGATCACTGGTTAAATTATGTCTGGCTTTCATCATCTGAGATAGCGAGACGTACCACGACAGTAAACCAAATAATCACTAAAAAAACATACTGTTCACGGATGCACAATTACACACAACTCAGTCACCATAAGAATTATCAGATTGTAGATCATATAATTAATTTAAATCTCTCGGAAGCAAACAGCGTTCATGTAATTTTCTATGAAAATAGCGTACATAACGTAATAATTGTACTTTCTATGGAACCATGAATGTATGCATATACTATTCAATTATATTCATTAAAGGCGTATTACGGGCTTATATCAGTTTTTGTTGGCGCTACTGTCGGCTAATGGCGCCACGCCACTGAATGTTACGTCTGTGCGCCAGTGGAAGATAAGCGATCGGAAATATATCGCTTCATCGTCTGCCTAGCCTTTTCCCAAACTATCTTGGGGTCGGATTCCAGTCTAACCGGATGCAGCTGAGTACCAGGTTTTTACATGAATATCTGACCTCCACAACCCAGAAACTGGGTATTACGATACCCCTTGGTAAGACTGGATGTCACACTTCTGACTACTTGTAACTACTGTCAAAGATCTATAAGTGACAGCCGGGACCAACGGCTTAACGTTCTTTCCGAGGTACGAAGGAAACTTGGTATGTACTCGTAATTATGGTCACCCATTCATGGACAAACCTCGGCAAGCACGGATTAAAAGATCGACCCGTGCGCGTGCGGCTGTTTTTACCTATTTAGCCACGAGCTCCTCCGGTAATATATCGCATAACATAACTAATTGTAAGCAGTGATAGCCTAGTGGTGTGATCGTCGGACTGCAACGTCATAGGTCTCAAGTTCGAACCCAACACACGCACTTCTGATTTTTCGGATTCATGTTCATCCCTACTAATATTATAAATGTGAAAGTAAGTTTGTTTGTTACGGTTTCACGCGAAAACTACTCAACCGATCATCATGAAACTTTGTACACATATTTTTGGAGGTATTAGAAGTAACATAGGCTATATATTATCACGCTACGACCAAATATAGTATATAAAGGAACGTCCTGACTGAAACTGACACAATTAAATTTCTTGGAATATCCTTAGATAAATTTTGCTCTTGGAAAAGCCATGTCAATGAAGTTTGTGGTAAAATTAATAGTTTTGTCTACCCTCTGAGGCGTATAAGCAGCGAGATATCAAGAAGCGCTGCAATTACTTCATATCACGGGTATATAGCCTCCATTTTGCGGTATGGTATCATTCTTTGGGGTCGCTGTGTGGAAATTGATCAAGCTTTTGTTATGCAAAAGAAGTGTTTAAGGGCTATATTTGGGTTGAAACAAATAGATTCTTGTCGCCCATTCTTTAGAAAGTATAAGATACTCACTTTACCGTGCATTTATATCTTGGAAGCCTGTATATTTGTGTTCAAACACAAGAGTCTTTTTCATCAAGCAAGCAGTTACTATGCCCCTCGATCTCACAATACCAACAAGCTCTATAAACCGAAGACGAATCTGACACTCACATCGAACAACAGCTACATCATGTGTATTAAAATGTATAATAGACTTCCAAGTAACATAACGACACTTCCATTTTTTAAATTTAAGCGTATTTTAACAAAAATATTAATTGATAAATGCTTTTATAGTGTACTTGAGTTCCTAGATTATAAGTTGTAGGTCATGAATTGTAGTGTCGGATTGTCACAATATGAATTATTAAAAATTAGAATTAAATTATTATTAAATATTGAATTTGAATATATTAAAATTTACTAACTGCATGCATTTTTCCAATTCATCATTCATATTATAAATAATTTTTATGTAAAATTTGCACGCCGAAATAAATGGCAGAATAAGAGATACTTATACTTATGTTAAGAACCTTCTGTACCTTATTTAAGCAAATAAATGATTTTTGATTTTTTGATTTTTTTTGAAAAGGAGCGGAGCAGCAATGAAAAATGTTGCGAAAACGATATCGATTTGATACAGTGTCGATTTGTACGATGTCTATACATATATGTTTTGTGTATGATTTTCTGCAACAAAACCTCACATTATCGCATTCACTGGCCGACAGACCTTAACACTCACAAATGTAATTAAAGACTATTAAAATAGACAGGTCTTAAACATGCAATTATTAACAGCATTTTTAAAACAATTATGTTCTACGTTTTGTTAATCTATTTAAATTATCCGTTCACAATTATACGTCTGATGGATAAAAAAAAGCTTTGGCTCTAAGCGTGTATTAATTATTCTAATTTAGTCTAGCCCCGGTGTAGGTAATAGGTATGTTGGAGATTCTCAATAGGGGATAATCCTATTTTTTTTCTTTGTCCGTCGGGTAGTTTATTGAAAAGTATTGGACACGTATTTTTTCTTTTTTCACGTGGTCATAAAATTACGGAGATATATTGAGTTGAAATGGCGCATGACGTCACATGTGGGTAAGTTTTATACCCACTTGTGACGTAGTTAGCCCCCACTCTCCAACTTTAATGAGTTCTAACTAAGTAATTTTTTGATATTTTGATAAAACAAAAAATACGTGTCTAATATATTTGTATTACCTGTCTGACGGACAAAATAGAATGTAGTTTTCTTTACCCAGTCCGATCCCCTATTGTAGGTTAATCGTTTGACATTTATTCGGCATAAAATCGATAATAGTGCAATCTGGCTTGTTTCTCACAGTTGTGGATGTAGTTAGTGTAATTTGTACTAGTGTTACTCGTTCTTCATTTGGTAATTCCGTTCAAAAAGTGCTGATTATCAGCCTAGTTTGAATAAATGACTTTTGATTATGATTTTGATTTTAAATTAATAGCACATCGTCTTGGAGTTGTTAACGTTACAGGATTTCTAGTTTGACATGTTGCTGCGGTTCGGTCAAATTGCAGACGTGAATCTCAACACCGGACGCAAACAGATACTTTATGTAAGTACTTAAATATCAGCCAGAGTACGGTGCCCGAAAGCTATCCACAAGTCGTTCGTATCAGTCCTTCTGACCGTCTATGCTAGGACACTTGTGTATACAAGGTGTTGTTTTGCATCCTCGTCAAATTCAAGGACGTAACTGTGCTAATGATTCTCGTCCCGAATCAATAATAAAATGGGTAGATATTTTTTTATTTTTTACGGAAATCTTTAAGTGTGAACCCCCCGTGTTTTAAACGCGGCCCGTCTGGTTCTTGCCTTATAACCTCGCTTACACACATACAAACAATCTCAAACGTTTATTCGTTAATTTCTTAGTCCCTAAACCTCGTTAAGGGGATTATTCTGAAATACTGACAAACTTAAACAACCAAATAAATCAGCGTTTATTAATAATTAACTAGGTACCGTAATTTTAATTGATTATTTATGTCTTTCGTGACCACCTCCTGAAATTTGACGAGGTTGCAAAACAACACCTTGTATATTACCAAATAGTCTATAATATTTCCCCGAAAGATACTTGAAATGTTCCTTTTCACCAAAACACAAATGGAAATTACCCGCGTGTTGCATAATGATCCCACTTCCATTCACATTAAGGAGTCCTGTGTTTTAGAAGTGGTATCTTTAGAGGCTGATCATGCTTAACGGGAACAACACCTACATTTCGCCAGGTATGTTTAAGCCCCTTTTATGTAATAGGGGGTGAGCCTATGACCATCAACCGGGCATAAATCCAGACTCCGTGGCTGCTACTGAGAAATTCTTGATGAAAAAACTTGAGAGGTGTCAAGGGACACCCGGATGGAACGAAGTTCCTTTCACGTACATAATATCAATACATTTTAGATTTAAGTTAGTGTGCGAAAAATAAAATATTTAATTTAAGGAAGATTAATCCTTAATTCGAAGCAATACGTCTTACTTAACTGCACAACCGAATTTGTACTTTGTAGTTCGGTCACTCAAAATAATAATCATATCTATCCTTACTCACATACACACCCCAATTGTACTTAATTTAAGGAAATTTCAACTTTATTTTAAAGAAATAAAGCTTACAATAGCTTACTACTTATAGCAAAAAGTGTCGTGACAACTTTTCGTAAGATTTTTTTCCGCCTAGCCCCCTTTCACAACGCGCGATAAGGAACTTCGTTCCAAAAACCCATAACAATTTACAGATGCCAAATTATTTTATTAATCACTATTATTATCAACCTTTTTTGCATCAGTTTCTCCTAACAAAATCAATGACACACAAAGAGCCTTTACCACAAAAGAAATCAATTAAAGTGCGGCCCACTAACGAAGTAAGTACAAACACAACTGGTACACAATTGTATAGAAGATCACATGTGCGTAGTATGTACAAACATCGAGCCAAGGAGAGAGTAGACCATATTGTATGTTGATTCTTTCGCGAATTTATTTAGGCAGCAAGTGAGTACATTAGTCAGCTGATTTATGTACTTTATTGAATGTTAAGGAGAGGTTTCACTGTTTGGTCGAAAAAGAGATATTTTTACCTATTTTTTTTTTTATCTTGAAACTTTCTGATTCAATTTACGTAATAGCGGTATTTTTTTATTTGATCAGTCTGTCCTTGCGAATACGGTTATACAATGCCGAGCATCTATCTTATGTTTTTTTTAATGAATTATGAAAATTACAAGCTACATAGCAATACGGACGGCACGGGTGACGCAGTGGTTGATCGATTGACTGCTGCGCTGCGTGTCGCGGGTTCGATCCCCGCACGGAACAAATATTTGTATGGCCTGCAGATAGTTGTTTTGGGTCTGGCTGTTTGTGTATGTGAGTTTAAATGTTTGTAAACGCACCCACGATACAGGAGAAATTCCTAGTGTCGGGCAACGTTTTTAAAAAAAAAAAAAACATGTATTTGTGAACTTTAAGGTGGTACTGTGAAAGTCGATTACCACCCTTTGTACCTTTTGTGGTACATAATGGCTTATCCCAATGTAAAATTAGAGGTAAGAATGAAAACCTACGATCATCTATACAAATGAATAAAATTGAAATGTCTGTTTAGTTTTAAGATACTTAACAACTTTTTACTGAATGCGTATGTAAGTATATACGTTAGGAATAACAAAAATCTTCTCTATGTTTGTTCCGTCTAATATCCGAAACGGCTGGACCGATTTTGACGGGAATTTTTCTGGCAGATAGCTGACGTTATAAGGCTACTTTTATTTTAGAAAAAGGATTAGAGTCAACAAAATCCCATTCGAATAGGAAAGCAAATTTTTTATAACTATTTGAAGTTTACGAAGGTCGCAGGCGACAGATAGTCCGTACTAATATTTAAAAAAAGTAAACTTAGTAAGTGTGGATGTAGGACATAATACGTAGGAGATACGATTTCGACAATTCTTTCGCATTTGGAAGGTTTCAATATCTATTACCGAGATATTTTTCATCTACACGGACGAAGTCGTGGACTGAAGCTTCTGTAAGATAAGATGACTTCCTAACACCCGTATTAACATCGTGTAATGAAAACGCACTCTTATGAGATAATTAAACAAAGTGCCGATTCGCAATGCTAATGATATTGTTAAGTAGGTAGTCATTTAACCGGCACAGCCTTTACACAGTTAACTTTGTTAATGAGACGAAAAATTATACCGAATGTGGTCATTGATGACTCACTAGGAAATTGTACCTAGTGGTGTTTCAAGTAGGACGAAAGTTTTGCACCTTTTGTTTTATTAACTTTCTTATAAATCATATTTAATTGACTGGCGAGTCTATTGAGTCGAGTCTATTGTCGAGTATTACATGGGACAGAGCGGACGGGACGGAGAGCAGCGGTGGCCCAGTGGTGGCATTACTTTGAGTAATTTATTTCATAACTACGGCCCTCAAAAACGGTGAAGGAAAACATCGTGAGGAAACCGGCATGTCCTAGAACTAAAAATTCGAAGACATGTAACATCTACCAACCCGCACTGGGCCCGCGTGGTGGATTACAGCCCACTCTCTCTCATAGAGAGGAGGCCTGTGTCCCAGCAGTGGGAACATTATAGGCTGATGATGATGATGATGATGACAGTGGACAGAAAATTCTTAACTTGCGAAATGTGGATATAGGCACCTACTATTATTGGTACACCTCTGCTTTACTCTACACTTCAGGGAGGACGCAAAAGGCAGATTTTATCTGTGGTCCTAATTGTTTTTACAAAATAGGCCTATTTATTAAAAAAAATAGGCCTCACGTGATTTTCTCTGTAATCTAATCATCAACGACAGAAAAATACAGAAGAAGAAGAAGAGAACATTAGATACTCAACATTAGATAGTCAGGTCAGGCAGCATACTATACTATATTATAAACTAGCTGTCCCGCGCAACTTCGTCTGCGTCAAATTTTCCCCGTTAACGCAACATTTTTCATTGCTGCTCCGCTCCTTTTGGTCGTAGCGTGATGATATATAGCCTATGTCCTTCCCAAGGTTGAAATCTATCTTCTTACCAAATTTTATTAAGATCCGATCAGCCGTTTAGTCGTGAAAAGGTAACAAACAAACAAACAGAGTGACATTCGCATTTATAATATTAGTATGGATAGTCAGACGCAGGAGATAAAATAAAAAAGATATTATGCCAACAAAAACCGTATTTCTTAATTAGTATGTATATCACGGTTAGTAATATGAGACAAATCAATTTACCATGTTCACATATGACTAACAGAACTGAGTCATGATCTTGTATTGCCTAATCGAAAAAAACTTTCGTACCGCGCCTATGTAAAAATATAAAAATACAGAAGAGAATAGATTATCGTAACTGTACGTAGAAAAACATCTTTGTCCACAAAGTAGTCTTATAACAACTTCGAATTCCATTTAAAGCTAAATGAAGAGATACATAAGCATCTAAAATGTTTTAACAAAATCTAAATATACAAAATAATATGTAAATACTTATCAACCAAAAATACCAAAACGTTTTATGAGAAATGAAAGTCAAAGAAAAAGAATTCAATGTTCAATTTAGACATCTCAATTCGTAAGTTATGCAGACATAATGACTTAATTCCAGTCAGAGGTCAACGGTCAGAAGTTACACGACAATTTGTCTATCATTATAAAATCATGATCATGAACCAGCGAAAGTGTCCAGCCCTAAAGTAACAACAAACCTATGACAAGTTAAAGAATCTCGACTCTTGTCCATCACAATAGAGGTGAACAAATTAGAATCGAGCACAGTACGGTTCGCGTGATCGAATGGACTCGTAAACCAATTTCGGCAAATCATGATTACGGGCGACGCAGACCGAATACAGACGAGCACTTTTTGTACGCACCCACTTTCGTACGAATGCGTGTGAACTTTATCGTGACGAATCTGTCATTCCTAGCAAGTGACATAAACCACTCATCATCTACTTAGCCTTTTCCCAAACTATCTTCGGGTCGGCTTCCAGTCTAACCGGATGCAGCTGAGTACTAGTATTTTACATGAAGCGACTGCCTATCTGACCTCTACAACCCAGTAACTGGGTAATACGATACCCCTTGGTAAGACTGGATGTCAGACTTTTTGGCTTCTGACTACTCGTAACGACTGTCAAAGATCTACAAATGACAGCCGGGACCAACGGCTTAACGTGCTTTCCGAGGCACGGAGGAAACTCGGTATGTAATTATGGTCACCCATCCACGGACCAACCTCGGCAAGCACGGCTTAACCTTAAAGATCGACCCAGGCGGCTGTTATTATTTAGCCACGAGCTCCTCATAAACATAAACCACTAACCAAGTCTATTTCCGATGCAAATTATTATCAATTTACTTTCCATAAACTTTTCATTTTAATGTAAGCGGAAACAAAAATTAAGTCCAATTCAACGGATACATCGATTTTACAGTCGAACGAATCGATCAAAACGTTTACGGATTTTGTTCCCACGTCTTATCAAATTACGGCTTATTAATTAACAACTCTCACTAACGAATATTCATTATTTCTGTTACGGTTACGCAGCGAAAATCGTGTCTTGATTTTTTCATCGAAACCATTTTCGGAAGATCGATGATTGTCCTGTCAAATTGCATCAGTTATGCATTTTTTTATTGCTGCACATACTCGTATATGTTCACGCTTTCTGGTGCAATTCTGTCGAAGCCGACAAAGCTGAAGTCACGTCTTCAATTCGACAACTTTCACACCTTGTTTTATTTTTACCCAACTCCCTAATTTCATCACGTCTAGGAGATAAAGACAAATTTTATTACAGTGGATCTGAATTTTCGAACAAAATTGTCCAAGTCATACCGACCACTTTTTTTGTGTACGCTACTTGCAGTTTCGCTTCGACTATAATACTGCAGATAGAAAAAAAAAAAAAGTTTGTTAGTTCAGCTGCATTTTCGTTCCGGTGGCTTAATTTTACAGTAAAGTTTAATGTCTAATAATCTGATTGATAGAATTCGGTTTCACTAGTTAGATAGGAGAAACCTCTAAGTATAATTTGGGCTACACGGTTGCATACAGACAGATAGAGGTAATTGAATTAATAAAATCGTTTGTTTTTTAGAAATTACTGATTTCATGTATTCGGCTCGACTAAAAAGCTGTCAGTATTTCTGCCAAGATAACACCGACTACTTACACAAGGCTAGCTTTTTTTTTTACTGGTAAAACGGTTTTAATTTGATCGGACTAGAAGGAATTGTCCGATGAATCGGACCAAAAGGAAAAATACTAATGTGTTGTCCGATCAATCGGACTATGAGAATTTACGATTCCGCTTTGTCCGATGAATCGGACCAAAAAGAAAAAAAGTTCACGTGGTCCGATTGATCGGACCAATCAGTCGGACCAAGTGTTCTGCGGGTTACAACTTGCTTTGTAAGCTTCTTATACAAGGTGTAAGCAGTCCCTTCTCGAAGCCGTCAACCAAGCATTCTGTACATCAAACTAAACAACCCAACGCAAAAAATTATTGCTTGGAAACGACTTTCTTTTTGGAGTGAAAAAATTCGTTTTACGGTAAAACTCAATGTAACGCACTCAAAACATTGTGCTGATGGATGCATTCAATAGTAAACCGGTCATAGAGGTATTTAAAGTAAATTTATGACCTATAAAACTAGTACTTATTAAAAAAAAACTTGAAAATTTGACCTCCAATATCACCGTACCTAGAATGTTGGGAACATTCTAGTTACAGTGATATTGGAGGTATTGACCTGAACAAAAAAAATATCGCAATGACGGGGAGAAAGAGTACCTTTCGGCTTAGTTAAGGTCTAGATACACCCTTTATGTTGCGTAAATTATATTTTTTTATACCCATCAACCTAACGCATTACTGTAAATAGTTAGTATACTACATAAAAAAAATACAACAAAAAAAATATCATTTGTAATATCCTATACATTATACAACATTTTTTCCTTTCGGCCGCCATGGCAACTGAGTTTCGCAACCAGTTGTGAAAAAGGAATTTTTATTCTTTCTTGGCAACTAGTTGCGATTTTTGTTACTTTGTTAAAGTTCCATTTGATTGTGGATAAGCCTATTACCATGACATGTATTGTTATGTCATGGTAATAGGCTTATCCACAATCAAATGGAATTTTACATACATAACTATTGAAATGTTGGTGTACTGTACATATCTGAGTACCCCCACAGATCATACAGGCGTGATATTATGTTATGATATTATGTAAATAATAAACTTCAAAACGATTGCAGCAATCACGACAGATTGCCATCGATTATAAAAGAGTCCCATTGTATATCTGCGAAGATCAGCATCAGATCTTCGCCAAATTTAAACGTGACCTAAACGGGATAATAGTTTTCCAAACAATAAAAAACCCTCGCTATTGGTACACCATTGGCAAAGATATTGCTGAATATACACACAGAACATTCAGACGAATTGAGAAACTCCTCTTGTTCTTGATTTTCCGGGGATCCCATCATCAGATCCTGACTTATACCTTTCATCAGCTCAGTAACATTAAATAATAATTACCAAGCATAAAGCCTATATCTATAAAATTTGGACAGTTCCCTCGATTTTGCCAGGATCCCATCATCAGATGCTGACGTGATGACCATGGGATGACCATGGGATCACATGGGAAGTATACTGTTTCAAACAATGCCCATAAAATTTAAGTTAAGTCATCAGCTCAGCAACATAAGATGATGATTACCAGGCACCAAAATCTGAATTCCAGTAGAAAATATGTGAGAAACTTTGAATGTGCCTATTTAATTTGAGTGCTGCCCTCGATTTCTCTGGGATCCCATAATCAGATTCTGACAAGGTATCAATGGAACCACCTCAGGAGTTTTTGCTACCGAATCAAAAAATAATTTTGGAAATCTGTCCACATTTGGCGGAGAAATCGGTGAACATATAAAAAAAAATTCAAACAGTCTAATTAAGAACCTCCTCCTTTTTGGAATTCGGTTAAAAATACGCTCTCTCTACTCGGAATACTGCTTACCAGACATGCTCGAGAATATTAGTAGGCAACCGAGGAAATGCGAAACATATTGGTTTCAAATATGCCCCTTACATGTGAAATGTGCAAATAAAACAATATCTTGCGTGCAATCTATTCGGTCGCTGATTTTACGGTTCTCAAAACGGCGCGCTTGGCGGCTTATATACGATTTTTGAACTACTAGGTAGTTTAACCAGCACAGTGGCGCTATCACACAAACTCCTAGAAAAAAACTGTATCACCCAAAGAATGATCGCAATGTAACATTTTGCTATCCAGCATTCATACATGTTCACAATAATTTGCGCATTTAAATTCCCGAGGTATGCGAGTGGGACTAAATTTAATAGTAGCTGTTTAGGGCCACTCAGCATCCATTAGGCGGGTTCGTGACGCCGGTGTCCCGGTGTCTCGAGCCTTATTTGTACCAGCCCGATATTAGTACCGTTGCGTGTCGAAATGATCCAGAATAGAACGAAACGTCGCAAGTACCGCGGCAACTGAACATAATTAAAGACCGCGAATGAAATAGGTTACCTGATAAAAATAATATGTTGCCTATATTTTTTCTAAGTAGCATAATTTTCTTAGTAATTGTGTCATATCGTGTTTCTAGCTAAATACTTTCTGTCGTGTGAACATGTACTTGTTTGCAGGCTGGTGTTACACCTCGAGCGTATAAGTATCTATAGATAAAAAAAGTTACAAAGTTGCGATAAATAATAGTGATGAACCATCCTGTCAGGACAAAAAAACATTTTTTTTAATAGAAAAAAATATGCTCACAGCATATTTTGCTGTTTCAAATTTATTCATAGTAGGTAATTTTAAGCCGCTTGTGAAGCTTGCAAGTAACCGTTAACACTAACTAGGTAAATACTAAAACTGTCTATTGTGCAAAAAACTTGAAGCATTGTATCGCAATAAAAACAACAGAAGCGTGTTGGATAGCAATAACACTGTCTGATTAGATTACCATCTATTCCATATATCCGGAGTTCCGTGGACTCTCGACGGTCTGACGCTAATTCTGGAGTGACGCCGTGCCGCGCCGGTATCGATTTCCCCACTATGGTTTGTCTATTTTTATGATCCTTTACTCGCTATGCCTCCGCGCTAAGTACACAATAAAAAGCTACCCAAGATTCCTCTCTACTCGTATTCTCGCGAAACGACTCGCAAGGACGTCAAGTGTAAGGTAATTACACTATGAAATTTCAATATCCACAGCAGTCAATTCATTACACGGTTGTAATGCATGATTTTAATATAAACGTCTTATTGATTAATTGTACAACATTATCGGCGCCGGCCGCTGGTTCACAGCCACGAACCAATTTATCTCCTCACTACTCACATTTGCATATCAGTCTATTCAACTCGATTAATGTCATCGTGTGAAGCACTCGTGTAGTTTACGATAAATTGGACCAATTGAATTACGCTCGCGTGATAAGGCAAATAATCAGTACAATATAGTTCACCAAATCATCACTTTCTACGTTCGCAGTTCGCACCCACAAACGGCGGACACTTTCACGGAAACGCGCGTAAAACGATTTCTTAATCGATTATCGTCAAAACGGTAACGTCTACGAATGTAGAATAATTGATTCGATTTTATTATTTGTAACTAAGCAAAAGCAGCAATAATTATACACCAATTATAATTGGTGTCATTTCTGCACGACTTTTTGCGCTATATATTTTTATGCGATTGATGTGGATTTTCAAATAATATTTTTAAGAACAGCCCTATTTTAAAAGTATAGCGCACTTATTTTTAACTATACCACTTGTCTATTCCACATTCATTAAAAATGGAAATATAGTTTTTTCATTCTTTATTCAAATTTATGCAGAGTTGAAACAAGAAAAATGACAAGTGCGTATTTTTAATGCGCGTTCATTGCCAAGTCTAGGAGCTGATGGTTTCTCATGTAAAAGTTATGGGAATTAAACTGCACGGGTCGTTATTAAGATATCTAATAAAGCTACGCTAAGTAGCCTAGGCGAGCGTTTAGCATAATTGAGATATTTATTTTATCCCAGCAGCAGTCCGCTGTGAGCAAAGATTACATAGATGCATGGATTATGCAAGTAAAAGAATATGGAAAATAAATTATTTGATGATGCGGATTTATAAGATTGATTTAAGTAACTTTTAAAATTAGAGCATAGTTTTAAATTGATTTTATAGGTTGTAAAGGACTTTTGTCAATCAAAACACTAGGTATTAAAAATAGTTGAATACCGACTGAGGATGCCACTTTACTAAAATATTTCCAATCTTCGTGAAAATTTTATGTACAATAATTTAAATTGTTACTGACTTACTTTTAAATTTCCTAATACTTCATTTCGTAAGATAAAACTTTATGTGTGATCTATTTTTATTTTAAATATTAAAATTTCAGACTAATTTAATTTTAATTATTTTCTATGTATTTTAAAGTGTTCAATATATTTTTAGTGAAAGTAACATTTGTATGTTTTCATATTTATTTAAATTACGCATTTATTTCTAAAATTACATACTAGAAAACTTTGACTGAAAAACTCACCAGAAAATATTTTCTCAGCGTTATCACCGTAGAGAGCAATAGAATCTATCACAAAGTTTGGAATCACTGCATCACACTATATTCGCGTGCGTGCGTGCGTGCATGCGCTTGCGGCGGTGTGCGTGCGGCTCGCGCAGCTACAGGCTCGGTACTCGAGTGGCGCGCCGCGTGCAATGCGCGCGTTTATACGCCCCGCGCGACGCGACGCCCGGCTGTTGCACTTTCGCCGTCCGTCTACGAAACATCCCAGAGGCTGTAAGGGTGCATCCGATTGAACTCAGTGCTATGTTTATGCATTTATTGGTTTAACACTGATTGATTGACTTATAACATTTTATTGGCAGGTTTATCTTCACTTTCATGTGTGTCTAATTGCTTCCGTCTCGACTATTACGAGCTATTTATCGGCAGATCCTGACTGTTGAGATGTGTTTTATCTATTGTCTCTTGTTTGTCTAAACTTCTAAGTATATAAAATAATGTGTCTCTATTTTCATACACGCTTATCTCCGAAACTACCCAACCGATTTTCATGTATTTTTGAGAATATGTGGCCGGAATGAAAGGAACCACTACCTCTTCATAACTACGAAGAACTTGCTTCATACATAGTTTCGAACATTTCAGCATACAGTATAACGACTGCCTAACAATTTAGAATTTAAATCGACCAATACCTAACCAGTTCAGTTAGTTACCATGACATTAAAATAAATAGAAGTCGCACACGTTGTACGATTTAAAATTACCTCAGGAAATAGTTAACAGAGTCTCAGCCACATTACGACTAAACCATTGGTCGATAAAAATCGCAGCGTGAATAAGAATGTGCGAAAATAGAAAAGGAGACAAGACAGAGATGACATTTTATTGGAATAGCTTATACAAACAAAAGGACATATCTACGAACGCACATTGCTTTGTAACAGCATGAAATAATTTATGAACATTCTAGAACTTGGTACCAATTTCGCAGTTCGTCGCTGCCTATGCATATACTATAATTTCTTTAATTTATGATCGATTTCAAACAAAGTCTTGAATCGGTAAACTTTTATGATGTAACATACATACGTTTATAAAATGAGTATCGTGACACAGAACAACAAAGAGCATTCCTTTATTAAAGGATGTTAAAATGATTACTTATTGAGCCACGAGATAATTTCCTTCTGTATAACCTTTTGGCAGAACATGTCTGCCAGGTACCAGACAAGCTGTGGGCCAAAATAGCGGGAAAGTGGTGCCCTGACACAGTGAGGCGGGGTCGTGGCAGGCCACGGAGGAGATGGCGGGACGAACTGGACAGGTGCCGTCAGAACTGGAAGGAAGTCGCGCGGGCTCGCGAGAAGTGGAAGGAGTGGAGGGAGGAGCCAGGATTGGGACAGAGCAGGCTAGAGAAAAAAGAAGATCTCCTTTTGCATCATAAAAGGTATGATGCTGGTAACTTACCTACCTTCCCGCTTTGCCAATAAGGCCATTATAATTTCATGTATTGTATCATAAACTTTTTGGTTTCGTTTCCGAAAAGTTTGAGTACTTAGTTATTTACTAGCTACATTATGTGCTCTGGACCTTCAGCTAACCTTATGAAGGTGTATTCTGAAACTTGGCAACGTCGCAAGTAGCTGCAAGTTTTTTACTGAAATTATGGAAATAATAACGCCCGGTATTGTACTAAAATATTCATTATAAATTGCCATATACTTGCTGATATCGTAGTACTGAAGTCTTTTGTATTATGAGAAAAAAATATATAAAAAAAAGCCAGTTTATCGTGAGAGCTTTTTTACTACCTATCTTGATTTTTAAGTTTTGCTGGTTTTATATCTTTTCGGTAAACCCTTTTAATTGATACCCCAAGCAAGCCATCCCCTAACATGGCGATGCATAAAAAATAACTAGTCCGCCATCTTTGGGAGTCCACCATTTATTTTTATTATTTATTAATTTATTGAATTCAGAATGACGTTACTAACCATGGATTGTTATGATATGTCTTGAAATATTTAAAAGCTATTTAATATATTATTGTATACAGACGTGTGGAAGGGACATCGTCGCACAAAGGCTTAAAACGTATTCAGTAAGACATTCTGAAACCCCCATAAAGTAATTTTCATTGGTAATGAAAAAATAAATTGCCGTTCCATACATTTTGACGTGTATAGGATAGCACTTTTATAGGACACAGGAGATTTTTTTAAATTTCTATGTCCCTTATGACATTTGAACATTTTTAACTTGCATTCTGGGACTCATCATCATCTGCTTAGCCTTTTCCAACTATGTTGCAGTCGGCTTCCAGTCTAACCAGATGTAGCTGAATACCATTATTTTACATGGAGTGACTTCCTATCTGATCTCCACAACCAGGTAAGTACCTACTGGGTACTACGATAATACCCCTCGGTAAGACTGGTTTTCAGACTTTCGGGCCACTGACTACCTGTAATGATTGTCAAAGATCTACAAATGACACCAGCCCCCGTATTCACAAACGCTCGGATTCGATTTCGATTCGGAAAGTCGTATGTCTATCTCGCTCGCTTTCTTAATGCCAAAACAAGACAGACATACGACTTATCGAATCGAAATCGAATCCGAGTGTTTGTGAATAGGGGGCCAGGGAGCAACGGCTTAACGTGCTTTCCGAGGCACGGAGGAAACTCGGTATGTAATGGGTGCCCACCACCACGCATGTAGGCAAGCGGCTTAGGCAACCTGATGATTGACCCAAGCGGCTGTATTTAGCCACTCTCTTCTTCTATTTTTCTTTTTTTTTTCTTCTTCCATCATCATCACTTTTGGTTTGCTTACAGATGTACGATGTACGTTATTAGCCGTCCGTATTGTGTACCGGATATCTACAGGGTGTAACGGAAAGGGTATATACATCCTTAAGGGTGTGCTACAGACCATCAAACTGAACATGTTTCTCAATACAAATTTTTTTTTGCAGCAAAAAAACATAATAGCTGCCTATACATTTGGGTCGAATAGGTATTGTAATTTTCTATGGGGCAGCAGATATTTTTTTTGCTGAAAAACATGTTTTATGATGAGAAACATGTTCAGTTTGATGGTCTGTAGCACACCCTTAAGGATGTATATACCCTTTCCGTTACACCCTGTATATTAATATCATTATTTATTTCTCTAAAGCGATGAACTGAAACGATTCCAGTATGACTACATAAAATAACTAGCTCACCCGCGAAACATCGTCTGAGTCACTCTTAAAAGAAATCAATTTTTCCCATTTTAGCAATTTTCATTGATGCTCCGCTCCTATTGATACGACCAATAGTAGCGAAAAATAAAGAGAAGAATTTTTCAGTTCGGACCAGTAGTTTCCGAGATTGATGCGTTCAACCAAACCAACAAACAAACTCTTCAGCATTATAATATCAGTACAGATTTGTTACTTTCTATAGATTTAAAATTCAAATGTAATGTACGCACAAACAACTTTATAAACATAATGTTTATTTGAAAGCGGTCGGTTGTCTAAAGGCTCAGATACTGTATGTATCTCGATTCCCAAGGAAGCTGGGTATTAATTTTATGAGCGTCTAGGCCTACGTCTAATCGTTATATGACGCGACCAATCCTGTGGGACTTCCTTTTATCTTCGCATTCAACCAGTTTTTAATCATTTTCCCATGAAGACACACGCTTGCGTTATTTAGCATAATAAGAATGTACTAATTGACGGTACTATAGTCTTACGTACTGTTTATTATAGCTAGGGACCCGCCCCCTGCTTCGCACGGTTTTTGAACTTGACAAAACATCGAGACAAACTGTAGATCATTTGTTTTAGTACTTATAATTACAAGATATTGTGTTATTTTTGCTTAGGTATTGGCTACATTTCTAATATACAACTATACGTACCTTAAGGCATTTTTTTTATTGTAAACCATATTTTTAACCGACTTCTAAAAAAGGAGGAGGTTCTCAATTCGCATGTTTGTATTTTTTACTCAAAGATGCAAATAAACAATGTTTTATAATCTTGAGACAATCGCTTTGAAAGCGTTTCGTGTCACAATGAAATTCAATGGGATTGATATAAATCAATTCAGAAGCTTAATGTTAGACTAAAACAATTTTATTCTCAGCCTAGGCCAAGAACTTAGTTACCTTTAACAAATCTGCAGCAATGACCCTGATGTATTGAGAATTATTATTTTCTGAGGATGACATGGGTTAATTTTCATTCCGAAAAAAAAAGGCATTGTAATCTGTCTCTTGAAAAAAAGTGAAACCAACACGACAGTTATTTCATTACTTTCATAATAGCTGAAGCAATGGTGCATAGCATAATTAGCCTATAATGTTCCCACAGGCATCTATGATAGGTGGTTTGTAATCCACCACGCGGGCCCAGTGCTGGTTGGTAGATGTCACATGTTTTCAAACTTTATTAGTCACATGCTGGTTTCATCAAGATGTTTTCCTTCACCGTTTTGAGAGTAGCAGTGATCAAATAAATGACACAAAGTAATGTGCGGCCTGTTTGAAATGGTCCTACGTACCTAATGGTGAAATTAGATAAAATTCCGTCTGGATTTGGTTTTAATTAAAGACGAATTAAAACTTTTTTATGCAGTAGGTATTGACTGATATTTGACGTTATACCTAAAACTGTAGAGTTGACTTATTAGGGTTACTTCTTTCGAAAAAATGATATATTATGATTGTTTAAATTTTACATAACTGCTGAAAACATCCTGTCATATTAGATTTATATCACAGCTATATTTGTTTTTGGTCCAATAACTGCAATAGGTACCTACCATCCATCAATCAAACATTTTTTTTTCCAAAGAAAACCAGCAAAGTTCTAAATAATATCATGCCTGTAGTTTTTTTGAAAGGTTAGGCAGAGGTGCACGTAATAGTATACAAGTGTTGTTTTGCATCCTCGCCAAAATTCAGGAGGTTGTCAGAAAATACATTAATAATCAATTTAAATTACGGTTCCTGGTGAATTATTAATGAACGCTGATTTTTTTGCTTGTTTATGTGTGTCAGTTTTTCAGAATAACCCCAATAAAGTGGTATAGGGAATAAGAAATCATCGAATAAACATTTGAGATTGTTTGTATGTGTGTAAGCGCAGTTATAGGGCGAGAATCAGATGGCCCGCGTTTAAAACACGAGTGGTTCACACTTAGCGATTTCCGTCAATAAGAAAAAAAAAATTACCTACATATTTTATTATTGATTCGGGTCGAGAATCATTAGCATAGTTACCTCCTTGAATTTGACGAGGATGCAAATCAACAGCTTGTATAATATAAGGGCTATAAGGGCTATAAAGGCTTGTATAATATCGAAATAACTGGCGAAAGGGGGTACCCCTTTCGCCAGTTATTTCGACACTAGCCTGCAAATTGCATGTAAATGCTGGTGGCTCACGTCATCACACACACGCACCCCTGAATGCGTTTGGGTGAGTACTGGTGGGCACTACCCACTAGGGACAACACTGGACGGAGATGTTGAAGGCTTGTAAATAACAAAACAATTTTTCGGAATTTTTCACTATTTTTCAGAATAGAACTGTCATTTGACTTTTGGCACTACTTGACAGTCATATTGCGATGTTGTCATGTGTTAAAAAATCTCCCAACGATTGTTTGGGGTAATTATGACGTTTGCGTTATGGCAAGTCTATTGATTTTTAGTTTCGGTGTTACTTGGATGAAGAAACATAGTAATTTGCTATAATATCAGTAATAGTCAAGTAAAAGTAAATACTTTTACCGATTGCTTAAGCTGTTGATGAAGAAACTGACTGTAAGTCTGATGTAATGATCTAATAAGGAAGTTCTAAATCGAAATAAATAAATACTGGGGTAAACGAAAGTTTTACTACGCACGAATATATTATACAGCTACTTCTAAATACGCAATTACGCGTCTATAAATATATAATAAAAGTGATTGCTCGGGAGCCGTGCCATAACCCGTTCGTTTAACATGTGCAGATACTGGCTGGTGGTGTAACTAACCAAGTTATACGACCTTATGCTTGAAAAATTAGAAGAACATGGCTCATATGAAGTAGGTGTATTGTTTATTGAGTCATTGATTGTAAAGTTGAGGCTTAATTTTTGAGAAAATGCCAGAAAATCAGATAACTGAAAAAATAATGCAACTGAACCTGGATTGCATAGGATCGCAAAACCTTATAGAATAGAATAAAACTTTATTGCACACCAAAAATCAAACATAACGGGTTTACAAAACTGCTAATTTTATGGTTACAACGGCGGTCTTATCGCTTATAGCGATATCTTTCAGTCAACCTTTGGATGGACAATAAGGAATTAAAATAAAAAGGGGGTAGTCAGTGGTGTAGTACACAAATTTTTTAAACAAAACAACAATTAAACAAAATAACAAAAGTAAAGTTATCTACTTCATATATGTACATATACATGTATAATATAAATATAATACATAAATAAACATTATATATATTTGTGTGTTTTTAAAATTAAAGGCAAAAATAAAACTAGAATAGTGCCCCTTTTTTACTCATTGAAATTACAGAGACTGAAAATGATTTGAAACTAAGCTTTTTAAAAGCAACGAGTGACTGTGCTTGTCTTACCGACACCGGTAATTCGTTCCATAAATCTTATATGTCTATTAAAAGAATATGTCATTGTGATGAAAGACGTTCTTTGGTCACATCTTCTTGACGAAGCTCGGATATCTTCTTAACAGTTTAAAAATTTAAGACATTATACTGTAACCTCTACCTATAATTTTGACAATACGATCCGTAACGATGGATTGAATCCAATCTGTACTAATATTATAAAGCTGAAAAATTTGTTTGTTTGGTTGGTTGATTGCGCTAATGTTGTGAACGAATGGTTGGAATTGAAAAAACTGAAAAAGTCTTTTATTGTGGATAGGCCATTTCAATTTGTGTACAACTTGGTTATAATAGTATCGTATGGTGCGTATTTGTCTCTGATTATTTGATTTCATACTAACATTATTTTTAAGTGTACCTTCTAACTAAATTATGGATCATTGTGTCTGAAGCAAATAAATAAATTAAATTAAGTATCGAAGAAGACTATTATAGACTAATAACATCATACTAAGACTAATAGAAGCGGAACATCAATGAAAAATGTTGCAAAAACGGGAAAAATGTGACACAGACGAAGTGGCGCGAGTCAGCTAGTAGTAAATAAAAGTTTTATTGCCTACTCATTGATGACATCAATTCTTTTAAAAAATTACCGCAAGTTTTTTTTTTTTTTTTTTGGTATGGCCACTCGCAGATCAACCTTCTGAAGGTTTTAACTGCTTAACCCGGACTATCCTGTGGAGACCTCAAATGAATTTAAGGCCCCCAGCCAGGGCTTACAAACTAGATAGTAAAACTAAATGACCGCTCGCTAAGGGCACCCCCTGTGGGGTTCAGAAAATATAGATACTAATTAATACTCGTCATTTAGCGTTATCGCTCACCACACAGAATCAATTACGATATGTAGGCGAGCTTTTTTGTTCATTGTATTGTTTTTCTCAATCGTTTCAAAAGTAAATCATATGAGGAGGCTCAGTGTTGCTGCGATAGGGTTAGCATCTGTCGGATGCATCCGGACATGTCTAACCTTTGGAACTTTGCTCGGCTTTTGTCCAGCCTTGTCAGTTCTCCAGACTTTTCCATTAAAGGGGTTTTATGGTAAGTTTGAACCAGTTACGCTGATTGGTCGCAAGCTCGACTGCTAGCTATTAGGTAGGTACCCAGTACCTCCATCGAACCCATTCAATTCCCAGATCGGGCAGAGTATTATTGAAAGAAAGAAAGAAAAAAGTTTATTTGGCACATGCCACAAGTACACACAACATTAAACGAAAATGTACACAAAAATTTATTGGGTTTGTACATCAGGAATTTTTCAGTAGCAGCCACAGAGTCTGGATTTCGGCCCGGTTGATAGCTATAAGCCCAATTACGTGGGTCTTATGTATCATAACTGGCGTAATGTACCTAATTATAAGGTACACATTTGCTTAACCTTTCAGGAAATACAGTCATGATGTCATGTTTAATAGCGTTTACGCCTTCCGGCATTTCATACAAGCTTTCAAGTCCTTGTTTTCCGATGATGACTGAACCAATTTTAATGAAACTACATACGCATAAGGGTCAGCTCACAACGAGACGCGACGCTGCGCGCACATTTTAAAGAGCGATTCAGAATTTGACTTATTTTCTACACGAAAATATACACATTTCGTTGTGAGAATACGTTGCGCCACGCAGCGCTGCGCCGCGTGACGCCTGTAAAGAAATTGTATCTTTTTGTGTAGAAGATAAAGTTATATTTTGAATCGCTCTTTAAAAGTGTGTGCGCAGCGTCGCGTCGCGTCGCGTCTCGGTGTGAGCTGACGCTAAGCAGTATACCTACATAGATCTAAAAAGTTACTAAAAAATCATTTTCGAAAAATAGTGTAGCTTAACTAGACCGATTATAAATTATCCATAGAAACAGAAATTTCCAATTATCTTTTTTTTTGTCAAAAACATTTTCGAAATTTCTTTAGACATTTCGAAAATGTTTTTAGTAACTTTTTAGACCTATGTATCCTGCTTATGCGTATAAAGTTTTTTATAAAGTTTGTTTGCGGTTACTAAACCGCAAACAAACTTTAACTTCGGAAATCTAGGACTTGAAAGTTTGTATAAAATGCCGTGAGGTGTAAATGCTCTTAATAAAATAAAAATGAATTAAAATATTTGCCTTTTTGTCAGGACTGAACAAATTTCGACATGGTACCCCTAGGCCAATAAAGCATCATTTTTCACGCAGATAAGTGGTTTATTTTTTTGTATCATTACGCCGGTTTAGATTAGTACTTAAGGTCATTAGGGTTGGTTTCATGCGACCTTAATAGCTTGTGTGGAGCTTCACACTTTCTAAGATGTTTTTTTGTTGTAGTTAAATTAAATTAAATGTGCTGTAAATTAAATGGCTGTTAGAGAGTGATTTGCGAATTTTTATTGTTGAGCATTACTCTCTCACTTCTTGTCGGTTTTTTTTTACAACAAGCATTAATATGAGTTCTGAACAGTGATGGGCTCCTTAGGCCCCGGTATTATTATACACGGTGTAAATCACCTCATCACGAAGCCGTCAACCAAGCATTCTGTACATGAAACTAAGTAACTTTACGCAAATATTATTGCTGGGAAACGACTTTTTTTTGGGGGGTGTAAAATAATGTTTTGTGGTAGAACTCAATGTAACGCACTCAAAACATTGTGCTGATGGACGGATTGAATAGTACGGGGGTCGTGGAGGTGTTTAAAGTTTAAAAATCTTACATTAAAAAATTGTATTTAAAAAAACACTTGTCATAAAGTTGGAACTTTGACCCCTAATATCTCCGTAACTAGAAGGTTCCCAGGTATGGTGTAGAACAAAAAAATGATCGCAAGAACAGGGAGAACCAGTGCCTTTCGGCTTCGTTAAGAGGTGTTTTACACCCTTATAATACATGTGTGTTGTTTTGCATCCTCGTCAAATTTCCGGAAGTAAGACATTAATAATCAATTAAAATTACTGTACCTAGAGTTAAATATTAACAAACGATGATTTTTTTGTTTGTTCAAGTTTGTTAGTATTTCAAAATAGCCCCCTTAACGTGGTTTAGGGAATGAGAAATGTTCGAATATACGTCTGAAATTTTTTGTATGTAATAAAGCGCGATTATAGGGCGGGGGTTAAGACGGGCCGCGTTTAAAACACGGGTGGTTCATTCTTACCGATTACCGTAAATAAGAAAAACAAACTAACTTAATCATTTTATTATTGATTCGGGGCGAGAATCATTAGCATAGTTACCTCCTTGAATTTGGCGAGGATGCAAAACAACAGCTTGTATTGCATCCTCGTCAAATTCAAGGAATTGCCTAATTATTATAGGCTTTTATTTAACTTTCCTTGTTAATTACGACTGTTACAAGGGGTTAGTATGTATTTTAAAACCAGTCCCCCAAGTGATATGTCTGAAATTTTGCTCACACCTTTGGCAATACATTGATTACAATACATTTATAAGACAGTTCATGACTTGATCCTGCAGCCAGGATTGCTACCTCACGAGAGAACTCCTCAACGATTAATAGCACAGACACAAAGCTTTGGATACGCGTTCAATGTTAATATATAAACCTAATTTTATTCTTTTCAAAATAATTAAAGCTTTTTAATATAACATCACGCCTGTTATCCCCGAAGAATTAGGCAGAGGTGTACCTAACAAGAAGACCCACATTTCGCCAGTTATATTTAAGGCCCATTTAATAGGGGGCGAGCCTATTGCCATCAACCGGGCACAAATCTAGACTCCGTGGCTGCTACTGAGAAGTTTCTGATAGAAAAATCCAATAACACTTTGCCTGAAAATCGAACCCAGGATCTCTAGCTCAGCAGTGTCGCTTGCAACCTCTTACCCTTCGGGTACAACATGGATGATGTGATATTACGTTTATTGAGATTCCCACCGTCGGATTACTAATTGGTACGCACAGTTTTCAATCAATCTACAGAATTATGCAACGATATCTCAATCAATTGTGGAGTGAGTGACAGTTGATATCATTACTGAGACCTCTGTGCCTCCGGGAGGGCGTAACTACGCGTCGAACATAGCCATAACGCGAATATTTACGACAAACTTCATGACGTGTAACTTGGCAGATTGACATCAGTTCCTGCAAGGTTAATGACCCTGATAATAGTAGGTTTTTCTGAGGAGGAACATCACTAGTGAGGGTGACGAGGTCAGGATAGAATTAAGGCTTTTATAATTTTATGTGATCTTACAATTAGCAGTAAGGGAAACCATTAAGCTAATAATAGTTGACATGTACCTAAGGTAATGGCAAGTCTGATGGGAGATCACAGCGCATAGAGATAGCTACAAATTATTGCTGGCTTCTTTGCAAAGTTAAAAGATTCATAGTATTGTGGCGCCATCTACAACGCCACATGCGAACTATAATCGAGATCCTGACGTCACGTAAAATATAATACATCTCGCAAGCAAAGTATGCTGCGAGATTAAGACCGATAAAAACCGTCGGCCAATAGACCAATATTATGATAATAATATTATGTAGGTAGGTCAGGCCCAGGGTGGCGAACCACGTTGTGAAAAGTGATAGCAAAAGAATCACTATATGTTGCTACACTGCATGCTACACTATATGTTTTCCCCTTAAATATTTATTTTATTCTGTTTTTAGTATTTGTTGTTATAGCAGCAACAGAAACACATAATATGTAGTAATTTCAACTGGCTAACTATCACGGTTCATGAGATACAGCCTGGTGACAGACGGACGGACGGACGCGGACGGACAGCGAAGTCTCAGTAATACGGGACCCCCGTTTGACCCTTTGGGTACGAAACCCTAATTAGTATCCTAAGTTCCTGCCTGGAATGAGTTACGTTTCTTTTGATAGCCGCTGGCTTTGACAGTTACAGAAACTTGGGGGCCCTTTGGAACGTGGGGCTCGGGGCACGTGCCCAGTGTGCCCAGTGGAAAAGATGGCTCTGATTGTGTATTACTTTCCATATAAAAATTAGCCCAAAGGATTTTATTATTTTATTTTTCGAGCTAGGCACAAAGCCCCTTTCACCTTTGATAGGTAATTCGATATAATGAAGACTACTAATCCCAGGCCATTGACTTTGTTGGAATCCAAGTCAATACTCATAAAATCATGTTTCCCATCAGAATATTAGATACAAAACACGATCACAAGTAACAAGAACTTATGAATAGCTAAGTTAGCGTCTTACTTCCTATGGAATGAACCTTCAATGTTGAATAAGACACGGTTTAAGCCCTACATTATTCAACAAAGAGAATCAAGGAGAAATTTTAAAATTAAATGGCTGAGTTAGTGCTTTCTTTCCTACCCATTGCAATAAAAAGTATGCATTTTGTATTTCTATTGTAGATAATAAACGATAATAATAAATATTGTACACCTCATGGGTATGTTACATCGAGCCTTTATGTAATAACTATAAAAACATATACAAGGTGTTGTTTTGCATTCTTGTCAAAATTCAAGAGGATGTTACAAAAGACATTAATAATCAATTAAAATAACGGTACCTAGATAATTATTAATAAACGCATATTTTTTTGGTTGTTTAAGTTTGTCAGTATTTCAGAATAACCCCCTTAACGTGGTTTAGGGGATAAGAAATTATCGAATAAACGTTTGAGATTGTTTGTATGTATGGAAGCGCGGTTATAGGGCGAGAATCAGATGGGCTGCGTTTAAAACACGGGTGGTTCACACTTACCGATTTCCGTAAATAAGGAAACTAATAAAAATTACCTACTCATTTTATTATAGATTCGGGTCCAGAATCATTAGCATAACTACCTCCTTGAATGTGACGAGGATGCAAAACAACACCTTGTATTTCAACTGTGACAAACAATTTATGATTTGAAATTATTTTTTATTCCTAAAACAGACAACAAAAATAATGGTTAAAACAAAAATCACAAGATGTCTCGAATTTAGGTGTGCCTCGTGGCATAGGCCTCCTCTTACAATTTCCATTGACGTCTGTCGTGAGGTACTCTCGACCAGTTTGGACCTGCTGTCAGCTTTATTTCTTTCTCCCAGCGGATAGGCTGCCTTTCCCGATTTCTTTTTCTTTTTATTGTAGATATAACTCATCAATCCTGCCAATATATTTTCAATACTCAATACTCAATACTCAATACTTTATTGCATTCCATAATGTGTACATGTAACAGTTGGTATGTTAAAACATCGAATCAATTATGGACCCTGTCGGGCACAGCAAAGTTAATTTTCAATAGGAGAGAGGATGAAGGCGTTTTTTGTTAGTAAAAAGAAAATAAATAATTATTAAATTAAAATAGTATCATTAAAATAGTTGCATTATTTGCTTTTATGTTATTTATTTATATATTTGGTTTAAAGTTATATTTATGTAAGTATTTTTATATTATATATTGCACGAATTACATTATTGACAATGACAATAAGCTAAATACTATTTATGTATTTTAGGTATTATGTAAAAATAGTTTTTATTGTTGTTGAAATTTATCGTTAAAATATTCGTCAATAGTGTAGTAGCTTTTGGTTATTAGAAATTGTTTTAATTTATTGATAAACATATTTGTTTTATTAATATTTTTGATGTATTCCGGTAACTTATTGTAAATTTTAATGGACATAACAAATGTACTAGAAGAGTGCATTTTTAATCGTGAAGTGGGTATATTTATTCTGCTTTCATGTCTAAGTGCAATTTTTGTTTGGATATCTCCTCTTTTGGTATAGTATTGCGGATATTTTCGTACAAATTTACAAATTTCAAGTATGTAGAGGCAGGGCAGGGTTAATATTTTTAGGTCTTTAAAATGAGGTTTGCAGGAGTCTGTATCTTTGATATTTAATAAAATTCTAATCATTTTTTTCTGTATGGTGAATAATGTAGGCGCGTCTGTACTATTTCCCCATAAGATAACTCCATATTTGAGCCATGCAAATGCGTACGCGTAATATGTTACCAGTGCTGTTTTGAGATCTGTTGTTTTCTTGATTTCTCGGAGAGCGTATGAAAATTTGGATAATTTTGTTCTTACTTTTTGAATATGTGATTTCCAATGTATATTTGAATCTATGTCCATGCCTAAAAGGGTGAATTTATTTACAGTTTCTAATTTTGATCCGTTGTATTTGAAATTTATACTTAAAGGTGTTTTTTGTCGGGGGTGGAAAGTTATTATTTTAGTCTTATTGTAATTAATTTCAAGATTGTGTTCGTTCATCCAGTGTGTAATTGTGTCAAGTATAGAACTCAATTTTTGGTTTAAATTTATATTATTATCACATGATGTTAAAATTGAGATATCATCGGCGAACAATACGCATGACTCACTGATGTGATTAGGGAGATCGTTTATGTAAACAAGGAATAGCAGGCACCCTATCACAGTTCCTTGTGGTATAGAAGCGTTTACGGGCATGTTTTGGGATCGAATTAATTCTATTTCTTTTGATTTATGATTGTAATGTTCTATTTCTACAACTTGTTCTCGGTTGTTTAGATAAGATGTGAACCATTCGTGACTTTTTCCGCGGATACCGATGTTATATAGTTTATTTAATAATATATCAAATTGCACCTTATCATATGCTTTTGACATGTCCAATAATAATCCTACAGCGTATTTTTTCTTATTAATTATATTGAGGGCTTCTTGTATATATTTATAAACAGCCAAAACGGTAGATCGATTTTTGCGAAAACCATTTTGACTATCATTGAATATATTAAATTTTTCACAAAATGCATAAACACGATCACACATGGCTTTCTCAAATATTTTTGAGGCTGTTGGTAAAAGAGCAATGGGGCGGTAATTGTTTGGGTCGGTTTTTATATTTTTCTTGTGGATCGGTTTTATAAGAGCTTTTTTTAATAAATCGGGGAAAACGCCTTCTTCAAAAGATTGGTTAAGTAGTATATAAAATGGCAAAGTTAATTCGTCAGCGCATTGTCTTAAAAGAGTGGGTGGAAGTTCGTCAATCCCATGGCTTTTTTTGTTTTTTAAATTTTTAATTATTGTATTTACTTCGTAAGGATCTACTGGGCTAAGATATAATGTATTTTGTGTAGTTGAAATCGCTAGAGGTCCTTTTAGTTTGCTGTTGGTAGGTTTTGTGCTGTCGCCACCAATAGACGTAAAGAAGCTATTAAATATGTTGGCTACCTCTTGGGGTTTTGAAGTTAAGTTATTATTTATTTGTAGGGTTATATTGTGTTTCTCACTTTTTAGTTTCTTGTTTGTGCGTTCATTGATTATTCCCCACATTGTTTTAACTTTATTGTTAGATTGCAACATTTTATTTTTAAAGTGTAATTTTTTTGCAACTGTGATAGTTTTCTTCAATGTTTTTTCATACTTTTTATAATATTTTGTTAATATTGGATTTTTTGTCTTTGTTGTTAATGTCTTTAATAGTCTTTTATTTAAACAAGATTTTTTTATACCTACAGTGAGCCAATATTTTTTATATTCTGTTTTTAGTTTGATTTTACGCAACGGTATACATTGGTTTAGAATAGAGATGAGTATGTCATTAAATGTTTTATAATTTATATTAATGTTTATGTTGTTTTTAAGAATATCGTTCCAGTTTAGTTTTTGTATTTTCTCTTTGAATTTTAATATATTTGTTTTATTAAATAGTCTTTTCATTATGTACCAGTTATATTTAACTGATTGTTTAGGTATTTTTAAATGTAATATTGTACTATGGTGGTCAGAAAAACCTAGCTCTTCTGTAGTTGTGTACATGTCTTTGAAGACAAAGTTCGTGAATATAAGATCTATGCATGTTGCGGTGTTTGGTGTAATACGTGTCGGGCTTTTTATATATTGAGTAAAATTATGTTCTTGCATGAGATTTAAAAATTGATTTGTTTTTTCATTATCCGATATTATATTAACATTAAAATCGCCGCCTATTACTATATTTAATTTGTAGTATTTATTATTTATATATTTTAGAATTTGTTTCAATTGTTGATAAAATACTTCCTCCTCTCTTCTATTCCAGTACATAGTTATTATCAGTAAATTTTCTTTTGGTAATTCCGTGGCGCAAAGTTCTATTATATATTCTATAGACATGTCTGAAATATCATTTCTATTTATGCTGTCGATATGTTCCTGTAGAAGTGTACAAACACCGCCACCTGTTCTAGTTCTTCGACAGAAGGAAGATGCAAATTTATATCCACTAAATTTAATGAGATCAAGTTTTTCTTGAGTTAGCCATGTTTCTGAAATGCATATTGCTTTATACAATGGATTTTTATCAATAAATGCTTCAAGTATATCTTGCTTGTTATTAAGGCTTTGAAAATTTTGGAACATTATTTTAAATGGTAGGTCGTTGCTTACGAAATGTCTGGTCCTTAGTTTCGTAGGACATATTTGTAGCGCAAAGCTGGTTGGAGTTATTCAATATTATTTCATTTTCTTGGGTGTTGTATTCGTATTGGTGTTTGTTGTTTTCTATGTTAATTAGTTTTCCGTCTATATATAGGTGGTTTTTCCTTATAATTGCATGGGATCCATTTTTCCTGGCTTTAAATAATTCTTCTCGCATTTGTGCTCTATACATTCGTGCATTTGCATCTAAGAATTCAGATATGAATAGTCCGGTTCCTTGAAAGTAAGTGCTATTGTTAATAATATATTTAGCCATTCTCTTACTAATAAATTCTATAACAAGCGGTCGGTTTTTAGGTCCACCGGGTCTTCCAAGTCTGTACAGGTCTTCTATATATCCTGAGACGTCTATGTTGACTATATCACGGAACAGTTCTATTAATCTGTTATGAAGTGCAGTTTCAGGCTCGTTGTAGTAGTCGGCTAGGCCGTAGAGTACAATTTTTCTATGGTTATTTTCTTGTATATTTGGAACTTTTAATGCTTCTGTAGCTAGCTTTCTTATTTCTTCCTTTAATTTTTCATTTTCTCTTTGTAGTTTTTCAAATTTTTTATTAATGTTTTCTATTTCTTGCTTTCTTTGGTCGTTCTGTGTTGATAAGGTGTTTGTTTTATAGTCTAAATCTTGTTTTAAATCTGTAATGGCATTATATATTTCTCTATGTATTGTGTTTTGTAATTCTTGTATAATAGACTTGTTGTTTTCTTTAAGATGTGTGATTATTAGTTCACTCAAACCTTGCATTGTTAATTGCGTATGTGTATCATACATGGTCTTTACATTTTTTTCAGTGTGGATAATGTCGTTATTTTCTATAGGTATGGTGTCGCCTATGAAACTCAGGTCGTCGGAACAAGTTGTGTCGTTATTTGAATTTATTGTCTTTTTTCTCAAAGTGACATTTGCTTCCTCAGGTGGTGTAGATAATAGCTGATTGATTTCGGTGCCTCTAGGAATACGTAAAGGGGTGTTTGTATTTCCAGTCTTGGGTATTTTGCAGATGCATGTCTGGCATTTCCATGTATTTTTGTTTTCCAGTGTCATCTTTTTAGTGTAGTAGTCTTTTGAAACACCGCCGCACTCTAGATCGTATCTGCATTTACAGAGCACACAAATAAGATTTTCTCTTATAGGTAGTTTATTTTTACATCCAGCGCATACAGGTATAGATGCCATTTTGATACTATTTATGTGTTTACTTTTTTATCTAGGCTAGTTCACAATGACAAAACTTAAATAAGCGACCTCTAGCGTGTAGTAGCAAAAGTTCTTCTTTGAACGATTTTTTGGATACTTAGTTTCGGTGTTAAGCGATAGATGGCGCTGTTTTATGGAATTGTGTTGAAGATGATAACTGTCACTTTTATGGAAAATTTTGGAAGTTTTAGTGTCATTAGAATGATTATGTACCTTTTCTGATGGTTTTCTTTTTTCTTTTAAGTATATTTTCGTATTTTACACTTTTCCAAAACAGTTCGCACCACCATCACACACTCTTATTCGTAAGATTTCAAAATGTGGAGCCGTTAGTGCTTCTTTTTTGTATTGTTTATTTTTATATCACTGGATAGGTCTTTCACGCGTACTCCAATTTCACACACTACATATAGCTTAGACATTTGAATAAATACTTTTTCTTAAATATCTAATCACTTCGACTATTTTTATGAATTAAAAACACAGAGCAACTTCTTTGTTTACACTCGGTGGCGCCCTCCTTTTATTATTCATTTCATTATTATAAGCCTATTCCAACTACAGGGCTATCTGCCTACTACCTACCTACTATCTGCCTGCTACCTGACTACTACCTGACTACTACCTGCCTGCTACCTGCCTACTAGCTACCTACCTACTTCCTAACTAAGAACCTTCTAAAAAGTATTAGAGAACATTTAAAAAAAGATGAATTAAATCTATACAGTATGTTAGGTTAAACGAGGGACATATTGAGGGAGGGTATTCAGTATTCGATTCTCGTCCCAAATATGTAAAAAAACCTATAATGTATATAGAAGAATTTTTAATGTTTTGTTTAGTGCCTACATGGGTTTGAATATGTCCCTCGTTTAAACTAACATACTGTATAGATAAATAAAAGAAGACTAAGTCGTCGGCAAAAGCAAGCGATTCTTAAATGTGTTCATATAATCGCAGTAGATATAATTGCCAATGCTTCGAAACGTGATACTGATTCATACTATTGTCTTTATAATATTAGGTGGTGTTCAGACAGAACAAAAAGGATCAATGAAGCCATTTGAACAGATTTAATTGAGAAGGGTCGCAAACTTGACTCTCTCTTAATTAATTGAAAGTCTTGTATGAAAGGTGTTGGTTAAATATCGGACCTAACATACTCTCGGCGACCAATCAAGCAATACAAAACCAGTTTATCCAGACCTCTCATTGTATTGGAAATCCGTACATTGCGAGGCCATGTTTTACTGGAAATGTATAGTTTAATGTGTCGCCGTGTGTACACAGCGAGTACAGTCGACAACACGGTAGGTGGTTGCACTTTGAGCCGAAGCTGACCTAGCGTAGTGCGATGTTTCTATTTAATAAGGGGTACACACTGGTTTTATTTACCACTGTCATGCGGCCACCTGTACCATGATGGATGGCAGTAACTTTTTCATTTTGAGATAGCATCATCATCATCAGCCTATAATGTTCCCACTGCTGGAACACAGGCCTCCTCTCTATGAGAGGGAGTGGGCTGTTTGTAATCCACGCGGGCCCAGTGCGGGTTGGTAGACGGCACGTCTTCGATTTTTTTGTTCTAGGACATGCCGGTTTCCTCACGAGGTTTTCCTTCACCATTTTTGAGATTGAGATAGCACTACGACATAATTACCTTATTTGCTTTATATTAGTGGCAACGACAGCGATTTCGTTTGTTTTCTTTGATTTCTGAAGTTCCTAATAAAACTATTATTTAACCCATATTTTACCCCATTTGCAACAGAATTTTAGACAGCATCTGATCCTTGCGTTGCAGTGTTTTTACGCAAAACCTCAAAAGCCAATTCTCGTAATATTTGACAGGCACTTAAAACTAACGGATTTTTATACAACATACTTTCACCCTCTTCCCCTATAGCTAATAAAATATATAGCATAAAATTTCAACGCTCAAACATGATACTGAGATACAAAAAAAGTATTTTAACACAACATTCTTAAATACACATTTCTATGCTAAATCAATCATTAATAATTCTGGGTACAAAAAACCCTCAACACATTAAACCAACTATTCGAACCATTTTCAATTTATAATTTGTTTGTAGATTTAGTTCATTACACCTGCCTACAATAAAAACCTTAAGCCCTTGCTCGCTTTGAAAAATAATCATTATAATTATGTACACATGTAAACAAATAAATAAAATTGAAGTGCATATTTATAATTTTAAAATAACAGGTACACGGTACTTATTAAAAAATACTTTTTTTATTTAATTTTGTCTGTCTGTTTGTTTTAAAAAAGGATTCAGGTTCCGTGCAAAAAATAAAAACCCCTTGAAATGGTTAACAAAATCAGATTCCAATAGGGAACTACAATTTTTATAATCATTTCTCGCGGACGAAGGTCGCAAGTAACAACTAGTAAAAAAAATAAAAAAAGATGGACATGTAACAACGCCTCAGGTTAATGTCTTTATTAAAAGAAACTTCAGAATTACCTAGACACCCTAGTTATCGTTGAACTTTAAAAGATAATACATACTTAAGAGAATGATTGAGCAGCGTAATAAATTATAGCTCAGACTTACACGCTATTCTAGTCACTATCTCTACAGAATAAAGCCTGTAACTGTTTACATAGATTTGTTTGATGGGGTCGAAGAGAACCTTCGTGCGACTACGTATTTGGCAGTACGTGTCGATTGAACACGAGAAAGATATACCTAGTAGCTTTCACATGGGGATGTAATGGTATATTGTGAGGCTATAAAACGATCATGGTCGAGTTACCGAATGAAAACTTGAGAGAATGTGCGTCTCTAATGACCCGTGGGCCGCACGTTAACGTTATGTAACACACATTGTACACACGTGCGATTCTCTTTCATACGGACGTCTGTGCAAATTAAGACATAAATCTTTTGATTTTAACCAACTTCAAAAAGGAGGAGGTTCTCAATTCTATTGGTATTTTTTTTTATGTATGTACACCGGTTACACTGAGATTTATGATTTACGTGATTTTGAATCATTTAAATCATTTAAAAAAAGAATTTTGGACGTTTGGAATTGTTGCCATTTGGTCCCATAAAAAATTAACATAGTTTGGCCCAATAGTTTTAATTTTATTAACATTTTTTTTATTATTTATGTACATTTTTCACGTATGTACACCTATTTATCCGTTATTACTGTACTGATTTAGATAATTCTTAATTAATTTGGTAGAGAAAGCTAGGTACTTTTCGTCCTTTGTCGTATACAGTATGTTCTTTTTTGGAAGTCGGTTAATATTTTTTTTGTAAAAAAGTTTTTTGTTTTCTGATTCTGCCTGCTGTGAAATGTTAATATAAGGACAATGTGAGACTTTTTCTTTCCTTTTTTCAGTTGAGATGTGAGTTGAGTCACACGATTATTGACAAAATGCTTGGTTAGACTCAAATCTGTGTCGTTTTTTCTTCAAAAGACCATCTCAGACACTAATCAATTTTGACTGTTTCATTTCAGCACCGACAACTCGTTTTAAAAAATAATTTATTTTTGACGTGTTTAAAGTGTTCAGGATGTGGATGTGGAATGGCGACAGGACTGGAACAACGTGGAACAGACAGATGGCCCTCAAGTTTAAAGGGCAAAATATACAAGTCCGTGATTCGACCTGTCGTACTGTATGGATCGGAATGATGGGCAGGCAAGAAGGCCGATGAAAAAAGATTGCAAGCGACAGAGATGAGAATGTTGAAATGATGTGTGGAGTGACGAAAAGGGATAAAGTTAAATGAGCCAGAGGAAGTTTGAAAGTGGTGCCAAGTGTGGTGGTGGTGGTGGAAGTGTGAGATGAAAGGAAGTCGTCTGTCTTGGTATAGACATATGATGAGGAAGGATGGAACACATGTGACTAAAAGAGTGAAGAAGAAAATGTTGATGGTTGGAGAGAGAGAGAGAGGCCAAAGAAAAGATGGTGTGGAAGTGTGAGAAATGATATTAAGTAAGATAGATAGCTTGACAGGGGAGAATGAAAAAAAAAGCGGGTAGCGCCGACTCCAAATAGCATAGGACATGAAGATGAAAATTGTTTTAACAACCAAAGATAAATATCATTTACACAGGCGTCTGGATGACGAACAATGAGAAACGGCATTATCTGAGAGTCCTACCTGTGTTTCGACTCCAAAACTGCATACCTACTAAATAGCGGCTCACTTGGCCCCAGTTGCTGGAATTATGTCATTTTTGTAATAGCTACCTTCAGCATTGGCAAATTACAAAGTGTACATAGGTACCAGCGAGGTTTTCTATTAAATTTGTAAACTCATAAGCCAGACATAGAGTTAACAAACCTGCCTGTTCCACCAATTTATCTATTAATTATATTCTGTACTCGGGATTAAGATAATAATTTTATCCATTATGTTGTAACTCTCTTATGTTTAAACGCGTTATTACATTGTAAAGCATCAAATAAACCGTTTTACTAAGTGAATGTGGGAGGACCTCTAGTTCACCCATCCACAGACCGACCTTGCCAAGCGTGGCTTTACCCCGAAGATCTGCGCGACCAATGTGTGGAAAATAGGGAGATAGCGATCTACAACGCGATCGAATTTACCCACCTAGGTAAGCCGGTTTGACTTTGACCGAACTAAGTTATCGGCGACGATTGCGTATTCGTGTAGTAAGTGTATATAGGAATACATATATATGCGCTTATAGTATAGAATACTTCCTAAAAAAGTCCGTATAAACTCCTTGTCTCCCTGATTAAACAAAATCAAAAGTCATGTATTCAAATTAGGCTGATAATCAGCACTTTCTGAACGCCAAAATTACAAGAGATAGTACCCCCAAAACGCCCGCCTTTCGCCACTTCCTAGTGTTTTAGCTGGGAAGAAGAAGTGGCGGAACAAACTCCCCAGCAACACGTCTGTCTGTTAGGTTAGAAGAACCAGATTCTATACAATAGTGTTCAAGTTTATATAAACAAAGAATCCACATCACATGTCAGCTAGCACACACCATTAATAAAATTAAAAAATATACTCAAGAATAAATAAAGCCACCAGACATATAAAGTAAAAGGAAAAAAAATTAAAATAAGTCAATATCTTGTATAATATCAGTAAGTTAATTAGGAGAAAGAACATAAACATTGTCTTCAACCCAGCCACCAGCTATTCTTATCGTTTATATGTCAGTCCCTTCGGTTCACACAATAGCACCAATCTTTATAAACCTTTTAAAAACTAAGTCATGTCTTCCCATCACCGTTTCTTAGTATTAAAGCCGGGAAGAACATGCACCAACACAATAAAGTTTAACTTTGTAAGTTCTAATAACATAATGATCTTGTAAATTATGACTTAATCACGAAAGTATACACAGTAAATAAGCTGTTTAATGAGTTTAAGCGTTTAATGGTTAACTTTATCAGATATTTATTGAGACCATGACCAAGCTATGCGGAAAACATAACTAATCTTTATATTACTAAACGATAGCTAACCAGATTAGCATTAACTTTTTGTTATTACAAAGTAACGCCTTAAGAATTGCTGTTCCTGGACTCTTCGAGTGATTTCTGGCAATTTATACACATTTATTGATTAACAATATTTGGCATCCTGTAGGACCAGCCCCCGTATTCACAAACGCTCGGATTCGATTTCGATTCGGAAAGTAGTATACAGGGTGTTTGGTGCATCGTTTGCCAAATCGAATAGGCCGAAAGGAGAGGTCATTTGCTAACTCTTCACGCCCTATAACTCATTCCTTGCCTCACCGGGTTTTTTATAATAACTTTTTAATTTAAATTTTGAAAAATTCCAAAATTCAACATTTTAGGTCAAATAAAAATATAAAAATATTGTTTAGACTTAAAATTTCGATTTAATTTTGATGTGTACTCTTGTATGATTCTATCAAATTCAAAGTTACTTGCTAGTTACAATTAGTTTATTTTTTAATAGCTCGTAAAGTTTTTGTAAAAGAAAATTAAACTTAAAACTCAACTTTAAATAGCTATAAAAAAAAAAAAACTAAAAGCGATCGGGATCTTCGAATACCTTTAAAAAGTTCTCTAGTCTGTCCCCTTTCCAACGGTATGCAATATGTCCAAAAAAACGTTTAATATCTTTTAATTTTTAACTAAATGTGTAATCGAGACACTAGGCTGATATTCGACATTACAGTAAGAACAGTAGTTTTAGCATAAATAACATGCCTCAAGTAAGTAGACAGATACTGTTATGTCACTAGTGCGTAGTGTCCTATCTCTTTCTTAAACAGGAACCAAAGTTTCAAGAATTTGAAATAAAAAAAAAGGATTTTGTGGTTTTATGAAACCACGGTAAAAGTAAAAGTTTTTTTTATAGCCATTTAAAGTTGAGTTTTAAGTTCATTTTTCTTTTACAAAAACTTTACGAGCTATTAAAAAAGAAAGTAATTGTTTCTAGCAAGTAATTTTGTATTTGATAGAATCATACAACAGTAGACATCAAAATTAAATCAAAATTTTAAGCTTAAACTATTTTTTTTTTGACCTAAAATGTTGAATTTTGGAATTTTTAAAAATTTAAATTAAAAAGTTCTTATAAAAAAACTGGTGTGGCAAGGAATGAGTTAAAGGGCGTAAAGAGATAGCAAATGACCTCTCCTTTCGGCCTATTCGATTTGGCAAACGATGCACCGAACACCCTGTATATGTATCTCGCTCGCTTTCGTAATGCCAAAACAAGATAGACATACGATTTATCGAATCGAAATCGAATCCGAGTGTTTGTGAATAGGCGGCCTGGTGGCCTACCATGACGTCTTAAAACATTATTGTTTTACTCCTTTTCCAGTGTGGGAAAGAGATGGCGCTAGACATCCTGTATAGCTCCGTCTCTTTCCCACACTGGAATAAGAGTAAAACAATACTGCATTAAGACGTCATGATAAGCCAGTACATAGTATTTCAGAAAATAACACATACCTACACACAGTGACACATCAAGTTAAACATTTCCAATATAACATGGCTTCGTTTTGTATAAATTTCCAATAAAATAAGAGATCCGCATAAACTGTTTTTGTATAGCTTGATTGGTCCCTGTGCGTACCTTGTAAATGTGGAAGCAATGCAAGAATACAGATGGACACTTTAACATCATCTTCAGTCGATTTAATACCTTAATAGTAGAAAGACTATGAACGACGACGCACAGCCAAAAGGTTCTACAATCATAGACATATCTGACACTGTTATTTACAGACATTTTGTATAGACAAATTACCGATATTTATGTTAAAATGAAGTAAATACAGACTATTTCCAGCGGTACACATCAATACACAAACTGCTCATTAAACATCAACAAATCTACAGGATTTAAACAAAGATTAATTTACCAACAGCGCTCAAGTTAAGCCGTGAATAACAGCCAATAAAAACACAACTACGTGTGAATTCTGCTCCGGGAACTCAAGCCTCCGCTTCGCTAATCACTCAGTACATTACAACTCATTATTAAATGAATTATTGCTATGTAATTATGTATCTACAGTACGAAATGTAGCATAATGAGACTATTATTGAAATCAGAACAACGTAAAACCATAAAATAATGTAAGCGTAACAATGCAAGCTATAAATTCACCATTCTTAACCATACCATGTATTTCTGATGAGTAGTGGGTGGATTTGTACCGTTACATTGGATAAAAAGACACCATACATACCATTTATTTCGAGAATCCCTTGTCATGGGAATCTATACCTTTGAATAGGTTTCCGTATAGTTGACACGCTCCTACGTCATGCGAAAATAGGTGCTTAATGTAGTTTTTGCTATGTGAATGCTGGAGGTCCTCGGATAAGCCATTACATTTCTTCCCATGCATTTTATTGCAGGCAATACGTCTATCAATTTGTGTTGAACCATTGGGTATAGTCGCATAAATTATCGTGTGACAAACTGGCAAGCAAGCAGGTGGTAACGCTGTTGGTAAGTGATCTTCGGACATCTGTAACACACAAAGGTCCATATAACACCCTGCTATACGCAGCAAGAAACGCCTTTCCGAATTTGCAGCCTTAGCCGGCGCGTTAACATCTCAAAGAAATACCCACCAGACTCTTTCTTGGCGACCTCAGATTTCGAAAGAGACTGGTAGATCGCCATTCTTTAGCTTCTTCATGGACCTTTTCGGAGCGATTTTCCTTAAGCACTTAGGCTTATTATTGAAATAATCCCTATTCATATAGATAATTTTTTTAAACACCCAATCAAAAACTGACTGTCCTTTTTTACCACTGCTACTTACAAGATATTTTATTTTCATTAGTGAACTTTTTTTTATTCAAACGCGTAACACTGACATCATCAAAGCATAATCGTGAATAATTAATTAAGATGTTCTATGTTCTACGCCTAGCTGTGGGCGTTTTAACACATAAATTAAAATATTAGCAAGTGTACAATGATTGATAGTATTATGTGGTAGCAAAACATTTGCTGGTACTTACATAAATCATTGGGGCTTATGTATCAGTAGCGAGTAGCAAAGTGACAGGTTACCAACGAAACGCTAATAGTACGGCTAATTAATGTAGTTAATGCTACTGATATTTATCGCAATGTTTCATGTCGTGTTGGTAAAATTGAAGCGAAATGGAACCCTGTTTTCAATCCCCGGGGATTTAAAACAGGGTTCCATTTCGCTTCAAGTGGGTTCGGAGTGTTTTCCATTAAATCTCATTGACATTCGGGATTTTACCCCTAAGCTGGCGAACCGTCACTCAGATCGATTCCCGGGAACTCTCATTTAGGTTCTACCAGCCACCTTGTGGAGCTCGTCGCTGCATCTAGCCTAAAGGCGTCCCACTCCAAACTCCCTTGTGGATTCGCGGTATCCACTAAACAACTATTATACTATATTGTAACTTATTGAAATTAATTTATAGCAAATGTCTGTGCAGATCTACACACAGACAGAAATTGACTTGTCAAAGTTACATCACAAACAATAAATGCAATAAAACACAAAAGCAATTTATCAAATTGCTCCCAACAAAGACAGTCTATTCAATTACATAACAGACAAAACAGAAAATGTTCCATAAGTAAGAATAAAAATATAAAATTAGCACCTTTCTATTATAACGATTAATTTCTTCATATACGACGCGGGCGCAACGTCGTGATTCGATTATATTACAACGTAATTGAATATCGATCATATTCAGACGAGTAAAATAAAAAGTTAAATAAGGAAGCGAATACACTTATCGAAGAGGCTTGAGCCGATCAGAAAGAGCTTTAAGTCCAGGTGAATTGTCTGGAGGTCTATTCTCTTTCTCCGAAACGTAACTTCGTCAACGAACGAAAATTAAACGTAGTTACGTTTGTGACCTTATTCTATAAATTTGCGGACGCACACAAGAAGTTCGAATTCACAGACAACGAATGTATTGAATGTTATTGTGTGCGTCCGCAAATTATATGAGTACGGTCACAAACGTAACTGCGTTTTATTTTCGTTCGTTGCCGAAGTTACGTTTCGGAGAAAGAGAGTAGACCTCCTGACACGGAGTTGAGTCGCGTTGTCCGAACCAAAATGAGGCATCATTTTCATTCTACTGCCTTATCCCAATTTATTTAGGGTCGGCGCAGCCTATTTTCTTCCATACTTCTCTATTACTTGTCATCTTATCAGACACGTCCTTTCTTACCATATCATCCTTCACACAGTCCATCCATCGTTTCTTTGGTCTTCCTCTACTCTTATACTCTTACCATACCAAAATGCGGAGTATAATATTTTTCTTTGCTTTTATAACTAGAACATGAAACAAGAGATTTGAATTGACTTAGGCTGGTCAAAAAGATCTTTCGTGATCTTGGTCAAGATCGTCGATAAGTGTGATCATTTCCTAAGTCAAGAATTAAGTTCTTATTAATCTTTTGTCTAACATAGGGAAAGGCCTTGAATTCCAATGTGCGATAAAAACAAGGATGACGATTAAAAAAAACCTCTTTGTTTAAAGAAGGAAGTGTTAAAACAAAGATGTTTTGCAGACCATCAAATTAGCGTAATGCAGTTTCCATTAATGTGTGACTGTGCACAATGTTGTTCGTACTTAATTAAAAATAATGCACCACCTTATTTTTTAAATTATAGAGGTGCAATTGAATGATAATTGGGATAGGAATAGCTGCAAGCAAGCTTTCAAATAGTCAATCTATTGGTAAGAAGCATAGATAAAAATGTCTATGGTAAGAAGTAACCGAAAATATGCACCCTACATTTACAGGTTGATAGCAGACTTGTTTAAAGCAAACATTCCGAGGATATAATAGCAACAGGATTATGAAGCTGCCTTTTTAACCTCCACAACTCATTTAGATACTGGGTAAGAGAATAACTCCTAAATAAGACTGGTTTTCAGGCTTTTGACTATCCACCCATAAAGGTTGTTAAAGATGTGATAGAAACAGTTGAAGTGGAAGCGCCAGGGCCAGGGTAAATCGCGAAAGTCCAACTTTCTTACGCTTTTTACAATTTGCATGTCACTATCGGGTTTTATGGTGATTAAAATGTCAATCGCGGCCGTAACAAATCATAAAAAAAAACTTTTATAATTATAATCATCATTACAACCCTCTTAGTTCATTTCATCATCATCATCATCAGCCTATAATGTTCCCACTGCTGGGACACAGGCCTCCTCTCTATGAGAGGGAGTGGGCTGTAATCCACCACGCGGGCCCAGCGCGGGTTGGTAGATGTCACATGTCTTCGAATTTTTAGTTCTAGGACATTTTTTTGCCGGTTTTCTCACGATGTTTACCTTCACCGTTTTTGAGGGCAGCGGTGATGTAATAAATTACATAAAGTAATGCGCCTGTCTGGGTTCGAACCCACGGCTTGCTCGTAATTCGGAACTGCCACTACTGGGCCACCACTGCTCTCAAGCTTAGTTCATTTAACCCCATTATACGACTTTTTGATGAAATTGTCATTAGATGAGATTCAATGAAATTATAGGGTTGTATTGAAGATTATAATTCTGTCACTACATACGTGTTACGTTGGCCAATCATATTTTGTTTAAAATACACCCTGAATTTCGCGGGGAACCCTGGCATATCCACCTTAAATGTTTGTTTCAAATCAAAACCTTTGCAAATACCTCGACCATCGTCATTATTCAAGTGAATCAATAGTTCAATAAAACCCATTCATAAGTCTGGAAAGTAACCGCGACTGGCTGCCGTCTGACACAGTCTAGTTGCCAGACGACAACGATCTAATCGATCTGATCTAGACTTGCGCAGACGCAAGAAAAATACTAACATTTCCTACCAGAATTACACGGTAACAAAAAGAGAGAATGGAAAAGTAACAAAAGGAAAACTGAGATCTCGCTAATTGCTGATGATATCTCGATTTGAATGTTTAAATAATTGCATTTGTATTAAGATTCGAATCGTAGAAAAATAAACAACAAGATGTTTTTGATTCGCTCAGTTTGTGTCATTAAGAACATGTGAATTAGTATCTTATCTCTTTTGTTAATCAAAGAGAATAAAAATTAAAGCTTTTTAACGTAGCAACACTAGCAACTATTTACGCACAAATAACCGATAAGTAGGTAATACTGTACGGTGTGGTTGGTCCATAAACTCAAGGTCGCTTAGCGAGCTATGGAGCGAGCTATGCTTGGAGGCTCTCTGAGAGTTCGCATTCGGAACGAGGTGATCCGACAGAGAACCAGAGTAGTCGACATAGCCCACAGAATAAGTAAGATGAAGTGGCAATGGGCCAGCCATATTAGACGTGGAACCGATGACCGTTAGGGTACCTAGACGTGTTCTTGAGTGTTCTCAAGCGTAAGGTGGGACACCCTCAGTCTCGGTGGAGCGACGAGCTTCGCAGGGTGGCTGGTAGCAACTGGATGAGAGTTGCCGAGAATCGAGTTAAGTGGCGAGCGATTGAAGGGGCCTAGGACTGCTGTAGCTGTAGCTGTGATGATGATGAGGTAATACTGGTGTATCATTTGCATATAGGGCATATAGGGATCCGAATAAAATAAGAACCATAGAATATTCATGAAAGTCAACATATTAATGAACTAACTGACCCGCGCAGCTTCGTCTGCGTCACATTTGCCTCGTTTTTGCGACCTTTTTCATTGATCCACCGCTCGTATTGGTCTTAGCGTGGTGTTATATAGCCTCTAAGCTTTCTTGATAAATGGACTATCGAACATTAAAAGATTTTTGAACAACCATTAGTTCTCAAGATTATCGCGTTCAACCAAACAAAGAAACTTTCAGCTTTATAATCTTCTACCTATCTAATATATAAAATTCTCGTGTCGCCGTGTTTGTTACCAAACTCCTCCGAAACGGCAGAACCGATTTGTATGAAATTTTGTGTGCATATCGGGTAGGTCTGAGAATGGGCCAACATCTATTTTTCATACCCCTAAAACCCATCAAAAATTCCAAGCGAACGAAGTCGCGGGCAGCAGCTAGTATCAGTATAGATTTTAAAATGCACGATATTTGGGCCTCCTAAAATCCCGTAAATTTTTAAGATGTAAAATTATCGTCCCATTAAACTAAAGCCTTAAAAGTGATTATGTCTACCCTATTAAATAAAACGGAGTCTTTTACAATACGCAACAAGTACCTAACAACGTAACAAGTCATAAAGCAATCAGTAACCGGTACGTAACGTGTATGACAAATCCTCTGCAACACGGCATACGGCAGAGGAATGGCGGAAGGACATTACCATTTACAACTCCTTGAGGATTTGATAAACATCCTTGTTTATTTAATTACATGGTCCATACATAAGTTAAGAGGATGTAACGGGAAAGACGTGTTAAACTTAACTTATACTTTTTTTAAGATCGTATCGTAAAAAACCCTCATACATAAAGTAAAAATTGGATCTTATAAGAACCGCCCTAAACACTACTGACTGGATAGAACATTAAATTAAATAAAAAATAATTTTATCCTTAACGGCAATAACAGCTCTAATCATAAATCAGAACAAACAGCACTTCATATACTTCATGTTTTTTTTCCATGGTGGTAGGTAGAATCCTTACGTGTACTCCTTTCCTTATACAGAATGACGATAGTGACCGATACTTAAACACGTGATTATAATAAGGATAACAAACAACTTTCCCAAAGAAACATTTTCTTACTCATTCACTTTTATCACAATAATACAACAGCCGTATGAACTTCGCGCGCGCGCGCGCCTGTGCACTAACATGCAGTTTGTCATAAGTAGAATCACGTGTTTAAATATCGGTCACTAATTACCAGTCACCCTATACAGGGTGTAACGGAAAGGGTATATACATCCTTAAGGGTGTGCTACAGACCATCAAACTGAACATGTTTCTCATCATAAAAATTTTTTTGCAACAAAAAAAAATATCAGCTGCCTATACATTCGGGTCGAATAGGTATTGCAATTTTGTATGGGCCATCAGATATTTTTTTCGCTGAAATACATATTTTATGATGAGAAATGTGATCAGTTTGATGGTCTGTAGTCCCCTTAAGTATGTATATACCCTTTCCGTTACACCCTGTATATTTCCTTATACAGTCATAGCAATTCATTTGTTTAGCCGTTTTTCCGAACCATGTTGGGGTCAGTTTCCAGTCTAACCAGATGCAGCTGAATATCAGTATTTTTACACGATGCACGGAACTGCCTGACCTGACTTCCAAGACCCAGTTACTAGATGACACGTTACCCGTTAGAAAGAATGATTATGAGACTTTCGGGTTTCTGGCTTCTGGCCAACAGAACTGTGTGATATTAAATAAAACCGACGTTGCTTAAAATCTATCATTTAATCAAGTTTTTATCTAAAACCCTTTCGAGTCCAACTAACTACCCATAAACTTCTCCTATAGGAGTCTGTGGGTTACTAACTTCTTACTTAGTCCTATAATATTCTCTAATATTTCTTTATATGGTTTTAAATGGTCTTAGATCTTGTGTAACCATCCATATATGCATGTCCATCAAGAAAACCAACTCCTAACAGGTACAGACAACCGACCGTCTATGTCTACACTATTGGCAGCAGCTATGAGTCCTAGCATTAAGGTTGATTTTCGTAGATAAAGTTATACCACATACTTTTCAATCGTTACTACAGCTGAGTGTTGTGCGGAAACCAATGAATATCCTAATTAGCGGACTGTTTACCCATGTCAATCTAGATTTTTCCTTTTATTCTAAAAGGCTTTATGTGACCAGAACCAGTCGTCATTCGTGCATGCTTATATGAACAAGATTAAAAAGAATAAATATGACCAAACGGTGAAGGAAAACATTGTGAGGAAACCGGCACGTACTAGAACCAAAGAATCGAAGAATGACATAATATCCACCAACTCGTATATGATGGATTATGGTCCACTTCCTTTCACAAAGAGACCCAACAGGTTGAACATACGTAAAATGGCCAAAGTCGTCGTCCATAGAGCCATCTCGAAACCCACCAGAATTGGACGTAAAATAAAAAGGCGCTCCAACTGGATTATAATAGCTAATCATTAATATTATTTCGCACTAACAAAATACAAAGTTTTTTAAAATATTAAATTGGCCTACTCTTGACGTAAATGTTGTCCTAAGGGCAGAGATGACGTCTTGATCGCCAACGCCTTCAACACCATAAAAGCGCAACAATTACAAAGCAAATTGCAATTCACTTACAATTTTATTCAACAAAGCCTTTAAAACCTGCGCGAATATTTCGCCGGGTTGTGAAGTTTGATTGGGCCCTTAAAATCAAAATCAAAATCAAAAGTCATTTATTCAAACTAGGCTGATAATCAGCACTTTTTGAACGTCAAAATTACAAGAGACAGCCCCCAAAACGCCCGCCCTTCGCTTAAATAGAGTTATACTTCAAGGAGCTGAAAATCTTTTGTATAATCTTCATCTTATAACATTAAAATGATATCGCCTTATATCTTAGACAAGCTTAATATAACAAACAAGCAACATAAATTAAAACAAAATAGACTTAATGTAGCATATAACGGTTTATTGCACCAGTGGCCATGACGGCCACCCAAATTAGCAGTCGGGAGAATTTTCAACATTTTAATATTATACAAATACCAAGCATAATTTTCGCAAGAAACCATTTTACTTTAGAGAGTTTACTATTGCGAAATAAATAAGAAGATTTAGGTAGAAAGCTGTTTAGAGAAAATAATATCATTTTATGCAAATAATACCTAAGTACCGTCTACTGTGGACTGCTTTGTTGGTCTAGTGGACGCAAGCGCATCTACTGAGCACGAGGTCGTGGGTTCGGTTCCCAGGTCAGGCAAAGTATTATTGGGTTTTTCCTTCAGGATTTTGTCAGTAGCAGTCATGGAGTCTGGATTTGTGCCCGGTTGATGGCAATAGGCTCGCCCCCTTTTACATGGGGCGTTAACATAACTGGCAAATGTCGGTATATTATTAGGTACAGCTCTGCCTAACCCTTCGGGGATTACAGGCGTCATATTATGTTATTTAATACCTAAGTAATAATAGCCTCTAACTGACCCATTGCGGGGGGAAAACATTTCCTCACACAGAGTACAAAAGAGTACCTAAAGGGTGTAAAACACCTCTTAACGAAGCCGAAAGGCACGGGTGCTCCCTGTCATTGCGATCATTTTTTTGTTCTACCTACACCATACCTGGGAACCTTCTAGTTACGGAGATATTAGGGGTTAAAGTTCCAACTATTTGACAAGTATTTTTTTATATACAAGTTTTTAATGTAAGATTTTTACTTTTAACACCTCCACGACCCTCATACTATTCAATCCGTCCATCAGCACAATGTTTTGAGTGCGTTACATTGAGTTCTACCACAAAAAATGATTTTACACCCTCCAAAAAAAGTCGTTTCCCCGAAATAATTTTTGCGTAAAGTTACTTAGTTTCATGTACAGAATGCTTGGTTGACGGCTTCGTGATGAGGAGATTTACACGGTGTATAGGTACCTAGTAGATGTATTGTTATCAGTCCATTTATTCAAACTAACTAAGGATGTTTTGCAGCGGTTATGTGCAAACGTCTGTATTTTATAACAAAAATAAAAGAAGATACATATCCAAACTTAGCAAGAAACTCGCCAGCTCCATGAGAAGCGTTAAGCCGACGACACACAACTCAATACTACGAGTATCTACGCTCATAAATTGTTGAAATTCCTGCCCTTAGATCTTAAGTACCTACGGATATTGAGAATGGTAGATTAGATATCTTGCAGCTTCGCATAAGGAGCTGGATTTGACGCCAAAACAAAGTGCCGAGACGATAATATATCAAGACATAAATGGTTGTAAGCAGAATTCTTCGCGTGGAATGCTCTTGATGTACCTACCCACATATTGAACGCTGGTATGCAGATACACGGACCATTGGTGGTCCTTTGTCCCTTAAAGAAAGACTACAATCACAACCCTAACCTAACCCAACCCTTTTTTTTCCATTTTTCTAAGACAAAATGTTTTTACAAGGAGATTTTTCACGGATAGTGAAAGTTAAAAATAAAACGAAGTGTTTCTAAACTCTTGAATCCGAAACGGGACCGGGAAAAACACGAAGGTTTCAGATTTAAGAATTTGAAGTTCAGAACTTGTCAAGTCTAATTGAGCCTTAGGCGATTCTTATAATGCAACCAGAATCCAAGATTGTTTGCGTAAGACATTTTTAATTTTATGCCTAAGTAGAGGTTCTCTTTCAAATTCTGAATTCAGTAAACTAAATTTATTATTTTGGAGCAGTTATATACCAAATGTTTAACAAATGGGTGTTTGCGAAACATTGGCTTTACGCACAGTCTTTAAACCTTTTGAAAGCCACTGTCACACATATACCTAGGTACATGACAAGCAAGCGCATGCCCTGAGTAAGTATGTACGCCAAAGACACAAATATAATTGACAAAAAATATGTTGCACTATAACACGAAATAAGCAATATAAATTATTCCTTTTCAGTGTATTTATTTATATATCTTTAAAATGTGATTTAAATATTAAACTAAGTGTCTTATCAAAAAATAAGTTAACAATACTTCTGATATGCCTTATTTCAGCCACAAATTGTTGTGCACTCCACAGGGCACGCGCATGCGTTTAATGCTCTAGCGTTAAAAAGGTTAAACATTTTGAATAATTCCTACCTACGGAGTGAAGAATGACCTACATTTTGGCTAAAAATAACTATTCAAAGATACCCCTATTGGTCTTTTGTATAGTTTTAAATTCCAATTACCACATTGCTCATCCCTTCCGCCCATTTTTACTTAGTATCCCTTTTCGAGTAAACAAATGCGCCTTTACTATTTGAAGACAAACAAATTAAGACAAGGGAGATTTTAAAACAAACAGTCAGTTGGAATATTGACTTCATTAGTACCTAACATATTTGTTTAAATCTAGCGTAGGTGCAAGCTCGGCCACGGAGTGAGGTCGTGGTTTCGAGGCTGGGGATTATTCGGGTATAACGCATCTCAGCAAGTGGCACAAAACTTCGAATAAGAAAGAAAGTAGACTCTAATTAGACCTAGTCTTAAGAGATATTTCTTTACATCTTTAAGTTCAAGATAATTAAGTAACTATTTTCACTCCCTACCCTACCTTGCATATAGCCGCTTGATTGATATTATCAGACTGTTATCACTAAGAGCTCTCTCTGCTTTAATCGACCGACCTACGCCTCTGCAGTGATATCCCGAGTTATGATAAGGGTAAAGTTTCTAGGGCCTTTGAGCTCAAACCTCCGGAAGTTGGCATGGTAGGTTTCCTTCTCTTTGCAAAAGGCAAGATACATACATTTTATCTGTGCCAAGTTACGTTTTTAAATAAAAATTAAAAAAAAAACAAATGGCGGGAAAAACGAATAGCATTGAGGTCTATGGTATGGCGGGCGTTTTTGACTTGAGCGGTTTTACATTGTTTTTGTGATAAGCAATGCAATTATTATTATTGAGAAAAATACAACGAAGAAAAAGAGTTCTCTCTCATTAAAATGCCAAAAATTATTAATTACTTCTCACATTCGTTACGCACTGATTCTGAATGAATTAATATAGAAGTTTGTCATACGAATTGGCTAACAGGGGGACGCTGCTGATTTTTAGAGTATGCAATCAGCGTATAATGCCTCTTAGTATTGGTCTGTTGGAATTGAATGCTTTGACAGCAAAGTCTACTTGGTAGATGTCTAAGCTGTCTATCGTCGCCCAGATCTCAAGTGTATATTATGCGGTGTGTCTCCACAGACAATGACCCATCTTCCTTCTTGAGCTGCATACCCTGACACCTGCACTTGATGGCTTATGACTACATCAGCGATTGACTGGGTCTCGTGCACCGCGGGTACTTCACAAACTGCTCTGACTTGTAGAGGCAATTCTCCTACAGGTATCCACTTATGTCAGTTCATGTCCTTTCTCGGCGCTCATCAATTTAATAATGCAAGGAATCTGAATGGGAGAATATTGGATTTGCTTATCAGTAATGACGACTGCACTACATACTCCCCCACTGATTATTTACTGCAGTTAGATAATCATCATCCCCCATTTTGTGTGTTGATATCTGTTTCATTGCCCAGATGTTCTATGATTCGTAAGACAATTAAAAAATATAATTATTTTAAAGCAAATTATGAAAACATTAACCATGACTTAAAAGAAGTAAATTGGGAAGATAGGTTTTCGAATGATCAATCACCTGACGAGTATTTAGGCACGTTTTATGAAACTATTTTTGGCATAATAAGAAAACATGTACCATTGGTTAGTACTAGGTCTTTGAAGTTTCCTGTATGGTTTTCAAAATCTCTGATACATATATATAAGAACAAATCCAAAGCGTGGATTAAGTGGAAAACGTACAAGAATCTATCGGACTATGAGCAGTTTAAACTATACCGCATGAGATTTCAGTCTGAGTGCAAAGAATCATATAAAAAATACATTAATTCTGTAGAGGATGGTATTCGAGGCAACATTAAACATTTCTGGACGTTCATTTCCAAACAAAAATCCACTACTGGAATTCCTTCCACCATGAAATATAAAAATCAGCCTTCTAGTAACCCCGAAGACATTTGCAATATATTCTCTGACTTTTTTCATTCGGTATATGAACCATCTACCTTAACAAATGTACCGTCCTCGCATACCGACTGCTCCCCTACCTGCTCGCTTATAAGTGATATTGAATTTTCAATGGCTGATGTGCTGAGAGGGCTCGAGTTATTAGACCCTTCAAAAGGACCTGGACCAGATGGTTTGCCAGTAATCTTTATTAAGAAGACTGCCACTAATATCTGTACACCATTGCATACCATTTTTAATTTATCCATCTCAAAGGGGATATTTCCACAAGCTTGGAAACTCGCTAACATAACCCCTGTCTACAAGTCAGGACCTAGGCACGACGTTGAGAACTATCGACCTATTTCTATATTGTCAGCTTTGTCAAAGGTTTTTGAGAGATTAGTACACGATAAAGTGTACCCTCTACTTCACAGCGTTTTATTACCACAACAACATGGTTTTGTCAAAAGGAGATCAACCGCGACGAACTTGGTGACTTTCGCAGATTATTTATTTAACAATATGGATGCCCGTGTTCAAACTGATACCATATATACTGATTTCAAGAAAGCCTTTGACAAGGTTGACCATGAACTGCTTTTGCAGAAAATTGCATTTAATGGGATACGTGGGGACCTGCTTAGGTGGTTTTATTCATATGTTTGCAACAGAACACAGAGAGTTGTTTTAAATGGTTTTTGCTCTACCACTGTAGATGTTACTTCTGGAGTACCGCAGGGTTCCATTTTGGGACCTCTCCTATTTATTTTATTTATCAATGATGTCGCCAAATGTTTTCCAAATTCAAAATTACTGTTGTACGCTGACGACATTAAAATATTTAGGTCTATTAAAAGCCACCGTGATTGCTCACTTTTACAGGAGGACTTGGATGCGTTTTCGGCTTACTGTACACGTAATAAGCTTCAACTTAGTGTATCCAAGTGCTATGTAATTAGTTTCACCAAAAATAAAAATAAAATATTATATCCCTACACCTTAAAATGCGAAAATCTAAAAAGAGAAACCCTGGTCCGTGATCTTGGAATTCTGTTGGATGACAAATTCCATTTAGATTCCCATATTAACAAAATTGTTAATAATGCCTTTCGTATGTTCGGTTTTATCATGAGAACGGCTGCAGTATTTACCCAGTCCTCTACCTATTTGTATTTGTATCGGTCGTTAGTTCGCTCTCAGCTAGAGTATGCTGTTTCGGTATGGAATCCCCACTATTGTAAATATTCCGATATGATCGAAAAAGTACAGAGAAAATTTTTAAAGGCCATGCATTTTCGTTGCCATCGTACCTATGCATCCTACAACGACCTTTTGCAGAAGTATAACCTGCAAAGTTTAAAATCCAGACGAATTATGTTGGAAACAATGTTCTTGTTTGATCTGTGTAAAACTTATGACTGTATTGATATTCGCAACAAAATCAGCTACGTAGTACCCAGAACAACGATATGCCGTGGGGTGCGCGCAAGACCTTTATTTGCAGTAAGTTCCTGTCGCACAAACGCGGGCTTGCGAGCACCCATACGTCGCCTTACCACCCAATACAATAAGATCTTTGAAGACATTGACTTCTTCTTTGTCTCTGCTCAAGAATTTAGAAAACTTACCAACAAAATAATATTAGAATATAATAGTTAGTTTAGTTATTTAGTTTAATATTTGCTCATTCTCTTTCTCTGTTGTTTGCATGCCTGTCTATGTTTAAGTAAACTTTTAATTACTTTTCTATTTGAATCTTAGAATAGCGCACTGTTTGATAAAACTTTTAATATGTTGTGGAAAATGTCGTAGGTTATACATTCATAAACCTTGTATATTTATAACTTAGTGTAAGATTTTAATGTATAACTGTTTATTTTCCCAAATAAATAAAATAAAAAATAAAAATAAAATCAGCGTGCGGAGTTCGCATAGCTGAATTTTGGGCCAAATCAATACTACCAATATTGTAAATGCGAAAGTTTGTGAGGATGTATGGATGTTTGTTACTTTTTCACGCAAAAGCTACTGAATGGATCAGGATGAAATTTAGCACAGGCATAGATAATAGTCTGGAATATCACACAGGATACTTTTTATCCCAGTAAGTAGTTCGATCCAGTTGTACAATTACCGAACAAAACGCGGGCAAAGCCGTGGGCATAGGTTAGTACATAATGTAATCATGGACACGCTAAGAAGAAGTACCACCCAGTACCTGTCTCTTCCTTTCAAACATTCCACCTTTTCCCCGAAACCGTTATGCAAGCTCAATATTCCTATCGTGTTGCTATTAATTTAAATTTGCACACAATAGGGGATAAACCAATTTTTTTTTCTTTGTCCGTCGGGTAGTTTATTGAAAAGTATTGGACACGTATTTTTTCTTTTTTCACGTGGTCATAAAATTACGGAGATATATTGAGTTAAAATGGCGCATGACGTCACATGTAGGTAAGATTTATACCTACTTGTGACATAGTAAGCCCCCACTCTCCAACTTTAATGAGTTCTAACTAAGTAACTTTTTGATATTTTTATAAAACAAAAAATACGTGTCTAATATTTTTGTATTACCTGTCTGACGGACAAAATAGAATGTCGTTTTCTTTACCCAGTCCGGTCCCCTATTCAACCATTATTCATAAAAGACACATAAACACAATCATCGGGTACTTTTTGTCAGTATTTAACACTCAGTAAGTAACGTTTTTTAGTGCGTTAGAAGCAAAAAACTGCTTCGGTTAATTCGCGTGTTCGACTTACATTAGTTAATAGTTCTTCCGCTCTTGTAAATTAGCAAACTGTCGGTCCCAAAATATGAATATTTATATACATTGATGTAGGTAACTTACTAGAGGACTGTTTGAAGGATGATATGGCAAGAAAGGAAGAGTCTGATGAGATGACGAGAAGTATGAAAGAAGATATGCTGCGCCGACCCCAAATGAATTGGGATATAGGCAAGAGAATGATGATGATACAGATTAATGTAGTTCTAGTACCTATTGTAAACATGTTTGAGGATGTTTAAGCCCTGGGTTAGATTCTTGGGTAGTTTGCGAATTTATTGCATGTAACTTACTATGTTCGTAAATTAACACACACATTTTGGTCCTTGTTACATTACATTTTAATGACAGACATGACTTGATCCTCGCGATAGAACTTCAACGGTTAATTGCACGGACACGAAAGTTGCGTTCAGATAGATATACCATTTACTATTTAATTTAGTTTAAAAAAAGGTTAATTCGATTTTTCTCATAAGTTTGTGCAATGCTTAAGTTAGCTCTACATACTCGTAAGTAAGCATATGTATTGGATCCACCAAAAGTCGCACTCGAACACACAGAAGTAGGTGCAATATTGAAAGCTAATAGAGTCCATGTAGTTAATGAATTTCCTTTTAACTCGTCCCCGAAACTTTCTTAGCTAACATGTATTTAGTGGCGGATCACAATACACGCGAATTAGTCACATTAAATAAATATGTGGAAAGAAGGTAAACATCGTTTTACTTGACCAACATAACTTGAGACCTCAGGGTGGCACTGTTTGCTTAGAAAAACGTCATCCAACTGTCAAAGCCAGTACATTTAATCGTTATTCCAAATTCCACCGCGTCTCAAGTTAGACGTAACTTCAAAGTAGTACGTACGGTCACGTCACGTACGTCAATAAAATACTATTAGACTTAACCTGAATTACTTATCTTATTAAAAGTGTCAGTTTTTGGTCTTTTGGATATATAGCTATCAGCGATAAGACCGCCATCATAACCATCAAATTAGCAATATTGTAAAACTGTTTTACAATTTGGGTGTAAATATGTATATTCTATTCTATTATATATGCATGTCGTCATTTCCATGATGTTGTTAGTGCTGTCTGATTCAATGTCTTTTAATAGTAATAATCTATGATACTGATGTAATAATGCTGAAGAATGTTTTTTGTTTTTTATTTAATATCTGGAACTGCATGTCGGATTTGTTTTTTTTTTTACATTTCGAGGAAGGTTATACTCTACTAGCTTTTGCCCGCAGCTTCAATCGCGTAAATTTAGAATTTGACAAAAACCGTCTCGGACACGTGGCGCCGTCTGTTATGATAAGAACGTTATTGTTATTTTCCTCGGGATCAGTACTTTTTTTCGGGATGAATGAAAGGTTCCCTGTCCGTTTCTATACACCTCACACAGTCTAATGCAAAATTTCAGGATGATCCAGTGGTTTAGGTTTAAAGAGGTAACAAACCAACGAACAAACTTACTTCTGCATTTATAATACTAAGTTAGGATTAGGATATAAAATCACGCAACGACCCTTAGGAGACGAGACAAAAAGAAATGACGCGGGTAAAACCGCGGGGCACAGCTAGAATTTGTTTTACTAGGAATTTCTCCTGTTTCGTGGGCGCGTTTACAAAAACTCACATACACAAACATCCATACCGGAACTACCTGTAAGTCAACAAATATTTTATTCCGTGCGGTAATCGAATCCGCGATAAGCAGCGCAGCAGCCAATCGCGCAGCATCTACGCCAACAGTGCCTATTGCGTGAACTGGACCTTCTTCCCATCTACCTGTCATGTGGTCAGTTTTCAACACATCACATCACGATCTAAAAGATAACGTCATTCAAATCGTTTGATGTTATCTGCATTGAGCACCAGTCAATGATTGGGTCACTTTCATTCCGACTTTATTAGTTCCAAATTATAGTATAAGCTTGAATTCTTCTATTCAATTAACTATTTGTTCCATTTTTTGAAACGCAAATATACATAGCATAGACGTTAATTAAGTACAAAAGCACCAAATAGCATACGATTTTTTTATTTTACATTTTTCAGAAATTGATAACTGTTACGAGCAACTTAACATAGTCTATATTCTTAGCTTTATCATCTCATCACATATCCATGTCGATTTAATTAGTAGTACAATTCAGTTTTTTTCCTAGCTAACAAAATGTAAATTTTACAAAACTCCACTTATCTTACAAGTAGGATTTTCAAACTCAGTAAAACAACACTTATTATCTACTACAAAATTTTTGTCCACGCCTTTTATACAAAACTGAATCTGACGCCACAATGGGGTTTGTCAAGGCATAAATACTCCAAACCTTAGTTTAGTGTGTGCTAAGAGTGAGTAAGCCAGCCAGTAACACATGCCTATGGTGATGGTGCTTAGAATTATGCCGCAAAACCAAACGCATCCCGCGTCGCAGCATACTGGCCTGTTATCGACCGGTATCCGTTTCGCGGGTACTCTGAATCAGAAAGTTTCAGCTTCGTCATCAACTCAGCGAAAGACGTCCATTTTGCTGGACAAACACCTGCCCCCAAAGGATTTACAAGGTTACAATAACATAACGCACGTAGTAGGAGTAACAAGCATTAATCATCAGCCTATAATGTTCGTCTCCTTTCTATGAGAGGGCTGTAATTCACCACGTGGGGCCAGCCCAGTGTGGGTAGGTAGATGACATGCCATTTATGTTTTCATTTTTGGTTCTAGGACAGGCCAGTTTCCTCACGATGTTTTCACCTTCAGGCTAGGTGGAACGACGAACTCCGCAAGAATCTGGAAGAAAGTTACTGAGATTCGAGGTGAGTGGCGTGCAATTGGAGAGGCGTATGTCCTTCAGTGGACTGCTGAGGATGATGATGAAGGATGTTTACATAATGAACAGAGAGGTTTTGACCCAACACTTAGTATAGGGTACAATAGAGAGTGCGACGCTTGATGTCCGCATCGATATTATACAATTTTCTAATTTAGTAAACTGCGCAAGCGTTTTTCCTTTCCGTCTAAATTGACCCAAGTATAAAAAAGTAAGTTGGTGTGTACTTACACTGGTCGTAGTACCGGTCGTTGTACTGGTGGCGTTGGGCCATTTATAACTACCATCACATTTACGCTTGCAGTAGCCAAGTACCATCAGCTATGTATCTGAAATGTTGTATGCAAACTATCGTACCTGCTCTAATACAACGTCAACTACCTATTGAACGAATTAACGAATCTGGAAATTTTACCGAAATGCACGCCGTGTATATCGGTAAAATTTAGACAAACTTTATGTAAGTACTTACTTTTTCTTATAATCGTTTTTAGGAATGTAATCCCCGTGATTCAAACTGGCTAAATACAAGAAAAAGCAGAAGAATGCTGCCAAAGAGAAACAAAAAGCGAAGAACTCCAAATACCAAAGCGCATTAGAAAATAACGAATTCTCATGCATTTTGAAGTTGTTATCATTAAAACCTATTTTTTCCCCATCTCCTAATTATTTATTAGCATCATTTTAGTGATATTAATTACAATAATTTAGTTTTTTGCTGAAATGAATCGATGATTAAATAAGTCAAAATAACGGACAAAATGCCAAATAAACTGACATTTTCCGTTTGGAAATCCAACTTTCATAGTGTTGTCGATGGCCAATGAAAATAGTACTTAATAATTCCATCCCGCTTGGTCTCTTTACAAGTGACCGACCAAAGGTTCAGTTTCTATTTCGGCCAGTTTAGACTGTGAAATCTAGTTCCAGCCACAGTTTCGAAACTTCGGCCTTTCCGAAACTTGATATATTCGTGAATTATTGTACGTCGTTCGGCTAACTTCAGCTGAGTTCATTGGTACTGGCTAGCTGAGTTCATTGGTACTGGCTAGCTGAGTTCATTGGTACTGGCTAGCTGAGTTCCCCATCGTTCCCGGCTTTAAATTGTTTATCCATTACACGACGTCCAACAGAAAGGTGCGATTCAGATCAAACTAAACAAACCACTTTAATACCTACTCGACCCAAATGTACGGGACAGCTGATAATTGTTTCAATTATCAGTTGTCCCAGCTGATAATTGTTTCGCGATCACGATCCATGGAGAAAGTGGTTCAGTTTGATGGTCCGAATCACACCCTTATAGATATACCTACCTACATGATGAATGCTGCTGTTCGGTTGCTGCTACTAACAAGTTTGTCAAATAAAAGTGGTCTTCAATCACGTTTTGACAAAAAAAATGTTGGGTTGCCGCTGTTCTTTAGACGTACACAGACTGTGACAGGACTCTCGTGACTACCTACTTAGTGTATACGGTATACCTCGGAGATAGTAACACTCCTACCAACTTATCTGTGGAGGAAGTGTAGTGATATAGAAACTCCTTGGAGTTTCTATAGTATTAAAAATAATGTTGTTATTTTATCTGTCATTATGACACATCTGTTTAGCTGATTAAAACCGTTATTTCAAAAGGTTTTATCTTATTTATCAATTTAATCAGCTAAATGTTCTAATAAGAATGAACAGATTCTTACGTCCCGAAAAATTGGACATTGATCCATCGGATAGCTCTGCGCCGAGGGATTGGGAGTACTGGAAGAGGACATTCGAAAGTTTCCTGTCATTCTGCGGAAAAGATTTAAAAGATGGTAAAACTACTTTAGATTTACTCATAAATCATGTATCCGCTAGAATTTACTCATTTATCAGTGAGTGTACGACTTACGAAGCAGCATTGAGTACACTGAATAATATATTTATCAAGCCAAAAAGTATAATTTATGCTAGACACATGATGGCAACGAGAAAGCAACAGAGTGAAGAAAACATTGACATCTATATTCAAGCTCTAAAATTAATGGCAAAGGACTGCGGATTTGAAAAAGTTGATGCGGAAACAAATAAAAATGATAGTATAAGAGATGCATTTATTTCTGGTATCAAGTCAAACAAAATTAGACAAAGGTTACTTGAAAATCTATCGTTAACACTCGACCAAGCCTACAATCAGGCAGTATCGCTAGAAATGGCTGAATTGAGTTCACTGAGCTATAATGTTTCAAATTTGAGTGCTGTTCAAGGCTTGGAAGGGAACAAGAACCCAATAACAGCTTCTATTAAGCGAAAGTGTTTCTTCTGTGGAGGGCGAGTGCATCCTAGGAAGGATTGCCCTGCTGTCGATGCCAACTGCCAAATTTGTGATAGGAAAGGGCACTATGCTAATGTATGCCGAAGCAAGAAACTTCATACTGTTGCAGGTTTAGATAAACGAGAAACTAATACCAACAGCTCAGCATGTATTGTAGCAGCGTCACCGGATTCCCTTAAGAAAGCAACTGTAACAGCCTACATTCAGGGAATTCGAGCTCAAGCATTAATTGACACAGGCAGTTCTATTAGTTTTATGAACGAAGATTTCTTTAAATTGTGTCGTTTAAAGAAGAGACCTTGTAATCAAACAATTTCAATGGCTTCAACTTCATTGACATCTCAAGTAGCGAGACAAACCTGCGTATCAGCTAAAATTGCAGATCATAATTACGAGGGTCTGAATTTACTAATTGTAAAGAACCTGTGCGCTGATCTTATTATTGGTCATGATATACTAGAGAAGCATTCTTCACTAGAATTCTCTTTTGGAGGACCTAAAGATCCAATTAAAGTATGCAGTGTTGCTGCAGCCTCTGTACCAGCTGTACCCTTGTTTTCGAACGTTTCTCCTGAATGCAAGCCTATTGCTATAAAATCTCGAAGATACAGTGAGGATGATAAGAAGTTTATCGACGATGAAGTTAGAAAACTTTTGGCCGAGGGAATTATTGAGGAGAGTACGTCACCCTGGAGAGCGCAAGTTCTTATTACGAGTAATACTAATCATAAAAAACGTCTAGTTATAGATTATTCTCGAACAATAAATAGATATACACATTTAGATGCATACCCACTTCCAAACATGGAGGAATTGGTGTCACAGATATCAAAATATAGTGTATTTAGCGCTATAGATTTGCAAAGCGCATATCATCAAGTACCAATTCTGCCGAAGGAGCGCCAATTCACTGCATTTGAAGCTTCAGGAAATCTCTACCAATTTCGGCGTATTCCATTCGGTGTCACAAATGGAGTTTCAAGTTTTCAAAGAACCATTGACTGGGTCATTCGTAAAGAAGAGCTTAAAGGAACGTTTGCATACCTAGATGACGTAACAGTATGTGGACAAAACCAGGCGGAACATGATGAAAATCTTCAGAATTTTTTGAAGGCCGCTCAAAAATATGGCCTTACGCTCAACAAAGACAAGAGTAAGTTTTCCCAAGATTCTATTAATATTCTGGGATACAATATCAAGAACCACGTAATTAAGCCAGATGGGGAACGCTTACGGCCATTACTGAGTTTGCCACCACCATGTGATTTGCCGTCATTAAGAAGGGCAATAGGAATGTTTGCGCATTACAGTAAATGGATTCCAAATTTCTCTGAAAGAATTCATGCTCTCGCTCATACACAATTATTTCCACTAAACGATGAACTAGTACAAAGTTTTGAAACACTGAAATGTGATATTGTTAAATCTACTATTCACGCTATCGACAATAATGCACCGTTCACCGTAGAAACGGATGCATCTAATCATTCCATTGCAGCAACTTTGTCTCAATCTGATCGACCGGTTGCATTTTTCTCCAGAATGCTAAATAATAGTGAACTTAACCACTCAGCTATAGAAAAAGAAGCTTACGCTATAGTGGAATCGTTAAGGAAATGGCGTCATTTTCTTATTGGAAAACCTTTTCGTCTCATTACTGACCAGCGATCTGTATCTTTCATGTTTGATAATAAACTGACGAGTAAAATAAAGAATGAGAAGATACAGCGGTGGCGATTGGACTTGGCACCGTTCAAGTATGACATTGTGTACCGCCCAGGAAAACAGAATAATGTTGCTGACGCACTTTCACGAGTATGTGCATCGGTACCACTACGGAATGAGAAACTAATTTCATTACATGAAGCCCTGTGCCACCCAGGAATAGTGCGTATGAACCACTGGGTAAAATCGAAAAATTTGCCTTATTCTACTGAAGAAATTAAAAATATGACTAATTCGTGTCGGATTTGTTCTGAAATAAAACCAAAATTCTACAGATCTGCCTTGCCAGATCCAATCTTAATAAAAGCTACTTCACATAAGGAGAGATTAAGTATTGATTTTAAAGGTCCAGTACCTTCTAATACAAGAAATAAGTACATATTAACTGTGATCGATGAATACTCACGTTTCCCATTTGCGTTCCCATGTGCCGATATGAGTTCTGCAACGGTTATAAAACATCTAAACGAGATATTTATGCTATTCGGGATGCCATCTTACCTTCATTCAGATCGAGGAACTTCATTCGTATCTGCGGAAGTAAAGAATTTCTTGAATCAAAGAGGGATTGCTTCAAGTAGAACCACTCCATATAATCCAAGAGGGAATGGTCAAGTAGAACGTTTCAACGGGACTCTCTGGAAATCAATACAATTGGCTCTACGTTCACGCAAACTGGCAATTGAAAATTGGGAACAAGTTCTTCCTCAAGCATTACATTCCATACGGTCCTTGCTGTGCACAGCCACACATTGCACACCTCATGAACGATTGTTTACGCATACCAGGCGATCTACGAATGGAGTTTCTATACCCACTTGGTTGACAGAATCGGAACATGTGCTAATGCGAAAATTCAACCGCACTAATAAATATCAACCACTCGTTGAGGAGGTGACGTTACTCCATGTAAATCCAGATTATTCTTATGTTCGTTTAGCAGACGGTCGAGAATCAACTGTCTCAAACCGACATCTAGCACCATTGGGTCAAGATAGTGAGATCATTCAGGAAACGCATGAGATACTTAATGAGACAAGAGAATCAGTAGAAACAAGTGAAGAAGACTTCTACGATTCTCGAAGTACGAATGATGTAGAAGAGGAACAGCCGACAGATGAAACAGCTCCAGCTGAGGATCATCAAATAGTCGAAGCAGAACACCCGGTCACTGAAAATTCAGCTACTCAGCGAAGATCGACGAGAGATCGTAGGCTTCCAAGCCGCTACGTGGATTACGTTCTAAACTGAAAAGCTGTTCTCTTTTTAGCCTGGAAGAATGTAGTGATATAGAAACTCCTTGGAGTTTCTATAGTATTAAAAATAATGTTGTTATTTTATCTGTCATTATGACACATCTGTTTAGCTGATTAAAACCGTTATTTCAAAAGGTTTTATCTTATTTATCAGGAAGGAAAACACAGAACTAAATTTAAATGTACCAAGTTTGACACTGATGCACTTTTTTTGACAATCGGTTCCACCTTGAACTGCGAACTTAAAGTGGTCGTACTGTAGCTCCTTGGGCAAGCTTTTATGTGTAAAGATGGTTTGGTAAGTAAAATTAGTTACTACCGAGTTCAGTGACGATCTACCACTTTTCACCTCTATGTCCGAAAGCAATAAGGTTGATAAGTGATCGACCGTGAATGAACTCGTTAGTACCGGTGAGTGTCATTCATGCTTCTGAAATCGCCGATTCCAGACGGATGTTTAGCCCAAATAAATAAAAAAACAGAACTAAAATTGGTAGACTACCAAATAGTTTAGTTTAATTTTATTTCAATTAGATTTTTTGTTTAGGATGTCCGTCCGTGAGAGTAATCACTTTGAATTCTTCGTTCAGTGAAAGCTAGAATATTTTTTATCGTTGTAACTAGTGTGGTCCATTGTTGCGATGCTTTAATGAATAGAAATAATTGAAAAAGATTGGTGTGTGGTAAATGAACTTCAGCCTAGTCGCAACGGAGAAACTTTTCAATTTAGGCACTGAGAAGATTGAGACACTAATTCACTTAAGTCGAGAGCCTAGAATAAAGGGACAAATAAATTAAGGTAGGTACCTAATTTTTAAAAGCCATGAAGATATAAGTTTGGTGACACAGTTCGTACAGTGCGCTGCCTCTACCTGCAAGGTGAGCGAATAATGGAAAAGAAATAGGATAAAAACTTGACTTGCTTGATTAAAAATTGCACCTTGGTAAGATTTAGAGAAAGACTGGACTACATTTCTGTGAAGGTAGTGACCAGAAAGCACAAAATAGCCGCAATGGCAACGGCCCTTAGCGTCAATGTTATGCCGTAGTGACCAAGTGTTACCGACCAAAGATGTGAAAACAAGCCATGCTTATAGGCGGAAACACACCTACATGTCGTGGCGTGTCGTGACGCGCCAGAAGCATTCGGTTTCATACATCGTTGCGACACGACACGCCATGCAAATATGTCCCTAACCATATTAAATGTATGAAACCGATTGCATCACGACACGCCACGACACGTAAGTGTGTTTCCGCCTTAACTCACGGCCGTTTGCTTGATCGGAAATCAGTAAAATATTCAGGGGGTAGGGTAAACATTTTTAAAATGATTTCGTGATGTGTAAGAAGTACTAAGAATTGAAGAACCTTCTACAACTATTCAATCCTTGAAATCAACGCAAACTACAAAATTGTTCAAACGCGTGTCTACTGCTGTGATTGGTTGAGAATTAACAAAAGTCAATCGAATCACTCTACTTGATTATTTTTTTATGTGTTCCGAAAACAGTCAGTAAAATTTAATTCCCCGCCCTTCTCCTCTCCCTCTTTGTTATTTTTTCCATTGATACAGTATCTGTTTACTATCACTAGTCATCACTACATAATATTCGAAAATAAAAGACCCCTCCCCCCCCCCCACTGCGTGTGTCTGTCTGAACACGATAAACTCAAAAACTATCGGTAATCGATCGGATTTTCATACGGTTTACACGAATGGGTGGAATGATTTATGAGGAAGCTTAAGAGGGGACTCTAGTGGGCCTTTCTCCATACAAACGTATTCCGCTGTTTTCTTCGTGGATAATGAGTCTAGGGCAATGTTTCTTTTCCAAAAAATCTAGGTTGTATTAATACATGCCCCTATCATTTCCTTTTTTCAAAACATAATCACTAAAATAGTTATGGCAATTCAAAAATCCGAAAAAAAGCTCGTGTTTACCGCCATGTTCAGACGACTATCAGACAAATTAGATAAGTTTTTAACAAAAAAGAAAATAATAGAAGCATAGATATACTTTTCCTCTAAATTCTGATATAAGAATTATTTAGATCAGTTTAGATTTGAAGAAGAAAACAGCGGAATACAAAACGTCTTTTGGTCACCATTTTTGAAGGTAAAATCAGCGTGAGTTGCAGTTGTCCCTTTCGCACTTTACGGGGGCTTGGTCGGTCGCGACGGCAATAGTTTCTTCTAATACCTATTCTTCAAATTCCTCGAGCCTAGAGTCCCTTCTTAAGGTGTAAGTAAAATCCATTAAAGTTTTGTGTAAATTGGCTGAATTACTATAGATGTCGGAAAAAATTATACTGACTGAGAGCTTAAAAATAATAGGCGTGCGCCGCATAAAACAAAAGAGATAAATGAAAACAATGTAAACCCAAATTATTACTCTCACAAGATATGTTATACTGTGGAGAGCGACGCTAATGAATTGAAATGTAGGCATTTAATACAAGGTGTAGTTTTGCAACCTCGTCAAATTCGAGGATTATATAAGCTAATGATTCTCGATCGAATCATTAATAAAATGAGTAGGTAATTTTTCTTTTTTATTATTATTTACGGAAATCAGTAAGTGTGAACCACTTATGTTTTAAATGCTGCCAGTCCGATCCTTGTCCTATAACCGCAAACAATCTCAAACGTTTATTCGATAATTTCTTATTCCCTAAACCACCTTAAGGGGGTTATTCTGATATACTACCAAACTTAAACAACGAAAAAAGGGTTTATTAATAATTAACTAAGTAGGTACCGTAATTTAAATTGATTATTTTATTTTATTAAGTCTTTTGTGACAACCTCCTGAATTTTGACGAGGATGCAAAACAACATCTTGTAGGTATATATGCTCCTCTACCCGTACTAACCCGGTGCTGGTTACTAGTATCTATTGTAATCATTACAGCACTATCGACTAGTACAATATAGTTGTAAAGATTATAAAAGAAATGGTTCTATCATGTAGCCCTAGTTTAAAATCCACAGAAAATCGACTAAAATCTATAAATTTTCAATTGCATTTTTTTTTACAGTTTTATGGAACTATTTCTTAAAGGATACGACGTTTTTTAAATAGTGGTAACATTCTTTCTAATGTAGAACTGCGTAGACCGGCAGAATACTCTGCCGGCCACAGAGTACTTTTATATATATGGCTGCCGGCCGACCTACGGTACACTTACACAGTATTTTTTGTTTTGCTATAAAAAAATTCACAGAATATTTTATTAATTTTAATTTCGATCTAAGCCAACTTAATCCTCGCTAGACTACAATTGGGATAATGAAAATCCATAACCATCTGTTTGGTGAGTCAACAACACGCCTTGAGTATTATTTATAATTAAATAGTTATTTTGTTGGTAATTTAAATTTTAGGTACCTATATTAATTTTATTTCCATAACTAAATACCTACAATATAAAAAGATAAAAAAACCTCATAAAATATTGTAAAATTATGTAGATAGTTAAGGTTGGATGTTCCATAATTGACTATTCTGAGAAAGACCGAAACAAGCCAAGAGGTATGAGATATCAAACCATCTATAAACTACTAAAGAAAAAAATAGAGCCAATTAAGTGGTTGAGGTTTCAGACACTCTCCTAAATCAGATATCGTCCAGATATATATGCAGCTTAGCGTCTAAGATGGTCTTTTGAGGTAAGAGACACACGGATATTAGTGGTCCTGTCCAATCAGTGCACGTACATGTGATAAAAACTTCACGGTCGTATCACGGACGTACACGGGCTATGAGACTAGTTACAGTATTGACACTCCTTGTACCTGAATATCATAAACATCCAGAGTTTTTCTTGAAAAAAAACGGTTTTAGAGACAAGACTTTCCATTGTGTCACACAGTGTAAAATATCTAGCTATACTTTTTATACGTCTTGTACTTTTTGTTTGGTGTACTTAATTAAGACTAAGAGTATTCTATCTCTTGCTCTTCTAAGATAAACATTTGGGCAAGAAATACTTACCTACTCTGTATCCATAGAATACGACAACCAAAAATCTCAACCAAAAAAAACTCACTATTAAAATAGAACTTCGTCCTCATATTCGCCGTAATTTACATAAAAATAAAATAAAACTACTAGATTGACGGAATATTAATAAAACTAGTTACCATAAATTACTATTATTATTTTTCCTATAGCATCACTTTTTGAAGGTAAAGTTGGCAGTGTCAGCCCATGTTGTCAGCACTGTCAGCAAACGTCATGTCGAGATTGTCATTGTCATACACGCATTTGTGTCAAAAAGTGGTCATACTTATTCATATCAGTTTTAATCAGCAATAAAATTATGTAAAGTTAATATTATCCAAAATGAGCCATATTCTAAACCATAACACATTGGGGATATCATTAAGTCTAGCTAAAAGTGTCAACCTTTTACATTTACGAAGGGTTTCTACTCAACAGTTAGTGAAATCAACTAGTGATACTATTTAGCAGTGATTTATTAAAACTTTGACTAAATCCTAAATGATTCGATACCACTAGTCATATGATAACGAAAGTCAATTTAGGTAAATTAACATGTTATAATTGTATTTATTATGAACGAGTCTTACGAGTTTGAAGATCGTAAAATGAAAGGTACTCTTCGCGACTGGCGCAAGGCGCTGCGTACCCCGGCCACGTACAGGGTTGGCAACGCTGTGAGGGTTCAGCCACAATTCGTTTTATTAATTGTGTTAATAGGAGCATTCCTTCTGGTGTTGTGTTACTATAACTGGTGGACAAGCAGCCAACCAGTGAGTGCCCAGAGATGGGCGAGTTCAACACGGCCATACAACACAACCTACCCGCTGACGAAACCAATAGTTGATGGAGATTTAGTCAAGTTCAGAATTGCGATAGTGGCAGACTTGGATACAAATTCTAAAAGCAATATAAACAAACACACATACACAAGTTATTTAAAGAAAGGTACACTAAGTTACCACCATACCAAGAAGTCTGTTCAAGTGTCATGGGACATCTGGAAGCCCACACTCTTGTCTTCAACATACTCTCACAAGGGACGAGGCATGGAGCTGTCCGAGTTGATTGTGTATGATGGCAGATTACTCACTTTTGATGATCGATCAGGAATGGTAATAACATATTTTTTTTTTTTTTTAAATAATAAAAGTTTATTTCGGAACAAAAACAAGACTAGGTACAACAAGTAAAACCATGGTAGCTGCAAAAGTATAAACTGTAGCGCAGCTAACAACGCCCTTTCCCAGATACCGAATGGAATTATGTTCCATGTTAAAATATATATATATCTAAAGATAGTATATATCTTATTTCCTACTGATTTTGATAAAACTTTTCCTTAACATAAAAGTCTAGAGTACCTACATAATATAAGAAGTAAATAGTATTAAATTGGATAAGTACATGAACTAAACCAAATTATCAATAAAAAAAAATGTGTGATGTTGTTTTGCTGTGGATCTGCATTCCGGCAGTATAACAGGATTGTGTGGATCCGCATTGCAAAGATTTAGAAAACAGTATCTTTAAAACACAAAAATAACTTTCCTATTAGATTTAAATATCATGTAGATAACAGTGCCTATATTATTTTCCAGGTGTTTGAAATAGTCAACGATAAAATAGTGCCATGGGTGATATTGCCTGACGGTAATGGCCAGGTCGAGAAAGGATTTAAGTCGGAATGGGCGTCCATAAAGGATGATATTTTATATGTCGGCTCGATAGGCAAAGAATGGACAACTGCCAGCGGAGAGTTCGAAACTTATGACCCGATGTGGGTGAAAGCAATCAACATTCATGGTGAAGTAAGATCATTCAAACAAATTTAAACATTAATGCTTTAATATTAATAAGTCTGAAATACAATGAACGTAAATTGTCTGTTTCTAGATAATATAGAAGACACAATTCACATTAATCTATGTAAGTTTTTGTGAATTCATTTTAAAATAAGTTATTAAATTACTTATTTAAGCAAATTGTTTTGAATGCTAGATAGTCTGAATTTTCGTAAAAAAAGTAGCAAGAAAAGATCAGATTAATCATTTATGAACCAGATAGTATTAGATTAGACATTTTTGAAGTACCTAGGAAGAAAAAATATTAAGAATTTAAGTTTAAATCAAATAGGCTATTAGTCCTATTCCTTCTCTGTCCAAGCTGTAAGGTTGTGGTACTCACTTCTGTCTACCATTCGTGATTTGAAGACCATTTCACTGTTCAAAAACAGAGTGAAATATCATTACCTTTCCTCTCAATTGTGATTTATATATATATATGTATATATTTTTTGTTCATATTTCTTAGCAGTATATATATATTTAGTTATATGTGTATTTCGATTTAGGTAATAGTATAGGTTAAGTTAGGTAAGGCAAAATAAAACATTTTTCTCTTACTTCTCTCACACATTATCGTCTTCATTTCTCCTTTCACAGGTCTGCAGGCAGAAATTTCATATGAAATAAGCAGTACCTTTGTGCTCTAATATTTTATGTTTTTTTTCCTGTGTTGTCTACTGTGTGTACATAAATAGTAAAATAAATAAATAGGCAGGTAAACAGGAAAACTAATCCTACTTTTTTAAAATACTGTAGCAACTATTAGCTCTATATACGGTAGCGAAGCATGACATGTACCTATCTTATCAGTAAGGTTTACTTTGTCGTAAAAGGTTATCTTCATTTACTTATTGTATTTATGTGTGTTAGGTAACCATCTGTAATATGGCGGGAAATTCTCATTGTTCGAATTATAATTTGAAAAGATATTTACATATTTATATATAATATAATATACATATTTAAATAAAATAATATACATATTTATATAAAAAAAAAACATAAAGAAAGGAAACTTATTTTGCAAATCCCACAATCGATATTAGGTTTGGTGTAAGATAACCATTGAAATATGGGATGATAATTGGTGGGGACGGCTAAAAAGCTTGGACTGGACAGGCAGGGGACTGAGAGAATTAGATGGGGTTTGAGGAGGCCCACAGACCATTTTATATATATATGTATATCACTAGGCTAGCACTATCAAGGCTATAAATTAAAAAAAACAAGGCGATTTCCTCTAACAATATACTCAACACTTACTTTTTGTGTTTAAATAATATTCTTTGCATAAAAGGGATAGTCAGGCTTAATACATTGTTAAAAAAGAAGTCTTAATTGTAACTTTTTAGGGTTCCCGGGACGAACCGGGACCCTATTACTGAGACTTCGCTGTCTGTCTGTCACCAGGCTGTATCTCATGAACATTGATAGTTAGCCAGTTGAAATTTCTACAGATTATGTATTTCTGTTGCCGCTATAACGACAAATACTAAAAACAGTATAAAATAAACATTTTTTAAGGGGGCCATACAAAAAAGTGAATATTTTGCTCGTTTTTTATAAATAATGGTACGGAACCTTTCGTGTGCGAGTCCGACTCGCACTTGTCCGATTTTTAATTATAGAATAATCCTTACTCTTTGATTAAAAAGTTTGTTTTGTGTATCATTATTTGTTTCCTTTTCAAAGGTGCAGCATTTAACCTGGGTGAACCAGTACAAAGCCGTCCGTAGTTCTATCGGGATCCAATGGCCAGGCTACATGATCCATGAGTCAGGAGTATGGTCGCCTGCCAAGCAATTATGGCACTTCTTGCCAAGGAGATGCAGTCATGAACCTTACAATGAAACAAAAGACGAAGTCATGGGATGCAACTACTTGATCACTGCTGATGCAAATTTTAAGCATATTCATGCTCTTGAGGTAACTTGTTTGAAAGTATATTTTTTGTTGCTATGACCAACTTTCACTAATATTGTCGTCGTGACATAGGGCGCATTTGAAGAAAAATAATGGTTTACAATGAACCTTCTTTGTTTAGTTAGGCTTATTTTCCTATACGAAATCGTTCTTTCCGCTTCAGGATAGAGCGGTCATTGTTAAATTCTTAATATAATTGGATCATTGATAAATTCTTAAAATAATTGGATTAACAACAATTGTAACTGGTGCGTCGAATCAATGTTTAAGCAGATGTATAAATATGTGCTGTATTTGTAACAGCATACGTGTTCCTGGATGATGACAAACTGCAAAATCCGTGTCTTGATTGATATTATTTCCACTTATAAAAATATCAACTTTAAGTGTATAGCACAAACTGTGTTTTAAATGAGGCTATTCAAGTTATTTTTCAAAAGCATTCTATTTGTTTCCAAGTTACGGTGCTAAATTAGTTAGCGAAAGATAGCTATGCTATGCTACACTCATTCTCACTATTATTGTTTAAAAATAATTTAAAAATCAATCGACATTATCCCATTTCAGATAACAAAGCACCAACCAAAGCATGGTTTCTCATCGTTCAAATTCATACCGGGAACGAATGACGAAGCCATAGTGGCTTTGAAGACCACGGAGTTTGAAGGGAAGACGGCTACATACATTACTGCATTTACCACAGATGGCACGGTGTTGCTACACGACACATTGGTGGAAAACATCAAATATGAGGGCCTGGAGTTTATATGATACTGTTTTAGAGAATTTTAACATAAAAATCGTAACTGTAAATATGTAAAAAAGTATAAGTTCTTTATTTTTGTGTTTTATTTTTATTCACAATGCTATTGTTGGAAAGAGAACTAGTCCACGCGTCCTAACAAAGTGGACTAAGATCCCATGGACGCCAGATCAAGTCAATTCAATTCAATTTTTAATGCATGCCACATGTGTTTTACAAGGTCTTAAAATGATAATAAACTTCACATGGCCATGCCAGGCACACTTTTATAAAAGACTAACTGTACAATGCGTTGCAATGCACTTTTTCCTACCTACCTACCTACCCTACTCTACTTTTCTCACCTTTTAAACCTTCCCTGGACTACGACAAACATTTCAAAACCAAAATCAGCTAAATTAAATCGGCTCAGTCGTTCTCGAGTTTTAGCGAGACAAACGAACAGCAATTGTTTTATATATACAATATAGATAGATTTACTTATTTGACGGCACGGTTGGCGCAGTAGTTAAGCGATCGACTGCTCCGCTACGTGTCGCGGGTTCGATCCCCGCACGGAACAAATATTTGTATGTCCTACAGATAGTTGTTCCGGGTCTGGCTGTTTGTAAACGCACCCACGATACAGGAGAAATTCCTAGTGTGGGGCAACGTTTTTTTTTTAAATAAAAAAATCAATCATTTATAATTTTTTACAAAATAAAATTTAAGTATAACAGCTGAAACTTTTTCTGCGGAACTACCTGGAAAAATTATTGCTGGGAAACGACTTTTTTTGGGGGGGTTTAAGATCATGTTTTGTGGTAGAACTCAATGTAACGCACTCAAAACATTGTGCTGATGGACGGATTGAATAGTACGGGGGTCGTGGAGGTGTTTAAAGTAAAAATCTTACATTAAAAACTTGTACATAAAAAAATACTTGTCAAAAAGTTGGAACTTTGACCCCTAATATCTCCGTAACTAGAAGGTTCCCAGGTATGGTGTAGAACAAAAAAATGATCGCAATGACAAGGAGAACCAGTGCCTTTCGGCTTCGTTAAGAGGTGTTTTACACCCTTTATGTATAACATTCGCATTTCATAAAATGACGTAAGTTCACTCACAATTTATCGTAGGTACTTAGGTGGTCAGTGGAGTAGGTGAATCATCATCATACTAGCCCACAAGTCCCCACAACTCATAATATAAAAAACGGGCCACGGGACACAGGGTTCTATAGCCCCAAACAATATTTTGAACGGTCATTAATTAGTAAACTTCCACTCAATCGCAAAAACAAAGTTGCAGTTTGGTGAAAAAGTCCCATATCTCAAAAACTAAATATCAAATCTTATTCAAACCAGAAAATTCGTCAGAGAATTCGTTGAAAGTTTTTTTTACGATATATATTCCAAAAATGAATCAGAATTTTTCTCCTCATAATTTAGAAATTAGAGGGGAGGGCACACATGTTTTACCACTTTGGAAGTGTCTATCTTTCAAACGATCGACTTTGAAAAAAAATAGTTTTAGAAACCTCAATGTTATTTTTAAAGACCTATCTATAGACACCCCGCACGTATAGGATTGATGGTTTTTTTTTTTAGTTCAGGTCCATGTAGTGGGGGTTATCCTAAATCTATTTTTTTTTGTACTAAAATCGTAAAGCGGTTCACAGAATACATCTACCTACCAAGTTTCAGCTGTGTGGTCCTAATAGTTTCGGAATAAAATGGCTGTGACATACGGACGGACAGACATGACGAATCTATAAGGGTTCCGTTTTTTGCCATTCGGCTACGGAACCCTAAAAACACGCTTAATAATATGACGTAACTTTGCAGCTATTAAGCACACCGTTGTAACCTGATAACTGACTTTACACAGTTTACACTTACACCCATATTCTAAGAGCCAAACGAAATTCATTTTTGGATTTAGTCGAACTGTATTGCCATGACAACAGTTGAAAACACGCACCAAATCGTATTCCTAGATTTTTTTGGCGCAAACCGGATTTTCGAATAAGGCACCTCCTCCAGCTACCTATCTTTGTCAAACCCATACATCCTGTTACAATCAATGCAAACGATGTCATATCTCATTTAATCAATGTTAAAGATGTATATAATTAATAGTTTTCCGGTACTTCAAATCTGCCAAAGTCACCACAATCGACTTTTCATAATATCCAATTACTCCTATGGGTTCGAAGGGACACCGACGCACAAATGGTCACCACGTATTCTGACCACGCATCATCAACGGAACTCGTGGTCGTGCCGACACAGGGCGCCTTTCGGTTTTAATGAACAAATAAGTGAAACATGAACGCGACGATCACTTACAACCGAGTATATATCTTACAGCATATGGGTGAAAACTGGCAGACCGTCAGTGAACCAGGTAGTACCTATTTGCGCCTCTTTGATTAGGACGCGGGGTACTAAATTATCTTCACAGTTATTTTGCCTATGTAAGGGCATAGCAGTCAAAATTACAATGATCATTATCTTCATGACAATAAGGTTGCTGTTGGACTGCAGCTGTCAATAACAGTTCAAGGACTGTAATTACTAGTTACCCACAAAAAGGTTATGATAAAGAAAAGGACGAGATCACAAGTCTTTGTTGACATTATTGCCCTTTTAAGGTCTCCGACCTAGAAATGTCTCAGCAACGTTCATAAACCTTACTGACATCGTTAACAAGACCATTGGGGGCGTGAAATGTCGCATTCTCGTTTGAACGGTCATTCAAAAGCATGTTGGGTTCACTATGTTGTCAAAGTCGTGGGAAACACCTGGATGAGGAATACACGGTACCGAAAATTGTGGCAGAGGAAAGGAGTGCCAGCAGTAGGTGATTCTGAGCTTATTATGATGAAGAACTTAATCAATATAACATAATATCACGCCCATGTAAACCCCTAAAGGTTAGGCAGAGGTGTACCTCATAGTACATACACATTTGGCCAGTTATGTTTTAGTCTCAATAGGGGGCGAGCCTATTACCATCAACTGGACACAAATCCTAATTCCGTGGCTGCTCCTTCGACAGGGGAATCAAACCCAGTACCGCATGCTCAGCTGTCGCGCGTTTGCGACCACTGCACTTAATTAAGTCATGTTATATTCTTGGTGAGTCGTTTATTTAAGACTGGTAAGTTTTAATTTTAATAAATTAAAAAGACAGACGTAATATTGAAATAAAATTTATTTCTTTCAAAATATAACATTATATGTATATTTAGGTACATCGTAAACTTACAACTGTATACAGTATAATGGCACTGGCCCTTTGTGCAAGATTTAAGGCTATTGCTTTCTTGAGTAAAAATCCAACATTGAAATAGAAATATAAATGCATTTCTAAATACTGAAGCAATTACATTGTTATTTCAATCTCCCTCGTAAATAAAACAAGAACGAGACAAAAGAAGATTGAAGCTCAAAAATATTCTATGAAGTAGAAAACGTCAGATCAAGAAGTGAAGTGTTCTATAGTTTGACAGCTCTTAACTGTCACCGTCTTTTTCTTGCTCTGTCTATTGAAAAAGATAGCATGCCAGTATGTGCACAACAAAGTCAGCGTCAAAATAAAAATAAATATCAATAATATTCCGAATAATCCCTCTATACAATACAATTGGCCTTTCGGCTAAGGCTATAGATTGGGTAACAATTTAATAGTAATACAAAAGGTAAATAAGCTAACAATAAAAATCGAATACAGGGTACATATCACAAGGTATTAACCCTAAAAACAGATATAACTAGACTAAGTTAAAGCATAGATAATATTCGAATAGAACTAAGCAGGTGCAAAAACTAGGAACATCATACCAATAAGATCTCCTTCAATCGAATAAAAAATAAAAAACGAACATCATAGACTACAGAATCTCATTTTAAGCCAATAGTTCTGGTGACTTCTTCGAAGACAGTCCAGGCCATCGCGGCCATTAAAGTGCGACGCAACATTCTTGGTACAGCACCCTTGAAGTATCCTTTTACACCGTATGTCTGTAACAAAGAAAGAAACAAATAAATAAAAAGAACGATTAGGTACAAAGAGAGTTGAAATGTCTTTAGAGGTCTTATCTAGATATTATTATGCTTGAATCCCACAACATGTCCTATTTGTATTGCTTGTGCTTATTTGCAATAAAAACTTATTGCTTGGTAACTACGGTCAAATAGCTCGTCTAGATAAAAGTATTCATAATTAAGATAAGTGATATGGAAATAGATACCCTAACTGAATGATACATGGCACAATTTCTATTTTAATAATTTTTATCTTAATCTAGTCCAACAGTGATTGTTATTCTAAATTCGACTTAGTTTACAAGCAGCATTTGGTTGCAAATCGTACCTACAGTAGTTTAGCAAGTATATAAAATCCGGGTTAGTACCTACTCTATTAGTATTCAAGGAATAACTGTCTTTTGACTCACTTAATAATCGCTTTATCGCTCTTGAATACCAACAGTAATCGAACTCTTTGACAGGGGGCATTATTTGCCCTTCACTGAGCTAAGATAGCAATAAGTAGATGCTCTTTATCACAATATTCATTTTATTTTCTTTGTCAACAACTCATTATGTATTGCAATTAAATCATGCTCTTGCAACTACTATACTGTAGTCGAACTCAATATTGCATTTTAGTAAACAAACTAGCAGGCATAGTAGTGATATAAGTATGATTATTTCAATGGGAAACTGTAAGGAATGGCGCTAACATAGATAGTTCTAAGCGTCGCGTCGTAATTGGTTGAAAATCGTATAAAACAGTTTGAGTTCAAGGAAGAGGATGCCCGACCCCTAGCTGGAGGCCTTATGGTTGGACCTCATCTGGCAGCACGGAATCGCATTTGTTCCGCCTGTGCTACCACGTGCTGCAGTATGCTGCCGCATGCGAACGCGCGCTGTCGCATTCCGCAGACAAAAAAGGCGATCGCACGCGTCAGCATGCTGCAGCATGGGTGGCATACTGCCGCGTTCTTTCATGATCAGTTTAGTTTCAAGCGCGAGATGGATAGGACCACGGAAGAGAGAGCAGTGATTCTAGCGTGTATTTTGCAAGAAATGCAATGCGGCATGCCTGAACAGGCTGCACTGAGCTGACGAGCGGCCGCGTGCGCCATTGTACGATAGAGTGAGACAGCATGCGATAGCAAGTGATCAGCGGTGAAAGGATGCGTTAGCATGCTATCGCGCGCTTCAGCGTTCCGGAGTCTCCCTGCCGACCATTGCATTTTGTCCGTGATGCCGATCGCCTCGAGGATTCCGCCGCGTGCTATCGCATTATGCTTTCTGTCTCGGTCTAGCAAATGGCAGTTCTAAGCGACAGAAAGAGAAAGGGCGACGGAAAAAGGCGATTCCGTGCTGCCAGATGAGGTCCAACCCTTACACTCAAGGCACCCACAGGATAGTCCGGATAAGCAACCCAACAATCTTAGGTTGACGTCTGCTTATCCGGACGAGGCACTAAATTCAAATTGCAACAAATATTTGAATTTGAATTTTATTCTTTTTTTAAATCTTCAGGTCGCTCAGACATTTAAAAAAAAAAACAAAATTTGGTTAGGTTACAAGACATCTTCCTGCGCAAAAGTATCATTGATAAGTTGATAACCTACACTCAGGTTGAAACATAAAACAGAGACGAACCCATGACCTCAATTACGGTACCAAGTAATTAGCGAAATATTTTTTAAACTTGACACGATGATCCTCGCACATGCGAAGCTTGAATGACTGATATACCTAATTAAAAAATAAATAAACGACCCCCACTGATTTGGCTTATCTAATTAATATATAATTAAGAGCGTGCCTATTTTAATAATGACTAAGTAACCATCGTAACGGCTTTAGCTGTAGGTACTTGTTAACAATCTTCCTGTATTATGTTATCTGTGCCCTTTGACATTTGCTTCTTGGTAATTTACTGAATTGACAGAACATATTTGATATCTATCTGATAGGTACCTAAAGTTCTATTTTATTATTCTTAACGTTGAGCTGTGTAATGTAATTTGAGTTGAACATAATCACGAAATAGGTAGCAACACAAAGTTAAGATAGTAATTGATAGTGAGAAAAATTGTATATGGGATTTAGTAAGTATCTCAAGACATCTATAAACGTGTGCTTTGGATTAGTCAAGTCCCAGTCACTTAAAATTTTAGTTTCACTGTTTGCGATCATCATCCGCCTAGCGTTTTCCGAATAAAAATGTTGGGGTCGGCTTCAAGTCTAACCAGATGCAGCTGAATACTAGTACTTAACATGGAGCGACTGCCTATCGGACCTCCACAATCCTAGTACCTACTGAGTAATACGACACCCCTTGGTATGACTAGTTGCCAGACTTTCGGCTTCAGTTTGCGATAGTGACATAAATAACACATAGACAAAGTTCGCGCTAAGAGACGTTCTAGATCTCGATATGACACTATCGGCAGAATGCTCATACGCTACCTGCTCAATTAAGTCCTCGTAAGCCATAGACAATATCTGTCACTTTTAAAAAGTTAACGTTTTAAAGTTAAGTAGCGTTTGAGTATTTGGGCCACAGAATTTAATATTTGAATTCTTACCTGTTGTACATATACAGCGGCACTGAACGCGTTCGGAAACTTGTCAGGGTACAGCTGCATATTGGTCTTAAGTACGTCTGCGGGATTGGTGGCCAGCGACGCGGCGATCCCGGCAACAATACCACAGCTGAAGTGGACGGCACTGGCTGCTCCGGGCGACTGCAACCATTCTGTAAAAAGGAGATAATTTGGTTACTTTGAGTGGACAATTATTGTGCTTTTGATTTAATTATGGTACTTGACCAAGTTTTAAAAGAAACCGGACCAAGATTAGAGTAATTGATATGAATGTTAGTGGATGGGGAGGGACAGGCAGGCCAAAGAAAAGATGGAGGGTTTGTGTGAGAAATTATATCAAAGAGAAAAATTAATGATGCCGTGACGTCTGACAAGGGGAGAATGGAAAAAGAAAACGTTGCGCCGTATGTGTGCTGACAAAAAGCGGTGTCTATTGCGACACCCTATCACACCTACTTACTACTGCATTCTTTAATTGAATGTGACCTCTTCAAAATCAGAGGAAAATAATGAGGTCGTGCATAGATAGGTACCCTGGGGACTTTGACAGTTGATATTGAAAGGTAACCTTTGTCTATGCCTTTATGGATTTACAAGCGTAATGTTATTATAAAACGTACCTACTTTCTTACGGTCACGTTTAGCTGCATTTACTAGGTAGTTACTAATAATCATAAATCTGTTATCTCTTTGTAATAACACAGTAAACCAAGTAAATGATCGACGCAACAAATTCTATACACGTCATCTTAATGTTTATAAAACATTGCGCCTACGTACCTATTATAGCGTGATCTTTATTAGTTTCATTCCATAACTAATATTTACGTAGATACAGGCAAAAATATGACATAAATATTATGAAATAAGTAAGGGTTGCAAAATAAAAACTGAACTTTATCGTAGAGTAGGTAGGTAGGTTTCTTTTCATTATACATTTTGTATTTTGCAATAGATTTATGAATAAAACGGATCCAATATGAATTCCTAAGTCCGAAAGATTAGATTGCCATCATAGTCTGGTCTGACAAACAAAAAAACACATTAATTTGATGACGCATTTTAACCATAAGTAAACATGATAATAATATTATAATCTACGATTATTACGCTATCATATATGATTATTAAAAAAAATGTTTTTGAAAATGCCATGTGTTTTTTTTGGATGCACAGAATTATTATTATTATTGTGTAATCATCGAAATATACCACCCAATGTGTGATAGAATAAATAAAATATTTGAATACGTTGCTATCTAAGTAAGCACTAATCAAACATGCACAGACCGTACAAAGTGTATCTAATAATTAGTCGTTAATTTCTATCTTTAAGAATATCATGCAGTCCAAAGTCTACAATTCTTAAGGAGATTAAGAAATGGCTCTATCTACTATAGATATAAAGGGTGTAAAACACCTCTTAACGAAGCTGAAAGGCACTGATTCTCCCTGTAATTGCGATCATTTTTTTTGTTCTACACCATACCTGGGAACCTTCTAGTTACGGAGATATTAGGGGTCATAGTTCTAACTTTTTGAAAAGTATTTTTTAAATACATGTTTTTAATGTAAGATTTTTACTTTAAACACCTCCACGAACCCAGTACTATTTAATCCGTCCATCAGCACAATGTTTTGAGTGCATTGCATTGAGTTTTGCCACAAAACATGATTTTACACCCCCCAAAAAAAAGTCGTTTCCCAGCAATAATTTTTGCGTAAAGTTACTTAGTTTCATGTACAGAATGCTTGGTTGACGGTTTCGTGATGAGGTGATTTACACGGTGTATATATATCTATTCCACGATGACACTAGATGGCAATCTGTACCTAATCGGCGGATTGGAGTTACTAGTTGTGAGTCTGTACAGTGTCGTACTGCACTTGCGCTCTATAAACTAATCCTACATAAAGTCAGGCACAGTCTTAAGCCATGGCTACTATCACTAAACTATGACGAAGCAGACAAAGTTTTCCTATCTATTTCGTACATTATTATCTATGGAATAGAAACATAAAATTATCTGTCCAAATTGCTAGAAGGATCGCGCGACCTTTCTTTATCAGTGCCTACCTACGCATTTTATCAGTGTATTTGGTAATGCAACTAACCTAATATATTTGTGTGTCTAATGCTTTGATAAGAAACTCATTTAAATTACAGATTTACATTCAAAAAGCTGTCACTTAAAAATACATAAATCACCAATTTTACTTCTCGTTGTCATTAGTAAAAGAAAACAATTGACGTTTTATTCAAAGACTAATTATTTTCAAGTAATTTAGGGACGAGAAGTAAAGCTGGTCCTTTTCCCCGCATAGGACCAAATATCTTACCTTTAGGTACTCTTTGCTTGGCTTGGGAGTAGAACATGAGGTACAGGCCAGAGAACGGCGCGTCTCTGGCTAGAGTTGGGCCCAGGCCACATGACAGGCCACGGAATCCCTCTGCTTTGTAAATGGCCTTCAGAGCACCACCCAAGCTGTTGTATTTGTACACTCCAGATTCGTATCTGAGGAAGGAATAAAATTTCAAATTATATATTGATGTTTAAACAGTTATAATTCTTAGTTTCTTGAATTGATAGAGACTTTCCATTGTTAGCAAATAGTATCCTCAGAAAAGGCCAGAAAGGTGTGGTACATATACGTCGCAGTCGATAAAGGTGACCAGACAAGAAATTTCCAAATGATTAACATATAAAGCGTAGGTACTATGTTTATTAAAGTACAACGTAGAAACTCCCGACTGCGCTGTAACCTCTGATTACCATAGCTATTGTTTACAGGTGACCTAAACGTTGAACATGCGTCTAAATAACGTGCATCAACCACGAGGTGCAACACGTAATCGTAATCGGGTACTCATTTGGGGACAACGTACGTATAATTAGGTACAAAGATGATTACTGATTGTGAAGTGCTCAATAACGACAGGTGGGCTCACACAGATGACGTCATAGACCAACCTACCGACAGTAATCACTAATTAGTTCGACGTAATGGAATAAAACGCGATTAAAAGGTAATTGGGATATTTTGGCAAAGGTGATTTTGATAACATTAATGATTATTTCAATTCACAATCGGTATTATCAAATACAATGACTTTACATTTACTAGAAAACAGATTAAAAGGTATAAGCATATTTTTTTTGGGAGTTCTTTCAATAATGTACGTAGATAATTATGCCTACTAAACCATCTAAATATAGTTGCCCGGTATTTAAACAGTTTAATAGTTACAGAAAATCTAATATTGAGTAAGTAATGAAGTGGCAATATTTAACAATCAACAAGAGAAAATTAAGCTAAGAACTCAACATACTATTTTTAACATAAATCAGCTTTTAAAAACAGAAATAACAAGACTAATAAATTCTATGACAACTTAGACTCACCTAGTTTTAATCACAGTAATGGGTATTAAAGCAACGCCACTCATGGTCCTTGCGACGACTCCTAACGTGATAGCTTCCAAAGCGCTCAAGTCGCCCTTGGTCTTTCCCATCTTGGCTTTGAGCCAGTGCAGGGAAGAGAAGTAAATTCCCACTCCGGGAACGCAGCGAGCAATAGAGGGCACCATACCCCGCCATAGCCCAACTATTTGTTCTTGCCGGATGATGTTGGTGAAGATTGTTATCATCCCGGGTTGGATTCGGCTACTGTAAAAGGATTTAAGGTTAATTGGTGATAGAACATTCAGATCTAAAAGTATTGATTATATCTTGATTGTTTACTAAGGATAGAACAGGAATGCTTCAAGGCACAACATGGGCCCTAAGATTTTTCCAAGTTTTGGTTTAAAGCACCTTCATCGTTACTGAAAGTCAGACTTGAGTGCAGTCATTGATAATTTTTCTAGGTGATTGGAAATAAAATAAACGAAATCGCTTGTTCATCATTAATTAATAACTGTACAGCGTGTGTTGCCGATTTGCACGCGCCTGGGTCGCAAAAACGCGGCCTTAGATATAGCTATTTGAGAGAAATAAGATAATGAGAGGCTAAACTAATTAAAATCTGTATCGTTTCAAATATTATTAAAATAATTACCAATAATTATATAACAAAAGATTAAACTATGCTGAACCTTCGTGAATATTTGTGAAACTTGAACATGGAAAAAGATAGGTCATTAGCAGTTTAAGGAAACATTCTCAGACGAAACGCAGTCGCTATCAATGTCAATGTTAGGGATTCTATGTCCAGTGTTAATAATAATTACATGACAACTATTTTACAATGTACCTACAATAATCAAATTAATGAAACAGCTAATCAGTCATTGGTCACTGCTCGTGCCTACCTACCTACTTCTGTTTCGTAGCAACAAGATATATCGTCAGTTGTTATCTAGGAGTGAACTTATTTTTCTGTGTTTTTTTGATGATTACTATTTACTTGTTACTGTGTCACGTTGATTCTTCTGTTACTATGGAGAAAAAGGAGTCTTTTGGTTTTATTTTACTTATCTAGAACCAAGTTGAGTTTACGTTTACGAAGCATAAGACTGGTCTTTTGTGGCAAAGATTGGAAGCCTATATGTACTACCTTATCTGCCATGAAGATGAAGTTTAAGCTCAGAGTGTTTCTGATATTTATCTGAGATATTATATAATTTTATATGACTTACTTGACAGTCGCCGCAACAACATGTTGAGTGGGGTTCTGTAGACGAGTCTTCACCAAATCAAGCGGCTGGAATAGTATAGTACTGAAGGTCCCGGAGAAAGAACCGGCGAGAAATGCCTTGATCACCGGGTGGTACTATAAGCAATAATATTATCTATGTTAGCATTATAAGTTCCTTCAATCAGAAGCGCAAGATACACTTTGACCCTCACACGGGTCTTGAATGAGGTAACTTCGTGATAAAATGTGTCTATCTTAGAGTTTTATAACTTACGTTTGCCACAATATCCATTCTGGGTTAAAGTCAAATCCTTTTTAGTTGACAAGAAAATATCCTTTGTCAGGTAATATCTTTGGAATATACTCCGAACTTGTAATATTCAAAGTGAAATAGCCAATGACAGAGAGAGCTTTTGAATCGAAAGAGATTCAAGTAGAAATCTAGATCGTATCCGAGTAGTCTGAATAGTAAATAGGGTTGATACGGTACATCAGAACAATGGTCATTTTTTGCAACACCTCGCTTGTAAAATGCATGTATGCTGGCGCCAGTACGAATTTTAAAAGAAACGTAAAAAACGCTAGAAATGCGTTCACAGAAAGTTTGTAGCACTTGTGAGTCCACTTTCAAAGACACTGGATTAACTTAATTAGGAGAAAGAAAATCACGATCGATGAATTTAGCCATGAGGACTAAACAGAAGAGAACTGAACAAAAACTGTATTGCACCGACAAAAGTAAATGAATCAGGGCGATACGTTAGACGCGCACACTGGTAGGTCGGTTAACGAACACTGAGCGAATCGAATATAGTGCGGGGCGATTATAAGCGATCATTTATATGAGTCGTTATCAGTGGCAGACGAGGGACGTGGACATTGCGGGTGAGCAGAGGTGGAAGGTCGAGCTCAGCACCCCACATGATAATAAGTATCCGTGCCTACTGACTAGGGGGTAACGAGTAGGTCCGATAACGTAGGGTCGGCACTGGAAAGATAATGCAACTGGCAATGCAGTTAACTTAGCAGATACAGTATTTGTTTGTGAGTATTTCAACGATATTGTTGCAAACGTTATGGTGGGACCAATCAAGTACCGGTCTAAACATAGCTTTACCATGATGACCCTGATTTGTAAATTGGCTTTAATAAATATGGCATTTAAGGGACTTTTAACCAAAACTGCAGGGAGCTCCTAATCCGCTCATAATCTCCTCAAATATCAGTTTCATAAGAATGGAGAATGGAGGTACCAGATACTAATACACTATAGTAGAATATAATATTATTTGTAAAAGAACTTACGGACAGAAAATCACCACACGCAACGCTTAAATTGTTAACCATCACAAAATACACAAGAATGTAACAACCACACACTCAAAGACATATAACTTGAAAACACGAGCACAAGTCTATTTATATAGTTTCTGTACTACGTATTGAAAAGAGGCGTGCAATAATTATCAAAGTGACACTACGATAATACTTAGATAATTATAAAATAATAATTAAGTATAACGTATAAAATAAGTCACCACATCATGCGTAGGAAGTTTAATGAAAAACAAGTATATACCTACGTAATATGCGTATTTAATTTATTTGCGATGCGATAGATTGATAAGTCGATGTGGGGTCTTGGCTTATCGTGATATAAATGAGTAGGCAAAGTAAAATATAAATAGATGGTGAGATATTGACTACAAGGACCTTTCTTTAATTATTGGGTACGAAAGAGCACAAAAAATGTAATGCTTTAATAAATTATAATTATCTATTTTACATTTTAAAGTATCCGAAATAAATGTTTACGTGTAAATTGACTCTGTACCCTGGCCTTTTGATAGTTTTCACCTTGCGTTATTTAAGTTAGTCTCTACAAAATTAACAAATATAGTCAATTTTGCATTTCTAAGAAAAGGGAATCAATAAGCAAGCCAGACTATGTAGTAGTGGCAGACTCTTAAGTATTAAGTAATGATTTTATAATACATTTGCCTTGTCCAATATTTACATCGAAAAAGTTGATGCAATATATTGTTTTAATTTCGGAATGCTAAAACGCGTTTGATAAAGTTAAGTGTTTAATTAAAATACATTAAATGAATGTAAAGTAGACTAGGCTAGTAAGGGATCAGTTCAAAGGTGGCCAATGTTTAATTCAGTATTTCAACACAATAAAATTAAGAATTAGTGCTAAAAAGACTAATTACAGTTTTGTTAGTGATTGGGGTTCCTCAAGGAAGTGCCTTAGGGCTCATACAATTAAGGTGTATGGTAAAATTGCAATAAAAATTCAATTAGCAGAAATATGTTTTTTTTTGTGTTATCTAATAATAAATCATTTTAACAAGGTGCTCAATGATAATAAATGCTATAATTACATATTTTTATCATTACAAGGCTGTCTGCTGCATAAGTCAGGCCAGGGTAGGATTGAAAGCAAATATTAAGAATGCTATCAAAAAAGTATTTAAAAATATTAGAAATAAAATATAAGATTTGTTGTTTGTGTCACAAAACTTCAATAGTGAAATAAATTAAAGATATTTTAATTATTTTATGTTTAATTCGTTTTCAAAGGCAGGCAAAAGCAAGGCTAGTGTGTTATTCAATTTATAATTTACTTACTAAACATAGTGGCAAAATAAAAAAACAATTAGGATTTCACAGTGACTACATACTTGACCGAATCATGTATTATAAGTCAGCGCAAAACTAAATTTTTAATTTCCTTTTAAGGCAGATACTACTGTTTTCCTCTTACATAGTACCTAAGGAAATTGTTACTTATTTTAAATTCACATACTACCATCCTTAGTTCTGAAGACAATTAAGCGCTTGTTTAAATATGGCATGATAATGAAATCATCAAAATGGTCTGAACAAATAAAAAGAGGCGATCAAAGGCCAGTGACTTGACTCTGTTCATTTTTCTTATCAGATTGGACACCAAATAGGCCTTCACAGCAAGATGCTAAGAAGAACTTATTTAAGTTTAAAACAAAAAGTTCTATCATGTTATTTTAGGCCTGGCTTCCAAAAGCATTTTTTTTTGCGAATTGGAATTCTGTTCATTGCTTTTTGGCTGTCAACAAAAGTGGGTGGTATTGGACTACTATTAAAACTGTATTTTGTTCGTTTTATTGGGTCAACTAAAGCGTTTTTATATGAAATTTTTATTTTGAAATGCCTGATTTTCTTTTTTTTTATTTAATTAATTCTCATTGTTTGGAAAGCCTCATGATCAATATTATAATTAACTATGTTTTTAGTTTGTTCTAGCAAATGCATATCTCAATGTACATTAAGATATGTAAATATAATATGCACATATAGGTAGATAATCATTACAGGTATTCCAGTAATTAGTTGAGTTATGACTAAACAAAGATTGTGAATGAATGTTTCTTTTACCAACTTAGTGAGCGATGTTAGTGTTATCTACTAATCCAGATAGGTATTAAGGTTTCTTAAATAAAAAAAAGTAGTGAATGAATCTTTGTGGTTTCATTTATATTAGGAAAAACACGCGACTTCTTCCTGATAAGGTCATAAGTACATAGAGGACACTTTATCTGTGAGACAAACAACTCCGCAGGGGGCCACTTACGTCGCTATCAGTAGAGTTCTGCAGGTCAGGCGTTGTGTCGATCGCCCATCCATTAGAAAATGCCGATGCCGATTGCGACATACTTATTATTTACCAATGTAGAGCCAAAATATTGAGCCGTAACCTCACTAACATTTTTACGTTTTTGGCGCTTAGATAAGAAGTGTGCAACGTTGTAATTGGTTGCTTTTAATTCCACTGTGACTAATCATTCTTCTAAGGACACATGCCGACCAGATTATCAACTGATAATAGTTAAAAACAAGATTAATAGTTTATCATGTTAACATCTACTTGTTCTCAACTGCATTTTTTATTATTCTTATCAGCTGTTTTTCTTTATGTGTTCAACCAATGGTGAAACGAGATGTAGTTTGTTTTGACATTATAAGTCTTCGACTTGCCAAAGAAAACTTACTGAACCACACTGAAGTCTGACGTTGACATCGCGAGATTGTGACGGTGACGGTCGTGAATTTGTGATTGCGAATATTGCGTTCAAAAATAAGAAATAATATTTTCGTTCATATCTTTTTTATCATCATCAAAAGTATGGATAAATCTAATTCTTTTCATCTTTATATAAATCAATTACTCCACTGCATTGTGAGAGAGAATAAAAATTTAGGCCTCGTAATGGTAACAAAACCCCGAGAGCTTTCAGCTTGAACTCCAAAATCGTTTCGAGTGCTAAGGAAGCTCAGTGGACGAATACAACGATGGATTCGTGGAAGCTGTCCATACGACAAGGTATAAGTTTTTCAAGACACATAAAGCACAGAAGAATAAAAACAAAAAACCCCTCTGATCATACTCTCAAGCTCATGAGGGAACGGCGTGAGATGAACCTGCAGTCTTCAGACGAGGCATGGAAATACTGGCAGCTCAATAGACGGATCTCTAAATCCTTGAAAAGCCACGTCCGCCGCTTTAATATCGACCGTATTAAAAATGCAATTGAGGCAGAATAAAGGCTCCAAGGTTTTTTGAGATCTGATCCAAGAGATCTGGCTATTTTATGGGCCAGTAAACCCGTGGTAAATCTAGCGAATAACCTAAGTGCTCGACTGACCCGACACTATTCCGAAGACATCCTGGACATAAGCCTGTATGAGATTAGGATGGCTCTTAAACAGCTTAAAAACAACAAGGCACCGGGTGATGGTGGAATTGCGGCCGAACTAATGAAAGCGGGTGGAAAACTGGTACTTGGATCTCCAGAAGCTATTTGATTCCGTCTACTCGAGGGGAAAACTCCACAGGCATGGTGCAGGGGTGTGGTGTTACTCTTCTTCAAAAAGGGCGCCAATGCCCGGTTGAAGAACTATAGGCCCATCTGACTCCTAAGCCATGTCTACAAGTTGTTTTCAAGAGTCATCACGAATCGTCTCACGCGCAGTTTTGACTATATACAGCCTCCCGAACAAGCCGGATTCCGAAAAGGCTTTAGCACCGTAGACCACTTACATACGCTGCGATATGTTATACAGAAGACCGAAGAGTACATCCTGCCTTTCTGTTTAGCGTTTGTGGACTACGAGAAAGCCTTAGATTCGATCGAGACTTGGGCTGTACTGCAATCTTTTTAAAGATGCATAATTGACTATTAGTACATCAAGGTGTTGAAATCTTTGTACAAAAATGCAACTATGTCAGTTCGACTTCAGGACCAGACCTCGGAACCTTACCTTCTGCAGCAAGGTGTGAGACAGGGAGATGTCATATCTCCAAAACTGTTTACCGCTGCACTGTAAGATGTCTTCAAGGTTCTGGACCGGAGAGGGATAGGCATCAACGTCAATGGCGAGTACTTCATTCACCTTCGACTTGCCGAACATTTAAGTTTATGCATAAAATATGGGACTCGGCCTTCACAAAACTGAGGCCAAAAAATGTAGGTACTTTTGCCTTCTTTAAAAATAAAAAAAATGCCCCCCCGTATCGCTATGTTACCTACCTACCAACTGTAGTTAAGTAGCGGAATATTTTGCGCAAGGTTATCGTTCTGCCCTCTCTACAATGAGAAGTCTTGATGATAACACGCCACTGGGGGTATGACTTATTATAATGAGAAATGGACATGAATATCACGTGATAAGTCTTTTGATTTGAACGAGCTATAAGTGCATTCGCACTGGTGAAACATTCAAACGGCTCGGTCGTCTTCCAGTCTTACCCGATGCACCTGAATACCAGTATTTTACATGGAGCCACTGCTTAACTGATCTTCACAACCCAGTTCGTACTGGGTAATACGATACCCCTTGGTAAGACTGGTTGTCAGACATTCGGGCCACCAGTAACAACTGACAAAGATATACAAATAACAGCCAGGGGCTTAACGTGCTTTCCGAACACTTATAGTCATCTCTTTTTGAGTCATATTACAAATTCTCTCCTACTCTAGTACGATAAGTAAAAATTAATTCTGACGACATTTACTCAATCAATTTTATTCAAGAAACCAATCAAGTATAAAAATACATACAAGTAGTTACTAAGTAGTTAAGTACTTTAGATACTGTACATAGTTCACAAAGGCAGCTTATTATTTAGCAACGAGGCATGTTTGCACATTATGGGCGTTGCTCAGAGATAATGAATATGACATTCATAATAATATATTTTGTTTAATAATTAAAAGTTATTATTAGCAAATTAATGAAATTCATGACGTAGTCTGCTAAATTATTATAGAGCAGATAGCATTGTTTTTTCATAGAACAATGACGAACTGCTAGAAAAAAGATGTCACACCATGTTTCCTGCTCATTATCTAATCGTAAAGTAGGTAGTGTAGGTACCCTTATCTTGACCCATAACATGAAGTATCACATGATGAGCTCTTGACCTATTATGAACATGAAAGAAAAACTTCTTAATGACTGGGTGTATGATTTTGAACCAGATTTTTACAACCTTGCCCTTAGTACTTATTTTTTATAATAATGAGTAAAATTTCCATGTTTTAGACAAGCATTTATTTTTTATTTGCGATGTGTTTGCTCTTGGCTCTAGTCTAGGTCAGAGATGACAGAGACAAAGTCGATGATGGTACGAGCTTACCCAGAAGAAGCCTGTTCACTCTAAACTTTAAAGAGATTAGGGTTGTAAGCGTTTGGAAACACAGACGCAGGCAGAGAGTTCCACTCATTTGCTGTGTGTATTAAGAAAGACGTTTGAATACGCTTAGTGCGCATTGGTGGAATAGCAATAAGGTAGGGATGGTAACTTGCAGTGCGTCTAAATGTCCGATGGTAGAAGGGGGCCGGTGGGATTAGGTCGTGGAGTTCTTGGCCACACTCACCGAAGACCAACAAGCAGGCAACCTTGCGACGATGAGCCAAGAGGTGAAGCTTGGCATCCACCAATTTTTTGCTCTGCGCTCCACCGAGTCAAGCGCGGCAAGCTGTTATGTAGCTGAGCCATCCCAAAGGTGGCTGCAATACTCCGTGCAGGATCGGATTTGTGCTTTATATACTGTTAACAACTGTCCAGGGCCTGAAGTATCGATTCACTCTATTTAGGATGCCCTGATTTTTAGCCGCAGTTTGGGCTTTGTACACAATAGATTCATTGAAATTTCAGATATGCCCCATCTAGATTGTTTTTATAACGCTATAAAAATAAAACAGTAGGTACCTACTATTATTTTTAAAACCACTATTATACAATCCGAGTACTAATTGCTATAGTATTTTGTTCAGGCGATTTGAAGTCAAACGCTTCTGAAAATAGTAGCAAGCAGTGGCGGTTTAACCCGGCGGGAGTGTGGCGGGGTGTAGCATACCCCACCAATTCTTTTTGCTGGCGTACATTTTTATTATTGTAAGTTACGTGTTAGCGTCTTCGCGTAGCTGGAGCTGAGGTTGTGCAGGAAGGCACAGTGGCATGATCGAAGTGTAGCGTCAGCCGGCGTTCGAGATACACACGAGTATATGTACGTGGGGTATGTGACACCCCGCCACATAGTTTACGTGTACTTTTAATCATAACATTCTTACATTTAATTTTATTATTTCTTGTCTTTTTTAGGCTTTTGACAAATATGGGTGAAGACAATAGGGAAAATAGACTTAGGCCTATGTTATACGATCTATTAGAAAATTCTTCAGATGAATCGAGCAAGGCCATTTGTCTTGAACACGCTTTTTTTTCCTGCAAAAACGGTGCTAATTCTGAATCTAGTTCTTAATGATAACTTTAGTTATTTTAATGTTTTTTTATTCAAGAACTCTTGTTCTTTATGTCTTTTAGAGTTTTATTTTGTTTAATTTAGTAATATTTGTTTATTTTAATAGGATTGATGCTTCTTATCGAAGACTGTTTTGATTTGAAACTTAAAATTTGTCCCTGAACTTTGGTAATAAAAACTATTAAAATATAATAATATGACTAAGTTTTTCATATAAATATAAGTATAGGGATTGTGTTTTAATAAATAAAATTAAAATTTCAACTAGTTTATGATTATTATAATCATATACAGGCAGTTTAGTTTACGGGCATGTCATACCCCGCCACATGCTCGATGAAATATTTTGTCACCACACTCCCGCCGGGTTAAATAAAATAAATATATCTTTGTGCGTATATTCAGCGTAGGCGTTTAAGTTTTGTAGACATTTTACATCGTTCAACGAGCACATCCTCTGGGCCAACGCCAGATAGGAAGGTTACTATTACTTAGTTGCTATCTTTCGTTATTATATCTAAAATAATATGGGTGAGTTCACTCTCGGAAGTATATTAAAGTTCATGTCTCATTTACATTTACACTTCTGACTAGTGGCGTAGGCACCTTGGGTGGCACCCGGTGCGGAAGTTGGTGGTGTCATCCCGTAGAAAGTTAAAAACAATACTTAAATTTTATATGATAAACGTCATATCATTTAAAATTACATTGAAAATAACTTAGACACAAGAAAAATATATTTATCTTATAATTAAAATCTCATCTTTCTAGTTTTGACAGCTGTAAACTGGGAAACAACTTCTTCAAAATAAAATTTTTGAATTTCCTCGCGTTCTATGGCTAATATACCAAGATTGCTAATCTGCGATTACCATTGTTGCAGTTTTTTTTATAAATTTTAGTATACTGAAACTCCTCTCACATGGAGCAACGGGCGTGCAATCATAAGATTAGGAAGAGATTTTATAAAATGCCATTCTACGATTCTACAATAAACTTTTAAAAGTCTATAGATAGCCAATCACGTTATAAGTTAATTTTAACCCCATTGAATGCCGTTTTCATCAATTCATCAAATAGTCATTAATGGGATTTAATGAACCTATGAGGGTTGTATTCATGGTTTGAATGATTATAATTCTTTCGTTGCAAATCATATTTTGTTCAACATACTGCCTGCCACTGACTGGCAAATTGCAAAAACGTAAGAAAATTTGAATTTTGCGGGCTGCCCTGTCGCTACCACCTTCACCCAATTTATTTGGAGTTGGACCAGCATGTCTTCTTTTACCATACTTCTCTATTAGGTACTCGTCATCTCAACAGAGTATCAGACACCTCCTTTACCTAGCCATTATATATCATGCTTCACAAAGTCCATCAATCATTTCTTTGGTCTTCCTCTACTGTTATAGTCATCCACATTCATATGTGCACGTGCAAAAACGCCTTGTGGCCGATATCGTTGAAATAAATGCGTTTACTTTCTTTTTCCATCAAGACCCGGGTCTTTAATGTTTTTATACATAATATGGCATAACACAACGCGCCTGACATATTTAACTCAGCTGATATAAGAACTATCGATGAAGAAGTAGTAAAATATGCAATAGGCTCAGCGCAGACAGAACGGAGCGCAGCGGAGAGGATTTTATTAACGCACTTGAAAAGAAACTTTAAAATTATTAAAATAAAGTGACACAAAAATGCTCGCGCGTCCTCGAAGAAACGCGGGAATCCCCGCGCGGCGTCGAGTCGGCGCCCGCGGCGTACGCGTACTTTCAGTGTTGTCACCGAATTTAAAGAGGAAGGATATTTGATATTTTACTTACCTTAAACATATGGTTAAGCGTTCCTCAACAGAAATGGTTGAACGAAAATGAGTGGTCTTCTTTTGAATATAATTATGGACGTAACATAAGCACACATAACGTTTTCATAATCCATTTTATAGTAATCGTAAAACAAAACTCCTTTCGATGGTAAAGTCGTACACAGTGTATTAAATTCACCAAAACTACACGTTTCTTGCCAACATTCCTCGACCCATATTCTTCGTCTGACTTTCTGACGCCTTATTTTATTAACATGTTCTTCCATTTCTTCTTCTTCCGTCAAAAGCACAATTATAATCATATCCCAGTCCACCATCGTTGACGAACTTTCGCGACAAACTGTAAATATTTACTGTAGAGTGGTAACCCAGAACGGTTTACTTACGCAGGCTCGCGAGGTCGCGCGCAATCTCGAGCATACGCGATCCGTAAAGAAAATGCTCGAGACCGCGCGGGGATTACTCCTCTCTGTCTGCGCTGACCCATAAGGTTATAAGTTGATGTATCTCGTCTATAACCTAATCTTGATCGACCACGGTGATTCAGTGTACCTAGTCAGTAAGGTCGTAGTCATAGTGAGATTACATCGATCGTTGGTAGGTAGCTACCTAGTTCATTAACTTCTGTAAGCATTAGCATTGAGGGCAGGTCTTAAAACATCTTTCAGCACAATGATAGATTGTCACATGAAACCAGATATCCGATAGATCGAAATTGGGCACCTACGTAAAGGAATTACGTATAATTAAAACACTATTTAGTTTACTTAAATTTTATTATTCTACGTACTTCCATAAAGCATAGTAAATACTTCATGAAACTTACACAACTAGAATTACACGTCATCGTCAAATATATACGTAACTATACGAAAATATAGTATAGAATGTTTATAAAATCATTAATCACAGTGTGTACTAACATTCTAAATTTATATGGAATGATTAATTTTAATCTTTTAATAAATAATAATAAAAAAATAGAAGGAAACCCTGATTTTAAGTCAAAAGCGATTATACATATTTGTTAGACACCTTTTAAAACATATACATAGATTCTCAACCCCTATGGAGTTCGAAGGCACAAGTATTACTATAAAAGAATTTGTAATTCTAATAATTGTACTGTTTTAATAACATTTATTATTAAAAAAAAAATGTGTGTCGATATTGGCACAATAATTTGAACATGCTGACAAACGGAACCGAAACATTTATAAAAAAAAAAAAACAACCATTTAATATCAAAATGCTAGCCGACTTAAACTTATTAAATATAAACTAACGTTCATTAAACGGCACAAAGTTCTGGAATGGTACTGCGGAATGATTTTTTCCCATAAATGGTTAAAATTTTAAATGAGTGCGTCATTGGCACAAGGCTCAGTCCCGAAGTAGTAGACTACACTTAAGTATCGCTACAAAGTCGATATCGCAACAATATCGGCATCGCTACAATATCGGTATTGCTACAATATCGGTATTGCTACAATATCGGTATCTCCTGTACCACAAAAATCTGTGATGGAAGGACAATATCAAAACTACCAAGTAAGTTCAAACCTTATAGTTGCAGATATAGGCAAAAACAGAGATTCGAAAAAAGAGATTTTTACAAGGTTTGTCCCTTTTATATTCTAAAATTAAGTCATTTGAATCTAATAAGTACTGCACTAAGCATAATTTATTTTTTTGTATGTTTTCAGGGATGATTTTCACCAAGAAATCTCATCAAATTCTTAAAGTACGTCTTTATTTTTTTCTTTCAACTTCGTCGAGTCAACACACTGTGCGTATTTTCCCATCGTATTTTTTTTTTCTATAAAAGTTAAATAGACACAAGATATAGACGACAAATTCTAAAACATTTATAAATATAAGTTTGAATAAACTATATTTAATATTATTACAAGTCAAATGTTGGTTTTCTTAATTTATTCCTGATGCAAATCATCCCTATCCAACAAATATCGGGTGTACGTTCAGGTTGAAGGCAGACCACACTGACGACACTCCACAATGATCGCTGAACACCGATGACAAACAATCGAGATTCAAGTGAGAAAGCGCCTAAGTATGGGAGGAGTGACGTTGTATGTGGTTTCACCTTTCTGACTGGAGTTTACATGTGCCTCGTGTTTCCGAAGTTGATGCCGCTCTGAGTGGCTCCCTTGTTGGATCCGTACTGCAGTGAGATGACTCCTTGACCGGCCCTCAGCTGTTCCTCCGAGAAGTTTCGCACGTTCTTCTCAGATTCCTTGGGTCCTATCGAAGGCTTGCCGTAGTTGCCAGCCTGGAATATAAATTGTAATAAGTTAGTTATTTATTCGAGGAAAGAGTCATTGCTTAGCTATTTTTGTTAAAGGTTTTGGTGTGATTCGTACGGTATGGTTGTCTACTATTGCTATTTGGACAGGGAGCGAGGCCGACTTGTTGGTGAATATTTCTGAAAATATTTCGTGCCTTTACGTATAAGCCTGAAATCGACAACCCGTCTTGAGAAAGCTTGGTGATCAATACTCGTGCCTTTTCTGTATGATAAAAAGGGCTTATGTTTAACATAACACCAGATAAAGTAAATATAACCTTAAAAAACATTTTTATACTGCCTAAAATAGTAAATGATCACCAGAAATAGTAAATGATCACCAGAATTAAAAACCTGAAAATCACAGCTCCGAACTAAGGCGTAGTCGACGGAGTCCCGCGTAGCGGGCTCCTATTTCTCTCTGCAGGGTTTAAAGTAACCTAACACGAAGGGGATGTCGGGGTCTTAGTTCGCTCGCTCCGCTCGCTCACTAGACCCCGCCATCCCCTTCGAACCTAACCTGTCCGAGTCGGGGTGCCCAATATCCCGAGCTCGCTTTGCTCGCACTTGCTTCCTAAGTTCTTCTTGCCACAAAATTTGGTGATCATTTACTATATTTGGTGATCATTTACTATATTTGGTCTTTGAATACAATTTTTTTGGTGTTTAGTATTTTTTTTTGGGTAACGTAGCTTAGGATCTCAAAGTATTTTTTGGTGCTCATTATATTTAATCCCATAAAAAGCCTTCGACTAACAGTGGGACGGTAACAGGCTGGTATTATTTATTTCATGCAATTGTATTGAAAAAAAAACAATATGGCAGAGTTAGTCCCGAACATCCTAATAATTGTCTCACGCCAAAAGATGCATGTGTAGGGTAGGACGAAGAGGTTGCTTAAAAGACATCATATTTGACAACACTATGACCTACCTTTCTACCAAGTGACTGCAGACAGATAACAACAGAGTTGAGGTTCTGCCTCTCCCACAAGTCGACAGTCTGGAACGTCTCCTGTGCCGGCACACCCAGAGTCTTGGCGGCCTCGAGGAACGCGTTTATGTTCTCCATGCACTTGAACGCCATCTTAGAAACATTCACCTTCTTCACCATGTTTGGCTGAATGTCGTTCACCAGCCTGTAATAGGGAGAAAAATATTTGTGAGTGGTAAGCTAAATATATAAAATCACGCGACGCTATGTTCGCAAGTACACGCTAATTTTAGGAACCACCCGACTGATTGGTTGGTTCCAGCTTGAAAGATAGGATAGTTTGGTTCCGATAGGTGGCGCCGCCGAGCGAAGCAGGCACCCTGCTTCGCTGGTCGCTAGTATACTATAGTTTATATTGGGCGTTTGGTACCCAGACTCCTTATTTGGTAGTCAACTTGTATTATTATGTATTCTGTGGTAGGAACTAGATTTACGAAATCTGTACGCCCCAGTCTGACACAGGGCAATTTTTCCTGTCTCAGTTTTTTCTTTCTTTTAAAAAAAAACATTGCCCCACACTAGGAATTTCTCCTGTGTCGTGAGTGCGGTTACAATTATTTAAACTCGTATACACAAACAGCCAGACCTTGAACATCTATCTGTAGGCCATTCAAATATTTGTTCCGTGTGGAGATCGAATCCGCGACACGCAGCGCAGCAGTCAATCGCTCAACCATTTCGCCAACCGTGAAACCGTTTTGGTTGTACAGAACCCTGATTGAGCGAATCTAACTGACTTTTGGCCAGTTTTTATAAAATGAAATGAAAAATTATTGACAATGTAACTAAACATTCAGATTCAGACGTAGACCGTAATAAGGAAATCATGTTTATTCGAAGTCATTTTCAGGATAAAATAACTCTTGTGGTTTCATCCCATTGAGTAGAGCGCAATGCGGCTAAAGTAGATAAACAGGAATATAGTATATCGAATAGGTACCTACTAAGCTATATTATAATATGTAGTACCTAGTAGGTTTATTAAAACCACATAACATACTTGCTTCGCCACGTGACCTACAATACAGCGATGACGGAGTTGTATGCTCCATTTATGAATTTACGGGGAACCCTGCGTTACCAGGCTCGATGACCTACTTAAGTGATTGAAGTAATATCATACAGTTCCAATATTGAGCTACCAAGTTTGTACAGTTGTATTCGACCTTGGGCCAAAATTTCTGCCATTTTCAACCACGATACTTCCAAGGCGACTCGTAATCCTATTTATCAATAACACGTTTTAAACGTATTGTGAGAGAATGTTAGTACTAAAGTGTAACTGTTTTTTTTGCCAATAAAGACTTGGAATAGCCGTAAAGAGCGAGATGGATGACTGATCTTAACTCAGAGACGTGAGCCGTCGTCGTTTGGTTGCCATGCAAATGCAATAGCTAGAACGGGCAGATTCTGTCTGGCAAACGGTACCAAGCTCTAACATAAGTATTTACGCTAACTTTAAGACACATCTATCTTTAACCGTTTAACGCATAAGATTTACTTTTACATGAGACTAAAGATAAAGCTCCTATGATTTAGGTGGTATGGATTTAGGTGATAAAAATTGGTTAATTAGGGTTCCGTACCCAAAGGGTCAAACGGGACCCTATTACTGAGACTTCGTTATCCGTCCGTCTGTCACCAGGCTGTATCGCATGAACCGTGATATAGCCAGTTGAAATTTCTACAGATTATGTTTTTCTGTTGATGCTTTAACAACAAATCCTAAAAACAGAATACAATAAATATTTAAGGGGGGCTACCATACAAAAAAGAATTTTTTTTTGCTCGTTTTTATAATAATGGTACGAAACCCTTCGTGCGCAAGTCCGACTAGCACTTGGTCGGCTTTTTTTTTATTTTATTGACTGACAGCCATTGTAGTGTTTATCAAACTGGTGTACGTAATTTCACGTTCATGGCGCGTATTTTACGTAGAAGGGTAGGAAGATGGTAGGATCGGATAATTGGTCATTGGATTCACCCCAAGACTGACAGCTTAACCTAACACGATGACTTATTTTTAAAAAAGGAAGATGCTGGCGAACTCGATTGCGCAATAAATCACGAAATACGTTTAGTTCTAAACGAATTTACATTATTGTTCGCTAGGGTAGCCCGCAAAATACTCGTGAAGTCGTGACGTATATCGACAGACTGTATAATTCCATTGTTTTGAGTTTTCACTCCTGCCGGCATTCCTTGAGCCTTATGACTGCATCTGTTTTTTTTTTTGAAGTGAATCTTCTTATGCGATTTTCAACAAGTTTGCGTTAAACGTTTAACGCAACCATGAAGGGGGAATAGAAAGAGACAGAGCGAGAGTGAATGCGTGGAACTCGAACGCATGCGTGTAGTATTACGAAGTTTCACTTCTTCCGCGCGGAGGGACTCCACACACTATTTTTTTTTATGTTAATCTCTTTAATGGACTTATGGCGCAAGTGGGTCCTAGCCCCTTAGGGAAATCTGATTGACTACAGGCCTCTACGATTAGGAGTAGCTTAATAGAGGTAAGAAGGAAGGAGGTAATTGTAAATCTCCATATGTTCGACGGAGTCTGCTGTGACGGACCCCCTTTTTCCCAAAAATTATAAGTTTTATATTCTTTTAATCTTTTTTACTAGGCTCTAATATGCTATAGAAACCTAGCTTTTGAATTAAATTAGTAAAATTAGCATATTGAGAACTCCGTCGAAATAAGGGTTAAACGTTTAACGCTACCATGGAGGGGGAATAGAAAGACACAGAGCGAGAGTGAATGCGTGGCACTCGAACGCATGCGTGTAGTATTACGAAGTTTCACTTCTTCCACGCGGAGGGACTCCACGCACAATTTTTTTTTTGTGTTATACTCTTTAATTGACTTGTGGCGCAAATGGGCCCTAGCCCTTTATGGAAATCTGATTGACTACAGGCCTTCACGATTAGGAGTAGCTTAATAGAGGTAGGTACTCACTTGCACAAAATGGTTCCGTCCTTAAGCACTTCGTAGAAGTTGTCCATGTCCCCAGAGGTGTTGGTCGGCTCGCCGATTATAGCGTTGATCCATTCCAGGCACTCCTGCGCAAGCTCCTCGCTGTATTTGCTGTTAATCTGCAAACAAAAGATAATATTAGATATTATTTTAATTAACTACGCATATCTTTGCCTTGCTGGGAAAACAGTCGGAACAATGGCAATTTTGCAAAGATTAGTCCGGTCAATATAGACATTTGAAATAACAAAAATTCCCGGAGAGGCAAATATTGGTGGAGAGTTGGGGTTTACCATTACAAATAAAGTTTCAAAAATCCCCATCGATCCTATGTTTGCTACAAAAGTTATTCGGTGTCATAGATCAAAAATTGAGGTTTTTTGGATTTTTCTCGAAAACGGTAAGTTTTATCACTTCAGACCAAGTTGTAGATCTTCAAATTTTCTACAAAAATGGTTTTCATGTTTTTTTTCCTAAGTATTACCATTACTGAGATATAGCGATTCTAAGATTCACATCATACATGCACACATTTCCACGCTACCTGTGAGGTAGTGTACTGTTAGACAGTAGAGTAGTGTTAGATAGCCCATTTACCGAGGATATATCATCACGATACGACCAATAGGAGCGGAGCATCAACCGGGTACTAATCCAGAACCCTGGCTGCTACTGAGAAATTGCTGATGGAAAAACCTAATAATACTTTGCCCGCCCTGGGAGTCGAACCCAGGACCTCATGCTAGCAGTCTACTACTGAAACAAGGAGGGTAAAATAAAACTAAAAAAATGTGTGGAGTCCCTCCGCGCGGAAGAAGTGAAACTTCGTAATCCTACACGCATGCGTTCGAGTGCCACGCATTCACTCTCGTTATTTTATTGAGCTTCTAAATATTATTTTATTGTTGTACACTTTTTATTACATAAGTTTATCGAGGTTATTCTACTCATGGAAATTGAGCGAAGGCTGGTCACACCGAAGAGTCGAATGCATGACTGTTTGCACGCCATCTTGCGTACCTAGTAGAACTACGTAGTCACGAATCTTGTAATAGCGCCATCTCTTAGTGGGTAATAGAAAATATTCCCCCTCCATTAGAACGTTAAACTTGTTGGAAGTCGCATAAGAAGTTTCACTTCAAAAAGTACGAAATTATAAACTAGATTCTTCAGTTATTGCATCGTAAAAACAGTACTAAGTTACGAGGATATTAAGTTTTAAAGGCCGTTCTAACTTCACAGAATTTATAGTTTCGTCTATGTGTATCGCACATACGTACCAGTGTTTGTGAAAAGGTTTACGATATCCATTAAAATCGACCTACTTCTACACAACATTTCTTGAAGAAAATAGCTGTCTGAAAGACGGTGTTGGGATCTAACTTGGTTTTTTGTTGTAGGTATATTACCCGGATAGGTTCAAACGAGATGCAAACAGATTGTATGTTCCAGTAATTTTATGTTTTATGTCAATTCATATTTTAATTTACTTTTGTTTAAATTTCAAAAAACTTGTTAATTTTAATTTTACTATTTCAATTCTTTTTTATCTTTACTTATATTTTTGCAAACATTAAAATGTTTAATTCTAAGCCCGAGAGGTGATCTGTACCTCAGGATCTTCCTATCTTAGACACCTTTCCCTATATAAGATGTACAAATGTGAACCAGCGCCTTTAAGTTTTGATGTGGAGATAAATAAAGATGTATGATTATGATTCTCGTCAACCAAGCATTCTGTACATCAAAATAAGTAACCCTACGCAAATATATAGCATATGAAAATACTCAATTACAGTCTTATTTATGTCATTCTCCTTTCAGGCATTAGACAGATATATGTATACATGTATTCCTACCAATGTCACTAGTCTTAAGTAATATCGAATTATGTATTTAGGTAGGTACTCAAATGGCAAGTTGCAGTAAGTTGGCCAGCCTCATATTTGCACGGTTATAGCAGCACTTTAAGTAAACGAGAAACTGGTTTACCCTCCGGAAAAGCTAATCCAAGTGCAAATCAATTCATCACAGTTATTATACTCGTATTTTACCTATTCGTATTTTAAAGTAAACAAAGCACAATTTAGGAGCGTAAAAACATTGTTTACAAATACGGGAGAAAACAGTAACTAAATTTGATAGTTGGAACTGAGATCTCAAGGGTGTAAGCGGACCTATCTGACCTCCACAACCCAGTAACTGGGTAATACGATACCCCTTAGTAAGACTGGATGTCAGACTTTTGGCTTCTGACTAATCTTAACTACTGTCAAAGATCTAGAAATGACAGCCGGGACCAACGGCATAACGTGCTTTCCGAGGCACGGAGGAAACTCAGTATGTAATTATGGTCACCCATCCACGGACCAACCACGGCAAGCACGGCTTAACCTTAAAGATCGACCCGTGCGGCTGTTTATTATTGCTGTTGTATTATTTAGCCACGAGCTCCCCCTCTATCATATATAATACTAGTTGTCCCGCGCAACTTCGTCTGCGTCACATTTTCCCCGTTTTCGCAACATTTTTCTATATTTTATTGGTCGTAACGTGATGATATATAGCCTATGTCCTTCCTAAGGTTGAAATCTATCTTCTTGCCAAATTTCATTAAGATCCGATCAGCCGTTTAGTCGTGAAAAGGTAACAAACATACAAACATACAAACAATCAAACAGAGTGTCATTCGCATTTATAATATTAGTATGGATTAGTGTAGACCAACAATTTTCGACGAAAAAAGCTATACTTAAATTATGTTATACTGCAGAGCAAGAGAAATCGCTTAATTTATTTTTTCTACGAATATCGTTTTCAACCAAGTTAAATGCATGGTATAAAGTATGACACCGCATATCCTTCGCCAATAAATTCAATACCTTACAATGTTATGCAGATTTTGATGCACATTATTTTGAACGTATCCAGTTATGAAATAGTCGACTAAACGGCGCAGAAAATAGCACAGTTTATTTTTTAATTTTCTGATATTATCATCAGTAAGTAATACAATGGTCTCATTGTTAAGTAAAGGGAAAAACTATTTTAGAATACAAAGGCACATAAATCCCGATGAATTTTATTATGCGTAGCCAACTTGAGTAGAAATAAATAAGGTAACATGGAATGCCAAAAGCCGTCTGACTACCCTAATAGGTACTGTATATGCTGGTACTACTGGTAGATGTTACAAGTCTTCGAATGTTTGCTTCTAAGTATACTAGTTCCGACTCCAAGTTATCACGTTTTCCTTCAGCGTTTTGGAAAAGTCAAAAAGTGTTTACCTCGCGGCACGTCTACCTGAAGGTCTACCATGACGTCTTAAACCAGTGTTGTTTTAATCTTATGCTAGAGTGGGAAAGAGATGGCGCTAGACGTCCTCTATAGCGCCGTCTCTTTCACACTGGAATAAGAATAAAACAATACTGCTTTAAGACGTCGCGGTGTCGTAGTAACCCCCAACACATACCTAACATCACGCGTGTAATCCTCGAAGGGTTCCGCAGAGGTGCTCATAATAATACACACGACAGATCGAGCTGTGCATAGCCCGCCCGTATAACATGACCTCGCTTTGTAATAGATTTCGTATACTGAGAGATCCGCATAAACTGGTTAGGGATAGCTGGATTGGTCGACCTGCCTACTCCCACTTTTCACCGGTCCGTGTAATAGAGGGCCCACTTTTCGCCAGTAAAATGAAAGATCCGTGTAAAAGAGGGCGAGCCTATTGGTACCTACTTTTCGCCAGTCATATGATAGACCCGTGTAATAGAGGGCGAGCCTATTGCTACCTACTTTTCGCCAGTCATATGAAAAACCCGTGTAATAGAGGGCGAGCCTATTGCTACCCACTTTTCACCAGTCATATGAAAGACCCGTGTAATAGAGGGCGACCCTATTGCTACCCACTTTTCGCCAGTCATATGAAAGACCCGTGTAATAGAGGGCGAGCCTATTAGGTACTACCCACTTTTCGCCAGTCATATGAAAGACCTGTGTAATAGGGGGCGAGCATGTTAGGTACTACCCACTTTTCACCAGTCATATGAAAGACCCGTGTAATAGAGGGCGACCCAATTGCTACCCACTTTTCGCCAGTCATATGAAAGACCCGTGTAATAGAGGGCGACCCTATTGCTACCCACTTTTCGCCAGTCATATGAAAGACCCGTGTAATAGAGGGCGAGCCTATTAGGTACTATCCACTTTTCGCCAGTCATATGAAGACCTGTGTCATAGAGGGCGAGCCTATTAGGTACTACCCACTTTTCACCAGTCATATGAAAGACCTGTGTAATAGAGGGCGACCCTATTGCTACCCACTTTTCGCCAGTCATATGAAAGACCCGTGTAATAGAGGGCGAGCCTATTAGGTACTACCCACTTTTCGCCTGTCATATGAAAGACCCGTGTAATAGAGGGCGAGCCTATTAGGTACTACCCACTTTTCGCCAGTCATATGAAAGACCCGTGTAATAGAGGGCGAGCCTATTAGGTACTACCCACTTTTCGCCAGTCATATGAAAGACCTGTGTAATAGAGGGCGAGCCTATTAGGTACTACCCACTTTTCGCCAGTCATATGAAAGATCTGTGTAATAGAGGGCGAGCCTATTGCCATCAACCGGGCATGATCCTTATAAGTTTGTCCTGTAATAATCTGAATACCTATATTAATGTCTATGTCACGAACGGGAAGTCACATAACCATGTTTTGTAGTGAATACGAGTATCAACATGACTGGAGCCCAAGGTCGCGCCGATAAGAAATGAGCGAATAGTTTATTATAGCTGACTGCCACTTAGTTTATAAAATTATTATGTTTTTATTGGTACTTACTGCATTATTCCCTTAAAATTCTATCCTACTAATATTATAAACGCGAAAGTTTGTAAGTATGGATGGATGGATGTTTATTACTCTTTCACGTAAAAACTACTGAATGGATCTGGATGAAATTTGGCACAGGGATAGATAATAGTCTGGAATAGCACGTAGGATACTTTTTATCCCGGTAGTGTGATCCCGTGGGACAATTACCGAAAAAATGCGGGTGAAGCCATGGGCAGAAGCTAGTTAACAATATATAAGTTAACTGGAGTGGACTGCTTCGTTGGTCATGAGGTCCTGGATTCAATTCCCAGGTCAGGCAGTGTTATTAGGTTTTTCTATCAATTTCTCAGCAGCAGCCACGGAGTCTGGATTTGTGCCCCGATGATGGCAATAGGCTCGCCCCCTATTACATGGAACTTAAACATAACTGGTGAAATGTGGGTGTACTATTAGGTACATCTCTGCCTAACCCAATGGGGGCTATAGGCATGATGTTATATTGACTGTGTATTTTTTTACAGATAAAAGAATCAAACTTTAAGAGGGGACTCTCACTCTACACCCGAGGAATTTGAAGAATAGGTATTTGAAAAAACTATTGCCATCGCGCTGCTCCGACTGATGCAGCTCAGGCTGATTTTACCTACAAAAATCTTGACCAAAAGACGTTTTGTATTCCACTGTTTTCCTCTTCAAAACTAAACTGATCTAAAAAAAACTTAGATAAAAGTTTAACTATGCATCTATTATTTTCTTTTTTGTTAAAAACTTATCTAATTTGTCTGATAGTCGTCTGAACATAGCGGTAAAAACGGGCTTTTTTTTGGGGTTTTTGGATTGTCATAATTCTTTTAGTGATTATGTTTTGAAAAAAAAGGAAATGATAGGGGCATGTATTAATAAGACCTAGATTTTTTTGGAAAATCACTGCTCTAGACGCATTATCCACGAAGAAAACAGCGAAATAGGTTTGTATGGAGAAAAGCCCACTAGAGTCCCCTCTTAAGTATTTCTCAACTCTCCGGGTCAAAACAAAGATAATCTTATTTCCAGTCGTAAAAATAACATCGTAATTAAGTTATTTTTAAAAGTACTCCGGCCACTTTTTGCAGATAGTTTGTTGATTTTGCATGGCAATAGTAAAAGGCTTGTTCCCCGCTCGGATATTTTAAATTACTTAACTGATATTGTTTTTTTAATGCCTTTAATACTTTATTCCCATGACAGTAAACATAATTAAGGTTTAATCAGGAATGTGAAATGGATTATTTTGGTTTATAAATGCGAGTATGCAGTCAAGTATAACTTTTACATTTTAAAGTAACTCATCACAACATACAATATGACATGTGTACCTTTACGAAACAAACGAACGAAATTTACTTTTATTCCTATGGCCGTTGATAATAATTTCCTATTGTTCAAAAGTACAACCGTGATTTAGAAAATTAATGTCATAAGTAATTCTTTTCTATTTGACCGTATTATCATAAAAAATAATTAATACGGATCACGTTCTGTGCTATGAAAGTGTGCGATAGTGCGACAGTCTCCGTGACTATAATGAAGCAACAGTGACTTTGTTACGTGCACAAACAGCTGTACTAATTGAATGTGACCGTTCTGTTTACCTACTAAATGGCTTGGATGAATATTGGCCACTAACCAAGCCTTCGAGATAGGAAAAGAGTAAAATACCAACCCCAAAGTGGAGGTAGGGCTAGGGATGGGCACATGTTTTCTTTCTTAATTATGTTTGTGCACGCTATACGTAAAGTTAGGTAGCGTTGTTTTGGTTGATGACTTAATTCTTCAGTGACATTGACATACATAAAGTGTTATTTAGCATTAATTGATACACATGTTAATAATAATTATGTGGAATTTCTGTCGAATGAATGTCTATTTTGTTAGTCATTAATGATGACCAAATCTGAGCCCAATGAATCAATAGCTTAGCTAGAATTATAATGATATAGTCAAATATTCCTGTAACAATACGTAGTAATCCTCCAAAAGCAACTCATGCGCACGATGACGATGACGTAACCAGCCAAGGATTCAAACGTGACTCAGAGTCCGGTATGTCAGACTTTTGTAAACTTAAAAAAAATTAAAAGCATGGTCTCTCACAACACAACCTGCTTTGCAAGGATATATGCCTTACGAAAAGATATAATACAACTCGCTTTTTCCCGCGGCTTCGCCGGATAATTAGAGGCCGAAAATTAGACAGCGGTAACGTTCTATCGGGATTAAATGTATTATTATAAGCAGCCTAATTTGGGGACCACTGTTACTTAACTACATCACTAATTGAGTAGAACTTTGAACGTGGAACTTTAAAAAAACATTTAAAAAATCGCGCGGTCGGACAGTAAAGCCACTGATCACCCGCCATCCAGACCATACAGTGATAGAATCAAGTGACTTGTGGCCACAGTGGAGTTTTGCCAAAGCCAATCTAATTTTGTCAAAATAAAGGAACTTGCTATCGATATCCTTAATGTTGTAACATTAAGAAAATGACTGTAACTAAAGTTGAATAATAATAAATTTTACCTTTATCATAAGTTCGTAACCCATGTGTATGTATCTCATTAAAATCCGTTTATTTGTTAAGGTCACTATCGCATATTTTATAATAATAGATGGATTGTTTGTGACTATGCAAGAAGACTGCTTGTCTGCTTTTGGATCAACAACAAAGGTACCTAACTGAATTTTAATTTGTCCCAGATGGGTCGAACCGATAGGCTAGTCCCTTTCATTAATATTCCGAAGCGTTGTCTAATTTGTGTTTGGAGTCAGAGGAAGTGATTTCTTGTAAGCAACGTCCTGCTTAAACTTTGTTGCACCGTAGTTAAAATTGGGCTGACGTCTGCACCGAAAATGTAAAAAGGTTCTATGTGCACTAATGCTTCTTTTACAGCCACGAGCATCAATATGTAAACACTTAGCAACTTTTAGAAAAGATTATCAGTTATCACCTATTTTTCTGATTAAAATTTCATGTTGTTGCAAACATAGTAGTAATTCATATTATTATGAAATAGATCAGAGAGACAATCGTTATTTCTCTCGGAAATCTCTTTTACATTTAACAAAGTTTATACGCATTGGTGTTCGTGACAGTACTCGTAATTAAATCAGAATCAACTGTAACAGTTATCAGCTAGTCATATTAGTAGTGTTCCCTCATTACGGTTTAAACCATTTACAATATCACTATTTACTATATTCAATTAATTAACTTCGTTGCTAGTTAACGTCATTATGAAGCTAAAACAAAAGGTCGTTCGGTGAATTGGGTTAGTTTTGATAACTACGGCAGCTATCAACTCGTTATAGAGTAATTTCACTGATATGAATACAGTTCAATATGAACTGGCAATGGAAATGAATAAAAATCTTGTTTTGCACTAACTGGTAACATTCATGGCATGTCATTTGATCTCTTCCCTTTTTTAGCCAACGTCAGTCATCATAAGCAGATGCGAATGGAGGCCTAGAAGGATAACATTGCAAATATCAATACTGATGTAATGATATTAAAGCGTTCATTCACTACTAATCGCCATACTGCCATACAAGGAGTCGGTTACAAAAACGTTTGTGGCCATAAATAACTATGATTCAATGTCAACGGCTTCAGTCTTTTGAAGCAGCACGTCCTCGCAATTACGTCAGAACATGGATGATCGCTAAAACTATGAGAAACTTGAGGAAATACTGCTAATACAATCTCATAGGTCTAATTAAACGAATATATATGTATAGGATAAACGCTAATAGGTATTTTTATTAGGTCAATCAGCGTAGATTTAAGGTAAATCGTACAGAAATATCCAGCCTCGCAGACCATCGGTAACAATGGCTCCAACACTGACTAGTAAGGGGACAGGCAGGAATGGGGTCACCGCGCGAGGCCGGCTGACAGACACGGTCAATGCAATGCAACCAGTATTGATTCGCCAAAATGGGGATAACTTCAAGTTTAAACGAGAATTCACTGCGATTATTTCCTTGACATAACCTTACGGCTAAAGTAAGGCCGAATCAACGAGCTGCATAAAAGATAGTGGCATAGTAAAACAACGACTAAAATGAAGCAATACTATTTCCATGTATCATATTTCAAGTCAGGCCACACAAGTGGTAATACGATCTTCAGCTTTTTGCTAATCTATGTATCTGAACTTGCACAACGCTAGTACTATGTTGCTTGTGCAAGCAAAATAGAATTCCATTTTAAATTAAACATCGAAGAGAAATTTGGTCAAGTGTCAATCTTGAACATATGGCCGGTTGAAAGTGGCCTGCATTTAAGCCATATAAATGAATCCTGCGTAAAGGCCATACCTTATAAGGTGGGGTACTGTGTGCTGTAACAGAACCAAGCCTTATATGAGTCATCGTCTCGGTGAATTAGTATAAAATAAATTCTTTTGAGCCAATTGAACATCTGTTTCGTTCAACTTATTTGTGAGGATTCGTACACGAAACTATTCGTGAGCCGTGACTAATCCAAGTTGAACAGTTGATAACGTAGTGAACAATATCAACGGCGGCAACATTAAGACGTAAGGTCTTGTCACCTACTAATAATTTATTTACCCGGTCCCCACTTATCATATGCATTATGTATTTAGTCTTATTGAAACTAACTGTAGCTCCGTAATTAGACGAAGAGAGTAACTAATACATATAAACGTCCATCCGTTTGACCTGCATACTCGTTTTACTGATAAGGCGCATTGCCTCACGTACCTGCTTGTCAGTCAGAAAACTCACTTATTTTGGTATTCATTGGAAAGGCGACTGATAAAATATGAATCTTTTTAAAGAAAATCTTCCATGTTTTTTACACTTGAGAGCGGTTAAGGACTCCCACAAAAAACGAACTAAAACCGGTTGTAAAAGCTGTGTTAACTGATCCTCCTTGACCCACATGCAACCGGTGCGCAGGCGACGACTGCAGGAAGAAAGGTGTCCTGACTGATAATTACAAGTCCATAAAACTTCACAGATCTTGGGTTCGCTTTTAAAGTAACGGAATGTAAATTAAACCTACGGTGCCATGAATTTAAACATTGTGTGAAGACATAATTAATATTTATTTAGGTAGTTACGAGTATCAAGACGACAGCAGGCTTGCTTGGCAGAGCGTCGCTGGAGCAATGACCGTTTAGGTATTGCTGAGAATGTTAAGTTTGAGTGCGATCTTATTTGATGAAGGTGCTTAGGTAAGTACTGAGAAAACATCAACATATAGGTAGGAACATAATGTTGTTATTATGTGTATCTAGTATGAACAGATGTCAAATCATAATTCGAGATCTATTTTTAGAACAATGATGATGGTAGTTACGTCCTCTACAAACGAGATGCCACAATAGACAATAAAATAAATTGCTTAATTAATTAAAACGCGCCGATCTACTCTCCTCGAGGTCTATTTATGGTCTTGAAGCATTGACATTACGTTCCTAACAAAAAAGGTTACCGCTTTTTTATAAAATGGTGCAACTTTAAAAAAAAAGGCGAGATAATGAATCATCTGTAACCTTGCTTCAATGCAAACGTGTGAGGGGACTATATACGTTACTTGTATTTAAATGCTAAACCAAGTCATTTGTATTCAGTACTACGCCTATCTACTTTAAATTTCCTTGGAATGTAGATACATAACAATTATTCTAAACACTATTGTAGATTCCATAATAATGGCAGTGGTATACAGCATTAGCGTAAACATTTATTTGGATTAATTTTGCCTGTAAGTATCATCGATCTCCCGATGTATGTATGACGGTAGTGACCAAACAATAAATGGTCGAGTTAGGAACAAACCGTCTCGCGCCGTTAGGTTTTTTGAATCTTTTTTTACCAACAATGGTAACACAGTCATTTGAGTATACAATTTCTGAGTACGTGATTGAGTTCTTTTTGTAAAGCTTAAATACCTAACCAGTTTAACGACTGTTTAGGGTACCCTACACGTGTAGTCATTATTAATACCTGCTGCTCGCTACCCTCCATGTCTGTCGGTGGCGCCCTGACAAGACGCCGCACCGCGACTATTGGCAGGTAATTTAAGTTTCGAGCGAAAATTGACTGCAGCCACGCATGGACAAGGGTTAGGTACTCAAATATTAATGGATACAGACACTAAGTAAACATCTGATGTGCACGCTTTCGTTCAGTCTTACATTTCACATTCAAGAACATCTGGCCCTTACATCTCCGGTAATGAGGTCACAACATCTGTTCCCTAAACTAGGTCACGGCTGAGTCCTTGTAACACAGTTCTGGACCTCACAGCCTCCCGAATCAATAATCTAGCCGTACAACGCGACCTGTTTACGAAGAGCCACTCCCACATCACACTATAAAATAAAATCTGAACTACAACACATGGTCGGGTTATAGCTTGAAAATCACAAGTTCAAAACTTACCTTTCTCTGTGCTTCGGCAGCAAATCCAGATTTGGTAGCCCTGTTGTTGGCCATGTTGAGTGAACTATCTAATAGCTAGCTAATATAAATAATAAATTAAATCACAGACACGGGTGTACGCCGTGAAGTCACTGTGTACAGAATGTAAACAGGCGCGCGGGTCAACACGAGACGACCAAGTCACACGGAGTCCGATGTGTGAGTGTGTGTATGAATGACATCATGCATGCAGCGCGGCGCGCCGATGCCGGCCGGTGCGCGCGCGAGCTACTAGGCCTGGCGTGACTTATCGATAAAGTCTTGCATTTCTAATAAGAAAACGCCAAAAATCTAATAAGTTCTATTAGGATGAAGTCTGTGTACAGGGTGTAACGGAAAGGGTATACTACTGAACATGTATAATTACAATATCTATTCGACCCAAATGTATAGGCAGCAAATTTTTTTTTTTGCTTCAAAAAAAAAAGTCAGTTGAGGAATATGTTCAGTTTGATGGTCTGTAGCACACCCTTAAGGATGTATATATCCTTTCCGTTACATCCTGTATAAGAAGAAATCTGTTTATAAGAAATCGATATATTAAAGAAGAAATTTGAGTAGAATCTGTTTAGAAGAAGTTTAAAAGTGGCGCAAATGCTAATGAGGTTATGAAACGGATGCGACTTAGAACATTTAATTTTAGTAACTAGCTGGGTTGTAGAGGTCAGATAGACAGTCGCTCCATGTTAAATACTGGTATTCAGCAGCATCCGGTTAGACTGGAAGCCGACCCTAACATAGTTGGGAAAAGGCTAGGCAGATGATGATGACTAAGAACATTTAGGTACCTACCCTAACTCCATCAACATTTTCATTGATGGATAGTGTGACCGGGTGACGTTAATAGACTGAATGAAAGACGCAACGATTGACAGGGAAAAAAATATAAAAGGAAATTAATGCCTCAAAAAAATAAAACTGTGAGAAGTCATAAAAATCTAACAGAACGTTTTTATTTAGAGATTAGGTAATTGATTATGTTAAGTGTCACTAAGTGTTACTGATAATGTGCATAACGGTGCAGCTGCTTAGCAACTGAATGTGTGATCCGACTAGCCTGTAATCCTAGCTTTACTCTTTGGTGGACTACATTATTTGGTAGCAAATGATCAACCTCTCGTGTAGGTGTAGCAGTAAAGTCCCCGAGAACTAAGAAGAAAATAAATAATTGTCCACTTCATCTATTGACTTTTCACTCGAAGAAAAACCAAATTAATGAAATCAGGTTTATATCAAAAAGAAAAATAAAACACATAAGAACTTATTTATCGATACCATGCACAGCCCAACACTAAAACCTCGAAATGTAAAACGAAAACCAAGTAAGGAATACAATGAGAGCGAACGGGTGAGCAACATATACCCGTCCTTCTCCAACGTCGCGTCGAGATGGCGGCAATTTACCAAGTGATCCGACCTCAGCTAAGGAGTCTGGGACTGGGAGGCTTTGTACGATGTGGTTTAAACACAACAGCCTAACGCAACTGAACCTCTAACTTATGCATTTCCATGAAGCTAATGAACCGGCCAGTTACTTCCTTATACGTATTTCTAAGAGACTTGTAATGTAGAATGCCTAGCCTACTAGCAGTATGTTGCAAGGCTATATTTATCGGAAACCGTTCTCAATATATAAATTCTGTGAGGAATTTAGAGTTTAGGCGGATATCATACGATAGTAACCAGTATAACATCATCTGCCTAGCCTTTTCCCAAACTTTCTTGGGGTCGGCTTCCAGTCTAACCGGATGCAGCTGAGTACCAGTATTTTACATGGAGCGACTGCCAATCTGACCTCCATGACCCAGTAACTGGTTAATACGGTACCCCTTAGTAAGACTGGATAGCCCTTTGTCAGACTTTTAGCTTCTGACCACTGGTAACGACTGTTAAAGATCTACAAATGACAGCCGGGGCCAACGGCTCAACGTACTTTCCGAGGCACGGAGGAAACTCGGTATGTAATTATGGTCACCCATCCACGGACCAAACTCGGCAAGCACGGGTTAATCTTACAGATCAACCCGTGCGGCTGTTATTATTAGCCACGACCTCGTCATAGTAGCCAGTATAACAATGAGAGTAAAAAAATGTTTGATAAGGCGTGCTAACGATTAAGCACGTACGGCTAGCCTCTAATGTAATAATGAAGCATTCTTTATAGTTGAAGATCAAGGGACTCCATTCATTGCTTCTAACTTCGTTCGGTTAGCATTAAAACCGGTTGGTTTAAGTTTAACTTACTTTCCAAACAAACTGTAGCTGCTCTATAGAATTTTTAAGTCAATGTATGTCATAGAATATAATAGAATGAGGAGCTCGTGGCTAAATAATAACAGCCGCCCGGGTCGATCTTTAAGGTTAAGCCGTGCTTGCCGAGGTAAGTCCGTGGATGGGTGACCATAATTACATACCGAGTTTCCTCCGTGCCTCGGAAAGCACGTTAAGCCGTTGGTCCCGGCTGTCATTTGTAGATCTGTGACAGTCGTTACGAGTAGTCAGAAGCCAAAAAGTCTGACATCTAGTCTTACCAAGGGGTATCGTATTACCCAGTTACTGGGTTGTGGAGGTCAGATAGGCAGTCGCTTCATGTAAAATACTGGTACTCAGCTGCATCCGGTTAGACTGGAAGCCGACCCCAAGATAGTTTTGGAAAAGGCTAGGCAGATGATGATGTATGTTATAGAATTTACCTAAAGTTTCTAGAAAGGTGAACTGTTAGGTAATACTTTCATCAATACTAATAACTAATAGAAGTGTATAGTACATTACCATAATAAGTTCTAGCTAATGCAATAATGTAGGTTTTATGTGGGGAGATGATATGCTAATCTGTATGTTATTTAATTGGAGATAAGGTCTAAAATTGTTAATTTATGACAAGTCTGATACAGACTGGTGACGGTACCGAGGTTTTGTCGTTATTCTTCGATCTGACGTCATTTCATGATTATGTATGTATGTTTCTTGCACATCTGTGTTTCTATAGATCATTTACATTTTTGTATGCAATAGGTAACCATGAGCCCAAACTATTTAAGAGGGGACTCTAGTGGGCCTTTCTCTATACAAACGTATTCCGCTGTTTTCTTCTTGGAAAATGCGTCTAGAGCAATGATTTTTTTTTCCAAAAAATCTAAGTCTTATTAATACATGCCCCTATCATTTCCTTTTTTTCAAAACATAATCACTAAAAGAATTATAAATGAGAATCCAAAAACCCGAAAAAAAGTCCGTTTTTACCGCTATGTCCAGACGACTATCAGACAAATTAGATAAGTTTTTAACAATAACGAAAATAATAGAAAAGTCATAGAACTAAAGTTGTTGATTATGCTGTTAGTAACATAGTTCTGACTCCTGAGAGGTTGCCGGTGTTTTACAAATAATTCTGTATATCAATAAATTCTATGCACGTCCTGATTCATGATTGCAATTTCAATACGTACTACTCATCTATTTTTACTGACATTAAGGTAAATAAGTAGTAATTACAACATGCAGTACTGGAATATATAAATGATGCTAATATATGGGATGAAAGAACTACAAGGTCGCTTGTAGACTCTTACACAGGTATAAATTAGCTTCCAATATAACAGAAGCCGAGTTTCTGGATTCTCTTCCCGGGTCAGGCAAATTGTTATTGAGTTTTGCCATTAGGAAAAAGTTATGAAAAAAAGTTCAGTCAGTCTGGATTTATGCCCGATTGATGGCAATAGGCTTAAACATAACTGACGAAATGTGGGTGTACTATTAGGAACACCTCTGCCTAACCCTTCGGGAATAGGGGATAAACCTATTTTTTTTTCTTTGTCCGTCGGGTATTTTATTGAAAAGTATTGGACACGTATTTTTTCTTTTTTCACGTGGTCATAAAATTACGGAGATATATTGAGTTGAAAAGGCGCATGACGTCACATGTAGGTAAGTTTTATACCTACTTGTGACGTAGTAAGCCCCCACTCTCCAACTAATGAGTTCTAACTAAGTAATTTTTTGATATTTTGATAAAACAAAAAATACGTGTATAATATTTTTGTATTACCTGTCTGACGGACAAAATAGAATGTCGTTTTCTTTACCCAGTCCGATCCCCTATTACAGGCGTTATGTTATGTTACCACCGATATAAATTACTTAAGAGGGGACTCTAGGCTCGAGGAATTTGAAGAATAGGTATTTGAAGAAACTATTGCCGTCGACCGACCAAGCCCCCGTAAAGTGCAAAAGGGACAACTGCAACTCACGCTGATTTTACACCTACAAAAATCGTGACCAAAAGACGTTTTGTATTCCGCTGTTTTCTTCTTCAAATCTAAACTGATCTTAATAATTCTCATATCAAAATTTAGAGGAAAAGTATATCTATACTTCTATTATATTGAAATGATACGGGCATGTATTAATAAGACCTAGATTTTTTGGAAAAAAATCATTGCTCTAGACGCATTATCCACGAAGAAAACAGCGGAATACGTTTGTATGGAGAAAGGCCCACTAGAGTCCCCTCTTAACGGCCATTCCCATTTTCCTGATAACGATATAAAATATAAGTATGATAGCAAAAGTAAACAGTTTGGATATCATAAATCAAGTATTTTTAAAGTAAACAAATGAACACGTAACTCATCCACCTCATTCCTTATGCCATCGACATATAATATCACTAGCTTATGCCCGCGGCGTCGCCCGCGTGGAGTTCGATAATTGTCCCACGGGAACATACTATCGGGATAAAAAGTATCCTATGTGTTAATCCAGGTTATAAATTACCCGTGTGCCAAATTTCATCCAATACCATTCAGTAGTTTTTGCGTGAAAGAGTAACAAACATCCATCCTCACAAACTTTCGCATTTATAATATTAGTAGGATAACATCACGCCTGTGTTATCCCTGGAGGGTTAGGCAAAGGTGTACCCAATTGTACACCCACATCTCGCCAGTTGTGTTTAGGTCGTATGTAATAGGGGGCGAGCTTATCAGCTTATAAGCTCGCCATTCATCATCATCAGCTTAGAATGTTCCAACTGCTGGGACACAGACCTCCTCTCTATGAGAGGGAGTGGGCTCTAATCCACCACGCGGGCCCAGTGCGGGTTGGTAGATGTCACATATCTTCGAATTTTTAGTTCTAGGACATGCCGGTTTCCTCACGATGTTTTCCTTCACCGTTTTTGAGGGCAGCGGTGATGAAATAAATTGTACAAAGTAAAGCGCCTGCCTGAGTACTGGGAACCCACGGCTTACTGCTCGTAAGTCGGGGCTGCCACCACTGGGCCACCGCTCCTCTCTTATTGCCATTAACATGGCACAAATGCCTTCGTAGCTGCTACTGAGAAATCCGCTGATGGACAACTCAGCAAAACTGCCCGAACCGTGAATCGAACCCAGGACCTCATTCTCAGTAGTCGCGGTTGCAACCACTAGACCTACAAGGCAGTCGCCGTGTTGTCGGCATCTGTGCGATAAAATATAAGTCAAACTAACTGTCCCGCGCAACTTCGTCTGCGTCTCATTTTCCCCGTTTTCGCAACATTTTTCATTGCTGTTCCGCTCCTATTGTTCGTAGCTTGATGATATATAGCCTATGTCCTTCCCCAGGTAGAAATCTATCTTCTTGCCAAATTTCATTAAGATACGATCAGCCGTTTAGTCGTGAAAAGGTAACAAACAAACATACAAACAGAGTGACTTTCGCATTTATTATATTAAGTATGGAAGTATGGATGTATACTTTAGCCAACTTATTTTTTCACATAGTGCCATCTCTTAGAACATGCCATAAAGCCTTTTGTATCAAACTACGGCAGAGCTAAACGCTCGCCGTGTTCGCTACTCAGTCCATGAAGGCTTACGTTAGTCTGGCACGTATTGAGTAGATGGCGTTCGTGTAGCAAAAACAAACACTGGCTGCATCACTGCCTAAAGACACTCTACGAGGACAGAAACGTCAACGCAATTTGTCACTTTTGATCTGAATATTGGTTCAAAATGTCACATAAAAAGAACCATCCAAAATTTTAGTAGAAATGTGAACCAAAAAAATTTTAAGTAACCTACTTCATTTAAAAAGCGAGGGTGGCTCGTCACGGTAAAAGGATTTTTGGAAAAAAACGGCAGAGGAAGATAAAAATGGATTGCCGTGCAAGGAGAAGTCGTAGAAGACGGGCTTGCTCCGGGGGCTATCCTCCTGAGTCCCATCAACCTTCAAGCTTTCTAGACAGCTTAAGCAGCTTTTTAATATTTTCGTGCCTCATAGGACTCATTTATATAATGCTGGAAAATCATTGCAAAACTTGCAACTCCAATTGTGATCTAAACAATATTAATAAGAGCATTGCAGATATTGCGGTAATATTTTTAAGTGTTTGCAATAAAACCTATTTATAATACCTACATAGGTTTTAATACAAAAACGGTTTTCGTAGCTGTGTGACTAAATTTTGTTTAATAAATAAAGGATTTTGATGCGGTTGTCACTATCGTTGTGAGCATTTATGTGTGCAATGAAGCGACTGCGGGTTGTTAGTTACTATTTTTGCTTATAATAATTTCTCTATTATTGTTCCAGAAAAATGTAGCTTGCATGAAGCACAAGTATCGCGATCTAGAACTGAAAATATCTCGGTTTTCTACAGAAATACCGAAGTTAGAAGGACAATTTGAACTCATAGAAGCACTAGTGCATTAGACAAAAAAGATGGTTGGGACCCAAGGAGATGTCTGCCCTTACCTAATGTCGATGTTTTCCTAAACACTCCACCTTGTCAATCGGAAAAGAATGTCACCTGCGATATTAATAAATGTCCATTCAAAACAAAATAAGTTGAAGAGAAAATCAACATCATCGAAGTTTTTAGAGACAAGTTCTGCATAATCAAGAAATCACAATTTAAGATAAGATGAGGAATAATAAACCTTAGAATAGGCTAGTGAAAGGGAAACAATATACTATTTATTAAAAAATAAAGTGAACAAATCTTCAATTTTTTTTCTTCAATTCTCAATCACACAATATCTGAAAGACATTTGATTGAATTTACAATTTTGAAGAGTGTGGCTATTGTAGGTATAATCCAAGAGGACAACATTTTGCAAAAGAGAACGGACAGAATCAGAGTTGGTGTTTTAGTGTTTCCCTCGTCTGCCACCTTGGCAGACATGTCTGCTGCAGTGATCATCAAAGCCTTTGAAACAAGCCTTTTTACGAACATAACCTTTATCGTTTGATGTAACCGATGGAGTTGTTCCTGTGGATTTAGGAGGGTTCCTTGTATTAGTCGAAGCATTTATACCTTGTGGCCCAGTTGCCTTATGCTCACGTCCACGCGATTTCTTATTATTGTCCGTCTCGACTGGTAAATCCCGTATTATTTTACTTGATTTTGTTATCACTGTTTGAACTTCATAATTGCGGTGCTTTCTATTTAAATTATTTTCGACCTTACATTTAGCTTCTAGTTTTTCCTTTTGCCGACATTCTGGTGTATCTATCTGTTTCTTATCAACCTCCTGGATTAAGCTTTTCAGTTGGGTGTGAAGAGTATCGTAAGCTTTTCCTATGTTTCCTATATTATCCTGTAACACAAAATATGCATCTTAGAATTTGGGATCATACTGCATTGTACATAACAATATAGGTAAATGTGATATTATATTTACCTTGAGCGTGTGTAAGCTATGTTTCATGGAATATAATTCATTTTGTATCGTATATCTTTCCCAATAATTTATAGTTATATGCCCCACCAACGTAAACATTGCAAAGAAAAGAACAGTGTCAACACAAACAGTTTTAAAAGGTTTTCTTAAGAATGCGGTAGGCATTTTGGAAAATGTTTACTTTGCACGTTTTTATTTTTATCTACAATTTTCAATTATTATGTATTTGTGAATTTACAAATGCATCTTTTTTGAATTTTTGTGATTACCAATTTTATGACTTTGATTTGACACGTCTATTGACAATTAATTATTTGCCAAAGAGCAGAACAAGAACAAACATTTTCCTTCTGCCATATTGCCCTATAGATTGTCATGTGGTGGAGGTACCAACATGCCAACGTGACTTGCCCATGCTACTACCATTCTTACTATCAGTAGTAACAGGGGCAAAAAACTTGCCCGTGTTGAGCTTAAAAATTATGATGGCGCAAAAGTCACATGTTGCGACCCACACTAAATGCCTACCCATCTTCCAAGACATGCCGTCCGTTCTTATGCCATCGTCGCGTGCCAAGCCATTGGGTTCTAAAACAGCTGGAACGTCGACGGTGACAAGAGGTCGTTGGTTGATGTCATTATAGTTCTACTAACCTACCCAAAACTCTTAATATACACTTACAGCAACTTATAGTCTAAGATCCGGCTGCAGAATTAGTGCACTCATAGTGTTTGCTAAAAACCAAATTTTTACGAATATTTATGATTAGGAGAATATATTTCTGATAAAACTATTTTATCATTATAAAAAAGACTCGTGGTTGTGACATGTAAAAATATAATTTTATTAATAACAGCGGTTGCTAAGCAATACATCAGTATATGTTTTTAAAAGGTTATCAAAACTAATAAGGTTCTAGTATAACATACTCCTTAACATCCTCCCTTTTTGGCAACCCTATTACTGTATCAAGCCAATTTGTTTTGCGATTGGTACAATCCGTGGCTTATGTAATGCTTTAGTCAGTAAATCCGCTAGTTGGAACTCGCTGGGAACGTATTCTACACATATTTCTTCATTAGCAACGAGTTCTCTGACATAGAAATGCCTAATAGCAATATGCTTGGTTCTTCTGTGGAGTTCTGGATTGTGTGAGATCTTTATGGCTGCATCATTATCAACCTTTAGCTTAGGTATTTCTTTCAATTTAGATATTTCACCAAAGAGTCTTTTGATCCAGACAATTTCTCTAGACGCTTCACTGGCAGCAACTAATTCGGCTTCAGTGCTTGATATCGCAACACATGTTTGTCGTCGACTTGTCCAAGATATTGCTCCTCCAGAGTATAAGCATAATATGCCTGATGTCGAACGTCCGGTACTTTGGTCTCCACCGTGGTCAGAATCACTGTAACATTCTAGAATTCCAGCATTGCAGCTCTTTTTAAAAACTATTCCATAGTTAAAAGTACCTTTGATGTATCTAAGGATACGTTTCAGCCTCTGGATGTCTTCTTTAGAAGGGTTTTCTAGACTCCGGGATATAACGCTTACAGCATATGCTAAGTCCGGTCTGGTTCCAACGGTCAGATATGCGAGTGCTCCACCAGCTTCTCTATACGGAAATAAAGCAGGGTCTACCACTTCTTTATCCAGATCTGGCAGTCCATCTTTTTGTATAGGAGTGGTAACAGGTTTGCAATCACTCATACCAAAGCGATCTAAAACTTTCTGAGCATAGTACTTTTGCGACACTTTTATATTTCCGTCATGGTCCTCTATTTCTAATCCTAGAAAATAAGATGCATCTTTTATCGTGATTTTAAATCTTCTCTTCAATTCTCTCATTAACTTTTCAGAATCTTCCTGATTTGTTGCAGCGACCAAGCCGTCATCTACATAGAGAGCAAGAATAATTTTATTACTCGCACGGTTTCTTATAAACAAGCAGGGGTCGGTATCGCATTGTTTAAATCCAATGGTTTTTAAATAATCCACCATACATTTATTCCAACACCGAGGTGCTTGCTTGAGACCATACAAGCTTTTCTTGAGTTTACAGACCTTGTTAGATCCATCAGAGTAGCCATCAGGTTGATTCATATATATTTCTTTACTTAGTGAACCATAGAGAAAAGCAGTTGATACATCAAACTGTGTGAGTTTTAGGCCTTCATTTGCAGCAACGCTTAAGACTGATCTTACTGTCGACATCTTAGCAACTGGGCTGAAAGTCTCATCATAGTCAATGCCTTTTTTCTGTGTATATCCTTTAGCAACTAGTCTTGCTTTGAATTTATCTAGAGAGCCATCAGCATTGGTTTTGATCTTATATATCCATTTACAGGATATAGGCTTCCTGTCTTTCGGAAGATCCACCATTATCCAGGTTTTGTTTTCCTTTAAAGACTTCACCTCAATTTCCATTGCTTTGACCCACTGATCTTTATGCGTACTAGTCATTGCTTCTTCGTAGGTTTTAGGTTCATTGATCCGATTAAAAAATTTCATCTGACATCATGACATAATCTCCGAATCTAAAAGGTGGTCGTATTTGACTTCTATCTCTTAGAGTCATTCTAGTGGCTATCTCAGCTATATCATCTGAGATTCTAGGTCGTTCAGTATCATCACCATCTTCTAAGGCGTCTTCATAAGGAGGTGATCCTGGCATTGATGCTTCTGAAGACGTTTGTAATGGTTCAGTAGAGTCATCTTGGCTTTCTATTTCCTGACTCACAACCAAATCCGGCGATGTGGGGGGCAAAGTCGAACTAAGCTCATCAGAGCTACTTGCAGCGCGATCCAAGCTATTTTCGACACGATCATCCTCCCTTGCATCACACATCGGTGGTACTGAAAGTGGAAAGTGTATTTCGACTGAAGGCTGTTCTTCCGAATCACTTTGACCAAATGGAGTCAATACTGATTCATTAAATGTAACGTCTCTTGACCTTATGACTTTACCTTGTTTATTCAGTAAGCGATAGCCTTCATCACCCTCATAACCAATAAGAATGCATTTCTCAGCCTTTTTAGATAGCTTTTGCCTTTTTTGTTGAGGAATATGAGCATAAAATTCACATCCAATTATTTTTAGGTGACTGATTGCTGGCTTCTTCTTAAACCACAATTCAAATGGTGATTTTCCATTTTCTGAAGTTGGAACAGTTCTGTTTAACACATACGCAGCCGTATTTATCAATTCAGCCCATGTAGCAAACGGTAGTTCTTCGTGAGCATGCATCATTGTACGAGCGGCTTCAACTAAAGTTCTATTCTCACGTTCACTAAGACCATTTTGTTGAGGTGTATAGGGCATCGTGAGCCTTTGTCTAATTCCAGCTTCTTGTAGAATGCTCCTGACGTTCTGATTATCAAATTCACCTCCGTTATCGCTAAGAAATTCTTTAACATAGTATCCAGCTGCTTTACATTCTTGTAACATTTGTCGGAGTTTCAGGTAAACTTCCGATTTTTGTCGAACAAAATAAATGTGTCTGTACTTGCTGTAGTCATCTTTGAATAAAACGAAGTAGCGAAATTTGTTAAAAGAAGGAGGGAATGGACCACATACATCAGCGTGTAAAATTTCTGCAGGTAATTTAGCTCGTACTCTTGCTCCGAAAGACTGTCTGTGTATTTTACCATAAATACAACCAGTACATAATTCTAGTCGAACTTTAATTCCTAGTTCTCGTTCTATAACACCTTTAACATGTTTTTTATTCTGATGGTGGCCCATCAGAATAAAAAACATGTTAAACCTTTCGTGATACAGTTGTAGTATGTTTTCTGTTGACAAAATGTTTACATTAGGTATTGACTTTATAATAGTCTCTACATTGAGCTTGTATAAGCCACCATTCTTGATCCTTTTGCCAGTCAGTCTAACTTTTCCATCAACTTTCAGCGAGCAATGTTCCCTTTCAGACATGAAAACACTTTTATTTAGTCTGTCTTGAGTGGCCAGTACAGAAAATAGGTTTCGCATAATAGTAGGCACATACCATACATCACAGAGTGTTACTCTGGATTCCTTGCCATTGATAACTGTTTTCAAGTCAACAGTACCTTTGCCAATTGCTTTGACAGTAGCTCCATTAGCAGTAATCACTTGACGATTATCTTCAAAATGCTGAAAACTAGAAAAATAGTCGTTCCCGGCAGGTGACATGATTAGTTGCACCATTGTCGACGAACCAACTCGATGTATCATAGTTTGTATGCATTGAATTTACATCTGTATTGATTTGCATGAGCATTATGTTCAAATTTGTTGGGGTCTGTTTACTATCAGGCTTGGCTGGTTTACCGTCAGCTTTCCATTTCCGACATTGCCTAACTTTGTGACCGACTTTTCCACAATATCCACATTTCTTCTTTGCTTTATTATAATTCTGTAAGGCTAGAGCTTCTGCAGGACCTTCATTTTTCAAAGAGATAGAGCGCTCATAGGCACAGAGTTGTGTAGTCAGATTTTCTATTGTTCTATCTATCTTTGACATCAACATCCAACTTGATTTGAATGAAAAATATGGTTCAGGTAAAGTATCCAGAATTTTGCAGATTAATAGGATATCTGGTAATTCAGACTTATCTATCTTCATTAATTCATTTATCAAATCTGACCAAATCGTTTTTATTTTGGAGATATGAGTTGTGATGTCGTGTGACGGATCTTTTGAATAGCTGAAAAACCTCATACATAGATCGTAACTTTTATCTTCAGACGTGCCATCGAACAAACGATGTAGTTCGTCCCAAACTTCTTTAGATGAGTTAAAACGCATGATTTTCTGAAGAGTTTCATCTGACATATTTGCGGTAAGCAGAAGTAATGCTGAACTATCAATTTTATTATATTTTTCGAGAGCAGTATTATATCTAGAAATTTCGTCGACATTGTTGGTACTAGGTTTCACGGGTTTTATTAGAGCACCGTTTACTGCATCCAATCCACCGGGCATACCTCTTAGTAGCAATGTCGCTTTAAATTTCCAAGTCGACCAGTTCTTCACACCCTCCAGGTGACCAATGTCAATTTTACAACTTGGTGATTGCATTATTAATATTTGTCTTCCCGGGTTGTTATATACTTGGTATATCACTTCTCTAGTTACTTTCACTTGTAACCACGGACCTCTGCTACCATGATAAAACTATTTTATCATTATAAAATAAGACTCGTGGTTGTGACATGTAAAAATATAATTTTATTAATAACAGCGGTTGCTAAGCAATACATCAGTATATGTTTTTAAAAGGTTATCAAAACTAATAAGGTTCTAGTATAACATACTCCTTAACCTTGATGCGGATTGACTTGCCACAATTGTTTCCAGAATGAAGTGAAACGTGCCGAAGTGGAATGCCTAACCGTAGCTGATAAGATCTGTGACCTTCAACGCAACTTGAATAACGACACCACGGACACTGTTAGTATCGGCTCCCGAGAAGGTATTGTATATAATCAATTCCTTTAATAAGCATATGCTTTTTATTCACTGAGTTTATTTTGAATGTTATTTCAGTCTAAAGAAAAGCTGCACAACATTTCTGACTGCACCAGCCGTTGCATACGACTTACGCAGTCAGAACCATTCCAAACGGAAAAAAGAACCAATTTCATTCGGCGAATATTCTTCCCCAATAGGAATACATCAAATAAGGTTCGTCGGATAGTATTGCACTAATGTACGTAACACACATCAACATAGTCTAAGGATATTTTAGTTATTCGTGTCATCATCATCTGCCTAGCCTGTTCCCAAACTATCTTGGGGTTGGCTTCCAGTTTAACCGGATGCAGCTGATTACCAGTATTTTACATGGAGCGACTGCCTATCCGCCTCCACAACTCAGTCTACAGGGTTATACGATACCCCCTTGGTAAGACTGGATGTCAGAATTTTGGCTTCTGACTACTCGTAACGACTGTCGAAGATATACAAATGACAGCCGGCACCAACGGCTTAACGTGCTTTCCGAGGCACGGAGGAAACTTGTTATGTAATTATGGTCACCCATCCACGGATCAACCTCAGCAAGCATGGCTTAACCCTAATGATCTATCCGTTCGGCTGTTATTATTTAGCCACGAGCTCCTTAGTGAGGATATTTCTCAAAAAACAAGGGTGTTCGACGAGGCTTGCAACGTTTCTTCGCGAGATACTTGTTTGAAAACTAGGCATAGCGTGGCCTGTATGACAGAAACTCTCCTCCATCTACTAGGATGATAGTACCACCTAGTTAGAGGGTTAGTAATTTTATTATACCTTTGACCGCAGCAATCCAATAGCAAACTTATAAAAATGTCAATAAAGATCACTACGATTATGACAATGTTGCAAAGTCGTCGAGGGGTAAAATAGCCCTGTAAGGACTGTACTTTTCATTTGTCGATTGGTCAATATCATAGATGCCAATATGCTCAATAGGGGATCGGACTGGGTAAAGAAAACGACATTCTATTTTGTCCGTCAGACAGGTAATACAAAAATATTAGACACGTATTTTTTGTTTTATCAAAATATCAAAAAATTACTTAGTTAGAAATCATTAAAGTTGGAGATTGGGGGCTTACTACGTCACAAGTGGGTATAAAACATGTGACGTCATGCGCCATTTCAACTCAATATATCTCCGTAATTTTATGACCACGTGAAAAAAGAAAAAATACGTGTCCAATACTTTTCAATAAACTACACGACGGACAAAGAAAAAAAAAATAGGATTATCCCCTGGTACACAATCAACTCCTATCCAAAAATATTTCAAGTTTTATAGAACGTTTTATTTTTACCGATAAATGATACCATCGCCCAGACGGTTTGTCTTAAACGTCATAACGGCGAGACCAACTCTTGACCGACTGAAAGATTCTACCATGAATAATTAGCACCCATTTAGTACTATTTTGTATCTATCCTGAAATTGATGTACCTCACACGGCATAAACGGAATTTCACGTCTTAAAAAAGTTCAACAGTGGGTGACGGATAAATGATAAATGATGTTTATTTCTGAGAGCAGTGGTGGCCCAGATGGCAGCCTTACGAGCAGTAAGCCGTGGGTTCGAAGGTCATGGCTAGCTCGTAGGTCATGGATTTGTGCTCGGTTAGCGGCAATAGACAGCAGTGGTGGCCCAGTGGTGGTCCCAACTTGCGAGCAGTAAGCCGTGGGTTCGAACTCAGGCAGGCGCATTACTTTGTGTAATTAATTTCATCACCGCTGCCCTCAAAAACGGCGAAGGAAAACATCGTGAGGAAACAAGCATGTCCTAGAACTAAAAATTTGAAGTCATGTGACATCTACCAACCCGCATTGGGCCCGCGTTGTGGATTACAGCCCACCCCCTCTCATAGAGAGGAGGCCTATGTCCCAGCAGTGGTAGCATTTTAGGCTGATTATGATGTTTATTTTGAAAAAACGTTTTTACAAACTCTTTTAAACGTCTTTTTTTTTTTTAAACTGGTCGAGGCCAGTTTTTCGTACCTGACTACTCTGAGCAGAAACAGCCAAAACAAACTCAGAGGTCATTGTCGCTTTTAAAGTCTAGTCATTATTCAAGTCCTATGCGAACCATGCAGATTGGTGTTTAAGATGGTCTAAGATGGATCTTTTGAAGAAAGAACCACACAGATTTGAGTGGACCTATCCAATCAGTGCAAGCATTTGTCAGTGATCGTGTAGCTCGAATCATAAACCAAGGAGCTCAACGACACGACCAACAATACCAAAGAAAGGACATTTGGGCCGCCCGATACGTCCCCACCAGGATAGGGAAGATTCGCCGTCCTAGGCATATCCTCACGGAACCCGACGATCCCACTACCCTCCTTCAAGAGAGCAGTAGGGAAACCAGCACCCTTCGTAAACACAAAAACAGACTCCGATCCGTTTACCGGCCTCGCCGACGAGGCCCGTCGCGACGTCCCAGTAATGTTACTCCCCGACCCTTGCACGACGAGCCAGCCCGCGCCGCTGAGCAAGTAGCTTTAAATTCCCTTAATAATAATACGACCCAGCCTGTCCCTTGCTGTCCGCCAATCAATGACGCCCTAAGCCGAGGTCCGAACCCCACAGGGGGTGCCCTTAGCGAGCGGTCATTTAGTTTAAGTTTTACCTAGTTTGTAAGCCCTGGCTGGGGGCCTTAAATTCATTTGAGGTCACCACAGGATAGTCCGGGTTAAGCAGTTAAAACCTTCAGAAGGTTGATCTGCGAGTGGCCATACCAAAAAAAAAAAAAAAAAAAAAAAAAAAAAAAAAAAAAAAAAAAAAAAAAAAAAAAAAAAAAAAAAGGACATTTGGGTAGGCCGCATAAAGTACTCAAACTGCCAGACAATTGTAAAACTAAATAAACTTTACCGAAAAATTAAAAATAGTATGACACACATAGTTTTCATATCCATAGTAATAAACAAAAATAATATAAATACAACACTTGAAAAAGTAAATAATGTCAGCTAATTAAAAAAAAAAAACAAAACAATATGTACTTGAAAGATCAAATCATTTCATTGTGTATATATAAAATTAAAATTTCAAACTGTTATAAATACTAAGTAATTTAGTTACAAACATGTTTTTTTTTTAATTTTTGTTATTTCTACGCCTGAATCATTTTACGAGCAAAAATACTTTAAGTAAAAAATTGCACCAACATTTCATTTTTAAAATATCTATCCGCAAAATTTTTATTTGTACACGGACGGAACCCTAGCTCTGATTTTAAAAGCTTTTATTTAACTTGTTATATGTAGGCCACTGAAAAATAGGAATGCTCAGACGCAATAAAAGACGATTTAGTTTCTAAATATTTCAAACAAAGCGTCAAATAAAGAGCAACAATTATTTTTTCACTTCAGTAGCTCAAACATGTAGGTTTTGCTGCCTGAAATCAGTGAGCAAAATCGCATTTTGCTCACTGAGTGAGACAAAGTAACTTTTTAATTATTTTTTTGAGAAAGCCCCGAATTTCTTATTCAGCCTCGGGTTAATCATATAATTCGAAACATTCACACTATATCTCTTTCCCGCCCATTAGAAAGAGAGAGAGAGACAAAGACCAGCCCTTTCGAAGTTCCGTTTTTGAATTCGAACACGTTCGGAATTTCGTACTAACTAAAGAGATTTTGAAAAATGAGTCTTTCGAATTCTCGAATGTCTTTTAATGTAATTTATTGAATTTTTAACTTATTGTTGTATTTAAACGAAAATAAGTATTTACTGCAAATAAAACTGATATTTAACCTGTAAATATTTATTTCTAGTTTCAATAATGTTACTTAATATATTTTGAATAATAAAATATCATGGTTGCTATTTCCGAACACGCCTTAATTTAAATAAAAGAGCGGGATTAAAATTTCGTGGCTGGCGTAAAGAGTTGAATATGTTAAAAATATTAAAATAATCGTAAAATATTAGTGAAACTAGCGACGAGAACAGTATTTTGACACCGGAAGAGTTAATACAACAAGTTATTAATGCAGAATTAAGTTTCCTACCTGAGAAGTCTCGCAAGAAATATCTGAAAGCATACCATGTCTTCAACGATTGGAGACTTATAACAAAGGGCGCAAGCAGTTTTTCGGAGACGGTGTAGCTACCTTATTTTTTAGATTTATCACAGACGAGGCGATCATCCATCTACAATGTTAATAATTTTGATTCACAATAAATAGTTATTTCAATCTATTCCTGTTTATTATTTAATCTCCTAAAGTGTTCTCGCTGCTGAAGTGAAAAGTTATGTGTGTTACACGAGAGCAAAGTTTTTTGCATCTCGTGCCTTTGAATCCCTCGCCACACTCAGGATTCAACTTTAGAATCACTCGCTACGCTCGTGATTCAATCGTTCAAATCCCTCGCTTGCTCAGGATTCAAAATCAGCACTCGCAGCAAAAAACGACTTTGCTCTCTTGTTGCACAAATAACTATTTCACTTCAGTAGCTCAAACATGTAGGTTTTGCTGCCTGAAATCAGTGAGAAAAATGCGATTTTGCTCACTGAGTGAGACAAAGTAACTTTTTAATAATTTTTTTCAGAAAGCCCCGAATATCTTATTCAGCCTTGAGTTAATCATACAATTCGAAACATTCACACTCTATCTCTTTCCCGCCCATTAGAAAGAGAGAGAGACAAAGACCAGCCCTTTCGAAGTTCCGTTTTTGAATTCGAACACGTTCGGAATTTCGTACTAACTAAAGAGATTTTGCAAAAATTTCTTTTAATGTCATTTATTGAATTTTTAACTTATTGTTGTATTTAAACGAAAATAAGTATTTACTGCAAATAAAACTGATATTTAACCTGTAAATATTTATTTCTAGTTTCAATAATGTTACGTAATATATATTGTATATGTTTTGAATAATAAAATATCATGGGTGCTATTTCCGAACACGCCTTAATTTAAATAAAAGAGCGGGGAAAACAAATCGTGGCTGGCGTAAAAAGAGTTGAATAAGTTAAAAATATTAAAATAATAACGTAAAATATGAGTGAAACTAGCGACGAGAACAGTATTGTAACACCGGAAGAGTTAAAACAACAAGACGAGAAGTCTCGCAAGAAATATCTGAAAGCATACCATGTCTTCAACAAGACTTACAAAGGGCGCAAGCAGTTTTTCGGAGACGGTGTTGCTATCTTATTTTTTAGATTTATCACAGACGAGGTGATCATCTATAATGTTAATTATTTTGATTCACAATAAATAGTTATTTCAATCAATTCCTGTTTATTATTTTATCTCCTAAAGTGTTCTCGCTGCTGAAGTGAAAAGTTATGTGTGTTACACGAGAGCAAAGTTTTTTGCATCTCGTGCCTTTGAATCCCTCGCCACGCTCAGGATTCAAAATCAGCACTCGCAGCAAAAAACGACTTTGCTCTCTTGTTGCACAAAATAACTATTACTTGTCTTCTTGATTTATAAATCACCATCTATTTTTACTAACTCAGCCACGGATTTTACAACTCACCAACATTAAATTAACCTATGTTCCTTTAAAAAAATATATATTTCACACATCAACTTGAAAACTTCATTATTCATACAAGGTGTTGATTTGTATTCTTGTCAAATTCAAGGAGGTAACTATGCTAGTGATTCTCGACTCGAACCAATAATTAGTATGGAAGCAAGGTACCGTAATTTGTATTGATTATTTATCTCTTTTGAGAGAACCTCCTGAATTTTGACGAGGATACAAAACAACACTTTGTATATTAATAAAGTAGTAGTATTATTTATTGAAGTTTAGAACTGAGCATGTAAAACATCGTATTCATTTAACACAAAAATAGCAACTGATACGACGGAGCGAGACGGGCGCCACTGGCCGCTACCACCAATGTAAGAACGCTTTTCGATTCAAGAGGGGAAGAGTCGTTTCGTGTAGTCAGAAAAATAACAGTCCACTAGATAGTAGATTTTTTATTTAGTTAAAATAAACACTTCTCAACAACGAAAAAAAGGCATTGCGGCATGGAGAACATAGAATACAATATCGAGCGAAGCGCACCCCACTCGGACAGGTTAGGTTACTTTAAACCATGCAGACAGAAACATGAGCCCCGCGTAGTGGGGCTACGTCGACTAAGCCTATCACAAAATATTAATGTTTACCGTGACCTTAGAACTTTATGTGAATTTAAACATAAGAGTTTATTCTACCCAAAAAAAAATGCTACGATTGTCTTTTCTTTTTATTGGCTATAGTTATTTATTTGACGATTATTTTAGGAACATTTTATGATCAATTAATTATAGGACGAGTTTTGAATTAGTCATACATAACTAGGTTTTAAACGTACTAAGTTATAAAATTAGAAATCGATAGAATCGCGACTTGCCCGTACTTCTACCAATGTTACTAACAGTAGTAACGCAGGCAAAAAAGGTACCCTTGTATATTACAATATACTGCCGTCCTATCACTAAAAAGCCGTTAAGCCCAAAAAGTAGTTTTCGAGATAATGGTAAAAAAGGTGCGAATCGTTGCTTCTTAAAAACTATGATACTTAGGTTAATGATTGTTAGACACATCGATTGGTATTTCTTTCTGCTTGTCGTTAAGAATTATGAACTATTATAACATACTTTTAAAATTAATTTTTGCTTTTTAGTTAAGCATAAAATTTAGTTATTGCACCTTATTTTTGTACTAAAAGGCCGTTAACTATACCTTAGCGGCTTTTTAGTAGAGTAATTTATTTAAAATTTTAACGTTCATAATATTTGCTAATATTTTTGCAGAAATACTTAGCAAAAAAGTTGTTAAGTGATCTTAACTGCTTTATAGCCATGGAATTCGCTCAGATTAAAGTAACAATAACTTTCCTTAGGACGGGGTTTTAGCTGCTTTTAAGCTAATTATGCCAATTTTATATGGAAGTTTTGTAAAATCTTACCAAACTTACTGAACTAAAAGGTGACTAAAAGTATTTCGTTTGTAGGTTAACGTCTTTTTAGTTTAGCAATAATAAGGAAAATGTGAGATTTATTGACAAGTTCTTGTTAAAATCTGAATTATGAATCAAAATTTTTATCGGATTTCATAGAAATTCGGCACATTGGTAGAACATGATCTGGAATAAGACATAAAATACCGAACCGTAAACGAAGCGCAAGAGTCGGAAAACTGCCTTTTAGCTAAGTAATGCTGCTTAGCTGCTTTGTAGCTAAGCATAATTTACAACCAAATTATTAAATACTTAACTAAAACGCCGTTACGGGCGGATAACTGCATCTAATCTAGCTTTTCAAAGCTTGTGCATAAGAAAATACTGAATTACAAAGTAGTTATAATCCCTTAGCGTCTTTATAGTCAAGAAAAATCAGATAACGCATTTTTAGTTAAGTGAAAGACCAGAAAATAATCGACAGATCCGGCAGTTAAGGTATTTTAACGTACATTTAGCGAAGAAATGTGGGTTAGACGCTTTCAAGTGATGGAATCGTCACAAATTCTGTTACTTAACGGCCTACAATTTTTTTATATCTCTGGAACTGTTCACATTATAAAAATGTTTCATAAACAGAAAGAGAGAGAATTTTGAACTCTATCAGGTAGCATCAAAAAGTGAAAATTGACCATTTGAGGGTTAACGGCTTTTTTTTTAGTCATAGGACGGCAGTATACAAACTATAACTATAACTTTTTTTAGCGATAACTACAGTTATCGCAGTTGAAAGTTGTGGCACGGGCAATTATTTATTTCCCGGGTTACTACTCGACGTTGCTAATAAAAAAAACCAGCCAAGTGCGAGTCGGACTCGCGCACCGAGGGTTCCGTACAAACCAAAATTACTGAAGCGAATGAATAAAAATATGTGATGAACTAAAAATTTAAGGTGTTCGTAATTTTTCCTTTATATGTGCTATAAAACATTGCTTCATGCCAAATTCCAGGTTCTCTATTGTGTCACCTAACTTTTTTATCCATAATTTAAGGTGCCATAACTTTTTTTGTCCTAACCATCATTTGTCCGAATGATAATTCGCCCGAACATAACATCACATAATATCACATGCCATAAAATTGAAATCCCTACATATAATATGTCCTAAATCCGTTTGTCATAAATATTACTATCAATAATATACAAAAGACATAAAAATGTTTTCTATAAAAGTTATAAGTCCTAAATTCACATTACATAATGTTGATTTGTAATAATAATATTCTTTCTTAGAACAATTTATTTTTTATACATAAATAAATATATTATACATGTACTCAAAAAAGCAGTTGATTGTGAACATGTGGTTTTTGTAAAGCAAGCAAGCATGCAGCATGCAAGCAGGCACGCAGCATGCAAGCAAGCACGCAGCATGCAAGCAAGCACGCAGCATGCAGCATGCAAGCAAGCACGCAGCATGCAGCATGCAAGCAATCATGCAAGCATGCAACATGCAGCAGGCATGGTTTCTGTCACGGCTCCGGCGCTGCGGCGCTCCGGCGGTCCCTCGCGAGTTTATCGTCGCAGATGGGTTTAACGCTCACCACCGCAGCTTCGGCTTGCTGGCCGGCTCGAGCCGGCCAGCCTCAGCCGCGGCGGCGAGTGTTACAACCACCTGCTCCTCAACTCGCGGGCCGCCTCGCCCCTCCGCGCCTACGCGATTTTAAATTACACTCTAGGGGTAGGGCAGACAAGACTGCGTGGAGTCGGATTTACAGCGATTCGTTACTGTCACTAAAACCTAACTTTTAGCATATTTTTTAGGACTAAAAAATTATTATAAATGAACATTCGGAATAATACACATTATTTAACACAATACTTAGGACTTATGACTTTAGGTCTTGTAAAATTAGGAGATTCAATAATTATAGTACTCGATATTATGACAGAATACTTTTAGAACTAAAGATAATTATTTCGGGATTTTGAACATTATGGTTACTGAAGTTTATAGCAAACGTGTTATGGATAATGATTTTCGGACAAACGATTTTAGGAGAAGAAAGGGAGTACCCAAATTCCAAGATTCTAGGTCGACTGGAAGTACCCTTTAGGTTTTGATTCCCTTGCGAGTAGTTGCGAGTTTGAAAATATGCGGCTTAAATTGCTGTTTCTTTTTATTGCGTTGACATAGAAGTTTGATTTTGTTACAGCTTAAAGGTATTATAGACCTAAGTATTTCATATGAATTTTAATTTAATACCTCTACGCGTTCATGAGGAAAGGGGTAGTAAGTTTAAAACTATTAAAATTATTTTTATAATATGATGTAACTAAAAATTTACGGTTTTCGCAATTTTTCCTTTATCTGTGCTATAAGATGTTGCTTCGTACCAACTTTCAAGAATCTGAGTTAACGGGAAGTGCCCTGTAGGTTTTGATTCCCTTGCGAGTGTGGAAAATTTGCGCATAAACGGTTGTATCTTTTGATTGCGTTGGCTTAGAAGTTTGATTTTTTTCACAGCTCCAAGGGACAGTAGACCTGAGTATTTGATATAAATTCCAGCTTGATACCTCAATGCGTTCTTGAGAAAAAGGTTCTTGACAGACAGACAGACGGACGACAAAGTGATCCTATAAGGGTTCCGTTTTTTCCTTTCGAGGTACGGAACCCTAAAAAGTAAAACATTACATTATTTATAACGGATTTAAAACCCATACCTATTTACCAACCTATGCTACAACATGTGACCAATCTCGGGAATAGAGATATACTGTAACTACAACTATTTGGTTTTAATAGTTCTGTAGTTCTTATGCTCGTTCTGCATCCTCATCATCATCACTGGGAACCTTAGCCTCCTAACTGCTGAGTATAAGCGTCCTCCTCGTTGCCTTTTCTTCCCTGGTCTGCACAAGTCTCAAACAGGTCTTGTTTTGCATAGCAATAAAAATATTCCAATCATTCAGTAGGTATCGGTTTTATGACCTAAATCGTAGTGTAGTGATTTAAGGAATCGGCAAACGAGGCGGAATCCGCGTGGGATTCGGGACAACTACGTCCGGTTCGATTGTGTCAACTAACTTGTATGGAAGTCATCGATTTTGCGCAATTGTATGACTTCCTAATCATTAATTAATCAAACAACAGCCGTTTGACCAGTTCTTTATTTACGACGGCAAATTAAAAAGTCAAATACTTATTTAATTTTATTTTAAAATGCTGTATTGTTGAAGTTATCAGTTGGTTTTGCATCAAGTTAGAAATGATAAAACATACATGCACTTAAAACAATCAGAAATAAAATTTGGATCCTAATAATTAGGTAAATGATGTTATATTATAATAGTCAGTTTACAAAACAAAACAAATTACAGTACAAAATTATTTTATACCTAACCTAACACTAACACCTATGCGCACGTAATGTTCTCAAATAATATAGCACAAAATACGTCGCCGTGAGCAAAAAGGGCGCCTTACTAAACCAAAAAGTCCCATACAATAAGGTTCATTTTCCCCTATTCCCTTTTGCTTAAGTGTGTCCCTTTTACCTCTAGCAGCATTTATATAAAATAAAATCTTATAAAAGAATGAGGAGTACGTAAGTTTTTTTTATTGAAAGTTGTATGATCTTTTGGATGTCTTTTTCATTCGTCGGGCATGTCATCCTCGCAACACATCGAGCAACATGAAGTTCGCGTTGCTAAACGCTTGGAGCGTTGTCGATCTGTTAATTTGTGATCTGAAAATATAAAACATCACATCAATGGCTGGACGAGCTGAACTACTTTGGTCCCAGAAGGCTAAAATACGGCAAGCCCGTAAGTCAAGCAGACTGTTCAGAAACCCTAACATCATTATGAGTAGATGGTCAAAACGGCAAGCTAAGGCGAGTGGGCTTGTTGAAAGTATCGCTACTAATTGAACCTGGATCAATAGAGCTAGCCTAGAAGTCATGTTGAGAGGATTTTGCCCAGCAGTGGGATGAGCTAGCAATAGCAGTAACAATTATACACACGACGCCCGTATTCCAAGGAATTGAACGGAAAATATCATAGACACCCGCATTTAGCCTGTTATGTTTCATATAATAAGATGCCAGCCTGTAGCCTTCACAAAACCAGACTCCTGCTGGTAATATTGCTGTAATATTGCGGTAATATCGCTGCTACTGTTATTATTCATTATGAAAAACTAAAACCAAACAATTAAAATATAGTAGGCTTACCTAGGTACGCTCCCTTTTCAACACTTTTTTTCAAACTAGTTAAGTTTTTTAGAAGGAGATCCAAACACTCACTATTAGATATGGACGACCTCTTTGGCGATCGGAAATTAAATTCAGTTCTGAAAAAAAAAAAAAAAAACTTTAAAGGGCTAAACATCTTAATTACATTTAAGAAATTAATGACAAGCAAATGATGAATAAAACGTTCGGCAACATATTCAAAAATATAAGATTTAGAGCGAAGAGTTTCTGCTAAACTAATCCATTAGGATTAGTTTAGCAGAAACTCATCCTCCTCACTATCCTAACTAATATTATAAATGCGAAAGTAAGTTTGTTTGTTAGGCTTTCACGCGAAAACTACTCAACCAATCATTATGAAACTTTGTACACATATTCTTGGAGGTATTAGAAATAACATAGGCTATATATCATCAAGCTACGACCAATAGGAGCGGAGCAGTAAGGAAAATGTTGCGAAAACGGGGAAAACACAACTTTATCACTGCAGATGTCAAATTAAATAATAAGCGAAACGAATAACACGTATCGTATCGTTGGGTCCGTAAATAAAAAAAAAAACTACCTACCCACTTCCTTATTGACGAAAATCATTAGCATAGTTACCTCCTTGAATTTGACGAGGATGAAAAACAACACCTATAAAGAAAATATATTTTTCAACACACTTGCTCATAAAGTGGCTTTATGGTCACTGCAATTAGGCACAGAATGACACCCATTATCAAACTGTGACTTTTTCATTGCTATAACTCACTAGTGAGTTATAGTTTTTTTTTTTTAATTTTATTGGTTGAGGTGCTTTGTTCTTAAAAAAGTTTTTATTCAAAAAAAGATCGTTTCAATCTATTGCTTGCTCATTTCATGCAACTTCTTATTTAAATAGATAATTTTAACTCGTTCGTGTTTAATAAATAAAACTTTCACTCAAATATGACTTTTGTTTTCTCTGTAATAAAAGAAAACTTTAAATTCCCCATTTTGTACGTGGCAGAATAAGCGCAAACCCTATGCGCGGAAAATAAAAAAAACCTCATCCCTTTAGTTTGTGGCTGATCGTAATGCGCGCGCATAGGAAAACTGAATCATTTTTCACAACTCGTTTTCACTGTTGAAATTATAGTTATTTATTCATAAAAATGTCTACAAGTAGGTACTAGTTACGAAGAAAATGATTAATGTTGTACACCGCCCGATATAAACCCGATATGTGAAGCCCTTAACGTTATGGAAAGTTTACTACCTGAAAACTCCAAGGAAAAATATCTATTATCTACTAAACAAAATGAGTTTTTATTGTTATTTTATTCACAAGTGTGTTGAAAAACGTCGTATGATACACGTGTGCATTGGTGATTACCGTCCTCGGCTCTCTTAAGACCCTCACCTAACGGCTCGGGTCTCAATGGCGCCTCAGCGGTAATCACCAACATTACACACTAGTACCATAATGTACTATTATATCCATACTTAATATTATAAATGCGAAAGTCACTCTGTTTGTTTGTTTGTTACCTTTTCACGATTAAACGGCTGATCGGATCTTAATGAAATTTGGCAAGAAGATAGATTCTAACCTGGGGAAGGACATAGGCAATATATCATTATGCTACAACACATAGGAGCGGACCAGCAATGAAAAATGTTGCGAAAACGGGGAAAACGCAGACGAAGTTGCGCAGGACAGCTAGTTTTCTATAAAATATATTTGCTTATCAGATCTTGTGTAGGAAAATAACACTTGCCTCATACTTTTACAATCCTCACTCACTTGGGTCTGTTTACAGGATTCACAGGGCTGAAAACATGGATAAGTCATCATTCCACTGTTTTACGTCTATCACATTGTTCCTGGCCTTAAAATATAATATTTTTCTATTGTTTATGGCATTTTGTATCTCAGGACTTGTTTTAACTATGAAAGTCTATACTATTATGATTTTGAAAGTTTGTTTGGATGGAAGTTTCTTACTCTTTCACGCAAAAACGAATCAACGGATTTTAATGAAATTTAGCACACAGATAGTATGTAACCTGGATTAACACATATGATATTTTTTCTTGGTAGTACGTCATCAAAGCGGAGACGATATGCTTAGGAGCTAGGATTTATCCACTGAAACTGTGCGAATATGCGTTATATAACTAGGGCTGCCATCCGTCCGGGTCTCCCCGGATTTGTCCTAGTTTGAAGGGCGTCCGGGGGCGGTCGGGGGCTGTCGTCACTTTTTAAACCCCCCCCCCCCCCGGGTTTATAAAGTGTCCACTGTGTGTACTTTTGTTGTCCCCAATTGTTGTTGGGGGAAACCCAATAAGCGATAATATAAAATAAAAATCTAAGTAAAAAATTCATCCATAATAACCCGCATTCAAGAGGCATTGATTGACGAATGGACAAACTTAAATCTTATATCATGAACCTTACTGACGGCAGTAAGCTTTTAAGCGCAAACCAGCTGTGGCTGAATTTTTTAAAAACATCTTTCGCCCATTTAATTCTGAACTGCTTCAAAATTGCACAGTATTATTTTTGTATACCAGCTCGTAGAGAGCATGCGAATGTAGATAGAGTGATTTCGCTAGTCACGCAGCAATGGACGCAGAAAGATATTTTAGCAAAATTGGGAAGACTGAAAAATACAAAAAAAAAATTTTTTTTTTTTTATCTCGTTGCAATTAAGTTTTAGCAGTTATTTAAGTACTTTTAATGATGTTGAAGATGACTGAAAATATTATTGGTTGTTGTAAAATCCTAAAATATTATGGTTAGTTATTAACTACACGCATCAAAAGTGTCTAGGGATCAAGCATTTTTATGCGGATTTCTTGAGATTGAGATGTGGCTTTGTAATAAATTTATGATTTTATAAATTTATATGGATCCTTTTTGGTGCATTTCATAATTTGAATCAGGAACTGTGAATCAAATTCGAGTAAAAGATGAAAATCAGCTGTCAATATTTTCCCTATAAAAACATACAACGCATTGAAGACATTATTAGTGCTACTGTTTCCCTACTACTGATTAAAACCAACGTTATTATGGAGCGGCGACGTCATTTAAGCAGGGAAGAAATGCTCAGAGCCGTGGGAATGATAGAAGCTGGTTCCCGGCAACGTACTGTGGCTTTAGCTCTGAATACAAGTCAGAGTGTTATCAGTCGACTTTGGACACGTTACCGAAGCACTGGTACCGTGGCTGAGCGCCATGGAGGACGGTATCGCTGCACCACACGGAGACAAGACCGATACATTTAAATCTTAACTCGAAGAGCTCCAACAATAACCGCCATGATGTTAGCCGTGAGGCTTCATCACTCTTCAGGGAACTTAATTAGCGACCAAACAGTCAGAAACCGCTTGCATGAAGTGAACCTTCATTCCCGAAGACCGCTACGGGTACCACCTATAGCAATGCACAATCGTAGGATTCGATATCAATGGGCTCTTGAACACAGAAATTGGGCAGAAGAACAATGGCGTTTCGTGTGCTTTTCTGATGAGTCTCGTTTTGGTATGAGACCGGATACAAGACGTATACGACACTGGAGAACCCCTGGACGCCAACAGCGATTACAATCCTGCCAGGAAGTCCATCCTTATAGTGGTGGAACCATCATGGTATGGGCGGGTATTTGGATCGGCGGAAGAACTGAGTTGATTTGGATCAGAGGCAACCTCAACGCTCAAATTTATGCTGAGACGATTGTATCAGACGTCATCGTTCCTCTACAAGTGCAAATCGGTCCCTTATTTCAGTTAATGCATGATAATGCACGACCGCACACCGCAAGAGTTGTAAGACAGACTCTCGCCGCAGCTAACATCAATGTCCTGCCCTGGCCTGCTCAGTCGCCAGACTTGAACCCGATTGAGCATGCATGGGATATGCTACAGAGAAGAGCTCTGCCGAATATGGAGGGTATCCAGTCGCAAGAAGACCTTTTTTTGTTGTTGCAACGAACATGGGCGGCCATTCCACAGCGTGATTTGGATGAACTCATTTTGAGTATGCCAAACCGATGTTCTTGTGTTGTTAGTGTTCGCGGTAGAAACACGGATTATTAATTGTTTAAGTTACCCAATAAAATTTTAAAGAAAACTGTTATTTCAGTCTTTTTTTCGAACTTTAATGTTAGTGGTTCAAATGTCAAAAATCCCTTTATTAGAAAATGGCAAATTTCTTTATTAATGCAAAGGTGACTTGGTTTATCGTTACTGTGACAAACGAAAACACTTTATTTGATGAATCCTTAAAGAAAATTTTAATTAATATCAATCAGGAGAAAAGTTATTGCAAAAATATATGTTGATCCCTAGACACTTTTGATGTGTGTATTAGTATTTGTATAATACTTTGAGTGATGCCAAAAAGAAGAGCTCAGAAAGAGTGTTTAATTTTATTAAACACTAAATGTCTAAATTGTTGGTTCCTAATATAAATGAATAAAAATTAAAAAAAAAAATTTACGACGTTTTTATTTTTGTTAATATTTTTTCAGAGGTGTCCGGGGAGCGAATTTACAAAGGCTATACTATTTGAGTCACGAGCCAGACTCTAATAGATGAGCTTTTGTTTGTGCACATTACTCGCCAAAACCTAATCTATCTCAGTAAAAAAAATGACTCAAATAGATTAGCTTTTGGCCTGGATATTTTCAAAGAAAATGCACGGACAAAACCTAGTACTGTATCATACGTATCCAGGAGAATTTGGACTTGGGGCACCCCGACCCGGACACGTTAGGTTCGAAGGGGATGGCGGGGTCTAGTGAGCGAGCGGAGCGAGCGAACTAAGACCCCGACTTCCCCTTCGTGTTAGGTTACTGTAAACCCTGCAGACAGAAATAGGAGCCCCGCGTAGCGGGGCTACGTCGACTATGCTTTATAAGCGACTATAAAATTATTAATTAAAAAAATTTATAAGCGACTTTAAATTTTTGAGGTTAGGTTACAATAATTAGTTTTTCTCAAGAACGGTGCATTACCTTTTAACGGGAGTGGTCCTAGGGGAAAAGGGGTACACACCCCCTCACCCCCCTCCGCCTGCCAAAGAATTCTAGATTTTTACCAAAATAATACCAATTTCCACGTAATTATCCGCCTATTATTGAAGCTAACGATTGGTAAATATCGGTATCAAATTGAATAGCATTTGTTGCTGCAATATTACAAGGAATTTGTCTAACAAAGTCTACGCGATTTCGGTCAATTTCTGTACTATAATGGATTAGGGTTTTGGCAAGTTTTTGTCAAACAAAAGCTAAGCCAGTTCAGTTTGCACTTTCACTCTAATGGTATAGCCTTTGTAAACACGCGTCCGGGGAAAAAACCATATTTCGCCCAAATGTCCAGGATTTTTGCTGTGTTTATCCGGGTTCGGCAATTTAGGTGATGGCAGCCCTAGTTCTAACTAGACCTAGACTGGAGCAGAGATGTGTGTACAGGCTGCTCACGTCCAGTGTAGCGATTGCCGCACACAGCTCACCGAACACCGCTCGCTGCAAAACGCTCACGACTTTTCTCGTCCCTGCTGTTCACTGCTGCCGAATGCTGTGGCTGGCCTAAAAAAATATGACAAATCTACCCTTCTCTCTGCTCCACATTTTTCACTACAGCTAAGCGGAGAACAGAGCGAACAGAGTGTAAATAACGAAATTCTGTGGGTGGGTTAGCAACACATCTTCTCTCCTGTAGTCGTGTCTCCGCTTCGTTAGAGTCCGGGCTTAACCCTTCGCAGATTGCAGGCGTGCTTTCATGCTGCGTTATGTAAAGACGTGACTAGAAACTCACCTTAGAAATAACACACAGCTCAACTTCCTGCATGTAATTGTTGTCATCAAAACTAGGATAAGTAGGAATGACTTGTGAAGAAACCGACCGGTTGCCGAGGCCGTCTATGCTAGGTAGGCAGTTCACAAGCAGGGTTTTAGAGTTTCCAAATGGAGTGTGGACACTAGGTGCGCTTTCTGTAAGGCTTAGAACCCTGGCTTGGTTGTTTCTGTTAGTGTATTCAGTGTCATCTGAAAGAGAGAGAAGGAGGTCCGTAGTAAGATAAATAAATTATCGTTTATACTTAAATTTCGATTGACATCGTTGCATAATAATTATTCGAAACGAATTTACTGAAATAAAAAATAGTGCGTGGAGTGCCTCCGCGCGGAAGAAGTGAAACTTCGTAATACTACACGCATGCGTTCGAGTGCCACGCATTAACTCTCGCTCTGTCTCTTTCTATGCCCCCTGCATGGTAGCGTTAAACGTTTAACGCAAATTTGATGGAAGTCGCATAAGAAGTTTCACTTCGAAATAGTACGTGAAGTCCCTCCGCGCGGAAGAAGTGAAACTTCGTAATACTACACGCATGCGTTCAAGTGCCACGCATTCCTTCTCGCTCTGTCTCTTTCTATACCCCCTCCATGGTAGCGTTAAACGTTTAATGCAAACTTGTTGGAAGTCGCATAAGAAGTCTCACTTCGAAATAGTGCGTGGACTCCCTCCGCGCGGAAGAAGTGAATCTTCGTAATACTACACGCATGCGTTCGAGTGCCACGCATTCACTATCGCTTTGTCTCTTCCTATTCCCCCTCCATGGTAGCGTTAAACGTTTAACGCAAACTTTTTGGAAGTCGCATAAGAAGTTTCAATTCAATAAGGACTAAAAAGACGTGTTTGCCTCGTTGATCTAGTGGTTGTAAGCGCTACTGCTGAGCATGAGGTCATGAGTTCGATTCCCGGATCGAGTAAATATTTATTATTGGGCTTTTCCATCAATAATTTCTCAGTACCAGCCAAGGCGTCTGGACTTGTGCCCGGTTGATCGCAATAGGCTCGCCCACTATTACATGGGACTTAAACATAACTGGCGAAATTTGGGTGTACTATTAGGTACAACTCTATCCCCGAAAGGTTAGTCCCTTCGGGAATTACAGGCGTGATGTTATGTGTTAAAAGTCGTGTCTTGTCAGCATGAGTATGAGTATGAACTCATATTAGCGTATCATCAAAGTGAGCCCGGAATGTTTGAAGGATCTTTGATACAACTTAATAAGATAGATAAAAACTAAGTTAAACAGCCAATTTCAGAATCAATCGATGACTTTTACATACACCGTGTAAATCACCTCATCACGTAGCAGTCAACCAAGCATTCTGTACATGAAACTAAGTAACTTTACGCAAAAATTAATGCTGGGAAATGACTTTTTTTTGGGGGGTGTAAAATCATGTTTTGTGGTAGAACTCAATGTAACGCACTTAAAACATTGTGCTGATGGACGGATTGAATACTACGGGGGTCGTGGAGGTGTTTAATAGTCCGGGGAATTTACGCCGAAAATTAGGCCAACTCTGCATTAATTAAAAACAGAGATTTTTTTCATTGAATGTGTAGGGTATGGACAGGAGAGTATGTTATGCTGTATCCCGCGAAAAGTTCACCTCCGCGTATGTGTTTTTTTTAAGAAAACGTCTAATATGTTGTAACTTGGTGGAAAAAAATATAAACAGGTATGTTTATTTGGAGTATTGTAGAACAGATTGAGTGCTACGAGTAGGTCAGCAAATTAAACATTTTTCGTCCACGGAACAATCAGTTTTTTTTAAAAATCATATAATTTGACTTCGTACTTAAGGCAAAAATATTAACAGGACAAAAATAGTGCTAAAGTGATTGTTATCAACATATCTAACTATTATTATGAAAATTAAACAAATTCTGCTCCGGACTTCACAGAAAATCAAGAAAATCCAAAAATCTTGAATACTACTTACGGCAAAAATGTAACAGGACTGAAATTCATTTAATAATGGGATATATATCAATCCAAACCTTAATCTCCCAAAATTAAACAGATTAGAGCGTTATTTAATAAAGTAAAAGTAAAAAATAAATTACGATGAACGTGACGTCAGCGCTAAGCAGCGAGCAGCGTACAGCGTGTGCTAGTGTGCGTATCCAAGATAAGCGCTGCGTTCATTGTATGCGTATGACTGTGTTCTTTTTTAAGAGTCGGTGTGTTTTTATTGATAAATGATAAATGATGTTTATTTTGCAAGTAGGTTTTATTGTGTTACTCTGTAATTGTAAAAGCATAGGAATAAAAACGGCAAGCCATCAGTCGGTCAGTGGCGACATACCTACTGTTTACAAACATGATCGTCATTAACGTAAATCTTCATTTAGAAAACCGGCCAAGTGCGAGTCATACTCGCACACACTGAGTTCCGTAGCACCAAACAATATAATAAAAATATTTTTAACGCTAATTAATTTGTAAACATACACTCAACAGTAAAACTAAATTTGTTAAAGTGAAAATTTTATTACATCGTCTCAAACTTTTTCGTCTGTGTGTTGCATGTCGTGTGTCGTGACGGTCGGTTTTATGTACTCCGCGTTTTATACCCATAATGCAATATTATTCCAATTTTTTTTAGATAAATGTCAAAAGTATGAAAAAAAGTTTCACTTTTACCGTGGTTTCATAAAACCACACAATCCTTTTTCTTTTATAGTATGTTAATGATGAACAAAGTTACTGCTGCAGTTTTGATAAAAAAGTTCCATATCTCGAAACCTAAATGATTATTTCAAGAGTGGATTATTTTCAGAGGTTTCCTTTATAATGTAGACAAGGAATAAGGAAGGATTCTTCGAAATTCAACCCCTAACGGACTTAAATAGGGGATGAAAGTTTGTATGGAAATTCGTCATTTTTTAAGTTAGAAAGCTGAAATTTCATATACAAGCTTCTGGTTAGAAATAAATAAATACGTATTTTAGAGTTTTTAAGAATTTACCCCCTAAGAGGGTGAGATAGGGGTTCAAAGTTTTTCACAGCTTGAAATTCACTATTTGTGTTTCTCGATTGAATTGACGTGAAACACGTATCTATTTTTTTGAAAATTCCACCCCTCAGACGAAAACAGGGATGGCATTTTTTTGTTATTGTTTTTTGTGTTAGCACGTTTGTTTGGACAAATACGCTAAAAAAACTTCATTTAAGTACACACTTCTAGGGAATCTGGGTCATTTGTGGGAAGGACACTTGCGGTAACACATTTACGCGAAAAGATATTTGCGCGCATGGACACTTGCGTGACCGACACTCGAGGGCTGGACAATTGCGCGACTCAATGGCTTCACGGGTGTCGTTTTCGTGGTTTTAGCTGGTCGCTGGCAATAAAAAAAAATCGGAGATGGCCCCGAGGAAAATTTCCTGTTTTTCGTGCAGGGGTGTCGTTTTCGTGGTTTTTGGGGTTGCTGACCAAATTGACGGCGAGGAAAACATTCGGTTTTTCTTTCACAAGTGTCGTTTTTGTGGACTTCAGGGTCGCCGATAACGAAAATGATGACCTCATTTTCTAGGTGCAAATAATAAAAATTAAAATACGCAATGTCTCAATATCCTCCCCTAGGCTATGGCTGGCAATGATTTAAGTGATAACTGTTTTTCACGTGTGCAGTTTTATGTTGCGTGCTCCGAAGTGAGCTCGGCGAGTATCTTAGTAATTTTAGCCCCAAAAGGAAACACCGCAAACGTCATTTACACAGAAGAATTAGGATAATTCAATAGTATAAAATAGTTTTCCGGGAGTTAAAAAGATTGGTTTAATCTGAGTATTTTTTAATTTAAAATATTGAAAGTTAAGTAAGTTAGCTCATTTACACCATAACCTATATCGCTAGGTGGATGGATGACCGGGGCATTTGAGCTACAGCATCGTCACTCGGAAGACATGTATAAAATAAATTCTGGTTCAACCCATTTAGGTCCCTAACAACACAAAAAAAAAATTAAAAAAAAAACGCCGTAATATACATTTTTCTAACCAGAATGAATTATGTGGCATCTTACTTCGAAAAGCGCAGATTTTTACACAACTATTAAAATGTGTCCTAAACTTACACTTACGCGCGCGCGAAGCCGTGGCCAACAACTATTATCTATAACATTTAAATGACTATTTTCGACATTATTTTGGGGTGGTTAACGCATACGTGGGCAATTGCCGAACTTCACGCGGGCGAAGCCGCGGGCAAAAGCTAGTCATTAACATTATGAATGAAAAAAAAAAATATCGTGCGCGACGAAAAATTTCATTTGGCCCGTGATGTTCAAATTTTCTTACGCTTTTTGCAATTTGCACAGCAGTGTCAGGTTTTATATTGATTAAAAACTGATTTAAACGGATCGTAAATACGTCGATTTCAAAATGGAAAATACTTGTATTACGTACAATATTTCATAATTTATTTCGTATATATGGATGACTCTGACGAACAACGTAACGTGAACATCGACATTTTACGTTTACACCATGCGCTCGTGCTAGGGAACCAGATATTTACTTGAAAGTATGACAACCGGGAACACATCAAAACATTTGTAAGTCTTAATAGTGTTTTGTTACGTATACGCGATTTTACACCTTATCTCTATTACGGAAAGATCAAATTCCTATGAAAGCGCTGCACCAAATACAAGAATGAAGCTTGCAAACGTATTTTACGTAAACATTATTTTTATTTTTTTTCAGTATTTGCTTTAAAGTGTTTAATTTTCGTGTAAATTGGTTAGAAATAGCCTTTAGATGAAAGTTAAACAAAATTAAAACCTGTTACATTTTTGCCCCGACCGCTATTGTAAAAAAACTGATATTAATAACTTCCGTGAGTTAAATTTGTTAAATTTTTGTAACGGAGGTTTAATATATTAATTTAAGTTATTTTATGTAAAAAAACCGCTGTTTATATTTTTGCCTCAAGTACAATCCAAAAATTACGTAAATGTTTTTTTATCGAAATTTCCGTGGACGAAAATGTTTAATTCTGAAAAAATATATTACTGTCACCAGTTCTTTACCTAAAATAATTAAATTCGTCCTGTTAATAATTTTGCCCACGTTTTTATTCACAAAAACGCGTTTTCGTCTTTTTGACCTTGATCCGGCCTTGGAAAATGTTTAATTTTTTTTTATTATTTGGAGAGCTAAGGTCAAGTACACGATTCAAGAAAAAAATCGCTGTTTATATTTAATGCAAGGTTCAAACCTAAAAGCCCCGTACTATAAAGTAAAAATCTTACATTAAAATCTTGTATTTAAAAAAATACTTGTCAAAAAGTTGGAACTTTGACCCCTAATATCTCCGTAACTAGAAGGTTCCCAGGTAAGGTGTAGAACAAAAAAATTGATCGCAATCACAGGGAGAACCAGTGCCTTTCGGCTTCGTTAAGAGGTGTTTTACACCCTTTATATGCTGATTTCACCTACCAGTACATATATATTTTAAAGTCGTTGAGTCAAAACTATCTACATGTTTATGCTCAAATTAAGACTTTGATACTCTCATCACAACTACAAAAGTTTATATTTTACGTGTAATCGCGGCCATAAACAAGGCAAAAATATGAGTATTTCATGCGACGTCGAAGTCGGCTGAAAACTTCCAAAAAGTCAAACATAACTCGAGTTTCTCGAATTTCTGTTTATCTTGTGTCCATGTGTACTGCGGATTACCTCGTAATACCAACGTTATTATAAAAGTTGTTATTAATTACATAGTTTGTGTTTCCAAGGAAAAAATGTCCGGTATTTTAGGCCATTTATGAGTTGGTAACAAATGTGAAATTATTATGCTGGTAATCGAAGAAATACCTGGTCGCAGGGGGAGGAAATATAACGTGAAATTACGAGCTAAAACCTATTAAACAAACTTATGGAACTATTACCGACCCCTCTAGCTAGGTGATTATAAAATACATGTAAGTTAAACAATAGAAAAAATAGTTAAATGACGGAGAAAGGAAGTAGAACATGACTATCTTAGACAGCCGGTGCAGCTCGTAAGTTTTACAGCTTACCTAATGCGTACAGCTGAGTCAATTAAACTTTACTTGATTTAAACTAATATTATAAAGACGAAATATTTGATAGTTTGTTTGTTACGATTTAACTCAAAAACGACTCGACCGAGTTTACAAAATCTTTCACCTTTAGACAGCTTTATCTTTACCGAGTAACATAGGCTATATAATTTTCGTGGACGAAGTCGCGGGCGAAGTTCTATCATGAATAAGATTACTAAAACTTTATCTTTTATTACTGTGACATCGGTTTAACACTCGCAGTAAACCATGCCAAGTTGTTTCATTAATGTAATTGCTTGCGTATATTTCAGTTGAAGTAGAATAAATTGTATTTATGATTTACGACCCGTTTTAATAACAAACATGGGTCTCACCAAATTTTTGTCCATATTTTTTTAGCTTTAGAACAATATTTATGAGTCTTGAACCAATTCTTTTACTTGATACAACGCAAGCTATATATGTATAAGCAGTTTATGCGGATTTCGCATCATCTGCCTAGCCTTTTCCCAAACTATCTTGGGGTCGGCTTCCATACTAACCAGATGCAGCTGAGTACCAGTAATTTTACATGAAGCGACTGCCTATCTGAGCTCCACAACCCAGTAACTGGCTAATACGATACGCCTTGGTAAGACTGGATGTCAGACTTTTGGCTTATGACTACTCGTAACTAACGACTGCCAAAGATCTAAAAATGACAGTCGGGACCAACGTGTTTTCCGAAGCACGGAGGAAACTCGGTATGTAATTATGGTCTTAACCTATCCTCGGACCAACCTCGGTTATTATTCCGCCACGACTCATTGTATCGAAATTCTACATAAAGCGAGATCACATTATACTGGAAATGTATAGCTTCATGAGACACCGTGTGTACAACGCTAAACGATCAATAGGCTTTCCCATCCAGGGCAGAATTAAAAACGATCTTTTTTTTTATAAGAACGAGTTTCTTATAGCTGTGTGTTTGTGGACTGATATTCAAATACTCCATTTAGATTTAAAGCCGATCCCAACATAGTTGCGAAAAGAGTAGGCGAATGAGATGAAAAATCATAGCACTCGAGCATCGAATTCATTTTAATGTGGTGTGTACCCCGTCTTCAAAGACCGGGCTTCACCCAGCTTTATTTCACAACAACCTGTTTTTTTAAAGGTCGTGTTCTTTGAGACTATAACAGATCTAGACTACTAATATGGTTCATCATCATCATCATGTCTCTCGAAATGGTTCGCAGCCAACAATCTTTTACTGAATGTAAACAAAACAAAATGTCTCAAGTTCTCTTTACCAAATGTAACACAACGTGACCTAAATTTAAATCTTGACGGTAAAAAACTTGATGTTATCGCGGAAACTGTATTCTTAGGGATTACTATCGACTCAAAACTGCAGTGGGGCGCGCACATTGGAAGTCTTTCGGGGAGGTTAAGCTCAGCTGCCTATGCAGTTAGGAAAATAAGGCAGTTAACTGATGTAGCCACAGCTAGGTTAGTATACTACGCTTATTTCCACAGTATTATGTCTTATGGCATTCTGCTGTGGGGATCGGCAGCAGACGTTGATTCAATTTTCATTTTGCAAAAGAGAGCAGTCCGCGCGATCTATAAAATGGGTCCTCGCAAGTCCCTCAGAGAAAAATTTAAAGAGATCGATATACTGACACTGCCTTCACTTTATATCCTAGAATGTATTTTATATGTCCGCAAAAACCGAGGGCTTTTCAAAATTAGAAGCGACTTCCATAATATAAACACGCGCAGTAAACACGAAATTGTAATACCCAAATTTAGATTAACAAAAACTAGCAAGTCATTTCTTATAAACAGTATACGCTTTTATAATAAGCTGCCAAAGTCAGTTACAGAACTGACCGATGGAAAGTTTAAAAATTGCATCAAACGTGTCCTTATTAAAAAAGCATATTACAAAATTAAGGACTACGTTGAAGATAAAGAAGTTTGGCTGTAGTTCCTTCTGCTCATGCGGCTTCCCTGGTAGCTCATAAACGACACAAATGTGTGGATGTCTCTAACTATTCCCAATACTATTTTTTTCATTCTTTTTATTCTTTTTTTTTTACAATAGTTTTTCAATAATTGCACCTCTCGTTCATTGTTCAGAATAGTTACAGCACTGATGATAACATGTGTCTATTGTTTAAGTTAGTGTTCTTTTATTGTTTTATTTTTACTTTTGTATAGATTCTTTTTATTTACCTATTTTTTGTGAATGTGTGGACATTGTAGGCTTTGTATTTTTTTTTTTTCTCTATTACTACCGTCTGTAGTAAGCAATCGACTTATTGTCGGGCCTACGCTGTCCCCATACTTAAGTACTAACGCTGTAACTTCAAATATTGTAAAACCAAATGATTTTAAAAGAGTAACCATGGAGTTTCTTGCCGGTTCTTCTCCATAGGAAACGACCAACCCGAACCGTGCACCTTTTGTTGACGTTTTATAAGTGCCCATGTAGGCCTATGTAAAATAAAATATTTTGATTTTGATTTTTTGATTTTGATTTTGATGTCAGCTGAAGAACTCCACTGCTGAACACAAAAAATACAAGCAGCATTAGTGCATCCCATACTCGCGTATGTAAAAACAAGTCTTACCCCACTAGGCAGACGATTTTAAAGACTAAGACCAACGACTTTGGAAAGGACGCAGAAACATTTGGCTCAACGTTTAGGCTTAGGAAGTTCAAGGCTCTTTATTTTACTTTGCAGCTTCATTTTGGTGTCAGCGTATACAGTGAATATGTGTTGCTGAATGATGTTTGAATTTTGACGAAGGGAGATGGAGAGGAAGCCAAAGAAAAGATGGGTAGATGTGTGAAAAATTATATGAAAGAGAAAGAAGTACATTATATATCGTAACGTCTGATACAAAAAAAAGGAAAAAACGTTTTCGACACACCCGAAGTTTTATGAACAAAAGGGCAAGAAAATAATTATGTTAGGTACTCGTAGAAGAAGTTGCTTTTTCTCATACCTGTCGTGTTAGTTATCAGCCTGTTGGCAGCTCGTTCAGACATTAGCTTAATGACATACATCACCATCAGAACGAGCGTCCCTACTGCCACTGAGATCACCAGCATGGACTTCTTGATAAACTCCTCGAAGCAGTCCACAAGATTGTCCATGTAACATTCCAGATGATTCATCAGCCTGTCGTGAGTACACATTATGTGTATTTTTTTTTGTTTTGATTATTTTGGTCTGAATTCTTCGGCTATTTTTTTTAGAATGTGTAATAGATATACCTGAAAAAATATATAAACATTTTTTTTTTTAATTTTGTGTTGGAAATCTGTATGGTGCTTTACCATAAACTTTCGGTTTGAATGGTTTTGTTGTTGTGAACTTCCATTTTCACTAAAACCCTGTGTCAAGTGGAATACTTGAAATAAATGCTGAAAGTAGAGCAATATTAGCTTATTGGTGTGACCGTCGGACTGCCAGTGCCAGGTCTAAAGTTCGAACCCAACACACGCACCTCTTATTTTTCGGATTCATGTGCGAATAGGGGTGAACACTGGTAAAAACGACATTCTATTTTGTCCGTCAGACAGGTAATACAAAAATATTAGACACGTACTTTTTTTTTATGATTTTATCAATATATAAAAAAAAAAAAAACTTAGTTAAAACTCAAGTTGGAGAGTGGGGGCTCACTACGTTACAAGTAGGTATAAAAATTACCTACATGTGACGTCATGCGCCATTTCAACTCAATATATCTCCGTAGTTTTATGGCCACGTGAAAAAAGAAAAAATACGTGTCCAATACTTTCAAATATCTATCCGACAGACAAAGAAAACAATATGTGATCATATTGTATAATTATCTCTTGCTTCGGTGAAGGAAAACATCGTGAGAAAGTCATGCAGCTTGCCTGAGCGATATTTCTTGAAGGCGTGTAAAGCCAAGCCAGAGGCCCATGGGCGGCATAAAAACGCTGTCACCAGGTTAGCATACACGATACAGAAGAAAGGTTTTGTTGTTGTGAACTTCCACTTTCGCTGAAGGTTAAAAACCCAGTGGGAAGTGAAAGTTCATATACTTGAAATACATGCTGAAAATAAAGCATTATTCCCTGCTATCCATCCATTCTTAAAATATTAGAAGCTTGGATGAAGAAGTTCACTTTGTGCAATAATACTGCCTTCTCATGGGCGAACTCGTGTTTTTTAATGAAAATTCCTTTTCAGTACCGTAAAATGGTGTGAATAGGAACACGGAGGTGAATCGGGACGAAAATTTGAAAGGCATTTTCTCGGTATTTAAATATTATTGATAGCCTAAAAATACTCTATTGTTTATTAAATTAAAACAGAATTGAACCCAATAGCTTTTTAGTGACGAATTATTTGTATTCAGTGATGAAATCCCATTCAAAGTTTTGTCCCTATTCTCCCTCGCATCCCTATTCCCCCCGTTTACATAATACATAAAGAAGTAATCAAAGCCACCTTTATTTGCATCGATGACGTTGGATTTGGCCGAGTAGGACTCCGTCTAAACAACAAATAAAATTAAAAACACACAATACAAACCACGCAATTCGCTTCACATTTTTAAAATACTGTGAATATTTTTTGTAAACGAAAACCGAGCGCATAGTATGTTTAGGTTTTTGTATTTTTTAAATAAATTCAATTGCACATCTTAGCGATGGAAGCTGACATAATGATTTTTTTAACCAAAAGGCGTATGATAGAATAATTTGTTTATGGTTAGTTTTCGAAGTTTTTTCAAGGTTTTAGTTCAAGCTACAGAGACTGCGGCTTTGCCTGAAACTGTTTAGTAGGTACTAGTTACCTAGTAATACTGACAGAAACCCTGGCAAAACTGGCGAGAATCTCTTGCTACTACTACTTTTTACTTTAGGTAATAATGTGTGACTTTGCAAGACTGAGATACAAAAAAGCCTATTATAAATAACATAAACTCCAAATATTAAAACCCTAATATGTATAAACAAAAATCCAAAGTACAACATTTGTACGTTTTTTTATTTGGTACCTAAGTTCCATCGGATTGACATTAAGCAATCAAAACGCAATATATTCGGTGATCGGACAACGCAACAATATGGTCCCCAGACGTGCCTGGCCGCATATTGTTGCCCACTTTCCATAATCCATGATAAAACGGGCAATATTTTTCACGTGTCGCGCCGTCAGCGGGCAAAAGATAGATCGATTCGTTCGATAGTGCGATTTATTTCACTATTATATAATACTAACTGTCCCGCGCAACTTCGTCTGCGTCACATTTTCCCCGTTTTCGCAACATTTTTCATTGCTGCTCCGCTCCTATTGGACATAGTGTTATGATATATAGGTAGCCTATGTCCTTCCCCAGGTTGAAATCTATCTTCTTGCTAAATTTACGTAAGTAGATCAAGTACATTGATAAGCAGGTAAGTGCTATTCTCGAAACACACAGATAACATGCCCACCTAATTGTTTTGTTTGCCTATTTCTTGTTTCCGTGTAATTTATAGAGAAAACAGGGGAAAAACTTTTTACAAAAAAAATTACCGACTTAAAAAATCGAACTTACTAATTTTACCTCTTTGGAGAAACCGAAGGTTTTGTTTGTGTATAAGATAATTATCCAGTTTTGGAAACCCAAACTCAATAACATATTTCATAAAGTTCAAATTCCTTCGTAACCTAATGTCAATCCGTCCAAATCCGCCTCTAAAGAAGTTTTCACTTCAAAAAAACAATAAAACGTACGTACACACACTAAAAGTGACAGTAGTGAACATATTAAGGTTTACTCCTACGGTTGGTCGGTTCGCTGATAATCCAGTGACTGCCTACAAGTAAACTAAGATGTACTAGTTCTGGCGATTGCAGTATCTTCTTCAGCCTAGCTTTTCTCAGACTATGTTGGGGTCGGCTTCCAGTCTAACCAGATGCAGCGAAATACCAGTATTTTACATGGAGAGACTGCCTATCAGACCTTCACAACCTAAATAGAACTTGGTAATACGAAACCCCTCGGTAAGACTGGTTGACAGAATTTCGGGTCACTGACTACATGTAACGAATGTCAAAGATCTATAATTTAAAGCCGGGACCAACGGCTTTACATTATTTCCGACGTACGGAGGCAAGTCGGTATGTAATTGGAGGTCACCCATCCACTGACCTACCAGCCAAGCGCGGTTTAACGGTAGTATATTGCATCGCAATTATTTTCTTAATAATAATTGTGTTGTGAAAAATATTTGTTAATCAGTATGACTGGTGAAATGTTGGGTTTCCTAGGGTCTAATAAATCAGACAACCAACTCGATCGAATGTACTTTAATTACTGAATAATTGAGTAATATATGTTATAATGCGCATTAGAGTAAAGTGCTATCTTAGCTCAATATTATACTCATGTTCTAAAGGTACGTCATACTAAGTTGTGCAGTATTAGGGAGTAGGTACACATACACTTCACTGGTCTAGAGTTTGGACTGACTGCCGTAGTAGTCTAGGGTGTGACAGACGTAGATGCTTAGTAAAGTAAGAAGGATCTTGCTGCTTACAGTATTATCACAAATCCCACGTTTGCCCGTTGGCCTACTTCTCTCGGAGCCGTAAAAGATTTAGTACATACGTAAACAGGTATAATCATTCGGTAGGGGTATTCGAAGGTCGAACATCCGGACCCGGTCCCTGCTCGAGAGATCCGGATAAATGTCTTTTATTGAGACATAATCATATTGACTTGAATTTTTATAAGATGAAGAGGTTTTTACGTTTCTTTTATAACCTACATTATGGGATGAAGAGGTTTTTACGTGTCTTTTATAACCTTTATTATGACATTAGGTATGGTAAGTTTTGGTGCGTCAATATGATGCAAAGAAGAGGAGTCGATACAATTTTTTCAGGTATGATTCTACTTGTATCACTTGAGAGGAATGAGGAACACGGCGGGAAGTACCGCATACTCCTTTGAACAGGGTGGATCCTCTGACGAGACGAGTATTGTGTCTGGTGGGCCATTGCCCGATGATTTTCGCCGGAGTTTCTGTAAAGGTGTTTGTCGCGCAGATATTTATTTATTTAAACTTCATGTACAAAAGTGGTACATAGGCGGACTTAATCCCACAAGGCATATAACTCTGATATCACGTTACAAGATGCGTTAGTGTATTTTTTTTTTTTATGAACGTACTTGTATATCAACAAAAACTATCGAAAATCATTGCAAATTGCTTCTAGTCAATATCACCCATACTAAAACGAATATTCCACGATCATTTACACTTCACGGCCCTTTTTATGACATAATAAAGAACGAAGCTCAACGATCCACAAACACAACAAATGATCGCCTTTTCCAAAATTATCATAAGGATAAATTTACAACCCATAGGTGCAAATGGTGCTATGAGGAATTCGCTAATAAGGGTTAAGTACCTCGAAAGGAAAAAACCGGAACCCTTATAGGATCACTTTGTTGTCCGTCTGTCAAGACCCTTTTTCTCAGGAACGTGTGGAGGTATCAAGCTGGAATTTATATCAAATACTCAAGTCTACTGTCCTTTTGAGCTGTGAAAAAATCAATCTTCTAAGCCAACGTAATCAAAAGATACAGCCGTTTATGCCGCAAATTTTCGCAAGTTTTCGACACTCGCAAGGGAATCAAAACCTACGGGGTACTTTCCGTAAACTCAGAATCTTGAAATTTGGTACGAAGCAAACGTCTTATAGCACAGATAAAGGAAAAATTGCGAAAACCTAAAATTTTTAGTTACATCATATAATAAAATATTTTTAATAATTTTAAACTTACTACCCCTTTCCTCATGAACGCGTAGAGGTATAAAATTGAAATTCATATCAAATACTCAAATCTATAATACCTTTAAGCTGTAACAAAGTCAAACTTCTATGTCAATCAAAAGAAACAGCAATTTAAGCCGCATATTTTCAAACTCGCAACTACTCGCAAAGGAATCAAAACCTAAAAGGTACTTCCAGTCGACCTAGAATCTTGAAATTAAGGAAAAATTCCGAAAACCTTAATTTTTTTGTTACATCACATATTTTTATTTATTCTCTTCAGAAATTTTGGTTTGTACGGAACCCTGTAACAAACGTGCTTGCTCCTCGTGATAAAAAGAAGTAAACAGATTTGTACATTAAAAAAGTTAGTAGGGGAAAATGAATTTAATAAATGATGATATGAAAAATACAATAAATTATTAAAAAAAATGAAGGGCAGGTTAACCGGGAACGTTTTGAATGTCTCCGCAAATCTCTGAGCGTGAAAGTAACTGAAGACAAACATCCAAGTGTAGAAAGCTGGCTTGATCAAGATGAGCTTGACCACGACGAACTTGATGCAGGGCGACTTGGCAGGACCCACCAGCAGACACGTACCGCCCCAGTGCCAGACTCGTCAGCTCGCAGAGCAGCTTCCAGCAGACACGTACCGAGCCCCAGTGCCAGGCTCGTCAGTTCACAGAGTAGCTTCCAGCAGACACGTACCGAGCCCCAGTGCCAGACTCGTCAATTCACAGAGCAGCTTCCTCACAGCAGCTAGCAGCAGCCACCGCAGCACCAAACGAAGACCGCTCCTTGACTCCACTAGGCTGTGCTCAAAACTAGGGCATGCAAAAACCGGGTTGTTTTAAGAAACCGGTTTTTTCGGGTTTCTTGTTTACAAAACCGGATGAAACCGGATTTTTCGGTTTTTTTCAATCTTTATTAAAAAATGTGTAGAAAAAAAATTAAAATGCTAAAGCCTAATCAAAATAATTTTATTACGTTTATCTTACCTATGTTTATAATAATGACAATTTGTTTGGACTTCAAAAACGACTAAAAATCAATATAAAAAAATTTTTTTCTTCATGCATAACATAGAATAAAACTTATTATTTAGGTAAACAACATAGTCTAAAAATTTAGGGCACTAAGACTAACATACAAAATTAGGAACATTTGGTAGGTAAACACAAATGTCTAAAATCTCAGAGTAAACAGCAAGAAACCAAAGGCGTTTGAGTAAAAGTGGCATGATTTTTCTAAGTCTACGGCCACTAATTAAATTTCTTTACCTATTAGTAATAACACAGTAAGACATTAATTTTAATATTTCCAAAATGCATCGGAGCCGAGATATACAGGATGAATTTTTTAACTGGGTGGTAGACCAAAACAGAAACTATGAGGAATAGTGAAAAACGATCAAAGAAGCCAGGAGCCCGATTTAAAAAAAATATGCTTCATTGGTTTTGTGAAAAATCAATATTCCTAGCCAGGAATCGAACCCGTTAATTTGAAAAAAAACACACCCTTTACCCCATTCGATAGTGTCGCTGCTAAGTATCGAATTCTGGAATGTAATAGCATACGGCAAACGATAGGAAATAGTTAATTTTTGATAAAATACATAACAGTATGCAAACTGCTAGTAGGAACAACACAACTTTGCAATCAGATATTTCAGCTCCGATATAATTTTCGAAAAAATTATTTTAGGAGTCATTACTATCATATATTCCACTATACGTGAGCATCTTTGTGGCCGCTGTGAAAAAAAACATGCCACTGGTCCATACAAACAAACTTACCCAATGCCCTTTAAGTACTTGGATCTACACTACTACACTGGGTCAATGAGAAGCAAAATAATGATATGGACATGGATAGGGAGCGCAGGGCATTGTCGGTAAGAGGTAATATGCTTTCTCGCAGGTTTGCGCGATGCTCACGTGATATTAAAGTCACACTATTTAAAAGCTATTGCCAAACGTTATACACGTACAACCTGTGGAGCAATTACACCTAAAAAAGCCTGCAATTCTCTGCTCGTCAGGGGTTTGTTGGGACTTCCATGGCGGTGCAGTGTCTCCGGCATGTTCGCCAACCACAGCACGGACAGCTTCTAGGCGGTGCTTCGCAAGAAGAACGGCGTCCCTGCGGTCTCGGGTAAAAAGTAGCACCGACACACTTCTGAGCGTGGTATCGGACAGAGTGGACAGCCAAATCCTGAGGCCAATGCCTCATGCTGTCGCTTATGCATGTCCAAAATAATAATTATTTTAAATATCTGCCTTCTAACATAATAAGGACTGACTTTTGACAATTCATGTTTGCTTAGTCTGTTGTTTGAGAAAATTATTATTCAATCAATAAGATAGACAGATAGATAGATCAATAGGAGAAACATAACTTGTTGTTCAATATTTATAGTGTGTAATTTATTGTTTTCCCTAATATTTATTTATTAAAAAAGATATAACCAAAAACCCGTAAAAACCGGTTTTACTATCCCAAAAAACCGGGTTTCAGATTAGTCGGTTAACCGGTTTTTTCGGTTAACCGGGTATCCGGTTTGCATGCCCTACTCAAAACTCAAGATATGACTGAGATCTTGACTCCAAACTCTAGAATTAGCTGATTTCTAAACTTCAGACTAAACTGATTTCTTGTCTCCAGACAGGGCATCCGTCAACCCTCGGTGCGCGAGTCCGACTCGAACTTGGCCGGTTTTTTTTTAGGATAACGAGATGCTGATTCTTACACTGGACATAGTTTTAGAAGAACTTCAGCTTCATTGCGGGCTGATGCTGGAGCCGACATATTGACTTTAAAGCGTCATGGCGGATGGCAGTCCAACAGTGTTGCAAAAACTTATATCGAAGACTCAAAACACAACAAGACAAACATTAGTGCCAAGACAAGCAATACATTTGGAGCCCGCCACCAAAAAGTTTTGCCTTGCACCGCACCCTTCTACTTCACATGCCATGCCATGAGTGTCATACGCTACATTTAAATTACGGGCGTAAAGCCGGGAACAAAAGCTAGTCCTAAATATTGCCGAAGCTAAAATATCACAATTCATAAAACATGCTCTGTTAAGACAAATAATAATTTGTTTCAAAAGCGAAGTCTATTAGTATTCCATGAGGGTGACAGTGTAATATCCTTCTCGAGTCACAGGTGTAGGAATGAATAATCGAGTCCTTTTCACATGACATTATGTCATATTCGGATAGGAAAGCAGTCATGAAAATGGGATGGAAAGAAAATTAATAACATATGAAACAGACTCATAAAGAGCACTGAGCAGTAGATCAATGGAATCCATGCCTTTCCAGACTTATATTCTTAATAAATATTATAAAGAGGAAGTTTTGTAAGTTTGGATGTTGGTAGATCAGTAGTTCCAAAGATCACCCATCTTCCGAAATACTGATCTGATTTCGAAAATTCTTTCCTGTATTCCCGTTGTCCCCGTAATCTGTGTCCCCGTCACGGGGACATCAGCACGTCATATGATTCCTTACCGGTGTCCCTGTTATGTGGATATGGGCAACGGGGACAACGGAAAGTTAAGATTTCATGTATCGTTGTCCACTTTAAATTATTGTTAATTTTTTAAACGTGGGTTATTTACTTTCATTATTATGTCCTTTATTCATCTATAATCTTATCTTTTATATTTTTACATATTACTTACAAAAAAAAAATAACAAAACACATTTAAAAATATAAAAAAACAGGTTTCCGCCGGTAACGAAAGCAGGGTCCAAGCTACCGGTGGTTGGGGCCGCAAAGACATGAATCTCCTCACAATTCAAGCCGTATCGAGGAGTACTGCCTGCTGAATCTGGCTCTTGATCCAACTGCCAAGTGAGGGCTTCGACAGATGTTCGTCGAGGCTCTTGGCCATAAGGCCATTGGCCGTTACGACAATCGGCACAATGATAGCCGAGTCCACATTCCACATATCGACAACCGCGTGAGCCAAGTCGAGATATTTTATTTGTTGCTCTTTCTCAGCTTTCACGAGGTTTTCGTCATGCGGGATGGTAACTTCGACTATCATTGCGCGGCGCGCTGATCGGTCTACCACCACTATGTCAGGCTTATTGGCAACAATAGTCCTGTCAGTAATGATAGACTGATCCCAGTACAGCTTGACATGGCCTTTCTCGAGAACTGAGTCGGACACATACTTGTAGTACGGTACCTCAGATTCCACAAGTTTATATTTCAAGGCAAGTTGCTGGTGAATAATCCTGGCTACTTGGTTGTGCCTGTGCAAGTACTCGCCGTTAGCCAGACGAGAACAACCAGAAATAATATGTCTGATGGACTCACCCGGACAGTGGCATGCCCGACACACGTCCACCGTCCCGTCCTTCATAATATGTTTCTGGTAGTTGTTCGTCAGCATAACTTCGTCCATAATCGCACCGACAAAACTTTCAGTTTCCCCAAAGAGGTCGCTGAATCGTAGCCAGGACACGGACGCTAGAAAATCTACATCGGGCCCATGAAGAGCCTGGTAGAAGCGACCATGAAGCACCTTGCCTTGCCATACTTCCTTGCGGTCATCGGTACTAAGTACGACAGGTTTGCGCCAGTTCTCTTTAGCCATTGACAGCGGGGTGAGTACCTTGTCCACTGCGACCACATCTCGGTGCATACCCACCTCGGCTTTCAAAAAATATTCTCTGAGGCTGCACACCTCACGGTTTTGGAGGATCTTCGGATTTAAAAAGCTTCAACCCCCGCACTTCCGCGGGATGTACAGTCTCATCACCGATGATCGTGGGTGCATCCGGTTTGCGGTCAGCAATGTACGGACTCTCCTATCTAGGGCGTCCAGTTCGGTCTGAGTCCATTTGAGTATGCCGAAAGAGTACATTAAAACCGGCATGACCCAACCGTTGAAGGCGCGCACCTTGTTTCCGCCTGAAAGAAGGCTCTTTAATACCTTCTTCAGGTGACCGAAGAAGCGCTCCCTCAACGGCTGCTTCATGTCAGCTACGTTAATGCCTAATGCTTCCGACATACCCAAATACTTAATACTAACTCTCGGATGAGGAGAGAGATCTGAGGTGTATGGAATCCGAGAGTTGGATTCCCTCGGATTCCATAATCTCTCCTCGCTTTACATACATGACTGCAAATTTGTCCACACCAAATTCCATCCTGATTTGTTAGGGGAAAAGAGTTTCAGATCATCCATGTAAAGAAGGTGAGATATGACCTGACCACCTCTCCTCAACCGGTAGCCTAGGCCTGAATCCTCCAGCAATGTGCTTAGAGGATTCAGGGCTAGACAAAACCAAAGTGGACTCAGACTGTCGCCCTGAACTATTCCCCGTTTAACATACAGACTCATCGTTCCCCTGGATCTGTCGACATCCTGGATATCGAAGCACCGTCCTCCATTGCCCCATGCACTCAAGAAAGGCGCGAAACTCATTATTATTTTATATTTATTTTCATTACTAAATTCCTAGCTCCTGTTGTCATAAAGGGAGCAATTCTAAACTGGGACTTAGAATGAGCCAATCAGTTTCATATTTCATTATATACAATTAAGACTATATATTTTTAAACAAATACATTCGTAAATTATAAATACCTACTTTTGTCGCGATCACATGGTGCAGCTATTATTTAGATATTATTTGTGTTTTGTTGTTCCATTTCATTTTTATAGGTACAATATTCTCTCTACTAAGGCAGTCTCACTTCTAATTTTAACTCAACGGGGACAACGGGCATAATTAGAAAATCATATATTACAAGAAATTAACGGGGACAGCGTACGGGGACAACGGGAAGTAATTTTAATTATTTTATTAAATTCCCTTTGTCCCCGTTAACGGGGACATGGCCTACGGGGACAACGGGAATACAGGAATTCTTTCACTCATAAGAAGCTATATTATTCCCAAGTGCCATAAGCTATACAAGGTGTTGTTTTGCATCCTCGTCAAAATTCAGGAGGTTGTCACACAAGACATAAATAATCAATTAAAATTACGGTTCCTAGTTAATTGTTAATAAACGATGATTTTTTTGGTTATTTAAGTTTGTCAGTATTTCAGAAAACTCCCTTAACGTGGTTTAGGAAATAAGAAATTATCAAATAAACGTTTGAGATTGTTTTTATTTGTGGAAGCTCGCTTATAGGGCGAGAATCAGACTGCCCGTGTTTAAAAAACGGGTGGTTCATACTTACCGATTATAAGGAAATAAGAAAAAAAAAATACAACCCTTTTTATTATTGATTCGGGACGAGAATCATTAGCATAGTTACCTCCTTGAATTTGACGAGAATGCAAAACAACACCTTGTATTTAAGAAGTTCTCATGGGATATTTTTCGATCACAACGAAGTAAAACTAGTATTATAAAATGAATAACGGAGAACAGACAGTGCCTGTCAGTCGAAGGTTTTGAATTTAACTAAGTAGTACCTATAACTAGGACAGCACTAGTTACGAATAAATGGTGTGGAAAAATCAGTGGTGTGACAAACGAGAAAAAAATTCCTGTTAGTCACACTGGTGTGATAATCTGGTGTGACTACGAGTCGGCAATGATTATCTGTTCGCACCTTAGGACCCTGACCGGATTTGGATGAAATTTGGAGGACATACTTTTTATCGCTGTAGCACGATCTCTTGTGAAAAATTTCGAGTTTCACACGATACAATTTTCTCTAATATGAAAGTCAAGCTTCAGCATCCGCACATTCCGCACTTCATCATCTGCGTCACCTTTTCCCAGCTATGTTGGTGTCAGCTTCCATTCTAAACCGGATGCAAGTGAATACCAGTATTTTACATGGAGCGACTGCCTACCTGACCGCCACAAACTAGTTACTGGGCAATACGATACACACCTTGGTACGGTGAAACTAAGATTTTACTTAGCTTTACTTCAACCCTGTTCAAACCTTTACACAAAAATTCATTAGTGTTTATTTACGGAGACGCGGCGCGTCGGGCGGTGCGTCGTGCGGCTCGTTGCACGTTTTTTTCAGTTTACGGAGACGAAGTACGTGCATTGCACCGCGTTATCACACGTGCAAACACAGACATATGACAATATACGATGTTGTTTACGAAGCCGCGGGGCGAGACGCGTCGCGTCGTGTGGTGCGTGAGGAGCAGCGGTACCCGCGGCAGGCAACGCTGCATTTTAAGCAAACGCGCGTAAAACTGCTTTTCTGTAAACGCTCTTTACATCACCATATGTTTGAATTGAATGCGGCCGCGCCGCAAAACGCGCCGCTCAATGAGCCGCGTCTTCGTAAAAGAGCCTTTAATTAAATCTCCAGAATGTTGGTTTCGTCAACTCTAATATTGCATTATTTTTATAACGTTTAATTTCTTTATCCTAATGTAGGTATAAAAATCACGTGTTACTATGTTATGTACTATGTACACGATAATGTCCAAAACCACCCAATCGACTTAAATGTTTTATATTGCGAATGTAAAAAAGGCCTTTAAAGGGCAGAAGATGTGTGCCTTCTATAATATACTAATGTTAGAACCTATCTGGCCAATAATTTTACAGCAACTTTCCGTAGCCGAATGGCAAAAAACGGAACCCTTATAGATTCGTCATGTCTGTCTGTCTGCCTGTCTGTCCGTCCGTATGTCACAGCCACTTTATTCCGAAATATTTAGGACTACACTGGCCCGGTTTTGTTTTTAGCAGTAGGTTTTTTTAGACGCGTTCAATTGACTTCAAACGATTTTACTTTGGACTATGAGCTTGTTCTCTCTTCTTTTTTCACATGGAACTGTAAAATTATGGTGAGCAAAGAGCTGCGTCAGTCTTACTGAAATATGGCTGCAATCGATCCTTTTTCAGACATTGAATTGTTATTATTTAAAAGCCGGAGACCTCCTCGATCCTAGAACTCGGTTTTAGCATAATCATAATCAGTATATAAATCCCACTGCTGGGAAACAGGCGTCCGCTCTATGAGGGGAAGTGGGCTGTAATCCGATACGTGGGCCCAGGGCGGATTGGCAGGGCGGATTTATGGAACCTAGGGTTAGTTTTTTTTTACTGTACCAGACCATAAAAATAAAAATAAAACTTGAGAGGTGTCAAGGGACACCCGGATGGAACGAAGTTTGATATCCGGAACTTGTGCAGAAACACTGTCAGGATTCATTATTATTATTATTTTTTATTATTTACAAAAAACCTGTATACACTCAACAAAAATAATCGTCGCGAAACCACACTGTTCAATGCAAAATAGAAATGAAAATATCTGGCTTGCTTTCTATAAGAGAGAGAGAGAGACAGACAGAGAAACATGCGACGCCGCACAGCTTACAATAGCTTACTATAGCAAAAAGTGTCGTGACAACTTTTCGTAAGATTTTATTCCGTCTAGCCCCCTTTCACAACGCGCGATAAGGAACTTCGTTCCAAAAACCTCATCAATAAAAAAATCACTTATATAATCTGGGACCAGACAAACAAATATAATATAATACGTAAAGTCACAAGATATAAGGGCGATAGTTGCATCGTTATTGCACTTGTTTATCACCAACGTGCCAGCCATTCCACCACAGTACTAAGTCGTTTCTGACAGTTTCTTGATTCATAAATTCAGGATCATTGATCTTTTTACAGAAATTGCAATATGGATCAGTTTCTGGCTCATCATCTATGTGGTGATAAGTATAATGATTGTGCCATCTGAAGAAGTCGTAATACTTTTCCTTGTGGTTAATAATGTCAACCATTTGCTGTACTAGCTCTTTTGCAGGAAGAGTTCGCGCGTTCAAATATATTCCATCGGGCATGTATCTGAAAATTGATACACGGCATTGGCTGTTATTAAACGTTCCACGGAAAGAAAATGTATTTTTTATTAGGTATACTAGCTGTGCCCGCGACTTCCTCCACGTGGAATTAGAACTTTTCTAAAATAGAAGTGGCTTATTTTACTCCTTATTACATCAGCTGTCTGCCAGTGAAAGTCCCGTCACAATCGGTCCAGCCGTTCCTGAGATTAGCCGGAACAAACAGACAGACAGACAGACAAAAATTGTAAAAAATATTATTTCGGTATGTGTACCGTATATAAATTCATATACTTGTAGTAACAAGCGGTTATTTTAATATTACAAACAGACTCTTCAATATAGGGGTGTACTTAATAGTACACCCACATTTTATTCGCCAGTTATATTTAAGTCCCATGTTATAGGGGGCGAGCCTATTGCCAACATTTTTTTCCCGACCCGGGAATTGAACACAGGACTTCATGCTCAGCAGCCACGCTTTCGACCACAAGACAAATGAGGCCGACCAGGCAGTAGGTAGGTAGGTTTATTATTTGTTGCATAAAACTGCTTTTGGGGGATATGTCGAGTCTAGAGTTAGTTTAGAAGGGAGGACAAGTTTTTGAATCGATGGTTAAATCGACAGTAGATGTCTGGTTTTTAGGGTTCCGTACCGAAACGGGCAAACGGGACCCTATTACTGAGACTTCGCTGTTCGTCCTTCCGTCTGCCACCAGGCTGTATCTCATGAACCGTGATAGTAAATCAGTTAAAATTTCTACAGATTATGCATTTCAGGCTGTACCGAGTCCGACTTGCATTTGGCCGGTTTTTATGATTGATGAGCAGGTGGTTCCTTTCCAGCACTAACCACACTCGCTCTAGGTTTCGAAGAGATCTATAATCGCCGTTGATTGATTGTGTTTGCAGCGGCCTACTCTAGTCTACTAGTACTAATAGTTCGCAGTGCATCAAGGACTTTGCAAATGGGCCAATATAGTTCATGTCCGGAGTTCTTGGGGTTGAAAGCCGACGTTGAGTGGTGAGTGGTGAAAAATAGACTGATCGTGTTCTACCTGATATAGTTATAGCCTAGTGGTGCGATTGTCGGACTGCCAAGTCATAAGCCTCGAGTTCGAACTCAAGACGCGCACCCTGAAGGAAAACATCGTTTGGAAACCAGCATAACCTAGACATACTTCTCGACGGGGTAGCACGAAAACTCTGACACCAGGTTAGTTACTAACCACGTGATAAAGAAAGAAAGACCTGCTGGCCTACCATGAGGTCTTAAATCAGTATTGTTTTACTCTTATTACAGTGTGGGAGAGAGACGGAGCTATACAGGATGTCTAGCGCCATCTCGTTCCCACGCAAAACAATAATGTTTTAAGACGTCATGGTAAGCCACCTGGTATAGTTAGCTCCTCCATAAACTATTGGCACGGTGTAGTGCAGCAGTGGGTTCACTAACTTCTCTGTCACATAATCTACGTTGATCGAGTTTTCGAACGACAAATAGAAGTAGTAATCGTTTTCCAACATTGTCCAGCACTTTTCACTCCGTAGACATATATTTTTGCTACAATCACCGTATATATCTACAGTCATATTGTGTTGAGCTAGTTCTCCTTTTATTTTTTTTGCAATTTTGTTTCTTCCACTCCTTGCGTCACAGTTTGATACGAACCAGGCGGCAGCTGTTTTTTTACTGTTGAGCTTCTCTCTGAGTTTACTATCAATAGGTTTCATATCGTCTATCTTCGGCCAATGCATCACTTTTTTGGGTCCAATTATTTTACCATATTCATCTTTTATTACTAGGTATCCGTAGAATACGTCAGAATCCAATTTAAAAGTCCATGTCATGCTGAAGAAACCGTTGTACTTTCTGTGACTCACCGGGTAATATGTCGCTGCTTCTGGACAGACAAATACATACTTCTGGTGTTCAGATCTTCTTCTTTTATACAAGTGTAAGAAACTACGGTTAGTCACGTCGTAGCAATAGAATAATATTGCATCGTAATCCATTGGATTGCTAAGGTATGTTCTGTTCCATGTAACATAGCAATTGTTTACAGCACAGTTTCTTTCAAAAAATGTTTTTTGACCTACCTTCATGAATGTAAACGGTTTCTTTCTTGGCTTTCTCCATTGTAGTATATATTTTAAATGTGATTTGTTGTGATGAATAATCTCTGTGAACGTTATGTTAGATTTTTTTGTTTTTCGATTTTTGCTCAAAAGTGAAGTCCAATTAAAGCCGCTTAGGTAACACATTATAAAAATCACTGCACCGTATATGAACGCCAATGTCTGCGCTTTCATTGTTACTGAGTTAAGACAAAACCGTCCGTGGGAAACCAAATTTACCGTCTGCTAAAATCTCAATTTCTTTAACTATTTGAAATATTTTTGAAGAAATTTCTTACATTGTTTGTGGCGTATATTTAAAATACTTACTATGTCAACTTTTTGTCGACGTTTTTCTTTGTCCATGTCATCCGTTTCTTGACATAAACTAGAAAAATCTTTTTCTGAAAACTTATTGCAAAAAGTATCAAAGTATAATAGAAAAGTTTAAGACGTAACAGAGTAAAACTAGTGGAAAGCAAAACAGTATTGAAACTAAAAAAGAAAGAAACATACGATTGGTTAGCTCACAGGCGTTCGGTGCGGAAATGCAAAGAACACACACGTACACGAAAAAAAACTGAAATTTTTTAGTTTGCGGTTGCTCCGCCATTTTGAAGGTCACAAATTCTCCTTAAGAGAAATCCTACTTAAAATCCTACTGATATTATCAATGCAAATTTTTTGAGGATGTATCGATGTTTGTTACTATTTCACTCAAAAACTATGAATGGATTAGGATGTAATTTGGCACAGGTATAGACAATAGTCTGGAATAGCATATGGGATACTTTTTATCCCAATAGTATTATCCCCTGGGACAATTATGGAACAAAATGCGGTAGGAGTATCAATGATTCCACTTATTTCAGCAACTATAAGTGTCCTTTTGTGTCAACAAATTTATAGTTTTCAGGTAATTCACCAGACCATCGCAGACACTTATTTGCATAGTCCTCTTGTGCGTTGACTTAGATTATGTCTGGACATTAAAAGAGACTATGACCTCTGAGTTTGCGTCGGCTGTTTCTTCTCAGTATAGTCAGGTGGTTGTGCGTTGTTTCATCGCTAATTGTTTAATCGAATTTTGTTTCACATAAATTGTTTCTCATATTATCATTTCATAGAATAATCAATACGCAGAATACTTAATTTGAAGAAATTTAAATCATCGATTTTTGTTTCAAATAAAGTTTAATGTTAGAATATTCACATCATAGAATAACAAATCAAATATTATTTATCCACATATTGTTTGTTTCACATAAAACTTATTACGAAGAATAACATTTTAGTCGACTTACAGTTTCTAGAATTCAAACCTTTGAAAAAAGCATAAAATTACAACACCGGGTTCACAAAATAAATGCGCGTAAATTATTGTCAAGCAGGAAAACAATCTTGTTATTCCCACTAATGGTGTCCATGCCTGTTGCATGCATCAAGCATGCAACTTGCAGTATGCATGCAAGCATGTAGCATGCAACGGGCAAGGTTTCTGTCACGGCTCCGGCGCGCCGGAGCCGTGACAGAAACCTTGCCCGTGGCGCTGCGGGGCTCCGGCGGCCCCACGCGAGTTTATCGTCGCAGATGGTATTAACGTTCACCACCGCAGCTTCGGCATGCTGGCCGGCAAGCCGGCCAGCCTCAGCCGCGGCGGCGATCGTTAGAAACCACCTGCTCTTCAACTCGCGGGCCGCCTCATCCCTCCGCGCCTGCGCAGGCTTAAATTACACTCTAGGGGTAAGGCAAACAAGACTACGTGGAGTCTGTTTTGCAGCCATTCGTTTCTGTCACTAACTTTTGTAGTACAACATATTGACTTTTAAAGACAATATTTTAACTTAAGGTTAATAATTTTGTTGAAATAAAATAACATGGAAACATACATCGAACAAACAATATTCGTTGAAAAATAATTCTGCTGTTTGATAAGTTGGTCAAATAAAAAAATGTGATAGTAAAATTCTTTGAATTGTGTTTCTGTAAAATATTTTTCATTCAAGTAAATAATAGTCGAAACAAAAATATTCGAAATAAAAATACGGGGACTAAATATTATGTGAAACATTTTCTGGGAAACGAAATTCTGTGAAATTTCTGTCTGCGAAACAAGGTGACACCATAGTCAGGTACTCAGGTATACACGGCGACCAATAAAGCTAAACAAAACCGTTTATGCGGATGTATAACTTTATATACCTTATGAACTTATGCCGTCGTGTGTACGAAACACTGGCCTCATTTTGTTTTAAAAAAAGACGAAAAAGTGTTTGTAAATAAACATATTTTATCAATCAATGACTTAAGAGCTAACCTAGCAGAGTATTTGAATCAAAATTGCCGTTTTGGAACGAAGTCACAACACATTATCTTAAAAAAAAGTGTTATTGACTAGTGATGAAACCCTAAATATTACACACACACACCTATTACAGTCCTTTTACAGATTATATACCTTGGTAAGAAACAATCCACCAGCAACCTTATTCTCATGAAAATACGGTATTATTTTAATTGTGAGTTGAATAATCACGTTTTACGGAGGGACTCAATGTAACGCACTCAAAACATTGTGCTGATGGATGCATCGAATAGTACAGGGGCTGTAGAGGTATTTAATAACGACGAAAGTTGGAATTTTGACCCCCAATATCTCCGTAACTAGAAAATTCCCAGGTATGGTCTAAAACAAATACAAAATCGTCAACCACGCACCTTGGTAGAGTGTGTTATAAATGCACGGGTGTTAATTTAGTGCCCTCGGATGCGCTCGGGCACCAACATAACACCCGTGCAATTAATAACTCACTTTGCGCTCGATGCAACAATCTACTATTTCGAGTTGCTGTAATTAGTCGGTACGAGTATTCTCAATGTATTTTGCGCTATCTATCGCACGATAAACGATGATTGCATGATAGGTAATATGTATTTCTACTTGATTAGCTATCTATGTACTAATATACTTAATAATCTAGGCAGGATTGCATGTTGTGATATTGTTTATGATATGATTAAATACAGTGTAAGTATATTGATCCTTACGCGATATGTTAATAAACATGAAATCACGCTATCCCCGAAAGATAAGGCAGAAGGGACCTAATATTACACCAACATTTCGATAGTTATGTTTTTTATGCCCCATGAAATAGGGTCGAGCCTAATGCATCAACCGGCCACAACTTACATCACAACAAATCTGAACTCCATGGTTGGTACTGAGAATTTTTCGATGGAAAAACCCAATGATACTGTGCCCAACCTGGGAACTAGACCAATAATGCAGCATATTCTTACTTGTTGGCAGAATTTTTAAGCCGCAGAACCTTGATGAATGCTTGAAGGTCAAATTTTGGAAAAATCTCAATAAAGTTTAAAAATTGACATATCTTACAAACTATAAAACTTTAGCTGGGGAAGGTTAGGTTCAATAATTAGTACATGACCTCCTCTAAATGCGAATTTGCTATGGCGGGTCCAGATCCAGTAACCCTGTATATTACATATTTTTTTATATGTGTATATATTTGTATGTATGTTTGTTATAAAACGGTATATTTTTGTTTTAAACTTTAATTTAAATTTTCTTGTTTCGTCCTTTCCACACACTGTGTCTACATTTCTAACCCAACTTTCCTCTCGCAGGTCTGCTCTGGAAGAAATTTTTTGTAATAATCTTTTGAAATAAGCAGTATCTTTGTGCTTTCTTATCTTAATATACTGTCCTTTTGAGTATTTCACTGTTAAAAATCATATGTGTCTGATGGTGCTGGTATGTTTCGAATTACCAAAGTTAGCGTGGAACTCTAAAATGTAGTTAAATAGGTATGAGACTTTTATGTCCGTATTATTAGCAGCCTTGGCATGGGCAATTAGTAGCATGGAGTTTATATGGTTACCTTATCGGTTCTCAAGACTGGGGTGCGGTTAAGTAGCGCTGTAATAGCTCAATACACCAAAGTCTATTAAGTCAAAGATTATGAAGTGCACGCATAGAAGTGATGGTCGCTTAGACAATAGACACGTCTTACAGTTTTTTATTACTGACATTTTTGAAACTGTTTTCTCAGAGAATTTATTAAAATATCGATAATATGTGTGAGTGAGATTGCTTGTGTATGTTCACTCCAGCTAACTTATGATGGTGACTAGTAGTTCTACGAAATAGGGGATAATCCAATTTTTTTTTTCTTTGTCCGTCGGGTAGTTTATTGAAAAGTATTGGACACATATTTTTTCTTTTTTCACGTGGTCATAAAATTACGGAGATATATTGAGTTGAAATGGCGCATGACGTCACATGTAGGTAAGTTTTATACCTACTTGTGACGTAGTAATCCCCCACTCTCCAACCTTAATGATTTTAACTAAGTAATTTTTTGACATTTTGATAAAACAAAAAATACGTGTCTAATATTTTTGTATTACCTGTCTGATGGACAAAATAGAATGTCGTTTTCTTTACCCAGTCCGATCCCCTATTGTCAATATTTTTCGTGATACTCAGCGTCACTCTGGTTTCGTTTCTGTATAATTTGGATTCACACACGAGCTTTAAGAGTCTACAAGCAGAGAGATCGGAAAATTTGAAATATATACTATTATGGACACCAAATACGAATTATCCCTTCAAATATTTGGGTGAAGGCACAAAAACTTTTATTCACAGAAGATGTTCTTTCACTAACTGGTACGTGTCGTCAAATAGACGGCTGCTCGATGATGTTGCAGATTTTGATGTGATATTGTTCGAGGTACAGGACCTTTCCGACGATGCGTCGCTACTGCCTCAGTCTCGTTCCCCTCATCAAAAGTTTATTTTCACCAGCATGGAGTCATCAGAAAACTATCCGATCTGTGATCAAAAGTTTAATAGTTATTTCAATTGGACTTGGACTTACAAATTGGATTCTGACGATTATTTGGGATATATTAGTATAAGAGATAAAGACGGGAAAGTCATAGGTCCTAAAGAAGAGATGCATTGGGAGAAAGTGGAAGCAATGATGCCTATAAACGACACACTGAAATCTAAACTGAGCACGAAGACAATTGCAGCAGCCTGGTTCGTGTCTAACTGTAAAGCGAAAAGTGGAAGGGATAAAATTGTCAAAACACTCCAAAAGGAACTAGCAAAGTATGACATGCAAGTTGATATATTTGGTGAATGCGGAACGAAGAAGTGTCCTAGAGGCAGTATTAAGGAGTGTTTGCAGAAACTGGCGACTGATTACTACTTCTACTTGTCGTTTGAGAACTCGTTAGCTGACGACTATGTGACAGAGAAGTTGTTGAATGCTCTGCATCATTATACCGTCCCGGTGGTGTATGGCGGCGCCAACTATACAAGGTGCTTATTTAAAACTAGCTGTCCCGCGCAACTTCGTCTGCGTCACATTTTCCCCGTTTTCGCGACATTTTTCGTTGCTGCTCCGCTCCTATTGGTCGTAGCGTGATGATATATAGCCTATGTCCTTCCCCAGGTTGAAATCTATCTTCTTGCCAAATTTCATTAAGATCCGATCAGCCGTTTAGTCGTGAAAAGGTAACAAACATACAAACTAACAAACAGAGTGACTTTCGTATTTATAACATTAGTATGGAAGTATGGATAGTATGGAAGTATGGAAGTATGGATGAAAGTAGTAGTAATATTATTTATAAGTATTTCCACAAATAAATAAAAGTTAAGTGTGTGTTTGTAATTTCAAAATAACAGATTTTTACTGTCTGCATAATATGAAAGAATATACGGTATGATAGTAGGAGCATGGTAGTAGTATAGGTATATTTTTTTGTCTGTCTTTCCGTCGGTCTGTCTGTCTTTGTATTTGTTCCGGCGAATCTCCGAAACGGCTGGACCTATTTTCACGGGACTCCCACTGGTAATTTTATCTTACTCGTACTATATTTTAGAAAACGAATTGCAGAGAAAATCAAACCCATGAATTTTTTTACAAAATGCGATTCAAATAGGGAATTAATATTTTTTTTAATAATTTCACGCGGACGAAGTCGCATCAAACAGCTAGTTGGTTCACTAATGTTTCACCAAAACTGCTTTACATACTTTAAGTTCACAACCATATGGGTGAATTTCCCAAATGACTTATTTTTTTGTCTTCGGTGAAATTAGTATTTGAAAAAAGGAATATCGTTCTGAATTATATTTTTTAGTATTTAATAGGTAGTTATTGGGTTGTGGCAAAAATATAATTTGCCTAGGACTATTTACAAAGGTTGAAATAAATTCATAAACCTCAATTTTTTTCAAATCGGTGCTGTCCCTCTACTTTTTTTACAAACAAAAAAGCTTATACACTAATAGAAATAAGTAAGTTAAATATATAACTTATTCTATTTTATAGAATATTAGTTTTGTTATGAATATACAGCATATTTTATTACATAATTAACGATTATTATTACTGAGAGGCACAAACGTACCTGTCCTGAAAAATGTTCTCATATCGCTGGCCAAAAGTAATTTAAACCTAACTTTACATCGACGAGTACGACAGCGTCCCCACCCCAATTTTATTTTCCTCGTTAGTGTGTGCTAGTGCGCAGTCAGGACGGATTTGTGTCAAATCACTACATATTCTCGCCAATAACATAAGTACGCCATTTCAGTTGCTCTCGGACAATTATTTTATAGTATGGGTGGTTGCATTTTTCTAGTGTAATGATTAGTTTTATTTTTGTTGTTTGGTTCTAACACAGGTAGTAAGTAAATTAGCTTCATTGACTGTTATTGAATTTATCCTAGATATTATGCATTTTTTCTAATTTTCGAAAAAGTGTGTTATTTCTCACGTCGCTGTTCTCATATCGCTGTAATCGGTGGTCTTTATTACCACCGATGTGATAATTTACACCGAAAAAATCAATCGGTGTCTTATATCTAATATCGGTGTTTTGATTCATGATCAACGCAGAGTTTTGTCACATCGCTGGATTACTTTATCATATCGGTAGATAATTTTATCATCTCGGTGATTCGTTTTATCATATCGGTAGATCCCGTGTCATTTCGTTATGTAAAGTATAATACTATCACAAAGACAATGATAATAAAAATAAACTTTTTTTTTAAATTCCTAGTACTTATAGTAAATATAATAAAAAAGAAAGTAAATATAATAAAATAAGTACATACTTTAAAAAAATATTTTGCAACTGAATTTCTAAGAACTCAGTTCTCTTTGGATGTGATCTACTTACATAAGACCCTCAGTTCAGGTCTTCAGTTCTAAGTCACCCTCGTAAAAATATATAGGTACCTACTAACTATTTCCTTTTTGATGTTCAAAGGTGAATAGATTATCATATCGCTGGATATGTACATCATTTCGGTGGATAAACTTATCATACCGGTGTACAGAAAAAATAATCGGTGCCGGTTTGTCATATCGGTGGAAACCAGAATTCAAACTGAATTTTCTCCTTAGTCTTAAATCATACGTTGATGATATTAAATTTGGGGATATTTGATATCTTAAAGATTACATTAAACCTGAAAAATATTCAAAAAAAATATAAATGAAAAAGTTCACCGATATGATAAAAAAAATGGCATTTGTTGAAATTCACCCATATACTATTTATTTCACAGACAAGTTATTCTGCAAATGTTTTATTTTATAAACAATCACTTTACAAATATTCATTTGGCAAATGCTTCTCTTTACAAATGTTTCACATGATAAGTAATCACTGATACATTTTTCAGTTAATATTTTGGCAAAATCCCGTTTAGATCACTTTGTAACTGGTTTAGAAGATTTATTGTAAAATTATATTTAAATATAATTTTACAATAAATCTTCTAAACCAGTTACAAACTGATCTTAAGGGTACATATTGGATTATCTAAAAGTAAAAGTTTGACATACCTGGCAATTTACCTAATGGTTCCAAAAATCAATAGTTATGATGTCAATTTGGAAAATGCTTACGATGACATGGTGCTCACGGTTGATTACATGGCGGGGAACACTGTACATTTTGTGACGGCGTGCTTTTGTTATACCAATTATATTTGGTAGATTCGATCCTTTTTAGGGTACAATTTCACCAAAGGCCAAGGTCAAGGTCAATATCAATACTTTGTAATAAGGCGTAGTCGACGCTGCGCGGGGCTCCTTTTTCTGCGTGCAGTATTTAAAGTAACCGAGTTGGGGTGCCCAAGGTCACGAGCTCGCTTCGCTCGCTCTTGAATCCTATGTATTTGTTGTTTTAATATTTAAAATGACCCTATTGCATAATTAATTACTAACTTTTTAGGTAATTGCGTATTGATGCAGTAGTAAAGCGTTGTTTAACGAGATGACATGAATGTAAAATGAATTGTTTGTGAAGTAATATGTTACCAAATAAAAGTTTATCGGGTAAATATTTTATTAACTGAATTATTTGCCAAACTAATTTTCGTAAAATGATAAAAATTATGTAAGTATCATGTTTTTGGCACTCGTTGGTTGTCAAACGAATAACGTTTGTAAATTATTTTTAACGCCAACACATCAAGCAACAAAAATCTGTCTGTGTGTGTTCAAAAAATTTATTTAATTGATTTTCAACTTTATTGTTAAAGAATTAAGTTAAAGGTTGATTGGAAAAATTTTACAGTTTCGGGTAGCTTGACCTGCTGGCGGCTGTACCTACATTAAAAATGTATGGCCCAGCAGATTTATGTGGGGGTGGAAAACTTCTATGGTCACGGGTTCGATTCCTGCACGGAACACACATTTCTATGGCTACAAATAGTTGTTCTGGGTCGGGCTGTTTAAGTTAAATGTTTGTTAACGCACCCGCATTACAGAAAAAAATCAGGATGAGGGTTAACGTCAAAAAATCTCATGGTAAAATGAAATATTTACAAACACAAAATATTTTTTTCAGATTCATGCCAGATGGAGCTTACCTGACTGCGCGATCTCATTGGACCTGGATCAGGAAGCTTGCGAAAGAAATGGTTAATATCATAAACGATAAACAAAAGTATTACGAGTTCTTCAAGTGGCACAACCACTATTCTTACCACGAACTGAGAGAGTCCCGCGACACAGACGCCTATTGCAAATTGTGCGCATTATTTAATAATCAAGAAAAGTATATGAGATATAGTGTTTATGCAGATTTTATTCGCTGGTGGACTCCACCTCACAAATGTCGTTATTATTTTGAGTCGTACAAAATTTAGTATTTTTAACCCCACTACAGAATTACTTGTACAGTCAGCATCAAAAGACGTTTAACACTTATAACTATTACACCATGTTTTGTGCTGGTCAGTGTGATCTGATGTTATATTGTTTTGCGAATTTGTGTAACCATTGATGAAAATATTGTTATACGTCTTTTACTCCAATTTGTTAATATGGATCGTTCTAAAAGTAAGACGTCTTATAATTTTGGTTATGTAAAGCGACTTTTGCTGCCGACCGTACACATCATTCATGAAGGCATAGTTATAATTAGATCACGTAAATAGATAAGGGTAATAATTAAACTGATTTCTATTTAATATCATTTTTGTCGTCCAAAAAAATGAATCAGTGCTCCGCAAACCTTTTTTGTTCAAGGTATATCTAGGAAATCGGAAAATTTTGGAGGTATAAATGAAAAACCTATAAGTACATAATATTAATCAATAAACCAATTTTATACTGAAGAATAGGTATTTAGTGCGAAACATGATCATCTTTTATTTAGTTAAAATAAATGGCAAGGAGAGAACATAGTGTGAGAGAGAGCGAAGCGAGCTCGGTACTTGCAGCACCCCGACTCGGACAGGTTAGGTTCGAAGGGGATGGCGAGGTCTTGTGAGCGACCGAACTACGACTCGTTGCCGCATGAATTGAATAGCGCTCTCTCATTTGATTTTGGTAGTGGTCAGTGGCGCCCGTCTCGCTCCATCGTTGCAGTTGCTATTTTCATGTTAAAAGAATAAGTTGTATTATTTTACAAGCTTATTTATAGAAGTTTTTGAGTTGATGCCTGTATAAAATATTGGTTAGTTGTAAAATCCGAAGCTGAATTAATGAATTAGATGGTGATGTTTAATCAAAGAGACAGGTAAAAATAATAAATTGCTGCTCTTTACTTGACGCTTTATTTGAAACATTTAGTGTGCGTTACTTTTGAAGCATTCTTATCTTCTCGTGGCTAACATATTAAATCAGAGATAGGGTCCCGTAAACAAATAATAATTTTGCGGCTAATTTAAACTTTCCCAATAGATAACATAATAGAATATTCTGCTTGCTTATAGTATTTCCATTCTATCTGATAATGATTATAATCATTGCACTAAATTGTTGACTTGCGGGCCGGCCCGTGAGGAAAGTGAAAGAGAGTAACGAAACATTCAAATAATGGATAGCTACTAGTGATGTCCGTAAAAAATTAGTAACTTTAGTCTTGGGATTCCAACAAAGACCCAAGATTAATAAACATTAAAAACATGTATTATTTTTAAACTTTAGCCATAGGTAACCCCTAACCCCCCAGTACCTGCAGCAGGCGCCCAGCGCAGCTCACCGTGCTAGAAAGATGGGATGACGCAAGGATGTCGACGCAAGTCGCATCCCACAGCAAAGTTCTACCCAAATTCCATGGCATTATGGTCATACCATCTGGTCTCTTCCCATCGACGCGTTCTAAAAGCCACTGGGTTCTAAGACAGCTGGCACCCGCGCGGTGGTAAGACCACTAAGACTTGAAAATTATCCCACAGGAACGTTTTACTGGGATAAAAAAGTATTCCTCTCCCTAATCCAGGTCATGGTGTACTCGTATGGAAAAACTGTGCTGTGATTTACAAGCATAAAAAACAAATATTATCTTTAATTGCAGTCTTTTATAATATTTTATCTATTGTTACGTATGAGATTTTGTCCCTCTTAAGGTAACGGAACAAAGTCCCAGACGCAAGGTGGGATAGTATTGGTATCAAAGGAAACAACAAACTGTCCTAAATAACATAACTTTAATCATAGTACACAAGTATATTTAAATGACCGAAAGATAATTTATAATTAACAAGAGGCAAGGTAATAACAATCAATGAAAGGTAATGCCAGCCAGCATACAGTTTAGTTGGTAGAACTAGGGTGGTGGGGGGTTGGAGATAACCTTAGTACTGTCTCTTGATCTTTAGACGTTTAAATAACATCACTCAAGGTACAACCTTCCAGTTTTATGGAGTTATTATTAATAAATGGGCGCCAGGGACTGAAAGAGTCCCGGATCCCGGAACCGACGAAGATGTGTCTAGTAGGCTTCCTGTAGGCTTCCAGTTAAGCGCAGGTGTCGAACCCGGGGTCCTCAAATTAAATTTGGTACTAAGCCCGGCTTCTCGTTTAGAAGTCCGGACAGGGGTAATCTGGGTTCTGGTAAGAACCAGTGGTAAGTAGGAAAATAAGTTGTCAAAAGAAAAAACCGTCCCGCCTGCGCTAGGTCGCTAGGCGGACTCTGCCACTGCACAGTCGTCTCCCCAGGAGGCGTTGAGTGGACTCGAGGAACGGGTCTCGCGTCCAGGCCCCAGAGGCGCCTCTAGATCCTGGCGGCGAGACGAATCTCTCGAGTTGCCTCACGGTTGAACAATAGTGAAATCACTTGGCTGTGGGATTCGACCGGCTGGAGAACGGGTCCGCCTGTTTGATGGCGAATCCTCCTTAACACATGGAATCCTTTTTAAAACATGAATTTAATTTGGTGTGTTCACCGAAGCGCGTTCAATCGCAAAAAGACCTCACTGACTTGTCTCTGGTAGTCACTTCCTCTAACCAAAATTCGGCGGAACACTTAGAAAATGTCCCATCGTTCAGGTAAAACTTTTAAGAGCCGTGATGACAGAATCACTACATCAAGATATTTAATTCTTGAAAATGCCTACGACTGTCCAACATGACGTTTACACTCTGAAACAAATAACCCCCTCCGAAATCCAAGCTAACAAACTCCTTATTTCTCATTTCCAACAATATAGATGGTCTTGAGTGGGTTACCATTCCCCTGATTCCTTCGGCGAATTCAAAATGTATAACCTTGCAACACTCAAACCACAGATTAAAGATGGATTACGTTCCCCCGAACCTTCTAGAATAAAGTCTATATAAAAAAACTAATTTCGTTTCCGTTTACGGTAAAAAGACTAAAAATTATTAAGAATAGGTCCATACGATATTAGTTCGATGGCTTCCAAACAATATGCTAATATGTAAATTAATCGTTATCGATTAAAATTACCAAGGCGGATCTACAACCGCTAGATGTCGCCTCCAACTGTCAGACACTGACGTTTAGCTGAATGACATTTGGGCCGACAACAAGCAATTGTCTTTTAATTACGATAAAATATATCTAATTTATTGTGAAAACCCGTTTAATTGGGTTTTGGAAGGTGATTTAGTTTCAGAAAGTGTTACTAAGGAGTCCAGTGACGAAGTGCCGATGAAAGGATGACTCTTTCCATAAACCACAAGCCAAAATCATTTGCGTAAACTACAATAAACATTTCGCTTGGAAACCATTGAGATCAATATTGGAAACCTATCAATATACTACGCATGCTCGCAGGTAAATGTTAGGTTAGGTTAGGTTAGGCAAAAAAAACAACGTAACACTATAGGAAGTAAAATTGCCCGTTGTGATTATTTTAACGATATGACTAGCTAATTGAATTATCTTGTACCATAGTATAGATATGTAGGAACCTAATCAAATGTATTTGTGTGTTTTACTAGTGTTAAACTTAAAGATCAGTTTCAGCCAAAATAGCTCAAATCAACCGCGGCTTATGTTTTAGCCGTAAATAAATAAATAAAAAAATAGTAATTTTTGAAAATATTAATATTAACAAATTAATTATTTTGTGGCGGGCAATAATTAGTTTAAATCTGAAAAAGTGAATACCCAATGAATACGATAAAATACCCAATTATCTAGCAAAAGTGATGGTCTGAGTGAGTGCTTGTGTAATCTAGCTGAAACTACAGTTACAAAGATGGGTGTTACTAAGTGTGACAAATATTTCGTCATTTGCATGATTCTCAGCGTCACTCTGTTTTCACTTGTTTATAATTTGGACTACTATGGTCCAGAAACGAGCATTCAGGATACGATCATACGATCAAGTTATAATCAATCTAACACATCACAGGATTTGAAATACATATTATTATGGACAAACAAGACTGAACCGATTAAGTCTAATTTGCGTGAAGGCAATATTTCGTTTAGAAACAGAAAATGTCCCTTTGCTAACTGTTACATGACATCAAATAGACAGTTGTTTAGAGACGTTGCAGATTTCGATGTGATATTGTTCAATGGACGAGAACTTCCAGACAATGTTTCACTATTACCTCAGTCTCGATCACCTCATCAAAAGTACATTTACGCCAACATGGAGTCCTCAGCAAACTTTCCGGTCTGTAATCAAATGTATAACAGTTATTTCAATTGGACTTGGACTTACAAATTGGATTCTGATGAAATCTTCGGATATATGAGTATACGAGACACAGAAGGGAATGTCATAGGTCCTAAAGAAGAAATGCATTGGAAGAAACTGGAAACAATGATGCCTATAAACGATACACTGATAGAAAAATTAAGCACGAAAAAATTTGCGGCGGCTTGGTTTGTATCTCACTGTGGGGCGCGCAGTGGAAGAGATTTAATTGGCAAACAGCTCCAGGCTGAACTAGCAAAGTATGACATGCAAGTTGACATTTTTGGTAGATGTGGGACGAAGAAGTGTCCTAGAGGCAGTATGAAGGAGTGTCTGCGATTAGTGGAGACTGACTACTACTTCTACTTGTCGTTTGAGAACTCGTTCGCTGACGACTATGTTACAGAGAAACTGTTGAATGGTCTCAATCACTATGCTGTGCCGGTGGTTTTAGGCGGCGCCAACTATACAAGGTTCGTTAATTGTACTTAAAAACTTCTTTCGTATAACGTTTAAGACCGTTTACGCTTTACGAAATTTCATACAAACTTTCAAGTCCTTATTTTCCGAAATGACGGAACAAATTTTAATGAAACTTCATACTCATAAGCTCATAAAAATGTTTTTGACTTTTTAGACCTATTTAACCTACATAGGTCTAAAAAGTTAAAAACATTTTCGAAAAAATAGTGTTACAGCTGAATTGTTCTAATTTCTAAAGATAAGTTAGTTAAAAAAAAAGTTCTTTAAAAAAAAAAAAAGATAATTGGAAATTTCTGTTTCTATAGATAATTTATAATCGGTCTGATTATAAATTTTAAATTAATTTAAACTTTTTAGACCTATGTATCCTGCTTATGCGTATTAAGTTTCACTAAAATCGGTTTAGTTATTTCGGAAAATAAAGAGTCGAAAGTTTGTATGAAATGCCGTAAGGTGTAAATGTTCTAGGAGGAACGCTGGAAGGTGCTCTGCTTTCTTTTTTTTCCAAATTTTTCCTATATATATATTTTCGTATATCTGGTTGTATGTTGACATAATCGATGTGCGTTCTAAAAATATGTTTAAATGCAATTATAATTATATTTTTAGTTATCTAGTTTTAAAAATAATATTAATTTGTAAAATATAATGAATAAATATACTCCAAGACTATAATTATAAGAATAAACAATACAATTTTCTACGTACGTATTAACTGAATAGTAATGCTGTAATAGTACATTGTGTTGTTGTGGACGTTGATCGATGCTCTAGTAGAAGCCCGAAGTCGAAGACTGAGGGCTTTCTGAGTCGAGGTTCGTAATTCCCGTACCGTCCGTGAAACATACAATGTTTTTCATCACATTTGCTAGTAATAATTATGAATTAAAGCTTTAATACACAAGTCAGCACAACTATTATTACGAAAAACGTGAACTTCTTTTTAAGCGGATGGCGGGCTTTTTACCCGCACCACAGATTATACAAATGTTTCGTTCAAACGTGAAGGGCAAATACTTACGTAGGTATACAGCCAAGACGGAGTGGAAAAAAAATAAAAAACATTCGACGTTTTGATACAAAAAAACTTTCGATTATTAAGAACATTAGTTGAGTATTTAAGTAGCATGTATTGCAATGACATTCCTGTTAAAATAACATTTTTAGATAATTTTTCAATTGCGTGTAAACTCCTTGCTTGAACTTGAATGACCTGTATGCTGTGCTGTAAATAAAAAAAATTACTTACCGACCTTGGATTTCATGACAAAAAGAAAGCTCGAGGGTTTTATATGGGGCATTACAGCCAAGTTTTAACCTGTATGTCTAGATACTGTTTACGTGCAAGTGTGATGAAAAAATATATAATAATCATAGCATAATTATATTATATAGCGGCCGATTCGTATCGTAGAAATTATCAAAGTAGGTTATACCTAGACTCCTCAGTATTATTTGGTGTTTCAAATTAAAATTATTTCCAGGTTCATGCCGGAAGGAATATACCTGACTGCGCAACAATCAAGGATCAGAGAGCTGGCGAAGGAAATGGTGGATATTATAAACGACAAACAAAAGTATTACGAATTCTTCAAGTGGCACAACCACTATACTTACCACGAACTGAGAGAGTCCCGCGACACAGACGCCTATTGCAAATTATGCGCGTTAGTTAATAATCAAGAAAAGTATATGAGAACAAGTGTTTATGAAGATTTTACTCAGTGGTGGAGTCCAAGACACAATTGTCAGTAGATTATTTTTAACCAACTGGGGAAATTTTTCAACTAAAGACCTCCCTTCACCTTTCTTTTAATTATTTAAATCCTTACAATATCAATAAAAGTAATAACTTTAGAACCGTGTGTCATTGTTTTATTTTCATTTTTATTTATTTATACAGGGTGTAACGGAAAGGGTATATACATCCTTACGGGTGTGCTACAGACCATCAAACTGAACATGTTTCTCATCATATTTTTTTTTTGCAGCAATTAAAAATATCAGCTGCCTATACATTTGGGTCGAATAGGTATTGCAATTTTCTATGGGGTAGCAGATATTTTTTTTGCTGAAAAACATGTTTTATGATGAGAAAACATCAACTGAACATTGTTCAGTGCTACAGACTATCAAACTGAACATTGTTCAGTTTGATAGTCTGTAGCATACTCTTAAGTATGTATATACCCTTTCCGTTACATCCTGTATATCCAGCTGCCTAGCAAAAAAAAAAGTCAAAAGTTATTTATTCAAATTAGGCTGACAATCAGCACTTTTTGAACGTCAAAATTACAAGAGACAGTCCCCCAAAACGCCCGCCCTTCGCCACTTCCTAGTGTTTTAGCTGGGAAGAAGTGGCGGAACTCCCCATCAACAAATCCTTCACATTTCTTTTGCGTTTATGTATAATTAAAAACAATTAATAAAACCAGTGTATTAAAGATAAAAAAAAGAAAGAGAGAAAGATTTTAGTTAGTGTTTGAGTCCACCAAAGAAATGTCATTACACTTTATTTTAAAGCTGTTATTAGACTTCTTATACGCTTTTATTTAACTTGACTTGTTAGTTCGTTCGTTAGTATGTATTGGTCAAATCGTGCGGGTATCTGAGTTTAAATTGTCATACTGATAATTTCATACTTTGACTTATGTTCATAATTTTAGTTACGGTTTCGACCAAAAGTAGAAAAAGCGGCCAGAATCTCGTGAAGGGTTTCTTTTTTGGCCGAAAATCTTGTTTTGTAAGACTCTAGTTTCTACTGAGATCAGCGTGTCGATGACAACCTAATTAGCGACGAGTTTCGCACTTTCGGTAATATCAGAAATTGTGATGTGCAACCAATAGGACAGGCAGGAGACGATACGCAGGCAATTTTGGTGCTGTTCCACAAACGATGGACACTTAATAAAGTTTCCATCGTTTGTGGAACAGCACCAAAAAGGCTCTCCACCTGAACAGGCTTTCCTTGCTATGGCCAACCTCTGTCCGGTATCTATTTAAAGTGTTCCAGGTCATCCATGGGAACTGGTATCCTGGTAGGAGCCATTCAGCAAGTGGCACAAATGGGTTTCCAATTGGTTTTCGCCACAGCTTGCGTCATTCCATAGATTGTTTTCCAGTGAGCATTAGAATAGCGATAATCTCCAGAGACGGAGTTTGGAAGCTGATTTCAGACAACTGTTATGAAGTTGACGCAACCACGAGACAGCAACTGGGCCAAGCTATTTTAATTATTGCTCAAATGAGATATTGTCTACTTCAGAGGCTGTACCACAATGACTTCTAAACTACTTCTACTTAGATAACTGACAGCGTCAATAGTTCAAGCACTCTTGGACGCTTGAAAGTACAGACACTAGCACATTTTCCCAATCAAACTTGAACCTAATTCTTAAACGATAAAGTTTAAAATCTATTAAAGAAATCTGACAGGTTGTTGAAGTTTGATGTGCTGGCGTCTCTACATTTTTTTTTTCAGAATTTTCCTCTTCTTACTTTAGAAATTAGAGGGCCCGGGGAGGCATACACATTTTACGACTTTAGGAGTGTCTATATTTCAAAATGACTTAGAGAAAAAATGGTTTTAAGAACATCAATGTCATTTTTTAAGACCTATCTATAGTAGGTAGTAAGTAGGGTCACCAAGTTTAAGTACCTGGGGCACTGGGTCACCGAGGACCTCTCAGATGACTTAGACATTGAGCGGGAACGTAGGGCGTTGGCAGTAAGATGCAATATGCTGGCACGCAGGTTTGCACGGTGCACAAAAGAGGTGAAAATTGCGCTTTTTAAAGCATACTGCCAGACATTTTATACCTGCAGCCTGTGGGTTCGCTATACGCGCAGATCTTTCAATGCCCTACGGGTCCTGTACAATAATGGTTTTAGGATGCTGTTGGGGTTGCCTCGCTATTGCAGTGCATCGGGTATCAAATCAAATCAAATCAAATCAAAAGTCATTTATTCAAACTAGGCTGATAATCAGCACTTTTTGAACGTCAAAATTACAAGAGACAGTCCCCCAAAACGCCCGCCCTTCGCCACTTCCTAGTGTTTTAGCTGGGAAGAAGAAGTGGCGGAACAAACTCCCCAGCAACACATCTGTCTGATAAGGTTAGAAGAACCAGATTCTATACAAAAGTGTTCAAGTTTATATAAACCAGGAATCCATTATATCAAATTAATGTCACATGTCAGCTAGCACACACCAATAATAAAATAAAATATTAAAAAATATACTCAAGAATAAATAAAGCCTCCAGACATAAAGGGCGTGCCCGCTTACACGTGCATACAGACGAATAAAATAAAGTAAAATAAAATAAAAAATAAAGTTAAAAAAAAAAAAAAAAAAACTACGCGTGAGGATAAATAATACCAGTAAGCTAATTTGGAGAAAGAAAGAACATAAACATTGTCTTGAGTTCAACCCAGCGACCAACTATTCTTATCGTTTAAGTAGTCGGTAATGGAATAGTAGGCCTTTGAACAAAGGTTAGATTTCACTTTAGCTTTAAACACATTAAATGGCAAGTCTAAAAAGGAAGATGGTAGCTTGTTGTAAAATGTTATACCAAGCCCTACGAATGAATTATGAACCTTATGAAGCCGGTGAAAGGGAGCACGTAGTTTATGCTTATTTCGAGTGTTTATGTTGTGAATATCACTGTTTTTACAGTACAAATGGATATTTTGTCTAATATATAAAATGTTAGCTAAAATGAATTGTGAAGCCACCGTGAGAATACCAATCTCTTTAAAAAAATCTCTCAGAGATACTCGTGCACCCAGCTGGTAAATTGCACGAACCGCTCGTTTTTGAAGAACGAATATATTTTGGATATCAGCGGCTTTGCCCCACAGCAGAATACCATAGGTCATAACACTGTGAAAATAATGTTTGCTAAGGCCAGCACTGACTGCTTTAGGGCTATAGTACGGAAAAGAGTGGCTTCCCTGATGTGCCGCGTGCGGGGCAGTTCCAGCAGCCTTCTGAATACCATATTGGGAAGGGTTGATTGTCCGGTGGTGAAGCATTGGAATACTGTTCACGGATCTGGAGGGGTCCTTTTCAATGTAAAATAGACTAATGTAATAAATTAATAATTTTATAATGTTGATATTGATTATTATGAATATACTAACATAGTTATAAGTATGATTTACTAACAATGTATGGAATATTTCTTTTGATTCTGAGAATAAATGAATAATAATAATAGACACGTATAGGTTTGATGTTTTTTAATTGTTTCGGAATAAAGTGGCTGTGACATACAGACGGACAGACGGACAGACATGGCGAGTTTCATTTTTAGACGAAACCCTTTTTTGACCCTATAGTATGCAACCACGAGACAGCAACTGGGCCAAGCTATTTTAATTATTGCTCAAATGAGATATCGTCTACTTCAGAGGCTGTACCACAATGACTTCTAAACTACTTCTACTTAGATAACTGACAGCGTGCAGCGTCACTAGTCCAAGTACCTACACTTGGGCACTTAGAAGTACTTTGTCGTTGGTCGTACGTTATCTAGTCTATTGTTTGCAGTTCAGATACTTGTAAAATAGTACGAGTCTCATACGTGCAGTTATTTTAAAAGTGCATCGTTCTGTAAAATATGTAAAGCTAAGGTAGCTTTTGTTTTGTGAATATTAAGTGTTGGGCAATAGTTGTATCTAATGCTTAGGTGTTTAAACTTTTGAAGCTGATTAAGTGTACCTTATGAATACGATAAACTACGCACATATGTAGAAAAGCATACCGCAGTGCCTTATTAATATGGTTGGTTTAGGTACGTGAGTGAGGTGACAAATTCAGCAAGTTGAATTGTTACTACAGTTACTAAGATGGTTACGACTAAGTTTTTAAAATATTTAATCTTTTGCCTGGTTATCAATGTCAATGTGTTGTTGCTTTTCTATCATTTGAATTGGTTTGATTCAGAAGCAAGGTTTTTGAGTATGATAAACTTAAATAAATCCTTACATTTGAAGTTCATACTAATATGGACGCCGGCCAAGACTGATCCGATCAAGTATTTTGGTGAAGGCATTAATACTTTTATAAACAGAAGATGTTCTTTCAATAACTGTTACGTGTCGTCAGACAGACGTTTGCTTAAAGTAGTAGATTTCGACGTGATAATATTCCATGGACCAGAAGTTAAAAATTTCAAACCCTCATATTTACCTCAGTCACGTTCCCCTCATCAAAAGTATGTATTCGCCAGTATGGAGTCATCAGCATTCTATCCTATCTGTAATAAAATGTTTAATAGTTATTTCAATTGGACATATACTTACAAATTGAATTCTGACGAAATTTACGGATATATGACTATAACAGATAAAGAAAAAAATGTCATAGGTCCGAAAGAAGAGATGCATTGGGAAAAAGTGGAAGCAATGATGCCTATAAACGATACACTGAAAGCTAAACTGAGCACAAAGAAAATTGCAGCAGCCTGGTTTGTATCTCACTGTCGAGCGCCGAGTGGAAGAGATTTCATTGCCCGACAGCTCAAAACTGAATTAGCGAAGTATAACATGCATGTTGACGTATATGGTAAATGTGGGACGAAGAAGTGTCCTAGAGACAATATGACGGAGTGTCTGCAGAAACTGGAGACTGATTACTACTTCTACTTGTCGTTTGAGAACTCGCTCGCCGAAGACTATGTGACTGAGAAGTTGTTGCATGCTCTCAACCATTACGCCGTACCGGTGGTGTATGGCGGCGCCAACTATACAAGGTTCGTAGATTTTAAACGTTTGGTAATATTCTGTCACACACATAATATGTGTGTGTATATAGTAATTATCGCTAGAAAGGAGTGACTCCTGAGATCATGACTATCATAGCAGAAATATTCATGAAACAGACAAGCTGCGCTAACCCCAAGGCAGGGGAATGACGGCTTCTTCTATTATATTACTGTGTGATAAAGTTAAACTATTATTTTATAATCCAGTTTCGAATACCTATCTTCTTTTAAATTTATTTATTTATCGACTTCTTAACCAAATACAACTTTGTATCTAGTTAATGCTTGTTTTTAACAAGACTACTCTGTATTATTACTGAGATAACAAAGAACGACTGCGCGTTATGCCCATTGCACAAAGTTTAACAGAAAGTGCGATGATATCATCTCGCCATCTTTACAATGGTCCTGCGCGGTGTCTGTTTCTGTTTCGTGGATACTAGTGCAGGACACACTCGCTCCACCTGTTGTCTGTAGTCCTCGCGATGTGGCTGGCCCAATTCCACTTCAGTTTCTCGGTCACAAACAAACCGTCAGTGAGCATTTAGTCGTCTGTCAGCTGATATCTGTACCTACAGTGATACAAACTTGTTAACTGAAATAATAATTTGTTCATCATTAATTTCCAGGTTCATGCCGGATGGAATATACCTGACTGCGCAAAATACACAGATCAAAGAGCTGGCGAAGGAAATGGTGGATATTATAAATGACAAACAGAAGTATTACGAGTTTTTCAAGTGGCACAACCACTATTCGTACAACGAAATACTTGTGTCTAGTGACTCGGACAAATATTGCAAATTTTGCGCGTTGGTTAATAATAAAGAAAAAAAATTAAGAACAAGTGTCTATGAAGATTTTAGTCAATGGTGGAATCCCAAAAAGTATAAATGTCCCTAAAAGTTTAAATTGCTTTTGGTTTTTTCAAATTAATAACTTCTGATCAAAAGAATTTCGCTTTTTTATTTTATTACTGTTTCTATATTTGTGTTTCTATTTTATTTGATTCTCAGCTCATCTATCTACAAAGTCATTTTGAGGTGTTGGCTTCTAAAAATTACTTTGTGACTTAGTTTTTTTGATGATTTTTAGGTGTTGGTTTCTTCGTGGAGGTCATGTCGAGTCAGTGCAAGTTTGACACTCCCTTGCGCTGCGCCCAAAGCGGGAGGGTCATTTGATGACTTGCCATCCGTAAAAAAGCAGAAGGTAGTTCTAAGGACTGCCGGCAGAAGTGAAAACTCAAAGTAACTGTGTTCCTTTATTTGAATTTTTAAACGCGTCTCGTCGCTAGTCTGGCGTAATACCTCACGAGCATGTCGGTCGCACGAAACCCAAAGATTTTACCCCTACCAAAAATCGCTTTGCATTTTCACTATGAAAAAAAAGGTGCTGGCTTCTGTGCTATCTTGTTCGAGTCGTATTCCAGATTTGATACCATGTATGGTAGGTACATCTAAAAGATCGTATCGTTAACACCTAAAAGAGATTTTTCATTTCATATCCTATGTCAGTGCACACTAAGGGTCAGTTCACACCGAGACGCGACGCGACGCGACGATACTTGAAGAGGCCAGTGATTTCGCGCTGCGTCGCTCTACGCCGCGAGGCGCAGCGCGCGCAGCGCTGCATGGCGCAACGTATTCTGATTTCTACTGAAATTTACCTCACGAGGCCGCTCGACGCAGTTCGACGCAGCGCGAAGCCGCGCTGCGCCGCTTTACGCCGCGAGGCGTCGCGCGGCGCAGCGCTGCGTGGCGCAACGTATTCTGAATTCTCACAACGAAATGTGTATCTTTTCGTGTAGGAAATAAAGTTATATTTTGAATCGCTCTTTAAAAGTGTGCGCGCAGCGTCACGTCGCGTCGCGTCTCGGTGTGAACTGACCCCGACGTATGTACCTATCCACTACCCAAACAGACATTGAAAAATAAAATGGTTTTCTACAGTACCTAAAATAACACACATAACGTGTAATCAAATATTCAGATAAATTATTATTTAGAAAAAAGCAACCCTAACGTAGTCAGAAGTTAGAACTCTTACACTATTATACGAGAGGCAACTTGTAGGTGAATATAACTTTAGGTAATAAAAGCTGTTCGGCCTTAATTTTACTTTATTGTGTCGAGGCAAAAGTCACTATGTATTTAACTGATTTTGTGGAGTGAATCTTCTGTGCTTGTACTATTATGACGTTTTCTGTGGCGCTACTAACCCTTCATTATTCCAGAAATAGGTTCTCATTACTTTATTAAAATAAATGAAACCTGAGCAAATATCCACAGAATTGAAAACAGTTATAGATAAGCCCATTCTTAAAAACGTTAAATTTAAAAACGTTGATAACTATAGACCCATTATAATATTGCCTGCCATAAATAAGATAATTGAAAAATTTATATGCAACCAAATACACAGTTACACACTTTTTATCGGGACAACGATATAATTTCCAAAGCACAATACGGCTTCCAAAGTAAGAAATCTACAGCTCAGCTACTTTCAACTTTTACTGATGAAGTTAACAGCTCTAGATAAAAAGCAGCATATATTAATCATATTTATTGATTTTAGCGAGGCTTTCGACACACTCGGGCACAACTCATTTATTAAAAACTCTCAAAAACTCGGGTATAAAAGTAAAACTAGTCGACTGGTGTAAGGAACACCTTCGTAGCCGAAGATATTGCATCAAAGGTGGTCCCAGTCATAGCAGACCCGTAAACGTGACAAAAGGCACAGCCCAAGGTACAGTGTCAAGTCCACTTCACTATCTGGATATAGGACCTTGAAAATATAATACAATAACACACTTTTCCCTTTATCAATACTGTTGACACCTGTATAATTTCTGGGAACAAAAATCTTAATTTTGCCGTCGATTGTTTGAATAAAGATTTTACTTCTATGGCTTAGTGGGCCCATGATATGAGAACTGTTCTGAATAAAAAAAAACTACTACTAAGTTACACACCTCCCATCCCTTCCAGATCGTCATGATTGTCTGCATAAACGTGCCAGACTGCAACAGCTGATCGCCTATAGAGCAATTCCCATGTCATACCTATCTGAGACTAATAATAACCGATTCAATTGGAGCTACCAGGTTGAATCTGTATGCGGCAAGTTATGTGCAATACGCACCAAATTTTTCATTATACCGCGCAATATACCGTACAGAACCCTTCCTCAAATGTACAGCTCTTTCTGAGCCTATAATCTTCTATGGACTCGCCAGCAATGGACACACATTTAAAACTTACCTGGATCAAATACAGAATTTGCAAACACGTTTACTGAAACTTGTAGTACCAAACCATTTAAAAAAGGATACAATACACTGACACAACTACACAGATATATATAGACCGACACAATTACACATGCTTATTTAAACATTGCAAAGTATTATCTTTTATAGCGCGCGCTGAGCTGAGCCCGCGCGAAGCCGTGTCTCTAGACACTTTACTCGCGCGTCTAGCTCAAATAGAACTTGCCATTTTTTTTCAAAATAATTTATTTCTGTTAGATTCTGCTTGTTAGAAAATCTACCTTAGGGAGCACTCCAAACACAAACGTTAATATCTGTCTATACGTTGATATCTTCGAAATTAAGGGCGCGTTTTTGACGCTAATTTCAGCTTTTATAGACTTTAGTAGGCCTCTGCTTACGTACTGACCACTTTTTCAAAAAAAGCCTTACCATCCCTTACAACTTTTTTAATATAACAGATAACATCTTCCAAATTTTGTGTTTTTCTAAATTTTCCTTCAGAATTGACGTTATAAAGGATGTAAAACACCTCTTAACGAAGCCGAAAGGCACTGGTTCTCCCTGTCGTTGCGATCATTTTTTTGTTCTACACCATACCTGGGAACCTTCTAGTTACGGAGATATTAGGGGTCAAAGTTCCAACTTTTTGACAAGTTTTTTTTTTTAATACAAGTTTTTAATGTAAGATTTTTACTTTAAACACCTCCACGACCCCCGTACTATTCCATCCGTCCATCAGCACAATGTTTTGAGTGCGTTACATTGAGTTGTACCCCAAAACATGATTTTACACCCCCCAAAAAAAAGTTGTTTCCCAGCAATAATTTTTGCGTAATGTTACTTAGTTTCATGTACAGAATGCTTGGTTGACGGCTTCGTGATGAGGTGATTTACACGGTGTATTATGGTTGCAATAGTCTTCACCTACCATCCGTGTTCCAGACTACGTTTCGTGTCCCGGAGTCCAGGTTGTGGGTTGAAAATCATTTTTTTTGAGTCATAAACCAGTTTCTTGACCAAAAGTATTTTTTTTATTTGGGACCCACCGTGTTTTATTTCGTATATAGCTAGCCCGCGCAAAGTCGCCTCTTTGGACACCTTACAGTCTACCTTAAAACAGGGTTTAAAATAAGAAATACTTGGGTTTTTCAATTCTATAAACTCAAACTCAAAGAATTTATTTCAATTAGACCATAACAGGCACTTTGAACAAAAACGCGAAGCTACAGTCCCAGTCACAAGGCATAATAACTTGTGAAAGTACTGTAGTTGTTAGTTTGTTGTAGTTGTTGGTTTGTTATTTTATAATACAACATAAAGCAATTGAGCAACATTGTGTCATCGCCCTCTGGTATAACACACACACGATAATTGGTCAAATATAGCCATGCTTGGAAGTAGAGCCCAACATTCAATATGATCACTTTATATGTGAAACTTGGTAGGTACAAACAGCGACCAATCAAGTTATACAAAACCAGTTTAAGCGGATCTCTCATTGTACGGTAAATCAATACAAAGCGGGGCAATGTTATGCAGGAAATCTATAGGTACCTTGTACTTTTATTTTAGTTCTGTGATTTCCCGCCTGCTTAGATAAGTTGGATAAAGTGTAAACATTGCAACATCCTTGTTGAGACAACTAGCACGTCATACGTGAACTACGGTCTTTTCTCAATTATTTTACCTGTGATTTTGCATCACTGATTTTGGGTTGCAAAGGTCAGAGGTGATAATGATAGTGATGTCTTGTGCAACTGACTTCGATGGCTTTGTCGGGTGGTTGTGGAGATAATATAATTTTGAAAGAACCGTACATCCTTTCTCCGTCCAACTCTGTCTCTCTGTTTTTTAGCCTTCTGGATTATTGAGTTAGAGAGGTAGCATGCGCGTCTTCTGAGCACGAGGTGGGTTCGATTCCCAGCCCGGCCAAAGGGTTATTGGATTTTTCCATCATTTTCTCAATAGCAGCCACGAAGTCTGGATTTGTACCCGTTTGCTGGCAATTAGCTCGCCCTCTATTATATTCGACCTAAACATAACTGGATTACAGGCGTGATTTCTTTGTGTTACTTTTTCTCACCATAACAGCTGAACGGATTTAGATGAAAGGCATACAGGTAGACCATGCCTTGTGTTAGCGAAAACGATACTGTGGTACTTAGTAACAAACAAACAAGGATATCCAAATTACTGTATTCGATGAGCCTTAGAAGGAGTGTAGTCAACCACAAAGCTATTGGACCACAAGTTACATGAAATCGTCAGTAAGTAAGTATACTTAGATTATAGCGTTCCTTCTGGTGGGCCACTGGCTTCCTCTATAAGGGAACTCTTTAATTCACCAAGGGGGCCCGGTGTGGGTGGAAGTCACATGACTCTGATGTTATGGTTCCATGAGATGCTGGATGTTTTCCCTCACCCTTTTGAGAGTAGCGGTGATGAAAATCGAATCCACTGCTGAAGGTCAAATGAACATCTTCTAAATCTTTCTCTATTTTGACGGCACGGTTGGCGCAGTGGTTGAGCTATCGACTGCTGTGCTACGTGTCGTGGTCCCCGCACGGAACAAATATTTGTATGGCCTACAGATAGTTGTTCCAGGTCTGGTTGTTTGTGTATGTGAGTTTAAATGTTTGTAATCGCACCCACGATACAGGAGAAATTGCTACAAAGGGGCAAGGTTTTAAAAAAAAAAAAAAACATACTGACTTCAGATTACAAATCTTCTATCTGAGTCTGATTATAGAATCATTGAATAGGTAATTATATCGTAAAATATTATACATCTGTTACGTCCTACAATTTCATACATCATCATAATTCTTCTGCCCTTCTCCCAATTTATTTGGGGTCGGCGCAGCATGTCTTCTACTTCCATACTTCTCTATCACTCGCCATATTATCAGAACCTCCTTTCTGCCACATCAGCCTTTACACAGACTATCCATCTTATCTTTGGTCCTCTACTCTTATACCAATCTACATTCATACTCAAAACTTTCCTCGCGACTTTTCCTCATTCCTCCGCATACCAAGCCAACCGATTACCACACAACTTTTTAGTCACCAGCGCCACTTTCAGACTTCCTCTTAATGTACATTTTATCTTTTATCCATGCGCGTAACACCACACATCCCCGTTAGCATTACTCAACTCAGCTACATTCAAATGCCTTTCATTCATCCCTTTTGTGACCCAACATTCTGATCCATACAAGACAGCATCTAATCATCATCATCATCAATCAGCATCATCATCATCTGCCTAGGCTTTTCTAAACTATGTTGGGGTCGGCTTCCAGTCTAACCGGATGTAATCCGCTCTGTATATCAGGATCATCTTCACCATCAAGAACAACATCATCATGCACCATGCCGCTCTTCCTGCCTGTCCGACGTCAAAGCGTCCATCCAAGGACCACTACAACACATCCCGAGCTAGCTTATCATACGATTTCTCTAGATCAAGAAACACCATGTGCAAGTTCTTGTGTGCACGTCTGTACTTCTCACTCAATTGGCAAAATCCAAAACCCAAACTGGTTTTGGATAATCTCACTGTCCTCTTGCAATCTTTTCACTATTAATTTCATACAATGTGAAATAAGCTTTATACCTCGATAGTTGCTGCAGTCCTGCACATCACCTTTATTCTTGATGGCAACATTCTTGTGGAATCGCTTCTTCACACTTACTGAGGAATAAGTCATCCACATACATCCATCTTCTTTTAAGCACTTCCATACCTCTACTGGTATTTCATCAGGCCCCAAAGCCTTTCCCTTTTTCATACTTTGAACTGCCTTCCTTACTTCATCCATGCTAATCTCCATCTCTAATCAAACCCATATTTACTTGAACCTCTTTAAGTACAACGCTCCATCCAGTCTTTACAATCAATAACTTAAAAATAAAATGATTTATGTCATTCGTTCTCCTTTCTCTTACTTTTGGAATCCGGTAGATCGCCTTCTGGCCTCTAGGACTGAGCAGTGAGTCATATAACTTCTGTGCCTTAGCCTTGGAATATGCTATGGCTTTGTTTTGCCTTTCTCTTCAATTCTTGGCTAAATATCTTATTATTTTCTACTTTCAAACTGTTGCTCCCGTTTGCTACTACCTAAAATTCTTTAAACGCAACCTTCTTTTCTTTAAGACTCTTTTGCACCTCTTCATTCCACCACCATGTATCTATAATACCTTTTCCTTTCAATTCTCCAAACACATCTATTATTACTCTCCTTGTTTAATCCGCCATCTCTTTACAACATTCATTCATAGATTTTCCTTCCATATATCCTTCCATATCCTATCATTTCAATCATTTTATTTATTTATATTATTTTAATTTATTTGTGGGAGAACAATAAATAAAAAATTATCTTATCTACCACTTGGCTCTTAAACATACTTGCATATTATTATTTTTCCATTATATGCCATCTGGTTAAAGCCTTAGCCTGGCAGCAATTTACCGTTTGTAACGCATTCGAGGCTGGTATGTTGACCAAGAAATAATCAGTGTGCGTCGCGCAATTTCATGCATCATGGTATTAAATAAATTAGCCATTTTTACCAGAATTTTATGACTAAATTAAAACGTTATTTCAAAAAGCATTTTACTATATATATTTTTACCCTACTACGGCGAAGTAAAAAGGAGGGATATGATTTTGACAGGAATGTGTGTAGGTAGGTATAAGCATGTATATATATGTATCTCTCTAGTTATCTCGCTAGTTCAATCTGTAATAATATATTGTATTTCTATCTGGGGAGGATCACGTAAAACACGTTTTCTTGATGTTGAAAGAGCGCAACGGACATTAATAAAAGTAATGTACTTCAAAAAAAGGACCTTTCCCACTTGTGAGCTATATCAAATTAGTAACTTATTATCAGTCCGAAAATTATATATTACACACATAGTACTAAAAAAACATAAAACCTTATCATTAGATCTTAGTATATTAACTAGAAGAAGGAAACATAATGTTGCTTGCTCCCCCTTTGTAAAAACAGAATTCGCAAATATTCAGTATGAGAGACGCTCGTCTTTCTTATATAACAAAATAAATAAATTAATAGATATACATACTAAACCGTTTAAAAAATGTAAACCGTTGCTGATTAACTGGATAAACAAGTTATCCTACGATGAAATAGAGAATCTTCTGATAAATATGAGGTAAAATGTTTTTCTATTTACACAAACCACTTTCGTATAAAACACCCACGTACACACACACACATACACACACACACACCCACACTCACACGCATACACACAGACCTACAGACTAATGATATAAACTAGAAAGAGACTTTTAATTTATTTTTTGTTTAATTTTTTTATTCATTTCCATTACACTTTTCTTTTTTTGTTTTGTAACTTATTACACTCGTAAGATATAAAAGAGCGGTGCCTCCTGGTACAGGCATTTATATGCTTAAAAGGAGACGCCACCAACTGTATAACATTGTATAACAAAATAAACATTTTTGATTTCTTTTTGTTTTTTTTTTTTTATGTATGTTCTCTCTCTCCATTTGCTCCCTCGTAATTACTGAACTACTTATCATAATTTGACAAATGAGGTATTGTTTGAAGCGTCTTGATTGTCCGCTGGTTAGTTAGGTGGCGTAACATTAAATTAGATATGGCGCCCTCTAGTGGACATAAAGTCATGACATAAAAAATAAATTATGATTGAATGAGGAGTATAAAAATGTAAATTTTGATTGCTGTTGCTTGCGGCTTTACTTGCATGCGCCTGATAATTAGAAATAGGTACCTAACTTCTTAAAATCACGCCTCAGTCCAAACCTTCCCTAGATACAACGTGCAACTGTATAAGAAATACGTATTTTGTTATGGACTATGGTACTTACACATGTTAAAATTAAATAATAAATAAAATATGTGTGTAATATTAAAGTAATAATATTGACATAAGCTGCAATAAAACCTTCAGAGCGTTTGTACCCTACGGCATTTCATACAAACGTTCAAGTCGTTATTTTTTTTTTTCTCTTTACAAAAAAAAAAGTGGCTCTGCTAATACAATAAAACTTTATTGTACACCAAAAATGAAACGAAACGGTTTTACAAAACTGCTAATTTTATGGTTACAATGGCGATTTTACCGCTGATAGCGATATCTTCACGATTCGATTCTATTTTTTCCTCTTCTTCTTTCTTTCTTTTCTTCTTTATCACGAAATCGAACCCCAAAATAATTTCAAACATTAATTTATGTATATAAAGTAGGTACAAAAACATGAATATATGCAACTCTTGTTGTATTCCAAATTGACCACTGACCATGATAATACGAGGCCATCGTATTAACACTAACAAAATCATTATAGAATAATAGAACGTCACTTCACGGAACGTCAATTCTTTAAAGCGAACCACTGACGGTGGAAATAACATACAATTTGTTTTATCAAAACTAATCATGGAAAATGCCTGGAATAATTTCCTCAGCATGTTTTGGACACGTCCCAAAATTCGCTAAATTCATCGTACTGGGATCTGGTTTTCACCAATTTGTCATCGTTCAGGGCTTCGCACATCTTACAATACTCATTGGTTTCCTTCATGTCTGTTGCCTTGTGGTAAGAATAGTACTTCTTCCATCGAAAGAACTCCATGTACTTTCGAGGCTCTTTGATTAGATGATCGATCAGCTCTGCTAGTTTTGCGACGTTAAAGTTTCTGGCATTTATATACGATCGTCCTGGCAGGAATCTGAAATGAAATGTTGGGTATGTGTTCTTAAAAATATCTAGTGAATGCGGTTCTGGGTACCAATACCCAGAACCGCATTGGAACTAGGTCACTAAATATTTTTGGATACTGGATTTAGAACTGGATGTTTGGGCACCTCGCCGCATCTCAAATGGCACCCAGAACCGCATTGGAAGTATTTGAGATGCGGCGAGGTGCCCAAAGATCCAGGTTTCTATGGTAAGTTAAATATGACAATAGATGCCCAATAAACACATGATATAAAAGTCTTCAGGATCCATGGTTTAGTTCAGAAGAACTAAGCGCACACATAGACAAATCTGAAAAGCGACTTTTAGTAATTATAGAAGATATGTCACTAAAACACGTAAAATTTCCTTAGTTCTCTGAAGAATCAGTCAACGTGTTGATAACAAACAGCTTAATGTTATATTTAAGATCATATCACGGGAATAATTTCGTTCAGCTTACCGGCTATAGTTAGCTCCTCCGTAAACAATAGGAACCGCATTGTTTTGTACTGCATACAACAATTTTTCTGTAACGTAATCCTCACTAAAAGCGGTCTCAAAAGATAAGAAGAAGTAATAATGTTTGGATATCATGTTGTCACATTCATTTAAAGAACATGCGAAGCGTCCACAACCTCCGTACACATCTATATCTAGATTATATTTGTCTTTTAATTCGCGCAAAAGTTTGCTTACATAATTCTCACGCCGGCTCTTTGTATGACAGTTAGACGAGAACCACGCGACTGCTCTATCTTTACTTCGGAGCTGATTCTCCATCGTTTCATTGACCTGATCCATATTCTTCCATTCTATCCAATGCATATCTTTGCTTGGACCCACAATGGTGCCATTCGAGTCTTTTATCGCAATATAGGCCCACCGTATGTCGGAATCTAATCTGTATGTCCACGTCCAATTGAAATATCCACTAAAATTGTAGAAACACAATGGATAATTCATTGGTGATTCTTTGCTGGCAAATACAAACTTTTGGAACGGCAACCGCTTTTTCGGCAAATTGTACGAGCCATAATAATATAATACTGGCTCAAAAATAACCGCGTCGAATGCGGTACTTCCTCCCAATGTCATCTCATTATCAGTCACGATACAATTGGTGTATGTACAATTACGGCGAATAAATTCTGATCTTCCTTTACCCATGTTCGCAAGCACTGCGTTCGCTATTGCGGGCCGTAGCAATATGTATTTCATCTTCGGGTTTGCATAACTCCCGTGTAAAAGAAGGTTTTTTTGGTTAACTCTATACTTTTTTATCATTAATATGGTAACAACGGAAAACATCACAAAGATTATTAATTTGCTTATGAATTTTTTCATTTTAATGATCGACACAAGAAGTTTATCTTATTTTTTTATTTGGATTTTTTGTCAGACTGACCGCGTCGGGAGAGAATAGTACACACGTCACGTAAGACATGAGCTGAGAACCGAAACTAAGGCTTACGACTTCTTACAAGTAGTCGAACATCAATATTTAATAATAGTATTTAACACATACGCAACATTACATATGTAGGTATTTTGGTTTGGTCTTTTGTACACTATAATTATTGATATGGTACTGTTTCGGCGCGTCAGTGTTGACTTTGAAAGCATTTTGTTATCGTTTCTGTTTGAGCAATGCATGTTTTACACATTGTGTCCAAGTCGAATTTTATTACCCGGATAATGTTACTGATACTGCACAACTGCAGTTCTGATAAGTGCATGTAGTAATGTATGAATACAACATGCGTTGATAGTACGAGTATTTGATTTGACCGGAAGGGTATTTGTTATTTCTTATGAACAGCACGGTCTGCACGGTTTTAGCGTCAAAGAGTATTTTTTTTTTGTGAAAATTAATCAAGTAAGTATAGGATTACAAAAATATTTTGGAATAAATAATTATACCTAATTGATGGTGAATACAGCATCAGATGCGAGGTTTAGAAGACGTTGTGATCACACAGATACGAGTCTATGTATACTTTTTTGACTTTATTCAATCATATGCATAAACAAGGTAGATGCTTCGTTAGGCTGGTGTTCATAGGCCAAGTTTTTTTTTTTTTTTATGTTATGTAGGTATTCCAATTGTATGCTGCCTTGGCTACCATTTCCTTAGGTGATTACTGAAAACCAGCGCTGTGCTATGGGCCGCATAGCAGTGAGAGTGTGGTGTACTTACAGATGGTGTCCCGCCGGCGTGACGGGACTAAGAGAAGCATTCAAGACACAATCACGCTATTAAAGGGGACCGATACTGACAATGCACCGACGTTGGTGGCGAATGACTTGCACAAGCTCCCTTCCGTCACATTCGACCAAGTCGATGTTACGAGCCTACTGAAGAACATTTTTCTTCTCAAGGCAAGTTTGGTGGATGTACCTACAGACGAGGTAAGATGCATCCCAAAATGCTGTTGCTGATTTGCGCAACGTACTCAACAAATGGCGTCAAAAGGTACTACCAACGTGCTATCTGCACCTTGCCTTGGAAGAGGACTTTTGGCCGCAGGGAGTGGTGTTCCGACGCTTCCACGGGCAAGTGCCACATGAACGCACAGTATCATAGTGCAGTGGAGTTCTACTACCATAGTTTTTAAGTTTCTATTTATTATCACGAGTTGTATTTTTACGATATATGTGTTAGTCTGTAAGGGACTTATCAATGGGCCAAAGTTGCCTGAGAATAAATTAATGTTATGTTACACTTCTGTCTAACTCAGCGTAGAACGGATACAAGCATTCGGTATCATCTAGCTATTAATTAATTTCACTTATAGTTGCGTTGGTGATGAGTAGAACTGGTGAAATGTGACGTATTATAGACATCTGCCAATCCTTTGATATAAATACAGGTATGATGGTATAAAATACATGAATAAAAAAACTTTATTGCAGTCCACACGATTCTTAAAACACATAATTTAGTTTAAGACCTATAGGTACAGTACAGTACAGTCAACTGCACACCGCTGCAACGGTGGTAACAATAAGATATTTCAAGAGCCTGCAGATATTATCTCGTAGAAAAGTACCTTTAAGGTCGGTTTTGTTGACTATACAAGTCTGACTATTAATTAATACTTGTGCTATTAGTACTGGGGGCCTAAAATAGCCGCTTTAGCAGAATCATAATAGGAAAATTACAGGTATAATAAAGGTTATTATGTACATTATACACAAAATACAAATAGATATTATATACAACGACGACACAGGACACAGGGGCGTAGGCGTTCCCGGGTGATAGCAATGCAGAGGACTACTCTCATCGCTGTCACCCGGGAATGCGTCCAGAAGACTGGCAGCATTGCCACGTTAAATGGCAACTGATGAATGGCCACTTTGTAACAATTTGTAAATTGTTACAAAGTTACAATTCATAATATCAACTACGTCTGTGACAATTTAAAGATATTTTTTTTTGATTCTATATATTATCCTAATATGTAGATAGACAGCCTTTATCTAAGTCTACTTGATCTTCAATAAGCAGCGCGATTGTAATCTAGGTTAATGGTTTAATGTAAGTTTACAGTAACAAGTACTACTTGACAGCTAAATTAATGTCATGAATAAAAAAAGGATTGTGTGGTTTTATGAAACCACTGTAAAAGTGAAACTTTTTTTCACACTATAGACATTTTACTAAAAAAATTTGGAATAATATTCCATTAAGGGTATAAAACGCGGAGTAGTGATAAAGTGAAAGGCGCTCTGACGAGCGCCCTTCACTTCATCCCTACTCCGCGGCCGAGCGTCACGCGACATGCAACACACAGACGAAAAAGTTTGAGACGATGTAATAAAAGTTTCACTTTAAAAACTCTGTTTCATTTTTAGCGCTCAGCTTAGCGCCAAAAGTTAAAATTCGCTTTGTGTTAGCGAAAAGGGAGGCAAGACTTAGATTTCAGATCACTTGACATAATCTCGAGTGCAGCCAGGTAAAATATTACCGAGATATTACTTTTTCTGATTACAATTTTAATTCAGTCCATGATTCTTGTTAATCCTGTTTTTAGAGTTCCTAACGTCCGAATGAAATACTGATCCCTTATAGGGGAATCTGTAATATTCAATTTGCTCTGAATCCACTGACCCGTTTAAGTGGTTTGTATATCTTTTGTGTGAGTGCCTGGCCTGGCCTTTTATTGTGTACTACACTCATAGGCACCATCAGCACGACGCCATAAATTCATAATACTGTTTGGCTGCTCTACTCAGTTTTATCATCAGATCCTGTATGGGTGTCATAGCCTCATGGTCGCTCGGAATGATTACTAGTATTCCGATATAGCATGGTACCTTCTGTCTCCTTCTTTGTCTAACTCCATCTGCTCTCTCTATAAAGGACCTGTCTGAAGCGTGTGCGTGTGGATTGAGTGAGCACTCATTACGCGCTAACTATTAACTGTTTTTTTCAGCCAGGAGCCAGCAGGAGTACCGCTTTCTTAATCAGGCAAGGGCCTGACGGCAGCTGGATCAAGGGATCCAGCTGCCTAACGAGAGCCACCTCAGATATTGGTTGAGGCTCTTGGCAATTAAGCCGTTGGCTGATACAACTATCGGCACAATCGATCGCGGAGTCCACATCCCACATATCGACACAATGACACCTGTTCACAATATGTTTTGACGACACGGTTGGCGCAGTGGCTTAGCGATCGACTGCTGTGCTGTGTGTCAAAACAAATATTTGTTCCGGGTCTGGCTGTTTGTGTATGTGAGTTTAAATGTTTGTGAACGCACCCACGATACAGGAGAAATTCCTAGTGTGGAGCAAAGTTTAAAAAAAAAAACTTAAATTCCTCCTTGATTTCGTAATGTATATAAATGTATAATGTCTCCTTTTAAAAAGGAGCACTGAATCTACACGCACACGTTTGAAGCCACTACGATCGCAGTCAATGAAGCAGAGTTCTGGTCAAAGCTAGGTAATTTGACTGAAATAGAATACCTCACTGATCAAGTGGTCAAGCAAGCACAACTGCTGAGCGTGAGGTCTTGGGTTCAATTTCAAAGGGCAAAGGTTTATTTGATGTTTTGATCAGCAATTGCTCAGTAGCAGCCACGGAGTGTAGAAATGAGCCCGGTTGATGGCAGTAGGCTCGCCCCTATTACATTGGTCTTAAGAGCGTATCGAGCTTCTGATGGTAGGTATCTATGCGCTCCGTTTATGTGTGCGTAAGACAGACGCGCGTGACGCTCCGGGAAGAGTGGTGGCTCTAGTTATAATAGGCGGAACGCATGCTAATTTAGGCTTTTCCTTTATATTATTAAAACCAATACATATTTTGAAAATCTAAAATGTATACGTTATAGAAAACGGTTGTGCGTTGTTTCATCGCTAATTGTTTAATCGAATTTTGTTTCACATAAATTGTTTCTCATATTATCATTTCATAGAATAATCAATACCCAGAATACTTACTTTGAAGAAATTTAAATCATCGATTTTTGTTTCAAATAAAGTTTAATGTTATAATATTCATATCATGGATAAATAAATCAAATATTCTTTACCCACATATTGTTTGTTTCACATAAAACTTATTACGCAGAATAACATTTTATCGACTGAAAGTTTCTAAAATTCAAACCTTTCAAAAATGCATACCCTCCTATAAAATTACAACACCGGGTTCAAAAAGAAAATGCGGGTAAATTCTTGTCAAGCAGGAATCATGTTATTCTCACTAATGGTGTCCATGCCTGTTGCATGCAGCATGCAAGCTAGCATGCAAGCTAGCATGCAACTTGCAGCATGCAGCATGCAAGAAAGGATGCAACTTGCAGCATGCAGCATACAAGCAAGGATGCAACTTGCATCATGCAAGCAAGCAAGTAGCATGCAATCTGTCACGGCTCCGGCGCTGCAGGGCTCCGGCTGCCCCACGCGAGTTTATCGTCGCAGATGGTATCAACGCTCACCACCGCAGCCTCGGCTTGCTGGCCGGCAAGCCGGCCAGCCTCAGCCGCGGCGGCGGGCTTTAGAAACCACCTGCTCCTCAGCTCGCGGGCCGCCTCGCCCCTCCATGCCTACGCGGGCTTAAATTACACTCTAGGGGTAGGACAAACAAGACTGCGTGGAGTCGGTTTTGCAGCCATTCGTTTTTGTTAATAACTTTTGGAGTACAACTTATTGACTTTTAAAGACAATATTTTAATTTAAGGTTAATAATTTCGTTGAAATAAAGTACCATGGAAACATACATCAAACAAACAATATTCGTTGAAAAATAATTCTGCTGTTTGATAAGTTAGTCAAATAAAAAAAAAGAGTGTAAAAGTATGTGAATTGTGTTTCTGTAAAATATGTTTCATTCAAGTAAATAGTAGCTGAAACAAAAATATTCGAAATAAAAATACAGGGACTAAATAGTATGTGAAACATTTTCTGGGAAACGAAATTCTGTGAAATTTCTGTCTGCGAAACAAGGTGACACCATAGAAAACATGTAGTTTTGTTATTATTTAAAAGCTGATGACTTTCCGTGAAGGTTTTACGCCGTAGTGAGGATTTATTTTCTTTTTTAGAGATTAATTTGGCATTATTTTCTATCGAGAAAACTACAAGTAATCGTGTTTTTAAAGTGTATGATTTATAGAGTGAATCCTTGAATATCTTAAAAATTAATTTCATAAATAAAGGTTAAGTAATAACGATGCAGCAAGGGATCATACGAACGGAATTATTTCGAAATTACGTATCGTTCCCTCGGTGCGCTCTCACACATAACTGGCAAAGTGAGGGTGTACAATTAGGTACACTTCTGTCTAACCCTTTGGGGATTACAGGTATCATATTATGTTTATGCTATGGTAAGAATTGGAATCTTTGACTCGACGAAGAAGAAGATAACGAATCCCGGTTCTCAGCGTTGTTTTTTAAATTAACTAGCTGTCCCACGCAACTTCGTCTGCGTCACCTTTTCCCCGTTTTCGCAACATTTTTCATTGCTGCTCCGCTCCTATTGGTCGTAGCGTGATGATATATAGCCTATGTACTTCCCAAGGTTAAAATCTATCTTCTTGCCAAATTTCATTCAGATCCGATCAGCCGTTAAGTCGTGAAAAGGTAACAAACAAACATACAAACAAACAGAGTGACTTTCGCATTTATAATATTAAGTATGGAAGTATGGATATGGATTAGTATGGAAGTATGGATTAATCATTTACTTAGTACTACGGGTAGGTAGGGTAGGTAGGGTAGGTAGGGTAGGTAGAGTGGGTAGGGTAGGTAGGGTAGGTAGGGTAGGTAGGGTAGGTAGGGTAGGTAGGGTAGGTAGGGTAGGTAGGGTAGGTAGGGTAGGTAGGGTAGGTAGGGTAGGTAGGGTAGGTAGGGTAGGTAGGGTAGGTAGGGTAGGTAGGGTAGGTAGGGTAGGTAGAGTGGGTAGGGTAGGTAGAGTGGGTAGGGTAGGTAGGGTAGGTAGGGTAGGTAGGGTAGGTAGGGTAGGTAGGGTAGGTAGGGTAGGTAGGGTAGGTAGGGTAGGTAGGGTAGGTAGGGTAGGTAGGGTAGGTAGGGTAGGTAGGGTAGGTAGGGTAGGTAGGGTAGGTAGGGTAGGTAGGGTAGGTAGGGTAGGTAGGGTAGGTAGGGTAGGTAGGGTAGGTAGGGTAGGTAGGGTAGGTAGGGTAGGTAGGGTAGGTAGGGTAGGTAGGGTAGGTAGGGTTGGTACGCATGCCGGGGACAGCTAGTCTGTAATAAATCGGATAGCAGTTATCAAGGGCTCGCAGTGCGTTTAATGATAAAACTATTATCTGTGTACCGATCGATCGTCTGATTCTACCATTATGAAAGAAAACTGACACATTGGACATTCATGAAAGTCTGAAAATTGATTTATTCTTATTTAGAAAGTAAAAAACACAACAATTATACATTTATTATTTTCGTACTTATTATTTATTCCTTTCTTTGCATATTATTTTCGTTTTTAAAGAAACTAAGTAGTAAATAAAAAAACTAAAATAACAACAAATTATAAAAGGGCATAAAAATCCTCCTCAACACTGTCAGCTGGTAAAATGCCCAAGAGACTGGTGACGTTGCTACGTTGTATGGCAATACTTAGCCTCTGGCCAAGGTAAAACGCAACCCTTCAATAATAATTGAAAAACAAAAAATATTTCAGAATACATTTTTGTTACTAGATTCAGTTCAACATCGAGAAGGTGGGGACATCCACCACTTGCGAAAGTTATCATATATTGTAGTCGTCTTTACCATTTTTTCATCATTTAAAGTGGTACAAAATAAACAATACGGATCAGTTTCAACACTTTCACTTTTCAGATGATACGAGTAATGATTTTTCCATTTAAAGTACTCTGCATATTTTTCTGGGTCATTCATTAATTCATGTATTTTTTTGGCTAGTTCCTCAGTACTTAACACTCTAGCATCCAGGTAACTACCATCTGGCATAAATCTGTAAAGAGATATGTATTAGGATTATTAACATAAAGTCACGTTTATTACTTGAACACTTTGCATGATGATCCGGTAATAACCTGTCTTACTATGCTAAGGAAAGTACTTTATTTTGGGCTGTCTGTTTTATTATCACCGTTCTTAAAACTTAAAATTGACTGTTAAGACACGTATCCTTGTGGCACCGGTATGATAAATGATGTTTATTTTGCAAATAGGTTTTTGCAAATAGGTTTTTACAAACACTTTTACACGTCATATGGTATGTTATAGAACCAAAACTTTGATGATATTATGTGACGGGTCCACCTGCTGTTGAAATACGGTCCACTCCATCTCACAAAGACTACGCCTAACTCCTAACAGTTAAAAACATATGGGCTTATCAGCCTGTTAGGAGCATGTTTAAAAATTTATGAAAAAAAACCGACTAAGAATACTAAAAAGTGGAAAATAACTTTACTTTCGGATGTCGGTGACTTTTTTTTGTTTTATTGACTTTTTTGCCACGGTCTTCCAAAATAAAGATGCCAGTGGAATACCTAACTTTCTCCTTTTTTAGAAGTCGGTTAAAAACACGATCCAATCAAAGATTCAACTTGCTTGCTAGCTTCATTAATTCTTACCTAGTGTAATTAGCACCACCATATACTATAGGCACAGCGTCGTTGTTCAACGCCCGAAATAACTTCTCAGTGACGTAGTCTTCACTAAAAGAGTTTTCAAACGATAAATAAAAGTGATAATTCAATTTGATTATTTTGTCGCAATCAACTTTACCATCTCGTGAACACTTTAGGGGTCCACAGTTACCAAATATATCTAAGTTCAAGTCTAATTTTTGTAATTGTGCTTTTAGTTTGTCAGCAAATAGTTCTCTTCTACTTTTCGTATTGCAATTAGACACGAACCACACTGCGGCTTTGGTTTTCATCTTAAGCTGTTGTTTAAAATCGTCACTTACTCGATCCATATCTTCCAATTTTATCCAATGCATTTCTTTATTTGGTCCTATTATAGCATTGTTTTTATCTCTGATAGTTAAATATCCCCATCTTACTTCAGAATCTAATTTATAAGTCCATGTCCAGTTGAAGTATTTGTTAAATCTATCAGAACACAGCGGATAATTGTCTGAGGATTCTATACTTGCGAAAACATACTTCTGGTGCGGGGATCTTTTATCAGGTAAACGAGAAGGCCCATAAAATACAACTTCTGGTCCAGCGAATGCTATGACATCAAATTTCGTAATGTCGTTGTCGAGGTATGAGCGGTTTGCAGTCACTATACAGTTTGTGTAAGGACATTTTCGTTCAATAAATCCATCCTGTCCCTTGCCCATATACACGAAAGGAACATTTACCGGTGACGTCCACTGTAAAATATATTTTAAGTTCACTTTGTTTTGAGATACATTCTGAATCACTTCACTTTTTTCTAACGTCCGGTAACTTATTAACTCGCCACTGTCTGAAAGTATTCCATTACTGCTTGTTTTCGCTGTATTGTATAAAAGTAGCAAAATTAGCAATGCTACGATAAAAAACACCGTCCTTTTTGCACACAAGGCTCTCATTATTATTTTATGTTTTTGCCTGAAACAGTAGTGCGTGAGTCTGTAGTCAGTGTAACGAGAGACTGAATATGTGCTACATTTGTGTGTCATCACCTAATCGTGACTGTTTATCAGTGAGTATAATCTATAGTGATTTTCTGAATGCATTTTGAATCATAATAAATAACCATTTTACTAACAATTTTACAACCTTTTTATGTGTTTTTTTCATAATTTCGACTCAGAACATCGTAGTAGCATTATAAAATATTATTTCTTCTCCACAACTGTAACTATTGGCTTGATAGTGGTCAATTTATCATACTCACTTACACACACGGATATCAAAATACAAACCTTCCTAGTAAATAATAAACTGTCGTGACCAGCAACACCTGTAAAGATAAGCAAGGAATTTTCCTGACGTTTATGCATTTGCCAGCTTGTCGTCATACATGTCATAATAGTCAAACAATTCCAATAATGAAGAAGTCCTAACAACGTTTGTCATTTTGGGAACTTGGATTATTTTATTTGAATCACAAAACCCATCGTTCTGTCTCAGACCACCTGCCCCTAGATGAAAATTCCAATGATAAATAAGTCCTAACAACGTTTGTCATTTTAGAAACTTGGTTTATTTTATTTGAATCACAAAACCCATCGTTCTGTCTCAGACCACCTAACCCTAGATGAAAATTCCAATGATAAATAAGTCCTAACAACTTTGTCATATTGGGAACTTGGTTTAGTTTATTTGAATCACAAATACCCATCGTTCTGTCTCAGACCTCCTGTCCCTAGGTGAAATACTCACTCATTAGGCCGTTCAGACTAAATACCCAACTATCGAATCTGAAAATATTCTGGTTTGAAAAAGGTTTAGTTAGACCAGTCAACAAGTTCAAAAAGGTATTCATTCTTGATCAAGCTTCTAAAAATAAGTGCGATAGCTCATTCGATTCAGAATGACGCATAGAAAAAGGTGTCTCGAAGATTTATTAGTACACCAAAAATTGCAGTTGTTATTAACAAAATAAGATGAACCAAAAATGATATTTAGTTTTTCGTTTATAACTCAAAATCTATTGATATTTTTATTTAAGAACTATTGAAAAAAGATCCTTAGAGATTTGACCTATTATAATAACCACTAGGTTTTGTTTCGTATAGGTTGTGTTACGGAATCCCCTTCTTGAACTATTAATCAGGGTTCCGTAACACAGCCTTACAGTCCTCTCTGGATTCTAAGACCTCATCAGCTTAGCTCGGATTTATTACTATGTGCTTAGCTGTAGCAATAAGTCAAACAAATGATTGTTACACCTTGTCAAATCTTCGGCAAAATATGTACCTAAGGAATTTCGACATTTTCAAAAGGGGATGATCACATTTTTTTTTCTTTGTCCGTCGGGTAGATTATTGAAAAGTATTGGACACGTATTTTTTCATTTTTCACGAGGTCAGAAAATTACGGAGATTTATTGAGTTGAAATGGCGCATGACGTAACATGTAGGTAATTTTTTACCTACTTTTGACGTAGTGAGCCCCCACTCTCCAACTTTAATGAGTTTTAACTAAGTATTTTTTTGATATTTTGATAAAACAAAAAATACGTGTCTAATATTTTTGTATTACCTGTCTGACAAACAAAATAGAATATCGTTTTCTTTACCCAGTCTTCACCCCTATTGGCCCTATGCAGAAGAAGCTTCGCCTTATTGTTCTGGTTTTTTTTATTAACATCTGGTATTCCACCACTCAAGCCCGATGGAAAGCCAAATACGATGGCCTAACCCGAGAATCGAGCCCACGAACTCATGCTAAGCAGTAGTTTTCCAACCACTAGATCAACAAAACAGTTGTTTCTGAGATTAGCGCATTTATACGTACTCAATTCGACACAATTTAAATAGAAATGCGATTTATAATAAGTCATGGGAACAAAGACTCATTATATTTATTTTTTATTTACTGGTATAGGCCATAATTATATTAATATTTTATTAAGTATCCAACCAAATGTAAGACATTTTGTTGATTTATTAAATAAAAATATTTTACCCTAATTGTTGTATTTTCTTTGTTTCAAAAAAGAATATGGAAATTTCGATAGTCCGTTTATAATTCAAAGTAACGTAGACTTTGGTAAGAGCATCCCGGTAGATAACCGAAAGTGCCAGCTTCGATTGATAATGTAATAGTTACATCGTACCTACATTACAACCACTATTTATCTAAAAAACTATTCGTAATAAATCAATGAGACTGTTTCCTAATGATTCGTAAACCCAACTCAAATACGAAACCATTTTTATACAGGTTATACATATCGATACCTTTAGGCTCAAAGGGCGTAACCGCCATTATGGCCAAAATGAGCTTTGAATGCAGTCATACTTATTTTTTCGTCCTCTTTCGATTGGTATATTTAAAATTTCGATATTCGAAAAAAAGTGGTGGATACAGCCATAATTTTTGGATCGCTAAACATTGAATTTATTTAAATTTGGGCCGTAAATGGAAAATATTTCAATTTTCATAACCGCAAACGTCGTAACAGTTACACAAAATTATAAACTTGGAAGTATATCCTGTGACCTGTCTCTTTTGGTGTTTACGCCCCTATTTATTTTAGAATTTTGTTCGTACTTGTCTTATACAACCAGAGATTTTATCAAGTTTGGTGGTTACGTCCTAAAATAAAGTAAAATATTTACAATTTAGCTCTATATACGCCCTATTATAATATTTGTGAAGCCAGAATCATCCCAAAGTTTTAAAGTGGTCGGTGGTTACGCATCCAGATACATTTGAACAATTAACAATTTGACTGATACGTCCGCATATTTTATTTTTTACGAAAGCATCTTGTAACTCTCTACACTCAAAGTTTTATGCTATTGTTCGGCCCTAAATCACCATCAAAAGAAAAAGGAAAGTTGCACGAAACAAGAAAAGGTACTGTTAAAGAAGAGAAAAAAAAATAAGAAAAAATATTATTAAGAAAAAATCCATACACTGAAGGCAAATGGTTCAAAAAATGCAATGAAATTACGGAAGAACAACGAACTTCTTTATTAAATAATTTTTGGAGTATGAATAATCAGCGCAGACGTGACTGGATACTTAGATGTTGCCGTTATATTTCAATAAAAGAAAGAGGACGATGGCACCGGAAAGCCGCAGAAATACCACTTATGAATACTTAGAGGATCACAGACAAGTCTGGCAAAGGTTTTTACTTGCCACCTTAGACATCAGCCAAAAATTCTCACTATATACAATTAAGAACGCTCAAGAAGACAATATGGCCAAAAAGATATGAGAAAACCAAATGCCACCTCTAGATATGCAGAAGCTGCTAAAAATTTCGTTACAAAATGGATAGATCAATTTCCTGTACTCCATCTCATTATAGTCGGAAAAGAAGCAATAAAATGTATTTGCCTCAAGAGTTTTTTAAAATAATGGTTATATTTGATATAACCATTATTTTCCGAGTTCATAATACTAGTCCGTTCTAAATGCGCATATTTATCGCATTTATTTAAAAGACTGCAAAAAAAATAGCCATGAAATGGCGAGTGAGGCTATATTTAGGCCGGGTCCGGGGGTACCGTACGATCTCCGGCGAGGCGGCGAGCCTCTTGGCCGGATTGCCGCCATGGGATCTGGAGGCGATAGTCCTCGCGCGCCTGCACGAATGGCGCGCGGAGGCACTACGTCGGGGGGAAACTCCGCTGCCGCGGCAAATTGTCGCTCAGCGGACAGACCTCCGGCGTGATCTCATGGCGACATGGAGACAGCGACTGTCGCAACCACGTGCAGGGCACGCCACAATAGTGGCGATAAGTCCCCTCTTTGAGGAGTGGCTAGAGAGGCGGCACGGCGCCCTCTCCTTCCGCCTGACGCAGGTCCTCACCGGACACGGTTGTTTCGGGAGGTTCCTGCACCGAATCGGGCGGGAGGAAACGCCCGGGTGTTACCATTGCGAGGATCGGCCGGAGGACACGGTGGAGCACACCGTGGAGCTCTGCCCCGCTTGGGCTGAGCACCGCCGTGTCCTCGTAGCGGCGATTGGCGGCGGCGACCTCTCGCGTCCGGCCCTGGTTCAATCCATGGTCCGGAGCGAGAGGGAATGGGATGCCGTCGCCTCCTTCTGCGAAGCAGTCATGCTAGCGAAGGAGGTGGCGGAACGTGAGAGGGAGAGAACCTCACGTCCCAGCCGCCGCGGGAGACGCCCCGGGCGTCGGGGGGCAACCAGTGGCCCCCGGCCACCGTAGGCGCGAGCCTGTGGACGGTGAGTAATGGGCTAGCTCACCGTCCGTCCGTCTCATGACGACAGGCCGTGTCGACGGCGCGTACGTGTTCCACGCGCGCCTCAAGGAGATGTCAGCAAACCGGAAGGGGCCCGAGAGGGCCGATGCCTGCCAGGGCTGCGGGTTGTTCGAAAGAGATACCGCGGCCCTGGAACAAAAAGGGCGAAGAAGGGACATGGGTGGGTTTTAGTCAGTACAAGTCTGACACTCCCTCCCGCTCCGCCCAGAGCGGGAGAAGTCATTTGATGATTTCCCATCCCGAAAAAAAAAAAAAAAAAAAAAGGCTATATTTAGGCAGATATTTCTACGGTATAACATGAGCGTGCATACGCCTAAAAAAGATAAGTGCGTTTTGTGCACAACATATGAAAACAATAAGGAAGAGAATAATCCTCAGGACGCAGAGTTATTAAAAGCGCATCTTGAAGAATAGAATGCCACGTATAAAATATTTAAATTACACCAGAACTTTAAGCCACTTACGGATAATACAATTACTGCTTCTTTTGACTGGCTTACAAAAGGTTTTGAACACTCCCCATGGAGAAAACATGTTGTTATACTATTCACGAAAATATTCCGTGTACAGTTTTACTCTTTGAAAGAGTAAACAGTAAAACAGTGTTGGCTGTCTTCAATCACTTTTTGTAGACTTCTATAAATCTGGAAGTCATACAGATAAACTTTTTACTCCTCGGTCGAAAGAGAAGTGAAAAGAATAATTGTTTGGAGTCCGTCACAATGGGCGACCTTTTTCGTAGCAGCCTGGCCAAGACCCAACCATGTCACCGTCATGGAATTTTCAGATTTCCTAGATTTAATAGATTTGGCTAACCAAACATTTACACCTTACAAGGCGTAAATGTTTGGTTTAACGTAGGTACACGTTAAAAAATATTTCCTTCAAAGCAATAAACTAATAAAGGCTACTTTCAAAAAGAAGAATCAAGATAAAGTTCAACTAAAACATTCAATGAAAGAGAGTGCGGCAGAGGAACAATTACAATTATTTGAGAAGACACAAAGGAAAGGAATTAGCAAAGGTAAGGGAAAAGGTAAAGGAAAGGACACAAAAACAAGGAATGGATATCAGTAGAGAAGTATAAAGATCTTAAGAGACTTTGTGACAGTGAAACAATCCCCAAGATCTATCATGAAGAGTATCGTCAGCTCCGTTCTACTGATGATGTGCACGACACATTACCTGAAACAGATGACGAAGACGAAGATTCAGAGGAAGAATGTCTTATGTTTAAATCCTTGTCGTTCGGGATGCGTTGCTTGCTCGTTTCAGTTAACTTTTTTACGTTTTTTTCTATTTCACAATTATGACATCGTTAATTCGGTACATAATACATTTGATTTCGTTTATTAGAAACAGTTTTTTTTTTCAAGTATTATAAATATGAGAGGTAATAAGGACAGAAGAAACTTGTCATATTACATTCAAATAACGTTAAATGGATATTAGATTCTTACATGCATAAGTGATAAAAAGTGTTATACATTCCTTCTATTCCTATATTGTTATTAACAAGATAGTAATTAAGACGACTATTATTATCACTAATTTAATTTCTATGATTAAACATTATTTATACAATATTAATTCTTTTATTTTGTAATGCTATGTTCTCATAGCACTACAGTTGTTATGAGTAGGTGTAGTACTAAAACTATTAAGAAATTGACCTGATCGGCAAAAATCAACTTTATTACCTATGAGAAATCATTGATGAGAAATACCACAACCGTCACTTACACTACATATTGCACAAAAGGTTTGTGGCTTACATCGTTTGTTAGATACTATAATACAAATAGATTGTAACTTACATCATTAATTGTTAGTTGATTTCGTATGAATCGCTATTACACCCTTAGCTGTTTGCGTAGGAGCTTTTTTTTTTGGCGTAACCGACTTCTTTATATATTTTTTTAGGGTGTATACGAAGTCTTTTTTTTTATTTGTTAGATTTCGATTATATATTTTTATACGATCTTCTTTATCTCAAAATTCTAACAACTTTTGTCTTTTGTATTTTTTTTATAGCTATAAGCACAAAAAAGTTATATCGGAAAACTGTTTTGTTTTTTTGTTTTTTGGCTCTCCTGAAAAGTTGTGTTTTGGTGGATACGCCCTTTGAGCCTAAAGGTATCGATATAGTCTTTATAAATTGACAAATTTATGTAGTTAAAAAAAAAGTTGTCTAGACAAAAACTTTTCACTTTCGCTAGTTTACCTAAAATACAGGCGAGTGCAGGCAAACTGACAATTAAAAAAAAAATATCGAGCAAACGATTATTCACACACAAAAGCACTGTATTAAATCACGAATTTGTCTAAAATCTGCTGGATGCTGCTACTGCTGGTGCTGGATATAAACAAAAAATACTCATATAATCTGGCTACTTATTTAAAAATGAGCTGTGCCCGACAGGGTCCATAATTGTTTCTATTATTTTTTATTTTACCCCTGTAAGTGCACATTATGGAGGAGCCCGTGGCTAAACTATACCAACTGCACGAGTCGATCTTTAAGGTAAAGCCGTGGTTGCCGAGGTTGGTCCGTGGATGGGTGACCATAATTACTTACCAAGTTTCCTCCGTGCCTCGGAAAGCACGTTAAGCCGTTGGTCCCAGCTGTCAATTGTAGATCTTTGACAGTCGTCACGAGTAGTCTAAAAATCTGACATTCAGTCTTACCAAGGGGTATCGTATTACCCAGTTACTGGGTTGTGGAGGTCAGATAGGCAGTCGCTTCATGTAAAATACTGGTACTCAGCTGCATCCGATTAGACTGGAAGCCGACCCCAAGACAGTTTGGGAAAAGGCTAGGCAGATGAAGATGATGAAGTCTTCTTTAAGTGATGGGGCACTTAGATTTAAGTTGGTAATGTGTTTATCTAATAATAATATTTTTAGTGTAATTAAATAATTAAATTATAATATAAGTATAATTAAATAAATAAATGAAGTGCATATTATGGCTTGCAATGAACGATTTGAGATTTAGCAAGTAAGTCGTCATGAGAGTGAGCGGCTATTAATATTTTCGTTCCATATCACTAGACATTGTATTTACTGTACGTTTATGTCTAACCTTGCGTTGCTTTTACAGCGGACTACGTCGAAATAAAAGACTTATCGTAATACGTAATCCTTTGCCGTAAGAGTATATCTAGAAGTAAACATGAAAACTTTTGTTGCTTCACGAATTTGCGTTTTAGTATATTTCTCGAGAAATTTTTGGGATCCTGTTTTCGTCTTAGCAATAGTAATAAATAAAAATATCAATAACCTTTGCTTTAATTACATAAATCACGAAGTGAATCGCAATATGTAACCAGATGTAAGAAGTATCGAATGTAACGTCGTGTTAAATAGGGAGAATCTTACTTAACAGCACTTGCAGGGCGGCAATTAATAGACTTGGATACCGCCAGACTGGTTTAGTTAGCACGGTCGGCGCAGTGGCTGAGCGATCGGCTGCTGCGCTGCGTGTCGCGGGTTCGATCTCCGCACGGAACAAATATTTGTATGACCTACAGGTAGTTGTTCCGGGTCTGGCTGTTTGTGTATGTGACTTTAAATGTTTGTAAAAGCATCCACTATACAGGACAAATTCATAGAGTGGCGCAATTTATAATAAAAAAAAAATTGTTACTTCCATAGCATCATGTCTTACAGTATTCTGCTGTGGGGACGGGCTGACGGAGATATTCACTCTTAAACGAGGGTATAAAAGTACCCTTAACGAAGCCAAAAGGCACTTGTTCGTCATGGTTTTTTTTTGTTTTGACCATATTTGATAAGTACGCCTTAATAGCTATTTATGCAACTGTTACGTTATGTACCTACGGTCTTTTAATACGAGTGCCATTTTTCGATACAAGCGTAGCGCGTACCGAAATAGGTAGGCACGAGTTATTAAAATAATAACGTACAGTTGCCTACAAGATTTTATCTACGAAGGAAGGAATAAAACACAGATATAGACAAATAAGTATTTTTAATACAAACTTAACTACACACTGACAATTGTTTATTTATATGTCATCTTTATTAGGTATAAGGCAGAGATCTTGTAGCCGCAACAGCCAAATAGTATACGATACTTTTGTTCTAACCTTGTTCCATTTTTAAAAACATCATTTACATTGTATCGATTCCGAAGTAATATTATAGGTAACCTGGCTGTATGTTCAGAATGTCTTTGTTTGTGTTTTAGAATTTATGACAATTCGCATAATGCAACCCGATGTCGTTATGGGTATCATTATGAAACCGCTGTCAATTTTGTAATTGGAATATAACGGAACCGAAGTAGATAAATATGTTTTTAGTCCAAAATACCTGTTGATGAAGCCGGCAAGGCAATCTGTCAAGAGTGCGAGAGCATGTAACCTCCAAAAACCCGGGGGCGCCGACTGAGGCCCAGGCCCATAAGTGGGTCACGGTCAACGTGAGAATCGGCCTAGTTTTTACACAGACAATTTGATGTTGTTTTTATGTTTTGTGAAATATTGTTACCGACAAATTGGTTAAACCTTCTCGTAATTTTTATTTAATTACGTACCTTTACTTGTTTTTGTTATAATATTAGTTGCGCTCGATTCGTTAGATTTTTTGGGATTACATATGTTGATTTTCTCATTATAAATACACATTTGTGATTACTTAGAGGCGTTTGTCAGTGATTTGCAGTAGAAAAGCGCATGTTAGAAAAAAAATACACATTTTATAAAAGGAAAGGACCACAAAATCCGTTGTGTGTGCTTTATAAGAAAAAAAAAACAACTCGGTCTCACATACAACAATGGACTTATTTTTTTATCAAAATGAAAATGACATTAATACTAGTAGAGAAAAAGGTACAGCTGTTTGTTTTAATTTTCTTAAAAATAGTTTATATCCTCCAAAAATTACCTACAGCAATACTTCAGTTTTCTGTTTTCGTACCTCGAACATTCCATTTTAATGTACTTTTTACTCAAACAAGTCATAAGTATTTATAGACCTTGACAATTATTACGCGCCCTCAAGCTCTTATCAGTCTGACTAACCTTTATATCATACAAGCTACTCAACAAAAGCTACTCAACCTGTATGCATCACTTGATGGCTACTCAACAAGACTAGACCATGTGATGATAAGACGTCACCTTCCCACGGTCATCTGCAATGCCAGAGGCATCACACATGCGTTGACATCCCACAGAAAGCTGAAATTCCTGAAAGTTACTCAAATTACACCTGCACCGTATACAAGGTGTTGTTTTGCATCCCCGTCAAACTTAAGGAGGTAACTATACTAATGATTCTCGTCCCGGATCAATATTAAAATGGGTAGGTAATTTTTTTTTTCTTATTTACGGGAATCGGTAAGTGTGAACTACCCGTGTTTTAAACGCGGGCCGTCTGATTCTCGCCCTATAACTTCGCTTTCATACATACAAACAATCTCAAACTTTTATTCAATAATTTCCAATTACCTAAACCACGTTAAGGGGATATTCTGACATACTGACAAACATAAACAACAAAAAATTCAGTGTTTATTAATATATACTATTAACTAGATACTGTAATTTTAATTGATTATTTATGCCTTTTGTGACAACCTCCTGAATTTTGACGAGGATGCAAAACAACAAGGGTAGGTTGGGTAAACAACCTACCCTTTAAAATGCGGAAACATACTGATGTGTCGTGGCGTGTCGTGACGCGCCAGAAGAATATCGGTTTCATACATTTAGTTTTATTTGAGGTCAGCGCTATGTTTTATTCTTCCATACTTCTCTTTTAATGGTTATGGAATTTCTTTCACAAAGAAGTAAGTACTTAACACGAATTCGATTGTTTTTATTACCTAACATTTCTATTTTAAATGGACGATATCAATACCATTAGCATACGGCGTGAATCACAACAGATAGGAGTGAATATTGAGTAGTAAGTACCTACTGGTTTGCTATTATGTCATGTAAGTGAATAATATTGCTAACCATACTTGCATGACTGGCCAACATTACTTGTCATGCAAATTGCAGGCGCTTTTCCAGCAGCCGACATCAGTCGTGGATTAATTAAAATCAGGTGTTAAACGTTGACATATATAACCGCATATTAAAGAGTCATAGAAGTAGAATTAGTTCCTTGTTGTGCATCTGATTAAAGTCATCCACTGATTATCATCATCATCATCTTTTGTGACAAGCGCGCCACACTATTACCAAACCACTGCATCTCCTGTAAGCCAGAATCGGTAATAGTACACCCACCTTTCGCCAGTTATGATTAACTTCCATGTAATCCATATTACAAGCCAAGCAAGCCTATAGCCATCAATAGGGCACAACTCCAGACTCCGTCGTGACTGCTACTGAGAAATTACTGATGGATGAGGACAATAAGACTTACTCAACCTGGAAATCGAAGCCAGAAGCTCCAAAAATAAAAAATAAAATCAACTTTTTGTAAGTCAAGCTCATTCTTCAATTTCAACCATCATCAATAAGGAAAGAAGCAAAATTTTCCCTTTAAGAGCCCATTCCTTGGCCTTGGCTTGTAAACTCGAGTTTTTAAAAAACGTCGAAGCAAAGTATATGGAAAAGTGAGTCTCGAGGTTGCCTCGTCAACAAGTTACGAGTATATTTTGAAAAGGCATGTCAAGCCAGTGTGGGACATCAAAGACGTTTGCAAGATTTATTTCTGTACATTATCAGACACCTTAGGCTTTCCACAATTTTTGACGTTATTGGTTTATTATTGAGCAACCTGACAGACACAACCTTGTAGCCAGGATTATCCATCAGCAACTTGCTTTAAAATACAGCCTTGTGGAATCGAAAGTGCCGTACTACGAATATAAGTATGTGCCCGACCCAGTTGTCGAAAATGGCAATATCACACTGTACTGGGATCAATCCATAATCACTGACAGGAATATTGTAGCCAATAAGCCTGATATCGTGGTGGATCGATCAGAGTGACGCGCTATGGTTGGTAGCATAACGGTTTCACATTACGAGAACCTCGTGAAAGCCCAGATGAAAAACCCAATATCGCTTTGCATGACCTCTCATGCAAAGACACTCAGCAGTAGTGCATGCGGCCAATAAATCAATGAAGCAGCAAGCTTGCTCGCATCTTTTTTACTTTCCTGCCGCGTGTCCCACTGCTGAGCAAAGGCATTTCTCCTTCCATACCTTTCTTCCTCGCATTTTCCTATGATTTTCCAATGATATCGCATAAGCTTGGTGGCTAATTTGATATTTCATTTAGATATCGCTGTCTATGTATATTTGACTTACACAACCAAGGTTTGTTGTATTTGCGTTTGCCCAATACTGAATTATTGAAATTCACGAGGTCTAAGCTAGTGCTAATAAACGCTTATTACCTATTAGTACGTAACTGTGTCACATGCCTTCGGCAATCACGAGTCACCAATTAGATATAGTCGACCTCATCACTCTGACCTCGTCTCTTCTGAACAATTCTGAACCCTGTCTCTGCAGAAATACGAAACACTTTGAAAACGATTGCGACTTATCTAGCCGTTTAATGACCCGATAAAGATATAGATTGATAAAAAAATAATATGACGGGTATACTCCTCTGACCACGACAATGTCACAGTCTGTTTTAAAGTTCAGATACTTTAAAACAGACTGAGACCTCGGTTTGTATCGGAGTTTCTTCTCGGAGCAGTCAGATAGGACCTCGTCTAGGCTGTAAGAATAATATACAGAGGTGCGTGAAAGGCGAGAAAGATAAGCAAATCAAGTATCTGGACTTGGCTCACGAGGTTGTCGACATGTGGGATGTGGACTCTGCATTCATTGTGCCGATAGTCGTATCAGCCAATGGCTTAATTGCCAAGAGTCTCGACCAATATCCGATGAAGCTCTCGTTAGGCAGCTGGATCAAGGGCTTGATTCAGAAAGCGGTACTCTTGGACACGGCTCGTATTATTAGGAGGTTCCTTTCTCTGACCGTCGGTAGCTTGGACCCTGTTCCCGATACCGGTAGGCTAGATTTTTTATATTTTTAAATGTTTTACTATTAATTTAAAAATGTAATAAATTTGTGAAGAAATAAATATTGCGTTTTCAGTGTTAATTATAGAGGTAAACTTTGTTTGTAAGCTTGTATGTAGGGGCCAACCTTCGGAAATAGTGATCCGATTTAGTCCAACTTTCACTAACAGGGAGCTACATTATCCTTAAGTGTCATAGGCCAAGAGTGGGATAACGGACTTTTCCATGAATCTGCAGCAGTAACTTCGTTTTTTATAAACATGCTATGAAAAACCAATTTAGTTTTGCTGTTGAGTATAAATTTTCTTATGAATGGGCTTTAAAAATATTGTTATTATATTGTTTGGTGCAACGAAACCCTGTGTAGGAATGCGAGTATGACTCGCATTTGGACGTTTTTTTTTTTGAATATTTTGACGTGTTTATGAAATCTTAAACACAGTGCTAAAGAATATCTCAGTGAACCCACGATACAAGAGAAATTACTAGGGTAGGGCAAAGTTAAAAAAAAATGTATCTGTCTCCTATCTCCAACGGAGTCTCGAACTGTATCCATATCTGAATGGTAATATACTCGCCCCCATTACATTAGACTTAAACATAACTGGGGAAATGTGGAGCACCATTACGTATATCTCTGCGTAAACTATCGGGATTGCAAGCGTGAAGTTATAATTATTATGTTACTAACAAAAATATTTCTTATTTTCATTTCACTTAGAACTTCAGTCGGCCCATGGTTTTACGAACAAGCTTGTATGCACTGACGTTTGTAGTTAGCCTAAGCTGAAGACAGGCGTGCTTATCAGTGGCACGCCAATCTGATGCTGACGATGTGGAACAGTGAGTAGCAGTGTTGTCATTATACTCATCCATGCGCCGCAGTGTTGCTATAGCATTATAACTTGACTGTTTATGGAAGCAGGCAAACTGTTTGAACTGTCGCGAGCAAAACAATGCTGATAGTATTATTTAAGAAAATATTTAATAATAGCCAAGGATGCTGAAGATTTATAGTTTAACCTATATTTCAATTATGTAGTAGACTACATTGAATGAGAGCCCAGAACCCGGACATGTCAACATTTTTTTTTTTAACATTGTGTAATAAAAAACTGTTGAAAATGTCATAAATCACCTTTTTATTTATTTTCAGACCTCAAAAAGCTTTTTCCTCAGCCTTTTTACTTTTCAGTTTTTTTTTATTTATCACTCTTTCCGATAGCTTTTAGAATATCTTCCCTTTTTAAAAGGAATTTGTAAAAAATCAATGCAGCTGTATTCATGGAAATTTAATTTATTTTACGTACTGACGAGATTGTTTCTACGCTTTTTAAACCCGGACTACAAATGACGCCCCGCCCGGACGCTCCCCGGATGCCCTCTAAACTAGGACAAATCCGGGAAAATCCGGACGGATGGCAACCCTCGGAAGAGATGACGCTAGACGTCCTGTACAGCTCCCGTCTCTTTTCCACGCTGGTATAAGAGTAAAACAATACTGCTTCAAGACGTCATGGCAGGCCAGCAGGTCAAGCGTAAACTTTTTTTGAAACAGATGTCATTTGTTTCGCGAATCGACATAGGGGATGAGATGGAACTAAACCATTGGCTTTGCCGTAGTCGGATAAAAACAGTCCTAAGATCCGTGTTACCTTTGCATAAAAAACAACTTTGGAACATGAGGTAATAAAACATCAAACAACGATTTAACAGCCCTTACAGACTTATTCAGACATTTTCATTTGTTTCAAAGAACCGAGGATTCCAGTAACTTTAATTTAAAGTTTCGAAACATAAATTATCATGTCTTAATAATATTTTTTTATCCGTCTTGTACCTTGTATTTTCAATTTCATTGTAAACTCTTTTAATAACAGCGATCTGCCGTTGCAATGGTCTGCTTTAACATAATTATGTTACATGTTATGTATTATGTTATATATATTTATATAATAACAGTCACTCGAGTCGATCTTCAGGTTAAGCCGCACTTGCCTAGGTTGGTTCGTGGATGGGTGACCACCCATTACATACCGAGTTTCCTCCGTGCCTCGGAAAGCAAATTAAGCCTATAGTCCCGGCTGATATTTGTAGATTTTTAAGTCGACCTTGTAGCAGGTAGTCAGTGGCCCAAAAGTCTGACAACCAGTCTTACCGAGATAAGACTGGCTGTTTGTGTATGTGAGTTTAAATGTTTGTAAACGCACCCACGATACAGGAGAAATTCTAAGTGTGGGGCAACGTTTTATTAAAAAAAAAAGTACCTATTAAAAGGTACGGGTTTGAAAATAATCTGAAATTCGTGAAGTTGTTGTCTTATCTTATCACGTCGAGAACATATAGTTTTATTTATTACCTATTTTATTGTATGGCCCTATATTCCTATCATGAGTTTGTTTATACCACCAACCAAATTCAAAATAGGTATTAGGCCTTAGTAAGTATAACCATATTATTGCTCGAAAACTTTAAAATTGGAAAGGAGCTAATATTCTGTCTATACTTTGTTTTGACAACAACGCAAATTTTGCTATTTTTGTAAAAGAATTTACAATACCTAGCGTATTATTAACACCATTTATGCTTTGCGCTGGCCTTATCCTTGAAATACTTACTGTGATAATAATTTAGAGAGTTCATTCTTCTAGAAGATGCAAGTGAGACTGTGGAGCATGTGTTCCTGTTTTGGGCGATTCCTAGTACGGGCAAAATGTTATTGAGTATTTCCATTCAGAATTACTCGGCATTAGCCCCGGAGTATGGATTTGTGGCCCGCTGATGACATTTAGGTTCGCCCCGCGCCCCCTTATAATTTTTAACATCGTTGGTGAAATGTCTCGGGTTGAGAGGAGCTCGTGGCTAAATAATAACAGCCACATGGATCGATCTGTAAGTTTAAGCCGTATTTAATTGAAATCAAATCAAATTGTATTTTATCATATGTTTTTAGACTGTAAGGTATATATCTATGGGCCAAAGTTGCCTGAAAATAAATAAATATTATATTATTTGACGAGGTAGGCCCGTGGATGGGTGACCATAATTACATACCGAGTTTACTCCGTGCTTCGGAAAACACGTTAAGCCGTTGATCCCGGCTGTCATTTGTAGATCTATGACAGTCGTTACGAGTAGTCAGAAGCCAAAAGTCTGACATACAGTCTTACTAAGGGGTATCAGTTAGTGGGTTGTGGAAGTCGGATAGGCAGTTGCTTCATGTAAAATACTGGTACTCAGCTGCATCTGGTTAGATTGGAAGCCGACCCCAAGATGATTTGGGAAAAGGCTAGGCATATAGGCATGGTGATGATGAAATGTCGGTTACAGATATGATGTTATTATATTTATGTATATAAAATTCACTTAGCACACCTACAAAGCACCCACAACAGTACCTACAACATAATATGTATAAATATAGTTTCGAACTACGAACTACCTAGCCTCCAGGAATACAATAGTTACTGAAGGCAAAGATACAGATCAAAGATTCTCGTTATCTAGACTTCAGCTGTTTAAGAGCTTAGCTTTTGTGGTATTGAACAATCGATAAGGGGGTGAGGGGGAAGAGAAGGAAAGCTTGTGAGCTGATGAGCTTGCTATGGTCGGTAATATTATTATGTTCTATTTATGGAGTAATGCTATAAGTTTTTAAATAATAACATTGTGATTCTTATAGCAAATGTTAATGAATAAGCCCGTGTATTGGGAAATCTTGGTTTTTATAAGTTAATCTTAATTAACTGGGTTGTGGAGGTCAGATAGTCAGAAGCTCCATTTAAAATACGTGTCCGTAAGGATTGAGGAGCCACATCAGATTTTTAAAATCCGATCTCACCATTATTTAGCAGCAATTTAGCTGATTTTGCAACACGAATTCTAGATTTAGCAACAAAATATATCACTGGTTATATTTCATGCAAAAGTGGCTCCTCAATCCAAACGTCTGAACTGAGGAGCCACCTGGAACTCGTTTAGTAATAAATGAATATTTTTGATTTTTTTTTATCATTTAGCAGCAATTGTGCATATTATGTGCTAAAAATTTAGCTTCTGTAGCGTTAAAATGAAAGAAAATACAATACTTTTAGTATGGCTCCTCAATCTACACTCAAGAGGTGAATTTATACTTGATGTGAGCGGTCAATACATATATTGGACATAATGACCATTTAGCAGGTGTTGTGTTTGATTTTGCAGTATAGGAATAAAATAGTAAAACAGAGTAAATTTTGTAAATGAACGCATTTTCTTTGGCTCCTCAATCCTGACGTTCTAATTATATATGTTTGACTGTAGCCACCTGAGATCTCAACAGAATCTAAAGCCAGATGTACTAACATTTAGCAGAAATGTCTGCTAAATATATCTGCACACTTCAGCAATGTATATATTTTTGATTCTGAAAAAACAACACTTAACTATTTTCTTATAAATTCAGTGTGAAGGGTGACCATATTATACTCGTATTAATGAAACAAGGATTAATAATTTATTAAATTTATATTTTCATAACAAGTTATATCTTTAGTACCTACGATTTGATTTTTAGCAATCAATTTCGCTATAAGCTATAGAATGAATGAATATTGGCTGATCAGTGCTTATACGAATTTTAGAATCGTTATCATCGTAACAGAACATCTATAGTGACATTTGTAGTGGCCTGTGCCAGTTTCGATAATTGCAGGTACAGGTTTGTTATGAAAATATAAATTAAATAAATTACTTATACTGGTTTCATTTATGGTCACCGTTCACACTGAATTTACAAGAAAATAGTTAAGTATTGTTTTTTCAGAATCCAAAATATATACATTGCTGAAGTGTGCAGGTATATTTAGCAGACATTTCTGCTAAATGTTAGTATATCTGGCTTTAGATTCTGTTGAGATCTCTGGTGGCTACAGTCAAACATATATAATTAGAATGTCAGGATTGAGGTGCGCCTGAGCCGAAAATGCGTTCATCTACAAAATTTACTCTGTTTTACGATTTTATTCCTATACTGCAAAAACAACCATAACACCTGCTAAATGATCATTGTGTCCAATATATTAATTGATCGCTCACATCCAATAGAAATTTACCTCTTGAGTGTAGATTGAGGAGCCATATTAAAAGTATTGTATTTTCTTTCATTTTAACGCTACAGTAGCTAAATTTTTAGCACATAATATGCACAATTGCTGCTAAATTATACAACATTTTCAAAAAAAATCATCTATTACTTAACGAGTTCCAGGTGGCTCCTCAAGTTCAGACGTTTGGATTGAGGAGCCACTTTTGCATGAAATATAACTAGTGATATATTTTGCTGCTAAATCTAGAATTAGTGCTGCAAAATCAGCTAAATTGCTGCTAAATAATGGTGAGATCAGATTTAAAAAATCTGATGTGGCTCCTCAATCCTGACGGACACTAAAATACGGGTGTTCAGCTGCATGCGGTTAGACTGGAAGCCGACCCCAACATAGTTACATAGTTGGGAATAGGCTAGACAGCAAATGATGAATTGTGTGATATTTCTGCGTATCTAGCTACCTACTCAGCGTAAACAAGGTCACTTCCATCCCTGACCTGTTGCTATCCGGGCTAAGGTCACGCAGCCTCCGTAACATAACTGAATATTTCATTAAACTTTTATATCCATGTAAATTCTTTGTCTTTGAGAAGACGGTGAGATTATGAGAGGTATTTGTTCAGGTTTTAAAAGTGTTTCATAAGGTACTTACATTGTTCAAGATATTAATTCTAATCTCAATGCCACTTTTCGTTGTAATTTTATAACTCAAGAACGGCTGGGCCGATTTAGCTGATTTTGGTTTTAAAATGTTTGCCGTAGTAGCGTAGGGTGAGTAGGGTGGGTAGGTAGAGTAGGTAGTGTAACAAACTTGCTTATTCCTTGTGATGAAAGGAATAAACAGATTTGTACATTAAAAAAGGTTAAAAGGGGAAAATGAATTTAATAAATGATGAAAAAAGTGAAGGGCAGGTTAACCGGGAACGTTTTAAATGTCTCCGCAAATCTCTGAGCGTGATAGTAACAAGACAAACATCCAGTTTTAGAAAGTTGGCTTGATCAAGATGAGCTTGACCACGTCGAACTTGATGCAGGGCGGCTTGGCAGGACCCACCAGCAGACACGTACCGCCCCAGTGCCAGGCTCGTCAGCTCGCAGAGCAGCTTCCAGCAGACACGTACCAAGCCCCAGTGTCAGGCTCGTCAGTTCAGAGTAGCTTCCAGCAGACACGTACTGAGCCCTAGTGTCTGGCTCGTCAATTCGCGGAGTAGCTTCCTCACAGCAGTTAGCAGCAGCCACGACAGCACCAAACGAAGACCGCTTCTTAACTCCACCAGGCTGTGTTCAAAACTCAAGATATGACAGATCTTGACTCCAAACTGTAGACTTAGCTGTTTTCTTAATTTCAGACTATACTGATTTCTCGTCTCCAGACTGAACCAGGGCATCCGTCAGAAATCCCTTTTATACCCTGATCTTCCGTTTCTTTTCTTCAAATTTCTTTCTCAGATTCAAAACTGCTGCGCTCTAGTAAGACGCAACCTGCCAGTATTCAAAGCAGCCAGTAACAATTGGTCAAAAACCTTGCGCACAATATTTTTAAAATATAACTCAGCATTTCTTTACACAGCAAATCTTAAAAATACAACAATTGAACTGACGAATTGATGATAATAATTTTTAGTAATATATAATCATAATGAAACCTTCATAGAGAGTTTGGCTGGTAATAATCAAAAATAAAAGTAAATGACATCTGACAAATTTGAAGTAAACATGTCACAACAAAGGACATAAAGAAAATATTTATAAAAATGAATCGATTGATAAAATGCCAATGTAAAACCAATAAAAGTATGAATATGGATGATAAGTGTGAGTATAGAGTGTCTGTAGTAGGCAGATACTATAGTAGGGTAGGTAGGGAAACAACATAGGGGACCCAGGGATATAGGGTGGGTAGGTAGGTAGTGTTAAAACGCTTTATTATAATAATTAGAATGTTTCGATATTTTATTCACGGTTATAATTTTGTTTATGGTAACATAAAACCATTGTTCTTTTGTTTTTCGGTTGATACTTTTTAAAAAAATAAATAAAAAAAAAGTAAAAAACAGGAGGGAAAAATAAAAGAACGTTTGACGTATAACGAATTTAGAAAACTGTTTTGGTTTAATCAAAAAGGATAAAGTAACAATATCGATGCACAAAGACTAATTCAAGCTATGTATTTTTCAAGTTACCCCCATTGCATTTGATATTTTGTCTCGACAAGCAGTTGGTGTTTTTTTTGTAAAAAAACGGTCGGGCTTGATAGTTTATGCTGAAGAGTCGAACATTTTTATTATTGCCGTGATCGGTACGACTTATGTATTAAAAAGTGTAAATGTAGTAATGTGTTAAAAACTAGACAGTGTAAACGATGTTATTTGAGGTGGAATAAACTGATTATACGTGGTTCAGCCGTATGTGGATTTATTTAACCAGTGATCCAACAAATCCGAAGCGGGGTCGTTGCGTGCGCGCCTTTCTCGGTCATTATTATAAAGATTCTTTTTTTTTTTTTGCCGTTACTGCTAAGTGCTTCAGTTTCTAATAAACTCAATGGATCGTGATAGAAAATTACGATCAAGAACGCGACGTACATCGCGTTCTCGTAGCAGTTCAGCAGTGTCTTCGGTGCGTTTACGAAGGAAATCTCATAGTCGACACCACAGGCGATCTACCCGGACACGTGTTACTAAGCGGCGAACACGTTCAGGGTCACGTTCTCGCCCTCGACATAAGAATCGACAGCATCGTGGTAGATCTCGTAAGCGCACGTCGCGAATGAAATCCTCTACTCGAAGCTCGTCACGCAGTTTGTATCGGCGAAGTTGCTCTCGAGACGAAGTTAGCAAAAACCGTTACAAACGTAAAAGATTACTTCGTTCGCCAGAAATTAATAACGAGTCTCAGTGTGCTGGAATAAGTGCTATTTTGACTGGTAAATCGCGTCGCATGGAGGGTCACTCGAAGGAAGATGGTCACAACCTCAGGCCTGATCAGGAATCGAATACGCCGCCGCCGCCGTCTACAACCGCTGAAATACCCAGGGAAAATAGTTCTTATAATATTAGTGTTGATTTATTAGCGACTCTTAATAAAACTTTGCAAACTATCGCAACCGTAAATCCTCCAGTGAAAAATAAATATACATCTATTAATGTAGTGCCCGAATTTGATCCAAAAATTAAAAATCAAACAATAGTTACTTGGCTGAACAAAGTCAACGAATGTGCTGATATTTACGGTTGGGATAGCAAACAAACTACTCATTATGCTCTTCCAAAACTTGTGAATACTGCAAAACGTTGGTATGAAGGGCAGTCCTCTGTTATGCACTCATGGGATATATGGCAAGAAAAACTTAAGGCTGCTTTTCCTACCAACGAAAATTATGCACATTTGTTAACTGAAATGCTTAACCTGAAAGCTAAATTTGGAGACGATTTAGAGGAATATTATTACGAAAAATTGGTAGCTCTAAATCGTTGTCGTATTTCAGGAAAAGATGCTATCGATTGTATAGTGTATGGCATAGAGGATAGGTCGGTCCGGTATGGCGCAGAGGCCGTTGGATTTGATAACGTTGATAAGTTATTAGGATTTTTAAGAAGTATTAAGCATGAACGTGTTGACCGAAGTTTTAACAAGAAAATAATAAAACCCGTATCAGATATGTCGCAACGTGGATCTAAAGGCGATGTTAGAGTGTTAAAATGTTTCAACTGTCATGAAGTTGGACATATGGTTGCGAAATGTCCAAAGCCAATAGTAAAATGCAAGAAATGTATGAGAGTAGGCCATGATAATCCAAATTGTACAAGGGAAATTAGAAAAGATGCAGAGATTAAAACATTATGACTAAATGAAACCAAACATATAAAGACAGATGAAAAATTTTAAAAAATCATTTCAATTAACGGTCAATCTTTTACGAGCTACATAGATTTTGGAAGTCAGTGTTGTCTAATACGTGAATCAGTTGCTCGGACACTAGTTAATCCTATGAAATGGATAAACAATAATTTACCCATATTAAAGGGGTTTGGTAATGCCATCATAAACCCAATAGGTATATGTAACTTGCAGTTGTCTTTGGAAGGAGTTATAGTAACGGTAGATTTAATGATCGTACCAGATATTTTTTTAAGTTACGATGTATTATTAGGACAGACCGCTACTGAACAATCTCATGTAGAAGTGATTAAAACAAGCGATAAATTAGTTTTTACATCTAAAAATAATAATGCGAGTGTAACATTTAGTCTCAAGTGCTGTAAATCTATACAATTATACGGGAGTGGTTCAGTTAAATGTTACACCAATAATTGTTTCACAGGACAACTTTTTATAGAAAACGGTTATAGGAACTCATACAGGATTGAAATCGGAATATGCAATTTTTTTAACGGCTTAGGTTATGTTACGGTCTTAAACACGAATAATCAACCTATATCGTTCAGTAAAGGTAAATTAATTTGTCGAGGATTTCTGTACAACGATAATCAAGCTGAGAAGAGATGTTACGATGTTTTTAAAATTGATAGAGGGCTTACTCACATTACATTTAATGATTTAAATATTGGTCCCATAGATTATGATCAAAAAGCAAAGTTGAGACAACTAATTGACGAATATCGAGATTGTTTTGCGATGAATTTAACAGAGTTGGGTCACACTACCGTAACGACCATGGATATTCAGTTAAACGATAATAACCCAGTAGTATATCGCCCTTATCGTCTTAGTCATGCAGAACGTAATGAAGTGAGACTCATGGTGGATGATTTGTTAAAACACAACATTATTAGGGAATCAACTTCACCTTATGCATCACCCATAATAATAGTGAAGAAAAAAACCGGGGACAAACGGCTATGCGTTGACTATCGGGCTTTGAATAGAAAAACTTCTAAACAACATTACCCTATTCCTCGAATAGAGGACCAAATTGATAGACTTGCAGGTAACAAATACTTTAGTGCGTTAGATATGGCCTCAGGTTACTATCAAATAGGTCTAACCGAAGAGTCAAAATCTAAGACGGCGTTTGTTACACCAGACGGGCAGTTCGAATTTAATCGCATGCCGTTTGGTCTAGCAAATGCCCCTGCTGTTTTTCAGCGTGCTGTCAATTTGGTACTCGGGAACGCTCGATTTGACATCGCGTTGGCGTATATGGATGACATTTTAGTGCCCTCTGAAAGTTTTGAACAAGGCATCGATCGACTAAGAGTAGTGTTCGATAAATTACGACAAGCAAATTTAACCCTTAAACCTCAAAAATGCCATTTCTTCCAAGAGCGTGTAGATTATTTAGGGTTCGAGGTGTCGAGTGATGGAATACGACCAGGTTCTCGTAAAATAGAGTCTGTTTGTAATTTTCCACACCCTCGTGACGCTCACAACGTAAGGCAATTTATAGGTTTAGTGAGTTTTTTTAGACGATTTGTCAGAGGTTTTGCTGAAATTGCACGCCCCTTGACAAAATTGTTAAAAAAGGATGTCACGTGGACTTGGGGTGACGAACAAGAGACTGCGTTCGTTAAACTTAAAACCGCGCTAACTTCGCGACCTGTCCTATCTTTATATGACCCTAAATCGGAAACACAAATCCATACGGATGCAAGTAAACATGGGGTAGGTGCAATATTATTGCAAAAACAGACTGATGGTCTTTTTAAACCTATTGCATTTTATAGCAGGCAAACCTCTCCTGAGGAATCCCATTTTTCATCTTATGAACTAGAAGCCCTAGCAGTTATATGCGCTTTAGTCCGATTCAGACCATACGTTCTTGGGTTATATTGTATGTAATGTGGGTACTCATAGAAAACCAATTATGTTCGGCTACCTGTAATAATAAATATAACAGTCTTGATCGAATCTGCGTATCATTCACTTCATGGTGACAGCGGTGCTAAATAAATATAGTGTTTTAAAACAATTTAAAGTGATCACAGTATTATTAGTGCAAAGGCGAAGATATAGCAATAATCATCATGGAACATGCGCGTCCGCCGGCGGAATTATGTTTGGAGGGTGGACCGGCAAATCGGTCCGAGGCATGGCGCAAATGGTTTCAACAGTTTATGGTGTTTTTAAAGGCATCCGGTATTCACAAAGAAACATCCGATGTACAAGCAAGCTTGCTAATAAATTTGATTGGTTCCGAGGGCTACGACGTATATACCACATTCAAGTTCACTAAGGATGAGGACAAAGAACATTTTGAAACTCTCATAAGCAAGTTTAACGAACATTTTAAAACAAAGCATAATACTACTATGGCTCGTTTCAAGTTCTTTACTAGAAACCAAGTGACAGGCGAATCAATAGATGAATACGTCACCGCCCTCAAGCTACTCACTCAACATTGTGAATTTGAACACCTGGAAGAAGGATTGATAAGAGACCGCATAGTTTGTGGTGTTGTCGACGGTAGGCTACGCGACCGTCTCCTTAGATCGGAGGATCTCACCCTGGCTAGAGCAGTCAAACTATGCCAAGCGGATGAGATGTCCCATGAGGAAAAACGGCAGATCGAGGAAAGCAAGGCTGGAAGTAGCAGTGAGGGTACCGCGCTGGTCGTGGATGCGGTGCAAGGGTCGCGCGGCAGTCGCGGTGGCAGGGGCCGCCGGGCGCAGCGCTGGCGCGGCAACGGCACGCAGCGGCGCCGGCCGGGCGCTGGCTCGAGCGCTGGCTCGAGCGCGGGCGCGGGTGCGGCGGAGCGAACGTGTACCTCGTGTGCAAGTGCGGCTTGTGATGGTTATCAGTGTCCGGCAGCTAAGGTTATGTGTTATTCGTGTCATAAACGCGGTCATTACAAAAAAGTATGTCCATACTTATCGAGACGTGCAGTTTACCAGTTAGAGGAAGACTATGTCAGCGACGAGGAACTGTATTATGTATCTGCTATAGATGGAAACAACAACATTGAGGACGCTAAGTGGTATGAAACGTTAATATTACATGCTAATGGTGAAAAAGAAATATTTAAATTAGATACGGGATCTGACTTAAATGTAATATCTTTGAACACATATAAAAGATTAGGTTTTCAAGTTCAAAACTTAAATTGTGATAATACAAAGGCACAATCTTTTTGTGGCAATTTTATTCCAATAGTTGGTTCCTATCAAATTAATTGGATATATAAAGGCGAAATATATAAACTACGTTTTGTTATTTCTAAGCATGATTGCAACAGTTTGCTGGGTAAGTATGCATGTGAGGAGCTTGGTATAGTTAAGCGCATATTTTCTTTAAATATTCAGAGTTATGATGATCTTTTCCGAGGTTTAGGAAAGTTGCCGGGTAAATATAAGATTGTAGCTTGTCGTGATGTCCAGCCATCGATCTGTCCAGTTCGCAAAATACCTATAGGTGTGCGAGACAAACTATTGGTCGAGCTGAATCGCATGGAGCGTTTGGGTGTAGTAAGAAAGGTGTCACATCCAACGCCTTGGGTAAACGCAATAGTAGTAGCAGCTAAAAAGGATGGCACTATACGTGTGTGTTTAGATCCACGTCCGTTAAACCGCGCCGTACAGCGCGCGCATTACCCGCTACTGACGCTCACCGAAATTGCTACCAAGTTGCAAGGAGCCCGATACTTTAGCAAGTTGGACGCTAGGTCTGGATTTTGGATGGTGCAGATTGATGACGAAAGCGCCGATCTATGCACATTCGGAACACCGTTTGGTAGGTACCAGTTTTTACGTCTGCCTTATGGTATAAATTGCGCTTCAGAGGTATTCCATTCAAAAATTCGTCAAATTTTAGAAGACTTGGAAGGCATAGACTCTTTTGTCGATGACATTATTGTATGGGCCTCTAGCAAAGCTGAGCATGACGCTCGACTCAAGCTATTGCTCGACCGGGCACGGGAGGTACGTATTAAATTCAACAAGGAAAAGTGCGAATTTTGTGTTCAGGAAGTGACCTATTTAGGGCACACATTTAGCGCTGAAGGTATGAGCATAGATAAAAATAAATTAAAAGCCATACAACAGATGCCGAGCCCTAGCGATAGACAGTCTTTAGAGCGTTTCCTAGGCATGATCAATTATCTGTCTAAATTCATTCCAGACTATTCTGAAACTGCCTCACCACTGCGTTCGTTGTTGAAAAAAGATTCTGAATGGTTGTGGGATGAAGTGCATGAGGCGGCTGTACGACGATTAAAAGATTTAGTGTGCGAAGCACCTGTTTTAGCGCTTTATTCGCCGCGTGAACCGGTTCTCTTATCAGTAGACGCAAGTTCGCGCGCATTAGGTGCGGTATTACTACAGAGCGGCCGGCCTGTCGAGTTTGCATCGGCGACATTGACTGACACACAGCGCCGTTACGCTCAAATCGAAAAAGAGCTATTAGCGATCGTTTATGCTTTGGAACGCTTTCATCAATATATTTTTGGGCGAAATAATATTACAGTGGAAACTGATCATAAACCCTTGGAAGCATTGTTTAAGAAACCATTAGATTCAATTCCAGCGCGTTTACAGCGCATGATGTTACGTACACAAGCTTATGATTTCGCTGTTGTGTATAAGCCGGGTAAATACATGTTTGTTGCTGATGCGTTATCACGTGCGGCTTTGGTCAATAATGTCAAAGAAAGCATTTCTGAAGAAATTACCGAGCAATCATGTTTTTTAGTTCAGAATGTAAGGTTTAGCGATACTAAAATGTGTTTAATAAGAGATGAAATAACTAAAGATAATGAGTGTCAATTAATAATTAGGTATATTCATAATGGGTGGCCACCAAATAAATACGAAGTTGATGAATGTGTACGGGCACAGTGGTCATATCGCCAGAATTTTGAATATGTGGATGGAATAATATTCAAGGATAATTTAGTTTATATACCGCGTAGTCTGCGGACAGAGATGATATCGCGTGTACACGATGGACACATGGGAATAGACAGGTGCAAGCGCAATGGTCGTGAGGTGATGTTTTGGCCGGGAATGTCACGTGACATAGAAAATGCTGTAAAGCGATGTGCAGCTTGTGCGCAGCGGCAGGCAAGGCCCACACGTGAGCCCTTGCTTCCTCATAATATACCAGATATGCCCTGGGCAAAAGTGGGATCCGACATATTTCAATATGGGAATAAATATTTTATGATTTTGGTAGACTATTTTTCTAACTTTATAGAGGTTAATCCATTAAAGAGTATTGGGAGCAAGGCAGTAATTGCGGCTATGAAGGACCAGTTGGCGAGACATGGCATTCCAAGTGAGGTGGTGACCGATAATGGACCTGCTTACGCTTCAAAAGAATTCGCAATTTTCAAAAATAAGTGGGGATTTGACCACATTACTACTTCTCCCAACTATCCGCAATCGAATGGTCGCAGTGAGCGCAGTGTCCGAACAATTAAAAATATTTTAATCAAATCAATAGAATCAGGGTCGGACTTTTATTTGGGATTATTAAACTTTAGAAATACACCTCGTGATGGCATCAGCTCACCAGCGCAATTATTGATGGGACGCAGACTTAATAGTAGACTGCCTTCTCACTTTACAAAACTAATGCCAAGTCGCGATAACTCTGCCGATTACCAAAATATTGTGCGTAAGCAAGATATTAGCAAACAATATTATGACAAACATGCAAGACCATTGCCGTCACTGAAAACCGGTGACAGAGTAATTATGGCCGATTGTAATAAACGAAAAAATGTTAGGGTGCAATCACAAGCTGTTCAACCAAGGTCATATTTTGTCACAGATAACACGGGAAGGCGATACAGACGCAATAGGCGTCATTTGCTTAAAGTAGAATCTAACTCTCAGCACGATGAAGTCATTCCAAGTCAATCAAATAGCATGTACAAACCTGATTGTGACGAAGAGAAATGGTCCAGTGCTGAGAGTGACGACGATAATCCGGCTAGTCCGTACAGTGATGATACTAGGGAGACCAGAAATTTGTTGAGCAACAACAATGCGCATGCAGTGCGCACGCACAGACCAGCGGCAGTCATTGCACGCAAAAAATTAGGGGAAATATTTAAATAATGAAATATGTATTAAAAATGGATATTTAGGTAAATTTAATGATTTTGCGTGCTTGAATTAATTGAATTTTGAATGTAAGTGTATCACTCTAAAAACATTTTGTTTTCCTATTAAAAGGGAGGAACATATTGAATGAAATAAATTGTTACTGTAGAAGTGTTTTAGTATTTTACTTACATCATATTTGTTTACTGGTTAAACAAATAGTGTGAAAATGTGTAGAAGTAATTTATATTTTAAGAATCAATGAATTTAATAAATTAGTTATGTAAGTTTATATAAAATGTATGTAATGTTTGCCACTATCAAATGTACATGTTTATTATATTTACTAGATAAATAATACATTGTGAGAATGTTAGTGTAAGCCATACGTAGACTAATGTGTATATTCTTTTGGGGTTAAAATATATGCACATACTATATATTTGTATACCTATCTAAATTATATTTTTTATAGTTTTCATTATAAAATAATCATTCTTAATAAAAGTATTTGGGGGAAGATATTGTATGTAATGTGGGTACTCATAGAAAACCAATTATGTTCGGCTACCTGTAATAATAAATATAACAGTCTTGATCGAATCTGCGTATCATTCACTTCAGGTTACACTTTGCCATTGTAACCGATTGTAATTCCTTGCGGGCAACTTTTCTAAAAAGGGATATGGTGCCACGAGTGGCTAGATGGTGGAGTTTAATCCAAGAGTTTGATTGCGATGTCGTATACAGGTCTGGTCAGGCTATGCTGCATGTTGATGCTCTAAGCAGAAATCCTATGCCTTCTCAGGAAAGAGGCGTAGTCAAAGAAATTGAGACTTATGACGTTTTTAATATTACTGATGACTGGCTTACAACTGTACAATTAGGTGATCCTGAAATAAAACGGATTAAAGATATCCTGTCAGATACAAACTATAATGACATTGTAGAGATTCGTAAAAATTTTGTATTAAATAAAGATCGGATTTATCGTAGTACGGAAAATGGGTTGAGGTGGGTTGTACCAAAAGGCTGTAGATGGCAAATTTTACAAAAGAATCATGACGAAATAGGGCATTTTGGCTTTGAAAAGACGCTCGAGCGAATAAAAGACCACTATTGGTTCCCGCGGATGCGAAGATTTACAAAAAAATATGTGGCCGCGTGTTTAGAGTGTGCACATAATAAAATTCCATCGGGAAAGAAACAAGGTTACCTACACCCTATCCCGAAGATCTGTAAGCCTTTTCATACAGTCCACATCGATCATGTCGGACCGTTCGTTTCAAGTAAAAGGAAGAATTCGTACATACTTGTAATTATAGATGCGTACTCAAAGTTCATTGTTTTAAAAGCGGTCAAAAATACAAAATCGAACACATCTATCGCAGTTTTGAGGGATTATTTTGGTACGTTCGGTGTACCAACACGATTAATTAAAAAAAAAAAAAAAAAAAAAAAAAAAAAAGCTAGATGGCGCTGCGTCTAGCCTAACGTAAAAACAACGCTGTGTCATAAAATATCTTTAAAAAATATTATTAGTGAGTTTATGAAGATAAATCTAAGTACAACAGTTAAAACATCAGCCAATAATCACGTGAAAGTGTTATCTACGAGTTTTATACATAAACTGTGAAGTTGGAAGCAAAAAACTCTGAACTCAAAAACCACCAACAACAACAAAATAGCGACAATATGAGAAAGAAAAACAACCACCGGGAAACAAAAATTGTAGTGGAAAGAAATTAAGTGCATGTGCGCGGCTCATGTGATAAACAACATCAAAATCCAAGTGAGTAAAGTGATTAATGTAAATCAAGAAAATTTTGAACGGTTGTTGTGCTATTTGATTTAAATATCCGAATACCCAACGTACCAATAAATCCATGAGTAAATCAAACATCATCAAAAATGTAACACCTAATTTTGACAAATCAATTGTGTGTTCAATTGGCCCTGTGGTCGTGTGACGTGACTGAGAAATCAAGGTCTCGAGTTCGAACCGCAGTCGCACAACAAATGTCTTTTTGAGATTGTTTCTGCAAAAACTTGGAATTTTACTACTTACCACAGATAAACAAGATCCGAACCAAGTTGACGACGACACGTAATAGATCCAAAAAATATTGAAAATAAACAGCCATAAAAATGAACTGCGAAGCATGTAAGCAGCCAATAGCACGTGGCGAATTGCTATGTTGTTTTACTTGCAAACAACTTCACCATTATCGATGCGTTAACATGACGACATCTTTCTATATGGAGAACAAACCAAAATTAATAATGTCCTGGAGCTGCCCATCATGTGAGAATGCAAAAAAACGGACTAGAAATGATAACACCCCCGTCCGATGCCAGCCGCTACCTACGCTGAACGACACTACCATGTCCATTGACGATCATATAGAACACGACCATAGTATACTAGGCAATACTAGAAGGAGTGTCTCTCCTGCGAGCCCGGCAATTGCGCAGTCGAGCCCACAAATAACAAACTCCATTACTTTACTGCAAATAAGCCAACTATTAGATGAAAAATTAGAAATTAATAAAACAGCAATATTAAACGAAATTAAATGCACAGTACAGCAAGAAATAAATTCAGCAATACACAAACTACAGTCAAAAGTTACTCAAACTACAGATGCCTTACTGTTGGAACAGACTTCAATAAATACTAACATAGTAAACATAAACGAAAAGATACGGAAATTAGAAATTGAAAACGATAAGCTCAAGAACGAAATAAATAAACTACAAAACCAAGGTACACGAAAAGACGACAACACGAAAAGATTTGTTATATACGGTCTAAATGAGTATTATCGCGAAACTGAACAGGATCTCGAGTATAGGATAATATACGCATTTCAAGACACGCTGAACATCGATTTAACAGGTTATATTGAGGAACTACACCGCATAGGTAGAAATGGGCTAAAACGACCAATACATATAGAGCTCATCAGCAAAAGAATGACTAAGTATATCTTAGCACAGGCAAGATTTTTGAAAGGGCAGGGACTACATATTTCAGAATACCTCGATTCAGACGCACTAAATGAAAGAATAAAACATAGAGAAGAACGAAATCTATCGCGAAGAAACAACGCAAATCCATTCATGAGCCACAACCAGACTGCACCACAAATCACATCCGCTACAAACACATCCACTACTCCACAGCGTAGTAACAGCCACCGTGATGTAACTCATAGAAAACCCGAAGACCATACTTTTCGACTTTAAAATATTTATTCAAAACGTGCAAAGTCTTAAAAACAAAACCCATATTCTTGAGAGCTTACTAGATAATGAACCTTTTAATGTAGTTTGCCTTACCGAGACGTGGATAAGGACCCACCAAAGAGAAATAATAACAGTCAGTGGATACGAGTTCAGTTCGGCTTTCTGTCGACAAAACCACCGAGGAGGTGGAACCGCCATTCTGACACGAACGGGATTGAACTGCAAAGAACTATCCGACATTACCAATCTATCCGTTGAATATGTTGTGGAATGTTCTGCAATAGAAATTAAGTCGCAACAATTAATTATCATCCTTATTTACAGGCCCGATCGAAATATAGAACAGTTTTTTAACTTTTTAAATCAGCTTGTGAAGCTAATTACACTAAAATATAAAAACAAACGCCTCATAATTACTGGAGATTTTAACTTAGATTATCTGAAAAAAGTAAAAGATTACCAGAAACTAAACAATATCATGAAAGAACTAAACCTACACCAAATCATCAAAACTCCTACAAGAACCACAAAATCAACATCGACTTGTATAGATCTATTATTTACTAATAATTGTAGCACAGAATTTCAAATAACTGTTAATAACAATGGTATCTCTGATCACAATAGCTTAATATACAGCATTAAGAATGAGGAAACGCAAAGTATTAAAAGGGCACCGTACGTTACTAAAAGAATTTTTAACAATATCAATTTGACAAATTTCAAATCGGCATTAACAAAAATAAACTGGAATGACATTTTTAATCAAAACTTGGACATAGATCAAACTTATAATAAATTTCATGACATTTTACAATTTAGTTTAAATAAATACATACCAAAAAAACGGATAAAAATAATGCAAAAGAAAACAAATAATTATCTTACAAAGGCACTAAAAAAATCATGCCAAAATAAAAGATTGACTAGAATTATCTCGAATCAGCTCAATAGCGCCGTGTTTAAAAAACATTACAAAGAGTACTCGAAAATGTTAAGAAAATGCATTAAAACTTCAAAGAAACTTAATTACATAAAAGAGATGAACGTCTCAAAAAATAAAACGAAAACGATGTGGTCAGTAATCAATAACATTACTAAACCAAATAAAACTAAACTAAATCTAAAAAACATTAACTTAAAATCAAATAACGAAATAACAAAATCACCGAAACAAGTTTGTACTGCATTTAATGATTATTTCATATCGGTAGGTAATAACAACAAAAATATGAAAGCTGCGGCGCCATCGTCATGTGAGCCATCGGTACACTCGGTGCATACGCCTGCAATAAACTCCATATACGTCGAACCGGTAACCGAGCGAGAGGTCTTTAATATAATACGCGGAATGCAAAACAAACGTAGCTTTGGGGTGGACGATATCCCGCCGATATTAGTAAAAAAATGCGCAAAGGAGCTAACATCTCCTCTCACTATAATAATAAATAAATCTTTCGATGAGGGACGGTTCCCAGAAAAACTGAAAATTGCGAAAGTACGCCCTATTGCCAAAAAAGGAGGAAATTCAGAAAATCCTAGCGATTATAGGCCTATTGCACTATTACCCACATTTTCAAAAATTTTCGAAAAATCAATGGCGAATCGTGTTATCACGTTTTTAGAGAAATTTAATATTTTGGATAAAAACCAATTCGGTTTTAGGAAAAAATGCTCAACGACTTTAGCGGTATACAATTACGTACAGGAAATCTACAGTTGCATTAACGAACGAAAGTACGCTGTTGGAGTATTCCTTGATATGACGAAGGCGTATGACAGGGTGTCACATAAAATTTTATTACAAAAACTTTACGGATCGGGTATTAGGGGGCAAGCGTTTAATTGGTTTAAATCATATTTACAGGACAGAGTACAATTCGTAGAAGTAGAACATTTCGATAGCATTAACCAGGAAATGTACAACATACGATCAGACATGGCTACCATTAATAATTCAATACCCCAAGGAAGCGTCGTAGGATGTACCCTATTTATACTATACGTAAATGACTTGCCAAAAAAGATAAGTTCGACCTGTATTTTGTTCGCTGATGATGTTTCCTTATTATTTAAAACGCCAGCGAATGTTGACCATCTAGCTATTTTAAAAACTTTCACAGAAACTGAGCAATGGTTAAACGAACATAACTTAGAAATAAACCTATCTAAAACTAAAATATGCCAATTCAGAACTTACCAAAGAACCCCAATCAATCTTAATATATTAACACAAAAAATTAAATTAGAAGAAATAAATGAATTTACACTTTTAGGCCTAACATTAGACTCAAACCTAAATTGGAAGAAACATATAGAAAATACAAAAGGAAAATTGTCCCAATTTATCTATGCGCTAAGCATATTGAAACGTAACACAGACTATAAAACCGCCTTATCTGCCTATTATGCGTACGCCTACTCCTGGCTAAATTACGGTATCATTTTGTGGGGAGAAAGTACTGACTTTCTGGACCTATTCATTCAGCAAAAGAAATGTATCAGAATACTAATGAACATAGATCAGCGAGAGAGTTGTAGGTCACACTTTATTAAACAACAACTTCTTACACTACCAGCAATATACATATTGCAAAGTTGTATATTCGTTAGAAAAAATAGGCACCTTTTCAAATCTAATATCGAGTTAAATGAAAACTATAACCGACGGAACAGGAATAGATTAATAATACCCATCACAAGCTTAAAAGTTATCGGGAAAAGCCCACACTCAAGACTAGCTAATATATTTAATAAACTGCCTGAAAAATTAAAATCCCTACCAAATGACTCCATTTTCTCTAAACAGTTGAAATCTTTGCTAATAAAGAAAGGCTACTATACCATAGAGGAATTTAAAACTGACAAATTGTGAATCGATCGACCCTGACCCGATATTAACTTAACAAAAATGTAAAATAATAATGATTAATTTTAAAATGTTTAAAATGTATATGATGAATGATTGATTAATGTTTTGTATAATTAATGTAATATAATTGTAATAATCATAATATGTACTTAATTTAATAATTAGTTATAAAATATTTGCAGTGCCCTTACAGGGTGCATGTCTTAATACTGTGTCATGAAATTTTAATGCATGCCTACAATCCAGTGTTTTACATGTGAGCAAATCAGTAAATAAATAAATAAATAATTAGTGATCGGGGTACATCATTTACAAGCAGTAAATTCAAAGGGTTTATGAGTGAAATGGGCACAAAGCACATTTTAAATGCTGTTGCTTCTCCACGGGCAAATGGCCAAGTGGAAAGGTACAACAGAACAATTTTAGATTCTCTTGCTGCTCAAAACCACGGTAAGGATGAACGTTTATGGGATGACCGTTTACTTAAAGTTCAATGGGGCTTGAATAATACCCTTAATAAAGGTACGGGAAAGTCTCCATCAGAAATCTTATTTGGTCTTAAACTCACTAGTACCAGCGAAGGTCATATCATAGCCGAGATAGAATCCGATATGGAAGACGATGTAAATAAAAATAACGAACTAAATAATATAGTTAAAATAAAAGAAGAAGTAGAACAGTACGTTGATGAGTCGCAAAGTAAACAAAAGGAGTATTTTGATAAAAAAAGGAAAGAAGCGCAAAAATACAAATTAGGGGAACTTGTTAGAGTAGCAAGAGAAACTCATAGTGTAGGTAAAAGTAAGAAACTACTGCCGAAATTATCGGGGCCGTATCGAATTACAAAAGTATTTGACAATGATAGGTATGAGGTTGCTGATACTCCGTTAACCAAGAAAGGTACGACCGTTTACAAAGGGGTATACGCAGTGGATAAAATTTATCCGTGGTTGTGTTTTGGAACTGGTCGGACTGATGAATCGTCCGAAAATGAAATGATGAGTGAAAATGAACAAGTTTGATGTAATGAAGGCAGTTGGGCTGTTAATGCAGTAGTATGAATAGTCAGCGTAAAGAGCGCTTAGGAGACATACGGTCTGATTTACTTTTTTTTATGTTTTAGTGCACTGACTAGTTGTTGTGTTGTTAGAGACCTTAGCATGATTATATTGTTTAGAATAAATAATTCACAAGGTGTGCAAAGCAATGCGCAAGGTGTGCAATGCAATTCGCAAGGTGCGCGACGCATAATTGATAGGATGCACAAGGTGTGCGATAATAGGTGCACAAGGTGTGCAATGCAATGCGCAAGGTGCGTGACGCATTAGGAGTAGGATGCACTAGGTGTGCGATAATAGGTGCACGAGGTGTGCAATGCAATGCGCAAGGTGCGCGACGCATAATTGATAGGATGCACAAGGTGTGCGATAATAGGTGCACAAGGTGTGCAATGCAATGCGCAAGGTGCGTGACGCATTAGGAGTAGGTTGCACAAGGTGTGCGATAATAGGTGCACGAGGTGTGCAATGCAATGCGCAAGGTGCGCGACGCATAATTGATAGGATGCACAAGGTGTGCGATAATAGGTGCACAAGGTGTGCAATGCAATGCGCAAGGTGCGTGACGCATTAGGAGTAGGATGCACAAGGTGTGCGATAATAGGTGCACGAGGTGTGCAATGTAATGCGCAAGATGCGTGACGCATTAGGAGTAGGATGCACAAGGTGTGCGATAATAGGTGCACAAGGTGTGCGATAATAGGTGCACAAGGTGTGCGATAATAGGTGCACAAGGTGTGCATTGCAATGCGCAAGGTGCGCAACAGTTTTTTTTTTTTCAAGTGTTCAAGATCCATAAGTTGGGCAGTGTGGACTGTACTTGGTGTGCAGTGTGGACTGCACTTGGGGTGCACAAGGTGTGCACAACGGACTGCACAAGGTGTGCTCTGCGTACAGCACAAGATGTGAGATGCGGACCGCACTAGGTGTGTGATGCTGACCACACAAGGTGTGCGGTGCGGACTGCGCAACGTGTGCGATACGGACTCCACAGTACGGGGCAGAACTTGTGAAGTGCACAACGTATGTGATGTGTTATCAAAATCTTGAAGCAGAGGGTCTGTGAAATATTGTGCAAAACGGTTGTGTTGAGCTTGTGTTTAATTACTTAGTATATGTTGACTTGTTTAATTTGTTCTGTGTGTATATTGCTAAGTTTTTGTTGTTAATTATTAATGTACACGAGGACGTGTACGGTGATCAGGATGGACGAACTGTTAAAACGCTTTATTATAATAATTAGAATGTTTCGATATTTTATTCACGGTTATAATTTTGTTTATGGTAACATAAAACCATTGTTCTTTTGTTTTTCGGTTGATACTTTTTTAAAAAATAAATAAAAAAAAAGTAAAAAACAGGAGGGAAAAATAAAAGAACGTTTGACGTATAACGAATTTAGAAAACTGTTTTGGTTTAATCAAAAAGGATAAAGTAACAATATCGATGCACAAAGACTAATTCAAGCTATGTATTTTTCAAGTTACCCCCATTGCATTTGATATTTTGTCTCGACAAGCAGTTGGTGTTTTTTTTGTAAAAAAACGGTCGGGCTTGATAGTTTATGCTGAAGAGTCGAACATTTTCATTATTGCCGTGATCGGTACGACTTATGTATTAAAAAGTGTAAATGTAGTAATGTGTTAAAAACTAGACAGTGTAAACGATGTTATTTGAGGTGGAATAAACTGATTATACGTGGTTCAGCCGTTTGTGGATTTATTTAACCAGTGATCCAACAGTAGGTAGGGTAGGGTTGGTAGGTAGGTAGAGTAGGGTATGGTAGGTAGGTAGACAGGGAAGGTAAAAAGTGCATTGCAACGCATGCCGGGGACAGCTAGTAAAATATAATAAAATAAGTTTCTATAAACGAGACAATATTTTGCAGAATTGTATGGTTTATATAATTCTGCAAAATACTGTCTCGTTCGTCTATCGGTCCAAGCGCGGCTCCTGATCATGAGGTACTTTGTCTTCACGGTTCAGGAAAAGTTAAAATTCTCTGTAGACAATCACGGAGTCTGGATTTGAGCCGGGTTGTTTTTTTTTTAAACATTACATGCATATTTGTTCTGAACGGAGATCAAACTCACGACACGCAGCGCAGCAGTCGATTGTTCAACCACTGCGCCAACCGTGCCCTCAAATGGCAATAGGCTCGCTCTCTTGGGCGTATTGCCCAACACACAGCACCGCACATAACTGGCGAAATGTGGGTTAAGTATTAGATACACTTCTGCCTAACCTTTCGGAAATTACAGGTTTGATGATAAGATGTTATGTTCAAAATCAAAATCAAAATATTTTATTTTACATAGGCCTACATGGGCACTTATAAAACGTCAACAAAAGGTGCACGGTTCGGGTTGGTCGTTTCCTATGGAGAAGAACCGGCAAGAAACTCCATGGTTACTCTTTTAAAATCATTTGGTATTACAATATATGAAGTTACAGCGTTAGTACTTAAATATGGGAGGACAGCGTAGGCCCGACAATAAGTCGATTGCTTACTACAGACGGTAGTAATAGGGAAAAAAAAAAAAAAATAAAAAAAAAAAAAACAAAGCCTACAATGTCCACACATTCACAAAAAATAGGTAAATAAAAAGAATCTATACAAAAGTAAAAATAAAACAATAAAAGAACACTAACTTAACAATAGACACAGATCTTATCATCAGTGCTGTAACTATTCTGAACAATGAACGAAACGTGCAATTATTGAAAAACTATTGTAAAAAAAGAAAAAGAATAAAAAGAATGGAAAAAATAATATTGGGAATAGTTAGAGACATCCACACATTTGTGTCGTTTATGAGCTACCAGGGAAGCCGCATGAGCAGAAGGAACTACAGCCAAACTTCTTTATCTTCAACGTAGTCCTTAATTTTGTAATATGCTTTTTTAATAAGGACACGTTTGATGCAATTTTTAAACTTTCCATCGGTCAGTTCTGTAACTGACTTTGGCAGCTTATTATAAAAGCGTATACTGTTTATAAGAAATGACTTGCTAGTTTTTGTTAATCTAAATTTGGGTATTACAATTTCGTGTTTACTGCGCGTGTTTATATTATGGAAGTCGCTTCTAATTTTGAAAAGCCCTCGGTTTTTGCGGACATATAAAATACATTCTAGGATATAAAGTGAAGGCAGTGTCAGTATATCGATCTCTTTAAATTTTTCTCTGAGGGACTCGCGAGGACCCATTTTATAGATCGCGCGGACTGCTCTCTTTTGCAAAATGAAAATTGAATCAACGTCTGCTGCCGATCCCCACAGCAGAATGCCATAAGACATAATACTGTGGAAATAAGCGTAGTATACTAACCTAGCTTAACCTCCCCGAGGAGTTACAATGCAATGAGAATGATTTGCAAACAAAATTATTTTTGATGTAAGTAACTAGAGCCTGCTCAAAGCTAATAGCAAAGTTGGTATGTACACGGCGTAGTATAAGTCTATCTGTGTGAGCAATATAGCTGCAGGCGTCACTAGTTTTAATACACAATCTATAATAAAAAAAGAATATTACAAAAAGGGGTCAAAAATGACTCGGCGAATTAAGTCAGCTAACATCACACGGTGGGAACAAGAAAATTTGCAACAAGGACGACGTGTATCGTTAAAACTATACCACCCAGTCTCATTAAAAAACTAGTTTGTCAGAAACAACCCCTGCATTGTGGTCATTCTCTTACTAAAATAAGGTATTGAAGCACAATTTTTGAAAGCTAATGAAACAAGAAAGTCATTTCTGTAATCTGTACGACAAGTGTCAAATATTTACTTTGAGAATACTCTCTCGAAAGACATGGGAAGTTAATAAAAATATTCAGAATATGACCTTTACGGCTCTTAGTTTCCCAAGGCATATGTATTTTTGTTGAATAATTGGTTTTCGAAGGATTCATTCGTTCATGAGCTATCAGAAAAGTATCAATGAAATGATTAGAGTGGAGTACATTTTTCATAATTAACTGTTTTTTGGTAAGAATTCAGAAAATTTTAATAAAATCGAAGAACCGACACAGCTCGGTAACCATCCAGTTTTAACTCTCAACTGGACTTAATTTGTTGCTAATAATATCTTGTAGTATTTAATCCCTTTCAAGGAATAGGTCGACTTAGCCAGTAACCCTGTATAAATTGTCAGTTCAGTAAACTAGCATTCTGATCTCGTAAAAACTCCACATAGAAATAGTAACGTAGATGCTCACAAAGTTTGCAAGCATCTCTATTGAAACATTTACAAAACTCAATAAATTGGCTGGCGTTCAGAAGAAGTTGCTTAACATTTAACAAGGCAAGTTAGTGGAAGTTTGCCACAAAAATCAGGTGAGGCTTATTATCTAGAAATATTATAGATATTCAAGGAGTTTGTAACATTATATTTTGATCGGAAAATGAAACTCCCTTTCTCAAACGAAGAGATTTATGGAATTTAGGAAAAAGATTACTAGGAATGAACTGAATTACGAACAGGTAATCTACATCTGAATACTTAAGAGGGCTATTATATTTTTTTTTTGTATTTGAGTGTTGTTAAGGTTTTTACTAATGTATGTACACAAATTGAAATATTTATTTAGAAGGCTAAAAGCGAATACCTACACCGTAAAAATACATAAAAACTCCCTAGTTTTGATGTGTTTTTAAGGTTTAGGTATGGCCACAAAATTAAAAAAAAAATATGCCCAAGAAAGTTTTATTATTCCTCTAGGGAGCCTTCTAAATAAATATTTCAATTTGTGTACATACATTAATAAAAAGATTTACAACACTAAAATACAAGAAAAATTGTAATAACCCTCTTAAGCCTAGAAGTTAGTTGTTGCTAAGTAAGAACAATAATCACTGGCACAGTCACATTTTTTTTTGTTTTATCATTTTTACTAAAACTCTGGAGATATTTACAAGGAATTTCAAAAATTCAAAATTAGTCTGTAAGACAATAAAGTTTACACGAAAATCCTCTATTTTGCTTTCTACCAAATGCTTTAATTTTTCGTAAGTATGAATCCTTTCAAATGAGCACCAACAATGAGTCCTATTGTTCCAAGTTCCCATGGAAACAAACTCATCCCCCTAATTAGGATTTTTGCTTATTGTTCAGTTAAAATGAACAAGTATTATGTTTTTTAATTCCGCTATGACTTAACAAATTTTGAAGGACAACGGGGTGCGACGATTTTGCAATAACTTACAAATGCTTAGATTAAAAACAAAAACATGTTTTGTTATTGTCGTCTGCTGTGTTTTTAGGTAAAGTTAAGTAGCCATCATCATCATCAGCCTATTATGTTCCCACTTCTGGGACACAGGCATCCTCTCACTGAGAGGGAGTGGGCTTTATTCCACCACGCAGGCCCAGTGCGGGTCGGTAGATGTCACATGTCTTCGAATTTTTAGTTCTAGGACATGCCTGCTACCTCACGATGTTTTTCTTCGCCGTTTTGAGAGTAGCGGTGATGACAGAAATTACACAATGTAATGCGCCTGCCCGGGTTTGAACTTACGACTTACTGCTCGTAAATCGCTGCTCCACCTGCTTGCAAGTAGCAATAGTAGTAGTTTATACAATTATAGAGTACCTTCTTCATAAGAAGGAGGTTATTATGTAAACGGCGAAGCACAAACTCTGTGCAAATAGGTTGCGTCATTAGAAACCTTTTTAATTTCATTAAAATTCTTGGAAATAACGATTGAAAGTGGTCACCGTCTTCTATAGATTTTTTTAGGTTTCAAGTGCTCATTAAGCCTTTGAATCTCTGACCAAATTGATAAGGACGCGGTTTTGATTCGGACACCGGAATCAGACTGATAAGATAAAGTATTGAAATAACTGTCGAAGACCACTCCACCAGTCTGGACTCTAATGGACGTATGAATTTCGAACCGGTTGGTGCTTTTGCTACAAACTTATTACATAGGCACTACTAAGAAAGTATTTTAACCGTTATAAACACAAATTCATTAATGACTCTGCCCTGGAGTGTAAATGGGATGCTGTTCCGCAAACGATGGGGCTCTTAATCTCGTGACCTGCGTGTCCTGCTGTTTGTACATTACAGGAACTGATGGGCGCCAAACTTGTGGCTCAGTTCTGGGCCGACACAATTTAGATTGCCATTGACATGCTAATAAGAAGAATACCAATTGATTAACTGGACATTATTCTTAGTGCCAGATATATACAAATGGCTTCATTTATCACTTGGTCCATAAAATACCTACCAATTTATTTTTCTCAAGTTTTACCACTTCTTGATATTCCCACACTTGTTCAAATGTGACGTCACACAAGCGGTCACTTTTGCATGTCCCAGGGGCAAATTAGTGCCATCTGAATTCGTAAATTGCCAATGGCCTGTACTCCGAAACGTCGATACAACCGAGAGCTCGAGAGCTAATTCCAATTAACGGGAACTAGGTAACTGTATGCAGAATTGTCCGTCAATTTAGTTAAGTTTGGAGGTAACGTGCCCAGTATGGAATTTGACGGTGGTCATAAGTTAAAGATTAAATTATATGTAAGTAATGTGGATGAATGTTAAAAAATAGCCGGATTAGGTAAAAAAGGGAATTACCTGGATAAGAGAAGCACAAAACCGGGAATTGTGGCACAAAAAAGTGGAGGCTTATACCCAGCAGTCGGTCATTCCTAGCTGATATGATGATGATGATGCAGTAAAAAAGGGGTGGGCGACAAAAACATTGATAATGCTTCAAAAAGAAATGATCAGATCAGCCAGTCGATAATTGGAAGCGAACAAGACAGACTATCCAAGATACTCTGGACATCCCAGTGTTCAAACCTTTTATATTCTAAGTAACTGGCGATATTGGTCGAAAGTCCAATTTAAAAGGCTACACATAAAAAGGAACAAAAAAAAAAAAAACAGAACAAAATAAACGCACTTAAAACTAAAACCAGTTGGGATGTTTATTTTAAACAAATGACGATCATTCACTGCTAATTAATTGTGGTGGCATAAATGATGGATGATCGTCGATTTTAATTAGCTCACTGTAGTGTATAAACTAAATCGTATTAGCTGGTAATAGCACAATGTGTCCAATACTACTCTCTAATTTGCGCGATTCATAACGTTAAATGCAGACTTATTTGTGTGAAAAATTCATTGCGGAATCTATGGTCCTATGATTGGGCATTTAATATCGTGTCCTGCGTGTCTTGTTGTTATACAGTTATTTTTCAATACAGGAACTGATGGGCACTACAGAGGGCGCCAAACGAGTGCCTCAGTTCTGGGCCGTCACAATTCTTGCAATCGACACGCTAAGAAGATGATTTAGACTTTTTGGAAAATTGTGTTTCTAGAACGCAAATTAGCATTAACAAAATTGCTGACAATTTAACAAGAGCGCGACAACTACCATTATCTTTCTGCCCTTGTCCCATTTTATTTGGGGTCGGCGAACACGTATTTTTCCTCCATTTTGTCATTCGTCATACTATCATTTACTCCTTTTTCCTTCATATCATTTTTCACACAATCCATCAATCTTTGGTCTTCCTCTCCCTCTCCATCCAGCCACATTTATATTCATCACTCTTTTAGTGACATATGTTCCTTCCCTCCTCATCACATTTCCATACCAAGACAGACGACTTCCTTTCATCTTTCCTGCAACAGGCGCCACTTTCACACTTTCTCTCATTTCTAACTTAATCCATTTTAGTAACTTCACAGATCCATCTCAACATTCTCATCTCTGCTGCATGCAATCTTTTTTCATCCGTCTTCTTCACTGCCTAGCATTCCGATCCATACAATACGACAATAAAAGGGCAACAACTACCGTGATTGGTTAATCTAATGTCAACAGTCAGTTGGATCACTTTACTTGTTTTGAACTTACTAACTTACTTTACTTTTATTATATTTTTTGTTCCAGAAACGATAGAAGACGAATTGGTAATTCAATACTTAGTTACCAGTAACTGTTGCTAATCCTTAGTCAAAGCAAGTCATCATCATCTGCTTAGCTTTTTCCCAACTATTTTGGGGTCTAACAGGATACAGCTTAATATCTGTAGGTACTTTACATAGTTCTGCTTATTCAAAGCAAGTAATTGTTATCAGTCATACAAAATACACAAGAAAATCGTATACATAAACAAATAATAAACGAATACTTACTAAAAACATTATTACATTCTGCACCATCGAAATGACTAGATTTGCTATAATCCCAGGGATATGCATTTTAATAAAGGTACATGAAATGCTCTTAATATACAAAACTGTACACTGGTTGATCCTAGTGTTCAAGGCGCGTTGCGAGAAAGAGGTGCGCCAAAGTTTCTCAATCTCGATTTACGACTGTGAGTGAAGCCCTAAGTTCGCATATATTAAACCCGGTATTAGTCTGAGGCTCTGAGCCAGGAACTTTACCTATCTTTATAAGATAGGATAGAGATACTCGGAATATGAAACGCTCTATTAGTCTCGGCAATAGGTATGTACGCTGCACTTACATTTTCTTAGTCTGCAGATACAATGAATTACGTTTATGAGAGAGCAGCGGTAGCCCAGTAGTGGCAGCCCCGACTTACGATCAGTAAGCCGTGGGTTCGAACGCAGGCATGCGAATGTCATTTATTTCATCACCGCTGCCCTCAAAAACGTTAAAGGAAAACATCGTGAGGAAATCGGCATGTCCTAGGACTAAATATTCGAAGATATGTGACATCTAACCAACCCGAACTGGCCCCGCGTGGTGGATTACAGCCCTCTCACAGAGAAGACGCCTGTTTCTCAGCAGTGGGAACACTATAGGCTGATGATGATGATGATGGCAATGAATTGCTTAGGTATTCAATATTGTAAATCTAGTCAAATCAATCATTATTTTGCCACATGAGTCATCCAACGTTTTTTGCGGCAGTTAATGACAAAAAGACCATTTCAGATACTAATCTGTATAGTCCTCATGTAAATTGAGCTATGTCTGGACTTTAAAAGAGTAACAAGTTAACAGAGAACCTCTGAGTTTGTTTCGGCTGTTTCTTCTCAGAGTAGTCAGGTACGAAATACCGGCCCCATCTAGCTTAAAAAAAAATGACGTGTAAAAGTGTTTGTAAAAACCTACTTGCAAAATAAACATCATTTATCATTATCAAAACATACAAAGAGGAATTTTATCTTTTTGTCAAAGTATAGTGTTCCATGGAGCTCTTGGCTAAATAATATCAGCCACTCGGGTCGATGTTCAGGATAAGCTGCGCTAGCCTGGGTTGGATGGGTGACCCATTACATTCCGAGTTTCTTCCGTGCTTCGGAAAGCACGTTAAGCTGTTGGTCCCGGTTGTCATTTTGTATATTTTTGAACGTTGTTACATGTAGTCAGAGGCCGAAAGTCTGACAACCAGTTTAATCGTATTACCCACTAATAACGGGGTTGTGGAGGTCAGATAGGCAGTCGCTCCGTGTAAAATACTGTTATTCAACTGCATACGGTTAGACTGGAAGCCGACCCCAACAAAGTCGGGTAAAGACTAGGCAGATGCGATGATGATGAGTATAGTGTTGCATGCTTCATTTGGCGCGAGGCTTTCGTAGGCGCTGCTAGCTTGATTTTCAACTAGCTGTGCCCTCGGCTTCATCCGCTTCGAATTAGAATTTTTATAAAACAGAAGTACCCTAAGTTACTCCTTATTACATCAGCTATCTGCCAGTGAAAGTCCCGTCAAATTCAATCCAGCGTTTCCAGAGATTAGCCGGAACAAACAGACAGACAAAAATTTAAAAAAATATTATTTAGTATATGTATACCGTATATACATTCATATGCATGTAGTAAAAAGCGATTATTTTAATATTACAAACAGACAGTATGTTAGATACAATTCCAACAAATTCCTGTCAATGTCAATAAAGTGTCAAAAGAACTATGCAGCTTTGTACAAGTCAACGGGCATTTTTTCTTCATATTAGAGAGCTGACATGGGCACTAGTGCCAAGGACGCCTGGACAGTCGCTGGCACTGGAAATGGAACCATAATTGTCAATTTACCCGTTCATTTGGTAGCGGATATTGACTAACGAAGCAAACGAGTGCCCTATTTTACACATTTCACGGCTGAGATTTCGTAGGTGATATACATTTAGGCAAAAAGTAGGTAGTTACCTGTATTCCAGCGAATTGTAATTTTCAGGCAGGTCTAGTAAAAGTTTGTGGTAAGTACCTGTGACATGACAGAAGAACTGGTGGCCTAGCATGACGTTAAAGCAGTATACTTTTGGTTTAGCTGCTGCATAGCTTATAAGCTATAGTCTATCTCTATCTCTTTTCCACTCTCAACAATACTGCTTTAAGACAACATGGTGAAGCCCCTGTACTGTGCAGTTAAAAGCTGCAACAAGTAGGTACCAAATGTACCAATCATACTATTTTTCTTTTCATGATAAATTTTCTTTCTATAAGAGAATACCTCATTTTAAAGACTGTATAACGTGAGATCGACAATCGGAAGCGCGATTGATGATTTACAATTTAAGTGTAGTACACCAACAATAAAAAAGTGCGCCTGACCTAGTTTTAATAGCTCTCTCGCTCAAGGTGTTTATATGTAACTCTATCAAACCAAATTCTCTATGTATGTCTTGGACTCTTGGTTTACGTTGGTTAATTTGTTTAGTACGTACCTAAATCAAAACGGCAAAACTGTGAGAAGATACATAGGTAGGTACATCCTTAGTCGCTCGACTGTCGCCTTGAATTGATTCAGCGTCTTCGAAGATTATTCATGTGAAAGTTTACTTATGAATAAAACTCTCGCAGCTGCAGCTTTCACTCCGTTAGAGTCGTGTTCTATCAGCAATAAATAAAGTAGGAAAACTTTGTGGCTGCCTCCCAGGTCCCCATCTTCCCAGGAACCCGCCTGTTGCTTCACATTGAACTTTGTGAATATCTATCGACCACTTTGCAAAAATACTTTCAGAGATATTGCTCGAGGCTTCTTAGATATTGATGGAATTCGCGCGAAAACTTTTGCACGGTTTTTTTTTGTTCGTAGGATTTTATTTGTGTGCTTTAAACATAAAATAACATCACGCTTGTAATCTCCAGAGGTTTAGGCAGAGGTGTACCTAATAGTACCTACACCCACAATTCATACGTGCCATGTAAACATAATTTTCTTCTTAGCGTGTCGATGGGTGCAAGAAAGGAGCCTCCCCGAGCGACGTATCTACTGTAAGCAATTAAGATTATAAAAGTGAATAAAAGTAATGAAAATGTTATAAGTGCGCAATTTGACTAGTAACAAATTAATTAATTGGTAAGTAATTGAGTTCAATTAAACTTAATAAATTGCTTAATATTATGTTACGATAAAATACTTGCAAAATTAAGTAAAGTTCAATGTAAAACCATAAAAAGTATGTTTTGCATGTATTTTAGAGTAACCATTTAACGTCCACCCATTGGCTAAAAATGGCGCGCTTTTCCCCCTCTTTAGACAGAGCTGTCGAGTAAATCGAGAGGGATGGCTGAGACAGTCTTCTTGTAACCGTCGTGCTGTACAGTATCTAAAGTGTAAAATATTGTTTGTACAAAATAAACTGTGTACCCAAAGTCTGTGTGTTTCTTTCACTACTGACTCACTATTCGTCCGGCGCACCCTGGGCAGTCAGCGAGTCCCTCCTTCCACCACGATGGCAATCCAAAGTCCACTTATAAAATCGGCTTTGTGCTTAGTCTCGGTCAACACAATCATATACAACAATTAACGTGGAATTTAGAAATCTATCTTCACATCTGACAAATAATCATTAAATTATTTAATTTGACGGCACGGCTAGCGCAGTGGTTGAGCGATCGACTGCTGCGCTGCATGTCGCGGGTTCGATCCCCGCACGGAACAAATATTTGTATGGCCTACTGATAGTTGTTCGGGTCTGGCTGTTTGTGTATGTGAGTTTAATTGTTTGTAAACGCACCCACGATACAGGAGAAATTCCTAGTGAGGGGCGATGTTTTTTTTTAAAAAAAAAAACTAAAATATACTGGACAAAACATATGAAAATATTTACAGAAACCTTTCACAAAGACATTGAGCCGTTCTGACATCATAATTAAAGGAGCAAACCACATGAAAGGTGTCTCGGGAGCTTTCATATAATTACGTACGTTTACAAACGACTCGACATGCCACTTTGAGTTATGTCAGCAATCCCAACAGTTGCCATATGAAAAACTGGACTACCCTGAAACCTGTTTGTTGTCAAAACGAGGGATTTACATCAAGTAGGTAATATGTTATTTTTTAAATTTATGTTATTATAATATGTGATGGCGCCTTTGCAAAAAGGCTTCATATGATTCACATTGCAAACTTAACTGTGACCACAGACGAGAGAGAAGCGGTCTACAATTCTCTCTGGCCGAACATCAAGTCGTTGCCGATAGCCATATTGATTTGAGAGGTTGTCAAGGAAGGTAGCGCGTAACAAGGCGTTGACGGATCGCCCACGTCTATTTTCTTAATCTACACATCATATGTGATTCCGATGAAGCGGGTAAGAGACTTTATAATATGCATAAGGAAAGCTAAATAAAAAATAAAAAAAAACATGCATAACTTTAATTAATGTTTCGGATTGCTGCTGGCTACTAAAAACTTCCCAAAACAGCATCATCACGCCTCGAATGTTTAGAGGTGCACCTAATAGCTAATCCACACGTGGCGTGACCTGAGAAAATCATAATGGAAAAATCCAAAAACATTTTGTGCGACCGGGGAATCAAAACCAGGACCTCATGGTCATCAGTTAGTCGCTGCCTGCGACCACTAGACCAATGAGTCAGCCTGGAAAGATAAGCTAAGTAAGAGATTTTCAAGTTTTGGGGCTTTTTAATGAAATTTTAATAAGGGCATAGGCCTATTTTATTGTACGCCCCTATATCATTTCAGATTATATTCAACCAGATATTATACAACCTGTTTTTTTTTTATATCCCATAACTCTAGGGTTATATTCTGTAGATAAAAATAATACTAAAACTCCTAGAATAGGTGGTCCAAAAATGCATAGTTTTGGAGATATCATCAATCAAAACTTACTTAGGTCAAAAATTATCACCAGTATGACGAATCTTTACTTTTGCGAGGTTGTCAAACTTCGCAGTAGTGTAGTAAAATAGTAGTAGTTTCATTGATAAATACGAGTAATTCTTTTTATTCAAACCACAATATGAATTATATTTAAAGATAAGAAAATGCGAAAAAAACAAAAAAAATAAAAGGATCATTGAAACATAATTCATATGCCAGTTGATTCTTTGATATGGTCTCAATCATATCCTAGAGTTATGGGATATAAAAAAAAATAGTTTGTTTAACAAAAGAACCTACTCTGACAATCTCATTTTTACCTACAAATATTAGTAGAGGTTTTTACGTATAATTTTTTTTGTTACCTAAATAACCTGCCAATGCCTACGTATGTTTAATCCATCAATATTGAAAAGCAGCCGTAATGTATGAACACCTAGCGAGCAGGTGTGCGCCGTATTGTAATCTGTTACCGAACGCTGGGATCCAATTAGCATTATAAACGATTTCATCTAGGTCAGCCTATCAGAAAATGTAGGCCGATTGCGGCAAACTGAGCTAACTCGTTTGTATGATGATTGTTTCTTTTTTTATTATTTAATTATGAAGGTATACATACATAAATATACCTAAATATTTTTTTTGGTTCTTTGTGTCTTAACTAAAGCGATCGGTCGCACGAAGACGCTTCGCGTTTATAATCTCATTCATTTGTTTAGAAAACCAGCCGTCACGTCGTCGTGCGTCAACGCTTTCAAAATACTGTATAAAATTAACGCGACGGTAGCATATAAACGACGATTGTTTTTTGTTTTGGTTAGATCACAGTAGAAGACGTCAGAAGACTTAAAAAAATAGAAACAGTAATGTTACCAAAGTTATTATTAGAAAAGTAATAATGAAAAACTGTAAAGAAATACAATCATTTCGACTACGGTTTACTTCAATAAATTGGAACTTCTGAGGACAGTAAAGAATAATGGTCACACTTGGATCTTCAAATCCATAACAAATCCTCAAATAATTAAAATAAAATATAAAAGTTAATAACTAATAATAAATAGTTAATAACGAATAGTAAATAGTTAATAACTAATAATAAATAGTTAAATCTAATAATAAATATCTAATGAAATAATAAATATCTAATTCACATGCAAGGAGACCGAAAGAAGATATATTATCTGCCTAGCCTTTACCCAAACAATCTTGGGGTCGGCTTCCAGTCTAACCGGATGCAGCTGAGTACTAGTATTTCACATGGAGCGACTGCCTATCTGACCTCCACAACCCAGTAACTGGGTAATACGACCCCTTGGTAAGACTGGATGTCAGATTTTTGGCTTCTGACTACTCGTAACGACTGTCAAAGATCTACAAATGACAGCCGGGACCAACGGCTTAACGTGCTTTCTGAGGCACGGAGGAAACTCGGTATATAATTATGGTCACCCATCCACGGACCAACCTCGGCAAGCACGACTTAACCTTAAAAATCGACCCGAGGCGGCTGTTATTATTTAGCCACGAGCTCCTCCGAGAACGAAAGAAGATATCAGCTCTTTAATGTCCGACATTACCTTCAAATAGCAATATGGCTGAACAACTTGGCTTTGACGTCGTCAAGTTTCGGCCGGAGTACTACAAACGTGTTTCATCTACATAATGGGATTGCGTACAGAGACACCTCTTTGAGATATTACGGAATCCAGAATGCGACTGGCAAAGTGAATCAACCTTATTTTAATTAACGAGTGATGAATTGAAAACTGGCTCGTTGGTCTGGTGGACGTAATCGCGACTGCTGAGCATCAGGTCCTAGGCCTGTCCTGGTTCCCTGGTCGGACAAATACAAGATGTTGTTTTGCAACCTCGTCAAAATTCAGGAGGTTGTCAGAAAAGACATAAATAACCAATATAATATACGGTTCCTAGTTAATTACTAATAAACGATGATGATTTTGGTTATTTAAGTTTGTCAGTATTTCAGAATGACCCCTTTAACATGGTTTAGAGAACAAGAAATTATTAAAAAACGTTTGAGATTGTTTGTATGTGTGGAAACGAGGTTATAGGACGAGAATCAAACGGGCCGCGTTTAAAACACACTTACCGATTTCCGTAAATAAGAATTAAAAAATTACCTACCCATTTTACCTACCCATTAAAAATCATTAGCATAGTGCATGTAGTTATTGGTTATTTTAATCAGGAATTTCTCAGTCGCAGCCTCGGACTCTGGATTTATGCCCGGTGTGTATACTTTTAGCCATACACACCGCCCCGTGGCGTGGCGTGTCGTGTCACGCCACAAGCAAATCGGTTTCATACATTTAATATGGTTAGGGACATATTTGCATGGCGTGTCGTGTCGCAACGATGTATGAAACCGAATGCTTCTGGCGCGTCACGGCACGCCACGACACGTAAATGTGTTTCGGCCTAAACCCTTCGGGGATTTTAGCCGTGATGTTATGTTATGTGAATGTGAATAAAAAAGTGGCTTGTTTTATCATTTTAAGCGTGTAAAGTCTATCTTTGAAAAGTTTAGCTAGTTATGTTTAAAATTCATTATATCTCTACTGCCATATTCAGTATTTATATCCTTGGATTTTAACCGCCATGTTACTCTCGGTTGCAAACGCTTTTGCTGAACACGAGACTGGGTTCGCTTCTCAGGTCAATCAGAGTCTCAAAATTCTTTAAAAAACCAGGACACACAAAAACAAAATAAATATATGTATATTGTGAGTTATAATAGTCTGTTGATACAAAATAATTATTTAAAAAAACCGTCGACGTACTTAAGTGTTATGAAATGTCGTGTAGCGGCACCACAAAAAGTACTAGTAACATGGAAAAAACGTACTACAGCGCCTTCTATGATACAACTGAAGAAGTGATCCTATATCGCGCAAGCAAAGTTAGCATTGACTTAAGAGTCGCTAACTTTGCAATAACAACAACTGTCGGGCAGTACCACACCAGACATAACACCCGTCTGGTCGGAGGATCTTCCCACTTCTATGGAGTATCGAAGACTTGTACACCCTGTTCTTCATACTCCTAAAGTCGTTTTTCTCAACATGTTAACGTGACATGCATGGCATTTTCGCAGCTTGCTAACAAACCATTCAAAGAGACTACTAAAATGTTTGCTACTGCGAACGAAAAAAAAACAGTTTAAAAACCGAACATTAATCATTTATTTACGTTATCTGTCACATTCCTTATTCGAAATGGAATTGCAAGTATGCCCCCATAAAAAACAAATACTGTTACTGATAGTACCCCTAGCCCTAGTGATAGATCACTCTAGAAAAATAAAAGTCGCAGAACCTTGGCCGGTCTGTGCCGATTCTTACTTTTCGAGTTTATTCCTGATTAATTTATTCAAGTAATTTATCATTCTTTTCGATTTGGTTTATGTGAATCAGTGTAGGTCGGTGGATTCCAGAAAAATAAAGCAGTAGGTAATAATAGTTCACTGATTCAGAAAAGGGTACTCTTGGACACAGCTCGTATTGTTGGGAGGTTCCTTTCCCTGGAGCCCTGACCGCCGGTAACTTGGACATGTTCCCAATTGCGGTGTGCTATATTTTTTTTAATGATAGATGTATTTAAAAAATAAAATTATGTGTACAGATTGATATAAAGGATAAAATTATAACAAATGATAACCAGAGATCGGAATTTAGGTAGAGTATGTTTGCTTAAACTTTGAGGAGGTAAGTAACATGTGGATAAAACCTCCGCATAAAATCACGGAATTAGTTTAAGCTGTCTACACACCGAAGCCGCCGGCCGGCACGAACTCGGCGGGCAAGGCCTGATGTGTTAGCCGCCGGCCGGCAAGATCGTTAAAATCAGGCGGCGCGGCGGCTTCGGTGTGTTGACAGCTTTAAGTGCCGAAATAAAGCTGTAAAATAAGAGGGAGGTATTTTCCCTAAGTAACATACTACCTTGAATTTAAGTGAACAAACTCTGACTATATTCTGATCTATAATAAATAGGTTTGACGGGTGCTACACGCATATTTGGATCGGCATGACAGGAGACAGCCGGGCGGCTAACTCAAATACATGTGATTATTACGTTCGTGTGCTGAGCGGACCTGAACATGATTCCCAGATGGTACACACGGCGACACCTCAAGCAATAAGTTTCCAGTATAACATGGCCTCGCTTTGTATAGATTTCCCAAACAATGAGAGATCCGCATAAACTGGTTTATTATAGCTTTACTGGTCATCGTGCGTACATACGACCAACCGACTAAAGGATACCGATCGGCACAAGGCAAAGAATGTGAAGTATGTAATTGCTTCGCATCGTCTTTTTTGTTTACAAAATACTGCCGAATTGAATAGCCGATCCTAACAATATATAATTGTACCAGATCAGTGATACCAAATGAGTGTTTAGACTGGTTCCAATGAGAGAACCGACCGAACCGACTTTTAAAGATAACGAAAATAAAAATAAGATCATAATTTATTTTATCGACACAATAATAAGAATTTTCGAGACTTATTTACTATTCATGCCACACCTGTACAAGACTCCAATACCTAAGTTTATCAATACGTTATGACTGTGAAATTCGATCAACGAAACTGTCTTCTAACAAAAGTTGTGTGTGGGTGTGTTCACTAACTTTTTCGACATTTTCAGTTTCACGCATCACGAATCTAGGATAAACATGTTTACCCAAAATAAACAGGCTAGTAACTTAGTTTTACCTCAATTTAAAGATGTTTTTTTTTTCGATATATTGAAGTATTGGCTAGAACTGTATTTTGAAGACTTGCGGATGCGCCGACCCCAAATGAATCTGGCCAAGGGCAAAAGAATAATGGTGGTTAGAAATGTATTTCGTCATTTCATATTCTGGAGCATTTCTGCTAGTTAAAATATATAGGGTGACTGGTAATTAATGACCGATACTTAAACACATGATTGTACTCAACAATTTTCCTAAAAAAAAATTTTTCATACTCATTAACTTTTTGAGTTTTTGTCCCATTACTACCGTACCGTGCCACAGGTGGGAAGGCAGAGCACCCACACGGCTCGCAACCCCGATTGTCATATAGCTGTTGTGCTATTGTGATAAAAGAAAATGAGTACCTATTAAAAATGTTTTTTGAATACGGAAAAGTTGTTTGTTATCGAGTTAGTATAATATATAAAAAAGTCTAAACTAATGTTATAATTACTTATAGGTACTTTTCTTCTTTACAACCTAAAATATTTTTACTATACATTTGGTTTACCTACAACTATATCGTTGGCCAGAATTAATATGGATCCCTTGTGAGGTCAGCTTATGGACCTTTACGAAGATTGATATACACTAATGTTAATTTAATGTGGTTTGAGGACTTATGATTTATACTACGTAATTCAATTGTTTGAAATATTTGCAAAACGATTTTGTATTTGAAAATCAAAGTGCTTTAAGGCTTGACCGAAAAAAAAACAGTGAACGCTTAAACATATTATTGTTCATCGAAATTAGAAAAAGTTAATTGGTTATATTATGTACCTACTAGCTGCTGCCCGCGACTTAGTTCGCGTGAAAATTTTGATGTATTTTTCAGGGATAAATTACACAAGGAAGATGTCTTGAATAATTCTGGCTATTGATGAAAACCGCATCAAAATCCGTTGCGTTGTTTAAAAGATCTAAGCGTACGGGCGGTGGGAAGCGGCTTTTTTATACTACGTAAAGAAGAACCAGTTAACTGCTAAAAGTCCAACAGTAATCAACTACTTAACTTTATTTAATGAATTTCCTACCACATCTGCACCTCCCAAAAAGAATGAATTCGCATAAAACTCAGTTACTATCTTGTTTACCTTCGCTAAAATTAGTTTCTTTCCTTTTTGTACCACTGAAAATATTATACCTAAGCAGAAATCTTGGTCAACTTCGGCACACTGGTCAGTAGATCAATAGGTATTACTGACCTACGAAAAGTGCTTTAACAGTCCTATAATTAAAAGCGCTGTTTATATAGCCAAGATGGTATACTACGCCGAATTCTTGTAGCATTGCTACGCGCGTAGCAATACGCCTACGCGTAGCGTTACCGTAGCGTAGCCATAGCGTAGCCGTAGCGTAACCGTAGCGTAGCCATAGCGTAGTCGTAGGGTGCCAGAGTCGAGTCGTGAGTGCAGGCTGCGGACGATCGAACTTACATTGTCATATAAATAAACTTTAGTACAGCACGAGGCACCGCTTCACAGCCCAGTGGACTGCTCTAGAGCAACAATAATAAAACATGATATTTGTATGTTTATTTGAGGAGCTCGTGGCTAAATAATAACGGCCGGTCGGGTGTATCTTCAGCTTAAGCCACGCCTAGGTTAGTTCGTGGATGATGTCCATTAAATACAGAGTTTCCTCCGTTTTCGTCCCGGCTGTCGTATGTAGATCTTTGACAGTCGTTACAGGTAGTCAGAGGCCCGAAATTCCGACAGCCAGTCTTACCAAGGTATATATCGTATTTTCCTGTACAAACTGGGTGGTGGAAATCAGATAAGCAGTTGCTTCAAGTAAAATACTGGTATTCAGCTGCATCTGGTTAGACTGGAAGCCGACCTTAACATAGATAGGAAAAGGCTAGGCAGATGATGATGAAATGTTTGTACGTTTATTTCCGTAATGATTAAATTAAATTCAATTCATTATAATATATTTTACTATTCTTTTACAACAAAACCTGATCGAAAAGGTGGAAATCGGAACAAACCTGTATAACGAGATCACAGTCTCTATGAATACATAGTAGTTTTCTCTTTTACAAGCTCCCTGCATGTACACACTTGTTTGAGATGTAGTTTTGTTTTTTGTTTCTCTTCGCGGGATAAAAACACTAGCGTGTAATATTTTTTATCTACTTTGCAACTTTAATAACTTTATAGTTTAGTATGGTAAATTAACGTCTCGTGAACGGTTAATAATGTAGCTCTTATCCTAACTAATATTATAAATGCGAAAGTAAGTTTGTTTGTTACGCTTTCTCGTTCAAACTTTGTACACTTATTCTTGGAGGTATTAGAAGTAACATAGGCTATATATCATCACGCTACGACCAATAGGAGCGGAGCAGCAATGAAAAATGTTGCGAAAACTGGGAAAATGTGACGCAGACGAAGTTGCGCGGGACAGCTAGTAATAATATAATATCATATCACGCCTGTGATCCCTGACCGAAGGGTAAGGCAGATGTGTTTGTACCTAATAGTACACCTATATTTAAGTCCCATGTAATTGGAGGCAAGCCTATTGTTATCAACCGAGCACGAATCCAGACACCATAAGTGGTACTGCGTGGCCGCTACTGAGAAGTTCCTGATGGAAAAGCCCAATAACACTTTGTACGACCCGGGAATCGAACGCAGGTCCTCGTGCTCAGCAGTCACGCTTGCGACCACTCAACTAACGACGCTGTCCTATATTGTAGACGATCTAATAGTGCAAGCTACATATCAATCAATCTGCACATAATTATTATCTATAGACTGACTATCAACCTACAGCTCAAATCACTGGACAGATCGGGTTAAAATTTGGCATTCAAATAGGCATCATGATGTAGGCATTTTTTTTTACGGATGGGAAATTATCAAATGACCAAAATGTTGTGTGGTGGGATTCCGAATAAAACGGCAAGCTAAATTCTTAAATTGTATAATAAACATTTCAAAATTAAACGTCTTCATCTGTCGTCGTCGTCATACCTTTATCCTCCTTCGCGCATCCGTCCTTGACCTACAGTGTTGTCACTCCATCATCTTATATTCCCACATTCAATCAGTGTTGCCACTTAACTCACCTTACATTCCCACATCCTCCCGCTCTGACTTACTGCTCTCACTCTCGGACCCCTTCTGGATTTCTGACATCTCCTTGAGGCGCGCGTGGAACACGAACGCGCCGTCTACACGGCCTGTCGTCATAAGACGGACGGACGGTGAGCTAGCCAATTACTCACCGCCCACAGGCACGCGCCTACGGTGATGAAGGCATCTGCTAAGGTTTTGTTAAATTCAACACCACACCGGGTGAAACAGGGGTTTAAAGTTTGTAATAAAATCCTTGACCTTGCGAAGCCTATGTAGGTCGGCTAGTAGGCAACCTATAATGTTCTCACTTGTGAGACACATGACAATTCTCTCTCTAAGGAGAGACGCACGGAACTGAAAGTATGACAAAAGCAAGACAATGTCTGCGCCCAACATATAGAGTAACTCCGGGATATGATGATGGTATTTTCCTATTTTTTTAGTATTACCAATTTCGTAAAAAAATAACTAACTCGCCAATCACCACGTCAAGCGATAATACAGCTAGTCAACTCACAATTTCATAGCCTTATCTAGTTCATAGGACAGAACATGGTATTGACATTCCTTGTAAACAGAATGTATAAATTAAAAAATAAACTACGTGACTATCACTTCGTAGTTGTTTTGGCCAATACGGGCGTCCCGCAGTCGCATGTCGTTGCGATATACAGGATATTTGGAAGACATCATTATCATCATCTGCCAAGCCTTTTCCCAACTAGTTGAGTTCGGCTTCCAGTCTTACCGGATGCAGCTGAATACTAGTATTTTAAATCGAGCGACTGCCTATTTGATCTCCACAACCCAGTTATATGTTACTGAGCAATACAATACCGCTGCTCTCAAAAACGGTGAAGGAAAACATCGTGAGGAGACCGGCATGTCCTAGAACCAAAAATTCGAAGACATGTGACATCTACCAACCCGCACTGGGCCCGCGTGGTGGATTACAGCCCACTCCCTCTCATAGGACAGGAGGCCTGTGTCCCAGCAGTGGGAACATTATAGGTTAATGATGATGATGATAAATACAATACACCTGATAAGACTCTATCTCTATCGATTTCTCTCATTCAATCTACAAATGAGAGCCTAGACCAACGGCTTAACTTGCTTTCCGGGGCACGGAGGAAACTCTGAATGTAACGGATTGTCACCCATCCATAGATCAGCCTAGGCAAGCACGGCTTAACCTTTGAATATAAGTCCATGCGGTTATTATTATTTACCCACGTGCACCATTTTTTTTTTTTATTTGGAAGATGGACTCACACTTTTTTTACGATAAGGGAGAGGCATACCCTTGTTTTCACCCACAGAACCTATGTCCTAATTATCACGGTAATTGAGACATTGACTTATTTATTTAATTATCACAAATACTGCCATTATTACAGGAAAACCCTAATGCGGTAGCGTGGTCCTTAATTAAACCACATATCGTAAATAACACAATCATGCAATATTATTTTTGTAAATTCAATGAAGACTTCGAAGAATTTACAATATATATTCTTACAAATAGAAACACAAATAGATTTTTTAAAAAGATTTTAATGGCCTTCGGCCAAACAAATTACAATTTAAATAAAAATGGCGAACACAATGAAAATTTGAAATAACGACAATCACTAAAAGTTCGGGCAGAGCTTCCGCACTCTGGGACGACCGATGAGCAAATGGACGAGTGCCACCAGCACCCTTCCTTTTATAGCCCGTCGCGGTGTTGCTATTCTTGATATGAATTTTCTTCTAATACGGCCTCTCCTGACGGGGCTGCGTGCTCGAAGCCCTCAGCAGGAACTCGGGGATGGTCCAGCCCTCAGCAGGAACTCGGGGATGGTACAGCAACACCCTCGGCGTCCAACGGCTGTTCGGCGTCATCATCAGTCTCTGTGAAGATACACACATTCTAAGAAACATACTTATTTACATCGAGTATCAACAGCTGGTCTAAATTCATATAGTGCATAAAAGCGTCAGATTATGTACCAATTAGCCAAACAAGTCAACATAAGCAGTAACAAACGCTACTCACTAGCGTTTCAAATCACATAGGCTTTACACAGGTCTGTTTCCACGCAACCGAATACCCCGCACATACTCTAGTGCGCAAACAGGATTTATATCAGTCTCTAGTAGGTCACCCCAGATACCTAAGTATGGGCTGGATTTACACAGGTCTGTTGTCGGTTGCGCCACCGACTCACCCCAGAAACCACCAGTGTCAGGGTCAACCCATTACCCGGCGCACAGGATTTACACGGGTCTCTTCCACTGAACACTACCACAACACATAACGTAGCCAGAATCAACCAATATGGACTTGTTTAGTACATAGTTTAGTACATAATCTAGCTCAAGAATAGGGAGAAGACTAGTAGGTATATAAGCTAGCAAAGTAAACATAACAGCCATCGTACAACAAGTACCTTCAAAAAATGCAGCGCATGTTTCGGGTGTCCATTCACCCTTCCATAACACCATGTATGCAGCAGCTGCCTGACTAGTCTTTCCATAAGCTCCGGCCAACAACTTGACCTCATACCTATCGTTAGGGAGGAGCTTAGTAACTTTATAAGGACCTCTCATACCGCTATCCAATTTTCCGGTGCTTTGAGAGCTCTTAATCACATAGACTAAATCATTAACTTGAAACTTTTTAGGCGGTTTCCTATTTTTATTTACGTAAGAGTCTTGTTTGTCTTTGTTTTCGCGAATAAGTCCTTCTGCACGTTGCCGTCTTATTTCGCGAATTGCGTCGCGGTTGGGATTCGAACCTTCGCAAGTTATATCTTTAATCAAAGAGTTTATCAAAGGCGTAGTGGAATCAGTGCCAATAAGGAGATTTAATGATGAGTATTGAGTAGTCCTATGTTTAGTGACGTTTAAAACCAATTGCAGTTTCCATAATATTTTGGACCAATCATTTTCGTTATAATTTACTTCAACTCTTATCATGTTTAAAACTGTACGACAATAACGTTCAACTTGTCCGTTTTCTTGATGCATTTCAGGTGTAATAAAATGCACTTCGATTCCATAATTAGAAACCCAATCAATAAACTCATGGTTATCGAACATACGACTTCTATCGCACACTAGTCTTTTGAAAGTACCAAACAGTGAAATTATATTGGTCATTACGCGTTTCAACTCGCTACAATCTTGTCTTGGTAAGGCATAAAGTAAACAATACTTAGTAAACGCTTCAACTACGATGATTACATGTTTATGACCATCACTTTCTCTCAGTGGTCCAAGTACATCCGCGTGAATTGTATCAAATGGTACCGGAGCCTTTTCCCAAGAGGATATTGGTTGCAAAGGTGCGCGAGGAACTTGCTTATGTGAAATGCACACAACGCAGTGCGTGACGTATTTCCTGACAAATTGTCTAAGACCGGGGAACCAAAAGTGTCGCAGGATCAGATCAGTAGTTTTGTCTACACCAATGTGTTCATGCTCGTCATGGAAAACGCGTAATAAACTTAAGCGAAATGCCCTTGGTACGTAACATAAGAATCGCGCTTGCTCACCCGTGACGTCATACTTATAGTACAAGAGGTCATCACGTTTTACGTAACGCGTGTCATCTAATTTACCATTATCTAATTTCTCAAGTAACGTTAATGTTTCCTCGTCACCTGCCTGTGCCACTTGAGCCCAATTTTTTGGTTTTTGAACAACGTTAATAATATTGACCGGATTCCTACTCAAATAGTCTACGTGCGACATAAGTGCGCCTTTACGATAAACTATTCTAGCGAGAAATCAAAATCCTGCATGTACATCCACCATCTTGCAACTCTGGGTTGGAGATCCTTCTTACGTTGTGTCATTTTTAGTGCATTACAATCTGTGATTATTTTAAAAGATTTACCAATTAAATATTGCCTAAAATGTTGTGATGATTTTACTACCGCGAGGGTCTCTAACTCATAGCTGTGATATTTTGATTCCGCACCAGCGGTCAACTTGCTAAAATAAGCAACTACTCTCCTACGGCCGTCTTTGTGTACTTGCATAAGGATTCCGCCGTAACCAATAGCGCTGGCATCCGTATGCAGCTCAGTTGTTAATTCAGTATCGAATATAGCTAAAATTGGTTCATTGGTTAAGTAAGTAATGATATCTTGACGTGCATTTTCGTGTTCATTACTCCAATTAAAGATTACGCCTTTTCTAGTTAAGGCGGCGATTGGTGCAGTCTTAATCGCGTAATTAGGAATATATCTGCGGAAGTATCCCGCGAGGCCAAGAAATTGGCGGACCTGTTTGACATTACTTGGTCGCGGTGATTTAACCAATGCATCAATTTTATAGTTGCTCGGTCTAACCTGACCATCTTTTATAACCCTACCTAGGTATTCTATTTCATTGGTAAGAAAAGTACATTTCCTTAGATTGATTGAAAAACCTGCTTCAGTTAGCGTTTTTATAACCGAATCTAATAAAACGAGGTTTTCGTCAATCCCGTCTGTCATTATTAACACGTCATCAATGTATACCATGACCTTTCCAGCATCAATAAAGTGTTTAAGGGTTTTAGAGATAGTTTTCTGATAGAAAATCGGCGCGTTCACTAAACCATAAGGTACCTTGCAATATTCATACTGGGCTTCTGGTGTAACAAATGCGGTTTTATGAATGGACTCTTCAGCAACTCTAAGTTGATGGAAGCCGGAAACCATGTCTAGAGAGCTAAACCAGCGGGCATTACCTAACCTATCTATATAGTCGTTGATCAAGGGAAGTGGATGTCTAGTTTTGACAGTTATTCGATTCAGTGCACGGTAGTCCACGACCATTCTATCAGAACCATCCTTCTTTTTTACTAGTAGGATCGGACTAGCGTATTCTGAATCGGACTCGCGAATAATTCCTTTATCGAGCAAATCATTTACTATAGTGCGTACTTTTAATTTTTCGTCATGCGATAATTTGTAGGGTCTGTAGTACACGGGTACATCAGATGTTAACTTGATATGCATCTCACTATCTTTCACTGTTGTGGTCGCGGTACCACTTAAAAAGAATTCAGATTACTTGGTAAGAATCTCTAGTAATCGTTCCCTATAATTTCCAGAGACTGACGTATTAACTTGATCGGACAAAGAAATCGTGTTTACTTGCATAACATCGTTTACGGTCACGTCACTACGAACTATTCGTTGGCAATCACCGGTCCGAACATAGGTAATACCTTTCCTATTCAGTACGTCTGTACCGATAATAACGGGTACACTCAAGTTATGGCCACCTACAACACAAAAATCTATTTCTATTGTGATATCGCAAAACTCAACGGGTAATGTCACAAACGATTCCGATATAATTTCCGTACCACCTAAGCCGCGTAATAACTGATTAGTAGGCTTTAATTGACACGGGAAATGTTTAACAACATTTTTCGACATTAGTGAAACGCATGAACCACTATCAATTAGTACGTCTAATGGTATTCCCATTATGACAGCGGTAATCACATCACGATTTTTATAACTACCCGCAATTTCGCGACAAAAATTGACAACTTTATTATTTCGAGATTTTGTGCGTTCCTTAGCAAAACAAGTAGCCTCGGAATGACCTGCTTTTTTGCAGAATGTACACTTCAACGGATCGGTACGAGATGTCGTCGGTAACGCGACTGCTTTTTCGTCGTTATTACTCGAGTTTGTATTTGACCGTTTGTTACAATTAGCACTCTTATGACCGTGTTTATTGCACTGGAAACATTTTATTGATTTTAAATCTTTAGAATCATAATGACGTTTGCGGTTTGAGTTATTACTGTTGGAAGACTTATCAAATCGATTACCGTTAGAAAACACTTTCTTAATATGGCTGTTAGAAGGTTTAACAAAGCTCGATAAAAACTCCACTATTGAATCGGGTGATAATTTAGCGTTGGTAGCCATAGCGCGAATTTGTGGATCTGAAATTCCACGAATAATAATAGCAGTAAGCAGCTCATTACTTAGACCTTTAACTATGCGTAATCTTAAAAGCGATTTACGAGCGTACTCAGCGTAGGTGGAGTATTTATCGGACTCGGTCTGCATAACATCATAAAGAATGTTCGCGACATCGACAGAACGTGGGCATAACGCTTTTAGTTCCAATTTGAAATTGGACCACGTGCGATTATTGCTTGTCCATTGGCTAAGCCAGGTGCGAGATTCACCCTTTAGACAATGTCCGACGCGAGCAAGGCATTCTCTGTCGTCCCAACAATTTGAAATACGGGCTCTCTCTACTTCATCGCACCACGTGTCGAAGTCATGAACACTCGGATCAAAATCAGAGACAAAATAATGGTTAGATCTGACCTGAGCACAGCTGATAGCGGTCAAAAGACGCTCTGCAGCGTTCGTCACCACGTCTTCAGACTGCGTTGATCCCATGTTGCTAGTGTGTGGAGTCGGTGGCGGCGTCCCCATTTGCGCGGGCACGAGCTCGCACAGCGGTGTAGGCGTCCCAAGCTCCGAAGCGGCTGGTGTCGTGTTGGGCAGCTCGGCGGCGCGGCTAGGGCCAGCGCTGGTCGTTGCAATGGCTTGCGTCTCAACAGACGCACGGGGCTGGTCCTCCAACACGCGTAGCCTCCTCAGGATCTCTTCCATCGGATTGGGCGAAGGAGTTCGCCCGCGGCGTTTTCGTTTGCCGTGTTGATCGTTAGCAGGCATCACGCATACAAAAACTCCGCCCGAATATTAAATAGCTAAGCCACGTGGAAGAATACTAAGTATTTTTCTTTCTTTTTATAAAAACAGAAATGTAGGCCGTTCAGCGGCTTTTCAGCCTCCGAATCCCACTTCTGATCTTACAAATAGAAACACAAATAGATTTTTTAAAAAGATTTTAATGGCCTTCGGCCAAACAAATTACAATTTAAATAAAAATGGCGAACACAATGAAAATTTGAAATAACGACAATCACTAAAAGTTCGGGCAGAGCTTCCGCACTCTGTGACGACCGATGAGCAAATGGACGAGTGCCTTTTTTTTTTTTTTTTTTTTTTTTTTTGAATGGCATCTCGCAGTTCAACCTATGAGGTTGTCGTCTGCTTAACCGGACTATCCTGTGGGTGCCTTTAGAGTAAGGCCTCCAGCCAGGGCATAAAAACTTACAAACTAAACGACTGCACGCTAAGGGCACCCCCTGTGGGGTACGAACCTCGGCTTAGGGCGTCGCTGGGGGAGGACTGCATGGGGACAGGCTGGATCTGAATGGTATCATTATTTAGGGGCTGATTTAAAACTACTGGCACAGCATCGCGGGCTGGCTCGAGCGAGGGCCGGGGAGGGCATGGACCGGGACGTCGCGACGGACCTCGACGGCGAGGTCGGAAAGACGGCGGTTTGAGTCGGAACTTTTTAAGAGTGCTAGTCTCTTTGCTACTCTCCTGGAGGAGGGTGATAGCATCATCTGGAGTGACAAGGGTATGCCTAGGACGGCGTACTGTACTAATGCGCGAGGGTTCGTAACGGGCGGCCGCTGCGATCAGGGGATTACGGTGTTTAATGGCGTTATCGAAGAAACGCTTCGAAAGGCGTTTCATAAACTGAAGGACGGTGGGCATTCTAAGGTCTACGTGTAGACGGTCATTACGGACATAAAAAGGGGCTCCCGTGACTCTACGTAAGAACCGGTTCTGTAAAATTTGCATCCTATGGATGTACTTAGGCTTGGTGTGAGCGTACACGACGCAAGCGTACGTCATAATGGGGCGGATCACCGCGGTATAAAGGCGCAACTTGCACTTGAGTGACAACTTGCTTTTTGCCGAAATCATGAAATGAAGCCTACCCATAGCAAACGCAGCTCGGTCGCGAGCTGCTTTGATGTGCGCCGCGAAAGACAAGTGGTTGTCAAGTATGACTCCTAAGTACTTGGCTTGCTTCTCCCAAGGGATAGGCTTACCGTACATAGTGATCGGGCTGAGCGCGGGTGGCTTAATTTTACGCTGTTTAGAGTAAAGAACTGCCTGGCTCTTGTCGGGGTTCACCTCGATTCTCCATTTCCGGAACCAAGCGCCTAAGACGTTGGCTGAGGTTTGGAGGGTGCTATAGATAGCGTCGTGACTGCGGCCAGTGTAATAAATGGCCGTGTCGTCCGCGAACAGGGCTAACTGAGCCTTCTTGCTCTTGGGGATGTCACTGGTGAACAGAGTAAAGATAAGGGGAGAGACGACGGAGCCCTGAGGGACTCCGGCTCTAATGGGGTGGGGGGAAGACAGTGCCTTCCCGATGCGATAGCGGAAGGTGCGATCCGACAGAAAGTCTCGTAAGATGAGCACGAGACGGTCCGGCACTCCCAGTTTGTACAGCTTATATAATAAGCCGTTGTGCCAGACTTTGTCGAAAGCCTTTGCTATGTCGAAGTACAACACACCCGTCATCGCTCCACGCTGGAAGCCAGCGCTCAAGTGTTCTACGATGCGATGGGCCTGTTGAATGCAGGAGTGTCCGGTCCTGAAGCCGAACTGCTCGTTGGGGATGAGACTCTTAGCCTCGGCGAAGTCTTTGAGTCGCTTATAAATAAGTCTCTCGTAGATTTTGCCGAGTGCGTTCAGGAGACTGATAGGTCTGTAGCTTGAGGGCTCAGACTTGGGTTTGCCTGGCTTGGCGAAACCGATGACAGTGGCCTCTTTCCATATTTGGGGAAAGGCGTTGTTGCTCAGGGCGCCATTGAAGATGGCCGCCATTAACACGACGAGCTGAGCGGGGAGGAGTTTTAACATCCTATTGGTGATTCCGTCGGAGCCGGGTGCTTTCCGCGGTTGAAGCTTATTAATAATGTCTTGCACTTCGTCAGCTGTGACCGAAGGCAGAGGATCATCAGGGTCTTCTACGGGAGGGAGGGCGGCTTTACGTTCGACGAATGCGTTCACCTCATCGAGATGTCGCTTGTCTACTGGTTGAGAGCTGGGGGAGCACTGGGACTCCAGGCTGTCGGCTAGGCATTCGGCCTTCTCAGAGTCGTCGAATGCGACGCTCTTATCGGGTCGGATGAGGGGAGGCATCGAAGCCTCTTCGGTGGAGCGCAACTTGCGTTGGAGCTGCCAGAAGGCTAGGTGGGTAGGCTCGAGCTCGCTAAGCGTCTTGTCCCATTGATCTGAACGATGCTCACTAGTGCGCTTCTTTACAGCACGCTGTAAATAACGCATGTGAGCTTTGTTCGCGTCGCAGGGAAAGTTGCTGTAGGCACGGATGGCCGCGTTCTTCTCGGTTATCAGTTCACGTACGTCAGCGGGTAGAATCCAGCGTTGATCGCTCATTGCTGGAACTTCCCGTGAGCAATCCTTTAGTACGGATTGCACGTGTTCTGTAAACGAGTTGATGGCGGCCGTCGTGTCTGCGACTGAGACAATGTGGTCGGGGATGGCCTCCAGGTGAGGCGACGTGGTGGATTTCAGCTTTTCGCTGACTTTCCTCCAGTCGGTTATCACTTGGGTCGGCGGGGGCTGGCTGGGGTCAGAGGGACCCGAGCGGGGAACTAAGTGCATGAGCACTGGTCGATGGTCTGAGTTAAGCTCATGTAAAGTCTCGATGGAATGCAACTTAAGGTTGACATTCTTGAGTAGCGCTATGTCGAGAACGTCCGGACGTTGGTCGGGGTCGTGGGGATAGTGAGTGTGCTCCATAGGAGCGATGGGATCGAAGTTGAGGGACTCACCCAGGTTATACACGTGACGTCCTCTGGCAGAGGTCGTCGTGCTGTTCCAGGCGGGGTGTTTGGCGTTGAGGTCGCCCGCTATGATAACGGAGGCACTCAAGCCGAAGAGGACGGCAAGGTCTTTGGTGAACAGAGTGTGCTCCTCGGACGTGCCGCCGGGAGGGATGTACGCGGAGGCGATAGTGATCGATTGATGACCGGTCATGCCTAGTCGACAGACTGAAGTCTCGAGCAGAGACTCCATGGGAGGGGGATCTAAGGGGATGCAGTGCAGTTCCTTTCTATAGTAAATTAGAGTACCGCCCTTGTGGCATCGTGACCGATCGTTGCGAACTATGCGATAGTTGGCAATTCTCGGATCGCGGTGACTGGGCTTGAGGAAGGTCTCTTGTACGAGGAAGATATCAATTTGATGGTCGCGGAGGAAGGTGGCGATCTCATCACGCTGGCCTCTAATGCCATTGGCATTAAAGTACCCTAATTTAAGGGATCGGGGTTTGGTACACGTTAATCTCGTATTATCCATTGGAATTAAAGATTAATGCCGCTGAAGGCTTCGCCTAACTTGATTAGGGACTTGAGGATAATTTTAAGCTTATCACCGTCAGTGTTAGCCTCCCTGAGATCTGCCGCCATGCGGTCTGCTTCGGGGGTGACTAACTTTGCTAACGTTTCTAAAGTTACGTTAGGAGAGGAGACCGCGGCCGCGGGGCCTGGAGGCGCGGGACAGCCGGGCGCCGGTGCGCTCGCTTGGGCCACGGGAGTGGGGACAGGGGCATCTAATAGCCCGGGAATGGGGCTGGACTTTGCTTTGCCGAGTGCCGGGAAGGCTCTCTGGTGGTTCAGCGAGGTCCAGGGAGAGGGCCTCTGAGGGCTGAGTCTCTCCGGCATCTGTGCAGTTGGTAGCCTCACCGATGGGCTTTCTCTCTGCTGGCGGGCGTTTGCACGCTTCGCCAGTTTAGAGGAGGAGCCTTTGGGGGCTTTCGGGCAGCCGCGGTAGTTAGCCGGGTGGCCCGACTGGCCGCAAAGCACACAGCTCGGTGGCTCCGTGCATAGCGATTTATCTTTGGGACGGGGGCAGTCTGCCGTACCATGGTCGCCTAGACACTTTACGCATCTGTGCGGCGCATGGCAGTTGGCTTGGCTGTGTCCGTACAGCTGGCAGCGGTGGCACTGCCCTACTACGGTTGAGCGGTAAGGCTTCTCTATTGAGATGCCTGTGAGGGAGCATACCGACTTCACTTTGAAGATCGGGTGGTGTCCTTCTACTGGGTCACAGATGACCAGTACCATATCGTACTGGTCTCCACCTCTCGCCTTATGAAGGCGGTGGACGGCTGCGACCGGGATGTCCTGGCCTTGGAGGTCGTTTAGGAGGACGAGTGCCACCAGCACCCTTCCTTTTATAGCCCGTCGCGGTGTTGCTATTCTTGATATGAATTTTCTTCTAATAATATATATATATATATATTATATATATACATATATATTATATAATACAAACAATGGACCCTGCCGGTCCTGTGATCCCAATACCTTTTTCTTTAACATTTGTTTGAGTCTACCGCATTTATTTTTTGAATTTTTAACAGGTACATGTCTTTTAAGAAATATTTTATGTGCTTCCAATATTTAATTTAATTTTCATTTTTGTAACTTTAAAAATGTATCAAAAAATTAAAACTATCTCGCCCGAGCTAGTAACTGACACCACCAATCCTTCAAAAACGTGTGACTGTCCTTCTACCAAACATACTGTATACTGCATCCGGAGTTATTTTATCTTTCAGCAGAAAACTTACTACATATAGCTTCGAGTCAGTGGCAGCAACGCAACCGCAACTTTATTACAATGAGAATAAAGATCAGTGTCATTTTTACAGTGATGTATAATCAGACGTAAATGAGTGATAAAGGATGAAGGACTATCGCTCTGTTTCCATAGCTCGCTGGCTCCAGTCCGCTGACTACACGCTTTCTGAGCATACGTCTTACTAATTTTGTAATGCACCTTTCACCACGTGCACACGACGACGAAAAAAATGTCAAAATTTCTGAAAGTGTGGTCAAAATTCTCGGCTGTCAGTAAAAAGGGAGGTACTGTGTTTAACTTACGAATAGTAGACATGCCCGAAAATCTAACAGAAGATGTTTTGAATGTTTACATGAATTATTACTTTAAACAAGAGGCTACTTTTAAAGCAGCTGGTGAGTATATTTTGAATTAAATAAGTATTGTTCAAATAAAAAAGAAATAACAGATTTTTCACATGCAAAAAATAAGTAAATACTTTAATTTGAACCTGACCACACATAAGAATATACTTTTTTATGACGTGTAAACTGAATTTGAGAAATTTGAGGTTTCATGGCCTTTTGAAAGGAACATTTAAAGACTCGTTTCCAACTAATTATTCATTTTGTGCTGCATGCCCTGACACCTGCACATTTGATCTTATGAATGCATCGGCGAGCGGAGTTTGCATAGCTGAGTTTACATCAACACGCTAAAAAGACCATAAACATTTTTTTTTCGAAAGTTTTATAACTGTTGTCACAATTTTTTTACAGGAGTCCCGAAAAGCCGACAAGCATTGAATGACCTACGGGAGTCTACGTTAAAAGCCTTAAAGGAACAAGCATTACACACTGTGATTTGTTGTTCGGACGGTGGAAACGACCAAGCTAAGGATATCATTGCAGCATCCTCGATGATGTTAATAAAGGGGGGAGATCCGGAACCAGAGGTAAATTTTAACTGTAATCCGGACTTGTTGGTCTAGTGATCACAAGAACAACTGCTGAGCACGAGGAGGTCCGTGGTTCAATTTCCAAATCAAACAAAGTGTTTTTGGGGTTTTAGTTCAGGAATTTCTCGGTAGCAGCCACGGAGTCTAGATATGTGCCCAGTTGATGTCAATAGGGCCACAATGACATGGGACATAAACGTAACTTGTGAAATGTGGGTGTACTATTAGGTACTGTACCTCAACCTCCGAACGCTTACAACCCCAATCTTTTCAAAGTTAGAGTGAACAAGGCTTCTTCTGGGTAAGCTCGTACCATCGTATCGTCGACTTTGTCTATGCCATCTCTGCCCTAGATTAGAGTCAAGAGCAAACCCATCGAAAAAAAATAATTAAATAACTAACTCTTTGGGTATTATAGTGTTTGATAACTCGTTGGTAGAAATGAAAGTGGACTGTATAATAGGTATAGGCTGATGTATTGCCGATTAAATTTACAATATTAAACTGTCCCGGACAAACATGAAATAATTTAGAAAGGCGTTTGAGATTGTCGTCCGTCGCGGTGGTGTCTGAGGAAGCGAGTGTCCGCAGGCCGGCCGGCGCCGCCCGCAGCTCCCCTCGCTCGCCGATGACGTTGACGATGACGCGTAGGTCGGTCACGTCGCTTGCGCGTGTCGCCTGCGCGTGCCTACGGCGTGTTTATTGGGTGCGATTCCCAACAACAGGCATGATGTTATGTTGCCTGTCGCAGTCCACTGCTGCACATAGGCCTTTCCCAAAAAGCGTTACAACACCCGGTCCAACGCCTTGCCTGCCGATACGCTGTTTCCACTCCAAAGACTAGTTTGCCGGCCATTAGTCTTTAGATAAACATGACCAGCTCACTGCCAGTTCAGCTTGTTCAGCCCAAACCTTTGAACCTAGAAAGCTGAAATTTTGCACAGAGGTTCCCTTTATAATGTAGACAAGGAATAAGGAAGGATTTTTCGAAATTCTACTCCTAAGGGACCTAAATAGGGGATGAAAGTTTGTATGGAAAATCGTTATTTTTAAAGTTAGAAGGCTGAAATTTCATATACAAGCTTCTGGTTAGAAATAAATAAATACATATTTTAGCGTTTTCGAGAAATTACCCCCTAACAGGGTGAGATGGGGGTTCAAAGTTTTTATGCGGAATCCGTCATTTTTGAAGTAAGAAGAATGACATTAAATATTGAAGTTTCTGAGCAAAAATAAATGAACACGTATTTGGCCGTTTTTGGAAATTCGACCCCAAAAGGGAGAAAAGGGGTTATATTATTTATTTATTTATTTATATTTGGATCGCCAACAGAGGCTATACCATTACAAGCACTCTAACATATACATGGACAATACAAGTGTGCGCTTCCAATTATAGGCAACCACATCGTTTACTTATTATCAAGGCAGGTACAAAAAGTTTGATAAGTAAGCAATAATTAAAATTAATCAAAGTACAGTATACGAAAATCATAGAAATTAATGAATGAATTATTATTATAAAATAATTAATTAATTATGAATCAATATGAAAACAATATGAAAACAAAAGCAGTAAGGGTAAAAAATAATTTAAAAAAAAAACAAACAACAACAACAATACAAACCAATTCAAATAAAATAAAACACTTATCTAAAACAACAATCAAACAATAACCATAGCCATAGAGATCTCCAAAGACAAAACAAGACAAGAAAAAAAAGAACAAAAAAAAAAAAATTACATGGATACTATTACCTTTACATATTTTTTAAACATTAGTAAAACAAATATGTCTGCACAGCTTGAAATTTACTATTTGTGTTTCTCGATGGAATTGATAAACACGTATCAATGTTTTTGGAAATTCCACCCCTCAAACGATAACAGGGGTGGCAATTTTTTTATTTTTGTTTTGTAGTGTTAGTACTTTTGTATGGACAAATACGCTAAAAAAACATAAGTTCACACTTCTAGTGAATCTAGGTCATTTGTGCGAAGGACACTTGCGGGACGAAAATATATTGCGCATGGATACTTGCGCGAAAGACACTCACGCGACTGGACAGTGGACACTTGCGCGACTCAATGGCTTCATGGGTGTCGTTTTCGTGGTTTTAGCGGGTCGCTGGCAATGAAAATGAAAATACGAGATAGCGCCGAGGAAAATTTCCTGTTTTTGGTTCATTGATGTCGTTTTCGTGGTTTTCGGGGTCGCTGACCACATTGACGCCGAGGAAAACTTTCGACTTTTCTTTCACGGGTGTCGGTTTTGTGGACTTCAGGGTCGCCGATAACGAAAATGATGACCTCATTTTCTAAGTGCAAATAATAAAATTTAAAATACGCATTGTCTGAATATCCTCCCCTAGGCTATGTCTGGCATTGATTAAAGTGAGAACTGCGAAGCCGCGGGCAACAACTATTATCTATAACATTTAAATGACTATTTTCGACATTCTTTTGGGGGGTTAACGCATACGTGGGCAATTGCCGAACTCCACGCGGGCGAAGCCGCGGGCAGAAGTTAGTAATAAAATTAACATATCTCATTGCACTAAAAGGATCTATTTTCTAGAAATTGCAAAGTTACTCCAGCTACAAGATCACAAAACGTTATCTACAGACATCACAAATTCATTAATACAAATGCTTATTTTGAGTAAAGTTTTTGGTGCATTTTGCACGCTTCTTCCCGCATGTGCATATTTTTGTGACCTGTGCTGCATCCTGCTTGAAAACCTGGTTTATTTGCGGTTTTAATTCCAGTACAAGAATGAAACGAAAGAAGTCCAGAAGATGGTTGAAATTTCCAATGACCTGACAGCGTATTTCAATGAAGCGAAGGCATTTAATCTCGACCAGTACTATAGTGATAGAGGAGGTTTTGTCCGTCCTGAGTACAGGGGGCTTGGCATTGCGCAAGAGGTCCTCAAAGTCAGGTTAGTTTAAATACCTACTAAACATTATTTATATTCTAGTAGCTCGTAGGTGATGGATTTGTGCTCGGTTAGCGGCAATAGACAGCAGCGGTGGCCCAGTGGTGGTCCCAACTTGCGAGCAGTAAGCCGTGGGTTCCAACTCAGGCAGGCGCATTACTTTGTGTAATTAATTTCATCACCGCTGCCCTCAAAAATGGCGAAGGAAAACATCGTGAGGAAACCGGCATGTCCTAGAACTAAAAATTTGAAGTCATGTGACATCTAACAACCCGCACTGGGCCCACGTGGTGGATTACAGCCCACTCCGTCTCATAGAGAGGAGGCCTGTGTCCCAGCAGTGGGAACATTATAGGCTGATGATGATGTTCATGTAATAATTTTGTGTTGTCCTGTGCGAGACAAATAATTACATTGATGATGAATGGCAATAGTCTTGCCCTCTATTACATGAACATAACTGGCCAAGTGAGGGTGTACTATTAAGTACTCACCGCGGCCTAACCTTGCGGACTACAGGTGGAATGTTATGTTTTTTTTTTTTCTAGGCGAATGATGTGCAAAGAGTTCGGTATACCAATACACGGAGCGTGGATGACCTCATACGGTTCACAGAAAGCTGCTGAGCGCGATGGATGGGAGACTGTCTGCGAAATCCAGACAGAAGACTTAGGAAGAAAACACGGAGTGACCTTTGTTGACGATCCGCCGACTTTCAAGTTTATGATTGCGAGACTTAAATAATTAATAAGGCAAATATTTTGATTGAATTTGTTCTAACGAAACATCGGCGTTTGCGTGAAATTTAATTTAAGTGATTTTCTGCTACCATCAAATAAAATAGGCTATGATCAAAGTATATGAAGCTACTGGTTTATTTTTCCAAATAGTATTGTTTTGTAACGAGGTCTGACGCGAGTCTTCTGGCAGTGTCAGGCTCACTACACTGCGCTCCAAAACCCAAATGACTGATATTGCCAAATACCCGTTAAGCTGAACTGGAACTAAGCTAGCCACATCTGTCACAAACATGCCCAATGACCTGTGGGCCACTGTAGCCACTGTGTGGTGCCTTCGACGAATAGGGATGATGACTGGGTAAAGAAAACGAAATTCTATTTTGTCCGTCAATCAAGTAATACAAAAATATTAGATACATATTTTTTGTTTTATCAAGTTAACAAAAAAATACTTAGTTAAAACGCATTAAAGTTGGAGAGTGGGGGCTCACTACGTCACAACTAGGTATAAAATGTACTGAGCCGTGACGTCATGCGCCATTTCAACTCAAAATATCTCCGTAATATTACGATTGCGTGAAAAAAGAAAAAATACGTGTCAAATACTTTTTAATAATCTAGATAGACAAATAAAAAAAAATGAGTCACCATCCCTATTATAGTCAATATGGTCATAATATCGGGCCTTTCTCAAATCAAATCCTTATCATTAATAAAACGATCGTGTGGTCAGTGACCTACTAAAAATCTAAGCAAATCCTTAATTAGCAAAATTATACAAAATAGACCTACTAATTTTAACTTGTGTTAAAACTTGTGTTGTGTCATATTTTTTTTATCGATTCTATACAAAATTTTGTGGTATTTTTTTGTGTTTCTTTATTGATACTGGATCCGCCTGTGAGTCATGACACCCTGTATACTGACAGTTATACAAGGTGTTGTTTTGCATTCTCGTCAAATGTCAGGAGGTGGTCACAAAAGACATAAATAATAAATTAAAATTACGGTACGGTCTAGTTAATTATTAATAAACGCTGATTTTTTTGGTTGTTTAAGTTTGTCAATATTTCAGAATAACCCCCTTAACGTGGTTTAGGGAATAAGAAATTATCGAATCAACGTTTGAGATTGTTTGTATGTGTGTAAGCGAGGTTGTAGGGCGAGAACCAGACGATCCACGTTTAAAACACGGGTGGTTCACACTTACCGATTTTCGTAAATAAGAAAAAAAAAAAAAACCCTCCCTATTTTATTATTGATTCGGGACGAGAATCATTAGCATACTTACCTCCTTGAATTTGACGAGGATGCAAAACAACACCTTGTATACATGCAGTCATTGTAGAAAAATGGGTTGTGCGTTGTTTCATCGCTAATTGTTTAATCGAATTTTGTTTCACATAAATTGTTTCTCATATTATCATTTCATAGAATAATCAATACGCAGAATACTTACTTTGAAGAAATTTAAATCATCGATTTTTGTTTCAAATAAAATTTAATGTTAGAATATTCATATCATAGAATAACCAATCAAATATTATTCATCCACATATTGTTTGTTTCACATAAAACTTATTACGAAGAATAACATTTTAATCAAATGGGTGATCAAATCTTTAAAGAACAAGAAGAGTTATGGATATGACGGTATTTCAACAAACGTTTTAAAATTTGTCTGTGCTACTATAGCTAACCCTTTGAGCCACATTATTAACGCAAGTATATCCGCGGGAACATTCCCCGATAGTCTTAAAACCACAATAGTTAAACCACTCCATAAGAAGAACAATAAAGAAGACATGGCTAACTTTAGACCAATAGCTTTAATCCCCGTATTTTCCAAAATAATTGAAAAAGTAATTTATGAGTCATTTTATTCATTTCTGTCAAAATACAATATATTATGTGAGGAACAAAAAGGTTTTCGTAAAAATAAAAACATAAATATGGCCATATACGATCTAATATATAAAATAATGGTTAATGTGGATAAAAAAATACCAATTTGTGCAATTTTTACCGATATGACCAAAGCTTTTGATTACGTGAACCATGAAACGCTTTTGGTCAAACTTGATGCTTACGGTATACGAGGGAATGCGCTACGTCTTATAAAGTCTTATCTAAGTGGACGTGTTCAATATACTGAAATCTCGAAAATATGCGTCAAATCAAAACGTGAGGTCAAATATTTATCTGATCCTAGGGAAATTAAATATGGCGTTCCCCAGGGCAGCGTTCTAGGGCCATTATTATTCTTGCTGTATATAAATGATCTACCCCGACACATCCCATACCCCTGTGTATTATTTGCCGATGACAGTACGATCCTTATAGACTGCCTCAATAAAAAACTTTATGAAGATGAAATAAATAATTCTCTAAAATTAATAATAAAGTGGCTCAACGATAATAATCTTATTATAAACCTCAAAAAAACCAATATAATGCATTTCTATCAAAAAATTCTTCCTTCAAACCTAAAAATTAATTATAAAGGACAAACAATTGATAGCGTTACCATGGCTAAATTTTTGGGTATATTGATTGACAGTCAATTGACTTGGAAACCGCAGGCTGAAGAAGTTTGCAAAAGATTAAGCACGTCTGCGTATGCTCTTTACAATCTGTCCAAGAAAGTTAACGTTGATACATTAATGGTTGCATATCACGGTTTGGTAGTCTCTGTTCTCAGGTTTGGTGTAGTATTCTGGGGTAATTGTTCCGAAAGAGAGTCTATATTTAAAGCCCAAAAACGGTGCATAAGATCCATTTTTAATCTCAAGGTTACAGATAGTTGCATTCCTTTTTTCAAGAAACACAAAATACTAACTTTTCCTTGTATATACATTCTTGAAGTAGCTATATTCGTTAAAACTAACAAGCATCTATTTCCAACATTAAATGATACGAGGACGCGAACTACTGCCATGAGATCAAAATATCAGAGCCTTTTGTGTACTGGTAGATTTAACACTGCTTTGCTTAAAAAAAACATTATTGGTATGGCACCTATTATATTTAACAAACTGCCAAGTTGTATTAAGGATCAGCCCTTAATAAAATTCAAGAAACTCTTGTCGTCGTTGCTGACAGAGAAATGTTATTACTCGGTTACCGATTTTATAAATGATGAATTGTAATATTTGCTTCACTTTATCTCACTTATTATGTAAATAATTTTATATATAGTTAGCTGATCCATGATCTCATTTTGAATTTAAGTACCTAGTCTCTAAGTTATCTGTAAGCTAAACACTATATTTTTGTATGCCAACAGGCAGAATGTACTGGGAATATTATCTGAAACTAACACCATTATTGTAACACCTGCATTCTATACAAATAAAGAATTATTATTATTATTTTCCGGAAAGTGTTGTTCTTCTCAGCTCTTAGACTGGATTTTTTCTACATTTACGGGCCGAAACCAAAGCAAATGTAGTGTGTGGTGTGTAAATAGTGTTTAAGTGTTGTGTTGAGGTCCTATTTCGTTCTCTTCTATCTGCATGAACTTTCTAACAATCCTACATGTGTTTAAAATCGCAGCTTTTTGCAGTGTTATGTAGAGGGTTTGTCTAAGATCTAATAATTTTAAGCTATGGAGGAGATGATTTGGGATTACCCCTGTTGTGGAAAGGACAATTGGGACTACATATACTTTTTCTTGTCGCCAAATTCTAGTAACTTCTTCTTTGAGTTCTGCGTATTTACTTATTTTTTCAGTGATTGTTTTCTGTATGTTGTGTGTGTTGGGGACTGCGATGTCTATCAGGTATGTAACTTTATTTATTTTGTCCTGTAGGATTACATCTGGTCTATTGTAGTGGATCGTCCTATCCGTGAGAATAGCACGATCGTAATAGAGCTTATGTGTTGTGTTTTCTAGGCTAATTTCTGGTTTATAATTGTAGTAAGGAGTGTTGCTATTTTGAATGAGTGAGTGTTTGAGTGCTAGTTTTTGGTGGATGACATTGGCCACCTGATTGTGCCTGTGAGTGTAGTCGGTTTGCGTGAGAGTTGTGCATGCTCCTGTTATGTGCTGGATGGTTTCTGGTTGGTTGTGACATTTGCGACATTTATCATTGGTTACTGTAGGATCTTTAATTATGTATTTTCTGTAGTTTTTTGTGTTGATGATCTGATCTTGAATAGCTATTATAAAACCTTCAGTTTCCGGGAATAAGTTGCCTATTTTGAGCCACTTATTTGACGCTAATTTATTTATGTGAGATTGCTCTAAATCGTGAGGGTGCCGACCATGGAGTACTTTCCTCTTCCATTCTTCCATTTTATGTTGCTGCGGGTCATCAATGGTAGTATTTTGTGCTTCTGGCTGATTGCTTAGATTAAGTGGTGTGTAGTTGAGATCGTTTGTTACTACTGCTTTATGTATACTGCTAGTTCGAGATTTTGTGTGAAAAAATGTTTTTAAATGATTTACTTGTTTTCGCCAAAGATGCTGGATGTCTATTAGGCCTCTCCCTCCTTGTTGCCGTTTAATTGTTAGTCTTTCTATGGCAGATTTAGGGTGTAAGTTGTTGTGTTTCGTTAGTGTTGTTCGTGTCGTTCGTTCTAATTGTTCTGTGTCTGTTTTGGACCATTTTATAACTCCGAATGAGTACGTTAATACAGGGATGGCGAAGGTATTTAAAGCTTTAATTAGATGTTTACCTGAAAGTTGGGTTTTACAAACGGCACTGAGTCTTCTTTTGTATTCTGTTGTTAATGTATTTTTAATCCTAACATGATCGAGGCCTTTTAGTTGCGCATATCCTAAGTATTTATACATGTCAGTCGGATCCATTGCTGTTATAATGTCTGTCTCATTCACTGCATAGTCGCCAGGCCGCACCTTGCCCCTCACAATATGTAATGTTTTACATTTATCCAACCCAAATTTCATGTTGATATCGTTACTAAATTCTGTTGTAATATCTACTAAGTTCTTCATATCTTTTTCGGTTTTAGCGTATAGTTTGATGTCGTCCATATATATAAGGTGCGATATTGTTGTTTCATCTGTCATGTGTTTGAGGCAGTATCCGGCCCCGCAGCGCCGCAGTAAATGTGACAGAGGATTGAGGGCCAGACAGAACCACAGAGGGCTCAGGGAGTCACCTTGGTAGATGCCTTTTTTAATTGATATTTGTCGCGTTATGATATTATTTTGGTTACAATTTATCTGTAGTGTTGTTCTCCATTGTAACATTATACGGCGCATGAAATCAATTATTTTTGGGTTAATTCTATAAATCTCTAATATTTGTATCAACCAAGAATGAGGAACACTGTCAAAAGCTTTTTTATAATCGATATAAGTACAATGAAGGTTTCTGTTTTTTGAAGTGGCGTGTTTATGTATAGTAGAATCAATAATCAGCTGTTCTTTGCATCCCATGTGGCCCTGCCTGCATCCCTTCTGTTCCTCTGCTATTATGTTATGGTGTTCGATGTGTGAGCTAATCTTCTTTGTAATTACAGATGTCAATATTTTGTAAATTGTGGGTAGGCATGTAATTGGTCGGTATTGGGAAGGCTGAGGTGAATTTTTAGTTTTGGGTAGCATGTAAGTAATTCCTGTTGCAATAAATTCGGGTGTGTTCTGTTGTCCTAATATAATATCTGTCAAATTTTTTGCAATAGATTTGTGTAGTGAGGTTAATTTTTTGTACCAAAAATTGTGTATTTTGTCGATACCAGGTGATTTCCAGTTATGTAATCTGACTGTTATGTGTGAAATGTCAGTCTCGGTTACCTCTAAAAATTCCATTTCGTCAATAGCTCTCCATTTTGCTTCTTCTTCCGCTATCCACGATGCTTTGTCGTTATGTTGTACTTGCTCTTCCCAAAGGCTAGCCCAATATGCTTCTACTTGTTCTTTTGTTGGTAGGTTCGGTGTGTTTGTGTTATTTTCATCTGTTGTGTCTGTTTGTGGTTTTTGTAAGTTTCTATAGAACATTTTTTCATTTGTGGCAAATGTGGCGTTATCGCTTTTTCGATTTTGTGCTTTTTTATATCTTTTGAGCCTATGAACTTTAAGTGCTAGTTTTTGTTTTAAGGTGTCTAAAAATTCTTCAGGTTTTCTGTTACTTTTTTCATGCCTGGTGTGCATGGAATTGTTTTTAAATATGACCTCAACTCTGTTTACTAGTTTATTAGATCTGCTACCATTGATATATTGAGTGAGTCTACCAATGTCTGCCCTTAATTTTTCAATATCTTTTTCTAGTCTCTGTTGCCATGCTGGTGTTATATTCTGTCTTTTTCTTGGGGTTCCTGTGTAATCTGTGATTTTAAAGTTTAGTTCTTCAGATATAACTACGGCTGTGCAATATATAAGTAAGTGTATGTCTATAAGTTGTGTGTCATCAGATATAAATTGTGTAAGTATACTCTCGTTGAATAAATTAACTAGACGAAATAAGTTAGGTGTGTATTTAAGTTTAGGTAACCTTGGTCGAGCCGCTGGGTCCATCCCAGAGTATTGTGTAATTGTTGATCTAAATTTGTCATTAATTTCTTGAATATATGTATCTGTTGTTAAGCATTGATCTGGGACGACTGTGGTCTCAATATCATTTTCTAGCGTTAGGGTAATAGATTCGGTTTGTGTGGATGAGTGCGATGTTTGTGTGTTGGCTTGTGATTGGTTGTACGGTTGAGATTGGGTATAAATAAGTTGTGATTGACTAAGCGATTGTGTTTGTTCTTGATGAGTAATTTCGTTTAAGTTTTGTGTTATGTTGTTAGCATCTGTATAATTAATTGTTTCTTCGTGTATTAATTGTGTTCGTACTTCTTCTTTTAATTGATCTATAACTTCTCGAGATAGAAGTTTATTCCTAACTATGATTCTTCTTTGGTCTGAGATTCTTTGTTCTGAAACCGTAATTTCAGGATATTGTCGGGAGAAAAGTGTATGTAATTGTTGTCTATATGTTGTCATATCGGTCTCTAATTTAGTTATGTATAGGTAAGTTCGCATGATAAATAGATTTACTTCTTTACTCCATTTCATGCGAACTCTTGCTTTTCCAGCCTTGGTGGACGCGGGCAAAAAGGTAGATACCCCCCGCGCAGCAGTCAAGGTCGGAGTAGATGGGACTGTATTTAAACTAATAATGGGGGGTGATGAACGTGTAGGTGACGATGATATTGATGGTGATTCTGGCCTTGAAGGCGTGTATGACACTGTGCTTGGACTATACGGTTCTACAGGGGTGTCTGTCCTGTCCGTCAGTCTGTCACCATCGTCAGTGATTTCGGCTGTAGTATCTTTGTCGGTGGGAGCCCGCCTGTTCAACTCCTCACCGCTGACGGTTCGCATGCTGAAACACCCAGCGTCAGCTCCAGGTGTGCCCCGGCGATCGCCCCCGGGCAGCGGTCCTATACGTTTTTTCTTTGAACGAGTCTCCATTTTTTTTTATGGGTTTCCAGAGCCACGTTAGCCACGCCAGTAATTTCTCATTCGTGTGTCCGCCCCCCACGTGATTAGATGGTCAATCAGGACGTGTGGTTGTTTAGGGGGCTTATTATTATTATTATTATTATTATTATTATTATTAATCGACTGACAGTTTCTAAAATTCACACCTTTGAAAAATACATACCCTCCTACAAAATTACAACACCGGGTTCACAAAAATAATGCGGGTAAATTATTGTCAAGCAGGAAAACAATCTTGTTATTCTCACTAATGGTGTCCATGCCTGTTGCATGCAGCATGCAGCAAGCATGCAACTTGCAGCTTGCATGCAAGCAACCATGCAACTAAACTTGCAGCATGCATGCAAGCAACCATGCAACTTGCAGCATGCATGCAAGCAACCATGCAACTTGCAGCATGCATGTAACATGCAACAGGCAAGGTTTCTGTCACGGCTCCGGCGCTGCGGGGCTCCGGCGGCCCCACGCAAGTTTATCGTCGCAGATGGTATTAACGCTCACCACCGCAGCTTCGGCTTGCTGGCCGGCAAGCCGGCCAGCCTCAGCCGCGACGGCGATCTTTAGAAACCACCTGCTCCTCAACTCGCGGGCCGCCTCATCCCTCCGCGCCTACGCGGGCTTAAATTATACTCTAGGGGTAGGGCAAGCAAGACTACGTGGAGTCTGTTTTGCAGCCATTCGTTTGTGTCACTAACTTTTGTAGTACAACATATTGACTTTTAAAGACAATATTTTAATTTAAGGTTATTAATTTCGTTGAAATAAAATACCATGGAAACATACATCGAACAAACAATATTCGTTGAAAAATAATTCTGCTGTTTGATAAGTTGGTCAAATAATAAAATGTGATTGTAAAATTCTTTGAAATGTGTTTCTGTAAAATATTTTTCATTCAAGTAAATAGTAGTCGAAACAAAAATATTTGAAATAAAAATACGGGGACTAAATATTATGTGAAACATTTTCTAGGAAACGAAATTCTGTCAAATTTCTGTCTGCGAAACAAGGTGACACCAGAAAAATGATATAGTTCCAAAATTAAACCTTAGTTATTTGTAATAAAATATAATTTAATTAAAAACTAACTTTTAAATAACCACTTCGTTCATAATGAATAAAGTCAACATTAAGATAATGGTATCCTTGTAACCATAAATTTACAAGAAGGTGGTCCATTTTCGAAGGTTACGCCATATTTTTTTCCATACTCATCATACTGGATCTCGCAGACAGTCTTCCATCCATCGCGCTCAGCAGCCTTCTGTGTTCCATATGACGTCATCCATGCGCCATGTACTGCTACTCCGTTTTCTTTACAAATCATCCTCCTGAAATAATAAGATATTGTTGAAAGTCATCATTTCGTGATCCACCGTTGCTTAAGCAGTGTATGCTGAAAAGCTCTAAGCGCTTGGCCTGGAAATCCTTAGCTCACTTAGAAATCTCTGAAACGACTACCAATCTGCTTGTGTAGTGAGATAACCTAATCCTAACTTCATAACTATATGTATATCCATACTAATATTAAAATGCGAAAGTAACTCTCTTTGTTTGTTACCTTTTCACCACTAAACGGCTGATCGGAATGTAATAAAATTTGGCAAGGAGATAGATTATATCCTGGGGAAGGACATAGGCTATCTTTTTTTTCTGACAAAAATATTGTAAAATTTTCACGCGGATCCTAATCCTAACTTCCTAACTTATTATATTATAAATGCGAAAGTAAGTTTGTTTGTTACCTTTTCACGACTAAACGGCTGATCGGATTTAATGAAATTTGGCAAGAAGATAGATTTCAACCTGAGGAAGGACATAGGCTATATATCATCACGCTGCGAGCGATAGGAGGGGAGCAGCAATATTAAATGTTGCGTAAACGGGGAAAACGTGACGCAGACGAAGTTAACCGGGACAGCCAGTATTATTATAAATGCGAAAATGTTTGTTACCTTTTCACGCCTACACCACTGAACCGATCATTCTGAAATTTTGCATTGTCAAATTTTGTCAGGTGTAAAAAAACGGACTTAGAGTTCATTTCATCCCGAAACCAAGTACCTAATATTCCCGAGGAAAACAACAATAGTTCTAAACAATTTAGTTATAGATGGCGCCACGTGTCCGAGCCGTTGTCAAATTCTAAATTAACGTGAGCGAAGCCGAAGGCAAAAACTAGTGAGTCATAATGATGAATTTAGTAAGACATTTACTAAATTAAGGACGAATTAAGGACGAAAGGACTACAAGAGGCCTCATCATAGACGGTTGCCAAAATGAGCTAACTCACATTCTTATTAATGCATAAATATGTCAAAGTTAACTGACATTCTATTGGTATTTTTTGTAAGATTATAATTTCGGGTCAAATAGTTGATAAACCATTTTTTTTTCACCTTCTCAATGTCGTTTTTTTGTCGTTTTCATTGAAATCCGTCCTGTACACATCCAAAACGCTTGTAATCAAAATGCTTATTATAAATCGGCGTTAACTATCCAATTCATAACAATTACTTCGCAAAATGGGAGTTGATGTGGGTTGGCACATTTTGCCAGAAGTACGCTCAGGATCGGTGTCTATGAGGATGATGTGATAACTAGCTAGAAGAAGATCTAGTTGGTTTCTGATACTGACCTGACTTTAAACAACGCCTGCGCAATACCGAGTCCCCTATAATCAGGGTGCACAAACACTCCTCGGTCAATGAAGTGTCGCTCCACATTGAATTCCTTAATGCTGTCGTATGTAGCCAACATACCACCATATACTTCAAACAATTTTTTTAATGCTTCTGTTTTAGGTTTTAACTGAAAATGTAAAAGAATATTCTGATACATTTATTTTTAGTAAGGCTGAGCATTAGCACATTGTAAAGAACTAGTCTAGTATTTTAGAAGGGATGAAAAAGTGAACTAAGACACCTTTTTCTTTCCAGGATTAAAATAAATGTTTATCGCACAAGGCCCTATTGAATTAGCTAGAGAATCTTCGTGGACGTGATTAGTACATAGATGTCGATACTTATCACGATATCGATAGCAGATGGGTACATAGATATTAAATGTATTACGATATCGAGACCTGATGGGTACATAGATATCGATACTCATCATTATATCGATGGCAGATGGGCATATGGATATCGATACTCGTCAAGATACCGATACTCATTATTATATCGATGGCAGATGGGTACATAGATATCGATACTCGTCACCATATCGATACCTGATGGGTACTTACATAAATATCGATACTCGTCACCATATCGATGCCTGATGGGTACATAGGGTACTCCCTTACTTCTCCTAAAATTGTTTGTCCGAAAATCATTATCCATAACACGTTTCCTATAAACTTCAGTAACCATAATGTTCAAAATCCCGAAATTTTGTTTAACATAATTATCTTTACTTCTTAAAGTATTCTGTCATAATATCGAGTACTATAATTATTGAATCTCCTAATTTTACAAGACCTAAAGTCATATGTCCTAAGTATTGTGAAAAATAATGTGTATTATTCCGAATGTTCATCTATATATATAAAAATGAATCCCTATTTCCTTGGTCACGGCATCACGCGTGAACGGCTGGACCGATTTCGATAATTCTTTTTTTGTTTTGTTTGTTATTGTCAGGAGAAGGTTCTTAGGTAGGTAGTAAGTAGGTAGGTAGGTAGGTAGTAGGTAGGTAGGTAGGTAGGTAGTAGGTAGGTAGGTAGTAGGTAGGTAGGTAGTAGGTAGGTAGGTAGGTAGGTAGTAGGTAGGTAGGTAGTAGGTAGTTGGTAGGTAGGTAGTAGGTAGGTAGGTAGGTAGTAAATAGGTAGTAGGTAGGTAGGAGGTAGGTAAGTAGTGGGTAGGAACAAGTGCATTGCAACGCATGCCGGGATCAGCTAGTTTATAATATTTTTTTAGTCCTAAAACATATGCTAAAAATTAGGTTTTAGTGACAGTAACCAATCGCTGTAAATCCGACTCCACGCAGTCTTGTCTGCCCTACCCCTAGAGTGTAATTTAAAATCGCGTAGGCGCGGAGGGGCGAGGCGGCCCGCGAGTTGAGGAGCAAGTGGTTGTAACACTCGCCGCCGCGGCTGAGGCTGGCCGGCTGAGCCGGCCAGCAAGCCGAAGCTGCGGTGGTGAGCGTTAAACCCATCTGCGACGATAAACTCGCGTGGGACCGCCGGAGCGCCGCAGCGCCGGAGCCGTGACAGAAACCATGCCTGCTGCATGTTGCATGCTTGCATGATTGCTTGCATGCTGCATGCTGCTTGCTGCGTGCTTGCTTGCATGCTGCATGCTGCGTGCTTGCTTGCATGCTGCATGCTGCGTGCTTGCTTGCATGCTGCATGCTTGCTTACTTTACAAAAACCACATGTTCACAATCAACTGCTTTATTGAGTACATGTATAATATATATATTTATGTATAATATTTATTTTTAATTAAATTTGTTCTAAGAATATTATTATTTTAAATAAACATTATGTAATTTGAATTTAGGACTTATAACTTTTATAGAAAACATTTTTATGTCTTTTGTATATTATTGATTGTAATATTTATGACAAACGGATTTAGGACATATTATATTTAGGGATTTCAATTTTATGGCATGTGATATTATGTAATGTTAAGTTCGGGTGAATTATCATTCGGACAAATGATGATTAGGACAAAAAAAGTTATGGCACTAAATTATGGATAAAAAAGTTAGGTGACACAATAGAGAACCGTACATAGATATCGAAACTCATCATTATATCGACGGCAGATGTGTAAGTAAATAGCGATACTCATCACAATATTGATACCTAATGGGTACATAGATATCGAAATTCATCTCTACATCTATACCAGTTGGGTGAATAGATATATCGAAACTCATCATGATTTCAAAAGCTGATGGGTACATCACGTGTGCGGAGTTTACTTCACTAATTCAATTGACCTTGTATGTTTATCTTAAGCACAGCTAATAACAGCCCCGTTTATAGATCTTTTATCTAGTGGTTTATTGTGTAGATTGATAACGTCTTTCTGCCCCATTTCGGCATTTTGACTTTGGTTTATTTTATTTTTACCTGTTTTTGCTTCACCTCCTCTGGTGTACCTAATATCATTATAGATGCTCCAATGATGTCTTGAATTTCGTCATGTTCGTTGTCTAAACAACAAATAACTGTATGTGTTGCGTCATCATCTCTCCTTTTTAGTACATTCTGTCTTAATTCTTCCATTGCTTCAGCACTCTTTGGTATGCCTTAAACAAAACCTTTTTCTTTACACTGCTTAAATGCAAGGTGTTGTTTTGCATCCTCGTCAAAATTTAGGAGGTTATCACAAAATACATGAATAATCAATTAAAAATACGGTACTTAGTTAATTATTATTAAACGCTGATTTTTTTGGTTGTTTAAGTTTGTCAGTATTTCAGATCAACACCGTTATAGGTAGTTCTTTATAGGTTGCCATAAATAAATTTTATCACACCAAATATTGACTTTGAATATTGGTTTTTAGCTATTGGTTGTTAGAACATCACGAATATTGTTTATCTATGTTTTGTTTTGACACAACGTACTAGTTGAGTTTTGTTTTAAAGGCAATTGGCGCAGTGGCTGAGCGACAAGTTGCTACGCTGCGAGTTACGGCCGTTACGGGTTCAGTCCCCGCACGGAACAAAACAAATATTTTGTATGATATACAGGTAGTGGTTCTGGCTACATAATTTAAATGTTTGTTAACGCACAAACGATACAGGAGAAACTTCAAGTGAGGGGGAAAGTTTTTTAAAAAAAAGTTGAAAATAAAGACTGACCTGAAGCTCTAAATGTCGACTCTTCTTTTGCAAAGCAACTCATATACTGTTCCAAAAAATCTCCATAGCGTTCTTTTGGCAAATCTACTATACGAAAATATAAAACGGCACCACTACTATTTGTCGACGAGAATTTAAACCAAAGTCTGGGTGAATTAGACATTTTATTAAAACTTATTGAATTAGCATTTGTCACACGACTATCCTCTTTAGTTTTATGTATCACACTAAACATTACAAAACCGATATCATTGTTGGTAAATACTTTTTTTTCAACAGATAATATTTAATTTTATGTCCTAAGTAATAAAAGTCATATTCCTGTAAACAAACTTTTATTTGTAGATTAATACGTATCAATTAGCTGACTGACTATCTTATCATAATGCTCACTGTGTAGGACTGCTGTACACATATTTAGGTAGTGTACAGTCTACTACAGCTTGTTTTCCAAATTAGGATTTTTTACTATTTTAATTACTCTTTGAAAGAAATAAACAGTACTATCGTCAGACATTATAATTATTATAAGTTATAATATTGGTTCTTGGTAAAATTCCTTTATAAGCTTTTTTGAAGCAAAGCTACGACATTTAATGATTATAATTTAAATAATAGTTTATTCCTTTTTATACTTTGCATTTTTTTTTAAACCAAACAATGTCTTCGTTCATAATTCACAATATGAGCTCTGTTTACTCGAAACAGTTACTCACAGTGCCATCTACTCGTACCACCAGTTGAAAAACAAAACTGGTCTATATGCAATGTACATGGTCACTGTTCCTTCATCTCAAGAGTGCGAAATAATCCAAATGAAAGGAACGTAGTTTCTTTGCACATACTATGTTGTCAAAAAAAAAAACGCTTAAAATGTTTCGACTTCCTTTATAATAAACTAAGTTGATTCAAGGTTACGTTGTCATGGTGCATACAACAGCCATTTAAATAAAATTAAGATAAAGATATCCTGGCAACCATAAATTTACTAGAAGGGGGTCCGTTTTGGAAAGAGACGACATATTTTTTTTCTAATTCTTCCATCTGGATCTCGCAGGTGGTCTCCCATCCATCGCGCTCAGCAGCTTTCTGTGTTCCATATGACGTCATCCACGATCCATGTATTGGTACTCCGTTATCTTTACAAATCAACCGCCTGAAAAGAATATTTTTTTTAGAAACTGCTTTATAAGATCAACAATGATATTATTCAGTTTTCGATCTGAGACGCCTAACAGTGATTCTGTGTTAATTCGTAATGATTGTAGAGCCTCAAAAAGGGTGTAAAACACGTCTTAACGAAGCCGAAAGGCACTGGTTCTCCCTGTCATTGCGATTAATTTTTTGTTTTACACCATACCTGGGAACCTTATAGTTACGGAGATATTAGGGGTCAAAGTTCCAACTTTTTGACAAGTATTTTTTTAAATACAAGTTTTTAATGTAAGATTTTTACTTTAAACACCTCCACGACCCCCGTACTATTCAATCCGTCCATCAGCACAATGTTTTCAGTGCGTTACATTGAGTTCTACCACAAAACATGATTTTACACCCCCCAAAAAAAAGTCGTTTCCCAGCAATAATTTTTGCGTAAAGTTACTTAGTTTCATGTACAGAATGCTTGGTTGACGGCTTCGTGATGAGGTGATTTACACGGTGTATACGGCAAGAAAGGAGGTGACTCATGAGATGACAAGCAAAAGAGAAGTATGGAAGAAGAAGACATGCTGCGCCGACCCCAAATAAATTGGGACAAGGTCAAGAGAATGATGATGATGTAGAGCCTCATAAACTCAATAACTTGTGGCCGTTTTGAACAACAAAGAATGAGGCACACCTAGATGAAGGCACAGAACTAAATATGACTGCATTAAAGGAATGTTACGTCTCGGCGCTGAGTGAAGCATTGAGCGCATTAAGGCATTCAGTTACTTTAGTATTGGAGAAACTGGTCATAATAATCCTTTCCCCGTAAGACGGTACGTGTAACATTAGATGAACCGTACCTTTTCAATCTTAAACGTTACCCTGATTTAAAATCATGACTGAATATTTAAGCTGCACCCTGAATACCATAGTCGTAAAATACGAAATCAATTATAACTGCAGTAAATGTATTTATTGAAAATACGGTTTACCTAACGTAACCCTCACCATCCAACGGCGACAGAACTATAAATATGTACATTCCTATCCTATTATTTTTTGCGACTACAGCGAATGTCGACGATTTCTTTTCTTTCGCATATCACCGTTAACTTTGATGCGACGAAATATTGGTATAGTTACCGACCTGACTCTAAACAACTCCTGCGCAATACCAAATCCTCTGTAATCAGGATGCACAAAGACGCCCCGATCAGTGAAGAGTTTCTCCAGATTGAGTTCCTTAATGTCGTCGTACGCAGAGAACATACCACCAAGTATTTCATACCGTTTTTTTAATGCTTCTGTTTTTGGATGTAACTGCAACAAGTTTAAAAACAATGGCTGAGAAACAACATAAACAAGATAAACTAAAAAAAAAACCCTCAAAATCTGTTACCACTTTCCACTTTTAGAAAATTATATTAGAAAAACCGGCCAAGTGGGAGTCGGACTCGCGCACGAAAGTTTCCGTACCATTATATAAAAACGAGCAAAAAAATCACTTTTTCGTATGGGAGCCCCCTTAAATATTTATTTTATACAGTTTTTAGTATTTCTTGTTATAGCATGTTATAGCAAAAGAAATACATAATCTGTAGAAATTTCAACTGGCTACCTATCACGGTTCATGAGATACAGCCTGGTGACAGACGGACGGACGGACAGACAGCGAAGTGTCAGTAATAGGGGCCCGTTTGACCCTTTGGGTACAAACCCTAGTATCCGTTTTTTTATATCAGATATGAAAATAATCAGCGTCATCATATCACCTGAAAGATTTTAATAGGACTGCTAGGTTGCCATGGGATTGGGCGGGCCATGTCTGTAGAATGCATCTGGATCGAGCGTTTGAGAAAGAATGACTAGAGAAAACCGCGCAGAGAGAAGAGTAGGAGATTTTCAACCTAGTCCTATTGACTTTGCCAACCAGAAGGACAATATAGGTGAAAAATATACTATTTCAAAAACATGTAATCCGATTTTTTCATGTTTACCTTTTTCTGTATCACCTCCTCTGGTGTCCCAAACATCATCATAGATGCTCCAATGATGTCTTTAATTTCGTCATTTTCGTTGTCTATGCAACAAATAACTGTGTGTGTTGCTTCGTCATCTCTCCTTTTTAATACAGCTTGTTTGAGTTCTGCCAAAGCTTCAGCACTTTTTGGTACTCCTAAAGTAATAAAATTTTCAAAATATTCAATAAATATACATTTATTAAATTTTCTTAAAACTAACAAATACATTTTGTATTTGTTTGTTTTAAGAAATCCGAACCTATTCTCGATACGCATACCTGTCTAAGCAATCATTAGGTATTTTTTCATCAAAACTTATTTAATTGGTCAATGCGTGGTCCATATTTTATTGAATTTTTAACTTGAAATTTGCTAGTGGCAAATAGCACTCTACACAAGAGATTGTGATAAGGACTACTTTATGTTAAAATTGACAAGTTAACTTAAAAATATTGACCTACCTGCAGCTTTGAATGTAGACTCTTCTTTCGCAAAGCAATTCATATACTGTTCTAAGAAATCTCCATAGCGATCTTTTGGCAAATCTACTATACGTAAATTAAAAACAGCACCATTTCTATTTGAGGCTGAGAATTTAGACCATACTCTGGGGGAATTAGACATTTTATTAAACTTATTAAATACCTAAACGGCACACTAGTATCCGCTATTGCTTCAAATATCGTACTAAACATTACAAAACCGTTATCACAGTTATATTTGTTTTCGAAAATCAAATATAATTAAGTCAACAGATAATATTTATTTTTGTCTTATAGCTTAGGTAGTAGGAGTCAGATTCCTTTAAACGAACTTTTACTTTGAGATAAAAAGGTACTCGTATCAATAAATTTACCGTATTATCAGAATGCTCATTGTGTAGAATAGTTTTACAAGTATTCATAGCTGCATTCTCAAAAATACCTCCTCCTGGACTTTGCCGTCGGGTTATGGACTTAGCTACCTTAGAAATAGTCCAGCAGTTGAAGTATTCTAATAGGTCAATAATTACTGATTTTACAGTTTTTTTACAGGCTGATTTAAAAAAAAAAACACATGTTTTTATTGGCATAAAACTTTGTAGTGATAGAACATGAGGACAGCAGCGCCTCCATTCAATCACAATCCAAATGATTTTGAAAAACATTTGTAATACTTCACGCCTGTTACGCTATTACCCCACAGGAATATCTCTGGAGTCTGGTGTCTATTATTTGCTTCGTTGCCACTAGTACCATTAACATTTCCATGATGGAACTAATGATGTTTATTTTAATCACTAGTTCCATTTTAAATAATTCTGTAAATAATGGAACTAATGTTGATTTTTTTGTCATAAGTTCCAACTACGACCAATAAGACTCAGTACAATATAGTCATAAATCCATGTCTACAGTTGTACCTGACTTGCCGAGACACGCAATAAGTCGACGACTCCATTAAACACGCTAGGTGACACCGAGTGAGTCGTTAGACACGGCTCGGGACGTAATTGCTCCCATCGAGTGCATGCGCCGTGCAAAATGGCCGTAATTTTCGAGTCTACAATTACAGGGACTAGACATGAAACAGAGACGAAGTTTCATATAGTCTTGCATTGCATATCGGACTCGTATCCGTAACTCCATGTCCTAAGGTCGTGTTTTGCGTACAGGTGGAAAAATTGTTCATCCGATCCACTCCAGCTTCTCAAGAGAGGCTGGCACCGCTGAAGTCATACTAACAGAGAACCTCACAATATTATGTGTAATTGATTGCCTTCTGAGCTATCATGCTGACCTGGAAGTCTTTAATAGACTCATAACCACGATTGGCCGAAGCAAAAAAACTCAGTTATATTCAATTCGAGTTTCAAGGTACTGTTGTTCTACAAAAGATGGGGCACTTAATGTCGAGCGTGTCCTGTTGTTTGTTCATTACAGGAAATGACGAATGCTACTGGAGGCGCGAAACTTGAAGCCCAGTTCTGGGTCCAAATAATTAAGACTGCCATCGATCCGCTAAAAATAAAAAATAAATGTATACTTATTATACTCTCCCTGATCTTGTTGATCTGTCTTGTTTGAAACTAATCAATGTTAAAGTCTCTCGTAACAACAGGCTCGGTCTTCCGAAAACTTCTCTACGTTTTCACAGGGCGTTCTCTAGGTTTTTACAGAATATTATTGCTGAATCTGTGATGATCGTTACCTAAGTATCAACGATTGGCTGTATCCGATATTGACGATAGTACTGACGTTCGGTTAAATCTCAATAATAATAAACATAGAAAACAGTCCAGTAATGATTACGACCGTTTTATTTTGAAAGTCTTATACCGTTCATCGACCATGACTAAGAAAACAGTAAAGTCATGAACGAAGGTAACGAGTTTGTAACTAGGCTGATGCTATCTTTCGAATTTATTTACTTGTATTGACACTGCGATATCCCGAAGGAGCTCTAGGAAAGGGGTCGTAAAATAACCAGGAATAGAAGTAAAAGTCAAGGGCTGCAAGAATTTATGATTCCGATTACGAATAAAAGTTCTCGTAAAGCTATCATATTACAGTGAGATGTGACTGTTTTTTTGCTGATCGGGAAAAACAGAATAAAGGACCGAACGACTTTTGATCTTATTTTTAACCCCCGACCAAAAAAGAGGGGTGTTATAAGTTTGACGTGTGTATCTGTGTGACTGTCTGTGGCATCGTAGCTCCCAAACGGATGAACCAATTTTGATAAAATTGGTGTCATTTAAAAGTCATTTTAATCGAGAGTGTTCTTAGCTATGTTTCGAGAAAATCTGCTCAGCCGTTTGAAGCTCATCACCTCTTTTCTAGTTGATGAAGGGATTTAAACAACTTCTACGGGTCTAGCTTTGATTGGAAATTTGAATTCTTGTCACTTGTAACCATGGGCATCGCCAGGGGCATAGGCTGCACACCCCCCTTCCCCCTAAAAGCTAAAGTTTTTTAATTCATCTTTCCTTGTTTTCGTTAATAAGCGAGAAGAGGCGCAACACCAAGAAAAGTGGAAGGAATGGGAGGAGACCTAAGCCCAGGAGTGGGAGTGTCAAGGCTAAGAAAAAATTATTTAAGTTTAAAAAGCATGAAATAAAAAATCTAAAATTTTTCTACTATTATACGCACATAGGGACGAGGTCATTAAACTTTGTCCGCTGAAAACATACATGAGAAGATCCTTCTAGAAGAACCAGATGCAGCTGAATACCAGTATTTTACGTGGAGCGACTACCTATCTGACCTCCACAACCTAGTGAGTACTAGGTAATACGATACCCCTTGGTAAGACTAGTAGTCAGACTTTTGTTCCACAACAACCATGGAGGAAACTCGTTATGCTGGTCACCCATCCACAACCCAGGAAAGCATGGCTTAATCCGAAGATCGACCGGAGTGCCTGTTATTAATTATCCACGAGCTCTTCCTCCAGTTTAATGACTTCTATTAAACCTACCTAAAGAAATAAAGAAATCACGTAACTTATGTAATTTAAACTCTGAAAGAACTAGTCAGAGTTCAAAGTATTTTATAGGAATTAATAGGAGTTTCCACTCCGAGTAAACATGTTTACCTGAAAGTCGCGAACTCAGGACGTGTGACTCATGTAGAGAAAGTTGGTGAACAGCTGAGCAAACATTTGAAATCATCATAATAATAAATTGTATGAAGAAAACAAATAAAAATTGTGTGAGAAAAGTTGTGAGAGCAGCGGTGGCCCAGTGGTAGCAGTCCCGACTTACGAGCGGTAAGTCGTAGGTTCGAACCCAGGCAGGCGCATTACTTTGTGTAATTTATTTCATCACCGCCGCTCTCAAAACGGTGAAGGAAAACATCGTGAGGAAACCGGCATGTCCTAGAACTAAAAATTCGAAGACATGTGACATCTACCAACCCGCACTGGGCCCGCGTGGTGGATTACAGCCCATTCCCTCTCATAGAGAGGAGGCCTGTGTCCCAGCAGTGGGAACAATATAGACTGATGATGATGATGATGAATAGGAGTTTCCACTCCGAGTAAACATGTTTACCTGAAAGTCTTGAATTCAGGACGTGTGTTTTTTTTTTTTGTTTTACATTACATGTGTTTTCTTTTTGTTTTTTTTTTTTGCGACAAAGACACATTTCTACTTTCTGTAAAATCACAATGACAAGACAACGCTGATAAATAAATAAAATAAAATGTTCAGTCCCATATTATATGAAGACTAACAAAATATTTCCACGTGGTTACCTATTATATTTTTGATGTACGTACTAAGTTAATAGTCGTTGACGCACTTCGCCAGCTTTGTTTACGCAGACGCGCTTAAGACGTCTCATTAGGCACCAGTAGACTGTAAAAGACAACTTGTATCCTCTTAAAATATGCAAGGCGAAGTAGTTGGAACTATCTAGAGGTATAGTTACCTATACAAGGTGTTGTTTTGCATCCTCGTCGAAATTCAGGAGGTGGGACAAAAAAAAAAAACAGTACCTAATCAATGATTAATAAACGCTGATTTTTTTGCTTATTTATGTGTGTCAGTATTTCAGAGTAACCCTCATAGCGTGGTTTAGGGAATAAGAACTTATCGAATAAACGTTGCTTGTTTCGTGTTTGTATGTGTGGAAGCGCGGTTATAGGGCGAGAATAAGACGGCCCGCGTTTAAAACACGGGTGGTTTACACTTACCGATTTCTGTCAAAAAGAAAAAAAAAATGACCTACCCATTTTATGATTGATTCGGGACGAGAATCATTAGCATTGCTACCTCCTTGAATTTGACGAGGATGCAAAACAACACCTTGTATAGAGCAAAATAGTATTACACATAAGTAGCAACTTGTCATTTTTGCATGGTTTCCATAACTAGACAAAACTTCGAGATTCCTTTAATATGAAAATAAACCACATAAACCTTCTGGTATAATTTATGGTACGAACAGCATCAAAATCCGTTAGGTAGCTTTTTTCATTTCATAAGAACAAAGTAGACACACACACACAGACACAAAAAAGACTTTTTTTTACAACATTTATAAATTATTATGGTTGAAGCTTATATTCATTTATTTTGCATTCCATATTGAAAAAAGGATGTTAGAAAGGGATTAAAGCTAGGTACACAATTAAGGGCACAGCAAAGTAGGAGACAGGAAGAGGGCTTTAATTTTACTAATTAGATGGTATACAAAAGTAACAATATTTAAAAACCTATTTAGTGAATCATGTTCATTTAAAATTTGTCACTTAGATATGATTAGTATAGTAGCATTAATAAAATATAAATTGTTGTAATTTATTTACGAATGAATTTTTCATTTCATTTTTTTCAACAGCCAAGAGAAAAAAAATAAATGAAAAATTAATTGGTATCAAGGCACTGACGATCAAATTCAAATCATTCAAGTCAAGTCGACCATTTCATTTTGTATTTTATTTTTGCTATACTGTCTCAAATGTCTCGACTAAGCAGATTTTGCCATTCGCTTATAAAATGTAAGTATTAGGAAGTTCTTATCATATAACCTTTTAAAAGCCAGAGCATAAACGCACGCGCGTGCCCTCCATGCCTAGCCAAAAAATCACCGCAAGTATAGGTATTTGCGTTGAAGATAAATTTTTCAATATCCATGGTGTAATTTAATTCATTTCAATTAAAGAGCTTAATTATTTATGAAATACAAATAAAAAGTAATGATTTAATTGTTTATTCCTAAGCTGAATTTTCGTATAATGGGTGTAAAACACCTCTTAACGAAGCCGAAAGGCACTGGTTCTCCCTGTCATTGCGATAATTTTTTTGTTCTACACCATACCTGGGAACCTTCTAGTTACGGAGATATTAGGGGTCAAAGTTCCAACTTTTTGACAAGTATTTTTTTTAATATAAGGTTTTTACTTTAAACATCTCCACGACCCCGGTACTATCCAATCCGTCCATCAGCACAATGTTTTGAGTGCGTTACATTGAGTTCTACCACAAAACATGATTTTATACCCCCCAAAAAAAAATCGTTTCCCAGCAATAATTTTTGCGTAAAGTTACTTAGTTTCATGTACCGAATGCTTGGTTGACGGCTTCGTGAGGTGATTTACACCTTGTATTCCTACATTATGTCGTTCTAAAAGTTGTCACACTCGTTGTAAAACTCTCATAAAATCGGGTGTCTGTATGTTTTTTTTTATTCACGTTGTGTTTCAGAAACGCCACAGAATCATTTGCAAGCTACGCTAACTCTCATCCACTAAGCATTGCCGGTACATCCTCTCCACGGCGGCACATACGACGTACTTTTCTGCAAAGCCGTTAAGTATGTTTAAATTTAGAACCGCCTTGGCGCCTTCTCACCTTTTCTTAGTGTAAGTTCCCTTTTTGCCCTCTATCGCAAAAATGGTTGAGCGTATAAAAAAAAAATTGCAAGTTATATTTGCCGCAAATTTTATGCTCTAAAATTGTATAATACATGTTAACATCATTAGAACAATAGAAACGTGAAAAAAGTTTTTTTTTCAAATAACTTACAGACACTAGATTTTATGACGACACTTTTGAGACAACTTTTAGAACGCCATAACGAAGGTATATACAAAAATTCAGCTTATTATCTCTCATTCCGAGGTCGATCGCTAATTTGACAGGACTAATGTGACGGTGGCTAAAATTGTTTATGACAATAAATCAAACTTGTATTCTAGCAATCATGAACTTAGAAGTAGGAGGACCTGTTCCGTACGTAACTCCAAATATTTTCCCTAATTCCTCAAATTTTATTTCGAATACGGTCTCCCATCCATCGCGCTCAGCAGCTTTCTGTGTTCCATATGACGTCATCCACGCTCCATGTATTGGTATTCCGTATTGTTTGCATAACAGTCGCCTGAAAAAATAATGTGAAAATAAACAGTATTATTACCCAATATAAAGCTAAGCAAATGGCGGGACGAGCTAAACGAAACCAACGACCAGGTTTCCGAATTAGGCTTGAATCTATAAAACTGGAAGTCATGTAGAGAGGTTTGCCCAGCAGTTCGATGATGTAGACCAAGAGTAACAGTGATGCTATGCTAATTGATCAACAGTTATGAAAGAGACGACATTATTTTGACAGATTCTTCAAACAAACATTTTAACTGCAATGTTTAGTAAAAGTGTGGCCAGTACGAGATTGACAGTTCTCTCCACCCACCCTAGGGCAGACAAACTTTACCCGACTCGGGAACCAAAGCCCTCATGCTCAGCAGTCGTGATTGCGTCAACTAGACAACGAGGCAGTCTTTTCCCCGTGCTTCAACTCCCTCAATCTCCTAATACCATTGAAAGGTTCTCCACCCAGAGCTAATATCTTAAAGGTTGACGACATCAATGTAGGGAAAACGAAAAAAGCAGTACGAACAAAGAGTCAGAAAAATGTCATCGAAAAACTGTGGTCCTATATCTCAGTTTGGCAAAATAGCAAAATGACATAATCATTATGCCAATTATGACATGTTACAATTTTACCGCCAGATGCAAATAGATAACGATATTTTAAGCTTAGTTCTATCTTAAGTATATTTAAATATGAATCAAAAACAAGTACCAAGGTAATTGATAAATAAAATGGTGATAAGGATTTATACTAACCTGGATTTGAGTAACTCTTGTGCAATGCCAAGTCCTCTGTACTCAGCACACACAAAGACTCCTTTATCAATGAAGCACCGATCCAAATCGAAAGCCTGCCTCTCATTGTATTGACCCTCCAAACCGAGTACGATTTCAAATAGTTTCTTCATTTCTTTTGTCTTGAAGTCAAACTGGAATAAACCATAATGTTAACTTGTTTCTATCGTTTGAATCAGTCCTATAGATTTTTTAAGCTATGGACATTAATGTCCCAATATTATATTTGAATAGAAAAGTTTCGATACCAATTTTATTGAATAACGTTCGTTACCTTCCTAAACCTAGGGTTTAAATCCTATCTTTCATGCTAAAACCAACAATACTCATTTACTTTTAATTTTATATTGAAACCAGTGGAGTGGTTTTGGAGATTAGCGTGAACAAACATAGCGATTTTATAAAGGGTGTAAATAGATTCTTAATGAAGCCGAAATGCACTTATTCTCCCCGTCATTGCGACAAGTTTTTTGTCTGGGCTATACATGGGAACCTTCTAGTTACTAAGATATTGGACGTCAAAGTCAACTTTTTTACAGATTTTTTTAAAATACTAGTTTTTAATTTTATGAATCTACTTTAAGTACCTCGTTTTGTGTTATTAATCTTTCGAATTAGTTAACGATTAATGTTATTAATAATTTGTTGGATTTAATTATTGTTTCAGTTATTTTATAGTTCTTTTTTAATGTCTTTTTATTGTTATTGAATTTCTATTACTGTTATTTTTAATATATTTATTATTGATTTGATAAAATTATTTATTTGTTATTGATGATAATTGTTAACTAGTATTTATTTTTATTAATTGATAATGGTATTTGTATGGAATTAAATAAAGCTTATTCATTCATTCATTCATTCATTCACTTTAAGTACCTCCATGACCCGTTTACTATTCAATGCATCGATCAGCGAAATGTTTTGAGTGCTTTACATTGAGTTTTAACGTAAAATGTCATTTTCTTCCTCAAAAAAAAAGTCGTTTCCCTGCAATAATTTTTGCGTAAGGTTACTTAGTTTAATGTACAGAATGCTTGGTTGACGGCTTCGTGAAGGGTTTGTTTAGTTACAATAAATAAAAAATAAAGAAAACAAATATATATATATAATTATTATAATTATAATATTAAAATATTATAATTATAGCACCTCGCCCGCGACTTTGTCCGCGAAAATTGTGATATATTCTTTACTCGGTAAAGATGTAGCTTTCTAATGGTAAAAGAATTTTTAAAATCGGTCGAGTAGTTTTTGAGTTAAAACGTAATAAACAACAAAAAATCATCCTCTTTATAATATTAGTTTAGATTACATTACATAACATTACGCCTGTAATGCCTAAAGGGTTAGGCAGAGGTGTATTTAATAGTTCACCCACATTTCGCCAGTTATGTTCAAGTCCCATACAATAGGTGGCGAGCCTATTCCCATCAACAGGGCATACATCCATATAATTTAAATAAAATATTTGGTAATACTGAGATAGTTTACCTCTGGTTCAGGATCGCCTTTCGATACTAATGCCATCATGGATGCTCCAAAGACGCCATTAATCTCTTCATCGTCGTTGTCTAAACAACAAATGACAGTATGGAATCCGTCTTCATTTGACATCGCTTTGAAAGGCCCATATAATTCTTCAAGTGCCTTTGGATTTTTCGGGATTCCTTTAAACAAAATGGCAATTATGAAGAAAATTTTGTTCAAAGATTTGATGATTGAGATTTTTACAAAAAATAATCAAACCCGAAACATGTATTTTATAAACATTTAAATCTTTTGGTATATACAATATTTTGGCTATGCATTAGAAGTTTATTGTAACGTTTAGCGGAAATCAAATTCCGGGTTTTTAGAGTATAATGTTATATGTACGTAGAACTCTTTCAAAATACAATTGTGAAAGCTGCAGAAGATTGTGAAAATATCTTTTCATTGTATAGATTCAATCACTTAGTATTATATAATTACATAGCACACGTGTGAGTACTGTGCCACAATTAACTGAGTACCCATATAATATCTTTCATTGACGCGAATTTGCCCTGGCGTCTGAGTGAATGTCATGCTCACTCAAATGTCTCGCTGATGGTGGCGGGTGTGTCGGGTCATTTAGTTCCCTACAATATGGTTGAGTTCAATGATGGCTGATACATGCGTCATGTTCGTGAACAGGCGCTGTCAGTTGTGACCCCGCTAGGGTATATATTATGTTCTGTGGTTGTGACTGGTCATCTCTTGGCTGCCACGGTATATTTTAATTACTTTATTTTTAAATTATTGATATATTCGTTTACTCAGGACGCTCTTAACTTGCACGTATTTCTACATCGTTCTCACAAATTCATAATTCTCAACATGAATGATGTTACCAAGATTTTGTAAAAATATTTTGATGTAAAAGAGTGTCCATGGAGTTTCTTGCCCATTCTTCTCCATAAAGAACCTGAGACCTATGAACTGTAGCTTCGCGTCTTTTTTTGTTTTTCGACTTTCAAAAGTGCCTGAAATGGTCTAATCGAAATAAATGCTTTGAGTTTGAGTTTATACTATTATAAAAAAAAAAATGTTGTAGTTTACCAAAAACAGTATGTTTTAAATTACGGTAGAGGAGTCCCACTTACAAAAAATAAGTTAAGTACATCTAAATTCGACTTACCACTAACTATAAATGTAAGCTCTTCTTTCACGAAATAATCAATATACAGATTTAAAACTTTCTCTTGAAGATATTTCGGCATGTCCACTATTTTTAAATTAAGAACGGTACCATCTTTTTTCTTCACTGAGAATTTAGACCACACTTTAAGAGAATTAGACATGTTGAAAATGTGAGAAATCTTCTGAAGAATATAAAAAATTTTACTGTAGAGAACGTACAAAATTTAAGAAAAAGTAATTTCATCGGAATATTTTTATTTTATGTGATTTTTTGAGTGTCTTAACGTCAATACTATCTGTAAATGACAAATGTAATTATATTTATAGTATCAAATAAGCGAGTCGGTTATCTTATCAGTATAATTAGTGTTGGGCGACTTATAAATGTTGATGTCATTGAAATATTACCATCATACTTTATGACTAATTAAAATGTTTTTTTTGTACGAAACTCAACGTGTTACCTAGTAACTGAATGGTGGGAGGTCAGTGGCACTAGATATGAGCAGAAAGTGTATACGTAACGTTTATACGATGGATTTTAAAATAGAAACTACTCTGTACAAAAAATGGGTGTACCTTAAGAAAGCCAAAAGTTGTCCCTGTAATTTCGACCACCTTTTTCTTCTAGCTAGACCATACCTGGGAACTTTCTAGTTACTGAGATGTTACAAGTATTTCACTAGTTTTTTTTTAATACAGTTAATTTTAAATACCTTTACTTTAATTACCTCCATGACCCAGTACCATTCAATGCATCTGTCAGCACAATGTTTTGAGTGCGTCACATTGAGTCTTATCCTAAAACGTGACTTTACATCCCCAAAAAAAATTTAGTTTCCCAGCAATAATTTTTGCGTAGAGTTAATGTGAAATGCTAATGTACTGAACGCTTGGTTAACGGCTTCATGAAGGGCCTTGTATAACATTGACAAAATTTTAACAAATAAGGGTTATTTAACCAATAAGTTAAGCCGTGGTGACCATAATTATATACCAAGTTTTCTCCGTGCCTCGGAAATCACGTTAAGCCGTTGGTGCCGGCTGTCATTTGTAGATCTTTGACAATCGTTAGAGTAGTCAGAAGCCGAAAGTCATGACATCCAGTCTGACCAAGGGATATCGTATTACCCAGTTACTGAGTTGTGAAGGTTAGATAGGCAGTCGCTTCATGTAAAATACTGGTACTCAGCTGCATACGGTTAGACTGAAAGCTAACCCCAAGGTAGTTTGGGAAAAGACTTGGCAGATAATGATGAAGGGTTAAATAACCAAAAGTCAAATAGTTTATATTTCGATTCAAAACCGTTCGTTTTCACGTTATGTTTACACGGTCCAAATAAAATACTGGAATTCAAATCATCCATTTAGACTGGAAGCAGACTCGTAAACAGTTGGTGGAAGCTCTAGTATACCCTGATATTTACTATACTATAATCTTATAAATCAAAGTTTACTTAGACGCCAGTTTTTGATACTTAAGGCGGAAACACACTTACGTGTCGTGGCGTGTCGTGACGCGCCAGAAGCATTCGGTTTCATACATCGTTGCGACACGACACGCCATGCAAATATGTCCCTAACCATATTAAATGTATGAAACCGATTTGCTTCTGGCGCGCCACGACACGTAAGTATGTTTCCGCCTTTAGTCACAGAAGCCAAGTATTAATAAGATATTTTTGTCTTGGTTTTTCCAGCAGAATGAATCATAGTTAATCTTGTGCATTGTTGTCATTATCAAAATTATTTAATAAAGCATGATAAGTTATCAACTGATAATAAGTTTTTGAAGACCGTTATACGAATATTAGGGAATCTATCATACTCGACTTTTAGCATACAATGTGAAAATGTGAACATTTTTTAAAAAAATAATTGATTAATGTATAATAGTTATTTATTATCGGACATTATTTTGCATGTGTGTGAAAAAAAAAATGTGCAAGTGTTTGTCATCGTAATCTTTATTTTAAGATAAATTATTTACTTTACAATCTGTATTTATCGTTATACATTATAAACTTATAATGTCACTTTTTTTCTGTACTGCACGTTTGATTTATATATACTAAAAGGATATTAAACATAAAAGAAATTTCAAATGACTTATGGTGTTTTAGCAATCATGAATTTAGTAGAAGGAGGTTTGCTTTCGAAAGTAACTCCGAATTTTTTTCCCAACTCTTCAAACTGTATCTCGAAGGTAGTCTGCCATCCATCGTCCTCAGCAGCCTTCTGGATGTCAGATGTACCCATCCAGGCTCCGCTTACTGTTATTCCATTTTCTTTATTAATCAATCGCCTGGAAATATACAATTGTGATTTGATAAAAATAAATAGAAATATCCTTTATTATTTTTTATTAATTTTAACCGATTTCCATTGACATGCGGAACAGGCTGAACCTTTTTTTTTTTTTTTTTTTTTCCGGATGGGGATCATCAAATGATTTCTCCCGCTCTGGGCGGAGCGGGAGGGAGTGTCAGACTTCTACTGACTAAAACCCACCCATGTTCCTTCTTCGCCCTTTGTGTTCCAGGGCCGCGGTATCTCTTTCGAACAACCCGCAGCCCTGGCAGAACAGGCTGAACCTTAAAATTTAATTTAATTTTAGTGATAATTTGAAGTTTTCCCGAAAATCTTGGGTTATACTAATATAACTTTGGAAACCTAGGTTCACTTCTTTTTCTGGCATTACTGGTGACATATACAGTGGTCAGAAAACAGAGGCCATTTGGAAAATTATCCTAAGATTAATACATAGATAGGACATGGAAAAACTCACCTGGCTTTAAGGAACTCTAATTCAACACCAAGTCCTCTGTACTCAGGGATGACAAAGAGACCTCTGTCACTAAAGTAACGGTCTGAATCGAACGCCTTCGATTCATCATAGAATGCTGCTAATCCATAGTATATTTCAAACACCTTTTTCATTTCTTCCGTTTGAAAGGCGAACTGAAGTAAATAAAAAATTGAAATTGAAACAATATTATTAAAAGTAAGGTTAAATTCATTCATTATCATCATCATTTTAACCCGGAATAACCCATTGCTGGGTATAGGACTCCCAATTTTTCTGCCACTCTTCTGTGTTTTATGCGTTCCTTATCCAGAGCGTTCCTTATACAAGAGCTTCCCGGTTAAATTAAAAGTGTACATCCCATTTGGTAACTTTTCCATAGTACTTTTTGAAAGGTGTCCACTAAAAAGACGATTTTGGCGGCACCAACATCTTCTTCATGATTCTACTGTCCTAGTACTTTCTGTTCAAATTCTAAATTGAGTTCTCTTGTAACAAACCTTAGTGTGCCAGAGAGAGAAAAAAAAATAACAGCATCAAGAAAAAAATTAGCTTAGGGAGCTGACTATAATATGTACCGTACAAAAAACAATTGAAAATTATGGTTGGCGAAATGGGATGTGTGAAAATATGTATGAAGATTAAAATAGTTACGGAGTGACACTGTTTTTCACTTGTTTTGCACGTCTTTTGTTTAGTTGTCCAAAATTGGAAAGCTACCAAACGGGATGTAGTCAATGGAAGGAAAGAATTAATGTGGAGTAAAGAGGTTTCTCCACCAATCAATTATCAACCTGGTGTCCAAGTTTTATTCGGCCCATGGGCCTCTGACTTGGCTTAACATACTCTCTCTTAGCTGCCACGGTTTATTTAAATTACTTTATTTTTTAATTACTGATTTAATCTTTTACTCTGGACGCTCTTAACTTGCCCGTATTTCTACATTGTTCTCACATATTTGTAATTCTTAACATGAATGATGTAACCAAGATTTTGTAACATATTTTGATTTAAAAGAGTGTCCATGGAGTTTCTTGCCCGTTCTTCTCCATAGAGATCTACGCAACGGAATGGGCAACTACAGTACTTTCACAAGTTATTATGCCTTGTGTCTGGGACTGTAGCTTCGCGTTTTATTTTGTTTTTATTGACTTTCAAAAGTGCCTGTAATGGTCTAATTGAAATAAATGCTTTGACTTTGACTTTTGTCGATCAATATCTCTCAGGCATTTTTGTTTTCCTCAACCACAAACCATCGTTTATGGGTAATTTTGTATGAACTGTTTGTGATGTTAAATTGTGTGATGGTGGCTGCTAGAATTTGTGAAAGCCGCGTTTATTTTGAGGATTCGGGAGGCACATGACCGATCGATTGATATTTCACCTAACTTGTAAGCGATTGATATTTGACGTGACGTATTCATAACATGTGGTACTTGTTCCTTAAGATCTCAATCAGATAATCGCAAATAGTCAGACAAACACACCAACAGGTTTTCACGAAAACATACATCCTATTTACGACAAAATATTTTTGAGATGAAATTCGTTGGACACGTCACTGGTATAATTTACCTCTGGTTCCGGATCTCCTTTCGATGTTAAGGCCATCATAGATGCTCCAAGAATCTCTTTAATTTCATCAGTACCGCTGTCTAAACAACAAACCACAGTGTGGAAGCCTTTTTCTTTAATAGCTGCTAGCATAGGCACACGTAGTTCTTCCATTGCTGCTGCATTTTTTGGTACTCCTGTAACAGATATAATTAGGTAACCTTTTTTATCGATGGGAAATCATCAAATGACCCCTCCTGCTCTGGGCGGAGCGAAGGAGTGAAGGGAGGTCAGACTTATATTGACTAAAACCCATCTATGTTCCTTCTTAGCCCACGTGGTATCTATATCTGCGGAATAGTCCCGCAGCACTGGCAGGCATCGACCCTCTCGGACCCCTTCCGATTTGCCGACATCTCTTTGAGGCGCGCGTGTATTACTAACGTAACGTGACGTCGACACGGCCTGTCGTCAAAAGGCGGAAGGACATAATAAGGTGACCTCAAGTCTATGATCCTCGAAGGGTTAGGCCTGTTATGATAGTTTTGTTTATGTCTGATACAATAGGAGGCGAGATCATTCAAACAAAAATCGTTTGTTTGCCACAATATTAACACAACTCGAAAAATAAGGAATACAGGAACGCGTTTTTTTAAGTTATACTATAATATTTTCACTATGTTACCATTGTTTTTTGCATAGAAACGGTTATGTAAAGATTGAAGGTTTATTTTACTTATTTTGTTTGTTCGTTGTTACTGTATCGTCAAAATTTAACTTACCAGCAGCTTTGAAAGTGGCGTCTTCTGTCACACAGTATTTCATGTATAGATTGATGACTTCCTCATGCATATTTTCAGGCGCATCCACTATGCGTAAATTAACTGCATTACCACCTTTTGTTGCAGAGAATTTCGACCACACTTTGAGAGGAGACATATTGAAATATATAATTTATATGTTTTTTTTAGGCAGTTATTTACTTTACGTAAGCAAGGAGTGTATCTTCACTTTTCACTTCAATAATGTCTCTAAATGTGATGTATACTGGTTTATATACTAGAGTATCATATTGCAAGCAAGATGTTATCTTAATCCGACAGTAAAGTGATGAGCATTCGGGAAAATTGTTGAAATACTCGAGAGAAGGAAAATACGTTTTTATGAAGTTCATAAAATAACGGGAAAACACGTTGGTAATTTTCCATTAATAAATAGTAGAAAAAGCCAATGGGAATCACATTATTGCGGTAACGGCTACATAAAACTTTTCTAAAACGAACTTAGGAAGTCAATAGTAAAACAATTAACAAACCAAATATTATGTAATGTAAATATTATATAATAGTCTAAACAAATAAAAATAAATTTCCACATGTATGAAGGCGGGGGACAGCTCGACCAATTTGGCCGATTTTTTGGTTGTGTTCGCCATTACAAAGTTTGTATGAAAGAAAATTTGAAAAAAAAACTCTCATGTAAACCCGCGGTGCGGTTTGCTAGTTTACTATAGGATTATGGTAATTCTCTTTATAGTTGTCATGATAGTTAGTACCTAATGTGTAGATACTTGTTTGAGTGCACTGTGATGATATTAAATACTTAAGTTTTTAATATGCCAGTCTACACTAGAATAATGTAATCCAACGCGAATAAGGGGTAGTTGCTTCCGATCAGCTTGGTTGTTGGACAACCAAGCTGATCGGAAGCAATTGCTACATAATTCTGCTTCTCTTTCATCCAGCTCGTGGCGACCGGCTTCCGATCGGCATACCGTAACTAAACCCATGCTTGCCGGCTCCTCTGTTCCCCGATCATTATAATCTGTATATCTTCAAGGTTCGGGTGAATTCTTCTAGGCAATGAGCGTGCTCCACCCTTGGCCGTATCATCACGTCACAGCAGGCACGTTGCTGCAAAACGCAAGCCAATTCCGCGTAAATATAAAGTTCCGGACGGCTCGATCGAACCAGGCAGATTTTCCCGATCATATAATATTCTACAATTTTACCGCCCGGCTGTGCCAAGCTGAAATAACGAGCCGTATATAAGTATTTTATAAGTGTGTAGAACTCCTAATATTGATTCTTTTCACGGTATGGGTTACCAAAAAAAGGTGAAAGCTCCAATACTGGATCCCCGCTCCGAGTAGGGATTTAACGATATCATTCAGCTTGTTTGTTTTCAATTAATGGGAAAGCTGCGAAACATGTAAACACGAACGAGAGGGATTATACAAGATCTGCGGCAAAGACAGGCATCGAACAAAATATTCATATTTTCTCCTATATTTATGATGTTTTTGCCGTTCTGAGTGTTGTATGCATCGTGGAATTTGGGGTTAATGCTCGATAAGAGTGGAGACTCAAATTAATGTAGGGAAATAATGAGGTAATGCTACTTAATTAGAGCTTTATCCGACAGAAGACCAAATAAATCGATATTAGTATACTTTCGCTTTATCATGATTATGTGATATCAAAAATATAACTTTCCTCGTTCGTTCTATTGACTTTAAAGTAAGTCGGCAGGTAAAGTATCGTTTACCTATCAGCAAAATCTTGACCTGCGTCGGCATTTTGTGCAATTATCCCAACTTCACGCTACGAAGTCAGCTTGATATCGTTAACAGATAAGAGTACGGGATAAGCAGTTCCCTTGTTGAAAAGATAAGGGCCCTTGGAACTTGGAAATCTTGGGGCCTTGAGGTTTAACAATCTTAAGATTAAAATCATTGCTCAATGCCTTGCCTTTAATGAAAACAGAAAGTAGGGGATTTCTATTGGACAAAAACAATTGTATCGAAATTAGAAGTATACTAAAGTCGCGGGCCTGTGGACGGTCAGTAATGGGCTATCTCACCGTCCGTCCATCTTATGACGACAGGCCGTTTAGACGGCGCATTCGTGTCCCACGCGCGCCTCAAGGATGTCAAACACAAAGGGCTGAGAAGATACATGGATCGGTTTTAGTCAGTACAAGTCTGCGCTCCCTTCCGCTCCGCCCAGAGCATGAGGGGTCATTTGATGATTTCCCATCCAAGAGAAAAAACGTACTCCTAAGTGAAAGTACTTACATAGTACAGCATTCATTATTTTGTAGATCTTAAACAGTCGCTAGTCGGTACAAGTAGTCATTGGCCTGTAGTTGTGATGTGATGTTACTATATTGAAAGTTGTTAAGTTTGATGGTATGATGGCTTAAATAAGAACACACTTTACTTAAACCGCCTTGTAAGTTTTTGATGTATAATTTGTCCTTCATTTATTCTGTTATTTATCTTCGCTAACAAACTGTCTATCAAAATAATTTGTTTTCCTTTGAGATTTCCTCAGTGTTTGTTTATCACTTCTTCGGATTATAGCTTCGTCGTAAAATGATTTGGTAGGCGAAAACAAAAATAATTGTTACAACTGTCGCCGTTGTTACAAGGGTTGATAACAAAACAATTATTATTTATCTTATTTCTTGGCCTAGATTTTTGACGACATTGCTGGCTAGACAAAATTATCCTTAGACATTGAAGGTGCCTACAGAACTTCTCAATTGTCGACAACTGTTAAGTGTTGTAACTATCTTTCAGATGCTTTATCTTCTTACAGATTTACTCTATTTTATTGGTCTTAGCATGTCGATGAAAATCTATATAGAGTCGGCTCGTTTGGTGAAACCTTTGGCCCTTTCAATAGCATCCATCACTTCCTCAAATGGCCATTTTTGTTGCATAAACATATATTTTTATTTTTGATTTGCGATGTGTTTGCCGTTGACTTATGTCTTGGTCAGGGATGACAGAGACATAGTCGACGATGGTACGAGCTTACCCAGAAGAAGCCTGTTCACTGTAACTTTGAAAATTTTGCTTTTTTTACAATTTTATTCATCTTGGTGATCGACAAATAACCACGAAATGTTTTAGAAACACAGTATTGTTTCTAAATCATTTCCTTGAGTTTTTTACATAAAACAATGCCAAATTTTGAACAATCTGTAGACCTCTTTAAGCTACCTACCAATCACAAATTAGCTGATTTCAATCTAGATCTTAATTAGCCATTTTAGGGTAATTGCCAATCGCAAGTCTATCTTAATTGGTAATTGATCCAAATTATTAGATGTAATAACAATTAACTTTAAATGGGGTATGGCTTAGTAACGTAGTTAGGTACCTATTCTTATAATGACCAAATTAAGGTCAATTCATATTTTAATGTTATGAATCACACACATCACTTCCATTCTATTCAATTTCGGTTGTCTACATAATTATATTTATAAAAAGTTTTCCTAATTGGTCAAGAATTTCAATTCCACAAATTGTACTCCATAAATTGTAGTATTTTCTTCTCCGTTGGCATTGGATTTTGCAGTTGAAGTCAAAATTTCAGTAACGATCTTTAAGTTAAATAAATTATCAGTCTGATAGACTCACTTTGGCGTGCACAGCTGTTGTAGGATGAGGTATTAACTGAAAAAAATTAAACCAAAAAAATATCTTTTTAAAATTGTATCCATCCATATTTTTTCAACTGCAAAAAAGATTTTTTATCAGAAAATGTTTTAAATAAATTAGTTTTAGAAGCGTCGTCTTTTTAACCTAATCATGTCATCGATCGTTTAATAAAATTATCATTTCACAAATTCACAATCCTGAAAGCTTGCAAGCCGTAACATTATCACCGTAATAACCATTTTATTTACGCGATGATCACCAAACTGTGGCATTTTATGAGTGCCAATGTTTGTTGTAAAACTAGATAAACATTTTTCGAGGGAATAAAAGTCGAAAAGTTACAAGTGATGGGATTATTTTTGTTCCCTTTTATTACTTTGTCTGTTTTGTTCTAGGGTTATGGATGGCTTAGGCCTTCTATTTGAAGTTTTAGCGTTTTTCTTCCCCTTAAGCGGAACACACACAGAAAGAGCGCGCGGGTCGTGCGCGAGTGCGCGCGCATGTCGCCCGCTACCACAAACATAGCGGGTCCCGCGCGTCACCCGCGCTTCACCCGACCCGTGCCCGACTCGCGCACGCTCTACACAACGCTAACGCTACTCTACGCTCTACGCTCTAACATGAAACACAGATGTCTGTCATCAGTGCTCGATTTATTTTACGTAGGTTCTATTGGCATAATTGTGAGGATATGTATTTTAAGTGTTTCTAGGACGGAAATACTTGACACTGCAAGAAGTAGTCTCTATTAACCTAGACCTTAGGAATCATTTTAGGTTTAACTCGCGAAGGGCGGGCGTATTGGGGGACTGTCTCTTGTAATTTTGACGTTCAAAAAGTGCTGATTATCAGCGTAATTTGATTTTGATTTTTGATTTTGAAACTTATGTTGCAAAGATCAAATAAATGCCTTACAATGCGCCCTTAGTTTGACCAAAAGCTACTTTTAATACCCTGACAGCAGATGGCTGGTATAAAAACCATAATAATCAGGCGCCGCACCGCCAGGGTACCAGGGTGTCATGCGATGACGAGGGTGCGATCTACTTTAGATAAAGGGACGTGTGGAAAACACGGACGTGCCTCGGAATGAAAGTAAATAAGAAAATCTGAATAAATCTAGGTATGCGTTTTGATATTTCTGATAAATTTTCATTCAGCCAGCACTAAATTCAAAAACTCCAATTTAGGTTACCTATATACTAAGGTTTTAAAAAAAGATCCCAGAGAGAAAAATGAGTTTAACCGAAAAACGTATGTGGCTTTACGCGTCAAACAAAATGAAAGTCAAAGTAACTTTGGTGGCAAACGGAATATTTTAAATTGAGCGTGAGTTTATGTGGGTGGAATTGATATTGTCTGAAAACAATTTATGACCGTTGTCTTCTTTTATTATCATAATGTAACATCATTCCTATTTTCACAAAAGAGACTGGCCAATGTTTAGGTATCCCGACTTAGATACGACTACTTTCCATAGTGGTGATGAAATAAATAAGTAAATTTAATAAAGTGCCTGTTTTTTATTTCCCCTCCTGCACTGGGCGGAGCGGAAGGGAGTGTCAAACTTGTAGGTACTGACTAAAACCCATCCATGTTCCTTCTCATAATAGGCCTTTTTGTTCCAGGGCCATGGTATCTCTTTCGAACACTCCTGCAGCCCTCTCAGACCCCTTCCGATTTTCTGATATCTCCTTGAGGCGCGCATGGAACTCGAACTCGCCATCGACACGGCCTGTCGTCATGAGACTAGCTAGGCTAAAGTGCCTGAAACTCATGACCAGAAGTGGCACCTGGACAAAATTCTCAAATTCCTATTAACAAGTGCCAATCCAGATTCCAAACTGCTACTGTTGAGCTAGCAAGCCAGAGCCCAGGAGTACCAAGGCGTTTGATGGCAATAGGATCGCCTCCTATTATAACATGGGACTTGAACATAACTGGCGAAATGTGGGTATTAGTTACACCTCTGCCTAACCCCTTAGAGGATTATAGGCGTGATGTTATGATATGTCCCAAAAAGAAGGTATGTGTAAAATAAATAACACAGTGTGTTTGTCTGCAAACATGCGATACACGGCGAACAATCATGCAATGGCACAATTTAACAGTGTTGTAGCAAATCACATTATTAATGGATAAAACCTGTTGTGCTCTCATTAACTGTTAATCATCTGTGGTCGGTACAGTTTGATGCAATTAGTTAGTTTTCAACTTTCCACGACACGGCCCATAATTTTTATTTGGTTCATGTAAAATATTGGTACATATACCTAACAAAAAGTTGCGGCAGCAAAAGAATGACATTCTTTTCAGCGTTGTAATTCTGTAAAAATAATGCATGTTTTAGGGTTCCGCTGCCAAATGACAAAAACTAAATTGGAGGAGTATGTAAAGATTGTAGTAGGTAGCGTTCTAGTGATCCCTATGATAATATGACTTCGTAAAACAGACATACACAAAGACCGCCCAGTTGAGCGTATGTTTATGGTTTTATAGCCTCGATGAGCATGAGACGCATGTAGTGGTGTAGTGGATACGCCAAATAAAATATTACGCTCTTACTGCTATGAAATTAAGAGGCCAACAATGGCTTTACAAGGATATTGAGTTGGCTGTGCCTTTGAGTTTTTTTACTCTTAGACAATGAACAGCATTCACGTTCTTGGGAAGTGGTTTTCCTTAGTCATGCTGTGTTTGAGTGTGTGCGAGTGGATTTTCCCAATGCGTATACAATTTTATTATGTTAGGATTGCATGTGCTTAATTATAAATACACATGTTCGGTGCATTGGGTTCAAAGTAAACTTAGAAGCTGTTCAAAACGTATAGCTCTATCTGTTTCCAAAACTACTTAACCTTAATCTACTAACAACGAATTGAGATTAAAGTAATAACACTTATAATAGGTGGTGGATTGCTGATATACTCTGGTGTCACTAATGCATAATTTTAGTTCGGGGCAGACACGATGTTGTTTTTTTTTTTTAATCTCGCAGTTCAACCTAGGAGATTGTTGTCTGCTTAACCGGACTATCCTGTTGGTGCCTTGAGTGTAAGGCCTCCAGCCAGGGCATAAAAAAACTTACAAACTAAGCGACTACACGCCAAGGGCACCCTTCTGTAGGGTACGAGCCTCGGCTTAGGGCGTCCCAGAAATTTAGTTTTGTTCTGCCATCTTACACCAAGTAGGTACCTATATGGTATCAGTAAGCTGCGTGCACGAACAAAGAAAACCCAGGTCTATTCTAAAAGAATTCCAGTACAATGAAAAAAACAACAATAAAAACGAATTTGCATTTATCTTATTACTTTTTCTTGCAATTCATTATACAAATTGTTTGTGAAAAGCTGCAGTGTCCATAAAAACCGTTTTTATCTAACGTTTACTGTAACATTAAGCAGTTTATCGCATATTAACAAGGGAATAAAAGATAGCAGCACGGAATTGTCACTTGAAACGGGTCAGGCAGACAATGAGGAGAGAAAAACATGATATTGAAATATTTAAATTGTGGTGCCGCGTTTGTTTTACGATTTCTGAAACGATGTTGCCAGTAGGGTGGCCTAACGTTGGCAGAATCTGAATTGTTTTTTAAGAAACGATATTTTTGTAAAAAATGTCTTTATCTTTTGCGATATTTGGCCTTGTTTGCCCCGGAAATAAGATCTGCTGGCCTGCCATGAGCTCTTAAAGCAGTATTGTTTTACTTTAATTCCAGTGTGGGAAAGAGATGGAGCTATACAGGGTGTCTAGCGCTATATCTTTCCCACACTGGAAAAGGAGTAAAACAATAATGTTTTAAGAAGTCATGGTAGGCGACCAGATCAAACGACCTTCGCCGCTGTCTACCTCGACGCGATTAGGTTTGAAAGGAGAAAGGGGAGACTTTTGCTAACTTTTGACAACCAATTGGAATAACCAATTGGAAGTTGACAGCAGTTAAATAAATACGAAAATGAATGACAATTAGGGAGTTCTTAAAGCTTAGAGTTTGGTAATGTTAAATTGTAGGTTACGAAAAACCACATTACCTTAAAACTCGCTACCTTCTTATCTCCATTACACACATTAATATTTTGTGACTCTCACAAAACTTAAAGAAAATATTCCAATTTTCCGCAAATTCCCGTCTCTGATAATTCAAAGATGGCTGCCCTATCCCCGAGCGCGTCCCACGGCCATAATGTTATTTTCCTTGCGGCGTCCGGGCAGATGGCCGTAACGACCGATACCGATACCGAGACCACGTTTAATTGTCGCCTTAAATAAATGCTGACCGACACTCTCGTTATTTTTATACGACCACGGTAGCTGGTATTTTCTTATGATTTTGTAGCATTTTTATCTTCTCTGTAATGTGTTTTGAAATAAAGTAAATTAGAAAACTCTTCTGGTAACATCACGCCTGTAATACCCAAGGAGTTAGGCGGAGGTGTACCTAATATAAACCCAGATTTTGCCAATTATGTTGTAAGTTCCAATAATATGAAAGTCTTCTCGTATTTATATTTTTAAGAGTGCCTAGCACGAGCACGCAGTGTAATCTTAACGTTAATACGTCGATTCTAAAATTTAAAATATTAGTTTCACATTTAATATATTATTGATAATTTTAAGAATGTAGGTATTCATATCTATCGATGACATAGATTGTGCTTGTTGCAAACAATTAAATTTTAGTTTAATTGTTTGCAACACACAAAAAGGATAACTTTTACTTATAATTTTCAGATTCGCGCTAGGGCCTCAGAACGCGTAGCATGCCTACCGTGGAAACGAAACAAACCTCCCCAACTACCTTTTCCTCATATTGTAAAGACACAAGTAGATATGACTACTTCTATCTTTAACCCACGCCTTTTTTCTATGGGGGTAAGCAGAAACTGTATATAAATAGAACGCCACCTGCTACGCTCCTTACATACTTACTCCTTTCGCCTCGTCCAAGTTCATACATCTAGTCATACACGTACGCTGGTTAGTACTACGCAGGCCACCGCATAGTAACTTTACCCCGCGTTTATTAATAAAAAGGGATTTTTTTGCATGTTTCCATATTGTTACTCTAAATCTTATATATATAATCTTATATATGCTTGGGATTTCTCTACGAGATCGAATCAGAAATGAGGAGGTCCGTAGACGAACGAGAGCAACCGACATAGTCCAGCGGATTGGCAAGTTAAAATGGCAGTGGGCTGGCCACGTAGTGCGCAGGACCGATGGCCGATGGGGCCGGAAGGTCCTGGAGTGGAGACCGCGGACCGGCAAGCGCAGCGTAGGACGTCCACCAGCTAGGTGGACCGACGACCTAGTCAAGGTAGCCGGAAGACGCTGGGCGCAGGCCGCTTCCAACCGGTCCTGTTGGAAATCCATGGGGGAGGCCTATGTCCAGCAGTGGACGTCCTACGGCTGATATGATGATGATGATGATGACTCTAAATCAACTCGTAAGTTTGCAATTGAATCCAAAACTTCTTAGGAAATCCCAAACCTCAAAATTAAAAATTGAATACAATCTCCAAGAGTAAGTATTCGGAACAGCAAACTAAGCCTAAAAAGGCATCAAGTCAGAAATACAACACCAACAACCGGGTATAATAACCGGGGAGACAGAACCTCTATTAGAGTGCTCAAAATACGTGTCGTACTATCTTGTGATTTACATAACAGGCTAACAGAGGTGATTACAACAGAATTATGTTGTTATTGGTTTAACTCATCACGAGTTTATAGTTCGTATGGACGCAATCTTTACGTTGATAAGGAGGGATTTGTGACTGAGTTTTATGTAGAAACTAACTTGGAGGCTTCGCCCTTGTATTACTTAAATAAAATATATACTAGCTCTGTGCCTAATGCTAATCCAAGTTATGATCTGTCCATGCGCCCAATTTCATTAAAACTTGCTCAATCGTGAAATGCCGCAAATAGAAAGACAGACGAAGTTACTATCACATCCATACTATCCATACTATATAATAATAATAATACTATATATACTATTACTATATAATATTAATATATTACTATATCCATACTTCGATACTAATATTATAAATGCGAAAGTCACTCTGTTTGTTTGTTACCTTTTCACAACTAAACGGCTGATCAGATCTTAATGAAATTTGGCAAGAAGATAGATTTCAACCTGGGGAAGGACATAGGCTATATATCATTACGATACGATCAATAGGAGCGGAGCAGCAATGAAAAATGTTGCGAAAACGGGGAAAATTTGACGCAGACGAAGTTGCGCGGGATAGCCAGTAATAATATAATAAATGCAAAAGTCACTCTGTTTGTTTGTATGTTTGTTACCTTTTCACGACTAAACGGCTGATCGGATCTTAATGAAATTTGGCAAGAAGATAGATTTTAACCTGGGGATGGACATATATCGTCACGCTACGACCAATAGGAGCGGAGCAGCAATGAAAAATGTTGCGAAAACGGGGAAAATTTGACGAAGACGAAGTTGCGCGGGACAGCTAGTGTGTAATATTATAGAGGAAGTATGGGTTTTGCTTATGATACAAGGATTTCTTCTTTCGTAGAGGATCGATCTTCAGTTTTACAGAGGTCTCTTCGTCATCATCATCATTCTCTAGCTCTTATCCCAATCTATTTGGGGTCGGCGCAGCATGTCTTCTTGTTCCATACTTCTCTAATACTTGTCATCTTGTCAGAGATCTCTTCGTCCTTTATTATTGTATCATCATCTCTCTTTTCAGCCGAAGGACGTCTTATGCTGTAATGCTGTATATAAGTGATATTTTGTTTGTCGCAGTACAGATATAAACGTACCTTTTGTATTCTATTTACTTTTTTTTTAAGAACCTTTGACCGATCTATTCTTATATTATAAATGCAAAAGTAACTCCATCTGTATGTCTATTAAATTTTACTCGCCTTCACGGCTGAAATGGCAAAACAGTTTTTCCCTGTTCTGATAGTTCTTAATATTATATGGCATAATATGCGAACATTAAGAGCACTTAAGTATGTAATCAAAATGAAAAAATCTTTTCATTAAGAATTTTTATAACGTCTGTTAGAGTACGTTAATCGTTTTCCAAAATTCCTAAGTTTTTTATTTTAATTATTGCAATACATATATTTTTGAAGTGAAACTTCTTATGCGATTTCCAACAAGTTTAACGTTTAACGCTACCATTTCTAAAACTCACCATGAGATCGTAGTATTACAAGATTTGTGACTACGTAGTTCTACTAGGTACGCAAGATGGCGTGCAAACAGTCATGCATTCGAATTTTCGGTTTGACCAGCCTTCGATCAATATCCATGACAAGAATAACCTCGATTAACTAATGTAATAATTATGTAATAAAATAATACAACAAGAAAACGACAAATTATTATTTAGAAGCTCAATAAAATAACGAGAGTGAATGCGTGGCATTCGAACGCATGCGCGTAGTGTTACGAAGTTTCACTTCTTCCGCGCGGAGGGACTTCACGCACTATTTTTTTGTACACTTTAGACCTTTGGCTCGAGACGGAACATAGAATACTTTTTATTCCGGTAGTGCGTTCTTGTGGGATTATTTCCGATATCCACGTGAGCGCAGCTGCGTGTAAAAGCTAGTGTTCTAAATGCAATCACTGTCTGCTGTATTTAGTCATTATTGATTAATCACTCGATATCGATTCGCTCAACAGGTGCGTATATTAATGTCAGTAGGTCAATAATGAACTATGAACATCAGTACGACAAACTCGAAATTAATATCATGTTATGTTAATTTGATGAGGGTATTCAAAAACTTTATCAAAACTATTGAGCCTATCATGAAACTGTTGTTAGGACTTTTATTCGTAAAATATTTATGGAGTTTACACTCACTTCACTCTTACTCATCACTTTTGTGCCCCTAAATATAAAAGATAAAGTTCTGAACACTTTTTCATACTTCTGTAAATGGTTGAACTCATGAAGCGACAAAGAATTAAGGTCCAAAAAGACCTATTTTAAGAAAAAAAATATCTACAAATAATTTTACCTCAAAATAGAACTTCTAAGCCTTCCCAACGATGTCACAAGTTTCAATTTTAATTAAAACTTTTCAGTGATATTTTGTCCCGCGGTATATTTATATTTCAGACTTAAAGTTGTTCGTAACATTTACATTTCAACTAATTTAACAAATCGCTAATTAATTTGAAGAATTTGAATCGTTTTCAATATTAATTTGTTTAATTGCTTTGCTTGAAAGATTTATTGCAGAGGTCCGTTCTCTTATATTACAAAACAAATTAGCATTTCTATGTGCAACGCAAAGTTCACTTGGCCGGTGGGGTACAGGCACCACTGAATGGTTGCCGAGAGACGGAAGATGAACTGTTGGTAGCCCAACACTCAGGTTGGTCGATCACATGCAGAAGCTCGTGGGTTAGACCTTGTTGAGGCTGACGTAGAAATGGAAAGAATGACACCGAGAGTCCTCAACGAAGCAAGTGATAATTATACAATACGCGCATGAATCCGAAAAAGGAGGAGGGACGCGTGTCTTGATGCGAACTAGGCCATCACTGCTGTTTTGAAGATGGTAAATGCAAAGTAGGTAACTGAATATTTTAATCCACCAATTCAAGCAGCGTAAATAAGATTAACGTTAACTGGTAAAACTAAAACCAACTTCCAGAAACGACGTCTTTTTAGTATTTAAAGCAGGACGGATGGAAACTAAGTTAATTCCAAGTATTAGCAAGAAGCTTTTCGCCGAACTTCCTTCACCGTGGTAACAGCTTAACTGAAAGACCAGTTGACATTATTTAAGTTCAGGAGCTTCAAACAAAATGCAAAATAATATCCGCTGTATTGTCAATGGCTGGAAAAGGAAAACATAGATGCTAAAACTGAAATGTCCCTGATTTTTCGAAGTGGGCTGCGAAAATGACGTTTTGCGAAAGTGATATTGTGCGAAATTTACGTTTTGAGAAAAGGACGTTGTGCGAAAATTGCGTTTGGCGAAAGTGACATTATGCGAAAGTGACCAAATTTTTCACGATGACCTTTTGCGAAAGTGACGTTCTGCGTCAAGACCTAAGTTCAGTTTTCCACTCTGTACACTTCAAAGGCAAATTATGACAGTGATTTCTTAGAATAAAGATACCTATTTAAAAGATGAAAGAGTCGTAATTACACAAGACATTAGTAGACATGCCAGCTTGAACTTTCTTACGGCTCGAACCAGCCCTCGGACTTTACGTCCAAATCATCTTGCCACCTCTTTCTAGGCATCAGTTGTGCCTTCTGATGGCAGATACACATTATGTGGATTCTCTGGCTAAAGCAGTCACCGTACATCCGGCTGACCTGCCCCATCCCAATTGCTCCCTACAGCATTTTTCAAGCGACCGTTCTGACCTTACCCTTATAATCACGCACATAATAGAACAATATGTTCCAACGTATTTACACTCGTCTTGCTATCGGAGTCGCATCACGTAAACAGTGTAATTACTTCGCGATATTCTACTAATAACAGCTAAGATTCTTCGCGGTGCTCATACTGATGAGAGAGGATCTCAGCATCAACTGCCTGTTGTTAATTATTTGGAACTTTTTATCTCAAAAACTACATGTTTTTACGTAGCCCAATAGAGAGAGGACTTCTTCAGATTGTTTTTCCTGCCTGGCTGATACTTTCACGACATTGTTCTGGTTCTTTGTCATTTTATTTAATTTAGTTTACATCTGGAGCGTTTCCTCCTTGCCTCGGAAAGCACGTTAAGCGCCGGCTGTCATTTGTAGATCTTTGACAGTCGTTACATATGCAGTGGGACGAAAGTCTGACATCCAGTCTTGCCAAAGGGTATTGTATTACCCAGTTCTGACTGGGTAGTGGAGGTACAACAAGCAGTCAGTCCATGTAAAATACTGGTCTTCAGCTGCATCTGGTTAGACTGGAAGCCGACTCAAGCAAAGTTGGGAAAAAGGTAAACAGATGATGACATCTGGAGCGTTCAGGAAAGTTCTGGAGTGGCGACCACGTAGTTGAAGGGCGACGTGCCGACGCCTGTGGAGGTCTATGTCCAGTGGACAGGACGTGATTCAGCTGATGAATGCTGATGAATTTTAATTTTGTTTGTGTGTTAGGTTTTTCTTTACTTATTCCTAAACTTACTTGCGAACTAAATTAGTTACCTACATGAATATATTTTTATTTACAAGAAACAACTATTGGCACTGAAATGACCGTATATTTTATGGGAGTATAAATACCTCGACTACCTCGTTGGACTAGTCGTAATCGTGACTGCTGTATATGAGGCCCTGGGTTCGATTCCAGCCATTCCATCAGGGATTTATCATAAGCATCCACGGAGTACATGGGATTTAAACATAGCTTGCGAAATGTACTATTTAATTAGGTACACCTCTGCCTAATCCTTGGGGGTTACATGCGTGGGCTATGATGTGTTATACAAGGTGTTGTTTTGCATTCTCGTCAAAATTCAGCAGGTTGTCACAAATGACATAAATAATCAATTAAAATTACAGTAACTAGTTCATTATTAAAAAACGCTGATATTTTTGGTTGTTTAAGTATTTTCGTATATTAGAATAACGCCCTTAACGTGGTTTAGGGAATAAGAAATGATCGAATAAACGTTTAAGATTGTTTGTATGTGTGGAAACGTGATTATAGGGGGAGAATCAGACGGCCCCGCGTTTAAAACACGGGTGGCTCACACTTTCCAATTTCCGTAATTAAGAAGAAAAAATAAAAATTACCTACCTCTTTTTTTATTGTTACCGGACGAGAATCATTAACATAGTTACCTCCTTGAATTTGACGAGGATGCAAAACAACACCTTGTACTTATAAATATACTAATCCCCAAGATACCCTGCGGGGTCATATACAAGAATACAAGGAAGGTCCTTTATGATAGTTCAATGTGTTGAGGAGTTTTGATATTGTTTACAATGGAGTATTGTATGGCAAAGATTTGAATGTATATTTGCTTGAGGAATGGAGGAATTCCTGGTAAGACTAAGGACTTAGAACTAAAGCCTGAGTGAATCCATGGTAAACACAAAACGTGTGCAATATTATGGCAGAAACAATGGTACAATGAAAACGAGACTATCATTGTTTGGTTGTTCTTTAGAGAAAGCAGCGAAACTCTTTTATTATGGAATGATGGTGCTTGCTTTAAACAGTTCTTTTTAGGGTTCCGTTCCCAAAGGGTCAAACGGGACCCTATTGCTGAGACTTCACTGTCCGTCCGTCCGTCCGTCTGTCACCAGGCTGTATCTCATGAACCGTGATAGTTAGCCAGTTGAAATTTCTACAGATTATGTATTTCTGTTGCCGCTATAACAACAAATACTAAAAACCGAATAAAATAAATATTTACGGGGGCTCACATAAAAAAAAATATTTGTTTGCTTGTTTTTATAAATAATGGTACGGAACCCTTCGACGGTTCGTTTAGTCCGACTCGTACTTGGCCGGTTTTTCTATTTGAATGGATTAACACTGAAAACTAGATACTACAGTCATTGTTCTCAGTCACTTTCATACATATATTTGCAGTTAAGGTTATAGTTATAATGTTGTATATATCCCTATGTTTAAAATATTTACATATATTACATATTATTATATTTCATAAAACATATATTATGTAATAAAAGTATACATACCTATATTATATATACTCACATCCGCGCATACACACACGCACACACACACACACACACACACGCACACACACACGCACACACATATACACACTGTCATAAATTTTGCACTTTTTCCATTGTTTTTTGACAATAACTATTAATGATGAAATGGGGGGCCTGGAGCTCTGAAATACAGGCCTAGGCTTAGTTTAGACTCCAGATCTCCCACAAATTACAGCTTTCTGCCAAACTACCTGTCAACCTTTGTAATAATCTAACAATACTATGATGTAATTTGTGGAGATGAATAAACGTTTTTTTTTATTTTTTTTTTTTATTATTGTGTTACGTGTTCCCAACAAATTGCCATAAAGAACTTGTAGTTGTATCTAATAACAAGTATTGCTAGTGGGAGTAATCAGGATTATTCTCCCTTATAACAATTTATTCGGGGTGGCTGCAGCATGTCTTCTCTTCTTAATACTTCTTCATTATTTATGTCATCTCATCAGACACTTATCTTCCTATTATGCTTTCACACAGTCCATCCATCGTTTCTTTGGTTTGGCACAGTTGGAGCAATATTAGAATATTACCTTCTAATTAGGTACTATATTGCTGATATGATACAAGGTACTATATTGTTCAATATCAAATAGTTCAATCGACTAATATGGCATATAATTGAATACAGATCTCTCTCAAGTTCTATAATGCTATTTCAATACTTGTGTCATTATTTGCCTAGCCTTTTCCGAAACTTTGTTGGGGTCGGCTTCCAGTCTAACCGGATGCAGCCGAATATCAGTATTTTACATGAAGCGACTGCCAATCTGACCTCCACAACCCAGTAACTGGGTCATAAGATACCCAAAGTCTGACAAAAAGCCACCACACAGCTTACCAAGGTAAGACTGGATGTCAGGATTTTGGCTTCTGACTACTCGTAACGACTGACAAAGATCTACAAGTAACAGCCGGGATCAACGGCTTAACGTACTTTCCGAGGCACGGAGGAAACTCGGTATGTAAAGATGGTCACCCAACCACGGACCAACCTCGGCAAGCACGGCTTAACCTTGAAGATCGACCTGTGCGGTTGTCATTATTTAGCCACGAGCTCCTCTTATTATTTATATATAATTCTTCCTATTTCAATACCTGTGTACCGAACCAAAACAATTAAGCCAAAACACACACCAAAGCTACAGACCGTGTTTAAATAGATAATTAAAATAATCATTAATTGCAATTGGCAATCCATACCTTAAATAGCCCACTTCCAAGTAAAAGTAATTATCTTCTCAATATAAATTAATGGACTATACTTACTTGGATGATGGTCGGTGGAATGGGAAGCATCATGAATGTGGAAATAATTTATAGCCCATAAAATCAGCGGCGTACTAATTGAATTGTAATAATTCGTAATTAAAGTTTAATAATACGGAAAATGGCCTGTGTCCAATACAATATACATGGGCTTTAACGGTTTACGTGGGATTTACCTTTAACTGTTGCGTTTTTACATTTTATTTTGCTTTTTTTGTGGTTTCGTGAAAGAGATTTTGAAGACAATAATTATATTATAAATACTTTTACAAGTTTTTATGGTAGTTACTGTATTTTATTGTACCTTAATTATGTTTCTATAAAAGATATTTTACTTTTTTTAAGGATAACTAAGCTATACATCCAACAATGATGATAGTGAAAAAATACTCAAGTTATTAATCAAGGTGCAAATCATACGCATACGTGTAATCATGCGCGTACGTGTTCCACGCGCGCCTCAAGGAGATGTCAGCAAACCGGAAGGGGTCCGAAAGGGCCGATGCCTGCCAGGGCTGCGGGTTGTTCGAAAGAGATACCGCGGCCCTGGAACACAAAGGGCTTAGAAGGAACATGGGTGGGTTTTAGTCAGTCAAGTCTGACACTCCCTCCCGCTCCCCTTCTTTTTTTGCGGATGGGAAATCTCCCTTGATGATTTCCCATCCGCAGAAAAAAAAAAGGTGCAAATAATAAGATTGTCGTTGTCGTCGTCTGCCTAGACTTTTCCTAAACTATCTTGGGGTCGGCTTCCAGTCTAACAAGATGCAGGTATTTTACATAAAGCGACTGCCTATCAGAATCTGACCTCCACAATCCAGTAACTGGGTAATACGATACCCAAAGTCTGACAAAAAGCCACCACAGCTTACCAAGGTAAGACTGGGTGTCAGACTTTTGGCTTCTGACTACTCGTAACGACTGTCAAAGATCTACAAATGACAGCCGGGACCAACGGCTTAACGTGCTTTCCGAGGCACGGAGGAAACTCGGTATGTAATTATTGTTACCCAGCCACGGACCAACCTCGGCAACCACTGCTTAACCTGAAAGATCGACCCGTGCGACTGTTATTATTCAGCCACTCAAGCTTCTAAAGATAAGTACGAATATTTTGTATTACGTTGATATTGGAACGAAGTTCCTTATCGCGCGTTGTGAAAGGGGGCTAGACGGAAAAAATTCTTACGAAAAGTTGTCTCGACACTTTTTGCTATAGTAAGCTATTGTAAGCTTTATATCTTTAAAATAAAGTTGGAATTTCCTTAAATTACGTACAATTGGGGTGTGTATGTGAGTAAGGATAGATATGATTATTATTTTGAGTGACCGAACTACAAAGTACAAATACGGTTGTGCAGTTAAGTAAGACGTATTGCTTCGAATTAAGGATTAATCTTCCTTAAATTAAATATTTTATTTTTCGCACACTAACTTAAATCTAAAATGTATTGATATTATGAACGTGAAAGGAACTTCGTTCCATCCGGGTGTCCCTTGACACCTCTGAAGTTTTTTACTTACGTTAGTGGCCCCGTCAGTCGCAAAACCAGTCTTACCAATAGGTCGTGGTATCAGGTAGGCTGTCGTTCTATGCAAAATACTGGTACAAATATACAGAGTAAGTAGGCAGCACCTACTTAGGTAGACATTAAATTAAACTCGACACCTTCACAAAGTCTAATATTGCAACGATATCAAACTAGTAAACAATCCTATTTACTTGCTCAATAGAGAAACACTAGTAAATTCAATTGTAAATATGGTAAATATCCCGCAGTAAATGTTATTAATAGTGTTAGTGACCATGTGAGTTTAAAAACTTAAATTCAATTGTGTCTAAATCTGAGCTAAAACCTGAATAGGTAACAGAAATAATGGAGCTATTAGGCATACTCCATCAATATTGCTCTACTATATACATAATTATATGCTAAGTAAATGGTCTGTTCTGTCTTATATATATAAGTTAGGTACTTGTATGATAAATCACGTAGTCTGTCGAATCTAGTTAAGCCTGGAAGCTTAAGTAATGTAATACATTTGAATATTGTCTTGAGTTTCAAATTACAGTCAGGTCGTTAGTATATTATTGTACAAGGTGTTGTTTTTCATCCTCGTCAAATTCAAGGAGGTGCCTATATGCTAGCGATTCTCGTCCCGAATCAATAATAAAATGGGTAGGTAATTTTCTTTTTTTTTTCCTTATTTACGGAAATCGGTAAGTGTGAACCATCCGTGTTTCAAACGCGGGCCGTCTGATTCTCGCCCTATATCCTTGCTTTCACAAATACAAACAATCTTAAATCAATCAATCAAAACATTTATTTCAGACTTTTCGGTCCATAGAGTGTTAGTAGTACATCAAGATAATTTAAAACTATGTTAGTACTTCACAGATACAACAAATAAGATATATAAAACAAAAGACGCCAGCCTACAAAACATGCAGCCTAATCCAATGCCTCCAAACAGGACTATGGATGTACTCTGCAATTACCCTCAGGTAGCTGCTTAAAAGTTCATTCGATAATTTCTTATTCCCTAAACCATGCTACGGGGGTTATTCTGAAACATTGACAAACATAAACAACCAAAAAAATCATCATCATCATTCTCTTGCCCTTGTCCCAATTTATTTGGGGTCGGCGCAGCATGTCTTCTTCTTCCATACTTCTCTATTGCTTGTCATCTCATGAGACACCTCCTTTCTTGCCATATCATACTTCACACAGTCCATTCATCGTTTCTTTGGTCTTCCTCTACTCCTATAACCATCCACATTCATACTCAACCAAAAAAAAACAGCGTGTATTAATAAATTATTAGGTACCGTAATTTAAATTGATTATTTATGTCTTGTGTGACAACCTGCTGAATTTTGACGAGGATGCAAAACAACACCTTGTATGTTATAAGGGGTCCGAGAGGGCCGATGCCTGCCAGGGCTGCGGGACTGTTCAAAAGAAATACCGTGGCCCTGGAACACAAAGGGCTAAGAAGGAACATGGATGGGTTTTAGTAATTACAAGTCTGACTCCCTTCCGCTCCGCCCAGAGCGGGAGGAGTCATTTGATGATTTCCCAAAGGTAAAAAAAAAAAAACAAAAAAAGGGTCGTAACTATTTATTTTATTTAACATTTTAAATTATTTTACGAATACAAAAGTACTTTAACAGGGATCACTCAGAGTTTATTTTTGTGTCTTTCCACTTTTCTTTGTATTCAGACGTTTCACTTCTCACAAGTGAAAAAACGGGCCAAGTGCGAGTCTTACTCGCACATAGGGTTCCATAGCCCCAAACAATATAATAACAATGTTTTGAACGGTCATTCATTAGTAAACCTTCACTCAACCGCAAAACTAAATTTGTTTTTCATAGTAAGTTAATGAAAAACAAAGTTACTGCTGCAGTTTGGTGAAAAAGTTCCATAACTCAAAAACTACATATCAAATCTTATTCAAACCAATTTTAGTTGAAAGTTTTTTTTACGTTCTACATCCCCATATTTTTTTCAGAATTTTTCTCCTCTTACTTTAAAAATTAGAGGGGGGGGGGGCACACACTTTTTACTACTTTGGAAGTGTCTATCTTTCAAAAGATTGCCTTTGAAAAACATGGTTTTAGGAACCTCAATGTCATTTTTAAAGACCTATCTATAGACACCCCACACGTATAGGTTTGATAGATTTTTTTTTAGTTTCAGCTCCATGTATGGGGGGATATCCTTATCTTTATATTTTTTTTAATTTTGTACAAAAATCATAATGCGGTTCACAGAATACATCTACCTACCAAGTTTCAGCTGTGTAGTCCTAATAGTTTCGGAATAAAGTGGCTGTGACATACGGACGGACAGACAGACAGACATGACGAATCTATAAGGGTTCCGTTTTTTGCCATTCGGCTACGGAACTCTAAAAATTACGAATGAAAAACAAACAGAAAGTGATACGTCTGTTTTTGGTAGTAAACGAACAAGACAAGTAATAGTACAAATAAAGTTTATAGCAAGAAAAAACAGTAGGTATTTTATTAAATTCTACGTTTTGATACGAATATGGATTGTATGTAGGTAGGTAGTTAAAATTATTTATTTACCGTTTGAAACCGACAGACAATTTTTTTTTTTTACTGATTAGATTTTAAATACTTTTACTGGACTGAAAATTTGAAACAATTTATGTTTTAAAAACCATTGTTGATTTATTGTTCTGGTTCATTTTACTGGCTCTTTGTCGAATATATAAAAAAACAAACTTTTACCTTCCATTTTTTAAGTGAAATGAATGTGGAATATTTTATTTTCACAAATCGTGTTGTATTTTTGTTTGTTATAATTTTAATTGAGTTCTCCTCCATCTACGATTGTTTAAACAGATTCCATAAAATATAATTAATAGTAATAAAGCTGTTTTTAGGGTTCCGTACCTGGAAAGGAGAAAACGGAACCCGTACAGGATCACTTTGTTGTCCGTCCGTCTGTCTGTCTGTCAAGACCCTTTTTCTCAGGAACGCGTGAAGGTATCAAGCTGGAATTTATATCAAATACTCAAGTCTACTGTCCTTTGTAGCTGTGAAAAAATCAAACTTCTAAGCCAACGCAATCAAAATATACAGCCGTTTATGCTGCAAATTTTCGAGACTCGCAAGAGATTCAAAACCTACAGGGTAGTTCCCGTGATCTTGAAATTTGGTACGAAGCAACGTCTTATGGCACAGATAAATGAAAAATTGCGAAAACCATACATTTATAGTTACATCATATAATAAAAATATTTTTAATAATAACGGTTTTAAAAGTATGGAACCCTCGGTGCGCGAGTCCGATTCGCACTTGGCCGGTTTTTTTTATTTACACACAATTAAAGTTATTATATTTGTACTGGATTGGACAAAGGCTATTAAACAGGTACAGATCTTTTAGATAAAGCTTTCAGTGTATTATTATTTTAATGATTTATTATGAAATATCATAACTATTCGACGAGTCCGCATCAGGCAGCACAAAACAGTAGTGAGTTATGAATAACTAATTTAGAACTTTTATAACAGGAAGAATGCATCCTCGGATCTTGAGAGATTCTATGAAAAACCTGAATGCTTTTGTTCCCAAAGTATTTGTAGGTACAGAATAACAGGAAAATCATTTCGCACGGAAATTATAACAGCAGCATACACGATTTTGAATTATGTTAAGTGTAATTTATCCCCGGCGTTCCCCGTATGTTTTAATTGGTAGCCTTGAACTGGGTAACAGAGATTTACGAGTGATGCTACGCAAATATGAAGGGTATTTTGGTATTAATTGCGCATGTGGGAATTCAGCTGGCTGTAAGACGTACTTTTTGCGGTCAGGTGAAAGTTAAAGTGTGCTCAAACTGGTTAGGACTGACTGTGGACACTGATCTAATAAGACAGATAATTAAAAGTTGTCCGGAATCGCATTCATTTTATAGGTATGGCGATGATAGTGTTCATATAAAAATATAGTGAGTAAGGGCGCGTACCCACTATGTCTTGAAGATTAATTAATCGTTGAACGACTGTCGTTTCTAGCTGTTCCCATTATATCGAATCACTTGACAATCTGTCGTCATTGCAAAAAAAAGTCGTGGGCGACAGTTAATCGTGTCGTTCCTATATGTGAACACTTCCATTTAAAGACACAAGCCACGACGCTTTAAACGATACGATAATCTGTCGTTACGACATAGTGGAAACGCAGCCTTAGCGTCAGCTCACACCGAGACGCGACGCGACGCGACGCTGCGCGCACACTTTTAAAGAGCAATTCAAAATATAACTTTATTTTCTACACGAAAAGATATACATTTCTTTACAGTCGTCACGCGGCGCAGCGCTGCATGGCGCAACGTATATCTAAATTCTCACAACGAAATGTGTATCTTTTCGTGTAGAAAATAAAGTTATATTTTGAGTCGCTCTCCAAAAGTGTGCGCGCAGCGTCGCGTCTCGGCGTGAGCTAACCCTTAGAGTTACGATGGTAAAGTGAGTACACTTTTTACATTAATAGCGACCCAAAAATATCCGAAGAGACTAGATGAAAGGTCTAAATACAATCAATTATTTAAGTCTCTAACTTAAGCCCAGAAAAATGATATCTAATAACTTAAAACTTAAATTAGGTTTACCTACCTAGGTTCTAAAGTTTGGTCATAAACTAAGTTATCAAGTGTCTTATTAAGGTCACAATCAGTCACAAAGTGGATTTCCATTAGGGAATACGAATCATCATCAAAGTCTACAATTTAGGTACCTAAACGTAGTTACGATTAATCAGATTAGATAGGCCAAATTTTCCATTAAGCTTGAAAGAAAAAGCAGCAAAAAGCAGTTTTAAAGAAAGAAAGAAAGCTAGTGAACATAATTTAATAATTGCAAAGACACGCGTGTATAAAAAAATTAACAAATATAATATTTTTTTGTGTCACTCTACACGCATGTTTTTGGCCAGTAATTCAATACACATTTTTTGTTTCATGAAAAAGGTGGCACCGAAAACAATAGTGATTACCGTTGGTATTGCGAATAAAGTTATTCGCAGCCAACTTCCTCCCTTAATAGATTCATTAGCACTGAATAAAAGTTCGCAAGTATTGTCAACTTGTGGAAGAGCTCTGCACGTAGGGTGACCAATTTTTGAAATATAAAAGTCCAGATAAAAAGACACACACATCATCAAAGGAAAGGTTATTTTACTGTATTTTTTTTCTGTCTTCATTGATTATATTTCTATGAAGATTCCTCTTGTGTCTTGAAGTCCGACGACCAGCCCGTCTTTTTATTTTTTACATGAAGTCGGAGAGATTGCGAGACTCCACAACCCAGTTACTAGTATAATATGATCCCCTTGGTAAGACTGGTTATCAGCCTTTCGGGCCAATGCCTACCCGAAACTACTATCAAAGATCTAAAAACACAGTCAGCCGGGACCAACGGCCTTTCCTTGGCACAGAGGGATCTCGGTATATAATAGATGGTCCCCATCCATGGACCAACCTTGGCAAGCATTTCTTAACCTAGAAGATCGACCCGTGCGGCTGTTATTATTTAGTCACGTACCAAATCTGGACGTATGGTAACCCTACTTTCACGCCAGTTCGCTGTAGTTTCGTTTGAAATCTAGTGAATTTCACGACTGTTATTGTTAATGGTGCTTAGTTTGGAGATGTTATAATTAACTGGGATTCCTTGTTTAGGGGTTTCTCGTCTTGGAGTATTAAGATGCTATGTGGTAAGAGATAAATGTTTGGCAAAAGCTGTGTTTGTTATAAAGCATTAGAGATACTGCAAGTTGCTACTCATTTATGATTTTTTGAACTGCCTTCAAAGAAGTCTTTTTTTTACCACTGGTAAATCACCATGACCCCTCCCGCTCTGGGCGGAGAGGAAGGGAGTGTCAGATTTGTACTGACTTAAATCCATCCATGTTCCTTCTTAGCCCTTTGTGTTCCAGGGCCACGGTATCTCTTTCGAACAGTCCCGCAGCCCCGACAAGCGTCGGCCCTCTCGAATCCCTTTCGATTTGCTGACATCTCCTTGAGTCGAGCGTGGAACACGAACGTGCCGTCGAGACGGCCTGTCGCCATAAGACTGACGGACGGTGAGCTAGCCCATTACTCACCGTCCACCGGCCCGCGCAGGAGATGCCCCGACGCCCGGGGCGTCTCCTGTGGCGGCTGTGACGTGAGGCTCTTTCCTTCTCGTTCGTACCTCGCGTTCGTACGTTCCGCTACCTCCTTCGCTAGCATGCCTGCTTCGCAGAAGGAGGCGACGGCTACCCATTCCCTCTGACTACGGACAATGTATTGAACCAGGCACGACGCGAGAGATCGCTGCCACCAATCGCCGCTACGAGGACACGGCGGTGCTCAGACCAAGGGGAGCAGACCTCCACGGTATTCTCCACCGTGACCTCCGGGCGATCGAAGTCTGAAAACTCATATTTTTTCAACATGACAAAACATGACAAATTTTTTGACATTCATGGCAAATTCTGAAAAAAATAATGGTGTAGGTTGTGCGGGTGAAGTGTGAGGTTTAAAAAAATAGTCCCAATAACAGTGGAAGGAAGAAAGTTTATTCCCACACACAAGTAATCACTTATATCACGCACACACAAGAGTTCCACAAGGCAGAAGGAGTGGTAGAAAGATAGTTGGAAGAGAGAATAGGTTGATAGCGAGAAACAGATAAGCAGAAATACATATAAAAAGCGCGGCGGGAGGCTAAGCAGAAAAGCTAGCTAACTCGCGTGGCAACAGTCGTAAGCCCACTGGCCGACCGGAGCGAGGCACGCGCGCTGCGCGTGCGGTAGGCGAGAGCGTGACAGACGATCGTGCCGTCCCGCTTGCGCCACAGCCATGCGCACTGCGCGTGCAGCGCCAGAACAACGACCGCGTCATAGCTTTGCCGCTCACCGATAAGATTTAACTAATGCGAAAGAAATTGTCCAAGTTTGTTTGTTTGTACATAATTATTAGTTGAGTCTGTAAATATTTACAAGTTATTTCTATTTGTTGTAATTAATTATTCTATATAATGTTACTGTTTATTTTATAGTGTATATATCTAATGACAATTTCTGTGCTTAAAAGTTAAATTAGTTTTATATAATAATTAGTCCAAACGACATGATAAAATGTATAAATACATGTGGTCACTACAATGGTGTATAAAATGATATGTTGTAAAAATATTAATTAATGACCAGTTTAAAATGATTGGATAGGTAAATCCTACTAATATCCTACTAATATTATAAATGTGAAAGTTTGTGAGAATGGATGTGTGGATGTATGGATGTGTGGATGTTTGTTACTCTTTCATGCATAAACGGCTGGACCGATTTGGTTGAAATTTGGTATGTAGATAGGTTATACCCTGGATTAACATATAGGCTACTTTTTATCCCGGTCAACAGGGGTGAAAGTGTTTAAGTAACGACAATTCTTGACAATGACGGAAAAAAATAAGTTGTCTGGGAGCTTTCAACGAAAACGCTGCCTAAACCCTTTAAGATATAACAAAATAATGTATGGTGTAATTGTGTATCTTATATAGATCTACAGAAAAGTCCGCGATACCATATGTCCAGCTCTTAAGGATAACATACTATATCCATTTAAATACTTAAAAAAATAGGCAATTATAAAGTGCTAACTTGGAAAGCTATTTAAACAAATACGTTATTAATCCTTATAATTTTAAATAGATTGGTTAACTTGAGCATTTCATGAAGATTATTTTTTCCCTTTACACCATGCAAATTAAATAAATACTATAGGAGATATAGCAAAATCAAATAACGCGCAAAAAAATAATTTCATGTCGCTGACTGACTAGACTGGCACGCGCGGGCGGGGTGGGTGGGGATCAAGTCGCTCATCGCTGAGTGCGCGACCCAAACGCGGGCAGACGCGTGAGGGCAGACGATATTGACGGTTCTGTCCGTTACCAGTCATCAGTGTACAACTCCGTCGACACAGTTATGTCATCCGATGACAGTACGAGCTACCCCGTGGAGTTCCTGAACTCTTTGGAGTTATCTGGGGTGCCATCGCATAAGTTAGAATTTAAAGTAGGTGTACCCGTTTTGTTAATGCGTAACTTGGATGCGCCAAGATTATGCAACGGTAGTCGGTTGCGAGTGACTGAATTAGGAAGGCATATTGTGAAGGCAACCATCTTAACTGGAGAAGCCAAAGGAATCAATGTTCTTATACCGCGTATCCCAATAATACCCAACAATTTACCATTTAATTTTAAACGCCTGCAGTTCCCTTTAAAAGTTGCGTTTTCAATGACCATCAACAAATCGCAGGGTCAAACCTTAAAGGTAGCAGGCTTATATTTAGGCTCACCATTTTTTTCCCACGGCCAGCTCTATGTGGCTTGCTCCCGCGTTTCTAAATCGCAAAATCTACATGTCTTTGCTGAACGAAATAAATCTTTTAATGTAGTTTATAGGAGTATATTGCAGTAGCTATAACTTTTGTATTACCATCACCATCAACCATCCACCATACCACCATACCATCATCATCATTATATCCGTACCTATCTATCCTTCTCAAAAATTTTCAAATTCTTCAAATTCAAATTCTTTAGGGTCCCGTTCTTACATTGGAGACACAACCTTAAAAAAACCGGCCAAGTGCGAGTCGTACTCACACACACACAGGTTTCCGTACCACCAAACAATAAAATAAAAAATATTTTTAATATTATTAAATTATTTTTATACGTAACAGCAAAATTAAGTTTGTTTTTCATAGTATGTTAATGAAAAACAAAGTTACTGCTGCAGTTTGATGAAAAAGTCCCATATCTCAAAAACTAAACATCATATCTTATTCAAACCAATTTTCGTTGAAAGTTTTTTTTACGTTCTACAAACCTAAATATTTTCTGAATTTTCCTCCTCTTACTTTAGAAATTAGAGGGGGGGGACACACATTTTACCACTTTGGAAGTGTGTTACGCGCAAACTATTCAGTTTAGAAAAAAATGATATTAGAAACCTCAATATCATTTTTGAAGACCTATCCATAGATACCCCACAAATATTGGTTTGAAAAAAAAAAATGTTTGAGTTTCAGTTCTAAGTATCCCCATACTTAGAACTGAAACTCAAACATTTTTTTTTTAACCCCACCCCCCCCCGATTTTTTTTCTATTTTTGTGTAAAAATCTTAATGTGGTTCACAGAATACATCTACTTACCAAGTTTCAACAGTATAGTTCTTATAGTTTCGGAATAAAGTGGCTGTGACATACGGACGGACAGACAGACAGACAGACATGACGAATCTATAAGGGTTCCGTTTTTTGCCATTCGGCTACGGAACCCTAAAAAGACGTAAGCTTATTTATTCTTCGATTTTGTTATTTTTGCAATAGGCTGCTTTTTATCAACACACCACGCGGGCGAAGCCGCGGGCGGAAGCTAGTCTCAAATATTTTTCATATTGCAAAGTCGATTACATAGAATTACAGAAAACGAAGCTTCCTCAACTTATTTTAGATGTTTATACATTTTCTCCCATTAACAAATGTGATGGCTATGTTCCACTTATTTTAAGTGGATCGTAATAATATTGAATCGGAACACTTACGGAATTACTTCCGCAACTGTCCGTCCGTCCCGTTTCACTGAAAACCCTCGCAAATGACTTTGATGCAATTATTTTCATTTATCCACAAGTATTTTTTTTTGAGTTGACAAGTAACAGAGAAGTATGGAAGAAGAAGACATGCTGCGCCAATAAATTTAGCAAGGGCAGGGAAACGATGATGAAATATTTTTTAAATAACCTGTTTACTGAACAGAGGTCAGGTACAAAATGGCCTCCACAATAGAACTATCCGCCAAGATCAAACTGACATATAATACCATGTTTAGATCGCAGATGTGATCATAGCAATGTGCTGTTATTACCTATTCATGCTGTAGCATACGTTTGCAGAAGTAACCTGTAGGTTACTTCTGCAAACGTAACGATCAACCCAGTACGGACAAATTTCAACCATTACAAAGTATCTGTGAGAGCCCACAGTCAGTACCTGCGCAATCTGTCCTTAATCTGAGGCCTCATTAGTGCGTTGTGTTACGTCGACTCAACGGATCAACGCATTGTATGCCACACCTGCGTTGTGATAACGCACGTCGTCGTAACGTAAGAGGGTGACGCACCACCATCGCAGAGCACTAGTTTAGCATCTCAGTGTAGATTTCAGTCTTCATTCGACGATGGGTCTGAACAAAAATGTTCTGTTGTTGCTTTTCTTACGCCACCGCCGAAAAAAACGTATAAACAATAAAATATTCTTGAAATCTCCCTTGATTGAAGAACTGTCTGTCGTCACACCGGAGCTACGACAATGCAGCGCATCACCCTCCCCTCGCCTCCGTTGAAATGTCGCGTGCGACGTACAATCGCATAATGTGTCATATAACAAAAAAAAACATGTAAAAAATCTACACAGCGTTGTCGCAGCGACAATGCAACGCAACGCACTAATGAGGACTCAGCCTTACCAAACCTGCACAGACCGAACCTTTACAGTGTAGTAAATAGAATTTCAGATTAGAAAAAAATATATTTTTCCTAGGACTGACAACATTTTCACGTAGCTATATCATCTGCGAAATAAACCAAGCGAGCAATAACTCCCACGAGTTGTCGGTAAACATCACAAACGTGGGAATGTCAAATGAATTGCTGGTAATACTCGTATGATCCTGACTCCAGCCACGGCGTGAGATCTTTCTCAAACGATCCATTGTTCCCCTTCATGGCATGCAAACGACACTAGTTCAGACAAATAGGCTTCATCCAGACAGGGACGTACAAATGAGAAAAGGGGTTGGTATTTAGGTAAGAAGTAGACTAAAATATTTGTTTTATGTTAATTCATAATTTTGATTGCAGATTGAACTGTCTGAAAGCGTTATTTATAATTATAATTTGCCCTGATATCTCTTTGAGTAAAATCATTTCATTGGCAGTCGTAACTGTATCATCGAATCACAATTGCCAAAACCTGACTCTGTTGAGTCAGATTGTTGAGCATTGGTTTTATTAGGATAAGGATATTTAAAAGTAAGATTTAGTTTCTAAAAGTCTGATCAAGACAGTGAAAGTGTTAAAAAGACGATATGGTCAATAGACCACTCTCTACTTAGCATAATTCTAACATTGGTTATAACTAAAGCATTCTTTATTTTTAGTAGCCTGCATACTTATTTCCTTCGTCGACTGTACGTACAAGCGCGCACACAAATCATTCCGCATATATTCAGGGCTTGTTATGTACAAACTTTGTGGGTACTGGCACGTACAGTGGTGTTATTTCCCAACCTTGAAGGGGTACTAAAGTTTGCCGTGACGAGGGGAACAGACGAAAGGAACTGTCCACAATGAACTTCGAACTGCATTGTTTAGGAGGCCAGCAATGTTTGGTGACTGAATGTGGCCTAATCTGAGAGGAAGTTTGTTTGTGACATCCTGCCACTGATTTGTTGGTACTTGGAGCTTTTGAAATAGGAGAATTGGAGATGGCGTACACTAGGTCACGTAGGTTGGATTTTCTTAGATATCGAGGACGACAAATGAAATACTGTTAAATTTCTTCCTATGCTTACGATTGTTCATCTTTTCTGTTACAAAACTATTCCGTTTCACACTTTCAGTAGATAAGTTGGAAAATCTTTATTATCCCGCACATCTCGCAAAGGCAAAGGTAAGCAACAGTTTGTGATTGTTTGTCAACCGATCACTGAAAGTTTTCTAAACAGATTGAGTTGAGCTAACATATAAAATCTATATATACAGGGTGTAACGGAAAGGGTATATACCTACATACGTCGAAGTGGTATTGATGTTTTGTATGGGGCAGCATCAGATAATTTTTTCGTTATTACGATGTTTGTCCGATGGAGAAAGATGTTCAGTCACCACGGAAACTTTTCAAAAGTTGTCTGTACATCGTTCAAAAGTTTAATAAAAATATTTTGCAATATCTTATTTTTATTATTGATTTATATCAAAATGTCGAAGTAACAGTGAACAGAAAGTACAGGCATCTGTTTTCTTACTAAAATAAGGTATAACAACTAAAACTCCGTTAATATAGACTTAAACTATTTCAAGAATTTCACGAACCTGAGTTTCCCTGGGGAAAATACCTGAAATCCTTCAGACATTATCTACATTAATATACTGGGTTCCTCTCAATTACTATTTTAGAGATAATTATATAATAGTGGACTAACAATATGTGCTGCCACCCTTTATGAAAACACGGCAACGCTATTACACATTTTGACGATAAGCATACCTCATTATTCGTGAAAGCATTTTATTATCCGTCTCCTTTATTAATCTTTGAACCGGTTAATCGTTTGAAAATGGAATCCCGTTTCACCTTTTTTTCTGGGCCACAAAATAATATGGCTTGAACTTCAAAACATATTTGGAGTTTAAGTTTTATAATATAAACTACCTATGCCCTGCGACTTTCGTTCGCGCTAAATTATTGTAATTATATAATTTCACTATTTGAATCAAATTTTGTTAACTATTTACATTTTTATTTGAATCTCTCGACCTCCATGCATCATAATTAAGAAATCAACATCATCATGAAGGAGCTCATGGCGAAATAATAACAGCCGCTCGTATCAAACTCGGCGCATACCCCGAGCGTTAAGCCGCTGGTCCCAGCTGTCATTTTTAGATATTTGGCAGTCGTTACAGGTAGTCAGTGGCCCGAAAGTCTGTCAACCAGTCCTACCAGGGGTTCTCGTGTTGTACTAACTGAGTTGTTGAGGTCAGATAAGCAGTCACTCCAAGTCAAATACTGGTATTCAGCTGCATTCAGTTAGACTGGAGGCCGACCCCAACATACTTAGAAAAAGGCAGATGATAATACACACATCAAAAGTGTCTAGGGATCAAGCATTTTTATGCGGATTTCTTGAGATTGAGATGTGGCTTTGTAATAAATTTATGATTTTATAAATTTATATGGATCCTTTTTGGTGCATTTCATAATTTGAATCAGGAACTGTGAATCAAATTCGAGTAAAAGATGAAAATTAGCTGTCAATATTTTCCCTATAAAAACATACAACGCATTGAAGACATTATTAGTGCTACTGTTTCCCTACTACTGATTAAAACCAACGTTATTATGGAGCGGCGACGTCATTTAAGCAGGGAAGAAATGCTCAGAGCCGTGGGAATGATAGAAGCTGGTTCCCGGCAACGTACTGTGGCTTTAGCTCTGAATACAAGTCAGAGTGTTATCAGTCGACTTTGGACACGTTACCGAAGCACTGGTACCGTGGCTGAGCGCCATGGAGGACGGTATCGCTGCACCACACGGAGATAAGACCGATACATTCAAATCTTAACTCGAAGAGCTCCAACAATAACCGCCATGATGTTAGCCGTGAGGCTTCATCACTCTTCAGGGAACTTAATTAGCGACCAAACAGTCAGAAACCGCTTGCATGAAGTGAACCTTCATTCCCGAAGACCGCTACGGGTACCACCTATAGCAATGCACAATCGTAGGATTCGATATCAATGGGCTCTTGAACACAGAAATTGGGCAGAAGAACAATGGCGTTTCGTGTGCTTTTCTGATGAGTCTCGTTTTGGTATGAGACCGGATACAAGACGTATACGACACTGGAGAACCCCTGGACGCCAACAGCGATTAAAATCCTGCCAGGAAGTCCATCCTTATAGTGGTGGAACCATCATGGTATGGGCGGGTATTTGGATCGGCGGAAGAACTGAGTTGATTTGGATCAGAGGCAACCTCAACGCTCAAATTTATGCTGAGACGATTGTATCAGACGTCATCGTTCCTCTACAAGTGCAAATCGGTCCCTTATTTCAGTTAATGCATGATAATGCACGACCGCACACCGCAAGAGTTGTAAGACAGACTCTCGCCGCAGCTAACATCAATGTCCTGCCCTGGCCTGCTCAGTCGCCAGACTTGAACCCGATTGAGCATGCATGGGATATGCTACAGAGAAGAGCTCTGCCGAATATGGAGGGTATCCAGTCGCAAGAAGACCTTTTTTTGTTGTTGCAACGAACATGGGCGGCCATTCCACAGCGTGATTTGGATGAACTCATTTTGAGTATGCCAAACCGATGTTCTTGTGTTGTTAGTGTTCGCGGTAGAAACACGGATTATTAATTGTTTAAGTTACCCAATAAAATTTTAAAGAAAACTGTTATTTCAGTCTTTTTTTCGAACTTTAATGTTAGTGGTTCAAATGTCAAAAATCCCTTTATTAGAAAATGGCAAATTTCTTTATTAATGCAAAGGTGACTTGGTTTATCGTTACTGTGACAAACGAAAACACTTTATTTGATGAATCCTTAAAAAAAATTTAATTAATATCAATCAGGAGAAAAGTTATTGCAAAAATATATGTTGATCCCTAGACACTTTTGATGTGTGTAGTATCAAGTTAAACAGATTTGATCGGAATGAGATCAATCTCTCGACCTTCATGCATCATGGAAATGAGCAATATAGCTACATGATGTCAATTTTCATGGAAAATCCATTAGGCTCAACTATTCCTATTAATTATTCATTTACTCGAAACACTCGATCCATTTATATTTCGTAGTAATCAGGATTATATTCTCACAGGCATTACATTAATATTAGAGAGAAAATGGGACTTACTTTGTCCATGATGTATTCTGTTTTAAATAATCGTTCTTGTTTAGAATAGTTACAGCACGGATGACAACATTTGTGTCACTTGTTTAATCTAGTCCTATTGCAATATCTTCTATTTTTTTGTATAGACTCTTTTTCTTATTTACCCATAGTAGGCCTTATAGATTCCTAGATTCTTGGTAACTTTTTATCTTCTTCTACGTTTTGTATTAAAGCAACGACTTATTGTCGGGCCTATGATGGCCTCTCATACTTAAGTACTAACGCTGTAACATAGAAAAATTGTAAAGCCAAATGATTTTAAAAGAGTAACCATGGAGTTTCTTCCCGGTTCTTCTCCATAGGAAACGACCAACCCGAACCGAGCACCTTTTTGTCGACGTTTTACAAGTGCCCGTGTAAGCCTATGTGAAATAAAAATATTTTGATTTTGTTCGTATTATCTTTCATCATCATTCTCTTGCCCTTTCCCATTTTATTTGGGGTCGGCGCAGCATATCTTCTTTTTCCATACTTCTCTATTACTTATTATCTCATGAGACACCTCCTTTCTTGCCATATTATACTTCACACAGTCCATTCATCGTTTATTTGGTCTTCCTCTACTCTTATACCCATCCACATTCATACATCATTCCTCAAGACATTTCCATTTCTTTATATGTATCAAAGGTCTACAAATCCCCATAGCAAAAAGTCTTGATTATGGGTAAGATATTTTTTTTAAATATTGTTCCAATGACTTTCTCAAATGAAATAAAATTATTCTGTTTTTTTTTTTTAATTACACTCGAAAGTCTATCAGGTAAGATGATTATGTCGAGAAAACATTATCATATTCAAATATATTATAAACATTATCAGCCCATGAGATTCCAACTACTGGGATAAGGGCCTTCCCTCTGTGAGAGAGACCATATGTATGTTGAGCTTGATGATAGACAACTAATCTTGGGCTGTTCAATGCGCCCAAAAATGAGAAACCCTAAAAATGCAAGATAAATCACCATCACTTTATTAACCCGGAATGAAAACCTGATGAAGGCGAACATAAAGCCGTGATTACACAATGCGTGTCAACATTTTTAACTTCTATGTAAACCGCGATGTCATCGGGCCGACCCTTCCTGGGTCGGTTCAAAATAATACACTAGGGTACGGGGTGACGGGCTGATTTATCACCTGAATTTCTTACTAGCAATTTCTCTATTACAACTTATAAAATATTATTTAAAATTAGAATGATCTGTCGGAAAGTATTGTACTTATCGCCGTCAGAACTTAAAATATGGTATAAAATAATAATATAATGCATATTATTTATTTAAACTCCGTTCTACACACGATCACCTCAAGGTCCAAAATGCTGCCACCAAGGCACGGTCTAATCTAAGAATGAAAAATACAAAGACCCAAAATTAATTTCAAGATCAATTATTGGAGTCATCTAATAAAGGAGCTCGTGGCTAAATAATAACAGCCCCCCAGGTCGATCTTTAAGGTTAAGCCGTGCTTGCCGAGGTTGGTCCGTGGATGGGGTGACCATAATTACATACCGAGTTTCCTCCGTGCCTCGGAAAGCACGTTAAGCCGTTGGTCCCGGCTGTCATTTGTAGATCTTTGACAGTCGTTACGAGTAGTCAGAAGCCAAAAAGTCTGACATCCAGTCTTACCAAGGGGTATCGCATTACCTAGATACTGGGTTGTGGAGGTCAGATAGGCAGTCGCTTCATGTAAAATACTGGCACTCAGCTGCATCCGGTTAGACTGGAAGCCGACCCCAAGATAGTTTGGGAAAAGGCTAGGCAGATGATGATCTAACAAGTTATCTTGAAATATGTGTGTGTGTGTGTGACCTTGATTTTGGGTCATGGTCATTATCTTAAGTGCTGAACAATCGGTAGGTTACCCTTACCTACATATCATTGTGTAAAGGAGTATTAAATTAGGTTGTCAATTGCACCGATCTCAAGTGTTTTAAGTAAATAGAGTACAGCTCCCATACTAGTACATACGAGTACATACTCGTAGGTACTAGTATGGTATTTATTTGTAAACTTTTTGCTAATACATTTAAGAGTTAACAAAGAAATTCGCTCACGTTATAAAAAAACCCACTACTACCTATTTACAATGTAGGAAAGCAAATAAAAAACGTACCTTAAGTACGTGGTTCGTGAATAGACTACGTAATCAGGTAGAATGCAAGTTCGTCCAAGTAAATCACTTGATACTTTATAGGGCGTCCGGGAAATTGAGAGACGCTACCTATTCTTCGTGGCACTTTAGACTTTATATTACAGATAACTTATAGATGCTTTGGAAGTTTTGCTTGCATTCATTATGTAAACTTGGAGTTCATTATTGATGTTATGAGCATAGTTTGAATAGAGAAATGGCTTGCAGAGAAGGCAAGATGAATAGCCAATGCGATGGATTCTAGCGCAATCGATTCCTGGAGAGGATACAGTGGAACAGCGATTTGTAGCGGGGGAAGTCCCCGGCTATATAGACCGATGAATATCAAAAAGAAAGAAAATGTACTTATTTGTCTCGCACAGGACAACACAAAATTATTAAATGAACTCATCAACAGCCTATAATGTTCCCACTGCTGGGCACAGGTATGAGAGGGAGTGGTATGTAAACGACCACGCGGGCCCAGTGCGGTTTGGTAGATGTCACATGTCTTCGAATTTTTAGTTCTAGGACATGCCGGCTTCCTCACGATGTTTTCTTTCGCCGCTTGTGAGGGCAGCGGTGATGAAATAAATTACATAAAATACTGCGCCTGCCTGGGTTCGAACCCACGGTTTACTGCTCGTAAGTCGGGTCTGCCACCACTGGGCCACCGCTACTCTCCATTATATAATTTGTTATATATATATACTGTTATACAGGATGTAACGGAAAGGGTATATATATACATACTTAAGGGTGTGCTACAGACCATCAAACTGAACATATTTCTCCATCGGACAAACATCGTAAAAGCGAAAAAAAATATCAGCTGCCCCATACATTTGTTTCGAATATGTATTGCAATCTTGTATGGGGCAGCACATATATTTTTCGCTGAAAAACATGTCTTATTACAAGAAACATGTTCAGTTTGATGGTCTGTAGCGTACCCTTAAGTATGTATATATACCCTTTCGGATACACTCTGTATAGGTACATACTTTTATATAATTTTGTTTAATTGTTCAAATGAACAATTAAAAGTAAACATAAGAAAAAACAAAGTTGTTGGGACTGATAAGAGGCAGAAAACGAAGAAGGTTGTTATGGCGCAGCTTGAAAAAGACCTATTTCCAGCATTGGACCGCTATAGGCTAAGTTTAGAGAAAATCTCTTTCATCAATCTTCTACAGGTTTTGGCAATTACTAATTAAAATAGGGCATGAACAAAACGAGGATTTCACCTAACAATGATACGTTTTACCGTGAATAATGCTGAAATTCACGCAATAAAGGAAATAGATAAAGTTCGGTCTAATTTGGAGTTGTTATGAATAGAATCGCCGTAAATGAATTATCTAATTCTAAACCCTGCCAGGGGGAAACGTTTAGTTTCTATTTATGGATTACTGAATATACACGTAATTATTAAACTATTCCTCCCACCCAAATAAGCAAAGCACTTATTTAAAGGTACTGAGAACATTTAGTAGTAAAACAATAAACCACTTAAAATGAGTTATACAACAACCAAGTGGAAATATGCAGAGTTTTCATACTAAAAGTGTCATAGTGATGAAAGATTAATTATTTGTACGGTAACTGCCAGATGATTAGAAAAACAAGATTCATTGAAATCTCATGGATACTCATGGTGGCCCCAACATTTTGAGGTACACTTTGAAGACGACCGCACTCGTAAAACACAGCAGACAGGTGACTAGCAAGGCAGTACAGGTACAAACAAATATCCTCTTTGATATTGTTTCCTGCTTGCTCGGGCCTTCTAAGTGATCTGGCAACAGTCTGATATTTTTAGAAAAACCTAAATCATTCCCACATGACAACTGTGTCTAACTGAGCTGACGTAGCGTTTGCTTTGAGGTAACGTCTCAACCAGTCAACAATTAACCCGGGTAGCGAGAGCACGTTCCCCCAAAGTCATTCATCTACTTACTGATAATTTGGTGGTTTTATTCTAAACCTTAACTAGTGTAACTAGTGAACACAACAATAGACTTAAGATGGGTCTTAGAATAGGAGAGTTAATCTTAACAGTTTCAAGTATGTATAGGTTCGTTACGAGATACAACAACGATGGTTTCACATAAAAACTAGACTGTTAGGTCAGTTAAAATGGATGTACGAAAGAAAATGTAATCTATTCTTGTTTTATTTATTTATCTAATTTTATGGTCTTGGATCGAGGCTATTACATGTCCACGGTCGCGGTCACAGCGGAACGGAACATTCTGAGATTTTACAGACACACACAGGTTTCACTAAAGAAAGTGAACACGATCAGCGTATCTGAACGGCGTTCTAGAGCTGTGAGTGTTAATACTCAATATTAATCAGGCACTGACTGTTCTTGAACGTGGTAGCAGTGTATCAAACAAATGATTGTGTTCTTTCAGAAACTTAAATAGAGGGTATTTAGTCTGAACGGCCCAAACCGAATGGACCGCGGGCTTTTCGGCCGTAATCAAAAATTATCTACGTTCCGAAGGACCGGTGATATGAACATATGAACACATAAAGTACATTCGAGTGCGTTAAAAAGTTAAAATAAAATATACAATTTTTTTCTTTGATTTGTAATTTGTAAAAAAAATGGTTTTTAAATTGAATCATTTCTTGCGTTGAAATTACCAGGTTGATAGAAAGAGATAGAAAATAGGCGCATAAACGATCTCACTAAGTTGTGCACCAACTGGTAAAAAAAATCCAGTAAATTTTTCTTCTCTTGTAGTTTAAAAAATAAAAAAATAAGAAAGTTTACAGTTTAAATTTAAAACGTCTTTCAATATAATTTAATACGAACCTTTCATGCTTTTCTCTATGTTTCATCGTTGTTGGTTCGATACGAGGAATAAAATAAAATATTATTCAAAATATATTTTATAATTACTATAATTTAAATTTCATAAACTATTCGGCTATCACTATGTATGCTACTGTTCCTTTAAATTAATTTTGAAATCATTCTATCACCGGTCCTTTGGAACGTAGACAATTATTGGTTACGGTCGAATGGCGCGTGGTCCATTGGCTTTGGACCGTTCAGACTATATACCCGAATAGGTAACTAATATAATTTTCGGAAACCTAAACAAAATAAAGTATTCCCACCTGAAACGGGAAATAAACATTTTTCCGGCGACTAAAAAAGCCACAGGTAAAACCACATTCATGCTTGGTTCTACTTAAATCCATTCGGGCTCCATTTTTTCTCGTTCACTTATTTTCAGCAGCGCGAGATCTAAACCCGATGAAATATTCAAGCGCTGTACATTTGACGGCACCACTTCATACCACGCTTTAGTGTTTCAGCTGCATAGCTTTCTGCATCACGTTAAACATTAATATTTCCTATGTATACTTTGTAAGCAATTTACACTTGTACAGACTAAAAAAGACAGGAAGAGGAGCTTGTGGCTAAATAATAATAGCTGCACGGGTCGGTCTTTAAGGTTAAGCCGTGCTTGCCGAGGTTGGTACGTGGATGGGTGACATGATTACATACCGAGTTTCCTCCGTGTCTAGGAAAGCACATTAAGCCGTTGGTCCCGGCTGTCATTTGTAGATCTTTGACAGTCGTTACGAGTAGTCTGAAGCCAAAAGTCGGACATACAGTCTTACCAAGGGGTATTGTATTACCCAGTTACTGGATTGTGGAGGTCAGATAGGCAGTCGCTTCATGTAAAATACTGGTACTCAGCTGCATCAGGTTATACTGGAAGCCGACCCCAAGATAGTTTGGGAAAAGGCTACGCAGATGATGATGACATACTTAAAAATAGATTATATTGCAACGAGTAATTCCCAACTGCTTTTAAAATCATGCTGTGTTTAAACTTGCGAAGTTATAAAATCTATAAATATGAGTATATTGCAGTGTTTCACAGTTAAATAAATAAATTTATTCAGTTCGCATAACAAAGTACAAAATTAAAAAGCTAGTAACAAAAGACTGATCCTTAAACACTAGATTTTACATATTCCCTGGACTCCTCAGGAGGATTAGAATTATCAAGTCTTAGTGGAGGAACATAAACATAAAGAAACAAAAGATTAGGCTGTGATGCACCGAGAGTCGCAAAGCCACATTTCATCAGTAATGTTGATTAAATAAGGTGTTAATTTTCAAATTGTTTTTTTCCAAACACCCGTAAAAATAAATTATTTTTAGAAGAGGCCGTTACAGCCGAAACAATCTTGATACGCCATGCAGATTAATGTCTGAGGTGGTCTCCTAAAGTTAAAATACTAAAATTGGTGCGGAAGAACCACACCAATATTAGTATTTTAACAAAACATAAGAAGTGAATGAGTACATTTTTCTTCATAAAATTTATATCCACCAATCCGGAATTTCAAAGAAACAGAGATGCACTCGTAGTCTGTGAAAAACATGCAACGACAAGTTTGTTCAATATGCAAACCACTTTTTTTAATATGCATTACATACAGTATGAAGCATTGCTCATGGTTTATACATACGCTCTGTATTTTATTGCAACACTTAATTTTTTTATTGGGTCACGGTCAGTGCTTTGCTTGACTGAAAACCAATAGTTGGAGAGCATAAAATACAACTTTGAAGCACTTTGCACTTTGAATTCATAAAATAATAATTTCGCATACTAATATTGGAACTTGTCTTAAATTAAACACTTAATTTAGGGTAAGTCTTATATTTAATATTATAAACGCGACAGTTTCTGACGATGGATAAACCGATTTAGATTCACAAGTAGTCTATAACTTTTATGAACAATTTTGAAACTAAATGATTCTATGCAGACAAAGTCACGGGCATAAATAGAATAGACCGCATTTTTAATTTTAACCTTTTTTATCAGTCCCATATAAACAATCAACAGAAACATTGACACAATTTCTGTAATTCCAACCCAAGTATAAAATATGTATTTTGCAAAGGCTTTATCACTTTAAGCAATAAGGGCCTAACTACAAATGAAAATAGTGTCCACTTTAAAGTCCCCAAGTTCTTCTGAAATAAGCTGAGTCCACACAAAGCCTAATTAAAACCCTCGCATATAACAACACTATACTGTTTACGGTGGCCCACAGTGAAGATAAAGTCTAATACGGTCTGTTTTATGTGGAATATGCCTGTTGTCCCTTTTTAACCTCTTTAGTCGCATAGACAAAAATTTCGAATGTGTTCACCTCCTTTTTTTTTTTTTTTGCGGATGGGAAATCAACAAATGACTGCTCCTCCTCTTGCTCTGGGCGGAGCGGGAGGGAGTATCAGACTTGACTGACTAAAACCCACCCATGTTCCTTCTTAGCCTTTTGTGTTCCAGGGCCACGGTATCTCTTTCGAACAACCCGCAGCCCATGTGTTCACCTCCTTACGCTTATGGGCTGTAGTAACAAGGGTCACAACATGTCCGGATTCTGATCCGATATAATTAATTTTATGTCTTATTTCGACCAAAACTCAAAGCAACATCAATAACATCCGTTTTCAATAAAATCTTTTTGCTGTTTCGTAAAGCTGCAGAATTATTGCATTGATGTGTTGATTTTTATTTTAATAGGTACGTTTTAAACATCTTGCTAATACAGTGATTATGTTATTACTAAAACTGGTTTCAGTTTGAAAGCTGCGTCCGGTACAGTCGAACTAGTTTGGCAACCCTATATTTGTTTGTGGTTGGAAAATTTCAGTATTTTAACTTATAAGCTCTGTAATAGAGTTCAGTTCAATGTGGACATTTTCACATTAGCTTTCTGACGTATTTTGCAGTATATAAAAACGGTAGCGTAGCACCTAGTAAAGATGGAAATTTTGGTGTTACTACAACAACGCTAATTTGAATAATTTGTTTAGTCTCAAGTCCAATAATATGTCACCTTTATTTTGCTCGAAAAAAAAGCATTATACATTTTACTTTTTTTAAATGTCACCTTTCAACTTGACCTGTTTAAGTCTTCGCCAATTTTTGAACAAAATATTTTAAAAGACCGCAATTTTGACAGCCCATATGATCCTAATATAAGTGAACTCATCAAAAATATAACCCACGATTTGTTCTGTCTAAGTGTGGTTGTGTAAAATTTGAAGCTTATTTTTTCAAAAGTCCTTAGTTAATATTTTATTAGCATTAAAATTAGAGACGTTGAAAAAAAAGGACATAAAAGCTACATTATAATCCCGAGTGAATCCAGTTAATTCATAAGATATGGACAAAATTATTTACCGAAATAGAACAAATAAAAATTAAATATGAATTTAATTTTATCGACAAGTACTCTTAAGTATTATTTGCATTAATATACTCTAGAAAAAACCGTTGCCAATCTTTGCTGACTTTAGCTGTAGTCTAATACTCGTTTCGTTACAAGATCTGCTTATGCTATTTTCAGGAATGTTTTCTTTTACTTTTTATGCTACAAGATGATACGAAAACTCCGATTATAATCATTTTGCAGCCTCATAAAGATCACACTTGTTACAACTTCCCCAAAATCCAGTAAAAACTCGAACAATAAAAATCAGAATAATATCTTTTGCGTCTACATAGCCCGAATTAGTCTCGAGACGGGATAAGTGAAAAGAAAAAAACTCAGGCGGGCTGAGGTTTCCAAATTGCGGACAATAATTCACCTGGTGTAGCATCTGGCCATACCAAATGAAACGCATTTAGATACTGAGAGAAATATTAAAAAGCCAGATCTCTTGTGTGTTTCAACACATAAAATTAAATTATGAATGATCTTAGGGCCTTTTAAATTTTATGAAATTGCAGAATAATGAATAACAATAATATAAGTTTTGTTCAACTATGATCGTCATTTGTTAAATTTCATGTGAATTTTAATTGTTATTGCTGTATATACGTCATATTCGTTGCTACTACTAAATTTGTTATTTTTTATTGTAAAATAATTCTAATACTTCTGGGATTATATGCAAACAAAGGGCCCGCATTGTATAAAAACAGTGCAAAACACCACCTACGTTACGAATAAAATTCTTTGAAAAACTGTGCTCACAAAGAAAAGTCCTTTTAAAATACAGTTCACGGACTGTTTTACTTGCAACAGGTTTCCCATTCCAGTGGGTTAGTAAGGACACGCCATTTGTGCTGAAAATGTATATGCGTATTTACTGTCTTAAAATGTATCTTCGTCTTTCTTTCTAATCACAATAAAAGCATATTTTAGTAAAATATTATAGCCGTCTAAAGCTATTTGCGTTGATTACAATTTTGAGTAGGTACCTACATAAAAAATGTGTCATGATTAACCGTTAACTATATTTACAAAATAGAAGAGGACCATATACATATCTATGCGTATTCATTATCTTTTATTTATTTGAATACAAAAATACATTTTTAAATAAACCTTATGAAGAAAGTAAAGAAAAAAAAAATTGTAGCACCCCGGTATCAGGAACAAGGTCCAAGCTACCGGCGGTCAGGGCTCCAGAGAAAGAAACCTCCTAACAATACGAGCCTTGTCCAGGAGTACCGAGTTTCTGAATCAAGCCCTTGATCGAGCTGCCTGACGAGAGCCACATCAGAAACAGATCGAGGCCCTTGGCAATTCAGCCATTAGCTGATACGACTATCGGCACAATAATCGCTAAGTCCACATCCCATCACATATCGGCAACCTCGCGAGCCAAGTCAATATACTTGATTTGCTTATCTTTCTTGGCTTTCACGAGGTTCTCGACATGCGGAACCGTTATGTCAACAATAATTGCGCGCCGCTCTGATCGATCCACCACACCATCTCCACTATATCAGGCCTATTCGCTGAAATAGTCCTGTCAATGATGATGGATTGATCCCAGTACAAAGTGATATTGCCATTTTCGAGAACTGGATCGGTACATACTTGTAGTACGACAGTTCCGATTCCACAAGGCTGTATTTCAGAGCAAGTTGATGATGGATAATCCTGGTTATGAGGTCATGTTAGCTAGACGCAGGATTGATTCACCTGGACGGTCGCGAGCCCGATATTTGTCAACCTTGCCGTTCTTCACAATAAACCTCCTCCGGTAGTTATTCGCCACTATAACATCCATAATTGCATTTGACAACTGGCAAACACACAAATAAAAATTCAATAATGTTGACAAAAAAAAAAACTTGATTTCTCACGGCTTTGCTCGCGTCAGTGAAAGGATTTTCAGAATCGGATCAGGAATACCGGAGATAACTCTCGACATCCAAATTTACAAGCATATAACATTCCAACTTTTACCTTTTTTATAGTATAAGTAGCCCGTATAGATAGGTGAATACGAGTATAAACAACCACTTTTCATCAAAACGCTTTTGGTGATAAACAAGAGAATTTGAAAAGTATTCCCCGTGCCAGCAAAATGTAGCGAAGGGTATTCATTCCTACCAAATCCCCATTTAATAACTAACTACGCCATACATTATCTTGAAGGAAATCACTTAGACGAATCAATTGATGATACCAAATCGTCAAGGAATAAAGTTAGAAACGGATTTCGTGCAATTTATTAGACAATTTGATTTGCACAATGGTTTGAATCCAATATTCGGCGAGGGAACGATTTGCATTCGCGCCGTCGGCGTCGGCGACGTCGGAAAAACTCGTGATTCTATCTCGGTAAGGCTGGTTTTACACCTGACCTACTCGAGAAAACCCCAGATATCGAGAAAAGAACCACCAGTAGATTAAAATGATTATTAATATTACAATTATTAAACTTCTTAATTGGAACTCAAATAAACTAATTAAATAATGTAGGTACTCATCCATACTAATTCCATACTAATATTATAAATGCGAATGTCACTCTGTTTGTTTGTTTGTATGTTTGTTTGTTTGTTACCTTTTCACGACTAAACGGCTGATCGGATCTTAATGAAATTTAGCAAAAAGATAGATTTCAACCTGGGGAAGGACATAGGCTATATATAATTACGCTACGACCAATAAGAGCGGAGCAGCAATGAAAAATGTAGCGAAAACGGGGAAAATGTGACGCAGACGAAGTTGCGCGGGACAGCTAGTAATATATAAATAATGAATTTCCTGATCAATTTATAATCTTTTTTTGTGGCAGCCCGGTATCTGGATTTTTGCTGTTGATGTCAATAGGCTGACCCCCTATTGCACGGACCATCATCATGGCGAAATATGGTTCTACTATAGGTAGGTATATAGGCGTGAAATATACTAATAGAACATAACTATTATGTGTACTATTATGTTATTGGTCGATTTCCCTCGTTCAGTTCCTCGTTACAGTTCAGTTTCTTCACGAAAATCAGGTGGAAACCCAGCCTTATGCATGTGCGAGTGTGTAGGAATGTCTAATGTAGACCCCAAAGGACAACATAGCACGCCGCTAACCCAGATTTTACACGAGTTTTCCTTGTAAATTTTATTAAGTCGAACAACTAGATTTAAAAAGGTCCGCTCCGTCTACCATTGTGGGTTCTTATTATTTCAATGCTTACCTTAATAACGGAAGGTTTTAGGGGTTTGCGAATTTCTTTCATGGAGTAAGGAAGTACCGAATAAATGTAAAAATTAAATAAATTGTAATAGAAGACATTAGCGAAAAAATAATCTCTCTAAAATGTCTTTAAAAAGAGATATTTTATTGGTATTGTTAATTGCTGAAAGTGGTCAAGATTGGCTTCGAAGAGCTACCTGAAAGCATATAATTGGCAAAACAAAAGTTGTTCAGTATCATGGTCTGAGTTACTAGACGAGAGATCTGGCGTTTACTATGTTACCGTATATTTTTTGTTTAAATTTAAGTACTTTAATATATCTAATTACTTCTTCCCTATCCCTACTCTACACAATTATTGTTTATCGAGAAATGAAATTAACGGCTTTAAAAAAAAGTCAAGTATAAACAAGTGTATGGTACCATTTATATATTTTCATATCATATAATCATTTTTATGTCATCCTTCCATCTTGTCTATCATACATAATATATTGTGCGTTTTAAAGCCCTACGACGTAACTTTACGATGATGTTTTAATTTCTGTAATGTATCTTTTGGCAACAATATGACGCTTAAAAGCCTTACGCGGTCACATAAATAATGGTCAATTTTTAATTCCCTTCACACGTTACTTTATAATAAAATATTAAGACGTTGTAGAAAGTTGCCCGCAAAATAATTGTAACTCAAAAATAGACTTCACAAAACACAAACGGACGATGGAAGGATAAAAAATCACGTGTACACAGTGTACTTATTTGTAATAACCGAAGATTTTTCGGTGAATACCACCAGTCTAGCTGATGTTTATCGTTACACGAGAATTTATGAATGTTCGGCAAATTCCTAGAAGCGTTACATAGTAAGTAAAAAAATGTAGCCATAGACTTGTTATCTGAAGTACGAGTATTCGAAATTCGAACACACGGTAATCGCGCCGCGCGAAAATCAATTCAGTTTATCCATCAATAGCAGCTACTTAGTTCTGGATGTATGGGGACCGTACCTGTAACAGGTATAGGGGAAGGCAGGGCGGGGAACGCAGGACCAGTGCACCCGTCGCCTCCGCCCACTGAGGACGGCTCGCGCGCTCCCGACACAACGCGCGTCTACGACTCTATGCTCAATATATAGTGGCCAAGTGAACAGTTCTAACAGTGATCTTTATTTCAAGTGTTAATTTTTTGGAAAATATTTTTTTTCCTTTTGGTATTTTCTTCACCGAGCATTTGACGTTCGGCTCCGAACTCTGCGTGTATTAATTATTTCGGTATGTATCTAATTATAACAATTATTTATAATTAATTTAAATTATAATCTTTTTATATTTAAGCCTAAAAAGACTACATTATTGAATAAAATACGACCGTATTATAAATAAAATTAAAAGCTTCTTCGAAAGCCAGTTTGACCTTTTACATTTCGACTGTGCCTTGAATAAACATGATTAAATATTAATAAGGATTCGGTAATGACTTAAACCAATACACAAAGAGGAATCCACTATACTCTAATAGGCCCGAATTTTTTTTGTAAGTTCTCGTCTTATAACGGATGAGCTTTTAAAGAGACCTATCGAAATAATGCACTATAAGGCACGCTTAGCAAATAATTAGAAGACAGAGATGATTTCCGTAAGGTTGTCTGTCATGAAAGTTTTTCATACTACTCTACTAGTGGAGGTAATTGTATAATGACTCGGTGTTAACAAAAGGCTTTCGGGGTCAGCCCTGGCTTAACTTGTTGCGTTCGGAGCTAAAGTAAGGTGATCTAACGTAATTTATGTTACACTCCAGCTCCACAGTGTGGATGGAATTATAAAGGAGGTAGAATCTAATATGTAATAGGAGCTACTGAAAAACCTACACGTTAAAATGATAGGTGTATTTTTTACCAGTTCTTAAAACCAATAGTTTTAAGGAAGATAAAGCTGTAATGTAATGCAATCATTGTCTATAAGAAGATATGCTAATGGCAACAACATCTAATATGACAGAAACCATACAGTACCCGATGCACTAATTAGTATTTCGTTACATTGTCTCAACGGAAACATCCGCTGTAATATTATTTCAAAGAGTAACAAAATACTGCAATTCTCATTTCCTTTACAAAGGTTTATTTTTAATTGAGATTTACAAACACCAACATTGCTTTGTGCCTCCTACGTATCAAAGCTTTCAGTCTAATTGGACCTATTTAATGATATTTTTCATAGACAAAGAAGATAGTGGACGAAAACGAAAAATTATCATCGCGAAAATTCAAATTCCAAATTTACGAGTAAATCCAGCGGCACTAATCCTCTATCACGCAATCAACATTGAGAAAGGGTTCAAATTTTTACAAAGTGATAGTCGACCTTTCAGCAAAAGTAAAACTAATTTTTGGATCATTACAAGGTCGAATTCTTGACTAGCAAGCACAGAAAGCGCCACATAAATGTAAACCACTTAATTTGATTTCATACCACCCACCCCTCTACGCAAATCTATACCTTACAAACAGTCGAAATCAAACAATAGCACACAATAGTTGCGATAACAATTTTCAGTAACCAAAACCAAATCAAGTTATTAAAGTTGTACCGGATTCAAAGTTCGGTCACAAAGGATAATTCTTAGGGGACTGCTAATCTGTATTTTGGCGATGTTCCAAGCCCCAAGAGATTAGATATGGCGATGGTTCGCCGGGCCGCTGTTGTCATTAACTTTGTATCTCTATTGCTTCAAATCTGCGGATTCGTAAACATTCAGTGAACGCTAAACGGTCTAATGAGGATTCACTTTGCAAGTTTGGAACTGAGATAGGTACCCGTTTGATATGATTGTCAATTTGGCTGAGAATTGTTAAACTTTAGCGTTGAAACCTCTGGATAATTTTACGGTGTTTCCGAATCAGGCTGTTTTAATAAAATGGTTATGTTGTTTTATCTAAACGTTATGACCTTAATTTTAACATTAAAGCTTTAAATTTAATTGAAAATTGCGTAGCGCGTGAAACGGTAAGTTTAAAAAGAAATACCCTATATGAAAATTCTTTTGACTCTTTGTCATAAACTCATGACACAAGTTTTAAAAATTTAGTTAGAGCAAAATGCGTACCACTGAAAGCTATCATAACTTTAGCACTCGCGATTCATTGCAAGTCTTTCATAAAAGACTACCAAAACATCTACATAATCATACTAAAGTTTAAGCACCATATTTTAAAGTTAGACTCAACTCCACGGAAACTAAGGCGCCGAGCCAAAACTTCGGGCAAAAATTTAATCCTCTATGTATGAGACAAATTTTAAGAAACTTTAACTGAAAATTAAAACTGGCACACAGCCTAAGCAAAAAATATAGAAGATAGCAATAACTAAATTCTTTAGTAATGTAAACTGTTATTATTTGTGTTTGGTATTGGAATTCGTAATGTGCCAAGTTAAATTGGCATAGTTTTGGAAACCCCCTTGCCCTTGACACCGACTCAAGGAAAGCATACAATGGTAATTTTGCAGAACAATGTCAATTGGGTATTTTAATTAACTGTGTGTCAAGTTCTCATTATTCTTAAGACTAGAGGACAAATAAAGTGACAAAATATAACGATGATGGTGGATGAAAAGTGTTTTGGATTGGCATAAGCTATCAAAAAACTAATGCAAGGAAGTCGTAATAGAATTAGGAAACTCCTTGAAAGTGATTGTCCCTTGACTAATCGAAAGAGCCAGAGAGAAAATTAAAATCTGGCAGTCAGAGTTAAGAAACGTTAAAAAAAGTTTGAAAGTAAAGAAATTAGAATTATGTACTACCTAGTTATGCCGGATCCAAAAAATAAAACAGACAGGAGATGATTATTAAAAAAATATAATTTCAACTGAAAAAAAAAACTGAAATATACGAGTAGCCTACAAAAACAGAAGCAAGATTACAAAACCCGTCAAATACGTCATGAAAGCTTTCGCCTATGTATCAAATGCAATGAAACAAAATTGGACTGCCACATATTCAGGGTGACGTTAAGCTTAGAATTTATTGGGAAAAAACATACAGTTTTCCTGCTCTTTGCACATTTTCAGCTGACACTAACACTATTTTAGATATTCCTTTGTACGTAGCTGAACTATATTTTTTCTTTTGAAAATTATATCGCGGTGAAACTCGATAGGCCTTAGCCCAGTAGTGGGAAATGCCGAAGACAACCAAAAAAATGCAATATCATTGCAGGACTCGCCTCCTATTACATGGGAGTTACATATTTGGCGAAATGTTGGTGTACTATTAGCTACAACTCTTCAAGGAGGCTTCATATGGTCCACGTTGCAAACTTAACTGTGACCACAGACGAGAGAGAAGCGGTCTACAATTCTCTCTGGCGGAACGTCAAGTCGTTGCGGACACGGACAGCCATATTGACTTGTGTGGTTGTCAAGGAAGGTGCCGCGTATCATGGCGTTGACGGACCGCCGACGTCTGTTTTTCTTAATGTACCTAAATCTGTCGTCATTCCGATGGGGCGGCCTTTAGGTATTTCAAATTAAAAAATATATTATTTTGTTCAAATAAATTATGTTGAAAATACGATTAATAGAGGTCGTGCCTACAAAAAGAGGCAGGCTACCCTTTCCATAACCGGCCCAACAGCAGATTAAAACTATTCAGAAGTACTAAACCTGAGGAAGGAGGTAATAATTCTAAATTCCTCATATTCAGGCTATCACCACACAACCCTATTTGGTCACAAGCGAGATGTAATCGCGTCGAGAGAGGGTTGAACACACAGTCACCATATTAGCGCAGTTTATGATTTTAGTTCATGAAGTTCGTTATCATATTCCACGTAATACACTCCATATACACGAGTAAGTGTCTAATCTGCTGTATGATATTATGCTCGGAATGCTTTTTGACCTAAATTCCTTTGACTGTGAAATGTTACAGGTATGTCTATACAAAGTGTTGTTTTGCACCGTCGTCAAAATTCAGGAGGTTGTCAGAAAAGACATAAATAATCAATATTAATTACGGTTCCTAGTTAATTATTAAAAAACGCTGCTTTTTTTGTTGATTATGGTGAACATAATCAAACTGTAATGTTTCCACGGGTCAGAAAGAGGGCACAGGTAGAAGAGTAAGGCAAGTATTAAAATCTAGTATAGAAGAAGAAAAATAATGATAGAACTTCGCCATGTTACACATTGCAAGACTGACAACTGCCCTAGTAAACCAATTCCCTCAAATTCTTAGTTTCTTGCACGCGGAGAAATCAAAACGCTTTGCATTTCTAGGTCAGTGTGGTGAAAATTATCATATTGATAGGGAAAAATGGGTAATAGTTCTCGACTTTACTGTTGTTATAAGATGTCATGTTTATGATAGACGGGAGGGGTGGAAGAATCTTGGGAGGGACCTATTTACTCAAGATTGGATTTGCAAATCTCAGATTGCATGTTTTTGTGTTGATAAAAAGATTAGATGATGTTGAAGATTAAAATGCGAAAGTTTGTTAGGATGTACGGAATCTTTCAAGAAAATAACTACTGAATGGAACTGGATTAAATTTAGCACAGGGATGGATAAAATCTGTCGGCACGGTTGGCGCTGTAGTTGAGCAATCGACTGATGCGCTGCGTGTCGCGAGTTCGATCCCCGCGTGGTACAAATATTTGTATGGCCTACAGATAGTTGTTCTGGGTCTGGCTGTTTGTGTATGTGAGTTTAAATGTTTGTTAACGCACCCACGATACAGGAGCATTTCCTAGTGTGAATAGCACTTTTCATTCCGGTAGTGCGATGCCGTGGGACAATTAATGAACAAAACGCGGCCGAAGTCGTGGGTATAAGCCAGTTTAGTCGATATCTTATTGACCGTCACTCTTTGTGAGCAAACTCTAAATACTGTAGATTAATAAATTGAATGTAGAATCATCCCAGTTTCCATAATTTATAAGTTCTGAGTCTAAAGCAATTGTGATGTGTCGAGTTCACTCAAGATTTTGTTGGCTAAAATGTATTCTAAGATTTTTTAATTCACAGAACATTTCCTGAAGTTTTGATATTTTATTCAGTAAGTTAGAGAGCAAATAATTAATATTCTAGATATTTCCCCTTTCTTCATTCATTTTAAAGAGCTTCAAAGTTTCGTTTTTGTTTGAAATATGAAAAAGACTTTACGCGCGTAATCATATTAAAAAAAAATACAATGGCTTTACTTTGCTTTTGAGAAAAAGTTTTCGCCATGTTGCTTTTACAAAGTTGTTTTTTATAAATTTTATAAAAAACAACTTTGTACTACTAAACCGTAATACACTAAAGTACCAAAAAATCTTCATGCATTCATGAGTCGAAACTACACAAAATTATCTAAATGACACACACAACAACGACATTAATTTATGAATAGAAAATGTACTTACATATAACATATGAATATTACGTGCAATCGAATAAAAGACTTTCATTTATTTCACTTCTACTTTCCCCACACTTCTAAATAAAACTCCATGTAGGAAAAGTCTAGCTAGTCGTTAAAGTATCCATCATATCGACTGTAATTTTGCCTGTCTGAGAGCCTAGTAATTATCTACAAAAGGAGCATTAGCTACGCACTTCAATTGGGGCAATAGCCTACTATTTACAATTTCATAGAAAGTATCCTTTTATAATTTAATCATTGCAGTGGCGACCTTAAGTCTCTCTATCATTAGTATTGAGTCAGGTCAGGTTTTATGAACAGGGTGCGTCGCTTCTACGGGCAAGTGTCTCATAAACACACAGTGACATGATGCACAGTAAAGTGATACTAACACATGTAGTTTTAAGGTTCTATTTACTAACACAAATTGCCAAAGTTTCCTGTAAATAAATGAATGTTGTTGATCAATGCCTGCGGTCACTTCAATCAGCTGACTGTCGCGAGAGAGTGAGAAAGAGATCGTTGCTTTGTCTCACTTAGTTTAAATAACGTAATGCTATTACTGCTTAGGTACATAATGAGAGGTTCGTGGTTAATTATAACAGCCGCTCGGGTTAAGTTTATATTGTAAATTGTTCAAAAATTGTATTGTAAATTAATAATGCTTATACTGTGCTCGTATTACAACTACTGCTACAAGTTCAAATCATAGGCGAGCACGCTGGCACCCAAAACACAAGTTAAATCTCTGTTCCATAGTTGTAACGCTGCATAGTGTTTAGATAAGTGTTTTCCTGTACAATTTTTTCTTTAAGGTTAAGCAACGATTGTCGAGACCGATCCATAGATGAGTGACATTACATGACAAGTTAAGCATATTACATGACAAGTTCTCTCCCTTCCTCAGAAAGTACGAGCCGTGGGTCCCCGCTGTTACTTGTAGATCTTTAGACAGTTGTGACGGAAAGTCAGAAGCTCAAAAGTCTGTCAACCAGTCTAATCAAGTGGTATAGTATTACCTAGTTGCTGGAACTTGTAGAGGTCAGATACGCAGTCGTATCTGCGTAAAATACTGGTATTCAGCTACATCCGATGAGAATGGAAATGGACGATCCTAACAGAGAAAAGGGTAGGCAGATAAGAAAAAACCATTATTGCTAACATGATACTCATTTTCATTTACATGCATAACTAAAACGTGATTGGGTAAGCAGGAACTTGTCCAAATAAAAAAGAAAAAAAGTTTCCTTCGACAATAAAAGGCACTCTTGAATAATTTGAAGTTGTAAAAACTTGCGAACAACGAATTGTACACTTGGCAGGGAAACAAAGACTTCTAAACTATAATTCGGTTTTATTGAATGTATGCATCGGAACTTTCTGCTTGTTCCTGGGGAATACGATTTATCTCTTAGGGATAGACGGGGTTTTGTTTTAAACAATACGCTTCAGTGAATAATAAGTTCTTCTTTGTTTGACAACCGGAATTTCCAACTAATATTATAAATGCGAAACTTTGTGAGGGTGTATGGATATTTGTTACTGTTTCACGCAAATGCTGCTGAAAGGATCTTGATGAAATCGATGGAACAGGGATAGATACTAGTCTGGAATAGCACATCCGATACTTCTTATCCCGGTTGTACGATCTCGTTGGAGGTGGAAAAGATGAAATTCTTAACCGGAAAAAAAGTATCCTTGTCACACTCACAATATAATTTATATTAGTGTGGATAGATGAAGTGCCAAACGTGATTTTCATGATGAAGGAGAAGTGCATTTCCAGTCCCCATGAAATCACCAAGTATATTGTTTTGACTTGCAGTGTTAAAAAGTATGAAAACCCATCGAACATAAATCATACTTTACGAAAGAAACTATGAATTTAATGAGTGTCATGATAAGCCCTAAATGAATGAAACGATAATATTATTTTCTCCTAAACGTAGAAAGAAATTAACCTTTTTTCTTCCATTATTAATATTCAGGATACAATAACAATATAACTAACCGTTAATCTCCTTGATTCCTAAATTATGAACGATAGTTCGAATCTTCGGGGATCCTCGACTCGGCCGAACGTTTCGATTTTTACCGTCGGGAGTTTGTCGAGAATTATTTATAGACAGCCGTAAGAAAAAAAAAATATATATAGAAGGTCTGGTCTATACAAGAAACGAAAACACACGCACTCATAGACGAACTTCAGGTACAGCCAGTGCAAGCGCACACGCGACTGGCATTTGTTTGTGTGCCCAACGTACGTGTATGTGTGAGTTTGCGGTTGTTTTAGCTAGTTGTATGTAACCGTCTTTCTGGATTTATCTACTCTGTGGTCGTAACCTGGGGCAACTCAGTACTTACTCGTATCTGAGGTAAAGAAACCCGGGGATTGCCGGGGGAGGTATGTACCCAGCTTTGTTACGTTAGTTACAGCTCAGCCGGATTTAAGCGGTGACCTGAACAGCTCTTAACAGTTAATTACGCTAGTAAAAGTTTGTAATGAATTTTCTTGGTTGGTTAGAAATTTAAATGGTTTTTTTTGTTGGGGTAGATGATAAAGGAGGTTGTGCCGAATAGAGGTCAAGGTTGCTAAATATAATAAAGTTCACCTTACATAGCTCATTTTAAAAAGAATTTTGTTGGTTTAAAAAATGTTTTAATAAGTAGACCTTGATGTAGGTAAGTTAATTATAATACGTTGTATTGAGTTTCATCTGCTAGATTATTTAAACCGCAACCGACAGGCGATAGTGATGTATTCGTTTCAGTATCGTCCGTCATGTCAAGACCTAGGGTCAAGAATCAACCATCACAGGGGATCCAACAGAAACGCGCGACGTAAACGTAACGTAAATTCGATGATTTTTTTAAATTGAAAAGACAATAGCTGTCATGTATGATTATGATTTGTGTTAATTTTTTGGCGAAAAGAAAATATTTATGAATTATGACATGAACTCATATAAGTTTTTCAACTGAAAATGACCATTTCAGCAGTTACGCTATCATTAACAATGAAAACGGGAAATGTACCATGTTTATTTTTATTTTTTGAGTTTGCGGTATTTCAGCGCTGTAAAGAAATTTCCCATGTGTATGTAGTTAACTATCCCGTTTTTAGTGTTAATGAAAGAGGTTATGAAATCAGGCTTACATTGTGTGCAGAACAAGTAAGTATTTTAACATTTTAAAACGTTCTTCGTTTACTCCACACGTTCGTCCCTTGGCTAGTTCTACCTTCAACGAAAGGTAAGTCAACAAATTAAAAGTAAAAATCAGATATTTAATAGCAGTCCGTTCAATAACAATGGTATTAGTACATAGTTTCAAGATCGTGGGTCTAATGCAACTTACACCTTAACACAAAGGCATAAGACTCACGTGAGTCAAAGGACTATAACAGTTTCACGGTCAGCTATATAACGCAGCATATATCATTGGGGGCTATAAAGTTTTATGTCGGATTCCAGTTCTTCAACACTTCGGCCGCATTGGAACTTGCAGCCAAAATAGATCGATAATATGTTGCGAATAACTGTTGCTATCGGATTTTTAGATCATTCCTCAGCTTGCATTTTTTTTTCTGGACATTCTGATCTGTAACTCGTTCGCGTTCGCCGAACATGATTCAGCGAAGGTAGATACCCGTCGGTACCACGTAAATAATAGGTGATTATGTGCAGTAAAGTCGACCGGCTTCGTCAACAAATACAAAACAGTGTGTTTCGTATTTGTTGGTCAAGTGTTATTCGATACTTGTAAACAAATAAATTCGTACAAGTAATAGCGTACCTCTACCGTCCACGTACCTCATCATCTGCCTAGCCTTTTCCCAAAATATCTTGGGGTTGGCTTTCAGTCTTACCAGATGCAGCTGTGTACCAGTATTTTAGATGAAGCGACTGCCTATCTAACCTTCACAATCCAGTAAGTTTGACGACACGGTTGGCGCAGTGGTTGATCGATCGACTGCTGCGCTGCGTGTCGCGGGTTCGATCCCCGCACGGACAAATATTTGTATGGCCTACAGATAGTTGTTCCGGGTCTGGCTGTTTGTGTATGTGAGTTTAAATGTTTGTAAACGCACCCACGATACAGGAGAAATTCCTAGTGTGGGGCAACGTTTTTTTTAAAAAAAATACAATAAAATAAAAACTGGGTAATACGATACCCCTTGGTTAGACTGAATGTCATACTTTTGGCTTCTGACAACTCGTAACGGCTGTCAAAGATCTACAAATGACAGCCGGGACCAATGGCTTAACGTGTTTTCCGAGACACGGAGAAACCTTGGTATGGCATTATGGTCACCCATCCACGGACCAACCTCGGCAAGCACGACTCAACCTTAAAGATCGACCCGTGCGGCTGTTATTATTTAGCCACAAGCTCCTCCACGGTCCACGTACCTATGTATAGGTATACCCATTACTTATACCTAATGACTAACTTTGTACCTAAATCTATTTTTAGACTAGGTCGGTTTATTAATATTTATTTAATTATCTTTAAACTCTAATATTAAGCAAGGAGTTCTCTACAAGGCAAATATTAAATAACTTCTTAAAGCTATGAAAATAAAACAGAGCGACATGAAATAGCTCTGAATGTTTAATAGCATTCTAGAATTAGAAATATGGAGTTTACTTTCCACATTTCTATCGAGGACTGAATAAAATCTTTCCATTTGGAATGTACACACTTTCGGATTATTTCTCCCAAGAGGATATGATAGAAATAAATACATACCGTGGCATTTTATAATAATACTCTAAAACGGAAAAGATTTACTAAAAGTTGTTACCGAAGAACTACTACTCCTTCGTGATTTTTTTGATCGCGACTAACTTTTCATTTTCTTTTTTACAAGAATTCAAAGTCTAGAAAACACAATAATTCCCATTGAAGCCGCGTGTGGAAGCATATTGGATTTGGCCGACATATTCAAGGGAGGCGTGTATTCATTCGTATAAATCTGAGAGACTAGTGGATATGTACGGATTTGTCGACAAAGCTCTGCTCCCCCGTATTCTGAAAACAGATTTTTCCATAATGTTTGGAGTTACCTGTTGAAGACTTGGGAGAAACACTATTTGTACGGTTTACTCTCATTTGTTTTAGGATTCCGTACCTCAGAAGCATGAAATGAAACCCTTATAGGATCACTTAGTTGTCCATCTCACCAGGGGAATCCCTCAGGAGGCGAGTCTACTCGTACTTGCCAGTTGCTTTTTTTTCTTTTTGTAAAAAGTTTTAAGTCGCGGACAACGTCTCACTGAAACCAGGGTATTTTATCGGTCCCGAGAGGAATTTTCGCGAGTTGTAGCAGTATAGAGACCACAACAGTGCTGAATTTACGATGCGTTTATCTGTTAATAATAAATGCAAAGCATGTCTGTGTGAGACGTATTTGTCAAGACCAGTTATTTTAAATGAAAACTATTCAAAATGAATAAAAGCTTTATTTAAAACACATTAAAAAAATATCACGACCATACTGAAGATATACAGGGTGTTTGGTGCATCGTTTGCCAAATCGAACAGGCCGCAAGGACAGGTCATTTGCTATCTCTTCACGCCCTATAACTCATTCCTTGGCACACCAGTTTTTTTATAACCACTTTTAAATATAAATTTTGAAAAATTCCAAAATTCAGCATTTTAGATCAAATAAAACAATAAAAAAAATGTTTAGACTTAAAATTTCGATTTAATTTTGATGTGTACTGTTGTATGATTCTATCAAATTCAAAATAACTTGCTAGCAAGAATTGCGTTCTTTTTTAATAGCTCGTAAAGTTTTTGTAAAAGAAAAATAAACCTAAAACTCAACTTTAAATGGCTATAAAATAAAAAAAAATAAAAGCAATCGGGATCTTCGAATTCTTTTAAAAAGTTCTCTAGTCTGTCTTCTTTCCAACGGTATGCAATATGCCCAAAAAACGGTTAATACCTTTTCATTTTTAATTAAATGTGTAATCGAGACACTAGGCTGATATTCGACGTAACAGTAAGAACAGTAGTTTTAGCATAAATAACATGCCTCAAGTAAGTAGACAGATACTGTTATGTCACTATTGCGTAGTGTCCTATCTCTTTCTTAAACAAAAACCAACTTTTTTGGAATTTGAAATTTAAAAAAACTTTAATTCAGAAATTACAAATCTTGTTCGAGTTGTCCGCCACTGTTGCGAATGCACGCACTGCATCTTCATCTTATAACGACTGTAGTTGTGTGTAAACGTATTTCTGCTTTGATAGTCACGAAAGCCGCATCAATGCGTTGGACTAAATCATCCGTAGTCTCAACTTCCGTGGCGTAGACAATTTCTTTAGCTCGTTCTTAGACGTAAAGATCTAACAGAGTTAAGTCTGGGGAACGTGGAGGTCATGTAATAGCCATTCCAAAATAACGAAACAGACTTCCCCTTATTGGTACCCTTATTTTTTCCCCTTGGCTGAGCTGCTAATTTTGCGTGTCTTCACGGAAAATTGTTGCCCCGCTCACTGGAGTTTAACTGTCAGGGAGTACCTCAATGATACGTCAGTTTCCAGAATCATGGATTGGGACTCCCTATTCTATGGCCCCCACGTTCCCCAGACTTAAAGCCGTTAGATTTGTACGTCTAGGGACGAGCCAAATAAATTGTCTACGCCTTGGAGATCGAGACTGGGAAAGATTTAGTCCAACACGTTGATGTGGCTTTCGTGACTATCAAATCAGAAATACGTTTACGCACAACTACAGTCGAGATAAGACGAAGATGCCGCGCGTGCATTCGCTACAGTGGCGAACAACTCGAACAAGACTTGTGATTATTTCTGAATTAAAGTTATTTTTTTTTAATTTAAAATTCTTAAAAAGTTGGTTTCTGTTTAAGAAAGAGATAGGGCACTACGCACTAGTGACATAACAGTATCTGTCTACTTGCTTGAGGCATATTATTTATGCTAAAAGTACTGGTCTTACTGTAATGTCGAATATCAGCCTAGTGTCTCGATTACATATTTAGTTAAAAATGAAAAGGTATTAAATGTTTTTTTTGGGTATATTGCATACCGTTGGAAAGAGGACAGACTAGAGAACTTTTTCAAAGAATTCGAAGATCCCGGTCGCCTTTAGTTATTTTTTTATAGCCATTTAAAGTTGATTTTTAGGTTTATTTTTCTTTTACAAAAACTTTACGAGCTATTCAAAAAGAAAGTAATGCTTGCTAGCAAGTTATTTTGAATTTGATAGATTATACAACAGTACACATCAAAACTAAATCGAAATTTTAAGTCTAAACATTTTTTTTATATTTTCATTTGACCTAAAATGCTGAATTTGAAATTTTTCAAACTTTAAATTTAAAAGTTGTTATAAAAAAACTGGTGTGGCAAGGAATCAGTTATAGGGCGTGAAAAGATAGCGAATGACCTCTCCTTGCGGCCTATTCGATTTGGCAAACGATGCACCAGCCACCCTGTATATCTATTTACTACTTGTAAGTATGTAAATATAATTATAATCAAATAGATAGCAAATAGAAACAAATTCTTCCATCTAAAATCCATTAATTCAGCGTTTCATTTAACAAGCAGATTTAACTAGTGATTCTGAGATTCTCAAAGTTTTAACCATGTAAAAAAAATCAATGTGTATGGGTTGTTAAAAGCAGTTGTTTAATCTCTACTAGTTTTTAAATCCTAACTTCAATGTACAAGAAGATAATCGGCTTAGACTTTTGTACAGGATGTCTAATTTTTTTACTAACAGCTTTGCCAGATAATTTTGACACAAAAATTCTCTATACCAATCTTCATGATGTATAATTATAAAAGAAAGAAAAACTTCCAGAAAATAAATAATAACACATATACTGGTACGCACGAGATATGAAGTAAATTATGTAACACATCATCAGAACGTCAATTGAAGGAGAAATAAACTCAGAAGTCGCGATACACAAGGGTGCTCGAGATCATAAATTCGCTTTTTTTATCAAGTTTTCGACTGTTTCCTCATATGTTTGGCGTTTTCACACGCTGACAGGCTTAATTTGCTTCAGAAACGAGAACTTCGAGATTTATCCAAGGTCGAAGGTTTGTCACAGGGAGAGAAGAATATTTAGACACAATATAGACCCAAGAATATAATAAAACACAATTCCATCGAGAGCGCGCTTTGAAAAAAAGTTTATGTTCAGTGACTGGGCAACTAAGGGTATTAGGATAAGTAGGGAGCGATTGTTTGAGTTGTACGGCCTTAAGCCTTACATCAACTCGGAGACTTTTAATAAATATGTTGCAACTTATTCAAAAATCTTTAAACACACTTGCAAGGTAGCTAAAGCTTTATTCATTAGCAACAAGATTAAGTTCGCCGATAACAAAATAAAGACGGTTTGGAAAATTATCAACAATGAAACTAATAGAAATAAAAAATGTAATAATGATATCAGACTAGAGACTTCACGTGGCCTTCTAAGCTCTAAAAACGAAGTAGCTCAAGAATTTGTAGATTTCTTTACCAATATCCCGCAGAAAACTACCGAAACCTTAAATTCCTCACCCTTGCTTTCTATTGATTTATTAAAAGCGAACGTTTCAGCCTGTCCGGTTGAGTTTCAATTTAAGCATATAAACCCCATAGCAGTTATTAAAGCTTTTAAGGAAATCAAAGTCAAATTAACGGAAGATTTATGGGGAATGTCTATTAAAGTGTGTCAAGCTATTATTGACACTATAGCACCGTACTTAGCCTTAATATTTAATTTGTGTGTGGACCAAGGAGTCTTCCCGGACCTAATGAAATACAGCAAGGTAATACCACTTTTCAAATCTGGGGACAGTAAAGATACCAATAACTATAGACCCGTATCCGTGTTGCCGGTTTTCAGCAAGGTGTTTGAAAAGGTGATGCTTAATCAAATGCTCACCCACTTTAACACCAATAAAATCTTACATGAGAAACAGTACGGTTTCACCAAAGGACGTTGTACGACTGACGCCGGTGTCACTTTATTAAAACACATATATACCGCGTGGGAAGAGGCACAAGATGCCATAGGAATCTTCTGTGACCTCTCGAAAGCATTTGATTGCGTAAATCACCAAACATTGCTCTTGAAACTTGAGCATTACGGTTTAGGTAAACTTGCGCTCAGTTTAGTAAGATCGTATTTGAATGATAGACAGCAGCAAGTACAAGTAAATGGTGTAAATTCGATGGGTTTAAAAGTAAAAATGGGTGTACCACAAGGTTCGATATTGGGTCCTTTCCTCTTTTTAGTATATATTAATGACCTACCCCATTTATTTAAAAACCAACCACAAATGGTGTTGTTTGCTGACGATACTTCTTTAATATTTAGGATACGCAGACGTGCCACAAATCTTGACGACGTAAATAACGCTCTTATGCAGATTCATAAATGGTTTACCGCTAATAATTTAGTATTAAATGGGAAAAAAACTAAGTGCATAAGATTTTCTCTACCAAATGTCAAATGTAGTGACTGTGACATAGTATTGAATCAAGAGAAACTTGAATTTGTCGATGAAACTGTTTTCTTGGGGATCACGCTCGACTCAAGGCTACAATGGGGTCCTCATTTAACATCTCTTGCAGGACGGCTGAGTTCAGCAGCATATGCTGTCAGAAAAATCCGTCAATTTACTGATGTAGATACCGCGAGGATAGTGTATTTTAGTTATTTTCATAGTATTATGTCATACGGTATTTTACTATAGGGACGGGCTGCAGACATCGAGTCTATATTTATTCTGCAGAAAAGAGCTATCAGAGCCATATATAATCTACGTAGGCGCGATTCTCTAAGAGAACTGTTTAAGGAAATTAACATCATGACGGTACCTTGTCAATACATCTATGAAAACATCATGTACGTTAGGAAAAATCTGCATTTATTTAGTAGAAGAGGTGACCGGCACCACTATAATACTAGAAACAGGGACCAACTAGTTCAGCCAGGTTTCAGGTTAGCTAAAGTAGACTCATCTTTCATGGGGTATTGTTTAAAATGTTACAATAAAATACCTCCCCCCATTCTGCAACTGAATGAAACGAAATTTAAATCTTGCATAAAACGCACACTATGTAGGCAAGCATATTATAAGTTGGGGGATTATATTGATGATAAAAATGCTTGGCTCAATGCTGGTCCTGCTCCACAACCATAGGGGCAATCGGAATCATCTGAATTACAAAGTGAAGTTATTGTGAAAGCTGCAGAAGATTGTAAAAATATATTTGCATTGTATAGATTCAATCTCTTAGTATTATATAATTGCATAGCACATGTGTGAGTACTATGTACTGTAAAGCCACCACTTAATGAGTACCTACATCTTTCATTGACGCGAAATTACCCTGGTGGTTGAGTGAATGTCATGCTCACTTAAATGTCACGCTGATGGTGGCGGGTGTGTCGGGTCGTTTAGTTCCCTTCAAAATGGTTGAGTTGAATGATGGCTGATACATGCGTCATGTTCGTGAACGGGCGCTGTCAGTTGTGACTGGTCATCTCTTAGCTGCCACGGTTTATTTTAATTACTTTATTTTTAATTACTGATTTAATCTTTTACTCTGGACGCTCTTAACTTGCCCGTATTTCTACATTGTTCTCACATATTTGTAATTCTTAACATGAATGATGTAACCAAGATTTTGTAACATATTTTGATTTAAAAGAGTGTCCATGGAGTTTCTTGCCCGTTCTTCTCCATAGAGATCTACGCTACGGAATGGGCAACTACAGTACTTTCATAAGTTATTATGCCTTGTGAATGGGACTGTAGCTTCGCGTTTTATTTTGTTTTTTTTTGACTTTCAAAAGTGCCTGTAATGGTCTAATTGAAATAAATGCTTTGACTTTGACTTTGAAAAAAAAAAAAAAAAAAAAAAAAAAAAAAGGGCCTCGTATAAAAAAAAAATATTCACAAGAATCTTATTTTTATGTTTTTTTTTGGTGGCACATTTTTCATAAAATGCCTCTGTTCGGCCATTGAGGAATGTTAATGGCTTGTTTATTATTAAGACACAACAATGAACATAAATTATAATTTAGGTAGATTTATTTGTAATTCATAAGTCACGATACGGTGTGATCTTCTCCAGCATGACCATGGATGATTACCTTAATTTTAATGCGGTACATATTTATGAAAAAATGTGTACTTTATTGTACTAGCGACTTTAAAAAATGTACTCACATATTTTCGCTGTTATAACATATCGACCGTGGCCGTGCTAGGTAGAACCTTTCTGCCCCGACCACTATAGATTTTAGGTATTTTTATCAACTTTAACATGAAAAGTTATATAAATATTGTACTGAAATGTACTCCTTTGATATATAATTTTAAGCAGTCGAGGACTTTTTGATGCTTTAATAATTTTATGTTAGCTTTTATAATAAATGTAATTAAATGTCTTCCAACATTGCCGCAAGATATTTTCTTGTCTTTATACTATTTTAGTGCTGTTTTGATATATTTAGTTACGAAATGCGATGTAAGACTAAAAAAAAAATACCTATGTCTATTTTAAACAAAAATCAAAAACTATTTTCCAAAACCGAACAAAAAGATTTCGTAAGCTAGTCCTCTTCTGTGTCACAAAGTCTGCATTTTAAACGGGACTGGAAAATACGATCAAGAGGGATTTATCCAACTCAACGCTGAATTCAATGGTAATTCAATCAGTTGCAGCAAAATAAAAGACACAAAGCTACAATATACTTATTCAATCTTTAAGAAATATCTCTAGCAAGAAAGAAAATCTATAAAATTTACATTTAAGTATCCATTCGTGCACAACACTACCCTCAAAACAATCAAGGAAAACATTGGGAGGAAACATGACACATCTATAAGGCAATAGGAGTATGTAAGGATCGTAGCAGGCAATCTGTGGTTTCTGCTTACCCTCATGGGAAAAAGCGTGAGTTTATGTTTGTATATGACATCTGTAACTAACCCACAATGGCCCGCGTGTTAGATTACAGCCCTCTCATACAAAGGAGGTTTTTTTTCTTTTGTGAATGGCATTTCGCAGTTCAACCTATGAGGTTGTCGTCTGCTTAACCGGACTATCCTGTGGGTGCCTTAAGAATAAGGCCTCCAGCCAGGGCATTAAAACTTACAAACTAAGCGACTACACGCTAAGGGAACCCCCTGTGGGGTACGAGCTTCGGCTTAGGGCGCCGCTGCGGGAGGATAACATGGGGACAGGCTGGATCTGCATGGTATCATTATTTAGGGGCTGATTTAAGACTACTGGCACAGTATCGCGAGCTGGCTCGAGCGAGGGTCGGGGAGCTCAAGGACCGGGACGTCGCGACAGACCTCGCGGGGAGGTCGGAAAGAACAGAGGAGGTGATTATGTGGTGCACTTAATATTGCTCATCCCTAGAGCTATGTTCGCGTGATAAATGCAAAATTGGTTAATTTTCCCACAACAGTTTAGACATACATAGATTTGTTTCAAATTCATGTCCAGCTGTTGACATTCACGCGCTAACAAGATGAAAGTCCACGCCATATTGACCGTAGCTCTATGTAATTTAGAGTGAATTTCGCCAGTGTAATTACCCCTGATCAGGGGGTTACTATGACGTCTTAAAGCAGTATTGTTTTATTCTTATTCCAGAGTGGGAAAGAGATGCAGCTAGACGACCTGTATAGCTCCGTCTCTTTCCCACTTTGGAATAAAACTGAAACAATACTGCTTTAAGAAGTCATGGTAGGCCACCAGCTCATCTAAATCGTGTTCAAGAGTGTTAATATTTAATAACTATAACGGTCCTGGATCACAATTCCAGGATGGGTTGGATCAGATGGGCCAGAATCGTCACACAGTGGGTGCCTGAAGACGGTCGTCGTCACCGAGGCCGCCCAAGAAAATCTGGCGTGACGATTTAGACTCGTTCCTGACTGATTGGCCAGAAAAGATAATGCACCGGGAGAGTTGGAATGAAATGACGGGGGCTTTTACACTGCAGTAAGACAGAATAGGTTGAACTAAAAAATAATGGCACTGACAGCAGCTCATAAACGTAGTAATGTAATGTGCTGATCTTGTTCAGTTTCTTATGATCGGAGAAATTCGCACTTAGCCATCCTACTAGCACTGAATTCTCCATCATTTTTGTTCTATCGACTAAGTACAAAATCTTAATTAACAGTCACTATTTCTCAAATTTAATAGGCGTGCTTGACAATTAAATAATAGACTTTATAATTTTCAGCGCTGTATGCGCAAGTTCTCAAGTAACTTAATTGATAAATACTTAATCACTTTTGTGATCAATTTCCAAGGATTGTCAAAAAGTTCGGATTACTTAATTTGAAATTCTTGACAGGTATTTCAGGTGTTGACGATGATAAATTACTCGTACTTTCTCAATTTAGTATTATTTACATTATTTCGTAGCTTTCAAAACTTTTGTTTTGTGTACGGAAACTCAACTATAGCTTGCTTTTTAGTTCTCGCATATACCACCTAATTTGGAACATAATAGTTTTATGAAATATACCTACACAATATCAATAACCAACCTGGAGAGCAAGACCGACACCTTAACAACAACGCAACGGTTTTAGTATCTATATCTGTCTTCAGTTTTGCAGTATCCCACTATAAGCATCGCCGGTAGTGATCGGATGATCCTGATGAAGCTCATTCCTCGAAAGCCGAAATCCCTAGCAACGTCACTAAAGACACCATACCGAAGCTGACCGCAGCGACACTGTTGGTTGCATAGTATGTAACTCTCTGAAAACGCTTCCGTATTTGACGACATTGCCACCTGCTGCCGTTTTAGTACATAAAAACCAGAAGTGTTGCCCGACCGCAACCGCAAAGCCATGACCGCAGCGACACTGCTATTTTCAATGTAAATCTCTGAAAACGCTTTGTAGTTGGCGACATTGCCGCCTGTTGCCTTTTTAGTACATATAAACCAGCAGTGTTACGTTTTAACACAACAATCACGCGTCGTTTAACAGAACAGACAACACAAACAGATCAACTGGGCGTCCCAGCATCACGTATAGATTGACGCATTCCCGGCCTTCTGTGCGGCGAATGATTAATGATAGCTCTCACACATTGGGTTTATCAAAGTAAACGGTGATGCTCTGTTGTTTAGGAATGTGTTGGGATTTTTGTTTAACGAAAATTATGTTTTGGAAAAACTTTGACGTGAAGAAAATCCTGAAAAAATATACTTATATGTAACAATTGAAGAAGTATTTAACTAACGTCACACTTTTTGGTGTTTTACATTAGGTACACAGATTTCAGAACGACAAAAATACATTTTGAAAAAAAAAACAAAAAAAGACAGATTATTACTTAAAGTACCGTGAAGGCTTAATTGAAACTAACGCCGCCAGCTTAATTTAAATATAATTTCCATAGACAGTTTCAGCAACACACTATTATCGTTCAAGAGCCATAACAACCACGAAGCACTGTACCTACCCTTTATTTTTTTTTATTAAAAGTTGAAGATATCAGTTGCAATACCTATATTTTTTAGAGTTTTCTGCTAACGGGTCTCGTATAAAACGTCAAAACTACAAGAAATGAATTTCGTTGGTTACCACTATAGTTCGTTACAGAGGGCGCCACAGAATGTTTTATTGAGTCAACCCTCGTAGAAGCGCCATTATTTTAAACTTGAGGACAGCAACTCCAAAGAGTTCAGTCCAGACGGGCATTGAGGAGCAGAACTCGTTAAAAGTTAGCAAAACATGATGTTCTGCTAGTAAATATTGTGTTTCTTGTATTTGCGATCTTGATATGAAGTTCCATTTCATTCACCTTATGACAAAGACAAAGATATTTATTCGCAGGATATGGTAGGTACAAGGTGCTGGACAAAGCTATCCACTAGAAGTGGCATATGAATGTTAACAAATTAGGTTACACTTAAATATTACTCAAGTACATAAATCCTTACTAAATTCGAATGACGTTGACAGAGGTGCACTATTGGTGAAAAATTGTGAAATCGTTTTATGAAATAAACAAGGTGGTGGCTTCTAATTTTTGCACGCGCCATAAAATCTTTGTACATAACTCGTTATAAATCGTCATAAATCGTTGAACATAACTCAAAAAATTACTCAAACAAAGAATACCAAAGGAACCCTTCAGCAAAACAATTGAAAAACCACACAAACGTAATCGAAAATCAAGCATCCGATAAATTCCTCCGTTGTTTTGGACCTGTGAAACAGTACATGAGTCAATCGGCGGCAACAATTGCTGCCTTTCACAGCCAGACAAGAATGCTTCAGATATATATTATTGGATTATTTTCTGGGATACAAACGAACAAGGTTTTGGGGTCAAGAGTTGTGGCTTCGAGTGCGCGTGTACTGGGTGGTTACCGGTCGTTACGCGTTCCCAATCATTAAAAAATATAACCTAATATCAGGCGTTGCGGTAGACCTTGTAAAAAATGGCGGGACGAGTTAGACAAGACCAGCGACCAGTGGTCCACATTGGCCCTGGATCGAGACAGTTAGAAGTCATAGGGAGAGGCCTTTGCCCAGCAGTGAGACGACGCAGGCTAACAGTATCAGTATATCAGTATCACGCCTGTTATCCTCGAAGGTATAGGCAGAGGTGTGCCTAACGAACCTATTGCCTTTAACCGGGCTTTGACCTCGTGGCACTGAGATATTCCTGATGAAGTAGCCTAATGACACTTAGCTCGATCTGGAAATCAAAACTAGGACTTCAAGCTCAGCATTAGCGCTTCTGACCACTAGAGTAAGGACGAAAAGCATTCATAAGATAGAAAAATAAATTGCTCTTAGCTCCCGTAGCAGAATTAAGCTCTTCGCTCGCTGGCATCCATATTGGGTGCTGTTGATGCCCTGATAACCTGATTAGCCTAAATTCTATCAGCATTATCATTATCACCATTGCTTTGGGCTGTGGATTTTGAGCGAATTGCAAATGGAAACGGGATAAAGTTTGATTGCGTGTTGGAACAGATTGGAGTGAAATGACTAGGTGATTAGTGCATTTAGGTTATATTATTGTTGCTTAACTTTATTGTAGGGATTTATCTAAGTGGTTCTTGTTTGTATCGCGTATGCGAACCACAAATGGAATTATGGTTTAAATTGTTGGAATGATATGAGTCTTTTGATTAATATGGAATTTTTGGGAAGGACGCAAATAGCGGTCTATCTAAAAATAATGAAGATGGTGTATTTACTACTTAAGTGAGAAAACATGTTGAAGTTAATAAGACGCAACAAGTAAATGGACGCAACTTGTACTAAAAGTTCCGGTTTCAAATTACAAAGTAGGTACTCAGCCTTAGCGGGGATAATTTCATTAAAGTTTATCAGATAAGGGTAATAATAGCACTTCAGTTACTTACCTCCTCGAATTCATGATGACTTGAAGATCGGGTCCGAGATTTCCGCCTCGCTTCACATTATTATGTTCCACGATACATCTATCCTGTACATTTTCCTGAAAAGCTTAACACAAATTCAGTTTCTAGTTCTTAATAAACTGATAAAATCTTATTTATTTTCTCTCCCTCGTAACATACATTTTAAAGGGCGTACAGTTGTAATATCTTTCTGGCAGTAACATTTTATGCGTAAGTACTATCTACATTGAATATTCATGTTTTAATCTCTACTTTTAAAATATGAATAAATAAAAACGTGGCCACCTCAAAAAAACCGGGCACTATTCAGATTTCGTACCGTAATTAAAACATCGTTGGAAAGAAAATAAAAATGGCAATTTTTATGAAAAATAATTGGAATACCTCACCATTCATACAGAAGCAATTACGTAAATATCATAACGGAATATGCGAAAAGAATCCGAGAGATAGCACATTCTACTGAACATTATAAAAGTAAAAAGGTCACCAATACCTTCTACCACACCCTTCCATTCGAGCGGAAAATATCGCGGGACGAAAAATTCAATAATAAAAAGTTGTAAGTCCAAATCCGACGGTTTCGGAGATAGAATCGGGTGATTTCTACGTGATTTGTCGCGAAGAGATGGGGCTCCAGCCAGCATGACGCTGATCTATTGTGATCGAGCTCTCGAGGGTCGCACTAAGTGAATATTTTTCTTACTGGCAATCGTTCGTGGTTCCGAGTTCCGATTTTGTGAAAGGAGAGGAAAGAGGAACTGTCGTATCCGGTTCAAGTATTCAGGTATAATGAAACTCGTGTAGGAATGAGGAGTACTTTTGCAGAATGATATGCATAGGTTGGTCTTTACTGGATAAAGGTTTTAATTATAATTAAGAACGTAGGGAAGCTCGTGGCTAAATAATAACAGCTAGGCAAGTGCGTTTTAAATTGAAGATTGATCCCAGCGATCAAAATTTAGGATGAGCCGCGCTTGCCTAGTTTGGTCTATGGATGGGTGGGTGACCACCTATTACATACCGAGTTTCCTCCGTGCCTTGGAAAACACGTTAAGCCGTTGGTCCCGGCTGTCATTTGTAGATTTTTGAAGTTGTTACTGGTAGTCAAGTTGCCAGAAAGTCTGAAAACCAGTTTTACCAAGGAGTATCGTATTACCCAGTGGTCAGTACAAACTGGGTTGTGGAGGTCAGATAGGCAGTCGCTCCATGTAAAATACTGGTATTCAGCTGCATCCGGTTAGACTGGAAGCCGACACCAACATAGTTGGGATAAGGCTAGGCAGATTATGTTTTTTACTGGATTACAATTTTAATAATAATCAATAACGTAGCAAATGTAAACGTAGCAAAAATGAGAAAAATGTCGTGATGAAAGTTTTGAGTATGAATGTGGATGGTTATAGGAGTAGAGGAAGACCAAAGAAACGATGAATGGACTGTGTGAAGTATGATATGGCAAGAAAGGAGGTGTCTCATGAGATGACAAGCAATAGAGAAGTATGGAAGAAGAAGACATGCTGCGCCGACCCCAAATAAATTGGGATAAGGGCAAGAGAATGGTTATGATGATGATAACAACGTAGCAAATACTAGGCAGAAAATGAAATATTTCAGGTACGGAACGAAAAATACTCAATCTATAAAAATTTGGTCTATGAACTTGGCTCATGCTTCCTTACCTGAAAATAAATAAAATAGAAGAGCAATAAGTATAAATAAATTCTCCATTCCACGTTCATGAATACAAGTTCAGAATTCAAAGCTACGAGTTCCACCTGTAGCTGAAAAATGCAATATTTATAAAATTTCAGTCTGTAGATCATCCGGTTCAGATACTGTATAACATCAACAACACAATACATATCTACAATATTTTACATGATTGAAATTGCAATAGAAACAGAACCATCATCATCTGACGAGCCTTTTCCCAAACTATCTTGGGGTCGGCTTCCAGTCTAACCGGATGCAGCTGAGTACCAGTATTTTACATGAAACGACTGCCTATCTGACCTCCACAACCCAGTAACTGGGTAATACCCCCCCCCCCTGGGTATTACCCCTTGGTAAGACTGGATGTCAGACTTTTGGCTTCTGACTACTTGCAACGGCTGTCAAAAATCTACAAATGACATCTAGGACCGCCGGCTTAACGTGCTTTCCGAGGCACGGAGGAAACTCGGTACGTAATTATGATCACCTATCAACGGACCAACCTCGGCAAGCACGGCTTGACCTTAAAGATCGACCCGCGTGGCTGTTATTATTTAGCCACGAGCTCCTCAATAGAAACAGAATCATTACGTAATATTAATTTACACTGTAATGATTACTATTACACTCGTTGTTTATACTTATTATTTTCAGCGATTTTTCCTTGGACTGCCTCGTTGGTCGATTCGCAAGCGCGATTGATTAGCAATAGGTCCTAGGTTCGATTCCCGGGTAAAGTGTTATTGGAGTTTCCCGTCAGGAATTTCTGAGTAGTAGGCACGAGGTCTGGCCTGGTTGATGGCAATAGGCTCGCTATTACATCTCACTTCAAACATAACTTATGAAATGTAGGTGTGTATGTGTAATTTTTAATTAGGTAGGTATATGGAAGTTATTTATTAATTTCCCTGTATGGAAATTAAAAACCTTAACATTCGGTGTTCAAAAGACTTTTTATTGTTCGTGAAGAGGCTTTCATACGACGTTATTTTTATGATGTATGATCATTACTGTTTTATTATTTATTTTCTGAATAGGAATGAAAATTGTTTTTTCCGTGACGAGAATGTGGAGGTTTATTTTTAATAATTCAGTGACATATTATACTTTTGATCAACTGAGCTAATATATAGGGTTAAAAGCTAATACATAATAAAGATCAAACAATACAATTTGAAACAGTAATGATCATGAAATTGAGTTATTGTTAAAGCATAGAATGATAGAAGCGTTCATTGGAAAGTGCTTTTCATTTACGCATTTTATGCAAAACGTATATGTGACTCATAGGCATAACGCCTGTTATTGATAATCCAAAGTGCTGGCTTAACGAAAAGCTTTTGTGATTCATTTAGAGCGTAGCTGTACTAAGTTTTTAACTTTTAGAGTGGCCAGATTATATCTAATCTAATATACTAATGATAAAGCTGAAGAGTTTGTTTGGTTTGCTTGAACGCGCTAATCTCAGAAACTACTGGTCCGAATTGAAAAAATCTTTCATTGTTGGATAGCCCATTTATCGAGAAAGGACATAGGCTATAGGTATATCATCATGCTACGACCAATAGGAGCGGAGCAGCAATGAAAAATGTTGCGAAAACTGGAAAAAGTGTCGCAGACGAAGTTGCACGGGACAGCTAGTTTTTCATATAGATAGAAAGGATTCCAGTTCTGAGTAATAATTACTAATCTTTATAAAAAAATCTACATCCAGCCAGGATAACTTAAAATAATGTTAAAATAAATGATAAATTCATTCCATTACACATTAAATAGAACATAAAAAATTTAAAGTTTTTGTAATTTGTGATCGTTCGTACCATCACCATTTTCGGACCTATCAAAAACCAAAAACAAACAACCATTAGCAAAAATGTTAAAGAGACATTTCATAGATATATTCTGCACGCAATTGTGGATAAATATTTTTCCTCTCGAGGTCCGTTTCACATTTCGAAGCCGCGGGAAGGGTAATGGCGTAGTTTCCGTCTGTCCGTCCGTACGTCCACGGTCCACGTACACCGCCATAATGGAAACACATTATGTGAATTGATATGGCTTATGGATTCCCCAACGATTAAGAGGAACGACATTTTGGAATAGACGCTGATAATTTTATTCATGGAATAAAATGGTTGTGCGTGATTGCGGCAATTGTTTAGTTTTAGAGTGTATTCATTCATTGTTTGTTATGAAAAAATAGACATCATAATGTACTGCTAAGATTGATATATTTAACACAAAAAAAAAAAAAACGTTAAGGAGTAAATCTATACCCTATAAATATGAACACTTTAATAAAGAAGTTCGCTTAAGAGCTGTGTGAGTGCAGTGTTAATATTCCAAAACTAAGATGTTATTGGGTTTCTTCCATCAGGAATTTCTCAGTAGCAGTCTGGATTTGTGTCCAGTTGATGGAAATAGGCTCGCCCCCATTATACGGGACTTAAACATACCTGGCAAAAATGTGGGTGTACTATTAGGTACACTTCTGCCTATATATACTTCGGCGATTATTGGCGTGATTTTATGTAAGATAACAGTGACAGCTCTTGCACGCGGTTTGTATATGCTGAATGCGTTCAGTTCCCTTTGTGAAATTTGCCCTTAACACGTAATGTAAGAAGAGAGAAAACAAAAACTACACGTGTAGGGAAGAGTGGAATTGATCTAAATTACTCCATCTATATTCAGTTGCCTGTTACGATCTGTAGCAACCATCTTATTCCTAATAAAGCCTTTTTTCTCCGTATCAAGTACGTGACTTTTATCTTAAAGACTACAACCTAGCTTTGATAGCTTTAGTGGCTTTTAAACTTACGATTTATATTTATTTGTATTCGATTATTAAAATATAACCTCTTTAGGTAATTTTTGGCTATTTATACAGTTCCATAACAGTCAGAAATAATTATACTTAATGAGAAAATAATGGAAAGTAAATTGTTTTTTTTTTTGAGAATCACCCTAATATTTTTTAATTTAATGATACTATTTCGAGAAAGTATTTTTTTTTTTTGTAATTATTTTACCACCAGAGCTTCGGTCATTTGGGAAAGTCGTTTTTATAGATAATTATGTATTTTCTTAATTGAAAAAGTTATAAAAAAAGACAGAAAAACTGTCATCAACTAATTTTCTAAGTAGAATCAAAAGTCAAACAGTGTGACTGAGCAGAATAAATGTTTGAGAGTAGATAAAGTAAGTGGGGGCAAAGGGAAGTTATACTTAAATCAACGAGGCGTGAAGATGGCGTGTCGCCTTGCAATCTCGTTTGCAAGGATATGCCACTGATTTTCGCTTGGCTGTAACATGCTTTTTAGGTTTTATTGGAAAAATAGAACGTAAAGGCACATATTTAAGACTTTCAGTTTCATTTTTATAATTATTATAAAAAACTAGTTTTCATTTAGTTTTAAGTTAAGTTAATCAAAATGAATGCATCGTTGATTATTTTAATCAAATTAAGTATTTTTAAAAAAAAGTTATCATTTTATTTCACAATTTTCAACAAAAGCTTTTAACTGATATTTTTATACCTTCAGTACGGTCTGTAGAGTTTTTTATTTGTTTTAAATGGACTACTTGGCTACATCGCATATTTTTCATAGTTCGTTTAAAAATATGAAAGTTCTATAGTAAAGTTGATGCAGGCTTATTGGAAAAACGTTCAATATCCAATGTTAGTTGAATTTTGGAAAATGAAACGATAGTTTAAGCTTTCATGTTAGCTGGTTTTTTTTTATGTTAGCTATCTCGCTAGGTTTCACAATACAGTGTATGAAGTTCGGTCCTCCCATTATACTGGTGAAGGATGGAGACACCTACACATACATCACAATATAAGATTTAATAAAGATTTTTACTTCGTGTATCAATTTTTACACTATATTTTCCTGTAGGCCGCAATAAAAATAAAAATCGGCAGAATTTTGTGCCGGAATTTTTATGGTTGTAATGGGCAGTTTCAGGTTCTGCGCATGTCAGATTACATATCAAACGTTAGCAACTGCTAAAGTCAAGTTTATACATTCATATAATTAAAGATCTTTAGAATATTATAGATAGGGGTGTACGCCACTCTTAGTATATGGATTAGTTTTGCAGCTCACGCTAACTTAGCTCACTCAGTACAATAATATTCATATAAGAACGAAATTTTTTTTTAAGGTTTTTTAGATTGTTTTAAAGACTAAACTTTTATTTCTCCCTTTTTTAGTTTTTTAAAGTCGGTTTAATTTTTTTAATATAGCTTTTTATTTCTTTATTTTTTAATTAGGAATTTCACTGTTCAGTGAGTGATACACACTTAACTCTGTAACTCAAAAAGTACTTAACCGATTTTGATGAAACTTGCCGTGTTCCCTAAGTTGGACTATACCTAATCCAACAAAAAAAATGTTTCGAGGGGATCCGACTTGAGATATGCGTGAAAAAACACAGGAACAGACATACATATTATACTGATGAAATTTTACAAACATGTGTAGAAGCTTGTATAGACTAACAAGTACAAAAACTGTGCAATTCTGACAATATTACATACATACAGGTCGAATTGAAAACCTCCTTTTTTATAAATAAATAAATAACAATAATAATACCAAAATGGCTGCATTTTGGTATTATTAACCGACTTCACTTCACTTCTGATAAGCTAATTGAGTAGTTCAAAAAACTGACTGATTTTAAGTAATTAAGTCGGTTCAGGTAAATTTACTGGTTTCATTAGGTACTGAAGAACCACTGGTACATATTGTTCCACTTACATACGTTAAAAAATACATTATATTTTATCAATTCGCATTTAATAAATATTTTCCGAGAGGAGCCTCGGATTCGAACCCAGGCAGGCGCATTACTTAGTGTAATTTATTTCATCACACCTGCTCTCAGAAACGGTGAAGGAAAACATCGTGAGGAAACCGGCATCTCTTAGAACTACAAATTCAAAGACATGTGTCATCTACCAACCCGCACTGGGCCCGCGTGGTGGATTACTGCCCACTCCCTCTCAAAGAGAGGAGGCCTGTGTCCCAGCAGTGGGAACATTATAGGCTGATGATGAAACATTTTCCATAGAGCGTTAAGGTTCCTCTCGATTTTTAACGCGAAATTCTATGAGTGTAATAACAATTATATATACAAGGTGTTGTTTTGCATCCTCGTCAAATTCAAGGAGGTAACTATGCTAATGATTCTCGTCTCGAATCAATACTAAAATGGGTAGGTTTTTTTATTTATTTTTTCTTATTTACGCAAATCAGTAAGTGTGAACTGTTGTGACATCACTAATTAGTATGTTAGTAAGCGTCAAGCTCTAGTGATTATCTATGGTACACATCCTTCCGGAGGCCATAACTTGGTCTCAACCCGTCTGTGACACTACGCTCTGTCTAAATACATAATGTAACCTGTGTCCTGTGATAATAAATTAAGTATACCCAACGGTATCTTTCATTCCAACCATCCAACATAACATGGTGTCAGAAATCAAAAAGAAAAACAAGGAATGAGTCGTAAACGTGCCGAGTAATGTCGACGGAAAAAATGGCGGTCAAGAGTAGCAACTCAGTCAACTCCAATCTCGTCTGATCCAGCAAATGACAATGCGGAGGCGTGGAGAAGATGGTCACAGCAGATTGAACTGCATTTGTTAGCCGTAAATCAGAGATATTTTTATAGCTAACCTACACATGGATTTATCGCATGTGCGTCAAAGATTGCTTCAAGAACATGACCTAACCTACAAGAGGATGCATGAGATAGCGAGCACACTCATAGTCGCGCAGCAGGATGCTGATAAAATTGTCCAAGCGAGCGGTGTCGCCAGCGAAAACGTCAGGCATCTCAGTCGGAGGAGCCGTGGTCGACGAGACGATCGACAGCGAGCTTCGAGTCGCAGGTCAGCTTCGAGCAGCCGCAAGTCTTCAGGCGGTCGCAGGTCAGCTTCAGCTTCGAGCGGCGACTCGAGGACATGCAGTCGCTGTGGGCAGTCTCACCGATACAAGTGCCCAGCTGAAGGCGTTCAATGCAGGTCATGTAAACTTTTTGGTCATTTTGCTAAATATTGCTTCAAAAATAAAAAAGTCAGTCAGTTGCAATTGTGTGATTCAGTTAACTGTAGTCAAGAATATTTTGTTGGAATGTTGCACAGTCAGTTAAAGTCGAGTCAAAGTCAAAATAGTCAGTCATATCACTATGATCCACATAGTAGTCTACCAACAAATAGTCAGAACACACATGCGCACAGTCAGTCAATGTCACATAACGAGCAGTCACCGTCACAAAGTTAGTCAAAGTCAAGTTGTATATGTGTAGACGTATTGAGACCAAGTTATCACAGGATCAATACTAAGTCTATTACAGTCGAGTCAAGTTATCACAGGATCAATACTAAGTCTATCACAGTCGAGTCAAGTTATCACAGGATCAATACAAAGTCTATCACCGTCAAAGTCATGTCATAAAGTGATCACCATACATAACATGGTAATAAAGTGATTACAGTAGTATCGCAAACAGTCAACGTCATATCCCAACAATGTAATAATAACAGTCACAGTATATCTGAGTGATCCGAGTCAAGGTCTAAATAAGTCAAGTCTAATACCCCATTTATATTGTGTGTGTCAATCATCAAGTCAAATATCTCTGCGGTGAAAGCAGTGATATGTCCGAGAGTTGTAATCAACATCTCAACGATGAAAGTCAATCATCAGTCATAGGTCAGAGTACCAGTCAATAATCTCTGCGGTGAAAGCAGTGATATGTCAGAGAGTTGGAAGCAACATCTCAATAATGATTATAGTCATAGGTCATAGTACCAGTCGAATATCTCTGTGTTGAAAGCAGTGATATGTCAGAGAGTTGGAAGCAACATCTCAAATGATTATAGTCATAGGTCAAAGTACCAGTCAAATATCTCTGTGTTGAAAGCAGGGATATGTCCGAGAGTTGTAAGCAACATCTCAATGATGATTGTAGTCATAGGTCAAAGAACCAGTCGAAAATCCACTCAAATAGTCAAAATAATAAATGTCAGTGTCCATATTCAGATCTCAATGATGGGAATGGTCACAAGTCTGAGGGATTTCACAATAACACACAGTATCATCGTCATAAAATCAGCAGTCAGTATTCGCAGTCAAACAAAGGATCATTAGGTATAAACTCAGATAAAAAAGTAAACATTGTCAACTCTTTAGAAAGTAATAATTTAAAGCATCAGTCATGGGAAATAAAATTGTCATTATGAAATAAACAAATGAAATGCATCATAGATTCAGGTGCAAATGTCAATGTCATGTCAAAACAATGTCTTAAATGTCACTTGTCAAACGTTGGATAAATGTCAAAGGATTTGGTGAAAAATCCATTCTGATTTTAGGTTAAGTGAACCTAAATAAATTGTAATTTGTGTATAGATAACAATTACGTCATCGAAACTATAATGTTTATAGTAGTAAATTTAGATTGTCCAACTGTTAATTGTCTTCCAACTTGTTAAAAGTTAGGTATAATAAAATAAAATGTCTTTTCATTGTCAGAACAGAAATTGTAAACAAATGCTTACACAATTTAATTATGTCTTCCAGGGTCTTGGATGTCTACCTCCAGTCTGTCATCTGCAACGCATGGAGGCAATGCAAGTTATTGTAAAGGTCACAAAAACAACAAAGAGTTGTTAAGTCAATAATTGTCATAATAGTGAAAAGTTCAGGTCAGTTAATCAGTCAAAATGTTATGTCTTCAGTAAAGATGGTGCTGGGGCAGACCAAGAAAAGGTCAAAGCAATTGTCAACGTGCCCACACCAAAAAATTGGTCCAAAGAGATACAGTCTGGACTTGGGATGAGCATCATGGGAAAAATTCATCATAATCCCAAGATTCCATTAGTCATGTCAGTCGACTCGTCAAGTCAAGTTCCATGCGACCCAACTCGTCAAGAGGGAGAGAGGAAGGTGACAGACAGGAGTGTATGTAAATGTAACCACTCATAGAATATTAAGATTTATTTATAGATGTCTAGATTAAATAAGTAATTAAGTAAAGTTGTACGTAGTGTCAATTATTGTCAAGGGTCTAATTTGAACTCAAGAAGGGGGATGTTGTGACATCACTAATTAGTATGTTAGTAAGCGTCAAGCTCTAGTGATTATCTATGGTACACATCCTTCCGGAGGCCATAACTTGGTCTCAACCCGTCTGTGACACTACGCTCTGTCTAAATACATAATGTAACCTGTGTCCTGTGATAATAAATTAAGTATACCCAACGGTATCTTTCATTCCAACCATCCAACATAACATGAACCATCCGTGTTTTAAACGTGGCACGTCTGATTCTCGCCCTATGACCGCGCTTCCACGCTTACAAACAATCTCAGACGTTAATTCGATAATTTCTTATTGCCTAAACCACGTTAAAGGGGTTATTCTGAAATTCTGACAAACATGAACAACCAAAAAAATCGGCCTTTATTTATAATTTGAATTAAATCTTTTGGTACCGTAATTTTAATTGCTATTTGTCTTCTGTGACAACCTCCTGAATTTTGACGAGAATGCAAAACAACACCTTGTATAAATGTTACTTTGTGTTAGTGTATACATACCTATGTATATCTTCGCTAAACTGCTTAAATTTTTAAACCAAAAAATCATCCAAGTCACGATTTACTCAAGTTACTCGCTTAAGACTTGTAGAAGAAGACATGCTGCAACGACCCTGAACGAATTTGGAAAAGGGCAAAGTGATGATGACTTGAATCGAAGCCGGCGTTTTACAAACATATAATTTTCTAAGCAAACTAAACTAAAATACCTACTCAAAATTTACACAAATAACCAACAACTATCGCGTGTTATACAATTTGAATAAAACATGAAATTGTCATAACTACAGATAATAGGGCTTTCCGAATCATTAGTCATTACGCAGCGATGTCGTGACGTGACGTGACGTTAGCGTGACGACTCTACGTGACGTCGACGTCAGTGGAGCGAGTGAGCAATGACAGCAGCATTGTTTTCTCTGAGGGCCCGTTTGATGTCCCGTCACGCCGTTATGAGATTAACAGAAATGATGCTAGAGAAGATGGATATCATGTCAACAGAGTTGAGTTTTGATTGGCTATGTATTCACAATTTGTGGCGTTGCTCTCGGCTTTAATGAAGGTTGCGAGTTTGACGTGTGTTTGTGTTTAATGGTAATCTGATTTACCAATTAGGGTGCGTAATATTTTATACTGTGTGATATTTTTTAGGAAGTTCAGTTTCTCGTCTCCGTAAAGATTTACTACGGGAAGGTTATTTAAATCAGTCATTAAAGCAATTCCTGTGCATGAGCGACTATTTTATATTCACCAATTTTTCCGTGCACTGCAACGCATACTTATAAGAATAAGAAGCTTAACGGCCTCTGATCAGGATAAAGTCTTCAAAACGAGGTTCACTGATATCGATCCGGTGCACAGCTTATTCATGTACTAGCTTTTACTATTGCATGAACCAACCACACCGCTAAAATATACCATGAACCTTCTAAAAATTCACTTTGCATCTTCTTTCTTTTCCGTGTGGTTCTTGCCCTAACCTGGCGTCAGTTTTTACGCAGCATGCCATTAGAAATATCTTTCAGGTATGTTATATGTATTGTTTAATTATTGTAGTAATAATTAAACAATACGCACATAAATTGATCCGAAAAAATCAGAGGTGCGTGTCATGGGCTCGAACTCGAGACCTATGACATGGCAATACGACGGTCACACCACTTGGCTATCTCTTCACAACAAAAGCTTCTGGCAAATATTGAACCTTATAACATACGTACCACAGATGTACGAGTAAGCACTAAAAAACAACATGTTCTACGCCAAGGCGTGTTCTTTTTCTGTGTGAACGTTCTCCACTCAATGTCACGTTTGTCTTAACTTAAATTAATGGACGGAAAAACTGGGAACTACTCCTAACTGTTGTTAACTTCACACTCTGCCTCGTAAATATAAATGAAGGTGAAAAACCGAACAGGGGAAAGAAACCATTGTGTTGTCTACACTAAAATAGCATACAAGTGGTATTTGAGTTCTCACTTCGGTACGTACACACCTTCTTATGAGAAGTGTGTGTGTGAAGTGAGAAAGAATTGGGCTGTGTGCTGATTGCGAATGGTAGATGTTACACGTCTTCGATTTTTACTAGAACATACCGGTTTCCTCACAATGATTTCCTGCAAGTTTTCAGTGGGTTTCAAATCACATAACGTAAAGCCCCTGAAGAGTTAAAATCCACGACCTAATTCGTAAGTCGGGTCCGATGTCACTGAGTCTCTATTGCTCTCCTAGTTGTGTTTACCACATTGTCCAGTTTATACGAGGTGTAACCGGAAGCATTCTGTACATCAAAATAAGTAACTCTACGCAAAATAATTGTTGGGAAGAAACATTTTTTTCCCAACAATTAAAAATTAAATTAAAATTTATTATTAAATTAAAATTACTCGAAAAAATGGCAAGTGTGGAAAAACCATTATAATTTTGGTCTAGCACTATTTCAAAGCTTTAATTATTCACGAACTCTTATAACAAAGCACTCAATGTGAATACTACTTGAAATTCTACTCAACCTGTAAGGGAAAAGGAGCGGAAAGATAAATAGATAACATGATAAAACTGATCCTATAAATGTATGAACAACTTTATCAAAATATCAGATTACTTATGCTCTATTTGTCACGGGTAGATAGATAATCAGCGTCAGGATTTATCGAAAAGCTGAACTATTTTTTTTTACAGATTTGCATTTGAAACCATTTTAAGGTACCCGCGGGTAATAAGGCCTGTCGGGTTAAAACACCGAAGTAACGAACATTGTAAAAATATGATTGAGCCTGCATAGGTATAGTGCCAAAAATGTCACACACAGAGGGCGAAGCGATATTAATTAGGTGATCGTTTATCCTTCATTAACCGATTTTCTAAGTAGTTCGTAAACAGAAAGTTTGTGAACCGATAGTGGCCATAAGCTTTTAATCCAAGCAACGGCAGCGAAGTCACGAACAAAAACTAGTACTTAAGGTTCAAAATAAATATTATTTTATACAATGTATCTTCCTGTTATTGGGTTGGTTTTCAGTGGCAAAATTTCATGACAGTCAATGTATCCTTCTCATTGTGATCAAAGTTCTCATATTAGACTTTGTCGCGAAGCCAATTCGAAGATCTTGAAATGTGTGGGACTAAAAAAAGAAAGGAAGGGACTTAGAATAAATTATTTTCCCAGTAGTCAGGTTCTGTAGCTAAAAAAACGAATAAAGAGAAAATCCTTTACGGATAATACAACATTTGGATGCCTCAAAATATTTCTACATTGCGTACAATGTCATCAAAAATTACAATACAGTGTCAAATACACAGAGCAGTAACGAAAATTCTATTAAAAAAAAAGAGTGGATTTAAAACCAAGACTGATCTGGTATATAGCAAAATCTTGTATTACCTAAAGCTAAGGAGTTCTTAGTGATATGAATGAAATACGATCCATTGTATAATTCTCATTTCCGAAAAGAAAACGAATTTCATTGAGATTTTTATCGTTTATCGTCACCGATGTTATTATGAATGGAATCAACAACTATTCCAATATCTTGACTGTATCAATGTACCAAGAAGCTTGATTTCTAAATCCAAATTCGCTGAAAGAAGTAAGATATATACAGAAAAGAAAAAAAGGAAAAAGAAGTGAGGTAAATGTTGGGTTTGTAACTTTGTATGTAGGCTAAAAGAGTCAAAATCAAAATATTTTTATTTCACATAGGCCTACATGGGCACTTGTAAAACGTCGACAAAATGCTCGGTTCGGGTTGGTCGTTTCCTATGGAGAAGAACCGGCAAGAAACTCCATGGTTACTCTTTTAAAATCATTTGGCTTTACAATTTTTCTATGTTACAGCGTTGGCACTTAAGTATGAGTGGACATCGTAGGCCCGACAATAAGTCGTTGCTTACTACAAAACGTAGAACAAGATAAAAAGTTACCAAGGATCTAGGAATCTATAAGGCCTACAATGTATGTACAGTAGAGGAAGACCAAGGAAGGATCATGCGATGGATGGACTGTGTGAAGGATGATATGGCTAGAGGGTGACTGATGATATGACGAGTAACAGAGAAGAATGAAAGAAGAAGACATGCTGCGCAGGCAGAAGAATGATGATATAAAGACAAGAATAGGTAATCTGGTAGAAATCACGATCATGTCTAGCGTAGGAGTGACAGCGATACGAGATACGATCCATTGTATCATTTGTTGCACATTTTTAAATTCGCGTTCGGAATAAATAAACGAGAATGTGGCGTTTATTGGCTGAGCCCGATGATTTTATAATATAAACAAATGTATGCTTTAACATTATGCGGCGTTTTGTTTTTATGTACAGTCACCGCATTCAGTTGGATGTGAATGAAAAGTATTGATTTAAACAGCAACAACAAACATTTATTTTCAGGCAACTTTGACCCATAGATATACCTTACAGTCTAACAAACATATGATAAAATACAATTTGTGTTAGTAAATAAAACCTTAAAACTACTTTGTAACACTTCACTTGCGCACTACTGTGCGTTCATGTGACACTTGCCCGCGGAAGCGACGGGACACCACTTCCTGCGGCCAAAAGTCCTCTTCCAAGACGAGCTGCAGATAACAAGTTGGTATTCGCACCACGAACGCCTTAAAGTTGACGTTGCGACGCGACTCAAGCAGCTGGACTATCGTCACGTACTTGGTCTTCTGATGCACGTACTCCACGATATCCTCCGCCGTAGTGATGTAGTGTAGGTGGGAGATGTACACCGGAGTATTCGTCTTCGCGGCACGAAGACACATTAGGCTTCAAAGGAACCTTGCCGCAGCGGTTCTAGTTGGTTCGTTGACGGGCGCTTTCTCCTCCACACCGTCACGAAAACAACATCAGCCCGAATCAGTGCCTTTTCAGGCACGGGCTTCCCAGCGGGAGCAGTTTTGCCCGCGACTACGCTAGCAAAATCTACAGGAACATACTGAGATTTCGCAGACGCTGTAGAACCAGGCAGCGGGCCGATTTCCTATATGCTTTTCTTAGTCCCATCATGCAGCCGGGACACCATCTGGTTACTTTTGTTGAGCGACCGTTACAGCAGCAGCTTGGAAGCAGCAATGTAGTCTTTACTGAAGTTCGTAGCACAGATTTGGACTGCGGGCACCTCGTCGTCATCCTCGATAAAATTTCGAGCGATGGCTAACGCCACTGCGTTTACGATATTAATATGCGTCAGCGCAACGCCTCAAAACGCGGCTTCTGCAAGACTGATTGACTGATTTAGCGCAGCCTTGGTAGATTGTTGGTAGCTTGCAAGTTGTCACTTGTTTTGGTGAAAGAAAACATCGTGGTGGCATACAAACTCTGACATCAAGCTAACCTGATATCACAGTGTTGCTATTATTGATAAAAAGACGAAAGAAAGAAGAGGTAGGTATATAATGTAGGGACTGGTTCCTTAACGTTCTATCGTAGGTTATGTATGCGTACGCTATAGGTACTCATACATAAGCTTTACATCCTGAAACAATTATCAATACAAATTCCACGTCTAAAGATACAAAGCTATTGGAATGCCTCGAGCGGATATCTGGCTCCAATATTGTTCTGTCATTTTCAGACATTACGGAACAAAAACATTCGATATTGTTCGTAAAATAATCTTTTTTTCATTTTTGTGTGGGTAAAGTTTGTAAATATACGTACGTTTATAATTTAATTTGGAATATTTTGCAGTGCAGAATAATTCGGAGTTTCGCTGAGCTCGCTGTTTATACTCGGTTCGTTAGTTTACGTAATTAGACGATTGATTTTCAGTAAAAAGCTGCGTTGCTAATTGACGTGGCAATGTGACCTGGTATGTGCTTCTGTGTATTTTATGGATTAAAGAGACCCATAGGGACAGAGAGAGAAGAGATTAAAGAGAGAGAGAGAGAGAGAGAAGAGAGTGGCGCTTTATAACCTACTAGCTGTTTCCCGCGACTTCGTTAACGTTGATGTGGATGAGTGAAAAAAAGGTAGCCAATTTCCTTCCCCAGAATATAATCTTTTTCTTGCCAAATGTGAAAAGGTAACAAACAAACAGAGTTACTTTCGGATTTAGACGGCACGGTTGGCCCAGTGGTTGAGCAATCGATGCTGCGCTGCGTGTCGCGGATTCGATCCCCGCACGGAACAACTATTTGTATGGCCTACATATAGTAGTTCCGGTTCTGCCTGTTTGTATATGTGAGTTTAAATGTTTGTAAACGCACCCACGATACAGGAGAAATTCCTAGTGTGGGGAACCGTTTTAAAAAAAATAATGTAATACTATGTGTGGAAGTGTGGATGTAAAGAAACAGAGAATGTAGGTGTTGCAAATTGAATGTGTGATTTACTTAATGTAGACCTGCCATTATAAAATAATTTTGGCTATGGACCATGCTCCATCAGTATTGTAAAAAAATAAAAGCGACACTGTATGCTTTTTGGTGAATCTGTTAACTGGATTTTATTTCCTTTCGTTTTAAAATCATAAAAATATTAATAAAACTAGAAGAACCAACATTAAAATACGACCGGCATCACAAATCCGGTCAGTAGGTTTAAAAAAAGTGCTATAAATGCTTTATATTATGTTTTTTGACAAATAAATTAATATTCAACCTGGCTAAAAGCATCAATTTAGCCAATAATTGCTGGATGGCGTATGTTTAATCAATGTGTTTAGAGTCCACCAGTGTACGCAGAGATCAAACAACTTAACAAATAAATCAAAAGAAATAGAATTAATTCGATCCCAAAACATGCCCGTAAACGCTTCTATACCACAAGGAACTGTGATAGGGTGCCTGCTATTCCTTGTTTACATAAACGATCTCCCTAACCACATCAGTGAGTCATGCGTATTGTTCGCCGATGATATCTCTATCTTAACATCATGTGATAATAATATAAATTTAAACCAAAAATTGAGTTCTATACTTGACACAATTACACACTGGATGAACGAACACAATCTTGAAATTAATTACAATAAGACTAAAATAATAACATTCCACCCCCGACAAAAAACACCTTTAAGTATAAATTTCAAATACAACGGATCAAAATTAGAAACTGTAAATAAATTCACCCTTTTAGGCATAGACATAGATTCACATATACATTGGAAATCACATATTCAAAAAGTAAGAACAAAATTATCCAAATTTTCATACGCTGTCCGAGAAATAGTACAGACGCGCCTACATCATTCACCATACAGAAAAAAATTATTAGAATTTTAATAAATATCAAAGATACAGACTCCTGCAAACCTCATTTTAAAGACCTAAAAATATTAACCCTGTCCTGCCTCTACATACTTGAAATTTGTAAATTTGTACGAAAATATCCGCAATACTATACCAAAAGAGGAGATATCCAAACAAAAATTGCACTTAGACATGAAAGCAGAATAAATATATCCACTTTACGATTAAAAATGCACTCTTCTAGTACATTTGTTATGTCCATTAAAGTTTACAATAAGTTACCGGAATACATCAAAAATATTAATAAAACAAATATGTTTATCAATAAATTAAAACAATTTCTAATAACCAAAACCTACTACACTATTGACGAATATTTTAACGATAAATTTCAACAACAATAAAAACTATTTTTACATAATACCTAAAATACATAAATAGTATTTAGCTTATTGTCAATGTTAATAATTTAATTCGTGCAATATATAATATAAAAATACATAAATATAACTTTAAACCAAATATATAAATAAATAACATAAAAGCAAATAATGCAACTATTTTAATGATACTATTTTAATTTTTTTTTTTCCTAACAAAAAACGCCTTCATCCTCTCTCTTATTGAAAATTAACTTTGCTGTGCCCGACAGGGTCCATAATTGATTCGATGTTTTAACATACCAACTGTTACATGTACACATTATGGAATGCAATAATGTATTGAGTATTGAACTAACACGTGTGTCGATGATTAAGATGACAAGTTTTTCAATAATCTGAAGCAGAAAAATTGTTTAACGTTTTATCATAATGTTAACTGTCCCTTTACATGCCACTAAACATAAAAGCAAAGGCGTGATGTTCCGTTAAGGTTATTACGCTAGTCTAGTCAATTAATTCGTGATTTAGAGGTTTTCTTAGGTTTTCTTAGTTACCCAGCCACCTCAGTAAAATATTATGTTGATTATAGAAAATTCTTAATTAAGTATTTTATTTCGGTTAAAATATTTCCAATCAAAATGTTATTTGCGAATACGCAATCAACACAAACAGCTCTGAAAATATCAGCGAATGTTTATTTTAAATTAACATCGTTTTGGACAGTTCGTATGAATATCATACGGAACTCATTTGAGAGGGACAACTCTGACAACTTACTGCGAAGTATTTAACATTGAAAATATTAATATTACTCACTAATTGCTTAATTCAAAATTCGGAATGTTTTTATCAATTGCATTGCCGTTGAATTGTACATACAACGTCCAATATGCCAACATTAGTCAGAGCTTATAATAATATGAGATCCCTGGTGATCTGTAATACAGGTTTTACCTAAAACAGACACCAGTCTCTATTTAGTGATTTTGACTCTGTACCTACTGTTTATGATGAAGAGAGAAATAAATTAAATTAATTATTATTTCCTTTATTCATTTCCATACATATAAGTTACATTTTTAAATATTTTTACAAAAGTAATATAAAAAAACATATAAAAAATAGTAGCCCACCGGCATCGGGAACAGGGTCCGGGCTACCGGTGGTCAGGGTTCTTGAGAGAGGAACCTCCTAACAATACGCGCCGTTTCCAGAAGTACTGCTTTCTGAATCAAGCCCTTGATCCAGCTGCCAAGCGAAAGCCTACTCAAATGTTGGTCGAGGCTTTTGGCAATTAAGCCGTTGGCTGACACGACTATCGGCACAATAAATAAATTTATTATTATTATAAATAAGCGGGCTTTTAGTAGAAATCATAAATTTACTCACTGGCGCACACCGCACTGCTGAAACCGCTCAATGTAGAAACATACAATTTTGCACAAGACACAAAGGTACCTAGGAACGATTCTGAAAAGTCTTCTAAAAGGGTTAAAATATTAGAGATAAAAGTTCGTATGAAAGTACGTCATAGTAGCCGATGGGCTTGACATATAATTGGCATATAAAACATGTACTAACAACAAAGATTGCTTCTAACAACTCCCTATAATCTCCTACAACCCTAACTCCGTCACGAATAGCCCGTCCAACGTCAACGATTAAACCCTACGTTGTCAATAGCCCTAAAAGCTCCAAGCCAAAGCTTACCAGTGTAGGTGCCACTTTATCTAATGTTCCTATGTAACCTTTTAATCCGGCCCAGACCGCAACACTAAAGGCTTCCTACTCCGGTCCTTTATAGAGAAAACTAAGGTCAAACATATGAACCCTCTGTCTATGGTCGGAAGTACAAGTAGCCTTGTTTAGGCAAATTGTAGCACAGTTCAGGCAAATTGTAGCCCAATTCAGGCAAATTGTAGTCCTCACAGGACGCTGGAAATGTATGGTAACAATAGTCAGCGGAGTAATCACAGTTGATTACGGTTGAACTACTAGATTGGTCCAAACTATTGTCCCATTGCCGTTTTCAGTACTAAGGCAGTGATTTTCGATTTGCAAGACGGTTATGTGAAACCTGGAATTGTTGGTTCATGGTTCACCGATTTGAAAATTTTAATTAGATTCGGTTAAACATAGAATGAAGATGCAAGTTTCGAATATCGTGGTATTAACCTACAGTAATCACGAGATGATTTAAAATGATACAAAACTAGCTTTTGCCACGAATGTGTTCACGTAAAAATATTCCCATGGAAACTTATTACAGCACTAAAATGTATCCGATCCATGTGCCATGGCCTACCTGTGTAGGCTACATATCCAAATCTGTTTCTATTACTTTTGCATTTTAATTAGTTCAAAATTAAAATCAGAACATTTTATTTTACATAGGCCTACATTGGTACTTATAAAACGTCGACAAAAGGTGCACGGTTCGGGTTGGTCGTTTCCTATGGAGAAGAACTCCATGGCTACTCTTTTAAAATCATTTGGTTTTACAATACTTGAAGTTAGAATAGTTAGATAAGTTCATAGTTCTTCTAAATGGTTTATTCTAAATGGCTACTGTTCTACATTATTCATAGTTTCGCATTTAGAGTAGGCAGACACATAACTGAATGAAAGAAAAGTTTATTAATAATAACAAACCAAGAATACACTCACGTGACGGAACCCCCCTTTTCACCTGGTAACCCAATGAGAACTGCATTTAACACATAAAATAACTACTCTATTACGTTCCTATTCCCGAAGTGTAAAGCTAAAAACACCTGTTTCGTATCTAAACACATTAGTATATCGGAAACATTCGTTTTATCACACATGCAGCCCGAGTACTCCTTAGTACGAGAGGCAAAATAGATAAGTATGTTTGCAATACCAAGCCATGACGAGCGACTATTTTGATTTGGGCGTTTTTAAAAAGACTTTAAGAGCGTTTACACCTTCCGACATTTCATAGGTACAAACTACATGCCCTATCCTCCAGAGTGCACGCTTATGATGTACTGCGAACAGTTTACTATGCACTCTGCCAGTCAATCATGCAGTACTGCATCTGTATTTGGGGACGGGCCTGTAAAACTACATTTATAACATTAGAGAGAGCACAACGGGCATTGATCAAGGTTGCACTAAAAAAACCTTTCAGGTTCCCCACCGACTTTATTTACCAGGAGTTTGAAGTTCTCAGGGTACGACAAATGTTCATACTTCAAGCAACGCTTAAGTATCACGCAACAGTAAGAAAACTCCCAGAATACAATAACTTACTAAACAAGCGGGCATTCAGAGTACTTCCAAATACTAAATCGGAACTAGCTAGACGCTGTACGAACTTTTCCCATCCTAACACCTACAATAAAGTAAGTAAAATTTGCGACATACGAGACTCCTCAACGACCACCTGTAAAAAAAAATTAAGATCAGCCCTCCTGAAATTGTCATACGACGACACTGAGGGCTCATTTACGCAGGCGCGGCGCGTGGCGCGGGGCGGTGCAATAGGCGTCGCGCGGCGCGTCTGGCGTTTTTGCCGTTTACGGAGACGCGTCGAACGCTTGAAGCCCAACGTGGGACCATTTGATTTGTTATGTCACACTGACAATACAAGCCTAAAACAGTGTCCGGGTTCGATTCCCATACGAAACAAATTGACAATGTCGTACTTTTATCCAAAATACTCATTTTGTTTTTATTTTAGTTTTTTATGTTTTTTTTTTCGTATATTTGGTTCTTTTTCATTTGTTATTCACGATTACCTAACTGTTCTTTGAATGGTTCACAAACTAAAAGTATATGTTATTAAACTACATATTTTATAATGATTTGAAAATCATACAGATGCATATAAATAAAACAGTACATCTAGTTACAAAAAGTAATATTTAACAGCATAAAAAAAAAAACAAAAAGAAAAAACACCAAAACTATTTTTTAAACATCTGTGATTTGATCCTGCATCATCTTATTCACAGTCCGGCCGCAATACCACAAGGCCAATTACTTCACTGACACTTTTGTAAAATAGACGTTCTATTCTAATACATGATAATTGACGGTTGTCAATTTTCAAACAATTGAAGAAAATGGTCCCACGTTGGGCTACAAGCGTGCGACACCGCGTCCGCCGCGGCGTTATGTCAAACGCTCAAATACTTGAAAGAAGTGGTCCCACGTTGGGCTGCAAGCGGTTGACGCGGCGGTATGTCACTCGGACAATACAAGCATACGGCAGTGCCTGGGTTCGATTCCCATATGAAACAAATTTACAATGTCGTAGTTTTTTCCAAAAATAATCATTTTGTTTTTATCTTATTTTTATTTGTGTTTTTTTTTCGTAAATTTTGTTCAATTTTTTTTGTTATTTACGATTATCTGTTTTTTGAATGGTTCAAAAACTAAAAGTAAGTATATATTTTTAAAATAGATATTTTATAATGATTTGAAAATCCTACATAATGCATTAAAATAAAACAGTATCCTAGTTTCAAAAAGTAATATTTAAAAAAAAAAAACTTGAGAGGTGTCAAGGGACACCCGGATGGAACGAAGTTCCTTTCACGTACATAATATCAATACATTTTAGATTTAAGTTAGTGTGCAAAAAATAAAATATTTAATTTAAGGAAGATTAATCCTTAATTCGAAGCATCTTACTTAACTGCACAACCGAATTTGTACTTTGTAGTTCGGTCACTCAAAATAAAAATCATATCTATCCTTACTCACATACACACCCCAATTGTACGTAATTTAAGGAAATTTCAACTTTATTTTAAAGAAATAAAGCTTACAATAGCTTACTATAGCAAAAAGTGTCGTGACAACTTTTCGTAAGAATTTTTTCCGTCTAGCCCCCTTTCACAACGCGCGATAAGGAACTTCGTTCCAAAAAACACAAAAAGAAAATCATTACTTGCTGAGATTTGATCCAGAAACTTCTGGTTCAAAGTCCGGTCACAGTACCATTAGACTATGTACTTCATTGACACCTGACCTGAAATAGACGTTCTATTCTAATGCATGATATGAAAATTGACAGTTTTCAAACAGTTGAAGAATATGGTCCCACGTTGGGCTACAAGCGTTCCACGCGGCGTCCGCCGCGGCGTTATGTCAAACGCTCAAATACAAGGAAACACGTTCCACGTTGGGCTGCAAGCGGTCGACGCGGCGTTATGTCACACGGACAAGTTTCCAGCATACGGCAGTGCCTGGGTTCGATTCCCATACTGAACAAATTAACAAAATCGTAGTTTTATCCAAAAATAATCATTTTATTTTTATTTAAAAAAAAAAAATTGGTGTTTATTTTTTTTCGTAAATTGGAATATTTATAATTGTTATTATAAGATGAATGATTATTTCATCTTAATTTATAATCCAATATAACTAAATTACGTAGAATTTCAGGCCTGTCTTGTTATTCAGGCTGCGGAGCACTTGCACAACTCATCACGATATTTAATGATTTTGGGTCGCTTACTCTTTAATGATCAGATAGGCAGTCGCTCCATGTAAAATACTGGTATTCAGCTGCATCTGGAAGCCGACCCCAACATAGTTGTGAAAAGGTTAGGCTGATGATGATGAGTCACTAATTAATCATTTATTTAACAACATGATTATTTAGTAACAAAAATCATTTTACGAATCGAATATGAGCTGGTTTACAAGCAAAGAACTCTGGTTTTTCCAAAGGGTTGGGGTTGGGTAAGTCTTATACTCAATATGATTTGATACGACAAAATCCCAAATACCGAAAAATCAACTGAAATTTAATCATCGACTGAAATTGCTTTGTACCAACAAACCATTCAATATTTATCGTCTATTAAATAAACAACTTATACGTTATATATTCTAATGTATAGATACATTAGATAAATAAATATTCTTAGTGATATCAAAGGATAGCTGTGGTCGTAAGCCACTTTGCCCTAAAGATTATGATCTAACTGTTAGAATGTATTATTTTTTAGGACAGGTGCATACAACCAAGGCTATCCGCTGAACATCATCATACTGCGAGTGGCGAAGGGTCAAAAATTTGTAAGGGGAAGTTGTTTTTCCTCATCGCATTTTTTAATTTTAATTTTGATTCTCAGCGAACTCGAAAACCCCAAAATGGCACTTATCTTAAAAATACCAACAATTTTTGAAGGACCCAACTTGATCTTTTTTCGTAACTTATTTATACATGCTAACGATAAAATATAACTATTGTAACGATTAAATGCATAAGAACTATAAAAAAAAAAAAAAAACAAAAAAAAGCTTTTTAAAACAAGCTTTTATAAAGATGCACTGAAAAGAAGAAAATAAATAGAGTAAATGAAAGCGATAAAGGATAATTTTCACAAAAACTTGTCGCATTTAGTTTTTAAAAGTGAACGCGTATATAATTATCCAAAGTTTCATGTCTGTGCTATTAACCGTTGAGGAATTCCCAGGTGAGAAGACGATCCTGGCTGCAGGATAAGTTCATGATACAAATCGTAATTATCCATCAAATATGAAATCGTATGCAAAGTTTCGTGTCTGTGCTATTAACCGTTGAGGAGTTCTCTCGTGAGGAGACGATCCAGGTTGCAGGATTAAGTTATGTCTGTTAAATTAATATTCTGTTCTTACAACCAAAGGTGTGTGCAAAATTTCAGCTCAATCGGACATCGGGATGTGGTTCTAATTTAGCTTCCAAGATTCTACCCGAACAAACATACAAATCATTGCAAGTTAAATAAAAGCTAGTAAAAACTGAAAAATTTACGAAAAAAAAACACTACAAAATTTAAAATAAAAACAAAATTATTATTTTAGGGTAAAACTACGACATTGTAAATTCGTTCCGTATGGGAATCGAACCCGGGCACTGCCGTTTGCTTGTATTGTCTGTTTGACATAACGCCGCGTCGGCCGCCTATATCTCAAACAAACGGGCGTCAGACCGCTTCTCCGTAAACGCTCTCATACATCGCCATATGTTTGAATTTAAAGCGGGCCGCGCCGCGCAACGCCCCGCGCAACGCGCCGCGTCTGCGTAAATGTGCACTGAAGCCTTGATATAGCATATAACAGCCACACATACACACACTCACACACATCCACACACGCACACTCACAAGAACACACACACACTCACACACACCATAAAACAAGCCCAATATATGCAAACGTTGTTTTTATTTTTATTTTATTTTACTACTTTAATGTTCATATTGTGTTCAGAGCATATTATAAAATCACTTATTCGTCCTTATTTCATCATGCTAATGTTTTATTAGAAATTGTTGTATTTAAATGTTTTAATTTGTATAATTTCGCACTCCTGAGCCACAAGACACAAGCGATGCTTAGTTTGTGGCTTACCCATTTGTATGCCACAACTGTATATGTTTCTTTTATGAACAATAAACTTAAACTTTCAAGTCCTTATTTACCGTAATGACTGAACCGATTTTAATGAAACATCCGACGCATAAGCAGGATACATACGTCTAAAAGTGTTTCTAAAAACATTTGCAAAATGTCTTCACTACATAGTATAAGACAAAGTCGCTTTCTCTGTCCCTATATACCTATGTATGCTTAAATCTTTAAAACTACGCAACGGATTTTGATGCGGTTTTTTTTTAATAGATAGAGTGATTGCAGAGGAAGGTTTATATGTATAATCACATCCATTGAACAGTGAAGAAATACTGTTATTTTTGAGGTTTATAATGTGATGTCGTAAATAATTACATTTTTTCCGCTTACATTGCAAACGCAGGCTGAACCCTACGAGATTTATCAAAATAATGTGCTAAGTATTGTACACATTGAAAAGGTCTACAGAAAACTCCGCGATGGTATATGTTTATCTCTTATGGATATCCCACAACAACATTTTTTTCTCATTTACTTTTTACAACAAATATTGGCTAATTATCAGCATTGCACCCGTGCAAAGCCGGGGCGGGTCGCTAGTTTAAAATAAAAGATAATTGGAAACTGTTTCTATAGATAATTTATAATCGGTCTAATTTTGCTGTAACACTATTTTTCGAAAATGTTTTTGTAACTTTTTAGACCTATGTATTCTGCTTATGCGTATGAAGTTTCATTAAAATCGGTTCAGCCATTTCAGAAAAAGGGACTTGAAAGTTTGCATGAAATCTCGTAAGGCGTAAACGCTCTTAACACTAGGTTACATGACGTACTGACTACTGACCTGTAATTCCCCAGTTAGGAGATAAACCCATCTTGTTAGGCTCATGTATACCTACCTACCTATAGCCCATAGTACACTCACATTTCGCCAATAGGGGATAATCAATTTTTTTTTCTTTGTCCGTCGTGTAGTTTATTGAAAAGTATTGGACACGTATTTTTTCTTTTTTCATGTGGTCATTAAATTACGGAGATATATTGAGTTGAAATGGCGCATGACGTCACATGTAGGTAAGTTTTATACCTACTTGTTACGTAGAAGGCCCCACTCTCCAACTTTAATGAGTTTTAACTAAGTATTTTTTTGATATTTTGATAAAACAAAAAATACGTGTCTAATATTTTTGTATTACCTGTCTGACGGACAAAATAGAATGTCGTTTTCTTTACCCAGTCCGCACCCCTATTACGTTGAAGTGCAATGTAATAACGGCCGAGACCACTGTCGTCAACCGGGCACTAATCCTGACGTCCTAGTTGCTACTGAGAAATTCTTGATTGAAAAACCAGAGAATTAAACTCAAGATCTGAAGCTCACCAATAGCGCTTGTGATCGATAGCACAACGAGGTAGTCAAGGAGATGACGGTGTCAATTATTCGCACACATCGCAAGATTCCACGTGAGATACGAATTTCAACCTTTAAGTTATCCTGCATGAGTGTGCCAATAGGTACTTTAAGCCGTTGGTTATAAAGAGCTTAAGGTTAAATCATCGTATTTTCATAATTTTTTCATACTTACTTTTGACTTATCTATCTGTAAACTCATTACTTTTGCATACCATACCTACATCTATTTTATGTTGTAATCCCTGCAATACATGATTCGAGATTCGCTCGAAAATTCATTACGCTCACAGAGATACGGGAATGCAATGATAAATCTCAACAAACACGTGTATTTGATAACTAAAAACGGAGCTAGCTAATGCATAACTTGATAACTAAAAGCTTATGTACGTCATTGTATAAGCCCACAGTAAATAATCCACGGACGCCATTGTATTGGACTCGGTAGGGTTACCATACCGAAAATTGAAATTCCTGACTAAAAGCCGCACATATGCAGAAAAGTCCACTCATTTCACATTTATCTTTTTTTTTTTAGTCATTTGATTTATTTGGGTTTCCTGAAAACACCTCTTAAGTTGTAAAGTCCGGCCTAATGACAAGGCCGGACAAAGTCGGAACAGACTGCTAAAAATTCAAATTAATTTCTTAGCTTACACCACAGAATACTGACATGTTCAACAGTGAGTCGCAAACTAGGCAAGGCCTGGATCTTGGTGACCCATGACCCATCCAAAAGCCGGATAAATCCGGACGGGTGCTGTAACCCTAGACTCGGGTGAAGACAAACAATGTTGCATTTACACAAATAGCCGTTCATTCAGCGGAAACTATGCTCTTGAATGGCGTTCTTTATTGCGAGGCTTTCTTCGATCAGTTCCTTTCTTTTTGGTAGACGTTTCAATTTGTACTCGTAGCTACACCATTTTAAACTGCGTTTCAGTACTTTCTGTATTGTTGTTCTTGGTGCAGCTGCTATTCGTAACTAGAAATTCATTAAAGCGATGCATCCTATATATAACCTTGGGTCAGGTTTCCCACGGCGAAGATCCATAGAGGAATTCCACACGTACAAATAAAAGAAAAAGGGTTGAAGATTATAGATTAAGGCTAGTCAATCTTCTTCACGCTTAACTGTGTGACACATACGAGGAAAAACACTGACACTAAAGAAAATCACGCAGTTCCGACCAATTTTGATAATTGGTTTTACTTCATGTTTACTGCAATGAAGACATATTCCAGCTATTTCTAAAGCAGAACAAATTGCAGCTTTATTATCTAAATTAAACACAAGCAACCAATACACTGGCACACTGAATTCAATTCCCTAGATCCCAGATAAAAATATAAAATGTAGGTTTCAATCAAGCGCCGTGCGAAGTCCGAGTTCCTTGGATCTTTGGAAACTGAATTAGTATTCCCGCTTCGTCCGGACGTATAAAATAAATAAATAAATGTTTACCTCCAAAGCCTTTGAGCTCTTTATTTACTTTGCTCAGTTTAGTTTATGTCACAGTAGAGCTGCAAATGAAAGTGACATATTTTGTGTTACGAGTAATAGTTTCTTTAGTTAAAGTCTTAAGTTGACAGTGAGATAGAACGGGTACATAGTTAAATTCAGAATCAAGTTACCATCCCTACCTTATTGCTATTCCACGAATTCGCACTAAGCGTTTACGAACGTCTTTCATAATGCGCACAGCAAAGGAGTGGAAATCTTTGCCTGCGTCTGTGTTTCAGAACGATTACAACCCTAATCTCTTCAAAGTTAGTGTTAACAGGCTTCTTCTGGGTAAGCTCGTACCATCGTCGACTTTGTCTCAGGTCTCTAGGTCATCGCTGACCTAGATTAGAGTTAAGAGCAAACCCATCGCAAATAACAAAAAAAGAAGCTAATTTGCGCCTTCAGTGATTCATCATCTGCCTAGCCTTTTCCCAAACTATGTTGGGGTCGGCTTCCAGTCTGACCGGATGCAGCTGAGTACCAGTATTTTACATGAAGCGACTGCCTATCTGACCTCCACAACCCAGTAACTGGGTAATACGATACCCCTTGGTAAGACAGGATGTCAGACTTTTGGCTTCTGACTACTCGTAACGACTGTCAAAGATCTACAAATGACAGCCGGGACCAACGGCTTAACGTGCTTTCCGAGGCACGGAGGAAACTCGGTAAGTAGTTATGGTCACCCATCCACGGACCAACCTCGGCAAGCACGGCTGAACCTTAAAGATCGACCCGTGCGGCTGTTATTATGATAATTATTTCGAGTTTCTCCTTGAACGACTGGCCAGAAACACATTTCTATAGCTTTTGAAAGAACTAGGAAGGCAGCAACAATCATCTAGTTAGGGGCATAGTAGCCAAATGTTCCAAAACAAGGTTCTGACTCTCTAAAGAAAACCCCTTCAACGGTTTTCTCGTAGAAGTAATATCGTTGAAAGCCCAGGATTGGAAAGCATTGTGCCCTGATAAAAGGCAATAGGCTTTCCTCCGTGGGGACCTAATAACGCTACCTGTGCGCGACAACAGTGGTGAATAACATAGATGAGTGTATAACGACCGTGACATGTTGTTTACGTACTTACATTCTGTTATCTTTCATTTCCTAATGTGTTTTTGCTTCCTGACACTAATAAATTATAAATTATTACGTACAGTGCATATAAAGAAATAAGATAGCTTTGATGGCTTGGTATTTTATGCGATACTCGACTCTAACAGGCTTAAAGTTTAGAGACAGTCTTTTGGTGTTGTGCTTACTAGCGCATGTGAGATTTAAACTTATGAAACCACAAGTCCACCAAATTATCTTCCTCCTTACCTGTTTTAAACGAAAATAGGAGGACAGTTCTTTGTTTTTCAAATTTTAAAGGTTGTTTTGGGAAAATTTTGCAACCCACCCCTGATCTGCACAGGTGCAATGCAACATGTCAAAATTTCTGTCTATATCTATTTTAAATGTTACTGTTTCATGACCATTTTTCTTTTCCTAATAAATGAAAGCCGCATCAAATTCGATTGCTTAAGTTTTAAAGATCGAAGCGATTACACATGCAGACATGAAAAGTGCTTATTACCTATGATACTATAGACATAGACAAGAAAGCTCGTCCCAATCTTGCAGTGATAGTGCCATCGTCCCAACAATCTTAGCTGCCTAGTACCTCATCATTAATTACTTTATCGTGATCTTTCAACATAACACGCCATTGCGTGACTTTCAGCGATATCAAGCCGGTTGCATTAGTGTCGCTCTTTGTAAAAGAAAGGGCTAGTGATGTGACATTGAAGTTTGTTTTTTTTTCTTTTCTTTTTTTTTGTTTGGTTGACGTGTCTTTATATTATCTTGTGAAGGTTCAGGACAATTAATTGGGCTTGACTTCAAACAAAGATAAAATATTTATCTAAAATAAATAAATACGCTAGTTACGCTCATTATAAAAGCAAAAGCAGGCAATGTGACATCAAGGATTATTTTATTTGCTTTACTTTCTCATTTATTTGACGGGACATGTTTTTTTATAGGTATTATATTGCGAGGCTTAACGTATTCTAGACAGCTGGATAAGTGGAAATCGTGCTCAAAGTTTTGTATTCTTCAAAGATTGAGTCTGACAACTACTCACCAAGGGGTGCCGTATTTTCCAGTACTAACTGGCTTGTGGAACTTGTGGAGATCAGAAAATCATTCGCTCCATGCAGAATACTGGTTTTTAGCTGCATCTAGTAAGACTGGAAGCCGACCACAATAAAGTCGGGAAAAAGCTAAGCAGATGATGTTCTGCGCGACGATGATAGAATATCACTTTGTCCCCTAGATATCGCTTTGTGCCCCTCTAATTAATAATATTAATTAATTAATTATTAAGTACAACAGCTAGTTATTTATAGGATATGTACATATTTACATTCCAAGTCACAGGAAAAAACCTAGTTCGGGAGCCAGGGCACCTATCTGTGGGACCTAATGTACTGTATGTTGTTATGATCACAAAATATGTCTGTAACATCGTCATTGTCATTGTATTGAAAAAAAGAATTTATTAATTATTTCGTTTATTTATTTACTCACATACTTTTTAATTTAAATACATTTTTAAATATTTTTACAAAATGATATATAAAAACATTTAAAAATTTAAAAAATAGTAGCCCACCGGCATTGGGAACAGGGTCCGAGCTACCGGTTGTCAGGGCTCATGAAAGAGGAACCTCCTAAGGATACGCGCCGTGTCCAGACGTACTGCTTTCTGAATCAAGCCCTTGATCTAGCTGCCAAGCGAAAACATTTTTTTGGGATTTAAGCCATTGGCCAACACAACTATCGGCACAATGACTACTGTACTCACATCCTACATGTCGACAACCTTGCGAGCCAGATATACTTGAATTGCTTATCTTTCTCTGCTTTCACGAGGTTCTTGTCATGCGGGACCGTTATATGAACAATCATTGCGCTACGCTCCAATCGATCTATAAACACAATGTCAGGCTTATTAGCAACAATAGTCCTGTCAGTGACGATAGGTTTATCCCAATACAACGTGAAATTACCATCATCGAGAACTGGGTCGGGCGCATACTTATGTATGGCACTTCTGATTCCACAAGTTTGTACTTCAAAGCAAGTTGATAATCCAGGCAACGAGGTTGTGTCAACGCAAGTACTCTTTTATTATTATTTATTTTATATTATCTTTAAATAATCAGTACTAAGATGTTAAAAAGCAACGCTTAAACTAAATCCTAATCATCAGCGCCACGTCTCAATAATTTGCGTTTGCGCAATGCCCTCGCGCAGTTCTGTTGTTTCAACAATAAATTGATTTATGCTCCAGTGTGTATTTGTAATACGTCTATTTTAATATATTAGACAGGAATGTCTATGGGTTCCGAGTGGAAATAGAACGGGCATGTGTAGTGAGAAGTGCATAGTTCTTGTAAATCAGTTGTTTGCTTTCATACGGTTCATAATTATTGATATTGCGTTTGTTCAAATATTTATGAAGGTGTGAAGGTGAGAATGGCTTAATGAGCTTTGTTAGTTGTGTTATTTTATGTTGTGGAGGAAAATTTGAAAAGAAAATCAATGAAAGAAATAAATCAAAATGTGAGAAGCGATTTATGTGCTAAAGTAAAACTACCGTAAAAACTGATCTAACAAGAAAGAATCTTATTATTATTTGTTTATTAACTACAAACAGAGTAACACAAAAATGAAATAGTAAAAAGGCACTTATTATTTCTAAACTGTTATTGCACATCTTAACTTCAACCAATCTCCTTCTAAATGATCTTTGGGATCAACAAATTAAGGCCATAAATAATCCTAAGTCGTTCAGTCGCCAGCTCACAAAGGAAAGAGCTTTGATGACATATTTATGTCAACACACAAGCTCATTCTATTTGCTCTAGACTAATATAATTAGATCCAATGAAGTTGCTAAACTGCTCTGACATTTAATATTGAATGTTGCTGAAGACGTATCTGCTTGGACATTTTAATTGACAGTTATTGGTATTGGCTGGGAATTACATACTGGTGTGTATTAAGTGTACAAAATTAATTAAATGAGTTAACTTAAATTAATGAAAAAGTTATCATTTCAGCCGAAAGACGTCCACTGCTGGACATAGACCTCCTCCAAGTGTGGGCAACACATTGACCGGTCCCGTGTGACTCACATCCAGTGGATCCCCGCAACCTTCACCAGGTCTTCGGTCCACCAAGTGGAAGGCCTTCCAACGCATCGTCTTCCGGTTCGCGGTCGCCATTCCAGAACTTTTCGGCCCCATCGGCCATCTGTTCTGCGAGCAATGTGCCCTGCCCACTTCCACTTTAGTTTGGCAATTCTACGAACAAGGAAGGCAGGCAAGACAGGACAAGCAAATGCTATTTCAAAGTTATGAAAGTGTTGGCAAAAGATTTACTTAATGGCGTATTTATTATTTTTATAGTTGTATTACGGAAAAAAAAAAATTCAATGCAATTCATCTACGCAAAAACGGGCTTTTATTGCTCTAGTATCAGGTTCTGAATGCAGTGTATTTCACACCTGTTTAAATACACTCTTGAAGCACTCTTGAATAGAAGCGTTTTATTTTGGACACAAGCAAAACCTTCTTCAAACAGCGATGTCAAAGAGGAAAAAAAATATGACCAAAATGCTTTTCGTGCTATTATTTTCTTTCTTTGTAAGTACATTGAAAAACATCGTTTGAAACAAAAAAACCGGCCAATTGCGAGTTAGACTCGCGCACAAAGGGTTCCGTACCATTATAAAAACGAGCAAAAAATCACTTTTTTGTATGGGAGCCCCCCTTAAATATTTACTTTATTCTGTTTTTAGTATTTGTTGTTATAGCATCAACAGAAATACATAATCCGTAGAAATTTCAACTGGCTACCTATCACGGTTCATGAGATACAGCCTGGAGACAGACGGACGGACGGACGAACGGACGGACAGTGAAGTCTCAGTAATAGGGTTCTGTTTGACCCTTTGGGTACGGAACCCTAAAAATAGTCTAGACACTTTGGTATTGATACATAGAGTGCTTAGATATTAATAGTGTGGTCGAAATGCAATTTAGGGTTCTCGATAATGGCCGTTACAGGTAAATTGAAGTAAGCAACTGTCGGATTAGTTTGCTAGTTAATCCAACGTACTGAAGGCACCCCGTTGGCTTATGCAGTCGGGCAGCATATGTCAGATTGAGTAATGTGTCTCGTTGTCTTGTGCTACCAATCTCAACACAATGCGACTGAGTAATGACCTTTACCGTATAGTTGTATAAAGGGTGTAAAACACCTCTTAACGAAGCCGAAAGGCACTGGTTCTCCCTGTCATTGCGATCATTTTTTGTTCTACACCATACCTGGGAACCTCTTAGTTACGGAGATATTAGGGGTCAAAGTTCCAACTTTTTTACAAGTATTTTTTTAAATACAAGTTTTTAATGTAAGGTTTTTACTTTAAACACCTCCACGACCCCCGTACTATTCTATCCGTCCATCAGCACAATGTTTTGAGTGCGTTACATTGAGTTCTACCACAAAACATGATTTTACACCCCCCAAAAAAAAGTCGTTTCCCAGCAATAATTTTTGCGTACAGTTACTTAGTTTCATGTACAGAATGCTTGGTTGACGGCTTCGTGATGAGGTGATTTACACGGTGTATTGATAAGCAGATGATAATAGTAAGTTAAAAGCGTAAAAGTCTGTTGACATATTATGTGGAAGAAAATAACGTCTATAATCATCTGCCTAGCCTTTTCCCAACCATGTTGGGGTTGGCTATTAGTCTAACTGGATGCAGCTGAATACCAGTATTTTATATGGCGCGACTGCCTATCCGACCTCTTCAACCCAGTTAGTACTAGGTTATACGATACCCTTATAATAAAGATGTAATGTTTGTAAAGGAGGCTGGCGAAAATGGACCCAAAGAATCTAAAAATTAACAAAACCCGTTCCAGTGTAAATATAAAATAATTATAACTACAATTTTATGAGATATTTATTTTAAAAATATTGAATTTTTAGGACACGGGAATCAAAAGTTATAAATATTTTCAATTTACTCAAATTAAGTAATGTACAATTATAAAACGCAACTTTTTTTCGATTACGTTCCAATCCAATGACATGTGTTTTCGTTCAAGGGTTTTCTTAACATAAATGGCTCTTTCTCTTCGTTTTTAGACTGTTACGTCAAAATAAATAAAAACAATATGCAAACCTGATATTAAAACACCAATTAATATATATATAAAGGGTGTAAAACACCTCTTAACGAAGCCGAAAGGCACTGATTCTCCCTGTCATTTCGATCATTTTTTTGTTCTACAACATACCTGGGAACCTTCTAGTTACGAAGATATTAGGGGTCAAAGTTCCAACTTTTTGACAACAATTTTTTTAAATACAAGTTTTTAATGTAAGATTTTTCCTTTAAACACCTCCACGACCACTGTACTATTCAATCCGTCCATCAGCACAATGTTTTGAGTGCGTTACATTGAGTTTACCACAAAACATGATTTTATACCCCCCAAAAAAAAAATCGTTTCCCAGCAATAATTTTTGCGTAAAATTACTTAGTTTCATGTACAGAATGCTTGGTTGACGGCTTCGTGATGAGGTGATTTACACGGTGTATAGGAAGTTAACATCTGAAATTACTCATTCAATTTATTTTAAATGCTTTCACTGATGGAAAGCTACACGATTGCCGAGTACCATAGAGTTTTTATTTAATATTTTCTCGTGTCGCCACTGAAAACCAGCGTTGTGCTGTGCCCCCCCCCCCTTTGTTTGCTTGTTTCGGTGTTGTATGAAAATACTAGTGGTAGACCTGCGTGTTGCCAACTGAAAAAATAATTACACTACGTGACGTATGCATGTGCAGTGATTGACGCCGTACATCGCTTTACACTTATTTCTAGTATCTACACCCACCACGTACAGTATGCATTGTAATAATTGCAATAACATGCTTCATAAGAAAGCAAAATAATAAAAACATAAAACAATTGACAAAATAAACCTAATGCAAATGGGATCTACAAGCAAAACAAATGCGTCTACTAAATAAAGTTTTAAAAAATGCAATTCCACAAAAAAGTGTGCAATACATTAAAATGCGCACATGGACTGCACAGGGTGATAACTTAAACCTAACAAATTATAGCGCTAAATGCTTATTTCTTGAAAGCTTGATTAATTGTTTGAGAGATTGTCTTTACGAATGGTTTTAACTGCTTCATTTAATTCAATTAAAACGTTTCTAATAAACAGTTTTATGGGAAAGCAAACATATCTAAAATCAATTTAGTACTCCTAAGTAGGGGGTAAGGGTGGGTATTAAATTTATTTTGTTGGCTTGCCTTTGTGCTGCCTTAGGTTCTTGAAATAGAAATAAATATTTACTGTTAAGTCGTTAAAGTTTTGTATTCTGAAAAAAAAGTTCATTGTATTTTAGTGGCGGAATAGTGTGACTTGCGTGCATCCATTAAACTCCAATTTGGTCATTTTTCTTGTTCATTGTGGTCTTTTTTAAATAACTTTCTTCAATTATTTCTAAATTAACGAATTCTAAGATTTCTTGTAAAATTGATAACTGGTGCTTTTTCATAGATAATTAATTGAAATGACTTTGCAAAAAAACTATTATATCAACAACAATAAAAAAAAATCGTTTAATGGATACACACAGGTCACGCTATTACGCCACTATATAAATTTGTCGAATTTCAAGAAGCTCACGAAAGAAAAAAAAACAAAGGAAATCAAAATAAAAAAGTCTTTAGCGTCTTTTTTTTAGCTCAAGTCAAAGTCAAAGCATTTATTTCAATTATACCATTACAGACACTTTTGAAAGTAAAAAAAAACATAATAAAACGCGAAGCTACAGTCCCAGTCACAAGGCATAATAACTTGTGAAAGTACTGCATTTGCCCATTCCGTAGCGTAGATCTCTATGGAGCAGAATGGGCAAGAAACTCCATGGACACTCTTTTAAATCAAAATATGTTACAAAATCTTGGTTACATCATTCATGTTAAGAATTAAAAATATGTGAGAACAATGTAGAAATACGGGCAACTCCTTTTATACACCTCTAGGAACTCAATAAAAAAAAGTCCCATGAAAGGTCGTCCACTATAAAATTCCTTTCACCTTATGTGTTTTTTTTGGTGTCACCTTGTTTCGCAGACAGAAATTTCACAGAATTTCGTTTCCCAGAAAATGTTTCACATACTATTTAGTCCCTGTATTTTTATTTCGAATATTTTTGTTTCAGCTACTATTTACTTGAATGAAACATATTTTACAGAAACACAATTCACATACTTTTACACTCTTTTTTTTTATTTGACTAACTTATCAAACAGCAGAATTATTTTTCAACGAACATTGTTTGTTTGATGTATGTTTCCATGGTACTTTATTTCAACGAAATTATTAACCTTAAATTATAATATTGTCTTTAAAAGTCAATAAGTTGTACTCCAAAAGTTATTAACAAAAACGAATGGCTGCAAAACCGACTCCACGCAGTCTTGTTTGTCTCTCCCCTAGAGTGTAATTTAAGCCCGCGTAGGCATGGAGGGGCGAGGCGGCCCGCGAGCTGAGGGGCAGGTGGTTTCTAAAGCCCGCCGCCGCGGCTGAGGCTGGCCGGCTTGCCGGCCAGCAAGCCGAGGCTGCGGTGGTGAGCGTTGATACCATCTGCGACGATAAACTCGCGTGGGGCAGCCGGAGCCCTGCAGCGCCGGAGCCGTGACAGATTGCATGCTACTTGCTTGCTTGCATGATGCAAGTTGCATCCTTGCTTGTATGCTGCATGCTGCAAGTTGCATCCTTGCTTGCATGCTGCATGCTGCAAGTTGCATGCTAGCTTACATGCTAGCTTGCATGCTGCATGCAACAGGCATGGACACCATTAGTGAGAATAACATGATTCTTGCTTGACAAGAATTTACCCGCATTTTCTTTTTGAACCCGGTGTTGTAATTTTATAGGAGGGTATGCATTTTTGAAAGGTTTGAATTTTAGAAACTTTCAGTCGACAAAATGTTATTCTGCGTAATAAATTTTATGTGAAACAAACAATATGTGGGTAAAGAATATTTGATTTATTTATCCATGATATGAATATTCTAACATTAAACTTTATTTGAAACAAAAATCGATGATTTAAATTTCTTCATATCATCATTCTGGGTATTGATTATTCTATGAAATGATAATATGAGAAACAATTTATGTGAAACAAAATTCGATTAAACAATTAGCGATGAAACAACGCACAACCGTTTTTTTTTGTCTAATTGCACTCGACTATAATGATAACCAAAACAATATTACACAAACAAACTAACAAAAAACCTGTTACATTCGTAACACGCTACAAATAGGGCCGTGGAGGCTTCCGGCGACTGGGACCGCAATTAAATAGGACCGCGGTCCCAGTCGCCGGATCCGTAAAAAATAAATATTTTTCTTCCGGCGACTGGGACCACTCATAAATGATAACTGAAATCAAAAAATGTACAGTCAAACGAAAAATTTTAAGATGCAATAATTGAAGAAAAATCCTTTTTGATTTTAAAACATCATTTATTGATATAAAAAAACAGCCTCTGACTACAGTTCTGTTATTTAAAACTTTCGTAATAAAAACATACACATAAATCGTGCTTATAATAATAATCAACAATTTTTAAACAATTAAGAATCAGAAAGTAATTATTTTTCACAAAATCAGCCTTTAAGTGGTACCGTAAATATAATAAAAAAATAACATAAATCACGATAAAAATTATAAACGTAGGTACTATCTATTTATATCATAATTAGTTTAAAATGGCCATTTATGGCTTCACACAAAATCAGTCAAGTAAGTAATTATCACAAAATCAGCCTTAACTCTATTAAAATTTATAAATTTAAAAAACTCTTTGACCACTGTTCTGTTATTTAAAATATACTTAACAAAAGATTCACATAAATCATGCTTATATAATAATAATCAACAATTTTCAAACAATTAACAATCAGTAAGTAATTATTTATCACAAAATCAGTCTTTAAGTACTACCGTAAATTAAAAAAAAAAAAACATAAATCACAATTAGTTTAAAATGGCCGTCATGGCTTCACAGAATCAGTCAAATTATATAATAACTTAAAACCTACATATAGATCAATTATACCCATATCCGGAGTCAATTTTTACCGTAATCTCTCCAAAAAATGGCCAACACTTATTTTACAAATAAGTAAGTCATTGACAGAATTATATATTTTTTTCATCTTTTCAATCGAAGAATGCTTCCTCTTCGATATTTGGATACCGTTAGGATTTTTTAATGCTCCAGAATAGTATTTCATATCTTTTATGAGTCCTTCCAGCAACTGGGCAATGTTTGGCTTTGGTTTGATGTACTTTCTAATGTGGCTATTCCATTGCTCGACAGCATTATTTGTTTTGTTTAATTCCCCATGAGTAGTAAATGTACCTGCGAGTGTTGAATTTTCTAGCCATGTTTGTACAAAGTAGTCATTAAAGTTTGTAATTTCTGCACTAATTGGCGACTCTTCCATGACATACAACCAGCCATCGTCGACCATATCTAGTGGGAGATGAGAAAGAGCCGAACATAGCTGAACATGATCTTTTCCTGGTTGAGTTTTGTCGACGCCCAATTCCTTCGCTTTACGCCACAAACTTTTTTTAAAGTGATAAAAGCAACCTACTATTTTCACACCAGGGAAAAAATGTTTGACCGCTTGTATTGATGAAACTTCGAAGTCCATGGTCATTACAGCCGGCTCCCATTCTGGTATCTGGCTTTTTATGAGTTCAAAAAGCAACTTATACGTAGATTTCTTCTTATCAGGTAGAAGTGCGTAAGCTACTGGAACAACATTTACGTAGTCTTCATTACTTCCAACATCTGCATGTATAGTATAGAGTTGATAAAATGACTTAATACAAATTTTAAATGTGCCATCAATATAGAAATGTTTGCACAGTTTAAAATATTTTTTAATTTCTTCACTTGCAAACACAATTACGCGCTTTTTTTGCCCTCTATAGTCAGCAAGCAAAAATTTTTGGTACTTTTTTGGTACTTCGACGTCGGCAGCTTTGTGAAAAGTGACTTTTTTTGCTCCAATACCATCGTTTCTTTTTTTGTAGAGTCGCTTTTCTATGTTGTGAAAATGTGGTAATTGTGTAACATACTGTAATCCCTCGTCTTTAAGAACTTCCATATTATTTTCAAACACTTGCGCAACAGGGATATTTATATCTTTTTGAACATCTTCTACACATTTTTGCATTTGGCGGTTCACTTTATCTTTCGCGAGATCAATAGGTTCATGACAATGAGCAGTTTCGTTCAAAATAGTCATTGCATCGACTCTAATTTTTATTGTCGCGTTGCAAACATTTTTTCTTGCACATCGCCAGAGTTTTGAGCCATCTTTGTTTATTCTTTTAAGAATATATTCATAGCCAGCTCTTCGCAAAAGATCACGTCCTCTTTGTGTGACATCAATATAAAACGACTGTTCACCACGTGAAGTTGAAGGACTTTTTTCATCCATTTTGATAATTCTAAAATCGAAAAAAAAAGTAACTATCAAATAATCTTAACAAATGACATTTTTTTTGTGATAATAAAAAGTCGCATCAAAGATGAGAAGCAATCTAAAGTAAAAATATTTGTAACCCCGTCGTTTTAACCCCCTTATTAGCTTGTTTTGTTTATAAATAAGTTAATAAAAAATTGTTTTACATACCTGAAGAGTATTAAATGAAGTCACTATACACCACCACTTACATCACACAATTTGCAACAAATAATCAGCGCAGTATCTTACAATGATCTAATATGACACTGTCTGATGCAAAACTTGACTTTCTTAAACTGATAAGCTTCTTGTTCGTGATTGGCCGAGCCAGTCATCGGGCGATGCAAAATTTTTCGTTTATAACAAAAGGGCTACCTGACCTTGAAATCGACAGGCAAAACGGACTCGAGTTAGAGAGTGATAGTATTATACAATGCTATGCCCTTTGTGTGTGTTTTGCCTGCATGTGTGAATTATGTAAAAACGGGCTAGCTTAATCTATTACTAAGCGCATAAAATCATGTCTAGAATGAGTCAATGATATTCATATAAATAATTTAGTTTTTTTTTCGTTTGACTGTACCGATTTTGGCTTGAATTATAGATTTTTTTAAGTTATCTATGAGTGGTCCCAGTCGCCGGAAGAAAAATATTTATTTTTTACGGATCCGGCGACTGGGACCGCGGTCCTATTTAATTGCGGTCCCAGTCGCCGGAAGCCTCGGGCCGTGCCGTGCCGTGCGGATACATCAAATATTAACGATGACTGGCAACCAAGAATTTAATGTTATAAAGATTTATGAAAATTAAAAATCAGTACCTCACTATCGACCTATACTATCTAGACAATAGACTTAATTATAATCCCTCGAACTTTCAAAATTAAATTACAAAACTTTGCCTTAAACTGTATTTAAAAAAATTTAGTTGGAAAATTGTGTGCCTTATTTCTGTATTCTGTTATAGACAAAAGATTTTCTACTTGTTACAGATACCTGTCTTTTCGTGATAGCAGCTAACTAAATTAAAAGTTTTCTTGGATCGGGTTCATTGTGTTCGGATAAGAAGTTTGATTAAATTCTACAGCTGTTCAGTTTGGATGTTTAAAAGGTGAGTAATTGGAGATTTTTCTTATCTATTATTACTTTGTTATATTATTTTGTTGTGATTATCACCTGTATACAGCGCGTGGTCATAGTAGAAATTTACGTCAGCCCTCTTAATAATTTCATTCAAACCCCAAATTCAGGTTCATAGGGATCAGGGTATAAAATTCTTTTACTCCTTATTGGCGAAAAGAAGCATCCTCCGACGGGCGGGTATTGTGTCTGGTGAGCTAATGCCCCACGGTTGTTATCTGGTGGTTGTATTGCTAATCTCGCGAGTTAGTTAATATTATGCGTCATAAAACACAGATCCATACGACACTATTGCTATCTGTGAAGACCCACGCTGTGTACCGTGACACGTGTTCCGCAGCTGATCGGCTATGCAGACGCTTGGTTTCTTGTTGAATAACAATTAAGTCCGATTGCGGTCATCTCACTTGCTAGGCGGCGACAGTCGACCACTACGTTTAGGCAAGTGTCACGTCTGCACTGCGGCGGTTTCCACTACATTATGCACTGGCTTCTGTTTTAGAACTAGCTGTTTAAGGTAATGGGGTTCGGTGAATTTAACCACAAACATTGTGTTTGAAGATACTGAAGATACATTTAACTTTTGCAGTCTTGAGCATGTGTCCCACGGTCTTAAACAGTTTCACGCAAAGCTTTTTTTTTTTCTTGCGTACAAGATCATTCTAGCTACTTCTAGACACTTCAGTCTATGTTAAATGAATCACCTACAAATTATCCATGTAATTTGTTCTTGATTGCAGGTTTTTTCCAATATTATGTTATAAAGATGAATAAGTACGTAAAGTGAACACAAAAAGTTATAAGGAATAATTTACTGAATTTTACATACTTGGGTACTTCGTTTTTCCGAATTATGTATGCGGTATCTGCTTTAGTGAGCAATTTTAAATAATTTCGGTGTTTTCACTCTTTAAGCCAAATATACCTGAAACCACGAAAAATATCAACAAATTACCTAAACATTTTTTACGTTTGATGAATTTTTTTTTTTAATATTTATTTCAGCTTTTATACTGAATTTTATAAAGATTGTATGTATCTTGCATTGCATTTGAAATAAGGTTTGAAACGGTCTTCCAAAGTCGGATTTTCATAAAGCTAAAAATTGAAGTGTGATATGAGGCTGATCGTAACATTATGTAAAGAAAAAAATCCAAATATACCTAATGAAATAAAAAGACTGCTAAAGCACTGAAGTATGATATCCCATTAAAATAACGTCTCCTAGTTACCATTACATCTCAGAAACGTCAAAAACACGACATTCCTTTGATGTATTGATGCGTAATTTTCTGTCGCGAAAAAAATTCCAGGTGTCGTCAACATAAGATATGTCCTACATCTGAGGCCACGTTTGTGACAAAGCGCCTCTCACGATTGTCCGCAAATAGAGATGGATAGGTGACTCATCGCCTTCACAATACGTTCCTTCACTTGACGTATTACTTTCTCGGGATTACGTTATTCTGTTTTTGTTTTATTTTCGCTGACATAAAGTATCTTATTCAGAGGGGCGAAAGACGTGATGAACAGAAATCATGTTAAACAGAAATCTTTTGACACCAGAAATGTTATCGTTATTGGTTTTGTGTGATTGATGGCTCCGAAATGGGCTGCGGGTTGTTCGAAAGAGATACCGCGGCCCTGGAACACAAAGGGCTTAGAAGGAACATGGGTGGGTTTTAGTCAGTCAAGTCTGACACTCCCTCCCACTCCGCCAAGAGCGGGAGAAGTCATTTGATGATTTACCATCCGCAAAAAAAAAATGGCTCCGAAATAATTATATTTTGACTTTTGTCTGCTCGTGTATTGTGGTTTTCCTCATATAGCTAATAACAACTCATGTTATTATAAATTAGTGTAGCAAAATGCTCACCCCCCCATGACGAGAGCTCTAAACAGAATTGGCAACAACTATGCCAAACACTCCAGAGATTACAGGCACGACGCAATTGAAATTTTGTTGTAGATTTGATAAAACACGTTAACAAAAGATGTTTTTTAAATATTTAATTGTTTCGGTTTCTGCCTTGAAATTCGATTACCATCGCCGAACCCCACCCTTTCGAACGGTTTCACCTTTTCGAACGGTACAAAATACTTAGAATCTTCACGCCATTTCTCAATCTATGAACTATGTACCTCCAGCATTCATCAGACACAGTAGCTAGAGTGAGATAGAGAACAAAAGTGTATTGTTAACGTCATAATCGCCACGGAACCGCGAGATAAGGCCGAATGCCGAGATAGGCGCATATAGTGAGCCTGGCCTAGTTTACAACCCCGTCCATTTCTGCAACTGCGTTGAATAAGGCTTTCTTGACTAAATGAATGTTGCGCCTTCAATGTGGTTATAGTGTTTCTTTACATGATGTAATAGACAGGCGAGAATTTAATAGAAAGGCTATTATTGACTATTGAGAGGTTTCTTCACAGAAGTATATATAGTAAGTAGTAAGTAGTATATATATAGTAGTAAGTATATGTATATATAAGAACTAGCTTTTTCCTGAGGCTTCGGTCCCTTTATGGTCGGAAATTATCCCTTGGGAACATAATATAACATCACGCCTGTAATCCGTAAGAGTTAAGTAGAGGTGTACATAATAGTACCTACATTTCCTACTGGGAATCGCACCCAACAAATACGCAGTCGGCACGCGCAGGCGACGTCACCGACCTACGCGTCATCGTCATCGGCATCGGCGACCGAGAGTTAGTTGCGGGCGGCGCCGGCTGGCCTGCGGACACTCACTTCCTAGGACACTACTGCGACGGACGACCCTCACAAAACGCCTAACTAAATTATTTTTTGTTAGTCCAGTACAGTTGCAATATTGTAAATCTAATCGGCAATACACCAAGCCTATACCTATTATACAGTCCACTTTTATTTCTCCTTAACGAGTTATCAAAAAACACCCACATTTCGCCAGTTACCCAAGGGTACTTTTAAATATAGCCAAATATATACTCAAAGATAATGTAGGTTTCCATTAGTGAAAGAATTTTCGTCATTAGGTCAACAGTTTCTAAGATTATAGTATTATCGTTAATAATATTTTAGTATATTAATGTAGATGACAAACTTAGTCTACGTAATTATCATGATTTCTTGGGAAATCTTGTAATTTTCAAAGCAATTTCTATCAGTCAAGTCTTTTATTTATTTTGACTTGTGCCTGGTTGGATTTTCCATCGGGAAAAATGACGAACTGCCACAGAAACTTTCGCCCCTATTAAAGAACCCCTTTGGTTGAATATTGTGTGCATAATTTCAAGCTTTGAAATCGTGGTTTAGAAAATAGTAAATACATTTTATGAGAATCACACGGAACCTGACTGACGTATACTGTATCTTACATAATATCTATTGTGTATTGATTGTGGAAACGGAATAAAAACACTTCCAACTTTAAAATTGATGAGACTGTCCTTCATTGAACTATGATTAATGTTTTATCGTGTCAGCTACTGACGTGTGACGGGGGCTTGCCATGTTGAATCAACACTTTGAAAGCACCATGTTTATTACAACTACTTGCATATATAAGGTGACTGGGAATTAGTGACCGATACTGATAACAAGCAACTTTTCCAAAGAAACAATTTTTATACTCAATCATTTTATACATATACAACTTAAGAAGGTAGGTAACTGTAAAGTTTGCTATGTCAAATTAAGTGGCGTCTAGCTAAGTGCTTATTTCGATAAACATCACACTAAATTTTTATAAAAACTTACGGTTACTTTAACTATGATTTATTTTAGCTAAACTAAAATTGAGTAGTTAAAGTAAAACTCACTTTAAATAAGCTTCGTCGACAACCTAACAGCTTGTTATTAAATAACAACGTTAAAAAGTTAGACTGGCAAGTGGCAATTAACATTTTCTTGGAAAAATGCTCCGTAAGTTTTTGTTTGAAAAGTTTAATTTTATTATTACAACGCGCAACGGCGACATGTTTTGGAAATCTTTATCAAATAAAAGAAACTTAATTGGAAATGTTTATATTTAGACGGTAATAAAAGTTGTTATGTTGATTGCGTTTTATTATAATTAGATTTTTGTTTAAGAAAATGTCCTCGTAAAGTACCATTTAAAGAAATATTTCTATAATATTTATATAATATGTATATCATGCTGGGGTGGAGCTGCAAAGACCATACTCAAGCCTTTGGAGGTCGCACACAGAGCTATTTTGAAAGTGGCTACGTTCAGACCGATACTTTTCCCAACTTTCGAACTATATCAATCATGTAGCGTACTTAATGTAAGGCAACAATATATTTTACATATAGTCCTTCTGCAACACCGACGGTCACCATTTAAAAAACTCTCTAAACGCCGCAAAGACCTAATCTGCACAATTCCACCTACACGCACAGCTTTTATAAAAAAGTTTTCTCTCGTTCGTGGCCCATCACTCTACAATAAAATCAACGCAAAAATTCCCATTTACGGCTTAACAAACTTTAAGTGCAAAAAGACTGTTCGCACCTTCCTTTTAAACCTGAGCTACGACGAAACCGAAGAATTCCTAAAAAAGTGATCACTCCGAAACATACATGCATCACACACCACATTAATTTAACGAAACACTCACCACACTAACAATATACACACCACACCTAAATACTGAACATTTTATTTTCATAACTTTTTAATTATTTATAATTTTGTTTTCTTCCAAAATTGCTATTTTAGATTCTAAGTTTTTCTTTTGATTTTGTTTATAAGTCTCAAATTGTCTATCATGTTGTAGCTTGCGAATGATTACTATATTCCAACATAGTTAACACGTGCTGTCATAAGTCAACTAGTCATGACGGGGATCGGAACTGTTTCTCCTAAACACAGGTTATTTTGTAACCTATCTAGGAGACCAGTACGGCACCCACTAACTAGATTAAGAAACTATTTTGCCTGTGCTTTATCTTATACTACTTTGCCATGTAATCTAGTCCTAGTTCAACAATAAATCTTTATTATTATTATTTCGTGAGCTACAAGTACAGTTAGAATGTAAACTTTAAAACCTCAACCGTTCTTTCAGTCGGGTGAAACATCATGACTATGATTTCAGTACGTCGATTTTTGATTTCAATTGACCTAAGTATAGTATTATAGTTTAATTGTTTTTAACAAGCACAATCAGTATCATCCATATATCTGAATAAATTATGAAAATATTATACGTGAAACGAGTGTTTTTAATTTTAAAATTGACGTATTTACGTAACGCTTACACCGCGCGCTCATGCTAGGGCCTCTGAACATCCGATGTTAATCATTTACTCGAGAGAAGTAAGTTTTCGGCATAATCAACGCGTTTAAAAACCACGTGATCGCAAAACACAGCTTAATCATACCGTCATAAAGATTAAAATGGCAATTTTATCTTCAAATTCACACCATAAACCACACGCACTGAGCCATAAAACCTGATTCAGAACCGTTTAGCCCATACACACTTTACTTACTTAAGGGGCGGAAAACACGACAGATCACATTTTTTTTTTCTCAGAACGTTCTTCTTTGATAAAAGCTCGTCGATTCAAATCGATACTTATATAATAAGGCATTTCTGATAACAAGCAGGCAGCGTTGGAAGATGGATGATTTTTTCCCTTTAATGGGAAGAAAACGCCCACGAGTCAATCCCAAAGATATCAATGTCAAACTTAGGAAATTCATCACCTGCCTAGCCTGTCCCAAACTATCTTGGGGTCGGCTTCCAGTCTAACCAGATGCAGCTGAGTATCAGTATTTTTCATGAAGCGACTGCCTATCTGACCTCCACAACCCAGTAACTGGGTAATACGAAACCCCTTGGTAAGACTGGATGAAAGACTTTCGGCTTCTGACTACTTGTAACGACTGTCAAAGTTCTACAAAAGACAGCCGGGACCAACGGCTTAACGTGCTTTCCGAGGCACGGAGGAAACTCGGTATGTAATTATGGTCACCCATCCACGGACTGACCTGAACTTGGACCGACTTGAAGATCGACCCGTGCGGCTTTTATTATTTAGCCATGAGCCTCTCACTGTAAAACTTAGGAAATTAAGAGTAATATTAATTACATAACATTATGAGCATTATGCTGCGATATCCAGCGCAGGCAGATAAAAGGTAGGGTGGGATTCGCGGGGGTGATCCCCGGGCATTTTATGAAACATAGTTTTATATCACCCAATTTCTTTAATTACGGGTTTGAAAATTTAATGGAGAAAAAAATTGCAAGACGTGTGTCAGGGAAAAAGGTCATCAATCGATCATCGATGTAGGAACCCCGCAAGCAGCAATACAATTTGCTGTAACAAGTGTGAACGAATCGTGTGAAGCATATGACTCGAATCATTGGCCCACTTGGTTACTGGAATACGGAGTTTATTTCTGAGAACGCGCCCTTAATGATTAACATCGTTAAGTTTGTTTGAAATCTTTTATTTTAATGAAAATGATCTGGTTCCGTTGGAGCGTGCATTTTCGGTTGTAATAATTGTAGAGGACTAAATTAAAGCATCATAATGATGTTCAGAAACCAATACCTGGAATTTCTATTCTGATCAATCAGTGAGAATACGGTGGTACAGTCAGCATCAAAAGTCGGTTAACACTTATAAATATTACACCAAGTTCTGTGCTAGTCAGTGTGATCTGATGTTATATTGTTTTGCGAATTTGTGTAACCATTGATGAAAATATTGTTACATCTTTTACTCCAGTCTGTAACTATGAATCGTTCTAAAACTAAGACGTCTTATAATTTTGGTTATGTAAAGCGACTTTTGCTGCTGACCGTAGGTACTCAGATTAATCATTTAACAATTAAAACATCACATTACGAGTATACCTTAATGCCAATATCGAGATTCCAAAGAATAATCGTTCGTAGCGTTTCGTGAAACACGGATATCTACGCTTACCATTGGCATTGATTAGTTAAACCAACATAGGTACTATTTTTTTCAAAAAAATCTACCTATGTATGTTGTACCTATGTGTTTCGAAACATTTCGAAGTCACGTCTCACAATGTTTAATTCGATAGTACCTTAACTATTTCAAGTTCCTTTTACTACATTTAACGAAAGCTTAATGGAGTAGAAAGCGTTTGTTTTAAGCGTCCACTTATTTTAAGTGAATTCCTAAGTACTGTCCCTAACTTCCCTTAGGGTGGTTTGTAGAGGATTTACCTTTAAGTGAATACTAAAACTTACTACTTACTGAGTTAAATCAGCTTGATTTGTATGTAAAACGAATTAAAGCAAAAGACAAACTTTGAGATTTACATACCGTAATCAATCAAAATTTAGCCTTATATGAATACAGTGTTCAATTGTTACCTTAACAATGAATCCCTTAAATATTTATTGAAATAGATAGATATGTTGTACATAGAAGCTGTTATACAAGGTGTTGTTTTGCATCCTCGTCAAAATTCAGGAGGTTGCCACAAAAGACTTCAATAATGAATTAAAATTACGATACATAGTCAATTATTAATAAACGCTGATTTTTTGGATGTAAACATCCAAAAAATCAGCGTTTGTCATTATTTCATCATCATGAATACTGCCTTATTTAAGAAAACTCTAAAGAGCCTTTTAATTAATAAATGTTACTATAGCTTGAATGACTTCTTAAACGATAACTTTTCAAAGCTTAAGACCTCACAGTGACATCAAGTAATAACAATTATTTTGCATGTATCTAAAAATATTGTAATAATTCTAGGAATGACATTGAAATAAATTTAATATTATTATTCTTAAATAAATCATTAAAATCTGTATTATAAATTGTCATTGCATTAATTTAATATCATGGAATATTCCGAACTAATTGTATATCCTTTAATGTCAGTCTTGATTTTGATAAACTAGGATTCTGTAAATTTTGCATGCCTTATGGTAGAATCACTTGAAACATGTACCTAAATTGTTTAACACCATTGTAACAGTGTTTTCTGCAAAAATAAATGATTTGATTTGATTTGATTTGATTCAGAATGGCCCCGTTAACGTGGTTTAGGGAATAAGAAATTATCGAATAAACGTTTGAGATTATTTGTATGTGTGAAGCGCGGTTATAGTGCCAGGATCAGACGGGCCGCGTTTAAAACACGGGTGTTTCACACTTACCGATTTTCGAAAATAAGAAATAAAATAAAAATTACCTACCCATTTTATGATTGATTCGGGTCGAGAATCATTAGCATAGTTACCTCCTTGAATTTGACGAGGATGCAAAACAACACCTTGTATAAGTAATTATAGGTTTTTACAGTCCTGTACTACACAATCGCCAATTACTGGTCAGCCAGCATTCACAAAATAAGTGATAACACAAGTGAAAATAAAATTAAAACGAGTTGCCCTAGAAATTCTATACAACAGTAAATTAAAACTTGAGGAAAAAATTTAAATAAAAGTACCCGATAATGTGGTTTACAAAGTCCTATATAATGGGAGATGCAAATGAATGCTCTTAGACTCGAATGTTCAGTTCTGTTACTTAGAATAGAATAGAATAGAATAGAATAATACTTTATTGTACACCAAAAATGGTTACAACGGCGGTCTTATCGCTCATAGCGATATCTTCCAGACAACCTTTGGATGGACTTAAATTAAACCATTGATTTATAATATACCGCTTAAGTTTATTTCATCAGACTAGCTAAAAGGCTCCATAGCAAATCCAATTGAGAATTTCTCATCATCTGCAGAAGATTATTCCCTGATCCAGTTCTGGCTTTGCTCAAAGCAACTGCTCCGTCTCATTAGCATGCATACGACTAGAGGAGAGTCTGTCTTTTTATCCATTTCATTGAAATCTTCATATTCTTCACCTTTTGGTTTTCTCCTTTTACATCTAAAATTCAATCGAGATGTAGATAGGTACATTCCAATAAAAATAAAAAGGCTAAAATATAATGCTATTCGACATTTTGCTTAACAGAATTTGAATAAATATCAAGAAAAACGAATTTTGAGAAGTGGCAGTTATTCGATAAAGTTTATTCGCAATCTCGTTCGATACAAGTAATATTACATCGAGAGCAATTTTCTACGGAAACCTGTCATTGGACAAACTCGTTGCGTCACGTTTTCGACGAATATTAACGTCATCAGTACTGAGGTAAATCCGTAGCAATTCCGATCGGAGTTCGGGATTGATTGTGAAACTGCATGTGACTGACGACTGATGCTTGTTATTTTGTGTTGGATTCATTTCATCGTTACTTTTTCTGTGAAATACGTACGTATTGAAGCACATACGTATTCATTTAAAAAACAATTTCGACTTTTTAGCCTGTAGTCGAATTAACTGTTGGCAGTATCACTTCTTTGCAATTTCCTTTAAGTTGATAAGTTATATACCATTTTATAGGAATTTTAAGGACTACTTTGCAGATTATCTAGTAGCCATCTACCACACACAGATAGATAGAAAGTACCCATGTACTGACTGTCTGTCCCTATTTTTTTTTAATTGCATTCGACGGGTATCTATATTATCGTAACTAGGGAATTCGATAAACCTGAAGTACTTTTATTCAATATCCATGAAAACAATCTTGAAATACCTACATTGTACAACTGTTTTTAATAGAGTCCCACTTGTAAAACCTTTTGTATTTGATTTTCGTTGAACAGCTGATAAAACCGTCCCGATATTTTAGTCGGATATCGTTGCTCTGTTATTGACAGTTACACAGATTTTCGCTGGAATTTGATGTCGACTTTATTAGCTACAGCAGTTTACTGTATTCGAGTGACCTACTATTACAAGATTTGTCACTAGAAAATTGTGGAGTGTCAATTTAAATTGGAATAATTATACATTTGACGACTACCAAGCTGTTTTCGAGACTAGTCAAAAACATGCCATATAAACATCTTTCTTTTTTCGCATTTTTCTTACGATGATTATTAACTTCACTAAACCAAAAACACGGTACAATTGGTAAAAACCAACATTTTATAAATAGTATCATGTTCTTAAACAATTTTAAAATTGCACTTTCTTTCGTCTTTGAAGTTGCGTTAAACATTTTAATAACATCTTTGTTCTAAGAAAACGTTTATCTGCAATGACTAATGACTCACTAAAACTTACTCATTACAAATGTTTGTTTTGTTTTGTTTCAAATCGCACTCAGTGTTTGACATTTTCATGTTGTTTTAACCAAAGTTAAAATTGTTTTGACTACTTTTATTCCTACTTGCAATTTGTAAATTCTTTTGAAAATGGAATGAAATGATGATTGCAGTCTTCAAAGTGTAATTATGTGGGTGTCTATCTACCTATACCATGGTCCAATGGTCGGACCAGAAACGGTAGAAAACAGATGGTTTTCAACTTAATTATAAGACCGTGTGTGCCTATATTTCTAACTTATTTTATTTTGTAATTAATATCATCTGCCTAGCCTTTTCCGAAACTATCTTGGGGTCGGCTTCCAGTCTAACCGGATGCAGCTGGGTACCAGTATTTTACATGAAGCGACTGCCTATCTGACCTCCACAACCCAGTGAATGGGTAATACGATACCCCTTGGTAAGACTGGATGTCAGACTTTCGGCTTCTGACTACTCGTAACGACTGTCAAAGATCTACAAATGACAGCCGGGATCAACGGCTTAACGTGCTTTCCGAGGCACAGAGGAAACTCGGTATGTTATGATGGTCACCCATCCACGGCCAACCTAGGCAAGCACGGCTTAACCTTGAAGATCGACCCATGCGGCTGTTAATATTTAGCCACGAGCTCCCCCCCAATATCTGTTTTGTAATTAATATACTGCAGATATAATACATAAAGGGAAAAATAAATCTAATACCATATGCCTGTGTGTGTAAATACAAAAACGGCTTATCTGAAAGGTAAAGCAAAGTACTTTATGAAATATCCATTAAACAGGCTCTTTTGGTGTAATCCCCTGAGAATAAATAACAAAAATGTAATGTAGCTACAAATAGAGGATTTGGTCCCAGCAGATTGGAACAAAATTCGTAAACTGAGTATAAACGATACTGCTCCGGTTGCAGCAGACCTCCATCAAAAGCGATCAGCTGTGAGGTTTTTATTCTTTTGTGATTAATCACTTAAAAGTCTCGTGTGAGATTGTAGATCGATTGAATCAAATCGGATTAAAAAATATCCAATCCATATTAATAACATAATCCGCTCATGCGAAATTCTTTTGATAAAAAATATTTTTGTTTTGTCAACGTTAACGTGTCTGGCTTTTGCCACTACCGAACTTTTACCTCACAGTAAAACTTTTTTCATCTAAAGACAACAGGAAATTGTAATAAAATGATATCAAAGCACGCATGTCATTAAATATTGAGATTACGTTTGTACTTTATGAGATTCTGTTTTGAATAATTATTTGTAGTAAATTCAGATCTTTTCAGTACAAATATCTAATCTAAAATATTCGTAGTTTTTACGCATGTTGACAAGAAGTAAAGATATTGAGACCAAACGGGTAAATAACAATTACAAAACAGGCAATATATATATAGTGAAATTACTTAAATACTTTGTTACTTTTAAACGTAAGAAACACGCGTAGAATCCTTTAATATAAACAGACAATAAGAAGAACAGAATAATAGTACATAAACTATTATATAGAAATACATAGTTACTGTCGTACAGACTCTAATAAATGCTCGTGCATGTGTGAAGTCTCAGCAATGTTCTCGCTTCGCTCTTGTTGAAATCTCACCCTTAAGCCTGTTACTTCAGGTACTACAATGTTTATTGCTTCTAAAATATTAAAAGGTACTCAAGTACACGTTACTTTCATTTTCCTTTGCGCAACAACTCATCGGCAGGTGCTGGATCACCTGACGTCATGCTGTTAAATTATTATGAGATTAATAACTTTCCACATGAAGTAATAACTTAATCTTGGCCTTCAGAGTTACGATTCAGTGAAATGTTATCGCAGGGATTGTTGGAGCTGAAATAGATTGTAAAATACAGCTGTTACTGACAGATATCCGCTGATATTCTTGTAGTAAATTCTTAGTACTTCATTGACAAGCTTAATTAACTTTTCTATTGTTATTAGTTTTCAAATATCATTGAGTTAGGTTTCGAGAGTTCTGTGTGGCATACGAATATGTTGACCTCAATATAACGCTTAGATTAAAATTGCATTTCTAGGTACAATTTTCCTTATTTCTTATAGTCTGTCAGTATTGGAACTGTTTGTTTTACATACAGTTTCACATACGCTACTTTCATGGAAAAGGTTACGACCTACCTAGATTTTGAAGAAAACACCTATCAACCTATTTTAATATCCACCTGAAGTAACCAGCTTTAATTTATAGTCCTTAAACAAAGGTTAATAAAAAAGCAGCCCATTATTTATACGGCGTATATTTATACGCTTCAGATGTCGGTCCCGGGTGCCTTGCCTACGCTACGTTGTTTAAAAATAAAAAAGAAATGCGGTTGAGAGGAGGCTCATCTCAGTGAAAACGACCAGCCAGGCGATATCCGATAGACGGCAATTTATAATGTACTGCCTGTATTTTACAATGTACAGTCAAGAGCAAAAAAAGAGGAGCTCGCGGCTAAATAATAACAGCCGCGCGGGTCTTGCCGAGATTGGTACGTGGATGGGTAACCATAAATACATAGCGAGTTTTCTCCATGCCTCGGAAAGCACGTCAAGCCGTTGGTCCCGGCTGTCATTTGTAGATCTTTGACAGTCGTTACGAGTAGTCAGAAGCCAAAAGTCTGACATCCAGTCTTACCAATCGTATAACTCAGTTTCGGAGGTCAGATAGGCAGTCGCTTCATGTAAAATACTGGTATCAACTGCTTCCGGTTAGACTGCAAGCCGACCCCAAGATAGTTTGGGAAAAGGCTAGGCAGATGAGTCCAGAGCAAAAATATAGATAGAAGTATAGTAGATAGAAATAGATAGAAATGAGCATATAAGAGGATGTATGAAAGTGGCACCTGTTACAGAAAAGATAAAAGGTCTTGGTATGGTACATGTGATGAGGAAGGATGGAAAACATTTCACTCAAAGAGTTATTAATATAAATGTTGATTGATGGAGAGGAAGAGAAAGGCAAAAGAACAGATGGAATGATTGTGTGAGGAATGATATGAAGGAAAAAGGAGTAAATGATAGCATGACGAATAAAAGGATAGAATGGAAGAAAAAAACGTGTTGCGCCGACACCAAATAACACGGGACATGGGCAGAAAGATGATGAGTCACCAGCAAAAATACAAGGTGTTGTTTTGCATCCTCGTCAAAATTCAGGAGGTTGTCACAAAAGACATACATATTCAATTGAAATTACCGTACCTAGTTAATTATTAATAAACGCTGATTTTTTTGGTTGTTTAAGTTTTTCAGTTTATCAGAATAACAACCCCCTTAACGTAGTTTAGGGAATAAGAAATTATCGAATAAACGTTTGAGATTGTTTGTATGTGTGAAAGCGCGGTTGTAGGGCGAGGATCAGACGGGCTGCGTTTAAAACACGGGTGGTTCACATTTACCGATTCCAAGAAAAAAAAACTAAAAATTACCTACGCTTTTTAGTATTGATTCGGGACGAGAATCATTAGCATAGTTATCTCCTTGAATTTGACGAGGATGCAAAACAACACCTTGTATTTTTACGCTTAGCAACTTCTAAAAGTGATTTTCTCTACTGAATTGATTGCCTCAAGTGGAGTTAGGCAGCACACCTTGCTAGGCGTGGAGATGGCCGATGGAGTAAAGTTTTGACTGAATGGTGGCTGATGTTAGACCAAAAAACCAGGGCCATTAAGAAGCGCGTTGTGTTAATGATATTTAAGGGGTATGAGGAACAGGGTGTAAAGTTCCTCAATACTCCATTGAAAAGGGAGGATCCTCCGGCCAGACAGGTGTTATGTCTGGCGGGCAACTGCCCGATAGTTGTTTTTTTTTTTTTTTGAATGGCATCTCGCAGTTCAACCTATGAGGTTGTCGTCTGCTAAACCGGACTATCCTGTGGGTGCCTTTAGAGTAAGGCCTCCAGCCAGGGCATAAAAACTTACAAACTAAGCGACTGCACGCTAAGGGCACCCCCTGTGGGGTACGAACCTCGGCTTAGGGCGTCGCTGGAGGAGGACTGCATGGGGACAGGCTGGATCTGAATGGTTTCATTATTTAGGGGCTGATTTAAAACTACTGGCACAGCATCGCGGGCTGGCTCGAGCGAGGGTCGGGGAGGGCATGGACCGGGACGTCGCGACGGACCTCGACGGCGAGGTCGGAAAGACGGCGGTTTGAGTCGGCACTTTTTAAGAGTGCTAGTCTCTTTGCTACTCTCCTGGAGGAGGGTTATAGCATCATCTGGAGTGACAAGGGTATGCCTAGGACGGCGTACTGTACTAATGCGCGAGGGTTCGTAACGGGCGGCCGCTGCGATCAGGGGATTACGGTGTTTAATGGCGTTATCGAAGAAACGCTTCGAAAGACGTTTCATAAACTGAAGGACGGTGGGCATTCTAAGGTCTACGTGTAGACGGTCATTACGGACATAAAAAGGGCTCCCGTGACTCTACGTAAGAACCGGTTCTGTAAAATTTGCATCCTATGGATGTACTTAGGCTTGGTGTGAGCGTACACGACGCAAGCGTACGTCATAATGGGGCGGATCACCGCGGTATAAAGGCGCAACTTGCACTTGAGTGACAACTTGCTTTTTGCCGAAATCATGAAATGAAGCCTACCCATAGCAAACGCAGCTCGGTCGCGAGCTGCTTTGATGTGCGCCGCGAAAGACAAGTGGTTGTCAAGTATGACTCCTAAGTACTTGGCTTGCTTCCCCCAAGGGATAGGCTTACCGTACATAGTGATCGGGCTGAGCGCGGGTGGCTTAATTTTACGCTGTTTAGAGAAAAGAACTGCCTGGCTCTTGTCGGGCTTCACCTCGATTCTCCATTTCCGGAACCAAGCGCCTAAGACGTTGGCTGAGGTTTGGAGGGTGCTATAGATAGCGTCGTGACTGCGGCCAGTGTAATAAATGGCCGTGTCGTCCGCGAACAGGGCTAACTGAGCCTTCTTGCTCTTGGGGATGTCACTGGTGAACAGAGTAAAGATAAGGGGAGAGACGACGGAGCCCTGAGGGACTCCGGCTCTAATGGGGTGGGGGGAAGACAGTGCCTTCCCGATGCGATAGCGGAAGGTGCGATCCGACAGAAAGTCTCGTAAGATGAGCACGAGACGGTCCGGCACTCCCAGTTTGAACAGCTTATATAATAAGCCGTTGTGCCAGACTTTGTCGAAAGCCTTTGCTATGTCGAAGAACAACACACCCGTCATCGCTCCACGCTGGAAGCCAGCGCTCAAGTGCTCTACGATGTGATGGGCCTGTTGAATGCAAGAGTGTCCGGTTCTGAAGCCGAACTGCTCGTTGGGGATGAGACTCTTAGCCTCGGCGAAGTCTTTGAGTCGCTTATAAATGAATCTCTCGTAGATTTTGCCGAGTGCGTTCAGGAGACTGATAGGTCTGTAGCTCGAGGGCTCAGACTTGGGTTTGCCTGGCTTGGCGAAACCGATGACAGTGGCCTCTTTCCATATTTGGGGAAAAGCTTGTTGCTCAGGGCGCCATTGAAGATGGCCGCCATTAACACGACGAGCTCCCGATAGTTGTTATCGGGTTTCTCTATATATACTAAAGTCGATGTAAACTTTGCTTGCGACTTGTATGAAATTGATGTTAGTTCCTCCGTCACATCATAGATGGCGCTGTACTACTTTTTGTAGTATGTTGCTTTTTTTGTGGTCGCTACAATATCGTTAAAATTGCACAGAAACAGATGGATAAGGGATGCAAAGAAGCGAAAAGAAAGTGCAGGTATTGGGCCAAGTATAAACCCAGCAGAGTGATTCCCGGCTAACATTATAGTGGGAATTATGCATAAATTGTAATTTATTTCGTGTTTTAACAAACATACTATTTTCGGACCCATTACAGCAGGAAATATGTTTTTATCTCAAAGCTGAATTGGGTTATATCACGCGAAATTGTATACGTATTTGTGCTGGTGACTGTACTTGTGAATGGTTCATATTTTATAGGAGAAGAAGATCTACAGAAAATGTTGATAGCTGAGTATTCATTTTTAACAGTGATGTGCGTTTGAATTAGTAATGTAGAAGAATGTTTTCATGAGTCATAGAAAATAATACGTCGAGTATAAATAGAATAAGAAAAGGAAAGTCGACGATTGTTACATTTGGTAGGTAGTGTAGGTAGCTATCGAATTCGGGACGTTTCTTGTGCAATTGACAGCTCTCAAGAGTAAAAAGCCTGCCACAAAAGAAAACATGCCCGTATTTTTCTCTCTTAACAAGTAGTTCATTTAAAACGTACCTATTTATTTCTTTTTTTTTTACTTTTATCAGATAAGATATATCAGAAGTCACCCTCGTAATTTCAACCCACCACGTTAGCAGCAATTTGTCTCGTAGAAAAGCGCTTCAAGCTGATAGCAGCTCCCGTTAAACCCACCAAAAGCGCACGTTCACAACTGAATTGATCTGAATAGGTGAATGGTATAACTACCAGAACACCCAATCAATCATGGTACCTATTCCATTGGTGCACAAAACCTCAATCCTTTGCCTTGCCTCGTGGATTGGATTACGTAGGTAGTCGTTCCTAGATATCTAATACCCAAAAATATACAAAAAAGTCGTTTTTCCTAAGCCGATTAGGACTCAGTATTTTGAAAACATTTTCTTTATTGCTTTTAATAATTCCAAGAAACCAATACAATATATCTTCGTTGGAAACTTTTCAGGATTTTGAAATGAAGTTTCATTTAAACGAGTTCCTCTGAAGAAGATTCATCGTGGTTGAATTTTTTATTGTAAAACAGTAAACAAAGTGCCAAATTATGGATAAGCTGCCAGTGGAATTAGAATATTTGAAAGTAACATAATGTAATTTCGTCAGTTACATTTTAAGTTACTTAATTCCTACAAAAATCTCAACAGGTAGGTACTACCGAGTTCACTGACGGTCGACCATTGTTCAACCTTATTGCTCAGGTCATAAAGGTAAAAAGTGGCAGATCATCAGTTAGCTCGGTAGTACTTTTAGTATTTTAAACGTATTAATATACACCGTATAAATCAAGTAACTAACGCAAAGTAACTTTACTTACTAACTAACTTTACGCAAAAATTATGGCTGGGAAACGACCTGTTTTGGGGGGTGTAAAATCATGTTTTGTGGTAGAACTCAATGTAACGCACTCAAAACATTGTGCTGATGGACGGATTAAATAATACAGGGGTCGTGGAGGTGTTTAAAGTAAAAATCTTACATTAAAAACTCGTATTTAAAAAAAATACTTGTCAAAAAGTTGGAACTTTGACCCCTAATATCCCGTAACTAGAAGGTTCCCAGGTATGGTGTAGAACAAAAAAATGATCGCAATGACAGGGAGAACCAGTGCCTTTCGGCTACGTTAAGGGTGTAAAACCCCTTTATATATAAAAAATATTGAGCAAGCTCTGAAGCCCTGAAAGTATATCATATTATGTCGTCCGCTAACAAGCCACGTCATTTCTATTCAAGACGTGACGTATATTACACATCAGCTCGTACTCAAGGTTTTATCGAACGACATGGAGCTTTGACTCGCACACCGTCAGCGATGCGAAGCGATGTTACACGTCACACTGACGGCATCGTAAAAACATTCTGTGACGTGTATAGGTGATGCATGTTGTATTAAATGCATAAGCATTTTCTACTAGTTCAAACACAACGAGTATAAGTAGACCCTTCACGTAGCCGTCAACCAAGCATTTTGTGTTAACTAAGTAACTACGCAATTGTCGCTCGACTTTTTTTTCTGTGAAAAATATCGGTTTACGGTAGCATTGTGCTGAATGCAATGCATCCAGCATTGAATAGTACAGGGAGGTATTTAAAGTAAAGTTATAGCATTAAAACTTGTATATTTTTAACTTGTGTAAAAGTAGGAACTTTGGCCTCCAATATGTCCGTAACTAGAAGATTCCATGGTCCAGAACAAATCGCAATGATGGAGAGAACAAATGCCTTTCGGTTTTGTTAAGGGTCTTTTAACATCTAATAATCCTAACTATAATATTATAAATGCGAAAGTAAGTTTGTTTGCTACCTTTTCACGAACAAACGGCTGTTCGGATTTTAATGAAATTTGGCAAGAAGATAGATTTCAACCTGAGGAAGGGCATAGGCTATACATAATCACGGTACGACCAATAGGAGCGGAGCAGCAATGAAAAATTTGCGAAAACGGGGAAAATGTGACTCAGACGAAGTTGCGTGGGACAGCTAGTATAATAATAATATACCTAGCCATTTATTCAGACCTTAAATCTAGAAACAACATTTTTCTTACAAAATTAAACTTAAACTTATTTTGATATTTGAAATTTCTTTATTTTCTGCAGATCTGTCTGCTAATCGGCAAAGGCCTCCTCCAACCTTTTCCATTCTGTCTTTTCTTGAGCCACTCTGTTCCACATCACTCCTGCCACCTGTCTGATGTTATCATCCCACCTTTTTTGTGTTCTACCTTTCTTTCTTTTACCTTCTTTTAAAAATTGAGCCAAATAAACTTATTTTCTTTCTTTCTTTCTTTCTTTCTTCTCTGGGGTACCATCTTGTAACTTTCTTACTCCATTTATCGTGACCTCTGATCATATGCCCTTTTTACATCTATTATGTTTATAATCATAACGTATCTTACACAGTATAGCACGGGCCTAATAATTTAATTTATTCCACACATTGCACAAACGGTCAATCATGTAAGAAAATATATAATGGTCAGCGTATTGTTGTTATATATAACTCACAGTGCGTACTACACAGCGTTAACTACTGGATTTATTCCACTAAATAAATGGAATTTTTGGAAACATGCCATAATATTGACAAATAAATAGGTTGGCCTTGATATTACATTGGAATGCTATGCTAAGAATTATGAATGCCTTAAATAAATTACGTTGGAAATAGTCATAAATAATTTAAAATGAGTTGTTTAGCATTATTAAGAGTGGATGTGCTAAATTGTTTCATATTTTTATGAAGAATTTTATTTTGCCCTATATAATATTGCAAGAGAAAAATAAATGTTTTTTTTTTCAGGCAATGAAATCGGTAGTTTTACTAATTTATCCACTAAAAGTCAGCAATTGCTGGGTTAAAATCTCAGAAAAGATGGAAGTAGAATAAATACATTAATTTGAACAGTGAAGCTTAATTTGTTTACTTTTTTCTCGTCAAGGTGACCTAGTGAATTTTATATGATCCAGAAAACAGTGAAACAATATGTTTGGTTTAACAAACAAACTTTTAAAAAATCGACTAACCAAAATCATAAAAAAAAACGACTTTAATCGAAGTACTAAAAATACGCACAAGAAAGTGAACTAACTTATTGGTATTTGAAAACCGTATTCATAAAATTCAAAGAGCAATATGAGTAAAGTTTCAGTCGCCATACATCCTGTATAATGCCCAATATGGTCCCACCAACAGACTGACCCAAAAAAAGTTGAAAAAAATGATTCGCTGCTCCGAAAAAGGTCGCTCTCGAATACAATGAAATGCTCTTTGCGGTTTTTCCAACGTGTATACAGTATAATGTTTTCACTCGGATTGTCCTTAAATTGTTGGTGCTTTGTGTTAATTCTCTTAATTAAAGAGAGAGGTTATTGGACGCATTTTTAGGCCTCGTATGTAGATAAGGAAATTATTGAGGTTGTAATGAATATTTTAGGCCTTTCAACACAATGGGAACGCGCTTTTGTTCTGTTTCTTTTTTTAATGAAGCTGGCTAGTACAATAGCATTATTATTATGTGTATAAATTAACCCGGATTCTTTGAAATAAATGTTAATGTCTGGATAAAAATTTTGGCAGAGCCGGTAAATCGTAAACGCACACGTGAATGTCCGTGCAAAATGCAAGATTGCAAAAACCGTAACTTTTGCAAAAACTCGACCAGATCTGAAATTGTTTTTGTTTTCTATCGTCATAAAATATACGTCAACAATTAACGCCTTGGATCACAATCTCATTCCATATGAGTGTAATCGTTTACAAGACGCATCGTTACGTCACGTCACAAAGGTCGGTTTTTGCCTGTTGAGTGCCGACTAGGCCGGTATCACATTATCAGCGCGCATTGTATTGGCCTAGTTCAATGCTTCTACAATCCGCGCATACCGAGTGCATGTATCATGTGTACAATTGTCTAGCTAGTAGTTACCGGTTTGATACCCGCTTCAAATATACAGATTTGATTTAGTCTTTATTTCATTTTGCGTGAGATGATTAATCAAATTGGAAGAGCAGTTCCCACTTCTAGATTTTCATGCCTGATACTGATGTTTGCATTTCTTGGTAATTCATTCTGCTGGGCAAAGGCGTCCCCTTTCTCCATCTGAACCTCCCTATCTTGTGTAATTAGATCGTCAAACCACCTTTTAGCCAAGGATATGTTTAATAATACTTTAATGTACCTACTTTTGAGTGGTGACGGGTAATCCGATCAGCAAGCTTCTTAAAAACCAGCCATCATAAACCTTAAATGAATATTACGTCAGTCCGCTGTCCGTCACCAATCAAAACAAAAGATAAACAACATTCCACTTTCTGGAGCATCAACAACTGAACATTCAAAATTGATCTAATTCCGGATTCGGGTTCAAAAAACCGGAACAATACAACGTTCCTCTCAATCGCTTAAATACTCTTGAAATAGCTGCACGGAATTGGTACTGCATGTACGGCAATCAAGCATCGCTGAATGGTCACAGTTACGGACACAATACCTACAGATGAACAAAAATGTCCGAGCATGGCCCTGTCCTAAAATAACGGTAGCAACAACCTTGGAATCTAGATTCCGATTTTAGTTCCATTTTATTTTCTACTTTTGTTGCCAGAAATAAAAATTATAATCTAAATTAAGCGATATCTTCTACAAAAAGGAATTCTATTACACATGTCATAGAAATTGCATAGAAACTAAATTCTACTTTTATTTATATCCTATAGTCAAAACCTCTTCACCAGACGGTTCCAAACTCCTTTCTAAAAATCTGACCTTGGTGTCAACCCTCCCTTGCTACGAATATGTAGAAACTACAATAGATCCTGCACATCTCTGAAAACCGATTTATTCGGTGTTTCCCTTAACAAGTTTAGAAGATCAGTGTCTCAGGTTCGGGAGAGGACCAATGTTCCGGTAAAAAAAATATTTTCTTTTAATTCACTTCTTCACGTGCTAGTGCGCTACTAGTTAGCAAAAATGTAAATACAAATCTTTAGAAATCACATCTATAATACTTATATCATCATAATTCAAATCACCTTGTAAGATTATATTATATTCAAATTGTTTGATATATAAAAAAAATATTCTAGAATTTTATTTTGTTGTCACTATGGTAACTACATACATAGGTTACCAGGGTTTTTATTTTAAATTTTATTGTTTCCTGTAATTTATAGTACGTATTGCTGTTGGTGTACCTAGTAAATAAATAAAGTTTTACGATCTATCCGTAAAATTATGAGCTTTTAAAATGTAAAATCGTTACAACTTTTGCTATTTATCGGGTTAATGAAACCAATTGTGCAGCCACGGTAATCACCCGTTGTTAAAAGTAATTTCCTCATTTTATCGAAAAGTTATCAGGTAAACGAGCACCAGCGATGGAAAATCGTGATAATAACAGCCATTCAGTTTTTAACGTGAAATTACTATAAATAAACACGCAACCAGTGTTACCAGATAACAACTTTTAGTAGATTCGAAATTAATTAAAAAATAATTAAAACTAAAACAGATGCTTTGATGTTGTAGTGAACATTTACATAAAAAAACAAAGTATGTTACATACCGCTCTTTGCCTATAAATTCACACTGAAGCTTCAAATCATAATACATAAAAATATGTAGTTGTGTGTTCTGAATGCATATAATATTTCTATGTCGCCTTTGGTCCCCTGTCACTTGTGCAATTCAGCATACACTTTGTACTCCCGAGAGGTCTGCAGTTGACTTCTAAAGCCGATAAAATAATGTAAAACTGTCTACTGAAATAGAAATACTGCATCAAAAGCTGCTCTCTAGGCTATGCGAGTGACACAATCACGTACTGTAGACAAAATTGAAAAGTATGCAGGTTGTTAACTGTAGTCTTTCTTAATCCAGTGGTGCTGTACTGGGTGGTCAGGTATTTGAAATCGTTAGACTGACTTTGTTCAGTGTGCACAAACGATATTCTACTCTAATTCGTGTAACTTGAAAAACATATTTTGATAATTTGTTGCCAACTCCACATTTTTAATGTATAACTTCATAACACCTAGACTGTCTTGCTAGATTAGTAGTCGGGAGCGTACGGCTATAAATGAGATCCTGGGCTTTTGTCCGAGGTGGGCCAGTTGTACCCTTTGTGCAGTTGGATGAGAGTGACCGAGGATCGTGCTCAGTGGTGTGTCATGGTAGAGGCCTATGTCCAGCAGTGGATGAGTACAGGCTGATGATGATGATGATTAACCTTTGTGGTTACTATATTTTCGGGCCATTTGGAGTTTTAACTCTGGGGCCGTGTGGTCCGAGTGCTCACAGCCTTTTTAAGGAAATTTCCAAGGACTGGGTATTACCTTGGCCAGAAGCTTAGTATTGCCATACAACGTGGCAAAGCCGTCAGTCTCTTGGACACGTTACCAGCTGACAGCGTTGAGGAGTTTTTTAACGCCCTTTTATAATTTGTTGTTATTTTAGTTTTAATTACTAATAATTGTTTTAATACTATAAATATTTTAAATAGTTATTTGCTTTATGTTTTATGTATTCAATTCTCTCTTTTTCTTTTACACACTATGTCTGCATCTCTTTTTTTTAATATCTCCTTTCGCAGGTATGCTGGAAGAGATTTCTTTAGAAATAAGCATTACCTTTGTACCTATTCCTTTTTTTCTGTTCCTTTCTTTTTCTCTGTATTAAGTGTGTACATAAATTGTTAAATAAATAAATAAATACTTGAATAAATAAGTAGAATTGTTATTACATTTTTTCATCAATAATTGATTAGTAGCCAACCTCGGGGATAACAGATGTGATTTTATGTTATGTAAATTTATAACAAGAATACTGTGCGTACACAATTACCTGGGTCAGCCTCTTAAACGTCGAAGTTGTACGCTATACACTTGTTACTTCGTTGTGACCTCATTAGTGATGTTAGACCATCACTCTTTGTCACCCGTCAGCCCACTTTCATAGCTATGCTTGATTGCTTTCCTAATGAATGTTTGCATTAAAATGCGTCACACAAAGCTGCAACTGCTTTGACGTAGGCTATAGCGGAGAGGAGCAGAGCGGAACGGAGCTGTGTTTTTAACTGATCTGGCCATTTGTCCATACTGTTTTTGGGGCAAGTGCCTGTCTTAAGGCGTTAGTAGCTAAAATACAATCAAAATAATGTAAACGAACTCGGACGGTTATAACTGCCAATGTAGCGTGATGAAAGTTTGCTTAAATCATCATGGTAGATGTCACATGTCCGGTTTCCTCACGATGTTTTCCTTCATCGTTTTTTAAAGCAGCGGTGATGAAATAAATTACACAAACTAATGCGCCTGCCTGGGTTCGAACCCACGGCTAACTGATCGTAAGTCGGGGCCACCACTGGGCCATCGCTGCTCTCATATCTCAGCTCTCTATTTTGCTTAAATGTTGCGAGTAAATGTTGAAGCAAAATGAGAAATTAGTACTTTATTACATATTACTGTTAGTCAGTGAAAAGTTTGCGAAAGATTGTATTATCTGAGAAACTCTCGGAAATTTTTCACTCAGTTCAAATCTCAAATTCACTGAAAACAGCGCAAAGCTTAGGTAACCGGGTCTGGAAGCTAGTTATTATGGATGGTTTCTTAAATGGAATCCCCACCAGACGCACGGTTTGTAAATTACAAACCCTATAAACATATGAAACACTTGAAAACTCTTAAAGTACCCAAGTCGATATTATTGAAGTACACTCAACAATTACATATAAAAGGAAGTAGACTCTTACCATCAATATCGGTTACATAATAGTATTTCAGTGTAAGCGAATGTTCACCGTTCAATAATTGTTGAATTAAATACGCATTTAATTTTGTGGTTTCCCCAACAAGTAAATAAATATGTGCAAATATAACAAATAATGGCGGTTTGTGTGTCTCGCATAATCATGTGGGAATACAGTGACGAAGAAATACTGTTAAACTCGAAGTTTATTTATCAGCGAAATTATTGTACGTAAGTAGTAAGCTCAACGTACACACAAGCACATCACATTCTGGCTCAGTATCAGTATGGGTAGAGGAAGACAGGAAGACCAACGACGTAGAGGAAGACCAAAGAAACGATGGATGAACTGATGGATTATATGGCAAGAAAGGAGATGTCTGATGAGATAACGAGTAATAGTTAAGTATGTATGAGAGCAGCGGTGGCCCAGTGGTGGCAGCCCCGACTTACGAGCAGTAAACCGTGGGTTCGAACCTAGGCAGGCGCATTCATTGTGTAATTTATTTCATCACCGCAGCCCTAAAAAACGGTGAAGGAAACCGGCATGTCCTAGAACTAAAAATTCGAAGACATGTGATATCTACCAACCCGCACTGGGCCCGCGTGGTGGATTAAAGCCCATTCCCTCTCATTGAGAGGAGGCCTGTGTCCCAGCAGTGGGAACATTATAGGCTTATGATGATGATGATGGTGATGATGAGTTAAGTATGGAAGAATAAGACATGCTGCACCGACCCCAAATGATATTGGGATAGGAGCAAGAGAATTATGATGATTATACTTGATCAGTATCACCGCAAAGAAAACCATACACCGTTATTTATATGAAACTACATTCGCACTTTTCTAAGCAGCATGTACAACAGAACAGTCAAATCCAAGCTCTTGCACAGTTAAAAGAAACATATTTACGATAAGAAATATTAAACTATTAAAAAATAATTTAAAATAACAAAAAAGTCTTCGTTCACAGAACAAGCACAAGAAAAGTCATCTTTCATTCATCCTCGCACAGAAACCCATCCACATCCACGACATGGTGTTGATTTCGTTCCGGTGCGATGCTAATAGATAAGTCGTGTGCTTTAAACTGATAGGCATCTTTCTTAACAACCTCATTCAGTTTCAAACCACGATCTCCTACATTCCAAAATCATATTAAAAATATAAATTGCCAACTTTGATTTTTATTCCATTCATCCTAACGTAAATATTATCTCCATTAAATAAATAATGTATTAACATTTCTGAACGGGCGACTGCATTCAACAGGCTACCTCCGCCTGATAATCCCTCATTAACTATTAATGAGAGATTAATTACCAATGCACTGTTAAATAAATGTAATACATCATTGAAACTCTTCACCAAATGACAGAACAACAGTATTAATATTTTATGTTAGCGCTACTTTACTGTACATCCTGTATGTTCTGAACAAAGTATTATACTAACACAAGGAGAGTTAGTATAGGAAAACTATGCGCGTGGTGCCATTCATAAAATGAATACAGTACACTCATTCAGACTTAGTCGTACATGTTGGCAAACACTACGTCACATCTGTTGGATGAATTTGACTAATATTATCGTGTCTTTATACATTCAAAATGATGATGTGATGGCGAATGACGGCACGGTTGGCGCAGTGGTTGAGCAATCAACTGCTGCGCTGCGTGTCGTGTGTTTGATCCCCGCACGGAACAAATATTTGTATGGCCTACAGATAGTTGTTCCGGGTCTGGTTGTTTGTATGTGTGAGTTTGAATGTTTGTAAACGCACCCACGATACAGAAGAAATTCCTAGTGTGGGACAACGTTTTTTTTAAACCAAAAAAAAAAAAACAAGAAGGTTATTAGCAAACTTTCGTTTAGTGTTTCAGTAAGCATTTCTTTTTCAATGACACCTTATTATATTAGATAATTATATTATGTTTTGATAGCTACCCCGTTTTAATACATGCGTGAGTAAGCTGCATTCTTATTTTGCAGTTCATATAATTTATGAGGGAGCTCTAGTTATCCACAAAACCTGTGCAGTTAAAAGGAAAATATAGTTGAGTTTAACCTAATTCTAAATTTAAATCTTCCTCTATAATACAAAAACGTGCACTAATAAAGGGGTCAACTGAAAGGAAATGCATGTATAAACTCTAAGCAGGAAGTGTTAGATAGCATAGACTTGTTTGTGGATAATGTTTACCCTGTGTTTCACCTGTTTACTATGTTGTTCGCAGTTGTTCCAGCTGGTTAGATTGTTAGAGATAGTTTTGATTGTTAGTGTTGTTAGGGAGGGACGTTGTTTGGACGTTATTATTTGACGGTGTTTTCTTGTTTTCACGAGGCATTTTCAAAGGTCGGACCTTCGTTAAAATGTCTCTAAGTTTGCATAGGATTTGATTTGTGTTAGCGCGAGTTATAGGATAGCTCATGCCGTGACGAGAATGTGCTACTACTGACTAATGAGCTATTTTAATCTGTCGTTGTAGTTAGTGATGAGCATAGATTATAATCGTTAGAAGTGTGTTAAGGGCCCAGTCTAGTAAATTTCACAGTCCGTCGAAATATTCGCGCAGGTTTACAAGGTTTTTTGACTAAAGTTATTAATGAATTGCCATTATTTTTAGGGCGATGTAATATTGGTTATATGCCTCATAACTTCGTATTTTTTTGAAGTTAACAAAACTCGCTCTTGTTGGCTAAATCCCCTTCCACTGTTGTGAAACTATGATCAGTCAGTTGCTAGCGGGACAGTACAGGGTGCGTCGTAGATACTTAAGTATCGTCACTGGTGCTAGTTCTTTTAGTTCACCCTGGTCAGACCCAAGAATAACAGAACAGCGCGTGTTCAAGTGCAGTTAACTAAATATGCTGTATTTATGAATATGGTGACGATAACTTCCTCGAACGACGAAGTTAAGCTGTTGAATTACCTACTTCTAATGCACAGCAATAATATCAGCAGACTTGTTGTCAATGCGTAAAGTTAACAGGTTAATAGGGCTCCTAAAGCAATTATACTGTGTTGTTATTTAGTTTCTATTGTATATGATTATATAGGTTTATTGCATAGAAACATAAGTATAAAAAAAAAAATGTGCGGAAGAAGTGAAACTTCGTAATACTATAATTAAATACACGAACGCATTCGAGTGCCACACATTCACTCTCGTTATTTTATTGAGCTTCTAAATAATATGTTGTTGTTTTCTTGTTGTATTATTTTTATTACATAAGTTTATCGAGGTTATTCTACTCATGGAAATTGAGCGAAGGCTGGTCACACCGAAGAATCGAATGCATGACTGTTTGCACGCCATCTTGCGTACCTAGTAGAACTACGTAGTCACAAATCTTGTAATACTGCCATCTCTTAGTGAGTTTTAGAAAATATTCCCCCTCCATGGTAGCGTTTAACTTTTTGGAAGTCGCATAAGAAGTTTCACTTCAATAAGGCTCATTTTTAGTAATTTCACATAAAGTTCAGTCAATCAATCTTCAAACACTTGTATGACTATCAATAATTGTAGACATTCTGAAATCAAGTTAATTAACAGCAAGGAATTAAATAGTCCTTCACACCTACTCACACCTTTTCTGTAACTATACTTGAAGGACCATACAAAAAACATTTGGCCTTCAATTTACTGAAAATGACAAAACTTTGGGAGACAAACAGTTTGCTCTCCGCTTCCGAGTTCGGGTGAACTGCAATAAAAAAGTTACTCAGACTCAATCACGGGCGAGAGTTTTACTAATGTAGTGATTGCGAAACTGCAAACTACAATATGGTAGACTACTTTCTCTTAAACATTTAAACCGCTAGCCCGAGTGAAAATCGGTTTAAACTGAGAACAGAAACCTCATTAACAATAAATATGATATGCAGTATGATTGAGCGCGTCAATGAAAAAAAAACGTGTTCATTTTTTGACGCAGTAGGATGAATCTATTTATATAAATCTTTGCAGAAAGGAAATTCATAAATATAGTGATTGCGAAACTTCAAACTCCAATACGCAAACTATTCTCTGTATTCTACATCCGTAGCTAAATTATACACATTTGAAGCAAGTTTGAGCTGTTTCAAAGCCTCGTATATTAATCATATCGGGTTCAAATCGCTATGGAGCATAAAGTTTTGACAGATCGCTATGCCCGACTTGCTTAGTACATACCCGGTAGAGCCATTTGAATAGTTTCAAGATTTCAATATAATAGTTAATGTTTTGTTAATGTTTTACGGATAAAGTGTGCTGAATGACTTCATATTTCAGTTTCACCTGTAACGTTATAACCCTGTATTTTCCTGCTTGAACGAGCAAAATGGTCTGAACAATGTTGAGCGCTATTTACTAAAACAGTGTTCAAACAAATTACAGCAGCCATGTTGTAATCGATCCAATACTTTCGGTTCAATAATCTATGACCTGTCCTTCCCCTCGGTAACACTCATGGCAATGAACAGTCAGTTATGAAGCCAACACTTCGATATCGCGCTATCAGTAAACAAATAAATACTATTGTCACAATACAGGGCTGTCAGTGCCCTGACTGGAAGTCTTACTGTCAAGGTATACACAGGACAGCTCGGTTAAGCAGCCAACAACCTCCAAGGTCAATCAAAACATAAAAACAACGCTGTCAGGCTGTTTAAGTCCAGCCCCTTTTTTATATTTTCGTTGCGATAATTTCTACGATGTGTAGAAGTTCGAATGTTGACAATGACAACCCTAAACACAACCCAGTGACCCAGTTCTTAAAGTGCAGAATTATACGGTCGGCTGATCCGGCGACGGCAGATCGCGAACGATCTCGGGAGTTTGTAAACCGAAACATAGGAAGTGAGATAAGACAAGTTGGTTCCGTTTTAGACATACGACACGGACACGACACGACGTTTCGGGAATATTGCGATAGGAAAATCACTGTTAGAAATTGACAAGGTCTACCGATAAATATTAGCGTTATTTGCAAATAATATTGGAATATTATTTGGTTTAGTAGAACTTAACAGAGCCCTATCGGAAATTCTGTGAATTTGTAACGGTAAAATCATGAAATGAAAGGTTTTATTAATTATAACGTCATTTCCTGGATCTCTATTGGAAATTCTGTGAATTTGTTACAGTAAAATCATGAAATGCTGCAAGGATTTATTTATTATAATGTCATTTCCTAGTTTTTAATATAATGCCAGTAGCAGTTCCTGAAAATCCCTTTGCAACAGCATTTTTCGAATAGGGCGTTATCAACTATAATTAATTTGATATGGATAAACACAGCTTGTATGACTTTGTATCGCTGAAAATAATTATAATCTGCTTGAGTATTTTTTTTACCAAAACCGCCTGACCTCTACTACAATTCAATTGTAATGAAGATGTTTACTCCTGAAAAAAATATAATCTGTTTGTCGTGTCTCTTTCGTAGCATCTTCGAACACAATGATTGTATTAGTATTTTTTTTTTACCAAAACTGCCTGACCTCCACAATTCAATTGTAATGATGATGTTTACTCCTTAAAAAAAATATAATTTGTGGCGTGTCCCTTTCGTAGCCTCTCCGAACTTAATGATTTTATTAGTATTTTTCTTAACAAATCCACCTGACCTCCACAATTCAATTGTAATAAAGATGTCTACTCATAAAAAAAAAAATGCTTGACGTGTCTCTTTCGTAGCCTTTTCGAACTCATTGATTTTATTTGTATTTTTCTTACCAAAACCGCCTGACCTCCACAATTCAATTGTAATGAAGATGTTTACTTCTGATCCAAACCTCCTGTTTCGATCAAGAACGCCGTAAAATCCATCTGAGTTTCATCCCGTCGCAGAGATACAAATTCGCCATGTCACGTAAATTCGAAGGTCACTCCCCCTCCATAAACATGAGGTCGAATTGAAATAAAACCTTATCGTTATTGTTGAGTTTGACCTATGTCGAGAATCTTCAGAGCTTTATGAGAAAAGTGGAATTTTCGAACATGATTATCACACATTATTGATTACATGATATTATGATTATTATGAGTATCATATGGGTAGGTAATTTTGTGAAATTCAAAAAAGTACTTCATCATTAATGACGTTGGACTCTTGTCACCGCCAGCTGTTGCCAGTTGTTTGAGAACCCACTGGCTTGTGACACGACGATGGTAAGAGACCAGATGGTATAACTATAATGCCTTGGAAGTTGGCGCCATCCCATCTTCCTAGCAGGGCGAGCCGTGGTCTGGGGCGGCTGCTGGCGGTGCTGAACATCTCAAATAGCGCAAATAAATTAGATAATACATTGATAGAAGTGTTTAAGCCATTTGGTGTTAAAACACCAAGGTCATGGGGTCCGAGTGTCCACCTAGTTTTTCGGGACATCGGCCAGTGGTTGGTCGAGTCATCCCGTGGCTAGCTTATTTTTTGGTCAAAGATTCAGTATGGCCATTCAACGTGGTAATTCTGCCAGATTTCCACACTATTCCTATTGCTAGCGATGGGGACAATTTTTAATGCTCTTTAATCCCTTTCTCTTTTGTTGTATTTAGTACATGATTTTTGAGTTAAGAATAATGCTAACGATGCTAAATGCAATGTTCCCCGCGCATACAGTCTAGCGGCCAGTCTGTCGTCCTGGCTGCGCTGTAGCAATAACTTGTATGCTATTAAGATTATGTAATTAAAGACACTGTTACTATTTATTACTCCTAGTTATCATCAATAGACTTTATACTGGACAGTGTGATTTTATTTACGACATTCTCCTACCACTTAACCGAACGATCTAACAGTTTTAATATTGTTTTAAGTTTGTTAAGAGATAATTATATAAAACAAAATACAAAAACAAATCACAGGGCCCATCGAACAGAAAGAAAGAAGATATTTTGAGTCAATCTTAATGTGCGTATACCGTACCAATAATTTATTCACGATAACTCGCATTATGTTAAAATTGTCAAGCCAACATTTATCTCAAAACATTTCAGTCTTCTCAAAATTGTACATAAAATAAAAATACTTTATGAAAAGCGTTCAAGCAAAAATGTTAAACCGAGTACTTAGCACTTTCTATTACGAGGTGCATAAATGAGGTACTCCATTAATAAATGAAGTGCACTGTTTAATTTTATCTCCCGGTAACAGTCGCCATTTTAATTAAACCCTAAAAGTTCTTAGGTAGGAGGACATAAATTGCATGGGACATAATTTTTACATCAGTAAAATTCTGGTATACTGAATACCAGAATTCATCATCATACATCTGGTTAGGCTGGAAACTGACCACAAAATATTTGGGAAAGGCTAGGCAGATGATAAGGAGTATTTTAAACATCAGTTCGAATGACGAAGTAGTCTATGGAGTTTGAGGTTTTTCTTCATCATCAGTATAGCATTGCAATTATTTTTTGTAAGTTTTTTTAACATTTTAGGTAGATAAACTATAAAATTCGAACATGTCTGGATCAAACTTCTTTAATAGATGCGATCTTGTTGAAAAGTCATCGAAAACAATAAAAATGTACTATGAGAAACAGGATAGATAATCTTAAATGTTTTAATTGTTTTATCTTCATGAAATTATATCTAAATTTTATTACATGAAATTATATCTTAATTGGATTAAGTACATAAAATATGTTCGAACATTAAGTGATTCATGTTCGAGCGCTTATGATACCTCGCAATTAATTCTAACGATGTTAGTTATTAGTTTCCAACAAACAGATTTAGTTTCCCATATGCACTGAGATGAGACGTATTAATGTGTACTGTATTTATGCACAGGTACAGTAAGGAAAATGTATTATTCATGAAATTGACACATGACAGTGTTGTATACAGGTTGTATTTTTCAAGTGGGCCTGGTTGTCGAAATCCGAAACTATGAGGAATGTCGAAAAATACTAAAGGAGTTTCGAGTCCGAATTTCATCAAAACTCAAACTGCAACATTGGATTGTTGAAAAATCTAATTTGAATTTGAATTGGAAAAAGTTTTTAATTCATGCATTAAAGCTCCTGCGGTCGTGGTGCCCATTTTTTTTAAATTATATTAAAACACATCGCATTTAATATCAAAATAAAACATGAAAAATTATACAAACCACTTATTCGCAGATACTAGAAAAAAGCAAATTATTATATTAAAGGTAGACTTGTTTTTGAGTTAGATACACCTCCATATTTTAATTATAACAAAACCAGAGAAGATGTAAGAAAACAAGTTTTCTTCAGTATTTTTAGTTTCACAAATAAGAAAAGTTTTTGTGAAAGGTCTTGTCATATTTTGTAAGGTTTACCACAAAATATCTTATTTCTTCAAGTTTATGAACCTACTTAAGGTTCGTTCATTTGTTTGTAACTTTAGATGTCACCTGCCTCAAGTTATTCAGGTTATACAAGGTGTTGTTTTGCATCCTCGTCAGAATCAAGGAGGTAACTATGCTAATGATTCTCATCACGAATCAATAATAAAATGGGTAAGTAGTTTTTTTTTTTTTTCTTATTTACGAAAATCGGTAAGTGTGAACAAAACAAAAGTAGGTACCGTAATTTTAATTGATTATTTATGTATTTTGTGACATCCTCTTGAATTTTGACGAGGATGCAAATCAACACCTTGTTTATGTTTGTAAAATATGCTTGTCATTTCATAAGTCTTGGTGTATACATTATAATTTCCCATGTTTATCTTACAGTTTAAAAGAGGAGTTCGTGACTACTAATAATAGCCGCTTTGGTCAATCTTCGAGTTAAGCCTCGCTTGCCCAGATTTTTCCGTGGATGTGTGACCACCCATTACATAACGAGTTTCCTCCGTGCCTTGGAAAGCACGTTAAGCCGTTGGTCCCGGCTGTCATTTGTAGATCTATGATAGTCGTTGCAGGTATTCAGTCACCCGAAAATCTGACATCCAGTCTTACCAAGGAGTATCGTATTACCCAGTACTGACTGGGTTGTGGAGGTCAGATAGCCAGTCGCTCCATGTAAAATACTGGTATTCAGCTGCATCCGACCACAACACAGTTGGAAAAAGGCTAGGCAGATGATGATATGTTTTAGTTTAAACAATTTTGACGCAGGCTATCCTCTTCATCACTTCAATCGAAATACGACGTCTGCTGATAAATCAATCCCAAACCAAGCAAACCAACAAACCAAACATCGCCACATCGACCGGTTCTGTTCTTCTCGCATCCAACGAATTCTCATGGACAGTCATTTATAAATTCAACCAGATATGAAACCAATTCAAACAAATATAAATCAGTCGGAATATTTATTGAAAAAAGCGAATGTTTGATGTAAACCAGTAGATAATTACTTTTCTTTTCCTTCCCGTTTAGCGATGTCCCAAGTTTTTATCAAGCGAAAAGGTCGGCCTTTTGTTATAAAAACTTGGGGCGATCTATTACGGGTGGCAGAATGCTCCCTCTTTGAATAAACAACACTTCTCTTTGATTTATTACACCATTTTTTCTTAACGATAGGTAGCATGAGAATTTGGTAGTTTGTGTATGTTATTCCTTACTTACAACAATATAAGCTTACATGATGTTTTGCTCTTTACCTCTACGTAAGGAAGTTGAACTTTATTATAATTCGGGCAAAGGCATCCCTCCAATTCTTCGATGGATCATGCTACTTCTTCTTAGTCCTTATATAGTCTCGTCATCTCCTTCGTAGTCTACTGCGGCCCTGTAACGATGTTCCGGGTCACCAATCTTGTGCATTACGAGCCTACCGGAAGTTTGAACTTCAAAGACGCCTTGAAATTTTAAACGTTTTTGCCCATTTTCCGCGAATCTATCTCGCACTTGGCCGATTTCATTATTTATGTGAAATCATTATTTTTTATTAATCACACCGATAAGGTCCGTAAAACTAAAAACGTTTCCTCTTCCTGAAATATGAAAATTGATGTGAAAACTAACTAGCTTGCAACTTTTACAGAAGCAAAAAAAAATGTGAAAATTCGCTCCGTATTTCCCAGTAGAGACAATAGGTAGGGTAAGAGTTAAGACGCATCGTAAAATACCCGGCAAGGGGTTGCGGCGTGGTTCTAACTACTAAGTGGAACGAATGCATTTACGCTTCATTTGCTTCACATTTCTATTTCATTAAATTCTGTAAGTTCTGCTCAAGTTCCCTTTCTTAGGAACGTAATTAAAAGTTGATATTAGTTCAGTTCAGTGTAAGTTTGGAATGAATTATATTTTAAGTCGCATTCTGGGCATTAGTTTCTGCTTTCTTATCAAAAGAAACCTTACTAACTGGTATTGGATTCGTTAAAAAAGTGATATTGGTAGGTAGGAACTTATGTGTTCTGGAACCCACCAAAACAAATGAATTATTCATATTATAAATGCATAAACATCTTTGTTTGTTATTTTTTTTCACGCCTTGGCATAAAACGAGACCTTGACTTGATAACTTTTATCCCGATTTTATTTATATTGTATTGTATAGCGGGCTGGTGTGGTGCGGCAAGTTCACATCAAAGTGCGTATCTTGCGTACGGGACGGCAAATCATTCGATGCACCCCAGTTCCTTCAAATAGGCCAGAAATTCCTTGGCGTTACTGACGATCTTGCGAAGAGTACCTGGGTTACCGAAGTACTTTACCCTGTATAAGGCAACCACTGGGTAGTCCAGCTGTCTTGCACGTTGCTGTAGGATAATTTTCAACCAAACACCAGTAAATAAACAAATCTGACCCTAATGATGAAATTTCCCAGCAAAATTCAACGTGAAACAAAAAACACGTCTAAAAATTGACATATGCACTGGGTTCGAACATCTATACAAATACACACTTATCATGTTTCTCGACACATGCTCCCACTGCCATACAAACGCACATTCCAGCTTCCTTCATAACCCACTTTACAATATATTAGTGTTTCGCTACTACCCACTAGAACAGGACACGTGCTCCGATACAGTCGCTCAAGTGTTCAGATGCTCATACGGCTAAAACATTGAGGTGATAACATGTGCATCTAGCTCTCGACATTATCTTTACATTTGCATTATCCACTATCCACCGTAACTAAACATAGTTGCGCTAAAATTGAATATTTACTTGTAAATACAGGGTGGAATGGGACACCGACGCACAAACTTACCACGTTTATTTGGTAGAGGGGGGGGGGGACACTTGACTATAACGAAAATTGGTACTTTAATGCTTGATAAGTCACGAACAGTTTACTTAATCAAAAAACGGTCTTCCCAAACCCCTAATATTTTTGAAAGACGTATCCAACGATATCCCACACTATGGGAAGGGCGAAAAATAAAATTATCATCCCCACTTTACATGTAGGGGAGGTACCCTAAATAATTGTTTTTTTTCAAAATTTAATTTTAACACTTTTTTGGCATCATTAACGTGTAGCCTAATGCAAATTACAACTTTCTAGTACCAATAGTTTATGAGCTAAACCGCGGACAGACAGACAGACAAACAGACAGACGGACATAGCGAAACTATAAGGGTTCCTTGTTGACTACGTAACCCTAAAAATGGGGAAGAGCTCGCGGCTAAATAATAACAGCTACACGGGTCAATGTTTAAGGTTAAGCCGTGCTTGCCGAGGTTGCTCCGTGGATGGGTGACCATAATTACATAACGAGTTTCCTCCGTGCCTCGGAAAGCACGTTAAGCCGTTGGTCCCGGCTGTCATTTGTAGATCTTTGACAGTCGTTAAGAGTAGTCAGAAGCCAAAAGTCTGACATCAAGTCTTACCAAGGGGTATAGTATTACCCAGTTACTGGGTTGTGGAGGTCAGATAGGCAGTCGCTTCATGTAAAATACTGGTACTCAGCAGCATCCGGTTAGACTGGAAGCCGACCCCAAGATAGTTTGGGAAAAGGCTAGGTAGATGATGAGATTAAAAAAAAAATTGCGATGAAAAATTTCTATGCCCCTCGTAGAAATTTTTCATCGCTATTTTTTTTTGTCCAGAATGATGTACCTACTGAAAACTTGGTGGTAGGCTTTTGTGTGTCGGTGTTCCTTCCATCCTGTATAGTCTTTACCTTCCTTTTATAGTTATTTTGCATCACTGTCAAAACCACAATGATCTTTATTTTCTTCAAAATAAGGTCGCAATTGAATTGCTGCTGTCAGACGAAAAATAACAGTGAAGGACTAAAATAAGACCTTTTATGTTAAGAAGACAGTAGGAATAAACTTTTATCTACTTCGGTTTCGTTATATTCGAATTACGAAATTGACAGCGGTTTCATTATGATACCCATAACGACACAAGTTGCATTATGCGAATCGTCATAAATTATTCTAAAACACAAGCAAAGACATTCTGAACATACAGCCTCGTACCTACAATATTACTTCGAAATCGAGACAATGTAAATGATGTTTTTAAAAATGGAACAAGTTTAGAACAAAAGTATCGTATACTATTTGGCTGTTGCGGCTACAAGATCTTTGCCTTATACATATTCAAGACTAAATAAAAAAGAAGTGGACGCGGGAAAAAAAATCTGAGTGAAATTTTATTCCAAATTTTATTAAAAATGTCTTCAACATCAAGTGATATGGAAAATACTCCACCAGATATAACAAATAGAGCAGTTGGGGCTTCAAATAATTTACTACCAGAAATCAAGACATGTATATGAGAAATGTTATGAAGACAATAGTCAGTGTGTAGTTAAGTTTCTATTAAAAATACTTTTTTGTCTATATCTGTGTTTCATTCCTTCCTTCGTAGATAAAATCTTGTATGCAACTGTTACGTTATGGACGGTCCATAACGTAACAGTTGCATAAATAGCTATTATTATATTACAACTGCCAAACAACACAACCTGCTTCAAATAGTTTGATATTATAATAATCTAGAATACACTGACAAGGATAACGAATAAAATTCCTTTTATATTTTTTCCCAACTGTCTGCTGAATAAAGAAAACACACACGAGTTACCTACGCCAGCTTTCAGAAGAATATTAAAATTACAAATCTTATTATTCCTACAACGATTCAGACGACGGCACGGCACGGCGATTGACGGCACGGTTGGCGCATTAGTTGAGCGATCGACTGCTGCGCTGCGTGTCGCGGGTTCGATCCCCGCACGGAACAGATATTTATATGGCCTACAGATAGTTGTTCCGGGTCTGGCTGTTTGTGTATGTGAGTTTAAATGTTTGTAAACGCACCCACGATACAGGAGAAATTCCTAGTGTGGGGAAACGTTTAAAAAAAAAAAAAAAAAAAAAAAAACAGACCCACATCATAATCATCAAAACCAAAGACAAATAAACTGTAAAAATATTAATAAATATTTATCAAGAAAAACCAAGAAGTTTTTAATAACAACCAGTTCCTCGACATAGTATGTAAAACAAGATTCTTTGAAGTGTCTGTCGGACTGAACATCCCGTTTATATAACTGCGAGCAACGATCAGTAGAGATGATGACTTGTTACTCATGGAGTAGCGGCACTTGACTGATAGTATGTTTACTTATAAACCAGAAGCAATATGCTTATTTTTTCTTAGAGGTACAGCCAAGAAGGCGAGAACAAACAAAGATGAATGTGATGTCTGTTTGGCAAGAATTCTCCTGACAACTTGACACCCTATCACACATTTCCGTACCTGTTATCATTTCAGGCTATGATCTGATCTACAACGGTACCACTGCCAACAGTTATCCGTTGATATGAAGACTTGTTGTTTATGCTACCAGTAACAAAACGTAGTTTTCACAGCATAAAAAACAGTATACGATACGTTTTTGTAATAGAAACAAAATACGCAACGAGTGGAACTAATAGTATGTCAACAATATACAAAGGAAAGTTTTTATTTTCTCCTTCAATAAAATATTTTTTGTTACGATAACAATACAACGTACACAATAAAATTTAGCGGAACTCAGAAAATAAAATTCATCAAAATATAGCTCTTCATTTTTCGAACAAAATATGTTTCTGACTGGAATATCCGTTCAGTACTATTGTACGCACGGCGAACAAAAATAAACAAACTATGCAAAACTAGTTTATGCATTATCTCTCATTTTATTGGAAATCTATACGAAACGAAGCCATGTTATTCTGGAAATGTATGGTTTGATGTGTTGCCATGTGTACTTTATTTTCGTTACCCACATAAAACGTAGGTTGAACAAACGGGCCTTTGTGATTCTAGTTTGAGTGACAGGACTTTGCCAGCTATCCCATGCAGATCGGGCTTTAATATTTCATTCGACTTTTTGATATATGCTAGGTTTCAATCTAGACGTAATGAGTGCGACCTTTTATTGTCAGCGTCGAACAATATTTATAGCAACTGGGTTAACTGGTTATCTGATTCTTCTCTGTCGTATGGCTAGTGCCCAACCTGTCTCCTCATCCTGTCATAGCTTAAATGCAGTCCATGGCCCTCTGACTTGGCTTTACATGCCATGCCGTCGAGAAACACCAGCATGCCTGAGAGGTCAGGCATGCTGATTTGGTTTCCTAGCGATGTTTTCCTTTACCGAAGCAAGTGGTGATTATACAATACGCACATGAATCTGAAAAGTAGAGGAGCTCGTGGCTAAATAATAACAGCCGCACGGGTTGATCTATAAGGTTAAGCCGTGCTTGCCGAGGTTGGACTGTGCATGGGTGACCATAATTACATACCGAGTTTCCTCCGTGCCTCGGAAAGCACGTTAAGCCGTTGGTCCCGGCTATCATTTGTAGATCTTTGACAGTCGTTACAAGTAATCAGAAGCCAAAAGTCTGACAACCAGTCTTACCAAGGGGTATCGTATTACCCAGTTACTGGGTTGTGGAGGTCAGATAAGGCAGTCACTTCATGTAATATATTGGTACTCAGCTGCATCCGGTTAGACTGGAAGCCGACCCCAAGATAGTTTGGGAAAAGGATAGGCAGATGATGACATGAATCTGAAAAGTCAGAGGTGCATGACTTGGGTTCGAACTCAAGATCTTTGACTTGGAAGTCCGATGGTCAGACCACTAGGCTATCACTGCTTTACTGGATTTCTGATTAATCCTGACTTATCCTTTTACAATATAAATTCAAGCTGTTCTTCGCAACAACGAAACTAATTTTGATGGATTTATTTCAGGTGTTATATTATTCCGTCAATTATTTACTAAACATTGACATAGAATTATATAGAATAAAGAAATCCCCATCTTTGGACAAGCCATATGTGGCAGTTAACATTTAAAACTTGAGGGGTTAGCACATACTGACTCTATCTGTACTTGTAAATAGATGATTTCTCTTTATACAAAATATTCCCAACAAACTCTTAAAAGTTACGTTTTCAATCAAGTGTTCCTATTAATTGGTTTGTGCTTTTATTTTATTTTTTATAAACTAGACATGTAATTTTGATAATTATGAATAAATAAACTAATAATTTATACGATTGTACTAACATAAGCGAACATGTGATTTTGAAATAGTCAATTGTTTACCCGACATTTTTTTGTTCACACCACATGTTTCCGGCAACGTTGCTGCAATCCGAGGTCGGACATCCATTTGGCCGGTTTTCAAGATATCCAGCGGTCGATGACACATCTAGATATATGCGCTCTCGTCCTTTTCCAAGAGTAATAGAGGCTATTATACTGGCCAGTTGTTTTAAGGCATTAAAATGTTTGAGATCATTGACATGTGGTACTTCTGGTATCGAATGATACCAGATGGATGACATTTGATCCTATTTTGAACGATATGTATGAATGGGCTATAGTCATCTTCAGAATCGACATTCAAACAGTATTTTCGATCAGTTAGAGTCACTTACAATACAACAGAAATCAGTCAACACATTTAACGCTAAATCAATTAAATATATCGTTGTGTATCTAACATTCGTTCGAGAAGACAAGAGACACAGTGACACATCATCATCTGCTTAGCCTTTTCCAAACTATGATAGGGTTGACGTCCAGTCTAACCGGATACAGCTGAATACAAGTATTTTGCACGAAGTGACTGCCTATCTAACCTCCCAAACCCAGTTAGTACTGTGCTTTCCGAGGCAGACAGCAAACTCGGTATGTAATGGGTGGTCACCCATCCACGGACCAACCTTGGAAAACGCAGCTTAACTTGAAAATCGAGCCAAATGGCTGTTATTATTTAGCCATAAGCTCCTCAAAAGACAGACAGAGTGATGCGTTGAGAGTTAAATGACTTTTGTGATTGATGAGATAAAGCAGTATAAGTTTTTTTTTATCTACAAATTGTTTATCGTGTCCAAATATATTCCTGAAAGCCTTTCCCAGACGACAAACGACAGGACACACACAAAAAGTTTGTCACACAGAGTACGTTTATGTAAACCACAAAGGCTTTTTGCAGCCCTGGACGCTGGACATACCTACAAAAAATCGTCTGCATTGCCCCTGACAGTGTGTATCTTAAAAAAGGTGATTCTATAAAACTCGCACTTGACTGTTTTCCATCGTTAATGTTATACAGCGACCCCTTCCTGCCGTTTTATTACATTGGCAACCGACTCTTCCTATAAAATTACAATTCAAAGAAAAACTTTGAAGAATTTTCTCGTAGACAGACTTGACGCATAATAAGTATATCTAACTAACTACACTGAAAACCAACCAGCTCGAACTTAAATAAACAGATCGTATCAATTTTCTAGATGAGTCAAACAAGCTGATTTACATGATGAATAGAACTCATTTCAAAGAATCATAGAAATATTCCTTTATCTTCGGTCTTAACGTTTTTCAGAATCTTGAAACCATAAATGAAATTTGTTTTCTGGAGACTCTTTGAGCCGAATAATCTAGTCTTTGACGTAGTGTAGTAATAACGTACTTTCAAAGGAACCCTGTGACCAGAAAAGGTCTCTTTTATTAAAACTAATCTCTAATCTTACTTAATATAAAATTAATTTTACTCCATTGAAATATTTCTAAGCCATATTGAATTTCATTTTGTCCCAAAGAGAAAGTGAATCCACCATCGATCATAATTATTGGATACAGGTTGTGGCAGTTTGTGGAAGGATAATAATCCACAAAATCAATGTACTTCTGACTTAGATTGATTCCATCAATCAATCAAAATCAAGGATAGAAGTAGAACAAGTCAAGTTCTATAAAGCATTAGAAATTACATTAATCAAAACAATAGAAATGGAATACCGAATAACTTGTATATTTTAATGAGTACTGTTTAGTTATAAACTAAGTCTACCAATTCAGAATGAAACCTAGTTCTCGATTACAGAAATCAAAAGCCTGAACCGCGGTTCAATGCCCTCTAGCCATCGAAACGATGACGTCGAACAATTAAAGATACGGCCAGCTAAGTCTGGAGTAAGAATAACATCCGATAATGAGACAGAATCCAGACCACAATCCGCATGCCAACCTATTGTCTAACTTTATATCCAACTAGCTTTAGCTCGCAGATTTGCCTGCAAGGCAGTTGAAAAATCATCTTATTAAAAAATATCTTATTATTTTGGTAGAACATAATTTGTAGAACATCAAGCCACAACAATCTGTCAAATGTCTTTAATAGATTTTCAATCTTATCGTTAAAGAATACGTTTCAAGGTTGATTGGGAAAATTTGACAGTTTCGGAAAGATTGATCCACTGGCGTCTGTACTAATCCAGGTCAAAATTTACCCGTGCTCCAAATTTCATTCAAATACCTACTAATACACACATTTCGCCAGTTATGTGTAAGTCTCACGTCATAGGGGGCGAGCCTATTGCCATTGGGCACAAATCCAGACTCCGTGGCTGCAACTGAGAAATTCCTGATGGAAAACCCAATAACACTTTGCCCTATCCGGGAATCGAACCCAGGACCTTACGCTCAGCAGTCGCGATTGCGACCTTTGGACCAACGAGACATTTATTATACAAGGTGTTGTTTTGCATCCTCGTCAAATTCAAGGAGGTAACTATACTAACACCCCTGTTTTAAACGCGGCCCGTCTGGTTCTTGCCCTATAACCTCGCTTACACACATACAAACAATCTCAATCGTTTCTTATTCCCTAAACCACGTTATTCTGAAATATTGACAAACTAAAACAACCAAAAATAACAATTTTAATTGATTATTTATGTCTTTTGCAACCACCTCCTGAACTTTGACGAGGATGCAAAACAACATATTGTATTAAGTATAGATTAAACGAGCACAAGAACAGAGAGAAAGAAAACACGATCGGCATTATTACCCCACATAACTCTTCAAGAGCATTTGAAAAATTAGAAGTAATATTCATTAATTTGTCATTCAATAAATTCGAGTTAGTTGAGAGCATTTAAATGTGTTTTCGTTGAACCCTGTGAATAATAGAGTTTCTGTCTAATTGTCGATATCTATTGCGGCTTCCTCGATTGGAACAGATTTATCTCAATTTCCAACCTAACCGTGTTTTATTTAAAAGAGTGAAACTTAGTGATTCATCGCGGTAACTTTTAACTGGTTACGTACAGACAAGTTCGTATTTAGGTTTACGATGAGATTTAATGAGCAATTCAGTCTGTTTTCTTCTTCATTAAGTGGAATAATTATTATTTACAAAACAAATTCTGAAAGGTTTAGGGTTTTTAATGTAAGCTCGGTACTTCTTATTTGTTTAGGAAAACGACGGCTTGCTTTAGTGTTTTTAACTGTAATTTTGTTTGTTATTACAATTTATTTAAATTAAATTTAACTTAATTGCCCTTACCAAACATAGCTCGTATATCAAAGGTATTTTAATGGCATCTCAAATTACCACAGTGTAATATAGACGTATTGCCAGAGTTGACACATTAGCAAAACCTCTCTCTAATAAATTAGACAAATTGGTTTTACTTCGTAAGTCGTTAATAGTATTAATAAATGCTCTGTGGACCCTTTCACATATAATGATATAATTTATCACAGCTTTTGTACATATTTGAGCTTTAATCGTGCTTATTTGTAAATATTTGAAGCCAAATACTAACTTTAAGTACATTTTAATCTAAAGAAATTGAAATTATATTTTTCCCACTGCTATTATGTTAAATGAAAAATTTATTTTTGCATTCAAAATATTTATGTTATCTAGTTCACCTTGCCAAAGGGCACAGTAAGTAAAAGATTTCATAAAATATTTTTAATAATACAACTATCAGATACATCTTCTCTATAATCTTTTGAAAACACCTCAGAAGCGTGAAATAGACAATTGAGCACCAGTCTTGACCTTTTCATTGTGTTAAGAAAATGTTTATCTCAACGGAACGTTAGTATGATTCATGGCAACCCCGTCCTACGCGAGCTTTCGTCGAAACAAAATATGCACTCGATAAATCAAGTATCATAACAATCGAAACAGGCCGAAGTAAATTATGATGGTTAACGAAAAATCTCCGTAACCTTGGAGCAACATATGCCGAGCGAACGAGCGTACCGATGTTTACATTTAGGGACTAACCAGAAATGTACTACGTAATGATTTAAACTTATACACTTTAGAATTATGGAGAAGTAGTGTAGTTCATTATGTAGGTGCTTGGCAATTATGGAATGGCACACTGACTGATGCGGGTCTATTAATTCTTGTAAATGGTTTGGACTGTTTAGAATGCGTTGTGGTGCGAAAGACTATAACATAACATCACGCCTGTAATCTCCGAGGGGTTAGGCAGAGATGTAGGTACCCATTAGTACACCAATATTTCGCCAGCTATTTTTGAGTCCCATATAATAAAACCGGACTCCATGGCTCGTACTGATAAATCCTGATGGAACCACCCAATTTTGCCTGACCAAGGAATCGATTTCTGACCTAGAAATCGCACCCAGGGCCTCATGTTGAGAAGACACGCTTGCGACCAATAAACCAACGAGGAAGTTAACAGTAACATGAGAAACTAGTCTTGAATAAGGGCTTTGGATAAATCTCGCCATTTGTATCGAGTAAGTACCGGTAATTTTACGTGAACATATTTTCTTAACCCTAGAAAGATAACCTACGCCCCAAAGGCGCTCGCGAAAACAATATATCGCCATCGTTTTTTATTCCGTGCATGTATCAACTTATGCTTTTCAACCAACTCAGACGTCGGTCTACTCTACCGTGGGACGGCTGTTTCTATGCAGTAAATACAATACTTTAGTAGCCATGAAGAGTTGAAGCGCTCGAGAGGCGAGCACAAGAATGACGTTTGTCATGACTGTCTATAAACTTATTTAGTATGATGACGATTATTATTTTCAGACTGATTGTAATAAAAATGACTAGATAGTAAGAAAAAACTGTTGATTTTTATAATAATTTCGGAGAATTAGTCTTATAACCAGTAAAACTGTTGATTTTTGTAATTTTTTTTAGAGGTCTACTCATTTAGTAATAAATAACTTATAATAGCACTGACTGTAATATAATTTACCCTTTTTTTATTTTAACCTTTAAAACGATGAAGTTATTAGCTAACTTATTTTCTGAAATAGACGCATTTGAAAATCTTGCGCTTTTGAAGCGCATGGTTATCTTTTATGTAACTCGCAGTATGGTTATCTATCTAGGTTTAACACCAGCTAGAGCAACTCAATAACACATGCAAAATTACGCTTAGCTCTTCCGAAAAAAGCTTTAGCTACACGCCACAACTAAGACTAACCTTTGCTCAGTCCACATAGCACTTAATCAAAATCGATTACACAAACAGCACAGTTGGACAGAATCCCATCGGGTGCGTAGTGTACAATCACAAACAAAATGTCGTTGGTAAAGGCATGCGACCACTAGTTCTCTATTAGTTCGCTATAGTCCGTCGGCACGCTGCCAAATGCTCAGGTTTGCAAACTTAATTACCGTGCGTTTTGCTTTACTGGGTTCACTCAAAGACCTTTTGTTTGTGTATGTACCTGTATTGATGTTTTTAATTTTCGTATTTTAATTATTGTCCAAAAAAATAAATTGTTAAATTCATTTCAGACATAAGTAAATTATGTTCACGAGTTCGTACATTAACAATGACTGACTAAGAAAAAATTTGATAGCAACAAGATTTATCTTCGCAGACTAATGTTTTATCAGAAGTCATCCATCAATTTAAATGCATTATTGAAAACACACAGATGCCAACAGCTTAGAATAGCATCCACGCTAGCAATGTTTATGTACAGAAAACATTCTGTCATTCAACATTTCCGAATTTCTTTTGAGATAACAATAGCTTTACTATAATGTATTAACAGATTTAGGGGAACTTTCTGTCAAAATATGCCGTTAAAAATGTGTGTTGCTAAAAATATTACTTGCATTCATAATGAAAGGATACACGTTGCTAGTTTTTATTAATTCTTGCATTATAAATGCAAGAAATATTTCTAGCAAAACGTGTCTTTAATAAAAAGTCGAAATAATATCCACGTGTTTTAGGAACAGACAATGAATCAATGGAGGCATCCTTCGACTAAAAGAATGAACCCGAATCTTTCAAACAATATTCCACACTTTAATAGCAACTAAAATCATAAAAGTCAACGTGATATAAAGCAAATATATGAACAAGAACTTTTTCGCAGTGACTCACGTTTCATGGTGTTGTGTAATCTTCATAGAAAAACTATGAAGATATAGGTGAGATTCACCTATTAACTATGCATCACGTGGCAAGTCAAACAATCTTACTGACATCACCATCGGCAATTCGGCATTGATTCGCTTGTCGTCGCAATGTAAACATACACACACATACACACAGTAGGTTATAGATTGCAAACGTGTATCCACACGTTTGCAATACACATACATATCCATGTATGTTCATTATTTTATTCCACAGACTTCCTTGAATATCTACATTACAATCTATCGTCATCATTTTAATTTTCATAATATTATGTCTCGGTATGTCATACTTATCCACTTACAGTGTTAGCTCGCGTAGATTTTAACAACAACATCCAACAACATCTTGATCCAATCACGGAGTATTATTAGCTGATTCGCATCTTTCAGTAGCATTTCGTTTCCCCTTAGTTCTATTTCTGAGTTCCCTTGAGCGAACCACTTCACTTGAGACTACTTGTTGAATTTACTTTAATTATACACATTGGAATGCACTGAGCGATTACGTGGTCTGAATTTTCATTCTGTTAAAGCTGGAGCGCTCATTCAATATCATGATTCTATAACGTCACAGTCGTAAAATGTAATGTATAGTAAGCGCCAAATAGCCCTATAATGGATATGTTTCGAGAAAATCCAAGATAGTGATTCTATAATGTTGAATACCGCCCACAAAAGGCGTGCTCGGCCGCAGGCGCTGCCCGTTCGATCGGTCCTCTCACGGCGCGGCGTAAACACACGCTAACAATGCCCAGATGATGGACATCCAAAATAGAATGTAAAGTAAACAATTGGCAACAAAGCGCGTTACGAAGTCGTCGGTGCGGTGAGATTAACCAACGCTGAACAAGCTTTTGATATCCTGTAACGTCATCCCGTCATACGGGCGGCACGTGAGTATTGAATGGTTCACGCTGATAACGCTGTCGTCGACTCGTCGTGTCTAGCTGAGTTACTCTCTCTCAGAATAGCGTGTTCATGTGCAATCTACCGTGCAGCATTACATCTCATAATGCATGGGAGATTTGTAATATTTCGCAATGCACAAAAATTATAATGAAGAAGCATTTTTTCGGTGCAACTTTGTGAGCGAATATCGTTTAACGTACGGAGCACTTAAAGTGTATTTTAGTTGTGTTTATGATTATATTAGGTGTTGCAAAGTGGTTCACTATCTTTACGCAATACTTTACGTGGAAATTAACTCGCAGTACACGCAACTTCTGTTCTGTAAAATTTCGCTTCACGCGCATCGTGATGCAAGCCTAGAACATATTTAAATGTTTACGTATCGTCCCTGATGTAAACTAAAAGAGAGACTAGAAATAAAGCAACCAATAATAAGTCATAAGAGCTGAGAGGAGTAGGAGCAGTAGTATGTGCTTGTTAGAACATTACATTACCTGGACAGTGGGCACATATGCAATATTGAAGGTACATTAGCTGTTGAAGGTAATATGGGCTCACCACGTCACCGACTGTGACATGTTTGATGATGTTAGGAAACATCCTAATAACAAATTACTTATTTAAAACCTTCCGCCTCAATTCTAATCCATACCTAATTCCCTATTCCAACTTAACCATACTGAAACTTGATTCGGCAGTGACTGCACGAAATCCGTGTGGCTTTGATTGAGCTGTCACTCATTACGAGTGGGAGGCGGGGGCGAACCGTTGACGGTACTGACGGTAACAACAGCAACCGATAACGAGCCGTAAAAATAGTCTTTTCACTGATTTCCAACCTCAGACATAAACCTTATGACAACGAGAATAAGAAGCAAAATAACAATGAAAAGTCAGAATATGCTGAGTCGAGATCGATCATTCAGAGACAATCGTATCTGTTTTAGAGTTTTTTTGTTGTTTTTTGTTGCCATGCCTTTTAGTATCATTTGTGCCTTCATGCTAGTATTAAAAAATCACACACAAAATTTGCGGAATTTATTTTCACATTGACAGTCTATTTAAAATTCATTTTAGTCTTTGTGCCTAATTGTTAATCTTTTGGCAGAAGCTTCTACGTTTATTATAGTAACTATTTGCAAAATGAGAATGTAATTTGCATTCCCGCAAGTATAATGTCAATAAAAATACTTACATAAACGTGTGCCTAGGTGACTTGGTGTGCCCAAATTACGTTCACCTACGTATAAAGGTGAATTTCAACAACCAAACTAAACACCAGAACCGGTTCTTACGTAGAGGGAGCCCCTTTTTATGTCCGTAATGACCGTCTACACGTAGACCTTAGAATGCCCACCGTCCTTCAGTTTATGAAACGTCTTTCGAAGCGTTTCTTCGATAACGCCATTAAACACCGTAATCCCCTGATCGCAGCGGCCGCCCGTTACGAACCCTCGAGCATTAGTACAGTACGCCGTCCTAGGCATACCCTCGTCACTCCAGATGATGCTATCACCCTCCTCCAGGAGAGTAGCAAAGAGACTAGCACTCTTAAAAAGTTCCGACTCAAACCGCCGTCTTTCCGACCTCTCCGTCGAGGTCCGTCGCGACGTCCCGCTCCATGCCGTCCCCGACCCTCGCTCGAGCCAGCCCGTGATGCTGTGCCAGTAGTTTTAAATCAGCCCCTAAATAATGATACCATTCAGATCCAGCCTGTCCCCATGCAGTCCTCCCCCAGCGACGCCCTAAGCCGAGGTTCGTACCCCACAGGGGGTGCCCTTAGCGTGCAGTCGCTTAGTTTGTAAGTTTTTATGCCCTGGCTGGAGGCCTTGCTCTTAAGGCACCCACAGGATAGTCCGGTTAAGCAGACGACAACCTCATAGGTTGAACTGCGAGATGCCATTCACAAAAAAAAAAAAAAAACAAACTAAACACGTTCAACAGCACATCTAAACTGCGTTTAAGAGCAATATTCCAGAACAATAGTGACACCGAGATCTTTTGAACACAGCGCACAGTTGAAAGTTTTACATGTTGGTGCTAATAACGTCATCGAAAACATTATTTTCGGAAGAATGTCCCAAATCAATCTTAACAAAATTTCGAGCCACATTTAATATCACCATCGACAGCGCTGAATTCCGTAAACACAGTCTAAAATAGACGCAATTAAACTGACGGAGCGACATCCAGCTAATCCAGCGCTAACGACCAGGCTTATGTTATGTATATGTACATGTATTTGCATACCGCACGGCTAATTGCACTTAATACAATTACGGATTTATAAAGCGCTTTTTGCTGTGCGATATTGTAATGAATTTATATCAACACAGTGCTGTTGATATAATTCACACGTAGTATATTTTTTCATGATGGACAGTCATGAAAAAATATGCTAATTAAGTAATCGGTTATCTTGTATTATTTTTTTCTGTACTTATATTATTTAGCTTAGGTTCTAGATAATCGTTTACAAAGTGTTTGTTTTGCTACAACGACTTTTGACAGGATTGACATATAATAAACTTCTCAGTACAATTCAACCAACTTATCTGTGCTTTCGTGTCTGCCTGTATTTCTGCGTAAGTAAACCTAAGCAGAAACACAGACACGAAATGCCATTTAAATTTATAATATGTACAAACAATTTCCATTTGAATCTTATGTCGTTGGTACAGGTATATATAATTTGAATACTTCACTAAACGCTAGTTAACATAGCTGAACAAGCCTACGTTAGCAGCAGACATATTATAATTACAGTGTCAAACATATCCTTACCTTAAAATGGAAATTACGAAAATACAAGCTTGAACAACGCATCAGCAGGTAGTATTCGACTCGAGGGCTATGGTAATTATGAAACTACTTCGATACATTTTCGTGCATATCAAACTCAGAATATGAAACGTTTTCAGATGATTGGATCCGTGGTACTTATGAATTCTTTTGCATTAATTGTCGTTGTCCCTGTTTCATTATTTTATACTTTTCAGTTTCTTGCCCTTGCTTAAGATGTTGTTGAGATTGAACAAGAATTTTGTTGGTATTTAACCTTACAGTTTGGAGCGGACCCCACCCGTTGTCGAAGTCACCACGAGTCTCTTCTGATGGCTTTTTCAAACAAAAATCAAAATACACATACGCCTACATGGGCACTTATAAAACATCGACAAAAAGGTGCTCGGTTCGGGTTGGTCGTTTCCTATGGTGAAGAACTGGCAAGAAACTCCATGGTAACTCTTTTAAAATCATTTGGTTTTACAATATTTTTATGTAAAAGCGTTAGCACTTAAGTATGGGAGGACATCGTAGACCCGACATTAAGTCGTTACTTACTACTTACAAAACGTAGACGTGGTCAATCGGAGCCCCATTTAAGAACTCAAATAATCAAAATATTTTAATTATTATGCTACCCGTCAAATCTTACGAGTTTGTGTTGATCAAGAGTTGGATTATTATGAATGGTTTTATGACAACGTCACTAAATCGTTGATTTTTATCGCCTAAGTTAGTGTAAAAACCCGGTGTCAAATAAAATTTTCAGCATCTTTTGTTTTTCTTCACAAAGAGATCTACAATCAGCTCATTCAAGATTGCTTGGAAAGATACCTTCATTGTCTCTTGTTATCGAGTTTTAAAGTAACGTGTTTTTAAGAAAAGGATCATCTTTACCTAGAATTACGGCTTTTTCAACTGAGGTCAATGTATTAAAGTTTGAACTTCTGAAATCGAAAACAGATAAAGATAAAATGCCTTTCAACAAAATGTAGCATTTAGATAATCGAAGGTATTCAATAGCGGCGGTTTGCCTGTAATTTATAGCAGGTTAGATTCCAATCAGTAGATTGGTGTTTTTTGTTATGAGTTACTTTTGGGTTTTATCAAAAGTTTGGTAGAACAAAATGTTTATTGGGATAATAGATATTGCGTTTGGCAAGATTACATCAATATTTGACGTGTCCAATATAATATTGTTAATACGTACCAATATTACTCCAAGCCGAAGTGAACGTAGATAACAATAATAATAAAATAGAACAGGGCAAGATTCATAAAGCAGTACTCCTGGACAAGGCACGCATAGTGAGGAGCTTCTCTCTAAAGCCCACCGGTAGCCTGGATCTTGTTCGTGATGCCGATGGGCCACCTTTTTGTGTGTTAAAATGTTTTGAAAATATTTTAAACTTCAAACATAAACATATAACGGGAATAAATAATTATAAAAACTTTATTGCAGGCTACAGTTCATAGTTTTGTTAGTAAACAAGGTGCTTAAGTAACTAGGTTAGTTTTATTAGTATTTACATCTGAACTAAAACATTTAGACCTAAGGATGTCCCCAGCCGGTCTCTGGAAGGGGCAGTCCGGTCTGGCAGCAATCATCTTCAAAATGCTGTTCGCATTCCCATGCAGGCGCCGTAGTAATAAAAAATTATTGATACTTAAAATATGCATAAATATAGACAAAAACTTCGAACAAAAGCCCATTATGGCTTAACTACTCATAAAAGCTTAGTGCTGTTAAACTAATTTTAGCACCTCTAGTAATCCAACAGCAAAATATAAGTAGGTTACGAGTCTCTTATCTTCATGTATTACATTTACCTACTTATAACGAATCGGTATTAAATATAGCAAATGGTGTGTACATATAAAGCCTATACAGGAAAGCTTTTATTTATACTGAAAACTGCCTCAATGTTTCAATCTAGATAAAAATATTAATACTCTAGATTTGCGCCCGGTAGATGGCAATATGCTCGGCCCCTATGGCAACATCATCATCATCATCAGCCTATAATGTTCCCACTGCTAGGACACAGGCCTCCTCTCTATGAGAGGGATTGGGCTTGAATCCACGCGGGTCCAGTGCTGGTTGGTAGATGTCACATGTCTTTGAAATTTTAGTTCTAGGACATGCCGGTTTCCTCACGATGTTTTCCTTCACCGTTTTTGAGGGCAGCGGTGATGAAATAAATTACATAAAGTAATGCGCCTGCCTGGGTTCGAACCCACGGCTTACTGCTCGTAAGTCGGGGCTGCCACCACTGGGCCACTGCTGCTCATCATCATACTTCTGCATAAATTCCAATTTATTTGGAGTATGCGCAGCATGTTTTCTTCTTGCATACTTCTCTATTACTCTTCACCGGCTATAAAAAAGTATTACGGACGGAACGTGGATGTACCTACTATATACAAAATAAATAATGTACACTATGTTCACTAAAATATATATTTCTTTTACTAATAGAATAATGATTCATGTAGAACTTCAACAACAATTATAATTCCTTTACCTTCAATATGATTGGTTCGTTTCATAATATTGACAAATTGCCCAATAAATGACGGGGCGCCAACCCTTCGTCTATCAATTACAACGACCCTTTTGCGCCGAGTATTTTTTGCTTGAAAAGAAAGATTGGAGAAATATAACTAACGCCGATTTAGATTTACTGGAAGAGCCGTTTTGGATGAAATACTAGCTTATGCCCGCGGCGTCGCCCGCATGGAGTTCGATAATTGTCTCACGGGAACATCCTATCGGGATTAAAAGTATTGTTTAAGAATAAATCTAAACATAAGCTATTTTATTTGCATTGGCAACACTTATAATTTTAGTATTAGTTTTTATATACTGGTAACATAAAAAAGTAGTAGAATCTTCTCTCTGCGACGTGTACTTATTGCTCATATGTTAAATTTGTAAAACCTATATAGAAATACAATTCACTGCTCAAAATCAACAGCATTTTATTGTACATGCTGTGTGTGGTCCTTCGAAACCTGTGAAAGTGGTGCGGTGTGTAAATCGCGATTAAAAGTGTTGCGTCTGTTGAGTGTTCGAGATTCGACGCCGGCGCAGCGGCGCCATTGCTAGTCGTCGTTGGGCAAAGTTCTGCGAGAACCTATAGTTTCTCTGCGGAAAACAAGAAGAATCGCGAGGATTTCTGCATATTTCACAGAAATAAATTCATCGTGTTCGGAACTGCAAAAACTTTGCAACTCATTGATACCGAGAGCTGGTGCGTGGTCGCCGAGCAAGTTTGCGGGGAACCTATAATTTCTCTGCAAATTAGAAGAAGATTCGCGAAGATTTTCGCCTAACCCACAGGAATACATAAAATTCCAATATTTCTGATGTAATAAGCTGCAAATCTATAATTTTGCAACATTTCACGTCTACCTTCAAATAAAATTATCATTCTTGTCGTGGCGGGAAACGGGTCGTCGAGTTCTACGTCACATCTCCATAATCTATGGTCAACATCGTCGTGCAATAGTTGGCAGCACTGCGGAGCTGTCCTGTCATCGAGATTACCTTGTAAACATCAACATAACCTGCTTTCAAAGAAGTTCGTCCGGCATTTACGGTTTAAAAAGTGTGAGTGCGTCGTGCGGTTACGTAAAGTGTTCTTGTGAGTATTAAAGTGCGTTTGTGCGTAATCTAACGTATATACCATGTCGATGGCGGACGAAGTGCTTAAAAAGTTGCGTCTCGCCCGAGCGCAACAAAAAGGTACTGTTACACGCATCGAGAACTTTATTAGTGATCCAATCAATCTTGCGTCCGCGTCTATCGAAATGATACAAGCTCGTATTGAAAAGCTGAACACAACTTTCAAAGACTATGAGAGAACACAATTAGATATTTTATCTTGTGATGAAAAAGACAAGGAAAATGTAGCTATTTTAGAGGATAAATACTTTGACATTATCTCGAAGTTAAATTCAGCTTTAAAAAACTTAAATACATCTGAGGTAAAACAATGCTCGAATGTTTCAACATCTAAACTACCTAACATTGATATTCCGACATTTGATGGGAAGGATTTTACAAAATATACTCCCTTTATTGATTTATTTATGGCTGTTATTGATGGAAACAGGGCGCTCTCAGATGTGCAAAAGTTATTTTATTTACGCAAGTTTTTATCTGATGAAGCATTGGCTGTTATTGTTAACCTACCACTTGTAAATGAATCTTATAAAGAAGCTATTGAGCTTTTGAAAAAGCGCTTTAATAATAAGTCAAGATTAATATTTAATCATATAAATATATTATTGCAATTGCCTGTGATGCAGAAAGGTACAGCGACCTCTATAAGGTCTTTTATATCGCAAGTGCAACAACAATTGTATGCACTTAAAAACTTGCAGCAGCCTGTGAATGAATGGAATATGCTTTTAATCTCAATATTATCTAAAAAATTAGATTTGTATACCAATCGTGCCTATCAGCTAGATAGGGATATAGATACTCTGCCAACGATGGAAGAGTTCATTAAGTTCTTAGAGAAGCGCGCTATAGCCTTCGAAGATAGCTGTAATTCTGACTATAAGAAGAATTCAGTGCAAAAAGTGAGCAATGTTGTCACTAAAAATTCTAGTTCTTGTTCTTTTTGTGAAGGGATGTCTCATTTGTTGTATGCATGCCCTAAATTTAAACTGGCTTCTATAGAAGACCGTATAAAGTTTGTAGATAACAAAAGGTTGTGTACTATGTGTTTAAAAGCTCACACTGGTAAGTGTAAGTTCTCATTTTCTTGCAAAATTTGCAAGCAAGGGCACAATACGCTCCTGCATAAAGAGAGCGACCTTGGCCCGCAAGCTTCTATATCAATGCATTCTATTCATTCAACTACAAATGTTTTATTACCCACCATAAAGGTAAGGTTGATAGATTATAAAGGTTCCGAAATTTATGTTAGAGCATTACTTGATTCAGGAAGTCAAGTCTCACTCATTACTTCAAATCTGGTGGAAAAATTACAATTAACACTTAAGAGCCAAAATGCTAATATTATTGGCTTGGGAAATAATTATAATCAAATCAATAAATATGTTGATATTACCATTAATTCTCCAGTGAAAAATGTACAATTAAACATAAAATGCCATGTTGTAAACTACATTACAGCAGATTTGCCTCAATATCATTTTGATATCTCAGAGTTAAATATTCCCAAGCACATCCAGTTATCAGATGATAAATTTAATGTACCAACAGAAATATCCATGCTCTTAGGGGCAGATATTTATTTTAATATCTTAATGAATGGTCAAGTTAAACTTCATAATAGTTTATTATTGCAGAATACTTTGTTTGGTTATACTATTGGTGGAAAGCAATTTGTTGATAAACATAGAAATAATTTAGTTACAAACTTGGCCATATGTGATAGTAACAAATTAGAACTTGTAATGGAACAGTTTTGGCTCACTGAGAAGATTCCCCAGTCTGCAACAAAAGGCTCAAATGAATTTAAAAAATCAGAAAAATGTTTCCAACAATCTGTTAAACTTGAAAATGAAAAATTTTGTGTTGATATGCCCTTAGCTTCCAAAATGGAAGAACTACAGCTTGGGGATTCATTCTCAGTGGCTCTTCAAAGATTCCTATCACTGGAAAAGCGATTTAAACACAACCCTGTATATTTAGAAAAATATAAGCACTTTATTGAGGAGTACATAGCATTGGGGCATGCTAAAACAGTGGATGTAGGCAACTATGATGTCCAAAATGGCACTGTTTATTTTTTAGCTCACCATGCTGTTCTAAATGAAGCGAGTCAGACCACCAAGCTGCGCGTGGTATTTGATGGTAGCATGAAGTCTAAAGCTGGTGTATCACTAAATGATGTTATGTTGAATGGTCCAGTTGTTCAGAGTGAACTCTTTGATATTCTCCTCCTTTGGCGAACATACTTATACACACTCACCTGCGACATTCAAAAGATGTTTCGAGGAATTCTTGTTAATCCAACTCAAACATGCCTTCAAAATATTTTATGGCGTGACGATCCATGCAAACCCATCAGCTGTTTGCAGCTCCAGACTGTCACTTACGGTTTAAAGTCTTCTACCTTCTTGGCTACTCGTTGCCTGATAGAGCTGGCTCGTAGATACCAAACTGAATACCCACTCGCTGCTCAAGCCATGTTGTTGAACACTTATTGTGATGATGTCATTTGTGGTGCTAATAGTACTCAAGGTCTTCAGCAACTAAAATATGAACTTATTGCTCTGTTGAAAAAGGGCAGCTTCACGCTTCATAAGTGGTGTTCAAACTACCCCGAGGCTATAAATGATCTCCCCACTGAGCACAAATGTTTTGAAAAATTAGACATTAATAAAAACAACATTGTCAAGACTTTGGGATTAAAATGCGACATTTTAAATGATACGTTTACTTTTAACTGTCCAATGATTGACAATGATGATACCAAGACCAAACGGTCTATTCTGAGTTTCATTGGCAAAATGTTTGATCCGCTAGGCCTCATAGGTCCAATTATAGTTGTAGCAAAAATTTTTATGCAAAATTTATGGTCTATGAATTTAGATTGGGACAAAATATTGCCCCAAGAGCAACTAAATATTTGGGATAAATTTATAAAAAACTTATGTTTAATGAATACAATTACTGTGCCAAGATATGTAAGTTCCTGTGATGTGGATATCATAGAGTTGGTGGGATATGCTGATGCATCTATGAAAGCATTTGGAAGCTGTCTTTACCTGAGGACTGTTAAATCTGATGGTTCAGTTTTTGTTAATTTATTGTGCTCTAAGTCCCGTGTTGCCCCATTAAAGAAAAATCTTACAATTCCCAGACTGGAATTAAATAGTGCTTTGCTTCTCTCGCAACTTGTGAATAGGGTGTACAATATTTTAAAATGTAGATTCCCTAAAATCATGGTTCACTTATACAGTGATTCTCAGATAACACTAGCATGGATTAAATCAAAAAATATAAAGACAAACCCTTATGTGGCCAATAGAGTAAGTGAAATAAAAACATTAACTTCAAATTTTCAGTGGTCTTATGTCAGCACGGCTAATAATCCTGCTGACCTACTGTCAAGAGGCACTGACCCACATAAATTGAAATCAAATGTGCTTTGGTGGCATGGTCCTAAGGAATTGTTAAGTAAGGACTTTGAACACTCTGTAAGTAAGGGTGAGTTCCCTATTCCTTATGAAACTGACATAGTAAATAATATCATTGCAGTCAATGAACCTTCTTCTAATAAAGATGAGCCAGTTTTGAGTAATTTAATTGGAAAAATATCAGATTTAAATCGACTTCAGCGAATTGTTGCCTATATATTGCGCTTCAGAAAAAATTGTTCCAAAAACATTAATAAAATTTATGGTCCCTTGACACTAGAGGAGCTTCGTTCTGCTTTGTTAGTGATTATTCGTAGTGTTCAAAGAAAACACTTCCCAAAAGAAATAGAGTGTCTTAAAAATAACTTACCTGTCAAATCAGGATTATCAAGTTTACATCCTTTTTTGGATCAGGCTGGTGTGCTTAGAGTTGGTGGCCGTCTTCAGTGTGCAATAGACTTGGCATATGACAAAAAGCACCCTGCTATAATTCCTAAATCTTGTAATTTCACAGATATCTTAATTCGTAATGAACATCTGCGTTTGTTACATGCAGGAGCTAAATTAGTGTTGAGCTCACTTTCACAACAATATTGGCTTGTTAGTGGTGTATGTGAAGTCAAGAAGGTAGTAAACAAGTGTGTCAAGTGTTTCCGTTTAAAGGCTGCAGCTGCAAAGCAGCTTATGGGTTCCCTCCCACAAGAACGGATTACGGCTGTTAGACCATTCCATATAGTTGGGGTAGATTTCTGCGGACCTTTTAATGTTAAATCTTCTAGAATCAGGAACCCATTAATCACGAAAGGCTATGTGGCACTTTTTGTGTGTTTTGCTACAAAGGCAATCCACATGGAGCTGGTCAGTGATCTCACCACTGAAGCTTTTTTGGCATGCCTCAAACGTTTCATTGCTCGAAGAGGAATGCCACAGAAAATTTTCTGTGACAATGCAAAAACATTTAAGGGTACTGCTAATGAGTTAAGCAAATTATATAAATTGTTTATATCAAAAACTCATATAGATTCTGTGAATAACTATTGTACTCCTAATTGTATTAAGTTTAAGTTTATCCCTAGTTACTCTCCGGAGTTTGGCGGTTTATGGGAGGCGGGGGTAAAAAGTTTCAAACACCATTTTAAGAGAATTGTTGGAACTATTGTCTTAACTTTTGAATGTTTGTATACTGCTATCACGGAAATTGAAGCTGTATTAAATTCAAGACCTCTGCTTCCCATGAGTTCAGATATTTCCAATTTTGGATATTTAACGCCTGGCCACTTCCTCATAGGAACCTCTATGACGAGTTATCCTGAAACTGACTTGTCCAATCATTCTATTAATAATCTAAAATTTTGGAATGTTTTAAGTAAAATCAAACAAGACTTTTGGAAAGTCTGGTCCGGAGATTATCTTACACTGCTTCAAAGCAGGCCAAAATGGCACCATGTCAGTCCTAATTTAAAAGATGGGGACCTAGTTATTCTTCGTAGTGATAATACTGCTCCAATGACATGGCCCATGGCAAGAATTGTGAAGACAATCCCTGGACCAGATGGTATAGTCAGAGTGGCAGAAGTTAAATTGCCAAATAATAAAACATATGTTAGATCTCTAAGAAAATTATGTCCATTACCAATAAATTAAATTGAACTAAATTCAAATGTGACTTTCTAGAATTTGTTACAGCATTTTGTCATTTGCATGGGGCCCGGCCCAACTATGTTTAAGAATAAATCTAAACATAAGCTATTTTATTTGCATTGGCAACACTTATAATTTTAGTATTAGTTTTTATATACTGGTAACATAAAAAAGTAGTAGAATCTTCTCTCTGCGACGTGTACTTATTGCTCATATGTTAAATTTGTAAAACCTATATAGAAATACAATTCACTGCTCAAAATCAACAGCATTTTATTGTACAGTATCCTATGTGTTTATCCAGGTTATAAACTACCCGTGTGCCAAATTTCATCCAATTCCATTCAGTAGTTTTTGCGTGAAAGAGTAGCAAACATCCATCCATCCATCCATCCTCAAAAACTTTCGCATTTATAATATTAGTAAGATTAGTAGGATTATGTTCTGCTCACAATTAAATCAAGGATCGCAGCTAGACAAAGGCTTTTTTCAAATTGTGCCACAACACTATCTTCTCTACCTTCGGCATCCAGTCTGACCATCATTATCTTCGTCACCATCATCTGCGTCGCCTTTGCCACACTATTTTGGGGTCAGCTTCCAGTGTAAACGGATGCAGCTGAATACCACCATTTTAGATGGAGCGATCAAACTTCTTTTTTGAGGTCGCCGGCACGTCACCGGTCCGGTTCTTCTACCACAGCACTCTATAAACACATATTCTAGAATATTTTTAAATTTGTTTTGTTATATCTGCCAAACTCACTGCATGAATAAACTTAACTCATCCATTTAAGTCCCAGAATGTCGTCCATTCCCGAAACACATGAGCGGAATTTTAAACAACGATAAATATCAGGAAATTCACTTCACTTTTAACCGATGATGACACAGCCTTTTTGTCATTACAAAGTGTGGCTATTCCATAGCGTCCCTTTTGTGAATAGATTACCCAGATGCTTTTTGTTCGCAAGCGCTGCTGATGAGCATGATGTCCTGCTTACCATTTCCGAAACGGACAAAATATTATTGGGATTTTTTCCACCAGGAGTTTGGAGACTGGATTTGCGCCTAGTTGATGGCACACCTCTTTGGTGTTTGAGTACACCTCTGCCTGAACTTTCTGGGTGATGTTATGCTTAACATAACTGGTGGAATGTAGAGGGTCTACTAAAGGTATAGCTCGGATTAAAAGCGTGTTATGTTATGCAAGAATATTCAGGAAAGAAATCCCATAAATTATAATTACTCACTGATTTACTACTTAGCGGAAAGTACGAAGCAGATTGGGTTTACAAGGAACCGTCTTCAAACAGTTATTGTTGACGTATTTGCTTTGAAAATAAACCTCTCAACAACTTTGTTACGTATAACGTTATTAGCACGCGGCGAAATTACTGTTTATTTTATATGTTTCAACGGAAATTAATATACTGATCCACGCGTCGAATTCTAATGCGGAGATTTAGTCGTCGTTTCTCTATGTTGCTAGCATCGTGCTCAGGCGAAAATAGTTTTATTAAAATGTGCAAGTGAACTTAGCATAGTTTACGGTTTATTCTGGCCAAACGTGCATCATTCACGTGCACGTTAAGCTTTGAAATATTACAGTATCAGAATCAAGATTAATTAGGGTCCCGTCACACGTTACACATAATATTACGTCAAATATATTTTCTTGTGTTACATAGAAGAAAATTACCTGTCTCGTTTTGTATAGCAGGTAATTTTTGTCACACGCCTTTGGGTCGTCTCTGGGGTCTTTTATCTCTACCTGAATACATTGACCATATTGTGAAGTCTAATGAAGCAAATAGAAGCGAAAAGAAACCGTGATTGAGGTCTCGAATTCCCGAATCTTGTGGGATCACTTAGCTAATGAAACAAATACTTGAGCACGTTCATCAAATGAGCTCTCTGAGTAATATGTTGTGTTCGCTTAGAAACCGACTACTGCTTGTCTCGGAAACCTTTTTGGTACCTGTTATTTGTACGTATATGGCTTGAGTAGTTTAGGTGGAATATTCGTAACACTATCTACCGCTGCTTTACTTTATTCTTGTGTCTTATTCGTTAAGATAAAATAAAGCCAATTTTTTTTAAGTGCTTCTATGCCTAGGTAGACATGATAAAACAATTTTGTTCAAAAAACGTCACACGTCTGTCTGGTAACTTTAACGTCTGCACCAAACAATATCAAATTATACGCAACACTCCGAATAACATATGAGGCTCTTTGTCTAGAAGTGTCCAAATTATATTGCCTTCACTTTATCCAGCCTTCAAGTTCAAGTCGTAACATAAAATATATTCTAACAATTCCACTGTTCTTCTTACTAGAAAACCCTTTCACAATTTCTTGAACTTTGTGACAATTTGTTGTATAAAGCCGTCTGTCTCCCTTTGTAGGTGAAACTTGAGATATTATTACTTGACGTAACAATAAATTAGTTAATTAAAAGACTCCTCCTCCCTTTTACACCTCAAAGGGGGGCCTCACTCACCTGAACACAATAGGCTAATGAAGAAAAATTGCAATTAAGGTATACTTCAGTGAGTTAATTTTGTTAGATACTTCAACGTTCAGACTTTCGTCTTTTGTTTCAGGTGAATCAAGATGGAAGTCTGGCTGGTGACATAATTTTAAGGGTTCCGTACCCAAAAGGTCAAACGGGACCCTATTACTGAGACTTCGCTGTCCGTCTGTCACCAGGCTGTATCTCATGAACCGTGATAGTTAGCCAGTTGAAATTTCTACAGATTATGTATTTCTGTTGCCGCTATAACAAAAAATACTAAAAACAGAATCAAATAAATATTTAAGGGGGCGGGCTCCCATAGAAAAAAGTGTTTTTTTTTATCGTATTTATAAATAATGGTACGTAACCCTTCATGCGCGAGTCCGACTCGCACTTGGCCGGTTTTTATTTAGTTGAAGACTGAAAAAAAAACTAACATAAGATTGACTAAAAAACTGAAAGCAGCTCAAACGGCAATTTATTATCTTGAACAGTTGTAGCTACATGATTATTGTGTATCATTCAACTAATGATTTAATGGACTCATTAATATATCTACAAATTAACTTAATCATCTTATAACCAAACTTAATTCCTAGATCATTTAAAATAGCCCAGTAGTCAACCAGTAACATCTAACTCGAGATGTCTAGAACCGAGATGCCAACACAGTGAAGTCATCGATCAAAATCGTGTCTATTTCAGCTAATGTCACAGCACTAGCGCATTCCTTAACGACACAATCACAACTGTGATCAAATGAGGTTTGAAGACTAACAAATTGTCTATACCTTTGCAAAACGAAACTATCGAGTAGTTATGCTTAATGTCTAATGTTTTGCCATCCGTGAGTGGTTTAGACTTACACTTGTATGTTTGCCAGAATTGAAACAATTTATTTAAAAGTTATCGTAAACTGCCAGTTAGGTATTCCTAAACACATTGGAATAGAAAGATCTATCTCTATTTGGTCACAGAAACTCACGAAAAGAACGCCAGTCAAAAGTAAATTACAAAAAAAAAACAATCCGTGCATTGGCTTTCAAACGCGTCCCTGGATTCAAGTCTAATAAAATTAAAAGTTTCATCAATCAAGATATTGTGTTTTCCATAATATCAGTAAGTTGCAATATTTCATTTCGCATAGCGGTGGCCAAAATGCTCTAAACATCTAAAACATGTGTTAGCAAAGTGATTAACTATTCGACCGCCAGCCGCAAAACGAAAAGCCTGACCAAACCCATTCAGTGGTGGCCAAAATTCACAAAACATTCCGACACTAAACCCGATAATACACGTATACACGAAATACATCGAACCGTGCGTGCCCACTAATGTTTACAATCAATATGTAGAATGTAGATAGTGGTAACATGGAACACAGACGTTTGGTACTTACGCCCGACCGCGTCTGGAGTCAAGGCAGACGAACAGAAATAACGCTCACCTATTGTGAGGAGCGATACGAACATCACACATCACGAGCACGCGTATAGCTCAATACACTCGTATCGATACAGGGTTGATACCATCGTACGGGTATAAAGGCAAGATATAGAGCGCAGGTTCCGTGTTCCCGGTAACAATGGGCCATTCTTTTCGTCTCGGGGGCATCGCGGGTGATTAGGGGTTATGTGATGGGTAGCTCTTTGAACATTGTACTTTAATGCTGTGAGGATCTTGTGTCCCGTATGGGTTGATAAGGTCGGATAATAGACGCGTCGTCTTCATTTTCTGCGTAGATTTACCATGGATATCTATTTCAATGGTAAGCCGCATGGTATTACATATAAAGATTGCAATGTTTCTTGTCAAGTTTTCTTGAAAGATACCGTTTATCTTCTGTATTACATTATTATTGAAACGTTTCAAAAAGTCCCATAATAAAAATGAGTGACGACGTGAAAACAAAAACAAATGACGTACAAACACCATAAAAATATGACGCTTGTTTATAATAAAAACGTTACAACAGAAAGTTTTATTTCATTTAGAAACATTCAAGGATTTTCTGAGACACTAACCTAACACAAAAATTATTTATATACCGCGTGAAATTCCAGAGAATATTCAATATAATTCTGCAATTCTGTTTCAAGCCTTCAACCAATTTTCCAGTAACCTCGCACGTTTTAATATCGGAATATCAGGAAAATGGCATGTGGATTAAAATACGGGGATAGCGTCAACCCTGTTACTACTTTGATATGTTTGCACTCTGGTTGGTTGAGCCATGGGTGATCATTCACGAAATGCCATTTCATTCGTCTCGGCTCGACCGCTCTTGAACAAAAAGATTTCGTGACAGACAACATTCTCAACAAACATAGCGACTTCCTGCATAACGTTGTGCCATTTTCTATGGAAAATGTGTACTTAGTTTATTTGTTAGTTTAGTAAAGGGAATTTCGGGACAACGAACCGAAAAAGTAAATGTTAGGTTAGGTTTTTCGATAGTTTGTTCGCCACAATTGAGAATAATCTTACTTATTTTACATTTATTTATGATCAACAGTGGTCCAACTGTTGATCTTCTATATTCTTTTAAGATAAAAAATTGTTTAAGTCATCCATAGAATCAGTGAGCAATAACTATTATCATAATATTGCTCACTAGTATTAGTACGTACAGTCGGCATCAGAAGTCGGTTAACACTTATCAATATTACAAGTTTTGTGTTTATCAGTGTGATCTGATGTAATATTGTTTTGCGAATTTGTGTAACCATTGATGAAAATATTGTTATGTATTTTACTCCAGTCTGTTAATATGGATCGTTCTCAAACTAAGACATCTTATAATTTTGGATATGTATAGCGACCGTACTAGTTTTCACTGTCCTTATAGTACGGAGCTTTTAGGTTTGAACCTTGCATTAAATATAAACAGCGATTTTTTTCTTGAATTGTGTACTTGACCTTAGCTCTCCAAAAAATAAAAAGAAATTAAACATTTTCCAAGGCCGGATCAAGGTCAAAAAGACGAAAACGCGTTTTTGTGAATAAAAACGTGGGCAAAATTATTAACAGGACGAATTTAATTATTTTAGGTAAAGAACTGGTGACAGTAATATATTTTTTCAGAATTAAACATTTTCGTCCACGGAAATTTCGATAAAAAAACATTTACGTAATTTTTGGATTGTACTTGAGGCAAAAATATAAACAGCGGTTTTTTTACATAAAATAACTTAAATTAATATATTAAACCTCCGTTAAAAAAATTAAACAAATTTGACTCACGGAAGTTATTAATATCAGTTTTTTTACAATAGCGGTCGGGGCAAAAATGTAACAGGGTTTAATTTTGTTTAACTTTCATCTAAAGGCTATTTCTAACCAATTTACACGAAAATTAAACACTTTAAAGCAAATACTGAAAAAAAATAAAAATAATGTTTACGTAAAATACGTTTGCAAGCTTCATTCTTGTATTTGGTGCAGCGCTTTCATAGGAATTTGATCTTTCCGTAATAGAAATAAGGTGTAAAATCGCGTATACGTAACAAAACACTATTAAGACTTACAAATGTTTTGATGTGTTCCCGGTTGTCATACTTTCAAGTAAATATCTGGTTCCCTAGCACGAGCGCATGGTGTAAACTTAAAATGTCGATGTTCACGTTACGTTGTTCGTCAGAGTCATCCATATATACGAAATAAATTATGAAATATTGTACGTAATACAAGTATTTTCCATTTTGAAATCGACGTATTTACGATCCGTTTAAATCAGTTTTTAATCAATATAAAACCTGACACTGCTGTGCAAATTGCAAAAAGCGTAAGAAAATTTAAACATCACGGGCCAAATGAAATTTTTCGTCGCGCGCGATATTTTTTTTTTTCATTCATAATGTTAATGACTAGCTTTTGCCCGCGGCTTCGCCCGCGTGAAGTTCGGCAATTGCCCACGTATGCGTTAACCACCCCAAAATAATGTCGAAAATAGTCATTTAAATGTTATAGATAATAGTTGTTGGCCACGGCTTCGCGCGCGCGTAAGTGTAGGACACATTTTAATAGTTGTGTAAAAATCTGCGCTTTTCGAAGTAAGACGCCACATAATTCATTCTGGTTAGAAAAATGTATATTACGGCGTTTTTTTATTAATTTTTTTTTGTGTTGTTAGGGACCTAAATGGGTTGAACCAGAATTTATTTTATACATGTCTTCCGAGTGACGATGCTGTAGCTCAAATGCCCCGGTCATCCATCCACCTAGCGATATAGGTTATGGTGTAAATGAGCTAACTTACTTAACTTTCAATATTTTAAATTAAAAAATACTTAGATTAAACCAATCTTTTTAACTCCCGGAAAACTACACCATGTAAATCACCTCATCACGAAGCCGTTAACCAAGCATTCTGTACATGAAACTATGTAACTTTACGCAAAAATTATTGCTGGGAAACGACTTTTATTTTGGGGGGTGTAAAATCATGTTTTGTGGTAGAACTCAATGTAACGCACTCAAAACATTGTGCTGATGGACGGATTGAATAGTACGGGGGTCGTGGAGGTGTTTAAAGTAAAAATCTTAAATTAAAGACTTGTATTTAAAAAAATACTTGTCAAAAAGTTGGAACTTTGACCCCTAATATCTCCGTAACTAGAAGGTTCCCAGGTATGGTGTAGAACAAAAAAATGATCGCAATGACAGGGAGAACCAGTGCCTTTCGGCTTCATTAAGAGGTGTTTTACACCCTTTTATACTAATGAATTATCCTAGCTCTTCTGTGTAAATGACGTTTGCGGTGTTTCCTTTTGGGGCTAAAATTACTAAGATACTCGCCGAGGTCACTTCGGAGCACGCAACATAAAACTGCACACGTGAGAAACAGTTATCACTTAAATCAATGCCAGCCATAGCCTAGGGGAGGATATTGAGACATTGCGTATTTTAATTTTTATTATTTGCACCTAGAAAATGAGGTCATCATTTTCGTTATCGGCGACCCTGAAGTCCACAAAAACGACACTTGTGAAAGAAAAACCGAATGTTTTCCTCGCCGTCAATTTGGTCAGCAACCCCAAAAACCACGAAAACGACACCCATGCACGAAAAACAGGAAATTTTCCTCGGGGCCATCTCCGATTTTTTTTTATTGCCAGCGACCCGCTAAAACCACGAAAACGACACCCGTGAAGCCATTGAGTCGCGCAATTGTCCAGCCCTCGAGTGTCGGTCACGCAAGTGTCCATGCGCGCAAATATCTTTTCGCGTAAATGGGTTACCGCAAGTGTCCTTCCCACAAATGACCCAGATTCCCTAGAAGTGTGTACTTAAATGAAGTTTTTTTTTAGCCTATTTGTCCACACAAACGTGCTAACACAAAAAACAATAACAAAAAAATGCCATCCCTGTTAACGTCTGAGGGGTGGAATTTTCAAAAAAATAGATACGTGTTTCACGTCAATTCAATCGAGAAACACAAATAGTGAATTTCAAGCTGTGAAAAACTTTGAACACCTATCTCACCCTCTTAGGGGGTAAATTCTTAAAAACTCTAAAATACGTATTTATTTATTTCTAACCAGAAGCTTGTATATGAAATTTCAGCCTTCTAACTTAAAAAATGACGAATTTCCATACAAACTTTCATCGCCTATTTAAGTCCGTTAGGGGTTGAATTTCGAAGAATCCTTCCTTATTCCTTGTCTACATTATAAAGGAAACCTCTGTGCAAAATTTCAGCTTTCCTGGGTCATAGGTTTGGGCTTGGCGTTGATGAGTCAGTCAATCAGTCAGTCAGGACTTCTATTTTTATTTATATAATATAGATAGATATATATATATATATATATATCTATATATATATATATATAACTTTGTAAAGCCATTTGTTGAGCCTCTAATTGCAAAAGAACAATTTGAATTTCGCAGGCTACCCTTCCACTTCCACCTTAAGTATGTAGTAGCTATCTGCACTGTAATGGTGAAATAAGTAATATAATTACCTCACCTGCATTTAACATGTTGGGAAACTGTGTTATTATCGTCCTTTATAAAATAACACTATTTCTGTATTTTTAGCCAAAGAAAACGAGGTGGGTGCTACATTTTTTCAACCACCCTGAAAATAATTCACTCTTGAAATAATCATTTAGGTTTCGAGATATGGAACTTTTTTATCAAAACTGCAGCAGTAACTTTGTTCATCATTAACATACTATAAAAGAAAAAGGATTGTGTGGTTTTATGAAACCACGGTAAAAGTGAAACTTTTTTTCATACTTTTGACATTTATCTAAAAAAAATTGGAATAATATTGCATTAAGGGTATAAAACGCGGAGTACATAAAACCGACCGTCACGCGACATGCAACACACAGACGAAAAAGTTTGAGACGATGTAATAAAACTTTCACTTTAACAAATTTAGTTTTACTGTTGAGTGTATGTTTACAAATTAATTAGCGTTAATAATATTTTTATTATATTGTTTGGTGCTACGGAACTCGGTGTGTGCGAGTATGACTCGCACTTGGCCGGTTTTCTAAATGAAGATTTAACGTTAATGACGATCATGTTTGTAAACAGTAGGTATGTCGCCACTGACCGACTGATGGCTTGCCGTTTTTATTCCTATGCTTTTACAATTACAGAGTAACACAATAAAACCTACTTGCAAAATAAACATCATTTATCAATAAAAACACACCAAGTCTTAAAAAAAAAAATTGGTTGCCTGTAAAGTCGGTATACGGGCGAAAGTTTTACGTGACAACGACTTTGAGTGGTAAAATAATTTTAATGTGAATATTCATTCGTATAGTAGGAAGAAGGATGAAATAATAGTAACAATTTAAAACATTTATTTATACAAAGAAATATATTTAAAACATTAATTTATACAAAGAATCTCGCACTGAATTTCATATTAACAAAATTTTATTTTTACCTTTACACATACATACGTATTTATATACAAATATACATATATAGAGGCACGCGTCCCTTCCACTCGGGCATGGTTAGCCCGCCTAAGAGCGAGAGAGACAGACATAAAAAGTGAAAGGCACGCGTGCCTCTCACTCGCTCTCATTGTGAGCGCATAACGTGAGCGGAGCGTAACGCAGTTTCTTGAAGTGTCACCCGGCAAACCAATTTATAAGACGTTGTCACGTCAAAAGAACACAGTCATACGCATACAATGAACGCAGCGCTTATCTTGGATACGCACACTAGCACACGCTGTACGCTGCTCGCTGCTTAGCGCTGACGTCACGTTCATCGTAATTTATTTTTTACTTTTACTTTATTAAATAACGCTCTAATCTGTTTAATTTTGGGAGATTAAGGTTTGGATTGATATATATCCCATTATTAAATGAATTTCAGTCCTGTTACATTTTTGCCGTAAGTAGTATTCAAGATTTTTGGATTTTCTTGATTTTCTGTGAAGTCCGGAGCAGAATTTGTTTAATTTTCATAATAATAGTTAGATATGTTGATAACAATCACTTTAGCACTATTTTTGTCCTGTTAATATTTTTGCCTTAAGTACGAAGTCAAATTATATGATTTTTAAAAAAAACTGATTGTTGCGTGGACGAAAAATGTTTAATTTGCTGACCTACTCGTAGCACTCAATCTGTTCTACAATACTCCAAATAAACATACCTGTTTATATTTTTTTCCACCAAGTTACAACATATTAGACGTTTTCTTAAAAAAAACACATACGCGGAGGTGAACTTTTCGCGGGATACAGCATAACATACTCTCCTGTCCATACCCTACACATTCAATGAAAAAAATCGCTGTTTTTAATTAATGCAGAGTTGGCCTAATTTTCGGCGTAAATTCCCCGGACTATTAGGTCATTAGTAATGTGACCTTAAGTTTTATTCTCTTTTTATACCCGATATAAGTCCATGAAATCAGTGGCACTGTCCTGCAGTATATTGACAGACAATATTATGTAAGAGGCGACACTTAATTCAATGCTTATTGAAATTCCAATAGTAGTAGTATTTAAGCATTAATTTAGTGTAAGTGAAAACAGGCATTATTATACCAGAGTGTTAGTTTTGAATCGAGGAAGTCCGACGGTACTCGACTCAAACTCAGAACAAATTGGATAATTGCTTAGAATTAATTATTCTCTTTCGTCGCTATTGCCTCTCTTGAAACGAAGATGAAAAGGAGAAGAAATAAATTTAATATTATTTCAAACAAGTCAACATCAAACAAAGGTATCATAATAAAATTCAAGCAATTAATTGACGATGTCAACCTTTAACAATCCGCGATGAAAGAATATAAAAGAAATATTAAAATCTCTTTTTAAGTGGAAGAATATCGTAAATTATTCTTCTAACAAAAATTTAAAGGGCGATTTGTTATCATCGGTGTTGAAAGTAATGTTTCCAATAAAACCGATTTATAAGTGTTAGGAGTCCGTGACTGGCACTGAGCTACCGAATGGAAGCATCGAGAAAACAATATGGCGTCGGTGAATAAAATATTAGAATTTTACTTAACAGTCGGGAGCTACGGCTTTGTGGGAACACGCTTTACTTCATGATTTACGAGTTCAACGTGTAACACGGAGTAATGGACTTTGTTATTTTGTCATTTGCATGATTAATATTGCACACCATCATTATAAAGTCGGTTTTCAGTGATGTATTGATGCAGCGACTGCTGACATTGGTTCGGAACTTTTGCAATTGGTTTTTGTGTCGCTTAGTTCTATTGTTAGCAGTTTCTATGCAACACATTAGTATGACTTTGAGTAACATGATGTTATTTAAAGTTCAAATTATTCACAAATTAACGAATGTGCTAATGTATGACATACATACATACTATACGAATATCATTAATAATATCTTGCGGACGTTCTCTGCTAAAGAGCCTCGTTCACACACCTAATATTAGCATAATAAAACTTTTTTACAAAAAAAAAAAAATAACCGACTTCCATAAAACACTAAAAAGTGGCAAATAATTTTAGTTTCGGCAGTCGGTGACTTGTTTGTTTCATTTACTTTTTTACCACCGACTTCCGAAACTAAAATTATTTGCCACTTTTTAGTGTTTTATGGAAGTCGGTTATTTTTTTTTTGTAAAAAAGTTTTTATTTTAGCCTTTTCAGTTGTGGTATCTCACTTTAATCCTAGTCAAGTATAATTTTTACATTGTAACTAGACACCAGCACATCGTCCATACATACGACAAAGGACAAAATGCAGAGAGGGTAAAGAGGATGACTCAAAAAGTACCTAAGCAAAGTTAATAAAATTCATATGGCTCCACCGGGCAAGCTTTTCTACCAAATGAATGAACAATCATCTAAATCAGTCCAGTAATCACGGAGAAATCGGTGTACATACGTGAAAAATTTACATATAACAAAAATTTTAATAAAATGAAAACTAAATTCTTTTTTTATGGGACCACACAAATCGGATCATAAATCTCAGCGTAATCGGTGTATACACCTGGAAAGTGCATACCGTTACAATTCCAACAAGCCCAAACACAGCTAAGATTCATTGCCTTGTTAGGGAGTTCCGAAGCCTGTCTCTTGGATTCATCATCAGATTTGATGGTAAAATGGTTCTTATTGGACGCAAATGCTTTACTTGTTGTAGAAAATACCAAAATCGCTGTACGTTTTCCTATAAAATTTGAAGAGTTCCCTCGATTTCGCCAAGATTCAATCATCAGGTCCCGACTTGGTGACTATGGGACCATTTGGGAAGTATACCCTTTCCAACAAAAAAAGAATTTTCCAAATCGGTTGGCAAGCGACGGAGAAATGCGCGAATAAACATAAAAAAAAAAAAAAAAAATACAAACATCCGAATTGAGAACCTCCTCCTTTTTTAGAAGTCGGTTAAAAATAACAACAACTACTTTAAGAATAAGGTTCCTATCTATTCATAAAATACAAGCATGGAGATGAGAACTACACTCTTAAATCTTGCATAAGTTTACTTGGTGCAAATGATCAAACTACACCGTTGTAAAATGCATTTTTGACAATTATTGAAGTACGATTATTTTATTTTCGTCTTTTATAAACTTATTGTCTTTTTAGGACATCAAAATAAACGCCTGAATAAAAGTGAGCTATTGTTTTTTCAAACTTTCGGCGCTAAGTTAAACTAAACGTCAACAGCGCTTTTGCCGTTTGTTGCTTTTGTATTAATGAAATGGGTATATAAATCTTATAGCTGCCTTTTTCAGTCGCTCATTGGACAATAGCCACACTATTGGCAAGCAATGGAGCACAGCTATAAAAGAGTCCCAACCTTTTTACTGCGATAACATCACACTTACAATAGACCTCATTTCCACCACCGTTGAATTAAGTATTCTGATATACATACATTTATTTGTATGTACAGTCACGAGTAATTCAGAGGCCCATGGGTGGCATAAAAAAACTTCTTCATTTCGTGTGGTTAATGCCTAAACTAGTGTCAGCACCAGCTATAAAACAGTACACAAATATTAATATTGAGTATACAAATATTGGGTATTGAGAGCGGCGGTGGCCCAGTGGTGGCAGCCCCGACTTACGAGCAGTAAGCCGTGGGTTCGAACCCAGGCAGGCGCATTACTTTATGTAATTTATTTCATCATCACTGCTCTCAAAAACGGTGAAGGAAAACATCGTGAGGAAACCGGCATGTCCTAGAACCAAAAATTCGAAGACATGTGACATCTACCAACCCGCACTGGGCCTGCGTGGTGGATTACAGCCCACTCCCTCTCATAGGAGAGGAGGCCTGTGTCCCAGCAGTAGGAACATTATAGGCTAATGATGATACAAATATTAGTGCTCTTCATCTTCGGTTAGTCCCTATCCTGGTGTAAAATGCCAGATATCAACCACTGTTACTAGTGAAAAAACCGTAGTTAAAAAGCCAGAATCGACTATAGTGCTAGAACTTAGGAATTAAAAGTTAGAACATTGAGACCAAAAGGTCAAAGAAAAATTGCCCTAATCTAGAGAGCTACAGCGAAGAAGAAGAAGAGCACTAATATTTGTAAACTCGCAGCAACTTTTAGAAGTGATTTTCTCCAGCCGTATAGATTATACTCTAATGTTGTTACGAACTTAGTATTTTGGTAGCCATTACTATTACGAAATATGTAGGTCTTATTTTATAGTAGAAACCGTTATTTCACTAGAAAATCTCTCATTTGAATTTTGCTAAGTGTACATATTACTGTTCATGAATGTACACACATTTATTTATATGTACCTTTATTACCTGGGTTCCGGTGCTAGGGATTTCCTTCCCCGCATGGGAAGTGTGCCAGTAACAGTTAATTGCCTTACCTTCGCGACGTTCGCCAAAATACTTGGCCAAACGAGATACGTTTGTGTTGATAACTGTTTATGGAACTGTTACTGAGCGTATTTTTTGTGTTGGGTCAATAAAAAGAAACGGAGTGTGTTAGAGTTAAGTTTGTTGTTACCTACAACATTTGATTGGCCCTGCCATTTAGATAACGGTAAATTCTTGTTTTCCTTTGTTGTTAAAGTTTTCATTGCCAAATGTTGGTGGACATTTTGCTTTAGTCTGCCAGAAATGCTTAATTCGGCTTTCTACAAGGTGTTGTTTTGCATCCTCGTCAAATTCAAGGAGGTAACTATGCTGATGATTCTCGTCCCGAATCAATAATAAAATGGGTAGGTATTTTTTATTTTTTATCTTATTTACAGAAATCGGTAAATGTGAACCACCCGTGTTTAAAACGCGGCTCGTCTGGTTCTTGCCGTATTACCTCGCTTACACACATACAAACAATCGCAAACGTTTAATTGATATTTTTTATTCCCTAAACCACGTTAAGGGGATTATTCCCAAATATTGACACACATAAACAACCAAAAAAAAATGCGTTTATTAATAATTAACTAGTTACCGTAATTTCAATTGATTATTTATGTCTTTTGTGACCACCTCCTGAAATTTGACGAGGATGCATAACAACACCTTGTATAATAATAGTTGTAGGTATGTAATCGATGTCACGTACCCTAACAAAATATAGCTGACCTTTGTCTAACAAAACGTCGCAGTAACTAAGACAGATGGCAAAGCTAACACGATATAAATCAGTAATAAAGTATGCTCCAGACGGTACTTGCTACCCCACGATGTACTTGAATACTACGCGACCATAGTCTAGACAACATTTCGTTATATTGTCCATTCCCACAAAATAACTCCTTCCGTCTCACAAAACGTTTTGTGAGAAAAATGTGTTTACGACCCCTTCCACTCTTTATATGAAACTGCCGATATCAGAGCCTATAAATATACTTTAGGCGACCTAAGTTGTTTGTGGCCATCAAAAGAAAAAAATCGGTATGTGGTCGGAATTTCTTTTGTCACTGAGTAATCTATACGAATCTTTATTGGAAGTTTTAATGAAAATACTTTTATATAAAAGGAAAGAGTATCAATAGGTGTATATACTCGGTTCGGTTAGGAACTCTTAAAAAGTAATGGAGGGATTTTAAAAGCAATCCAATTTCTAAAGCTTAATGTCCAAGCGAAAAAAGATCGCAACAAAAAATAGAATAAAATGCATCAGGCTTTAGATGTTTTTTTTTTTTATTTTTAAAACGCGTGCCATGTTTGGTTAATCCTGTGAATGTTTGATGTGTTTTTAAAATGCAAAGCTATAAAGAATATTTTAAAACAAACAGTCAAATGGAATGTAAATAAAAATATTATAAATGAAGCTCTGAACAAACTCATCAGTTTTGTAGCTGAAAACATACATTAACAGCAAAAACATACAATAACTTAATAATTTAACAGTGTTTATTTACTAAATCATGAAATTGAACAACTTATTTCTGTATCTAAAAAAAAAACAATAACTGAACTTACAAAATGTTGAGAAACAAATTTAAAAACAAGAGTAAGTTCTTTTCTTAAGGAGAAAACAATGTGAAAATTCTCAAGTAATGGGTATAGTTGCGGGAATCGATTCCCGGGACAAATAGCGCGACGATTGCCCTCAGTGCTACACAGTTCTCTTGCAACTAATACGGGCTACTAGTATCGTGTTTCTTCACATTTGTTGCCATTGTCCGTATGTCTCTCTTTATTTATTTCCACATTTTTATTTCCTAGTATCGAACTTGTTGTACTATTCCTAAGTAGTTTGCTCTGAGTAATTTGTGGGAATTGTCGGACTGTTTGTCGTCTACAGTTTGCTGAAGGTACTGCAATTTGGAAGTAGAAACTATCAGTACCTATCCTACAACCAGGGACTTAAAAAAACCTCCATAAAGGTTACAGAATTATAATTGTTACATGTTGAATTGGTAACAGAATCAAATATGTAACACATTTAAATGTGTTTTCAACCGTAACATATCTGTAACTGATATAAAAGTGTTAACAGTGTTAATAAGTGTAACAGGTAAACGCAGCGTACTAAAGCTATAATTGATTATTTCAGTTACACATAAAAACACATTTATAAGGTTACAGTTGGATTCGGTAACATTATTGTATCTGTTGCATTTAAAAGTGTTTTTCTGTTACAAACACTTGTTACGGTTACATTTTGCCTACAACTCCTACAAGTTCTATAAACTTAAACTATGTAATAATTTAGCCATTGAGTTGCCTGCCGGTTCTTCTCCGTAAGAAACGAAAAACCCGAACCGTGCACCTTTTGTCGACGTTTTATTAGTGCCCATGAAGGCCAATGTGAAATATTTTTTTTTGATTTTTTGATTGAGCCTTAAGTTACAGTAGATTTTGTAAACACATTGATTGAAATTTAAAATTTGAAAGAGAAATAATGTTACCACTTACCAATGTGTTTTATGGACCAAAGAATAGAGGCATTTCATCATCAACAAGCTATAAGAATAAAACTCCAATATTTGTAAAATGCAACACCACAATACCACATTTTCAAAGTCAATTCATCGGAAAATTGAAATGAATCGAAACGGGTGTACGATTCGAAATACGGTCAACTATAAATATATATTTACCAAATAACACGGAAGCACTTCAATAACAAAAAGAATAAGGATTTAGCTGTTCTGGAGCATTCCAGTATTTTCCGTCTATTGTCAATAGCGTCGTAGATCAAAATGACAAAGGGTAAGAGATTTCTATTTCGTTAACGTCTTTTTGATCCAGGCCGTTCTTAAGAACTCGGCTAGGATCCTTCTGGGGTTCCTAAAATATGACAGTCGTTTCAAATCTTTACTTTCTCACGAGGCTCCCAATTTCTCTGGGTAAAATTACATCTGATATAACTTTTTGTAGAGCTCCTTACCGAAAAATCCAGCACCACAAAGAAGCGTCGAAACGGTGAAAGGTATTGGTTTTGTAGGAATAGATGATGTCATTGAACTCGAACTGAATCTAAGACCCTGCCATAAAATTCTGCCAATATTTAGGAGAAAACTTTGAAAATAAATATCATTTTGATATTTTTATAGCAATGAAATACTTCGAATGTTAGAAAGGGATTATTTAGCTGTAGAAATAAGAATTGTGTTTTCTTTTACGATTCTCACTGTAGTAATGTTTTTATTTAAATAATATAATTTTGAAGATAGGTAGGTACTTATAATGACAAGTATGTAAGAAGTAGGTAGACCAGTAAGAAAAGTATATGTACTCAATAACTGAACAGAAAACCTTTATAAGACCAAACCCCACTGAAATAAAATTCTTTATGCCCTGGCTGGAGGCCTTACACTCAAGGCACCCACAGGATAGTCCGGTTAAGCAGACGACCACCTCCTAGGTTGAATTGCAAGATGCCATTCAAAAAAAAAAAAATACAATTTTCTCCATTCTCTAAATTACATAGATATCCGTCGACAACCCAAAAATCACTCCAGTAGATCTTTGTACATGTAAGCAAATGAGATACATATAAAAGATACATGTAGGAAACGTTATGGTCGATATACATTTTATTGGTATATAACATGCATGTTTACACCCATTTTTACGTTCCGCCTCTAAATCAACGGGATTAAACGTGAAAATATTGCAGTTACACGCTACACGGTACTCAGATTACATTCGTAAAATTTTAATGTGGATCAGAGTAGTAATAAAGTAGCGTATCCCAGCGTAGGTCTTGTGTTTATTGAAGGAATTTAAAGGTCCATTACAGAAAACCTAAGCGACCGCAAACGGCATGGGCGCGTATCAAAACGAGGCATAAACGTTAGTTAATAAGCTCTCGACATCGCTTTAATGAAGATGGAGCGGTAAAGTTTGCCGAGTAGCTTGTATCGGTGAGAACGTATAAAATTAACGCGGCGTAATTTGGCCGGTGGCGTGGCGTTTGAACGCCGGTCGACTTAATTGCTGGCCGTAAAATTTTTGTTTGTGTCCGAAATCGGTCGGCATCCGCTGAGTAAATGAGAGCTGCATTCGCGTGCACTACAAAGCGCTTTTCATCTCAGCCGTTCCGAAATTCAATTTTTATTTTCTTCAAAGGTTTTGTTTTGGCACCCGCCTTGTTGAGTAAGGCTCTTTAATGAGTTTACCCGAAGTTATCCCATGAATATTTGGGACCAACTGTTTGGGTCATAATCATTTTAACAAAGTTTCACAACGTTTCAGTTAAACAAACTTATTTTGACATAAAGCTGTATTCAATGTTCGATTATTCAATGTAAAGAGATATTTTATCTAAACAATGTCAAATCAGATTTATGTTAGAAAATATTTTAGTGCTCTCTTTGAGAATAGAATAACAGAGTAGCTATGAGGCAATATCAAAGTTTGGAACAAAGGAATTTAATAGATTGACCAAATCGATTTACAAACTGGCTGAAAACACGAATATTGAACACGTCGTGTTTTGTTTCGGACCTCACTCATACACAGAGGTGGTGATGAAGTAGATCGTTTATGCAAATATAGAGCTTAGCATAAAGTTGGAATCGCTTTTCTATTAGAAGTGTTAGCAACGTTTTATTAAAGGACCTGAGTGTTGGATTACGCTGGTTTTGCATTATATTTGCAAACTAGACGTAGTGTTCTAAGCTGCGATCCCTTAGAATTTATTATATAAAATGTTGAAGTTTCTGACTTAGTCAACTTTAATATACGGTGGCTGTTACTCGTCTATAGGAAGACATCAGATGATTCTTTTGGCATATCTATATTTTTTTAGTAGCTATGGCTGTTTCATTGGCAAAGGCGTCTCATTTCAAATCCTAAAGCAAACCTCAAACAATAAAAAAAGGAAATTAAGTAAACTTTACTTCCTCAATTAATTTGTTTCATCCAACAATTAGATATCTATTAAGAATCTATTAAAGTCCCCAACAGATCATTAATGCTCAATATTGGCGATCCAACCTTATGTCATTATATATTATACACGAGGAGCTCGTGGCTAAATAATAACAGCCGCCCGGGTCGATCTTTAAGGTTAAGCCGTGCTTGCCGAGGTTGGTCCGTGGATGGGTGACCATCATTACATACCGAGTTTCCTCCGTGCCTCGGAAAGCACGTTAAGCCGTTGGTCCCGGCTGTCATTTGTAGATCTTTGACAGTCGTTACGAGTAGTCAGAAGCCAAAAAAAGTCTGACATCCAGTCTTACCAAGGGGTATCGTATTACCCAGTTACTGGGTTGTGGAGGTCAGATAGGCAGTCGTTTCATGTAAAATACTGGTACTCAGCTGCATCCGGTTAGACTGGAAGCCGACCCCAAGAGAGTTTGGGAAAAGGCTAGGCAGATGATGATTGGCGATCAAACCTTATGATGTCTTATGGGTCTTAAAACACCGATAATAGGTTCAATCGAGAAGCAAAGGCCGCAAAACGTAATAATGAATATATAACGAGCATATTACTTGGAAATGCCATAATTGTGTTAAAATTACGACGTGTAAACTTTATAGTTCACGCTACTCTATGGTAATTTAACTACGAAAGTTCATCATATCATGAAAATCAACTCACAACTAGGTACCAAGTTGTGAGTTGATTTTCATGATATGATGAAAAAGTTTATGAAATGGTGTTCATTTTCTGTAAATATGTGTTTTATGGACACATGTTTAGTCAGCATTTTAAAACTAGACGGTGCCCGTCTTTTTCTTTCCGATATCTGGGTTTTAATTTTTGGTCGTGACGTTTAGGAACGTTAGGTCGCAGTAGCAAAAGAAGTATATATAAAAAAAAAATACATGGTGTGGGAATCCTCTCAAAATATTACCGCCGACTTGCGGTCGAACCCTGCTTTTGAACATCAGCTTTCACTAGGACTATTATTTTCGTCACAAAATAATTAATCAGTTTTCCCTCTAACTTCTAATTATTTTATATTTTGATCTTGGACAACCACTTTGTGTCGCAGACCACCTTATTACTACACGTTCAGTGAGACAGTGGTTTTCTCTTTACTATTTTACTATTCTTACTCGTACAACCACGTAACACTCGTTGTTTCACAACTATAGTTAATTGTTTAATTCCACCTCAGCCTGCCAAGCAATACAGGCACGCAAGTATTCTATAAATATTTTTATTGCTTCCTTTGTGTACGCAGAAAGCTCATTAGTCATTTTCGTCTTCATAATTATACGTTGTGGTTGTTTACCATTCCGTTGTTATTTATTTTCATTTTCAAACCTTAACACGAATATTACCGACCAAAACTTTTGCACTACATAAAACTTTCAAGAGCATTTCCTTATAAAAGGCTTATGAAAAGGAAAATTTCACGGCAGTGAAAAATAGTCTGAATGCGAAGCGAATGAAACTGCTAAGAAGTGTACTTTATACTTTGATATCTGTTTTTAAATAAGTTTTTTCACTTTTATATTTTATTTCTTTCTGAATGCGAGTTTTGAGTAAACACAAACGTTTGTCGATCGAATCGACAGTTTTTATTTTTAAGTGACAATTTATTTGAAACTAATTCCGCTTTTTTTTGTTCCAGATAAAGTGTTGTTCGTTGTTCTACCCCGACGATGGAGTTTATTGACAATGTCGTGACGGAGCAGTCCAAACACCCGCTCCCGGTGATAACCGACACGTATTTGTACAGTTGAGCCCGCGGCTAAGATGGTGAAGTAGTGTTTAATAGACAATTAAGTGATACAATGAGCTTATAAGTTTAAGTGAATGTCGGGTGATCGGGAGAGGATGCCTTACTACGGGTACCGGGAGGGCGGGCCCCAGTCGGACTCAGAAGGCGCCTGCTCGGACTCAGATGGGGGGGATTCAGACTCTGAGGGGGGGCTGAGTACCGAGAGTACAGTCGGACAGGGCCTACCCTTCCCCGGCTTCACTCCGGTCGCCCTCCGGTATCTGACGCAGGAAACCAGGCCGAGGAGCTGGTGTCTCAAACTCATCACTAATCCATATCCTTTTCAATATGACCTATTTTTATAGTAAGATATTTGCATGCAGTTTTCGACAGCGGCGTCTCCAATATCAGATTTCAGAGCTGTTCCAAATGACCAAAACAATAGCTCTCTCATACGTTGTTGCGTGTAAGTAATACGTACTTACAAGGTCATGATCAAAATCAATAGACATTTTTTTCTGTTTTTGGGTTAACGACATTAACATTCAACAAAAGCTAGAACTGCCTCAGGAAAAAGTCGATATCAATGAACTCTTAGAATCACACTCAATTTTAAATTCACAAATGTTGGATGATATGGCAAGAAATAGAGAATCATGGAAGAAGAAGACATGCTGTGCCCACCACAAATTAATTAGGATAAGGGCAAGATGATGATGAAATGTTTCCGACCCCAAAGAATAAGACAGGAATAAACAAATACAGCCAACATTTAGTTTTGTGAACACAAATACTCATCCATAATAGACTGTTTACTCTGGAATTGTTTAAGCCTCCTTCAGTGAAGATAGCAAACATTGGGATTGACGACGGAATCGTAGGTCAAGTGGTCATCTAAAAGACTGTAGTGCCACTCCGTATTGAAGGGGTTCTCTTCAGTTCTTTGTTTTGCCAAATTTTTGTTGCAGAATGAATATTCAAACAATCGTAGTTATTGTGTGATCTTTTTGAAAGATTTAAAAATATTTTTGGTAATTGACTATGGATATTGGTTCGAATTTGTGGTTTCGTTTTGTTTTGGTTAAATTAAATAGGACATTAAAGAAAACCGGAATATTTATTTCATGATTTAATACCAAAGTTAAACTACTGCTAGCTTAGATTGAAAGCACATACATTCATAAATGTTTCGCTAACCTAAAAGATAACAGCTATACGTGACGTACGTGACGTACTCCTAAATGTTTCTTTTGAGTTAAAATTGAATATTTCCAGGGCACTTCAACTTTTCACCCTGTGTAGTTTGAAACATTTACCTATTGAACACGAAAACCAAAGAATATATTCTGTTTACTGAGATCCTCTAATCTGTACCTTAATTCATTGCTACACTAGTTCTATCTCAAAGACAAATGCTTATTCATCTGTTCCGATTTGAAACAGGAAGGTTCTGAAAATACAAGCTATACAGACATCCCCACGTCAATGTTACAAGTTTGACAGTGACTGCTTCTTTATACCTGAACCAGAAAGGCGAGTATTTGTGTATTCTACATGAGGTTGACAGTACCAAGGTGCACACAGAGGCACCCGGCCTGTGAATAATTGACAGCGCTCGTGAAGATCAAAGCTTTGCCACGTGTATTGGTCGTGTGGCCCCCGGCGTCACAACTCTGCTCACGACGCGACGGTTCCATTTGCAAATTAATATGAGATATACACGGAATATCCCTTTTGGAGACCTAGAGGTTCAAAGTCTGGTTCTTTAGATTCGACTATGGTTAAGCGACGGTTGATACACTATCAAAGATAATTTAAACGAATGAGAAATAAAGTAACTTAGGATTTATCTCTAGATAGATAGAACTGATATATTTTGTTGTTGTTTAATATTTATTGAGCACCAAAATTATAATATAATAGCATTTTTACAATATTGCTGTTTTTCTATGGGTATAACATGTCTGGTATTATCGCTGAAAGCCATATCTTCCAGATATCCTTTGAATGGAATGAATTATTAGAAAATTTATAAATTTGTCAACCTTCGAAATATGAATTTGAAAAACGCGTCTAAAACTTTTCAGGAAGGAAATATCCAAAAATATCAGCATGATAAGTTTCAACGTAACAGTAGTATGACAGCACTAAATCCTTTTTATTTGCAATCAGGCAGCTACTGTTTTATATTTTATATCAATGCTATCGTCTTGACATTGACCTAATAACTAAACACTGCTAAGGTTATTTGACCTTCATTATGTCCAATGTTTACTATCAGCTAAAAATATGAGGACATTAAATCCGTTTCTCCGTGCCTCGCAAAGCACGTTAAACCGTTGACGTCCCGGCTGTCAATTGTCGATCTTTGTAAAACTTTGACAGTGATTTTCACGTGTCTGATCGTAGTTTTATACATTTCAGGTTGTCAGCTTCAGGGTTTGAACTGATCACAACTTCAAAATGGTTGAATGATTGATTATGCCTCGGCTTCGTTAATAAAACAGCCTTCAACGTTCAAAATCCAATGTTAATGATTAATATTTAATCCAAAACCAAACCGCCGAAAACAAGTAGCGACCGGGCTTTAATCAGGGACTCACATAAATAAGTAATCAGCTAACTTCAGCCGATTACCCTTCAAACGTAATCGGGCAGAGACAACCGCCATTGTTACGAAGTTAGGCGCGTAATGAATATGTAAATTGAATAAAACGTATGTGTTTCAAACGAGTACTAATTTTCCTTCAAACAAAGAGAATTTTATCCCATTTTAAATGTACTCGCAACTTTATGTTAGGTATTTTGATGAGCATTGTTATAAAGCTTTTAGCCTTTGACTTAAATGAAGCCAGTTTCCAAATTAGATCCCCGTGTTAAGCAGGCACGTAATTAGGTAGATATACAAGGTGCAAAACGAAGCCGTTATCAAAGTATTCTGTAAATCAAACTAAGTAACCCAACCCAAAACATATTGCTGGGAACCGTTTTTTTTATTGGGTAACATATCATGTCACTGTTTATGGTAGGACTCTACTTATTAACTGGTGCTGGTGGATGCATTGCGTTGTAAAGGGGTCATGGAGGTATTTAAAGTAAATTATAAGATTTAAAACTAAGTTTTTTTTAAGTTTTGTTAAAATTGGAACTTTGGCGTCCAATATGTACGTAACTAGAAGGTTCCCAGGTACAGGTCCAGAACAAAAAAAATATCGCAATGGAGGGGAGACCAAGTGCCTTTCGGTTTCTTTAGGGGCCTTTTTAAACCCATTATAAAATTTCGACGAAAATATTAAAACAGTCATGTTAAGTAATATAGACAAAGTGACATTCTATCAGTAAAAATGATGCCAGAAAATTCAGATTGACTTTAGCCACGGAAAAGCTATTGTCAATCTTGTTGAACGTCGAAAGCGATTATTAACTGCCTAGGCCTTCTGGTAATTGTTGACAGACCTACATTGTCCTCTTGTACACAAACATAAATATACTTATAATAAGACTTTCATATAATGAGAACATTGTAAAAACTAAATTTTCAACAAGAGGGTTACTGTGGAGGTTCTTGCTGAATATTTTACATTAGGAACTACTCAGGTTTAAACATATTTTAATTAAATTTGAAAATGATATTGTTAGACGTGTTTTCAAAATAGATCGTTGGGTTAAAGTAATTAGGTACATATAACATTTCGAAGCAGATAACAAAGCAGGTTAAATGCTTATACGGACAAGCCAGCTATAGAGCTATGCCCAGAGGGGTAGACAAACAATCAGCCTGAGAGCAACCGACGTTCACGCTGCTCTTGCTTTTATCTCCCTGTCCAAATATGCGGGTTTTGATTTCATATTCGGTAATAAACATTGTGTTAAGAACGGTTCTTTGTAATTTTATTTTTCATTGAAATAGTCTTCACATTTGATCTTTTTCCTTTAAGAACGTCTTTAAATTTAATGCATTGTTTTGTTAAAATCGGGCTAAATCAAGGGCTTATTCCTAGGCGCTCCAAAATTTGGCACCAAAACTAAAAAGCAACGGGTGGAAAAAATATGGGTGCGTCCCAACTGGTAACTTTTTATTGACGTTGCTTTTTTTGCTAGAAGTTTTGATTTCCTGTACCTACTTTGTTTGGGTATAAACGTAAATTAAAAATAAATAAGAACTTACAAATATTAATTGTGGTATTTTTTTAGTAGTTCTTCTGAGTTCTATCCTAACTGTAGGTACTTGCCAAACAAAAACTTTACCAAACGAGAATGACTACACGCATACTGAAAAGTTGACGAAACGAGACTCAACGTATGAAAATCAAAATAGTTACGAAACGGCACTTAATGGTATTTTGTTTATTTAGCGAAATGGGAAAGAACCAGACGGGACGTAGCCAATTTTATGTGTTCCTGTTTTGTTTTTTTTTTTTGAGCTCGTGCGAATAAGCCAAATCAAGTGATAACCGCTTCAACTTTTTTACTTTTCTATCATAATTTTCGCTGATAGATTTTCATTTTGTGAAAGCAATGACGCAATGACTAACCTATTCGGAATTATTGAATCAATTCAAATACTTCAACGTTATTTTTTTATTCTCCGAGCTTCTTTTTCGTAACGCTTAAATGGTTTTCAATTTGAGCTGCTTCTTAAGACTCATCAATTTCCATTACCCTCGCAGCTACTGAATTTCTTGAATCAACATAAATATGTCTACCACTTTATTGCTTACCTGCGCGAATACGTTATTCATATTTAGTTGAAAACGCAATACCTTCGTACTTAATCATTCCGGCTAGAAACCATTTTTACCAGATATTAATTTTCTTTTATAGTACAAACAAAAGTTCAAAGTAACGAAATCATCGTGTTACAGCTGGGGCTAACTATCATATAAATTATGAAAAACAAATCTGGTTAGTTTCAACAGTGTGGCGTGTGTGTAATGAATCTAAATTGTTTTATGCGCAAATACTTCGACTAGAGATGTAGGTGAGATCTTTTGTAGGTTGCCATTCATAGGTTTTTTTATTCAATTTTAATCCCTTAAGTCGTAATGAAAATTACTGAAATTTTCATTACGAATTTTACAGCCACATTATGACACATTAAACACGCAATTACACAGTTTGTTCAAAAATTAAGATAACTTGTGAAATGTATAACGACACCTTTCACCTTCTATTTTTATGGAAATTACGAGTATCTCTGATGGCGTCATTTTCGGCTCATTTATTTAATGTTGTCATAATGAGAAAAGTTGGGTTAACGGCCAAAAGTAATGTTATCTCTGTGGTCTCCTCTTGGTAAAAATGGCCGTCTTGCTGCCAATAAATCCCAACGATAATATAAAAAGCAAAAGTTTAAACAGATATTTATTGCGCGCTCGGTGTAAAATCAAAGGCAGAAACTTTATTAAGAACGTCTTCACCAGAGACGTTTGAGATAGTTCATTGTTCCAGTACTTGAACACTAATATAATAATTCAGAAACGTCGACAGCAAATCTCAGGAACCCGGCTCACTGTCATGTTGTTCTCAGAATTCTGCCATGCTTGTACAATTCCTCGTATATCAGGCGGGAGTGATTGCTTTTAAATACAAGATGAAGTTACTGGCATAGTAAAAATTATAAACAATCAATAAACTGTTTGAATCATGAGTTGTGTGCAGCGTACCATGAGTACTGCCAGATTGAATTAACGCTGTGATTCAATCTGGCAGTTAAAGGACAGGTAGGAGCTTTGAATATGTGAATCACAAAATACATAGCTAAGATCGTATTAACCATAAGCCTACGTTCACGTAGGCTTTGCCGGAAATATGAAATTCTACGGAACATCATATTTCCATCTACATACATTTCAGATTTAAAACCTACAAATAGGGTCTTAATATTTCTCCAACTTAAACCCACCTCCATGCAAAATTAAACTCTAGCACTTATGAATAAGGTATGAGTTCTGTTACCGCAATTAACTTTAGAGAGTTCACGTTAAATTCCAATGTCGACCACTCCAGGCCACTCGTGTCTTGTGGAGCACTGAATAAATTAGGTTCTACAGTTACAGTGGGGTGTAGTGGTGGTGTAAGTGGAAAACTAGAGTCTCGCTTTGTCGTGTTCGTATTGTCGGGTTTCAACGATTGACACCATTTCTCTCACTCACGATAACAGGTTTGTTAAAAGGGTTGTCGTGGCAACACCCCAGGATCCGTGCTAATTAAATTGAAGTTTTAATTAGGAGTTAATTTACTTTGAAGATCATTTTAATTTGAGATTGTGCTTTTTAATTAATGTTAGCACGTTTGATAAGTTTCTCAAATTAGTAAATATGAAATAGTAAACATAAGAATTTCCTAATTATCTGGTTAGGAATTATATTAAGTTACTATTGTAATCACTAAAATCATGCCCGTGAATCCTCTCACACAAACCGTTATAGAAAATTAACTTACTCTCACTACTGAGAACTTCATTGCAATATTGAGAATCTCATTGCATTTGCATTGCTATTGCATACAAAGCAATCATGCATGTTAATATTGCCTTTGTCGAACGCGTTTATGAGAGATACCTGTGACAGACTGGAATGCATTTCAAATTGGAATAGGAGCCAAATAACTGCTAAGACTGACAGCAGTTCAATTCACAGGTAAACTTAGATTTGAATATGAATAAAATAGGGATGAGAAGTGGCTGACAATCTGCTTTAGAACAATGAACAAGAAGAAGTATATCCGGTTATTACTAGTTAAACTAGTTTTGCCTGAACTTCACGTATAAAAATCAACCCCGTTTAATATGATGAGAGATGTTTCCAAAAACCTTAATTTAAGTTTAGGATAAGATATAATCACATAAGAGCAAGCTTGAAAGTGGCGCCGGTGACTGAAAAGTGATGCGGAGGAATGAGGAAAATGTCATGAGAAAAGTTTTGAGTATGAATGTGGATGAGTTTATGAGTAGACGGAGGAAGACAACAGAGAAACGAAGGATCGCCTGTGTGAAGGATGATATGGCAAGAAAGGAGATGTCTGATGATTTTAACAGGTTGCCATTGGACTTATAAACTATAACTTACAAAAGCTCATTTAAGTCAAGACTCAAAGCATTCCTATTGGAGAAATGTCTGTCTTCGACATATTGATTTTTTTTATTTGTAATGTTACTGAATTTTATTTTTTATTGTTATTTTCTCTAATTTGTGTACTTACCATAAATGTGTTAGTTTTACAATTTTAATGAATGAGATTTATGATTTCAAACACAATGTGAATTGTTCTTGAATGAATTGAATTGATGCCGATTATACTGTGACAAGCAGATTACCAGTCAGCTGCTTTGCATGTCTGTCGCACTTATCCTGCAAATGCTATGAATATTTCACACCAAGCAGTAGGATTTGAATTATGGCGGCATGGCACCGAAGTCAACGTTCGAGGTGACGTTCGATTTCCTTTAGTCACGCATATTGTTTCCAATAGCTAGACAATTGCTATATTTATGAACGGTGGTATATGTATTTTATCAACTAAAAGTTTTAGGGGTGAATAAACATGTAAAACGAGATTTATACAGGGTGTAACGGAAAGGATATGTACATACTTAAGGGTGTGCTACAGACCATCAAACTGAATAGGTTTTCCAATGGACAAACACCGTATGAGCAAAAAAATTATCTGTTGCCCCATACAAAATGTCAATACCTATTCGACCCAAATGTATGGGGCAGTTGATATTTTTTTTCGCTATTACGATGTTTGTCCGGTGGAGAAACATGTTCAGTTTGATGGTCTGTAGCACACCCTTAAGTATGTATATACCCTTTCCGTATCACCCTGTATAGGTACCTAAATATTTTCAACATGCAGTTTAAAATTTACTTCAGGTTCTTTGACAGCTATACAGGTAAGTTAACGATGTCATTATCAGTGCGGCAGGAAGCCCCTTTTGTGTTGATAAGGTGCATTGCTGCTTATGCAGTCCAAATTGTACATCAACCCTTAATACATAGTACCTAATCTGGACAGCCAAAAAAATAGCTCGTGCAATAAAAGGCATCCTCTGACATCACCGCCAACTATCAACATAAAAAAAACTAAACTTTAAAAGCCCGCGTGTCCATAACATAACGACATCTGTTAGATAACAGGGCCTTGGTAATATTGGGCCCGTTGGAGCCGTGCCGAGATCGAAGCAATTGTTACCGGCACGGCCTGACGCCAAAACGACTGCCTAGCTACCTATCTGTTATCACAACGCCACAATTATGTAAATACACACACGGGACACGGGTCACTATCTACCTAGAGTTCACTCCCAGTTATTTTACCTCTGATTTAGCTTCACTGTCAAAATTAAAGTGAACTTTATTTTTGTTGTCATAAGATTGCTGTTGAGGCTCGTGGCTAAATAATAAAAGCTGCACGAGTCAATCTGCAATGCTTGCCTAGGTTGTTACTTGGATGGGTGACAAAACATATGTTGTGTTGCCTCCATGAGTCGGAAAGTAAGTTAGGCCGTTGGTCCAGGCTGTCTTATAGATCTTTGACAGACGGAGTTAGAAGGAAGAAAGTCTAACAACTAATCTTACCAAGGGGTATCGTATTACCCAGCAATTAGGCTGTGGTGGTGAGATAGGCAGTCACTCTATGTAAAAAAATATAGGTTCATTCAGCATTCAGCTGCATCGGTTAGACTAAATCCTGACCCCAATAGTTTCGAAAAGGCCAGAAAGATGTTAATGAACATTGCTGGCACTGGCAAGCCCGTCAGAATTATAGTCTTTATTTTCGTAACAATAAGATTGTTGTTGAACTGTTGTTGTCGCAGGTAAACAAACTGTGGAAGTACTGTACGAATGTACTATATATATGACATACCGATATCGACGTGTGGCCTGAAAATATTCGTAACGATTGTTTTCTCATTTCTATTTGTAGTAAAGAGTTAAGAGAAAATTTGGATGTTCGGTAGTGAATTTTGTATAGCCTGATGTCGTTATGAAAATTGTTAGATATGTTAGTTATTGATAGATATGCCAGATGTATGAACGTGGACAATGTAAAAGAAGTACCTACCACAATTAGTAACCTACCCCCCATGGTAGAAAGGCGTGAGTTTTTACATGTATGTATGAAATGTAAAGCCATAAAACAAAAATCATAATGAGTATAACACCAAAATTTCTTTTAGTTTCAAATAATTTTATTCAACGTTGCGTGCAGTTTTAATGGCACTCAGAAAAAACTGAAGCTCAAAAATTCAACAAGCCCCTCTCACCAATTAACTGCACAAATAGGAATAAGCTTTAGATTTGTGCAAATTGTGCTAACTAAGCGAAACCGATTTGATTCCACTACCCGAGCATAAATGAAGGAGTATCACAAAGTTAACATTAAATGTTAATGTTTGCTCTCTTCTAGAGGACACTGGTCAAACTCTATCTTACAATCTTTATCTACAATTTTATAGAAGGTCAAATAAAATTAGCTAGTGAAATTCTACAAACGACGATAGTGACGTATCCTATTTATCAAGTAACAACTCTTCCTGCGGTATTTGTCCATATCTTTTTAGACAAAATTTGTACATATTTTATTATGTTATATTTAGTTATCATATTTGCTAGATAATAAAATTGAACCTGTGTAAACTGTTCTTAAATATGTTTTTGTATAAAAACCCTAAATCAACAAAATGCAGGTTGAAAAAAAGACAAGTGAAGGAAACTCAGAAGTAGGATAATGTACTGCTAGGTCACGGGCAGACTGCCACGTTACAGCGCCCGAGAGCATTATATTGTTATAAATGTGTCCGCGGTGCCAAGAAACCTTGTAACGAAACTTACTGCTTTGAGATATACAGATTCAACTGACACACGACATCGATAACAAAAAAGGTTACCATGATAAGGTTCAACTTCAACTAGGTTACTGAGGTAAGAAGCAATTGGTTTCAAAGAGTTAAGTATTTCTACTGGGTGTAAAAACTTTATACGAAACCGAAAAGCACATACTCTCCCCTTTTTTTAAATACTAGTTTTTAATGTTATAATGTATCAAATCAAATCATTTATTAGTTTGCAAACATGGGTAAAAATTGGTATATAGATGTTGTCTTATAAGTTAGCTCTCCATGTTCTGCCGTCACATGGCCATGCAAAACATAATCAATTAAATATAATTCATTTTAGATAACAATCAATAGTGTTAAAAAATTATAGAAATCCATTATTACAAATTACATGTCAAAACATTTGAAACACAATAAATAGAAAAGTCAAAAATATTACATCAAATGTCACTGGTTACAATATTAAGTATATCAATACAAGCATGTCAATTTAAATAAGAAAAATAACAAGTAAAGAAATAATTCATTTGGTCAATCAATTTACATTTTAATTTTTGTGTGCATGTCAGAAATAGTAATGATTAACAAAAAGAATACCAAAAAGTCTAACATAAAGCCAATACAATATTGCGACAGTTTTTTTTCCGATAGGAACTCCGAAATATTATAATATGATTTAAAGATTAGAAACTTTTTTAGGTGGCTTTTAAACAAGTTAACATTTAAGGTTTTAATTGACTCTGGTATGTGATCATATATAATTGGTGCCATGCATAAAACACTTTTATGCATCATAGCTGTCTTAGACTGTCTTGCACATAACATATTGGCGTGTCGTCTACTTCGGTTGTTTAAGTCTGATAACTTGGGAAATAATTGTGAGTTGGTTTTCACAAATACCGCAACCTCAAATATGTACAAAGAGGGCTTTATATATAAATATTTTAAAATTAATTGTTTGTTTGTATAATACATCCATCAGCCGTAAAAGGTACCGTAAAAAAAAAGTCGTATGCTAGCAATATTTTTTTGCGTAGGGTTACAGTATGTACATAATGCTTGGTTGACGGCTTCGTCTAGGATCCGTTTACCACTTGTATATCGACTTAGGCCTACAGACTAGATATACGGCATTGACATAAGTGCTACCGAAAAGCATATTCAATACATTTTTGACTGTTTCATCGTCGTTATCGCTAATAAAATGTATATTTGTCTGGGGCATCTGATTCAAATAAACATCAGTAAAGTTAATTATACACGTAAGTTGTCTTAATGATAAGGATATTACGTGTTTTCTTTTGCTTTTTCGTAGATCCTCTCAGGAATTCGACAAAAAGGTAAAAAAAAGAAGAAAAAAGTCTTTACTTTAGCTGCCAGTCAATCAGTCACGGAAAGGTTTTAATTATAAAGAAGACTGAGACGCAAAAAGCCCGATCATTGAACTTTGGTAATAATAATGGAAAAACACCCCCTGACCCTAGAGTAAGCAAGATGGAAAGGCTAATAGCCGCATGGAATCGTTAGTAGATGATGAAGCAAAAACAGTTTTATTAGGAAACGAGCCTGACGCCTCTGTATTATTAATTCTGATTGTTTATTATGAGCCACGATTTTGATCTGTTAAGGTATAACGTTGTTCCAATATATGAGTATAAAATACCTATGGCAGTGATGTAGATACTACACGGGGACTGACGGCTCCATTTAATTTCTCATTTTAAAATAAAACTGTGACGCATAAAACACTCAACTGCACATGCCAAGCTTAATATACTATGTTTACAAATAAATAATTTGCAAATGTGCATTATGTAACAAAAATAATAAAAATATTTATTAGACCAGAAAAGTATACCAAATTATGTTCAGACAATTTGTTATCAGCTACTTAATATTAATCTCAAAAATTTAACCTCTGACATTGTGTCTACAAGTGTTGTTTTGCGCTTTTTTTTTTCCTTAAATCACGTGAAGGGGGTTATTCTGAAATACTGACAAACTTAAAGAACCAAAAAAAACAACGTTTATTAATAATTAACAAGGTACAGTAATTTTAATTGATTATTTATTTATTTTTTGACTATCTCCTGAATTTTGACGAGGATGCAAAACAACATCTTCTATTTTTAGCATTTGCTACCAAACTAGGTTTAAAGCCTGTGTTTCAGTGCACAGCCTCTCAAGCCCTCAAACCAAGTATGCAAGTATGAGCTCACGAACAAAACTAAACATTAAAATTAAAATATGTTCTAACTTAAATTTAAAATTTTTACAAGCTTCTGCGTGTTAAATTTAAGTTACAAGTTAGTTTAAATTAGAACACTTTATTAAAAAATAGGGTTTCTGTCCTCTGGGTGTGTAAGATGAAAAGGGTAACTGAATTGATATAAAATCTTAACACATACACAAATGGATGGCCACGTTAACCGCAATTTGAAAATAATATTAATAATATCCAAACAGATACAGAATTTACTAAGTCAGAGTAAATTCTGATTCTGATTTCATTCCATTCAGTTTCCTACAGGTATATTTACAGAAGAATATCGCACGAATAAGCACAATTTGGTAACTGATTCCAGTATCAGATTCAAAGAAGGAATACTAATAGAAATTGATTACAGCCGTGTTCGGCATATCTGCGCAGAATAAGAAAGTAAACATGTTTACGATCCCTGAGAATTAGATAACTACCTAACCAATGTAAACAACTTATCTACAACTAGCCTATTCATTGAGTACATGGATTTTCGACCCCTGGTAATGTGGTCCCCGCAAATTAAGACGTAATTTTCTCTTGTGTTTTTCTTCTTCCATCGGATCGGTAAAATGTTGTTTTTCCGCCTACTAGATAATTGTGATACACACAACAGCTTGACAGCTTTTATTAATTGTACATACACCATACGTAGTTTTTTAAACTGAAACTTTTATTACATCGTCTCAAACTTTTTCGTCTGTGTGTTGCATGTTGCGTGACGGTGTGCCGCGGAGGGAAAAAGTAGTAAAAAATAATAATATAAAAAAAATATAAATAGATAAAGTAGTAAGGGTAGGGATAAAGTGAAAGGCGCTCTGACGAGCGCCTTTCACTTTATCCCTACTCCGCGCTATAGTGTGAAAAAAAGTTTCACTTTTACCGTGTTTTCTTAAATCCACACAATCCTTTTTTTTTTGTTAGGACTTCATGTGTCATACTCCTGAGCAAAGGCCTCCTCTTTCTCCTTCCAAACTTCTCCATCTTGTCAGATCTTTAGCCATTTTCGCTCCGTAAACAAGAACAAATCGTCACACCATTTTGCCAACTACATGATTGTAGATATGAAATAATCTGTGTTTGAGAAAAGTTTTTTTTTTCTTAAACCAAGCTATGATAAGAATTAACCACATACAACGCTGAATGTAACTCATCAAACCCACGCCAGCTGTAATATGTACCAACTCCATTATATATATGTGAGCATAATTGTATGTACATAGGTTCTGTATGTGCTTTTAGTCATATACCGCCCTCTTTTCACATTCAGCTTTCAGAATATCTCCCAGCAGACAGTATACCTAAAATTAAAAAAGTTCCCTTTCACAACAACGTTTTTATGTAACGCGAATACTTGCATAATGATCCCCACAGTTGAAATGAGTTTCTTCATTAAAATGTAGGAACGTATCACGCCGAACACCGAAACCCTTCGTTGTAATGCATTGTTATCATGAAATTTCCTTTGACACATTTTCCAACAATTTTACCTAAAATATACGTTCTTAAGGCCCTATCTAATTTTACTGAACAACTCTATTCGTACTTTCTGCTTATCCAATTCCGTGAAAAAGATAGATAGATAAATCATTTATTCAGTGCACACAAAAGACATAGCACAACACACAGAAGCACAACTAAAAGACACAGATTACATAAATATACCCAAGGTGCCAATTTACAAAAAGAAAAAAAATCATATTTACGAACTATATACTTTAAAATAAAATAATGAGTACACAAGGTGCGGGGTAAAAAAGCATTTTCTGCATTTTTTTTATTGCGATCTGTCTGTTTTGCGCTATTATATTTCTATTTTTGTGCACAAAGAAGTTCAAAACGTATCAGTTTAAAAATGGGAAAGGAAACGACTCCAGTTTGGCACGTGAAATCGCGTGGCTTTGTAATTTCGTTTTTAGCATTTGCCGTGAAGCAGAAAGAAAACAAAATGTGGGCAACGTCGTTTATGCATACCACCCACTTTTATGTCAACTGACTAAGGTTTAGATTTCTCAGTTGGAGACGAAACGTTACAGCGCGGAGTTTCACTTGTGTACCAAATCGTGGTGGCACAAAGCTGCGCTGCTTGTACGGCAGTCTTTGAAATGCTCCGAGGGAAAATTCGCGGCAAATGAGCTTATTGTTTACACGCATGAAGCAAGGCAATTTGGGGACTCAAGTGCTTTGTATAAATACGTTTGTACATTTTAAAAGCAAGTACATTTAATTTATGTTTAGCAGAAGCTAAAATTTTTCAACGGTGTTTTAACTTTGTTTACTCAAAAGTTTATTTCTATTTTCAATCCACAAAACAATTGATAAAAGAAAAACCCACAGGTATAAAATCTGTCACCCTCTTCAAAGAAGAGCTTTTGTCTTGAACTATGCATCTAATAAAACGGGGATAAAAACTCGATTCAGAATTAATAGCCCAGATTGAGGAGACTGGAGTGGCTCTGAAGCCAATCCAATTAACTTTTAGCGTCACTTTCGCCGTTTGTCAATAGATTTATCTCGAGATTTAATTCTAAATTGAAATTCAAACCTTCTTATTTTAAACTTTTAACTCACTGATCCACTCAAATGAATTAATTTAAACCTTGTTTTTTTTTTCTTTTTGAATCGTGAATTTTAAATGCGTTTGCTCTAGAATTATTGGATTTTATTTTAACTGTAAACCAAAGACTTTGTTGTGTTATATTTCTGATAAAAAGCTCTTCTGCTTGTCGATAACACTTAAACCTTGAATATAAAATAGATACCTATTCCGTTCTAAACGTTTTTTTTCTAAAATACGAGTGCCCAATCACGGAGCCGTTAAGGGCCGAATATAATATTATTCAAATAATAATGGTGTTGACTCAGTTTTTCATTCCAACAGAACTCGTTCAGAAATGTCAGTTCATTTGTAAAGAATGAAATATTAAAGCAAGAGACTCGATGATTTGAAATCAGAGTTGCTATCGTGCGCTTCTTCACTTGAAGATATGCCTCGTTTGAACGTGTTCATTGTTACTTGCCTTATCAAGTACTCTTTTCTTTTTGAGTTCACTGAAATATCATAAATAAATTCTACCTAACTGGACATATACCAGCAGTAGCTACTATAATATCTGATAATAACTTGCTTTCAAAGTTCATGACATTTGAACTTTGCGAGTCCTGAGACGTTATAGTTAATTCAGGATCACATGAACGGACAGCACCAACTTTCCAAAACTTAGATCAACATCTAAGTTTCTATACTATATTCTTATATACCTCCAAGAATATCTTATTAAATCAGTTTTGACTTTGTTTCATCTCTGTATTTCTAATAAAACTTTAATTTCATGTGCTGTTTATTTTTCGTACCAAAAGCAGAGTCATCAATAAAGACATCACGTTTCTTTACATGACTAAACATATTGTGTTACGGACATTCGCAAAAATAAAACTAGCAATTGCGTAAACAAAAGACGGTTGGAACGTTCACTGTTATAGCCGGTTTTACGGTCAATAAAAACGTATCAACCACAATCAATGACAATCATTGAGCTAAAAAGCGGAAACCGATATAGAAGCCATCGCCATTACGAATCCGTGAATAGCTAATCTTAGAATCGTAAAATTTATGAAAACTTGATTTAATGTTAAGTCTTTCCTGTGAATTAAATACTGAATAGATTCTGTTTCGAGATGAATGGCAAGATACACATAACATTATTATCGAAATATCACACTACATTTCCAAAATAACCCTGAAAAACGGTAACTAGCACAGTTCACTTGCTTGCTACTAGAACAGTGTGAACGCGCGCTGTCGTTGCTTGTCGGGACAATGGGTAGGCCGGTGGCGTTTTCCTCTCGTAACACAAACCTTTTGTGATAGCAGCGGGCCCGATTCACATAATGTTATGAGATTACTCATTAAAATTGCCGACTCCGACCGTCCCTGATATAAATTCAGGAAATATCAAAGGTATCCAAAATTGGCGACAAAATACGTACTTACTTTAATATTTCTTTGAAATTCTAATAGGGTTTGAGTATTGTAACAGAAATTCGATATTATTGTATTTCAAAACAATAATCAGCAAGAATGGATCCTCAATTATTACAGCTGTCATAATATACACGGTGTAAATCACCTCATCACGAAGCCGTCAACCAAGCATTCTGTACATGAAACTAAGTAACTTTACGCAAAAATTATTGCTGGGAAACGACATTTTTTTGGGGGGTGTTAAATCATGTTTTGTGGTAGAACTCAATGTAACGCACTCAAAACATTGTGCTGATGGACGGATTGAATAGTACGGGGGTCGTGGAGGTGTTTAAAGTAAAAATCTTACAATAAAAACTTGTATTTAAAAAAATACTTGTTAAAAAGTTGGAACTTTGACCCCTAATATCTCCGTAACTAGAAGGTTCCCAGGTATGGTGTAGAACAAAAAAATGATCGCAATGACAGGGAGAACCAGTGCCTTTCGGCTTCGTTAAGAGGTGTTTTACACTCTTTATAATAGAAAATAGCTGAAATAAGCTATCTAAAGATAAAACAATTTTCAAGTTAAGTGTAAAACGCTGTCATAGCCGCATCATAAAATTGAGTGACCGATCGTAGCGAAAAATGTCGATAATTTCGAAAACAGTGAAATGTTCCAGTTGTAACATTGTTATTAGTGAATTGTTGTCTTATTTGCAAAATAAGATTGATACTATGGACAATGAGAGTATGGTGCGAATTTGTTCATCCGCGTTTACCGTGGCCGAAGTTGAGAAGGCGAAAGCTTTGCTTTTCGACACGATAACGACTAACAAGCGCAATATATCAAGAAGAAAGGATGGGAAAATTCAAAGAGATCTGGAGGATATAATAGCTGTTTTTAAAGATACTGATCCTGATACAGTTCCCATTTTCGTGGCGAGAGAATTGAATAAACTCCCACCCGTGACTTTTGATCACGTAGACGTAACAGCATTATTAAAAGATATTGTTAGACTGAAATCTGATGTGCAGGAAATTAAACAAACTTATGCTACCACAAAATCAGTGGATGAATTAGAAAATAAATTTAAAAATCTGAATATTATGAAAAGAAGAGGGTACATGGACATTGGACCGGTAGAAATGTTATCGCCCAACATTCAAAGTACTCAAAGAGCAACTGACACCGTTCAAGGTCATGATGGAAGGCGTTTGTTGTCACAAACACAGGTTAGCCCGTTGCCTACTGAAAGGACAGATGTATGTGATGACATTCCAAGTGGTACACCGTTCATGGCTTGTTCGAGTAGTATGACGTCTTCCCCTGGGCAAAACAACTTGCAAGTTGAAGAGCAGCCCTTGGTGAAAATACATGCATGCGCTCCCGAATATCTTTCTGAGCGTAATTCTGAACGTACGTCGAGTAGTGTGTATGATGACACAACTATCGTTATCAATAGTGCGAGCGGGGCGACTGCGTCGACAGCGGCGCGTTCCTATGCATGTAAACAAACCGCTGAGGCGACTACGTCTAGAAAGATTTCTTTCGCTGCAATGGTGGGGAATGGAGATGAGTGGCCAAAACATAAGAATGACAATGAATGGATTGTTGTACAGAATAAACGGTTCAGAAATAAATTTATTGGAAATAAGGGTAAGGCTCCATTAGATCCAAGTTGTAAATTTAAGGCAGCATTAAACAAAGTACCGTTATTTGTATCGAATGTGCACAAAGATGTTATGGAATCTGATATTGTGGACTATATTTTTGAGAAAACTAAAGAGAGGGTATCGCCTGTGAAAATAAAAATGAAAAAGCAGAAAGATTATAATGCTTATAAAATCTCTGTTACTGCACACAAAATCGGCGATTTCTTGGACGATAACCTGTGGCCGTCTGGAATAACTTTCAGACGGTTTTTGAATCTGGGTGATAAACCAACCGGTTTTCGGGATAATGGTGTAAATAAGCATGCAACAAATATATAACATGGGTACCCAGCTAAGTTGTAAATTCTTTAGTTATAATTGCAAGTCTGTTACCCGGTCAATGGAATACGTACGATCATTATGTAAACAAGCCGACATTGTAGCGTTGCAAGAAACCTGGTTGTTTCCACATGATTTAGCTATCCTTGGAAAGATTAGCAACGAGTTTGGTTTTACGGGAAAGTCTGCTATTGACACATCTGCTGACATAATACGAGGCAGACCTTATGGCGGCGTAGCATTACTGTGGCGGAAGGATGCCTTCGATACTGTGACAGTGCTTGAAACGAATAGTGTGCGGCTATCAGCAATAAAAGTGAGTGTACAAAATCGTTCGTTTGTAGTGTTCTCCGTATATATGCCTGTGGACTTAATGGACAATCTAATACAATTTACTGAATGTCTAAGTGAGATGAGTTCAATCATAGAAAATACACAAGTGGCGTCGGTTTATATGCTGGGTGACTATAATGCTCACCCCGGTGAGCGGTTCGGCAGAGAACTAGAAAGATTCTGTTGTGACCAACTATGGTCATGTATAGATGTCGAGAAGTTAGGTAGTGCCTTCACTTTTATAAGCGACGCTCACGGAACCACTCGCTGGCTTGATCACTGCGTAGTGACTGAAGCCGCCAGGCAGTCGGTTATAGATGTGAAGGTGCACTATGACTCATCTTGGTCTGACCACCTGGCGTTAGAGATTAGTTGCAGCTTAAATGTATTAAGACCCCATTATATTTTAAAGGAAATAAGTTGTAATCAAGTTGTCTGGGGTTATAGGGATATTAAACAAATTGAACGTTACCAAAAGTTTTGTAATGAAAAACTTAGGGACTTAGATTTTCCTTCAGAATTAAGTCACTGTTGTGATGGCATGTGTAACAAGGTGGAACACAGATTAGTAATTGATAAAATGTACACCAATATAATTCACATATTAAGTAAAGCGGCTGTGGATAGCTTCGGTCATAAATTTCAATCACATAAAAAGTGTGTTGTGGGCTGGAATAGACATGTTTATCCAGCACATAAGGAAGCGCGTATACAGTTTCAGTTGTGGTTGTCACTGGGTCGTCCGCGTAGTGGACCAGTTTACAATAAAATGACAGAGACTCGTCGTATTTTTAAATCGAAACTGAAATGGTGTCAAAATAACGCGGAGCAGGTAAAAATGGATGTTCTGGCTACACAGCATGCAAAGAAAAGTTTCAAAAGCTTTTGGAAAGAGACCAGTAAGCTCAATCCACAACCGTACACCCCTCTCAACGTGGATGGGTTTGGTGAGTCGCTGGATATTGCTAATATGTTTGTTAATAAATTTAAAGTGGTGCCACCTGATCTTCCGCGTATGTTGCCGCCGGTGCTCAAGGCTGATTCTCAAAAGTTAAATACTTTACCATCTGTTAGCTTCTCTGCTAAGGAAGTAGCTTTCACTATCAGTAAGATGGCGAGGGGTAAGTCCCCTGGACATGATGGAATTAGCATTGAGCACCTGAGGCATGCGGGTATACATTTGCCTAGAGTGTTATCTATGTTTTTCACTTTTTGTATAAGACACTCGTATATACCGGACGAGTGTACGAAAGCTATTGTTGTACCAGTGATCAAGAATAAGACTGGTGACCCCTCGGATGGTTCCAACTATAGACCCATCTCGCTAGCCACCACTGTAGCTAAGGTACTGGACAGTATGCTAGATCAACAATTATGTAATCACCTCAAAATAAATGACGCACAGTTCGGTTTCAAAGCCGGACTGTCTACAGAAACGGCAATCTTATGTCTTAAACATACCGTCCGGTACTACACGGACAGGAAGACTCCGGTTTATGGATGTTTCCTTGATTTATCAAAGGCTTTTGATATGGTGTCTTATGAACTTCTATGGGAGAAACTGAGGTCCACCACACTCCCCGTGGAGATCATTAATGTTTTTGATTACTGGTACAGCAATCAAGTCAATGTTGTTAGGTGGGCTAATGTTTTGTCCGATGAGTACAGGTTGGAGTGTGGTGTGAGACAGGGTGGTTTAACATCCCCTCGACTCTTCAACTTGTACATCAATGAGTTGATTGAGGGTCTCAGCAGCACTGCAGTCGGCTGTACTATTGATGGCACTCGTATTAACAATTTAAGCTATGCTGATGATATGGTGCTGCTGAGTCCTTCAATCGGCGGATTGCGGAAACTCATTATGAGATGTGAGGAGTACGCCGTGGCCCATGGGCTCAGGTACAATGCGAAGAAAAGTGAACTGCTAGTGTTCCAACCACGGCATCTAAAAGTTGACACTGTCCCATCTGTTTTACTAAATAGTGTACCACTGAACAGAGTGACGCAGGTTAAGTACCTGGGTCACTGGGTTACGGAAGACCTCGCGGATGACATGGACGTTGAGAGGGAGCGTAGGGCGTTGGCTGTCCGTGGGAACATGCTGGCTCGCAGGTTTAAAAGGTGCACGAGTGAGGTGAAGTGCACTATGTTCCGTGCATACTGTCTATCGTTTTACTCGTGCACCCTGTGGATCAGTTGTACTCAGCGGGCACTCAATGCCCTACGGGTACAATACAATAATATTTTTAGGATGTTGTTGGGTCTTCCGAGATATTGCAGTGCATCGGGCATGTTTTTGAAAGCTCGGATTGATGGCTTTCAAGCCATCATGAGAAAAAGATCGGCCTCATTGTTGCACCGTATACGGGCAAGCTCCAACACAATCTTGGGAGTAATAGCGGACAGGCTAGATGGTCCGTTTGTTAGACACTGGATTGCACTCCACGTGTCAGTCTGATTGTTGATTGATTTTTGTACTTTTTTAGTTTTAGGTTTACTAACATAGTTCTTAAGTGCTTACTAACACAATTATGGATCTGTGTATTTTACATGTTTTTGATCTGAAATAAAGTTCTGATATATATATAAAAACAGAACGAAGTTAACAAACTAATCAACAAATTCAGTAAATAATTCAACACATCAAAATAGAAGTCATATAATCCATTTCACTAATACGAGTTGAAATAAAAATATTTTATTTCTAAACACAATTTTCAGACTAAAAAAGTCAGGATGTTAATTTCATTTCTAAATCAGTCTTTCATCACTATAATGAGTTAAGCTACCCCTTAAGTCCGACAAGTTAAAGTTGCACCATTTATCAAGCATGCAGCTTAAACCCGGTTCAATAGAAGTGAAAGGTTGGATATTTTTCCCTGTCGTAAGTTATGAAGCGTTAAAGGATCGGTAGGCGTATTCATTTTACAGATCATTAGAGTAAAAAGGGTAAACAAAATTGTGGCGACGACCTTCGTTCGCTTTATTTTATTTTATTTTATTCAAAAGGAACAGCAAACAGCTACAATATATAGTATAAAATAAAGAGATACACATAACATTTGGGCAATATTGTAGCCCACAACGCTATTCACAGATTAACTGTGGAATATATTATACAATTTTAATTTAAACGCTAGGCTAAGAATACAAAATAATATTAAAAAACTAAACTTACTTAACTATCATGTTCATCACATGTACTTATACACATCAATCAAGAGAGCTCCTTGAGTATAAGACCTTTAAATTTACTGGGAGAACATGCAAAGATATTAATGTGTTCAAAAGTCCCATTGTAGACATCTATCATTCTGCGAACAGGTGAGCGCAAACCAGTGTTAGAATGGCAGGTACGCGTGGAGAAGAGTCTGCCAGCGCGCACTTTACGCTTGTACACTGTTCTAGGGACGACATAACATAACATGTTGGTTAACTCAATGCAATCAAATCTATTATTTACAATGTTATAAAGATTCATAGCTTCCAAGTACTTACGTCTACTTTCAAGTGTTGTGAGTTTGTACTTATTAAGTAAATCCGGGTATGGCAAGTAATATCCGAAGCATCTAAAATGCATAGCACGTAGGAATTTCTGTTGAACACTCTCAATCACCTCAATATATTTTTTATAATATGGGCTCCAGACGGACACGGCATACTCTAGTTGAGAGCGTACGAGAGATTTATATAGGCAAATATATGAGGAAGACTTCTTAAAGTCTAATGTTGAGTTAAAACGAAATGATTTCTTTTTTACTGTGTTACACGCATAAAAATGAGTATTATAAAGACGATTATATTTATTTTTGATAACCAAGTGATTTGAGGAGCTCGTGGCTAAATAAAACCAACAGCCGGGCGGCTGCGACGAACCTCCACCAACCAACCTCCGCTTAACCGGACCAACCTCGGCTTAACCTTGAAAGGTTAAGCCGAGGTTGGTCCGTGGATGGGTGACCATAATTACCTACATACTGAGTTTTTCCGTACCTCGGAAAGCACGGTAACCGTTGGTCCCGGCTGTCATTTGTAGATCTTTGACAGTCGTTACGAGTAGTCAGAAGCCAAAAAGTCTGATATCCAGTCTTACCAAGGGGTATCGTATTACCCAGTTACTGGGTTGTGGAGGTCAAATAGGCAGTTGCTTCATGTAAAATACTGGTACTCAGCTGCATCCGGTTAGGCTGGAAGCTGACCCTAAGATAGTTTGGCAAAAGGCTAGGCAGATGATGATGATGATGATGCACCAAGTGCTTTGGCGTTAAACATTGTTGCTATGAAAATTGTTGCTATGGGGATGCATCGAAAGAAAGTTCGTTTTATGGGTACCACATATTTATCTTGGAGAAGTTTGCTGAACCAACTTTCGTATATTAACATCTAGGAATGTGAGTTTCTTCATGCGAACTTTATCTCAAATCTCAACTTTAAGCAAACACAGTAGATTTAAGATATTGCTACAGTTACTTGAAGCTTTGCACTATAGTTTTGCATACGTAATCATACTTGCCATGAATATTGTAAGGGTCTGCAGTATCTGCTATCTTGTAGAGCTATTCCGAACATTATTTGTCGCTATATTAAGAAATTTAGCAGTATTATTAAAAATAGGACTGCATAGCATTACAGAAACAAGAGGCGTAAGAGAAATGGAAATCGTTTCAAACGCGTTTCGTAACTAAAAGGTGCAAACAGACCGTACACGAAGCCGACCAAGCAAACAACAAACTTAGTAACTCTACTCAAAATATATTGGCGTGAAAACCCCTTTTTTTTGGGGTGACACACACAAAACATTATGCTGGTGGATGCATTAAATAGTGCAGGGATCATGGAGGTCATAAAAAATGTTATATAAAAAAAAAACTTATGAAAAAGTTCCAACCGTTACTCGCAATATCTACGTAACTAGAAGGTTCTCAGGAGTAGTCCGGAATAAAAAAAATCGCATTGACGGGAGACAAGTGCCTTTCGGCTTTGTTAAGGGTCTTTGTACAACCATAATAAGAACGACTTTAAACAGAATTGAAACAACATTTGGGGTAGCTTACGCTAGCTTTTCCATCGTTACCATTGCTGTTAGAAAGTCACGTATTCCTCAGATCCGCGAAAACAAAACGTCAGTATGTTTTATAATTACCAACATTCGCAGCTCATTTCGCTCAATTTTAAACCTCTTCCGCTCACAATCAATAATTTCCGTCCACCTAAACGTAATCCAACCAGTACATTTCATATAATCAAGCGGCATAAGTTGGCTGTAGCAATGTCGGGCTTAATACACTAAGTGTACAGTTTCACCACGCGTGACATAAACTTCCCTCAGTAATGACGAACGCCACAGTTGGATTTATTGAGCGCCGCCGTCTCTTATCGAGCTTGACTGCAGTTTAACGTCGGTTTAAGTTGCCGGTTCCTGTTTGATGCGCTTAATCCCCGCTTCTTTAATTAGTTGAGAATTTCCGTGGAAAGTGGATTCGGAGTTTTGTTTTATGAGGATAGTTTAGAACTTTGGAGTTCTTCAGAAGGATATTTTCTCTTGTTTGGTGAACGAAAGTTACAGCTTTGTCTTACCGTAAGTAGATATGATACTTTGACAATGTGTGTGTGTGACGTTTTTCATAATTTATGTTAATAAATCCCATAAATGTTTCGGTATTTTTTTCAACATTAATTAGGCTCAAGATTTCTCCTCCTAAGCTACCACAAACCTAAATGTGTTTGTTGCCTTACTAAAATATACAAACAAAACCTTGAACCTTTAACATTCGCCAACCAAAAGTACCAGGGATACATAAGTCACAACGTAGTAGAGACCACCGCGCCACTTGAGCGCCTGTTGACGACAAAAAGAAGGGAAAAAAATGTCGACGACGTAATACCGAGATGACAAATACGCCGTTTTACACTACAGATGTATTTGAGTTGAAAAGTTGGATTATTTATTTCTTTTGCCTTTACACTTTTTGGAAAAGATGAGGATCTAAGTGTATTCGCAGCTTTTTAATCTGTTACTACTGATATTTTAAAGCACTTCGGTTATTTTGCCTTTACAAGTAAATTTCAAAACGCTTTGTTGACACTTCCCGTGACCCAAAGGCTGGCTTTTACCTTGGCCAGTGGCTAAGCGCCATACAACGTGGCAATGATGCCAGTCGCTTGGGAACATTGCCAGTTTACAGCGTTGAGGAGTTTTTTGGGGCAATTGTTTTAGTTTATAGTCAAGTTATAAATACTTAACTATATAATATTGTCATAAAATATTGAGGGTATTATTGATGTGCTTATTAGATGTCGTTAATTATGTCTAAATAAATACGACTTCATTTGCTGACAACCATTTTCTCGTAACCTTTTTATTTAATTCAGAACCTTAAACTCGAAACGTGTTTTGACCCGAAAAAGGCTGGAAAATTTGCTATCATTCCTCCACACGATTAATGTAGGTGTCTAGAAAACAAATGAAATACAGAATCAAATTCTTGTATCAGTAACGCATAAAGATACAGTTTGAGTAGTAACTAGGTGACGTCATGAAACGGTGTAAGATGTAACGTCACTAGACATATACATACATATACACATGTGAGGCACACCGAGATTCCACATATTTAACGACGGTTTTACGGTCGGCTGGAGCCGGGCTGACTCAATGCCGTACTCGGTGGCAGACCAGCTTTACGTAACCTCTGCAAAAAGTATAACAGGAATATAACACTTAAGGCACAGAGCTCCAACTCACTGGACATGCATTGAAGCCATCGTAAATAATTAAAATGCAAGTGTTATTACAAAAGAGCGTTCTAGATTTAAAACAATTAAGTGTGCATTACCAAAGAGGCTCGATAAAGTTAGACATTATCTGCGATAACGCTAATGGAAAATTAAAAACATAACGAATTGATATGAGCTAGTGATACAAGAAGAAGACATGCGCCGACCTCAAATGAATATGGATAAACAAGAGAATGATGATGAGGTTTTGAAAATTTTATGCCAATCCTGTTGAAAGGTTGTAGATGGTCACATGGCTAGGCTCTCAGGTAATCTTGTGAACGAACTAATTTAATCCGAAGCGGAAAAGCTGGTGCATGTCGCAGAACGAGAGCTATATATAATTGAAACACATTAGTACATTTCTTGCGCTTCAATATTGTCCACCTGCACGATCTAGTCATTATGTAAATCGTACGTAGAACCGAGGAAACGTAATTTTCTTACATATCTACACCTAACTACAGTAAAATTACTGTTTTACTAGCACTCGCAAAAGAAATGTAAAGGGAGAAACTTCGTAGACAAATATTATTTGCTTGGTACTTTTGTTCCAAAAACAACTTCACAGAAAACACATTCCCTTTGTTTTCTAAATCAACTTAGACCTTTAGTGAACATTAAACAACATGTGGCGAAGTAAATGGTGGAACTGTGTAACCGTCTTAATACTTTAAGTCTTAGAGAGTTGAGGAGAAATAAAATTAGGTCCTTTCTGTCTACTGTATTACGTAGTAAGAAACACTCCTTTTGTACGACTAACTACAGCCTCCTCGCTAATCTAGGAGCCTGCTGTAAACTAATTAACAACGAAAATATGAGCTCGACGACACAAAACGGTATAAGTGGATTAAGCCAGGATTTGTTCAATGTCCGCTAGCTCCTATTCAAGTCTGTAGTTTGTATTTTAGATATTCCAGGCCCATGTTTAAGCTGTGTGCTTAAAACAATCCAATTAAGTTCAGGGATGAAAATCTCCACGAACCAATCTCCAGCCTTTCATAACTTTATTATCGAGTACCCCGTTTTAATCCTAGTTCTTGTTTTTCTTCGAAATACCTAGTACCTAATTGTTGAACGACAAATTGCCCCGCGGGACAGTCACAGGACGCCATCAGTTCAACGATACTACGTGATTACGGCCATTATCAACGATATATTTCTTCCTAATGGGTAATAGAGTAGCATGTTAGTAGCTTCTTCCGAGAAAATAAAATACGGATTTATCTGCGAGCGTTCGACCAGAAACGGTGGAATTTTCGCCTCATTTACGCGTTTGAGGATCCATTAACTTTACAGTATGTCTTGTTTAAGATGTTCAAAGGCTGTTTTGTTTTAAGTGCAATAAAATCTGGCCTACAAACATAACAATGATAAACAAATTAGCGGGAGCTGATTTATGAAGCCACATTGACGTAATCCCTTTGCTCAGAGGATACCATTATAAAGGCCTTTTAACAAACAGATGGGGAGTATAATAGAATCTGCGAGTCACGGTGGTTCGCGCTTCCTAACCTCGTGGGAAATCTTACTCCTTCAATTAAGTTGTCTGGCTGAATACGAAAGATTGTAGAAAACATAACTGAAATGTAAATACTCGTAAGTCCTAAATTAAACTTAGTTTTATTCCCGACTACAATTTGCCGATTTACGATTCTAATTCTACAAAAATATCAGAACAACCATAAATAACAACGTTTCGGCAAACATAGACCACATCACTAACCAATGCAACTGTTACTGGCCGAAAACACGGAAAGCCAAAACCGCGTTTCCCTATCCTGTAATTAATGCAAGCGACCGAGCTGGCCCAAAATAATGAACATCACTATACCGGGCCGGTAATGGCGGCTACCATTGTACCCAGATTTATTTCACTTAGAATATCTACTAAATACAAGAAACAACGTTTGAAAGCCAATGAACAAACCGATTTTCGCCTTTTGTTGATTCGGTTTTTATGGTGCTATAATAAAGGTAATTTTAGGAGATATAGGTCATAAACGCGAAATGGGGTCCTTAAAACGTCACAACATTATTTGCTTAGATAATGTTGATTTGAACATTTAAGCGGCTTTGATATTCTAAATGGAAAACACAAAGAATAATACATTACCTAGCAAAACCTTAGGGTCAGCTCACACCGAGACGCGACGCTGCGCACACTTTTAAAGAGCGATTAAAATTTAACTTTATTTTCTACACGAAAAGATACACATTTCGTTGTGAGAATACGTTGCGCCACGCAGCGCTGCGCCGCGTGACGCCTGTAAAGAAATGTGTATCCTTTCGTGTAGAAAATAAAGTTATATTTTGAATCGCTCTTTAAAAGTGTGCGCGCAGCGTCACGTCGCGTCGCGTCTCGGTGTGAACTGACCCTTAGCCTTAGCGAAACTAAATACAAACAAACTTCTAAGCTGATTAAACCTACATACATTAAAAGCATTCGTCCTCATAGCATCGTTACCGTTGAATCGTAACATTCAAAACTGGAAGCTAATTCTGACCACAGACTACATAAAACGTGCTCAAACCGCCAGTACCTCGACGTGAACACTTTCATATCGTTCTGACAGAACACACGAGCTAATCCGACCGAAGCCACAACATACGGAATAGTGCCCGACCACAAAACAGCTTTGTTACACACCACTGAATTTGTGCCCTACTCAAAAAAGTCAAGGTTGACCACATACTGAACCTGAGGTATCATAGAGAATTTTACCACATTTTCATTGTTGGCCGCGGTTCAAAAGTAATCCGTTTGTTGTCGAGAAATTAACTTGAGGTTGACAAATACATATAAGCGTTATTTGCGAAACGTTTATAATGTTGTTTTTTTTTATTTTTTTGGTAACATGCAACTTAAGGTAGATGATCTTCATCTGCCCAGCCTTTTCCCAAACTATCTTGGAATCGGTTTCCAGTCTAACCGGAAGCAGCTGAGTACCACTATTTACATGAAGCGACTGCCTATCTGACCTCCACAACCCAGTAACTGGGTAATACGATACGCCTTGGTAAAACTGGGTGTCAGCCTTTTGACTTCTGACTACAAGTTCTAATCAATTAATCAATCAATCAAAAATCAATTATCAATTAAAAAAATATATTTGAATGTATGAATTGGAAATCGTGTTACATGTACATATTTAAACTTTCCCCGTTATAAATCAAATTAAAATTTTAACACGTAGTTATACTGTTTTGTCAAAGCAAAGCTTAAATCAATTAAAATGATAGCGATCATTAGAAGCGGCTCTGAAATCAATCAAGGGACTGTTGGACCCGTCGACATTTAATTTAACTTGGGCTTTCTCTTTGACATTCTAGTTATATCTCTAAAGATCATTATAAAATCAAATATTTTCTTTTGATTAAATACTCGGATTTCTGTAGTCTCTTTAACGTTGATTTATTAATAATTGAACAAATATCAATTAAGTATGTTTCTTTGTAACTGTGTCCAGTTTCTTTAAATAATGATTTCCTTAACTATTATTGCACGTGGTTCGAAAGGATATCAATGCTGGTAATCCTGCTGAACTGCATAACGTTGGGCATGTATCAGCCGTGCGTCGACGATCAGTGTGTTACGAATAGATGCAAAATATTACAGGTGAGTAACAAATACTTACAATATTAACCGGAATCATATTGGTAATGGCAATTACTAAAATCGACTAAAAAATGTATGTCTGCAAAAGGTTTGATGCGATAAAAAATAAAACCGTGTCACTAATTGGAAATTGAACCTTTAGATAAAGTTCCCACAGATAACTAAAAAACAAAACAAGTTTATAATCAAAAACTAAATTTAAAAAAGAAAACTGGCCATCAAGAAAATAAAATTGGAAGCTTGTTTAAATGATTTTCTTTTGTTTAATGCTTATTTTCGCGGGAACGTTATTTATTTTTCCGCCTAATTGGAATTCTCAAAATTACAATATCGTTATTTTTATTCATATAATGGCCAACATTCACATAAAATATCTGTTGCAGGTTTTCGACGATATAATATTCGCGTTTTTCACGTTGGAACTGTCAATCAAAATGGTGGCTATGGGAATTTATGGACACGGCACTTATTTAGCGGACTCATGGAACAGGCTGGATTTCTTTATAGTGATGGCCGGGTATGTAGAATTGTTTTATTTTGAAGGTCTATAGCATGTTATTTTTTCCAACTATAAAATGTTTTAGTTAATTGGTTTGTTGTGGGATCTGTGGATTCTGGTTTCGATCTTTGTTGTTTGTATTAAGGCTCTTATGGAGAGGGGCAATAGTTTCTAAAGTTAAGTCATGAAGATACATGTATTTTGCAGAGCACTGGAATACGCACTGAATGTGGAAAATATTAACCTATCAGCGATCAGGACTATTCGAGTGCTAAGACCATTACGAGCCATCAACAGGATACCAAGTAAGTCTCTGTTTTATTTATATACTAGCTGTCCCGCGCAACTTCGTCTGCGTCAAATTTTCTCCGTCTTCGCAACATTTTTCATTGCTGCTCCGCTCCTATTGGTCGTAGCGTGATGATATATAGCCTATGTCCTTCCCAAGGTTGAAATCTATCTTCTTGCCGAATTTCATTAAGATCCGATAAGCCGTTTAGTTGTGAAAAGGTAACAAACATACAAACAAACAAACGAACAAACAGAGTGACATTCGCATTTATAATATTAGTATCCAATATTAGTATGGATTAGCCACTAACTGTTCTTATTCTCTCGTATAATGCTAACTATAATTATAAAAAGAGCTCCACGCAATGGTAAAAATGTTAGCAACTCAGCAATATGATATGACCATGGTGTGATGGACTGGCCAGGGTGCGCTGGTCCAACATTTTCTCATGAACCATGCATGTAAACTATATAAGATACAGGCCAAAATTTCCTGCTACCAGTTTTCTTAGCAAAACATCCGGCCAAATTATGTCATACGAGTCCTCCCGTGCCAAATATGTCATACGGGAGGATATCAGCTGTATATTTATAGGGATGAATGACATGATGTTTGCCGTTTGATCTACCACCGTATGGTATTCCGTGTGCAAACTGTATTTACTAGCGTGCCTGTTACGGTACAGCAATAAAACTCCTTGGTACGGTTTTAGTTATAAAGTCTTCTAAAAATAACCACAGGTCAAGCTCTAGACATTCCTTACCAAAACAATAATATTGCATGAGCTTGGAATATTTCTATAATTATATAGAATTTCCAATACACTCTGCCATCACGTGAGATCGTGGTTACTAGCACGTGATTGTTTACCAAAATATAAGAGTACATAATATATTTAAATAAACATACCTGCATAACGAAACTAAAACAATTAAAGCCGACTGCCACTGCTTTTAATGGCGCATTTTTGTCATACCAGTTTTTATAAATTTATTTACTCTCTGCTTTAATATCGACATAGACATAGATTTCCATCAGAAATAAATTAACAACCACTTTAGCATACAAACTTTGACGAAACGATCTCACAAATGGTTAATTCCATGCATACAATATTACATTACCATACGTTTAATTACATTAGCAAATATCATCAAAGAATTCTCTTTCTATCAAAGCAGAAACCCTTATTCAATATTCCTCTTTTGAACTCTGAACAAATAGCCTCTGCCACATAATCCAGTTGGGTAGACGCAATAATTCATGCTGTTAAAAGGAAAGTTTTATGATACCATTACATTTGCAAAAAATCAAATGTGCTTTTATTCGATGTAATAAACTTGGTTGGCGCCTCTTTCTAATTCCGCGAATGATTTGATTTTTTTGCTGATGACAAAAGATGAATCAACATAATTTTTGCAATAACTTTTGTCGTTTTAAAATATCAACTAAAGCTAAAGTAATCACGGATCATTATTTTATTATTAGACCTAACACCATCGTAAAACTTGTTCGATCATTAATCTCTATTCATGAAGCATTATTATATCATAAAATGGCACTCCGCCGTAGCCAAAATTGGACACACTTCTAAGTCTATTAATAGATTATAAGCTAACTAATGGACCTTTTCTAAGCTAATGAAGCGATAAGCGTTAAATATGTACACCACGAGCCTTCTCCCTATACAAGAGCCATAATAGCAAGAAAAATCGAGCATTAATTCTCCCTAATAGTCCAACAACCTTTAACCCTCGCGTAGTTACACTAAGTTCTTAAAAGAAAATTACAAAAGTAACATTTTAAAAGAATTGGAGTGCTTTCTATTGCTATTAACAGGAGCTTTCTTGCTGTAAACCTCGGTGTAAAACTGAGGAGAGCTCTTAAAACGAGAACCCTTTTACTTTGGGTGACCCCCGCACTACTGGCTTTGTTACGTGCAGGTAATTTATTACGTGTTTATTTATAGGACCGGGCCCTTTCCAAGGAGAGTAGGTTTATTTAGGCATCAAACGAAATATTATTAACATTGAAACCATTTTATTAGGGTTCTAGGAATAATGTCACGTAAAGGACGGCAGGTAACGCTATGTGCCTGTGACGATAATATAATATATTTGCATAATAAGTTAGTGTTGAAAATCTCTTTGGAACTCTGGGCCTAATATTTTGGCTTGAGTTGAGCACAAATTTATTAAATATTCAGGTATTTGTTGTATTTTCATAATTTAATATGGCGACGAACTTCCAGTGCAGATTCTACAGATGCCTTTATCTAATTAAGTTATTCCATAAGAATTATTTATTATTATTAAGAATTATTAATAAATTCCAGTGATCTTCTACCAAGTATTACATTAGCTTCTAAAACACTCTTGTCTCCAGGAGGGTATTCCGATACCTAATATTAAGACAGGATAAGATAAATAATATTTGTTCATAAAGTAACATTTACGGTGGAATAATGCATACAGATGGTTTCAAATCAAAATATTAGTGCAGATGACATAAATATAAATGTAGACATCATATCTACACCAACATTTACAAAAGCTTTTATAAAATTTTCTGTGGCAGTCAAACCTGCGCTATACTTAGCATAATGAAATCTTCGTACAAAGTCGGCCTACAAAAGAACTCCATAATACTTCGGTGGGTACTTATAGAAATTAACCCGAGTCAGAATCAAGAGCGAGCGTGGGCAGCGATCGATCCGCGCAACAAGTGAGCTCAGCTCAGCAAGTCACTACGTCTGCGAGAGATTATCGTACAGTCGGCAATATGTGGAGAAAATCGAAGATAGACTTTTTAAAAGATGTAGAAGGTAGTGGAGAATTACCTACTTAAAAGACAAAACTTTTCTCGCATTCAAGGAACGCAGTTTCAGGAACTCATTTACAATTTAGTCGATGATTTTACAACGTCATAGCTACGCCATAGCATCGGTCAAATGAATCGCAATGTATCAACCCGTACTGGGCCCACGTGGCATTTTATAGCCCATTCCTTTTCACCGAGAAGAGGCATGTGTCCCAATAGTGGGAAGGTTGGTATAGGCTGATTATTATGTAAATATACGCAAAGCGAATACTGTTTTCCTTTTGTATTCATATAACAAGCGGTATAGGTACTAGTCCTAAGCAAAATAATAACTACAAAGGATTTATCCGCACAGCATCTAAGCATGAAAGTCATTCCAATAGTATTATTTCCCATTAATAAATTTAATTCAGTCTTTACCACGCACGTTCACAGTGCTTTGTCTGTAGAACATAAATGGACCAGCATAGCTTTCACGTTTACTTGTAAAATGTTAATAACATTAGATTGCAGCCGTTCTGCGAATGTACAGCCATCTGTGAAACAAAGAGCTTTGAAAATAGTTTCTCGTTTTGACGAGATGCATTCTGGTTAAAGCACTAGGTCAAGGAATAAAACTAAAAAGAAACGTACATTCCAGTACAGTAAAATAGTTCAATTAGGGTTACATGAATTTTGTATCTCTAAAAAGGTTTATTTGCGTTTAAATAATATTGACAACACGGTTGGCGCAGTGGCTAAGTTGTTCCGGGTCTGGCTGTTCGTATATGTATGAGTTTAAATGTTTGTAAACGCAATTACAATACAGGAGAAATATCTCGAGTGCGGCAAAGGTTAAAAAAAAGTACTTCTTCTGTTTGATACGAAAATTTCAGATTTCAGTGCTCATTTCGTTGTACGTGATAGTGCATACGAATTAGATAAGAATCTGTTCAAACTTCATAACTTTAAACATTAACATCAAACATTTGTACATTTAACGACACAACTGTTGCTCTTCAAGTCCCTCCTAATGATGACAATCGTGTTTGTCGTACAGGATGACCCTAAACTACCTACAGACATTAATCAAGCTTTAATTATCGCAGACCCTTCACGTTTACAAGGCGGAAATTATCTCTGCAAGGGTGCTCCCTAATCCACCTACTCTCGTCGTACCTGCGACTACCTATCGTAAATGTATTTGCTTGTAGATTTTATCTAAATTAGGTAATGTAAGGAAGCTGTGTATGTGGACCACTCCGTTAAGTTTCCATATTTTCTCAATATAATAAATATTTGATTTGGAAAACGAGCTGAATATTTTGACGTGTTAGTAGAAACTAATGAAAAATTACAGTTGCTTTAACAGCTTATTTGGGCCTAACCTGTTCAATGCATTGTTTTGTTCTGGTTTTACAAAATTTGTTTCAAACATTAAAATCTTGACTGTAGTTGAGTTGTGGGTTTATTTATAGCGTAGATATAATATTTGAAATGAACAATGTAAATGAAAGCTTTTGTCTGAATATGCACGATTTTAGCAGTGGACATTTGGACCGGATAGCCAGAATTTATGACACACACGGTTATATCCAAAGCAACATTGCATTCAGAAACAACATTGAAATTCAATAATAAATCACGGTAGTAACGCGGACCGTCGCGCCTTCCAAACGGTTAGCACTGAACATTCAAACAAAAGACGGGCTCTAGCTAAAGTTTCGCACAAAACCCCATCTGGAGCTCGCAAACAACTGGGACAATGCAACTCTACCGCAAATTAAATCGAGCCACGCGCGCCCGCGGTTACACATACATCGGCACTAATTTGCCCTCGCACAATTTATTGCTCTCACGTGCTTTTTTATTCCGTTAAATTGAAATTTACGTTTTGATTTGCGTCCTAATATGACACGCGAGTCTCATCTAACATGTTTATGAACGAGCTCTATGAAAACAGAATTCCTAACATTTAGTTCACAAATAACAAGTTTCGAAGTCGTGCACTAGTTAATCCTCTTTGGAGTAGGTACGCCAAGCAGTGGAACAAATTAATTGAAATCCATCTGTCCATTCATGCGAAACTGCACTCCTGCAGTAAATGAATTCACAAAGTTCAGCAAATTGCTAACGATAATGTTGCAGAGCGATTTCTGCTACAATTAAATAGTACTGTAAATTAATAATTCGTGTAATTTTAGTATCCATGATTCTTGTCCGTCTGACCTTACTGATAGCTTTAGGTCAGCCACTTAAGTTTCCTAATGAAATATTCATCTTCATTTAGGATTTCTGGGTAGGACTTCACTAGCAATAAATCCAAGAGATAATTTAAATAGCAGCCTATTTACCACACATACCTACATTATTGTTCACAGTAGTGATTTAGAATTGTATGATTATTCCCTTAGCTTGTAAAGCAATGATCTCTATTCTCGTTTTAGTGGAGACTCCTTAATCAATTGTTTTGTTTTCACAGGCATGAGAATCCTGGTGATGTTACTACTGGACACATTACCCATGTTAGGCAATGTTTTGCTGCTATGTTTCTTCGTATTCTTCATATTCGGTATTGTGGGAGTCCAACTATGGGAAGGAATTTTGAGACAACGCTGCGAATTTGTCCCTCCGCCGAATGTATTGCGACCCAAGTATGTTTTACTCAATTATTTATACTAGACTAACCAAGGTGCAGTATGAGACCAGTTGTGACAACCGTCTCATACTGCCAGTTCGGTATTATCGTTGATATAAGCTCATAGATGTAAGCATTTAATATAGTGTTGAATTAATATTATAACACCCGAATTTGTATGACGCAGCATATTGAGTGGCAATGTTTAAAGTTTTGTGGATGAAATTGCAGCTGAAATAACTTTTTCATTTGTTCCATTTGCTCGAGAGCGCTCGTCTTAGCGGCACGCCCCATTGCTAACGTTGACTGCATGCAATATTTAACGCTTACATCCTCGACGAGCACATCCATCGCTGCTCTGTACATCATTTTGACGTTTTGTATTTTCTCATTGCATATTGTTTTTGCACTATTACTAACATTTTAACAAACGCGCATGTTGAAGAATTCCGCTTACAGTTGAATAACCTACAACACACTTAAATATTGCATTCCGTCAATACTCACATTATAAGTCAAATGTAACTGAAAACACTAACAAAAGGAACCATTCAACAATGTGGTATTACTTGTCAATATAATATATCCCCACTTTCTGATACTCCAATCATACGTGTGTAAGACAAATTACATAAACTCTCCTACATTCTAAACATTTCGACCCAAACATAGAACAAAGTAGAAAATAACCGTCCTAGCTAACATGAACCAATAATAGCAATTCATTGTCGATACTTACCAAAACATCTAGATTTATTACAAATAGTTACAACCCAGATTCAAACTAACAATGTGGTTTCATAAAAAACAATCTGGTTTCAGCAAGAAATCCATATCTTATTGAATTCTCATTAATGAAAGCACATTGTTAGCAACTGTGACCTTACCACAGACCTTTAGAAGTAAACTTAGGTACATAACACCCGTCACGGCTCCTCAATTTATGTTCCAGAGACCTGTCCGATTGGTACAGAGTGCGCGTCAGATTGAACTCGTAAGGATTTGCGATCAAAATTAATGTGTTTCTATTAAGAAAATTGCGAACTGTTGTAACGTGTACCTTCACACATCTGCCGTCCAGATGTGCTATTGTATTTGCTTCCCCTTCACGAATTGGCAGTTTCGATGAGGCACTAGGTCTCTCAATACGTGTCGCTATTTTAATAATCTCACACTTAATTTTAAAACATAATTGAGAACTGCCGATTTGTTCTGATTCAAATATTAAATAGGTAGTTCTATCAAATTCTCTGATATATGAAATATTGTTTCCTTTTCTTATGATTTGGCAAAATTAACTTACGGACAGTTATTATGGAATTAGTTTAACATCTTTTAATGATTTAATATTTTCTTCGTTCAATACGAAAATATTCTTTCGATTTTATTCCTCAATGTCTTCAAGTATAGGTTACTCTGTTTTCAATGAACAAAACACCAAATAACACGTCAATTTTACATCTTTCATGATTCATTCAAAGTCGTTGTTTTAACAAATATTATTCAATGTTCAGCTTCGTTTAACCATTGTGCTGTCTGTTATGTCTCAATACTGATGGTTTGTTTCTTGGTATAAATACATTTAACTGTTATCTGAAACACATAACATGCACTGTTGGCAAGTAAGAGCTTTGCACGAGCGTCGTTCAACTATTAGAACGAAGACATTTTAGTTCGAAGTTGGAGACTACAGTAAAAGCTTTATAGCGTTTATCAAGAACAAGCCCCGTAACGACAGGGAGCCAAATGATGTGGGCTACGGCCAGTGCTCGTGTTTCTATGTAACTTCTGTCTTTAAACGATAACGACCCAAAGGCTACTGACGTTTTAATCTGCCCCACCGATATACGCCAGACTTTCCCCAGCTATCTTTACGAGCGCTACCATTAGCATTCATTGGGACCGCTATTGATCCTTAACCCCTTTCTACGCTTCCGTTCTAGCATGTGTCTGCATGCACCGTGTGTTTCGATGTAGTAGTAAATGTTTCTCCATTTGCATGGGTCTTAGAAGTAGTGAGTCCAATATACATATATGTTAGTGTGCCCTGTTCGACTTATAGTAATTTTACCAATCCAAGTCAATTTTAAATCTACAAAAAATTTGGGAAGAAAAGTAGTTTATTTGTTTTTTAATTTAAATTTATATATTTGTTTCCAAATTCTTTGAAGAGTAAACTGAGAATCAAATAACCAACATTTAAAATAGCTTTCATTGTTAAATAATAGCCGTCATTAAACGCAACTATTTAGATTGATGTCAATACTCTCTAATAGATAACATAAAAACTACCTCTAACTTGACACGACACACATAAAAACTACCTACTTTATTAAAATAAAAACTCTGGAAACTCAGAGCGTATCCAAAAATGTTTATTAATGTTACAGTATATCATTCTACTACGAGTTCTCAAAGGAGTTGGACTACATATGCACGACGCCCGAAGACAATGGGATGCACTATTGCGGAGACTTCCCTCCGTATAGATACGGACCGCTTGTGTGCAACGAGACGGCCAAACCTTTCTCCTACAACCTGCCCACAAATACGTCGTGTGTCAATTGGAATCAGTATTACACTAACTGCACTCAAAGGGGGAACAACCCCTTTCAGGGTACGATCTCGTTCGACAACATCGGTCTTGCTTGGGTCGCTATTTTCCTGGTAAGATAACACATTTGGAAGATATTTTACCTTCACTTGTAGAACTAAGGTAATAATGTTCGTTCTATTTTGTAGGTGATATCGTTGGAAGGCTGGACGGACATTATGTATTATGTGCAGGATGCACATAGTTTTTGGGATTGGATTTATTTCGTTCTGCTGATTGTGGTTGGTATATTTTGGTTTTACAAAACGTTCTTGTATTTATTGAAACAATCAACCTGCACATTAATATTGACAGCATATGACGCGGCACTGATGGCACCCAATTTTCTTTTTACGCTATATCCAAACATGCGTGAAAACTGCCATAAAAACAAATGACAGTAAAAAAGCCACACAAAACAAAAAAGTTACGGCCACAACAACAACATTAGTTTCACAAAAACTGAAACGATCAGTCAAGCCCGCTATAACGATGCCATTATCTCATAAACACATATTTGTCTTATAGATCGGATCGTTTTTCATGATCAACCTCTGCCTGGTCGTCATAGCGACGCAGTTCAGCGAGACGAAAAAACGTGAGATGGAACGTATGAGGGCCGAACGTGCCCGATTCACGTCGACTTCTACACTAGCGTCTTCTACGAACAACAGTGAACCTGCCACATGTTACGCAGAAATAGTCAAATATGTAGCGCATCTGTGGAGACGATTTAAACGGAGGATGGTGAAAAAAATCAGGTCTGTAACACATTTCTTATTCATAAACATCTGTATATGAACACAGCTATCTGCGCTGCAACCCTTTCAAATATTCGATTCCATCATAAATGACTCGCATTTCCTTATTCGCAACCTGTTCGAGATAACGCAACTGTGCTCACGAAGTCAGTAAATTGCTACCAGTATTATTTTCTTTCCTGGAACTGCAATATTTATACTAAGTAACGCCCGGCATTTACAATGCAAATGCCGATGAATGCCTCTCTGCGAATAGCTGGCATTTCTTAAAAATAGTCGGAATGGAAGTTATTTTTGTCCCCTATAAACGATACCCTTGTTGCTTCTCGTGGAATTTTCTTTGACCCCTGACTTTATGAAAGTTATTTTTATGCGTGAATAGTTGAGCTGACCTTTTTATTCATAATGTTAAACATTTGTTCAGGGTATATCGATATCAACGTGCCCAGCTACAGTGGCGGACAAGCAGAGAAACTCTTCAACTACCAGCAAACAAGCCGAAACAACACCATCCTTGTTGTCCAAGAGTACATCCGCAGGTAACATTTTGTTATTCAAACAACTTTATTCAGAATCCTTTTAACAATTTGAATAAGACTCTGTTCTTAATATAAACGTTATTACTTTCTAATACCTTCGTGCCATCTTCAACAAGTAAAGTTCATCAGCTCATTATAACATTCAAGATTACTTGGAAAATTCTCATCAACCGGTTGTAATGAATTTCGAAATAATAATTCTCAAAGTTACCGTTCGTCTACGGCGTAGATTCTTAGGGAGCGGGGCTTATAATAAAATATTCGTGAAGTCGTACAAAGCCGCTTCCGAGTCGAGGCCATGTATTCTATTGTTGCTGACGCAGCGTACTCATTATGACGCTTTCACTTTTAAGCCTTTCTGACATTTGACAATCATAATAAATCACACTATTGTGGTAATAACTTCATCGAAGCATTGCATAACCAATATTAATAGTTGCTGCTTCGATTAGATTGATATTTATTTTGTGTTTTGATATGAAACTTCTACATAGGTGTATTTTCAAATGTGGGTTGCAAACATATTTACGACTGGCATTCTCAATTCAAAAAAATCGAACAACCTCAAAAGCGCTGACCTTACTTAAAAATCAATTAATAAAAATGAACTTGCCTAGATTCAAGCCGTAAAAATCATAAATAATTCAAACACTTTTAAAACCTTCTAACACTCAAAACATTAGTTTACTTTTAATTTCTATAAAATTTATGCGTAGACGCTCGTAGCACTTTGCTACGGATTTGCTACGAGATTTTAAACTTTGTATAACAACTTTTTTTCAGTTTTTCTTTGAAAGTTTATTACTAAAACATTTATAAAATGTAAATACATTTTATTTCGATAAAATCTGTTGGATTTTTAAAATAATTTCTGGTCTTAATGATGGACTCGGTTGGTAGTGGTTTGATATAGCCCTCAATTTTATCATTCAAATGATAACATCTTTAGCCCATTCCATTTCCTCTACATCCTTGTATGCTACCTGTGCCAGGGCAACGGTGGCAAGAGTGTGAGTGAGGAGGGGAGCGGTGGGGCGCCGGAGGAGCCGCTGAGCCGGCCCGGCCTGTTGCGCGTCCCCTCGCTGTCAGCCGCCGATCTTGAGGTAACACCCACGTTATTCACTTCCATTACCTGATGTATTTGCTTCTAGAACCTTCTAGAAACGCACTGAGAATTCAAAACTGGAATCTTGGAAGCTAGTGAAGATTTGTTTCTGGGATATTTTTATTAATAGGACTGGTTTCCGATGGACCTCTTTGTACAGGGTATATAATATGTTTCCAGTATTTATGCGGTGACACATCCTGTGGTGACCTGATAAGTAAGGCGATTATGATCAATGAAATTAGTGCGTAACTTGTTTATGACAATTATGCCTTTTGGAATGCCTCTAAATATTCTGATGTTCTATTAGTATTTGGCCAAAATACTTGATCCTGAAGAGCGGCCAAATAAATGGAGCAACCCACTAATTTGGTTTTCGAAACTCGTCCGTAAATACGGGCAAACAAGTACTTTAATTTATTCCGTATATATTCCTGTCGTATCCTTTTATACGGGTAGAAATGTAAGCGATTTTAGAAAATGATCATACTCGATGTAAAGAGCCATTTGGACGACCCAGCCTGTTGCGCGTACCCTCACTGTTCAGCGTTTATCTTGAAGCGAAACCTACGGTTTATTGAATGTAATTGACCGCTAATTTGTCGGTCTATTTCTGTTAATAGTTACGGGTGAAATCATAAAAGCGGAATTTGTTCTATTTTAGGGCTATCTACACGGTGTAAATCACCTCATCACGAAGCCGTCAACCAAGCATTCTGTACATGAAACTAAGTAACTTTACGCAAAAAATATTGCTGGGAAACGACTTTTTTTTGGGGGGTGTAAAATCATGTTTTGTGGTAGAACTCAATGTAACGCACTCAAAACATTGTGCTGATGGACGGATTTAATAGTACGGGGATCGTGGAGGTGTTTAAAGTAAAAATCTTACATCAAAAACTTGTATTTAAAAAAATACTTGTTAAAAAGTTGGAACTTTGACCCCTAATATCTCCGTAACTAGAAGGTTCCCAGGTATGCTGTAGAACAAAAAAATGATCGCAATGACAGGGAGAACCAGTGCCTTTCGGCTTCGTTAAGAGGTGTTTTACACCCTTTATACATACACACAAATAAAATTGAAGTGTCTGTTTGTAATATTAAAATAACCGCTTCTTACCACATGCATATGATACGGTACATATATACCAAAATAACATTTTTTACAACTTTTGTCTGTCTGTCTGTTTGTTTGTTCTGGCTAATCTCTGGAACGGCTGGACCGATTCTGACTGGACTTTTACTGGCAGATAGCTGATGTAATATATACAGATAGAAGAGTAACTTAGGCTACTTCAATTTTGGAAAATTTCTAATTCCACGCGTACGAAGTCGCGGGCACAGCTATTTTATTATAAATGTTCAATGAAATCATGTTTCATTCTAGTTACTGTATTTAATACTATGTTATATTATGTTGTCACCGTCTTAAACTCCTAGTCGTAATGATAGTTTTCCCTTGAGGCACTGAGGCTACAGGTAGCTATTAAGGCAATTTACAGGATGTACGGCCGCCTGCATTAATTAATAACCCCTTTGCTGAGGTGTTTGTTTGCTTAAGCGGTACCCACTTAATATAAAGCTACTGTACATCAAACCCTTCATAGGGTAATGAGTGACTAAGGACGTATTTCACTAATGAAACGAACGCAATCAGTACAACAAAACCGCGTTCAAGAGCTGTCAAAACACGCTCTTGAACGCGGTTTGACATTGGTTAATAGTTAAATAGTAATGATGACACCGCAGTTCTTGAGCTCAGTTTAGATGTGCTGATTGTGTTTACTTTGTTAATAAGATACCTAATACACTCATACCAAACTGAACGCGTTCAATTTGGAGACGTGAACCTTGGCTATTTTGACGCAGAACGCATCAAACCTATCGCTGCTGTCGCCACCATCCCTGACTCGTCGAAGGTCATCAGTGATGTTCAGCGATACCGTGCTACTGCACACCCCGAATGAACCACACGGGGCTCATCCCCACAACGTGTGTTCATCAGAGAAAATGACTCAAACAGGTAAAGTAATCTACTACGTACTCAGAATAACATTATCATAAGTTTTTTTTTTTTTTTTACAGAATTAGCGCGTTACATGTGTGTTGTTTCATATCTATTAATTTTGCGCACTGCTTTATCAAAACTCATGATTAGTCAATCTTACTGCCCTAAAGAAAACCATTTGTGTCCGCAAAATCATAACTGATTAAAAATTTATCTAAAGGAAAGGAAAGCTTAAAATAACTGTCCTTGAAATGTTTCGACAATACCCTTTGAAAATTTGAAAGCACCGCCTACGCTAGCAAGAAATATCAGCTACCTACTTTACCTGTTGCTTATACTTTACACACTTGAAACTTTCCCATCTTACTGCGAACAAACTTGTGAATACACTACAAAATGCTCTACATTCAATAGTGTTAAAACTTTTTAACAAATCGAATGAATATTTGTAGATTCATTGTGTCAGCGTGATTGGCTTAAGAGCCAAAGTGGTGAGTTTAGGAGACGGTAGATCTAGACGATGCTATTAGATGGGCATGTGCAATCTCTACCTACATTCTTGCTTCTTCTTCCTCTACTTCTTCATAGATATATCTATATAGGACTAGGAACACAAAACAGATAAAACCGTTTTCTGAATTTGGTCTTCGCTTAACCCCTTCTCAGCATAGGTCTAGCACTCCTACACTTTTGAGACCTGATTTACATATAAAAATCTTTAATCTTCCTTGAGTTATCTATTCTACCTCGAAAGCATCTTGTTATATTCCTTTCAGAGAAAGCTAAAATATTTCTCTGAAAATATTTTTCAGTTTAATGGCCAACCTGAGACTTGAGTAGAAACGATAAATTTTTAATGCTGAACTGATTAGGAAGTATGTGAGTTTTGTATTCGAGAAATAGTAGTACGAATTTACGTCGAGTAAAGTACATATTTTTACTAACGTTGAAATTTTACTATAAACCCAAAAAAGGTTTAGATTTTGAAAGTAGTTTCAATGGGCGTGAGTTTGTACACTTACCTACAAGTTGACTGGAAATTTATTCTGGGTTCAATGCCTAATCCTCTAATCTATACATTGGAGGATCTTACATGAGCGATAGATCTCAATTATATCATGACACGTTTTCCATTTTGATATGACGATTTGTATATGACGTCAAAGACGAACTGCTTTATTCCGGCACACAATAATAATATTCAACCTACTAATACTACAATCATCCAGTAAAGGCCATTCTGCGCGAATTTATATGACAAGATGTGTTTGAGGCATTAGAAGAATTTTGTCCGTCTGTTAGTCCGTGTGCTGTAGTGACAATTATTTGGGGGCGTAGAATTCGACCTGCCGACAGGCGAAACCGCGGAGGAACGCGCGGCGGCCGGAGGAACCATGTCTTGTCAAGAACTGCTTGCGCTGTCTGGTGCGTTGTCTGCCGCACTGCCAACCGGACAAGTGGCTCTGGACTCCTTCTTCGAAGAACTTACTAAAGGCATCAGCAAGAGGGCCGGCGATGAAAAAATTGACACAAGGGTGAGTGATTTGTTACTATAGTGACTTTCAGACTGACGATTAAAAGGGCATCACACTTACTCTTTAAATTCCAAACCTACACGCGTAGCACGATCGCCGTATAATTACGGTGGTCAGACAAAGTAGAAATAAACTACAAACAGCTGAAAAATTTGTAGCACATAATTAAAAATGAAATTGTTACAGAAAAATATCTATAATGATGTATTTTCTTCGTAAACTAAAAATGGAAGTGTTCATGCTACGCGTGCAGTTTTATTTAATTTTTGCTGAGAAATTCTCGTGAAACAAAAAAAAAAAGAATACTAATAAACATATCATCCATTCATTCGACGTTGTAAACTCAACTCATCGACACAAGTAAATAATACATTAATTATATTCACAACGCTGTTCTCAGAACGTACTGAAACTAAATTAATTAGAGTAAAACTTTTACAATTTATAACCACCCCGCGATGTATCTGTCATCGTAAAGTCTTCATTGGAAAATTTAATAGCAACTTGTACAAAGTTGTGTTTTATTCCACGCGAACCAAATATTATTTTACGATGATAGATTAAAATATGAATTGGCTTCTATTTAAGTTCAGGATATTTGAGACCAGTTTGAAAGCTAGGCAATATTTTTTCAAGAAAGTTATAACACTCATTATTGACTGATCCCTTGATTTTTTTATAAATAAGACGATTGTGGTTCTCGAATTTCTCTATTTAATGCTTTTAAAACTTAATTTATCAACACGCTTTCAATTAAAGCTGGGCTTGAAGGAAAGTTGTAGTGTTTATTAAAACTTGAGACGATAATCCAGTTCTTCGCCTACAAAGTTATAGTAAAGAATAACATCATCATCATCTGCCTAGCCTTTTCCAATATAAGTGAATAAATCTATAATCACCAAATTCGTCTTCAGAGAGAGTTGTGATGTAATTAATACACATCAATACACTGTTTGAGAAGAGGTCATTGGCAACAGCCAAACAAGAAAGTGTCCCTATTATTATCCTACAGTAAGACGTAACTCAAAGTCAATACCAATATCGTATTAAACTCCGTTTATCTTTTATTGGTCAGATCGTGGAAATTGAAGACTTCTCATGCTGCGCGGACCTTCTCGCAGCCGAGGCAGCCGCTAAAGAAACGCGCAAGGGTCGCGTGAAAAACGCGTGCGCCAACTTCTGGAACAGGATATCCAGAGGACTACACAGAATTAGAAAGAAGATCAAGTTCATTGCCGACCATAAATACTTTCAACAAGGTGAGACAGTTTTAACTGTGACTGTAAAAATATGTTAAAAATCAGGTGAATTAAAGGTGACTGACCAAAAGTGTTCATTGGATTATTAGCGACAATGTTGGGCCTACTCTGCTAAGTAGAAGATTTCTAAAGAATTACCGTGTGTTAGGGTCTTAACTTGGACTTTAAATTAAAGGCAGTGGACTGTATAAACTGAGAAGAATATCCAAAATTATGTAGAGAATTAGAAATAAGACGCGCGTGTATCGTCGATTGCTCTCGCTAATGAAGTGCCGCTCCTCGGCTCCTGTACCCCCGCGCAGCTGCCCGTTCCGTCGCCCGCGCTGCCGCCCGAGGTCTGACGAAGATAGCCGACGGCGCCCGAACACGTGCCTTATTTTGACACCCTTTGCACAAGGATACCATAAAACGATATCTTAATATGCATTTGTAATTTTTTATCATTCGTGTTGCTACTTGTAGAAAAATGTCTTACCGTTAACCGACTGATGACATATTTTAACAAACAAAATTTAACAAACTCTACAATATCTTTCACCGTCAACAAATCTGTAACACAATATACCTCACAGCTATAATTTGCAGGTATATTATTGGCCATTCTCATCAATACGCTGTCAATGGGCATTGAATACCACAATCAGCCCGAGGAGCTCACTGTGATCGTAGAGATCAGTAACATTGTGTTCTCAGCAATATTCGCCGTGGAAATGCTGCTCAAGATTGTCGCCGAGGGCCCGTTTAAATATATCTCCAATGGCTTCAACGTATTTGACGGCGTTATTGTTATACTCAGGTAACATTCTTATGATATTGAAACATTTTTTAATAAAAATAAAAATTAGATGATGGAGTTATTGGATATTACGATAAATGTGTAAGCAGTGATTAGCTACTAGAATCTAGAATCTTTAAAGAATTTCTCTATGTTAATTAGGAGCAGCTGAACAAGTAATTTTAGTTACCAACAAATAATTTTGAATGTGAAAAATATCAGGCTATTGAAGACATTTTGTGTTTTGTTTGAATGGTAATTTAAGCCACATATCCATTTAATTAAAGCTCCACAAAAGCATATACCTAAAGCTTTTGTGTAACTCATAAAATACCGAATTGATTCAGGTCCAATTTTTATCCGGGCTTACGAATAAAATATCAAAGAAGAATACTTTGTACACAAACGAGTCGATTCGAACCGAACGAGTATTAAAACAAAGTACTCTTTGTTTTACCAAATAACATGGATTAAAGTAAATCTATGTGAAAAATCCAATAAGAATAAACATTTATGTTTGTTTTTTTTTATATTCCGAAACATTTGAATACTAGTGCCAATGTTTTGTTTCCATTATTTAAGTTCTGTCCTCAAAGATTTAAAGGACAATGTGAAATATTGGCCGCGATAGCTCGGTAGCCCCCACTCAGGGGTGTCCGTAATTGACTATCTGTGGTTTTGAACCCGAGCTCCGACGTGCGAGTAATATAATGGTGATTCACCCCTGTTACAAGTACATTTAGCTTCGTAAGAGAACAGAGATAAATCACTTTATTCAGTTCACTTGAATTTATAAACCAGCCACCTAGCTGGGTTTTTTTATTATTTCTAAACAGTTTTGCTATACCTAACTGGGTAATCTATTTATTAGATAAGATATAACCGTAGCCTCTAAGAAAGCATACGTACTGTTTTACGTCACTGTCTTAGTATGTTGCAGCATCATAATTTTATAAAGTAATTTCAAGTTTCCTTAAGCTCTCAATGAAGTTTTTTTTTTTTACGAACAGTGCATTCGAATTGGCTCATAGCGTGGGCCAAGAGAAAGACATGGCTGGCAATTCAGGGCTTTCCGTTCTCCGCACGTTTCGACTCTTGCGCATACTGAAGCTGGTCAGGTTCATGCCCAACCTGCGCCGCCAGCTCTTCGTCATGCTTCGGACCATGGACAACGTCGCCGTCTTCTTCTCACTACTAGTACTATTTATCTTCATATTCAGGTAAATATCACAATATAAATATTACAAATATTAGTTCATCCAACCACGGAGACAGATCAGGTTTTGTAAAATGAAATTTTAAGAAAAGGTAACCTAAATAAGAAATAAATGATATCGATAAAATGCATGTAATAAAAACTATAATTTAAAATGTTAGGGTTTTATTTTTGAGTTTATGATTTACAAATGCGTGAAACTGCTATTTATGAGTTTCCTGAAAATATTTTTTTTTTCAACATTATTTTAAAGCCTATCTGTCCTACTTAAGTACTTAGTATCCACAATTCTGAAACCAAAACGATTTTTTTAATTTTGTTTCTTTGCTTTACTTGGTCTAAAAGGGTAATCAAATTCAATATTTCACTTATAGGGACTTAATAGGCGTTATGTAAATATCTGTCTAAAAACCTGACCTTCAAAATTCAACTCTTTATTTTTTTTGTAAACTCAATATTCCTATCTCACACCTGTATCGTAGCAAACTAGTAGTCAAACATCACAGCCCCTAGCAATCACTCATTGATTGCTAAATCAGATTTTTCATTTTTCCGTAGCAAAAGAAGATTTATTCGACTCTCCATAAAAATATGAAATTCTGAATGTTTCTACTTAACTGTCACACCCGCATCCCTTAACCTGTGCACTAACTGTGAGTGATTTCTCCTTTTTCTTTTCAATCTTATCCTTATGTGTGTCAACCACCTCTGTCTTTGACATTCCACCCACAACACACTGCCACTATATCCACACTCTTTACAACTTTTTTCTCTTCTATTTATTATATCTTATCAACCATAGTGAAATCACGCTTTTGTGCTTTTCGTCCACTTCAGTTCTTTTACACTTGCACTTGATCACTCATCTTCATAGAATATATAAACACACTTATTTATGTATATTATTCTATATATTATCCTTTATAATTTTGTATATATATCCCTCCTTTGTGTGTGGAAAGGATTCTAGTAACCGTATTCTTATCTAATCGCATATTGCGTGGTAACGTTCAGCATCCTCGGTATGAACCTCTTCGGGTGCAAATTCTGCGAGAAAGACAAGCATGGCGATACAGTGTGCGACCGAAAAAACTTTGATACGCTCTTGTGGGCCTTTGTCACGGTGTTTCAGGTATTCAACATTTTAAATTAAAATACCTAACAGACAACCCAGAAACAGACTGAACTTGCAACATTTACTAAACGCTTACCCACGGGTCCGTCAGCAGCCAACACTCATGCCCGTAGGACAATCCCGAATAACAGAAGGTTGTCTTGTCACGGCTAATCGACTAACCACGAGAGTACACAAACGACTGTTCACTCTGCTGCAAGAGACAATCTACTCGAACACACAGAACTGTACAGCTACCAAGTAACACTAACGGAGGGATCAAGCTTGCAGCACAGTGCGTTGTCAAACAAGCGTTCAGTCGCGTAACCGCTACCCTAGTACCCGCGTAGTGAGATCTAGTACCATCCGTAACAAATTGATCAAACATCATTAGTGTCACGTTCACCATGTTGTTCGTACAGTACTCCCATCAGAAGTTGTCCAGAGCACTTTACTTAGTCAGTGAGCTTGGTTGAGTAGTAGGTTAGCTTGAGGTCGTTCGAAGCCGAGTCGCGGGTAAACCTGTTCGTCAGTTCCTCTACTCCCACTACTACAACTGCACTCAGTTATACAGTATATCTATCACTCTGCATGCTGCTTCTATTATTTAGGTTTTAATCTTGAACAGCTTGGTTCGAAATTAGTGGAATGTTGTTTATTATTTTACTAACTTCACGAGCGAAATTATGACTGTGTTGTTTGAAACTTTAAGGATTATACGACAAAAGTTTCCACCAGTTTCGTTATCAACCCTGGCATCCCTGTTTTTAACTTCAGTAACAATCAAATTTTCAATTACTTCCCCCTTTCTTGAACTCTTGACTTCCACTTTATAAATAACAGAAGGTATAGCTCCTCTCATCTAAATTTCCTTTACTCTTTTCCATCTGCATTTCTCAGGATGAATTATAATTTACAAAATTACTGCATTTTAATTTGAATGACTTTTGCCACGAGTAATATAATGATACAAGTATGAATGAGAGTTTTCTTTGATTATGTCTTAATTATCTTTTACGCACTTTACTTTCGCCTATTTATTCCTCCTCCGGATTATTTTTATTGCATTTCTACTTTTTATTATAATAATGAGGCAGTATAAAGAATGATACATAATTTAAGTATTAATTTAGTCGAGGAACTTAATTGCACTAAATAACGCGATGTTAATGAAAGTAAATATATGATTTAGTTTATTAACATGATATCCGTTGGTTGTAGCGTTCCAACGGCGATAACACTGCTTAACCATGTAGGCTTTTGTTTATTAATTAATTATTACATCACATCTCAAAACAAAATCACTGGAACGATTGTTTGAAGTAAAACTAATTTTACGGCACGTTATCGTGTAGATACACAATTATGACAGCACTACTAATACTGATTGTGTGCATATACATAGATTTCCTCAATATTACGATAGCATTGTCTCTGATCATATTCTCCTTGTTATGGCACTAACTGCACACTAGATTGTTTAAGCAATAACAGAACTATTCGCAGCCCGTAACATTAGTATTATTTCAGTAGTTCGTTCATGAGCGCAGGTTGCAGTGTTAACGTCTCGTACGCAACAATAATGTCGTCAGGATGACTCGGTCGCGGCGTTTGCGCATAGCGTTTTGTTTTTCTTTCATTTTACATCGACTCCACGACGAGCAGTATTCTGGGCATGTATCTATTCGGTGGTAAGTTTTGCAAGTACGTCGAAGACAATGGCAGCGAGCGGGATTGTACCTGCCCTGAGATCGTCTCGCACCATCCCAAGTGTGAGTGCGACAGGAAACATTTTAATAACATCCTATGGGCTACCGTCACCGTGTTCCAGGTAAGCCTTAAGCGGTACGCTACACTAGGCTCAGTAATAGACGGTTTATTTGCGATCCCGTTTCAATATGTTTTAGAAGATAGACACCGCGTTTTTCTCGTAACTACCAACTGAAACTGATTGGAACCGAAAATATACTTGTCTTTTTTTGACAACTTTCTAGAGAGTTGTAGGAGAAGACGAGAACAAAAATTTAACGATGAACATGGCTGAACATGATTAGAACATTACTAGACTTGGCACAAGCGAGAGATCCGCCGTAGTTACTTAGTAGTTATGTATATTTTGGTAATGCAGTACAAGGAGCGCTCCGTAGTTAGTTGCATCTTGCTTAGTAGTGAATAGTATTAGATAATGCTGAACCCTGTATGCTTGTGTACTCAAACTCGCCGTCTGTGTTCCCTTTCATAACTGTGTATTAGTGAACACCGACACAACAACATGACACTTGTCAACACTAACACGCTAAATAACTAACAACAGTTTTTTGTATTTTTTACTTTAATTTATTAACATTGGAATAAAGTAACATTTTATTACACCAAAAGGCACAACTTATACAATATGACAGCACACCTTGCTTATTTTGATTTATTAAACAAACTCGGATTTTAAAATACTTGATGTGGTAGAACGATTTGCTCGGTTGAGTTGGTTTCTGACTTTGATGTAAATATTTCAGGTTTTAACACAGGAAGACTGGAATGTTGTGTTATTTAATGGTATGGAAAAAACGAGTCATTGGGCCGCGTTATATTTTGTTGCCCTTATGACTTTTGGGAATTATGTACTGTTCAACTTGCTAGTCGCTATACTCGTCGAGGGGTTCAGCTCAGAGGTAAGTGTGGGGACATAAACTTATCGTAGGTTACGTACATTTTAAATAATTCACAGCGTTATCTCTCTTTGTGTAATTTTGAAAATATGACTTGCAAAAAAATATCTAAGAACAGACAAATATTCCTTGCATTACGTATGCTTTCATACCTCTGCCACAGAATTCCCAATAAAATTCTCATGTGTAATTCAAATGTTTTAGCGAAATGAGAGAAGGGAACGTGAACAACGCGAACTGGCAAAATCAAAATTGTCGAGCGAATGTTTCTCAGATAATAACGAATTGCACTACGACGACTCGAATTCGGGATCACATTCCAGTGAGAGTTTCTCGCAGGTAAAGTATTTGGGATACTATTTCATTAAGTCAACGTGGACAATGTTATTCCATTTGAAACTTTTGAAATTCCTGAAGTAAGAAAGAATTAAGCTTACATTTGATCGAGATTTTGTGTCAACAGAATGAAATAAAAAACTATTGGAGGTCAGCGGATGATGTACGAAAGGCTAAGGATGATGTAAACGGGCATAAAGAAAAGGCCATAAAGTCACATCGTAAAACAAAGTCGTCGGCACACCATCCGACACTTTGTAAGGACTGCGCACAATCTAACAAGTGTAATATACAAAAGGTAAGTCATATTCACACACATGTCACAATTAATTTCAGTTAGTATGAGGTTTAAACAGTTGTTTTAAGTAAGTATTTCGTTTTCATTACAGTGGAATATTTATAAGCTGCAGTTAAAAATAAGATTATAAACCGCTCAATTAGTGAACATTTTGATTAATTATGTAAATTTCTTTTTGTTTTAATTAACGACTACAAGCTCGTTTAAAATAAAAGATTAAAAAGTGCTAAGAAATTTTAGATTCCAAAAAAGAATCAACTTTTTTCTCTTAGCCTAGAAACGAGATTTAAGATTTTATTCATCGTAAAATGTCTTATTACTTTCTTTTATACTAGATTCCGATCCTAATCTTTGTAATCTCCTGAAATATCTTAGAAGTATAAACCTGATTTCGGTTCATTTACTTTATCTTGTCATTTGCCTTCAGGTTGATACCTGCTTTGGTAATCTATCACTTGAGACAGTACTGTAGAAGATTTATTTCAGACCAAACCTTTGCGTCAATGATCATTTGGCCGGCTCTTAAGCCCCTAGGGTCTGCCTTTAATCTTAAAGCGTTCTATATTGTATAATTCTTTTTTTTTTAAGTCTTCGCTGTAAAGTAAAAATATTGATTTTTAACCACTTCATATTACTATTAGCCTGCAATATGCCACTGCTGGAGTAAGGCCTTTCCCCACGACTTCCAGTTCCTTTGATCCAAGTCTAATATGTATTTTAATTTTCTTCATCTTAGGAATCAAAAATGCGAGCGAAATGTGCTGGTACAACAGAGTCCTCGGCATTACCAATGATAACGCACACCGCAGCAACACCACAAGACTCGCCATCTACTACACTAGAACCTGGAGCTTCCTTCAGAGATTTTAACGTGGCTCTGAGTTTGGAGAGATCCGCCATGTTATCCAGTTTGGACTCCATTGATAGGACTTCTGTAAGTATAGAGTAGAATAGAATAAAACTTTATTACACACCAAAAACGAAACATAATGATTTTACAAAACTGCTAAGTTTATGGTTTTTTGGAATGGTACTTTTGTATTTTGGGGTTTTCTGGTATTTGATGGGTATGTTTTTGGTGGTATGGTATATTTTTAAAAGCTTATTATTGACCTAGGAATAATAGCGCAGTAGGAAGGGTGCCTGGGAGTGAGTGTATAACATGGATGCCAATGATGACGTCATCATCCTGTTACTAGAACATTATAATTTTTCATTCCAAAATTGCATTTTAGTGATCTATTTTCATAACAAATAATCTGACTTTTACTATTAACAACAGTGTTTTAATCAGGAGATTTACAAATCAGTTTTGTTATTTTGTTTAGTGTGCCAGCATACCCGGACTACTGAAGCCTCCAAACAGCTACACACTAACCCTCCACTCAGCGCAAGCTCAACTCGGAGCTGAGAAGGCTCGGCTACCTCCCATGTCCCTGGCCCCTCCCCCTCTAACCCTCGCCCCACCCCCGATAAGATCTGCGTCACCAGCGCCTACAACGCCAACGACTCCAAGAGCTATACCATCGCCGTTGCTACCAGAAAAGAACCTTCAAATCACGATTGCGAAGGATGAAAATTGTCTGAATACTAGTGATAAATCTAGTCTTCTGAGTTCGCAAAAGTAAGTAAATAACTTCTCAATTCATCAAGTAATTTTACAGTCACTTGAAAAATAAAAATTAAGCACCTTTAACGTGCATTAATGAAATAAAGTAAAAGAACTTACAATCGTGCTTTGGATTCATTAATTTAGATTAATCTTTTTAGGAACATAAGTGTAGTCAGTATGGGCACAAATGGCGAAGAGAAGTGCAGGGTGCAACGCAACTACAGTTGGCGGCCAAGTCTAAGGAGAAAACCAAAACAAAGAACGGGATCCGATTCAGATGCTATCATACTAAACAATGGCAGGGATCATGCTGTCTGCAATGGTATAACATTCCTGTTACTATTTACTCAGTTACCATGTTACTTAAAATTTAATAATTATGTTATTTTTGCATAAGTGATGTATCATGTTCGATGAGCTTCTTAAATCTTTGTGCAAACAATTTTATCCACTTAGTTGGTTTTATTTGTTTTTTTAAAAGAATTTCAAGTTTTTCAAGCCCAATTTCGGGTTTAAATAAAGGTGGCCAATTCATCTTTTGAGGGTAGCACCACTTATTACTTGACATTTTAGCGATAAATATTTTGGTCGATCCTGATCTCTTGGTTATGATCTTTTTTTTGTAAGAAATTGGAGAATGTAATTTTACATTTAAATAATGGAAACGTAACTGAAAATACGATAAATAGTAAAATTTATAAAGCCTGAGAACAGATCCGGTCAAATACGTTTTAAAATAAGGAGCTGAATGCACCCTGTCAGTTTGCCGAGGGCTGTACCTTACACTCTGTATACAGGCCCGCTTAAGGTGGTTCCGCTGACGATCCCGCCGCCGTTTTTTCAATAGATGGCGTTGTAGTCGCATTTGGGAAATATGAAAGATATTTGGTCTCGCAAATATCTTTGATGGACAATATTCTATTTGCGTAAACTAGCCTTTTGTCTTGATTTTTCCACATATACAGTTTACTTGTTAACTCTTCTCAAACGGAGATTTTCAAGATTCCCCCAAGTCGTCTCCACTTCATATATGTACACACCATGCACACACACACATGCACACGTAAACGGTTACTTTCTGAACCGCTAGATGGCGTTCTCATCAAAAACGTTTAATTAGGAAAGATGCAGATAGCTTAGATTATCATTATTTTATGACTAAAATGTTTAAAAAAATAATACGAGATGGGCCACTGCAACGTTTTTATTTTAGTTATTTTTTTTTTACAATAACTACCCATCAATAGTACCTAACATGAAACGGAACGTCGCTTGTCGCGATTTACATATTTAAATGTCAGTGACATAAACATTCAAGTGCGAAAATCTATTCTGTTCTGAACAGTTCTTTCTACAAGGGAATCTTATGTTCTGGTTCTGGAATCTTAAATTAGTTGTGATAAATGTGTTGTGTAAGTGTCATCATCGTCATCATCAGCAGCCTACCGCAGTCCACTGCTGGACATAGGCCTCTTCAATCGCTCGCCACTTAACCCGATTCTCGGCAACTCTCATCCAGTTGCTACCAGCTACCCTGCAAAGATCGTCGCTCCACCGAGCCTGAGGGCGTCCCATCTTACGCTTGTCGATTCGCGGTCTCCACTCAACAACACGTCTACCCCAACGGTCATCGGTTCTACGGCTAATATGGCCGGTCCATTGCCACTTCAGATCACCTCGTTCCGGATGCGATCCTTCAAAGAGACTCCTTATGTTGTGTTTTACACAATTTGTTTGGTTATGTTGTGTTTTACTCTAATTATATAATTAACTATTGTAAGTCATACTTTTTATTCAAGTAGTATTAGTATTCATTTACCCAAAGTAAAGAGCCTGTCAGGGTTCGAACATACAACCTACAATTCATAAGTCAAGGCCATTTCTACTAAGAGGATATCACTGCCCACCTTTCAACTACATAATACAATAAATTGTTTATAAAAAAACAATCTAAGTCAAGTCATATAGGCACTTATAAGGCAAAAAAATACAATTGATACAAACTCAACGCATTTATTTAAATACCATTTACAGGCAGTTTTGAATCAAAATCAAAATATTTTTATTTCACATAGGCCAACTTGTAAAACGTCAACAAGAAAGGTGCACGGTTCGTGTTGGTCGTTTCCTATGGAAAAGAACCGGCAAGAAACTCCATGGTTACTCTTTTAAAATCATTTGGTTTTACAATATTTTTTTGGTACAGCGTTAATACGTAAGTATGGGAGGATATCGTAGGCCCGACAATAAGTTCTTGCTTACTACAAAACATAGACCAAGATAAAAAGTTACCAAGGATCTAGGAATCTATAAAGCCCACAATATCAATGTCCACACATTTCAAGGTGTTTCAAAGTGTCAAGGACTCAGGTCTCTAGTTGCAAGAAACTCCATGGATACTCTTTTTGCAAAAACTATTTGCAAAAAAATTAAAACTGACTTCAAAAAACAATGAAGTGAAAAATAACTTTAGCTTCAGAAGTTGGTTACTTGTTTGTTTGATTCAGTTTTTTTGCCACCAACTTCTGAAGCTAAAGTTATATTACACTTTTTTGAAGTTGTTATGTTCTTTGAAAAAAGTTTTTTATTTATCCATTTAGTTGTATTATCCTATTAAAATTTTTGCTATGAATGTAAATACAATACATGTATTGTTACATTATCATGGTAATATGCTTATCACCAATCAAATGGAAACTAACATACTATGTATAACTAACTGTCGAAATCTGGTTTTACTGTACACATCTGCATACCAAAATGAAAAATCAAAATGTAATAATATGATGAAAATCAATTTATAGAATACTAGCTGTCCCGCGCAACTTCGTCTGCGTCACATTTTCCCCGTTTTCGCAACATGTTTCATTGCTGCTCCGCTCCTATTTGTCGTAGCGTGATGATATATAGCCTATGTCCTTCCCCAGGTTCAAATCTATCTTCTTACCAAATTTAATTAATATCCGATCAGCCGTTTAGTCGTGAAAAGGTAACAAACAAACAAACATACAAACAAACAAACAGAGTGACATTCGCATTTATAATATTAGTATGGATTACATTTTGGCCCCAAGAGCATACAATACACGACTTCCTAAAGAAGGAGGTTATCCATTCGACTGTGTTTTTTTTTATCTTTGGAGATATCCAAATAAATCTGTTGTGACAACATCATAACGTTACAGCGGGATGTAACGTTATGATGTTGTCACAACAGATTTGCTGTCTATTATTGAAGAGTTCTATTGGATATCTCCAAAGATAAAAAAAAACACAGTCGAATGGATAACCTCCTTCTTTAGGAAGTCGGTTAAAAATATACTAAATAGCCACATGGTGCTTATTTACAATGAAATTAGTATACAAAAAAAAACTTTCCAATTGATAACCTCTTTCTTTTAGAAGTTGGTTAAAAATAGGTAAAAGGAATAAAAAATGAAGCATTGACAGATAAATAGGTATAGATATATAAATATGTATAAATAGATAATAGCGCGGGTAGGTGTAAAAAAAAGAACGTATCTCCAATATTGATTTGATATTTTAATTAGAAATACTCAGTTTATTTACTTATTCTTTATAAAATATCAGTGTATAACTTCTGCATAGTGAGTACTCACGTTTGCAGCTCACACATGTGACTAAAGCTATAACTTTCCACCACCTGCCAGCACATCACTTCACTTTCACTGTTTTTTTCACTGTGACCGGTCACAAGGACACCATGTCACAGCTTGATGAGATTGCATTGGTACAGAAAAGCCTTGAGGATAGATCTGTCCGGAAGATGAGCGAACTGGAGGCACAAATTCAGTGCGCAGGACCAGCCAAAGATAATGTGGCGAGGGTAGCTGAGGAGTTTCGGACCTTCAGGGAGCTAATCTTTAGCACTTTAGCATGCTAAGTCTGCTTAGGAGACAGATCAGCGAGTGTGCCAGACAGGTCGACCAATTGGAGACCTGGCATCGTCGGAAGGCACTGATCTTTCAGGGCATAGCAAAGGTTGAAGGAGAGGTCAGTAGCACAGTGATCCTGGATCTAATTAACAAGAAGCTGGGCCTTTAATCAGTAACCACATCCTCCATAAAGGTCTGCCACAGACTAGGTGCAGCCAAGAAGCATCACCACAGTCCTATTTATTTATTTATTTATTTTAATATGTTACACTGGAACGCCACACTTAGCAATTACACCAATGAAGCACAATAATAACTAAACATATTATAGCTGTTGATCTTCCATCATCATTCGAAAGGCCGCGGGCCGGCAGCGGCAGCTCCAGCATATGGTGGATCACGCTCGCTCACGCAGCGATTTTAGTAAGATTCTTCAACTATGACGACAGGACAGGAAGTAAACATAAAATCTCATCGTTTGAAGAATTGAGTCCGTTGCTGCTGAAGTACCTATCCCAAAGTGCAAACTTCTGGAGATAGCCTGAAAAACAAGTAAAAATAATCGTTAATTTTTGGTAACAAAACTCTTAAATATTATCTTACAAAATTCACGCATTAGATACCTACGTTGCGTAGGATTTACTTACCTTTTAATATGCTATCTTTTGCTGTTTGGTAATGATAACCTTTGATTAGTTTTGGCTCGTAATCATTGTTTTGCTTGACTTTGTTTTTTTTTTATCTTTCTTCCTCACACGACCATGAGATGGATTGTTACATGTCTTGCGTACATTCGTACAATAGTTTACCCTCAACAAGGATGTTTTTGTCATTATTTTTCTTTTTTGAAAACATATTGCTAATGCCATTATGACATGACTGTCTTTGACATTGACATCGGGTTTTCAAGGATCGGATCATAGTTTTCTCTGTCTACGGCTCACGATAATTTTATGTTTGTTGAGGGCGTAAGGTGCGTTCCGAATGCCACAATTTTATTTTTCTGTACTTTTGTATTTATTTTGGGTTTGTTTTTTTTTCTATTTCATTGTAACTTATTTTCATTCCTTGGTTGGTTCACTGTGTTTTAAAATGATGATGTTAGCTGGCGGGTGGTGCAGATATGCAACCGTCGTACTTGTTTAGCATGTAGTTTATTTTTTATTTTTTTATAGTTATTTTAATTTTACAACTATATTTTTTTTTTAAATATTTTATTCGTATTTATGACCACTATTTTCGATAATGAATCGTTTTTCTCAGCTAACAAATCTACTGCCACTCTTGAAGATAGTTTTTGTTCCATTACAGACACCCTTGGTGATACTTTACGTCAAAACTTTAACCATAGTCTTGACCGACTGTTTAATGTTTGTCACATCAATGCCCAGAGCATTCCCAGCCACTACAATGAGCTTTATGATACTTTTACGAACAATAACGTCCATACCGTCCTCATTTCAGAGACCTGGCTATAACCTGAGCTTGCGTCTACCACTTACTTTCTACCAGGATTCGTTCTCCTACGGAATGATCGAATCGGTAAGAGAGGGGGTGGTGTTGCAATTTACCTTCATGCCGATTTTTCTTTTAAAATTATTGCTACTTCTTCCTCTACTACTAATTTGGCTGAATTTCTTTTTTTAGAAGTTTGTGTTATAGGAGCTAAAACTGTTCTTGGAGTTGTGTATTGTCCCCCGTCCCTTGATTACTTCATCGAATTAGAATCGGTCCTAGAATCATTAGGTTCGGAGTGTGCACATCACAGCGTCATGGGGGATTTCAACACCAATCTCCTTGCCCACAACTCCCTCGATCCTGTAAACTCCTACATCTGGTCGAGTCAGTTAGTCTGCATGTCTTGCCTCTCCAACCAACGCATCATAACACTGTCGGGGATGATACTTGGCTCGACTTGATTCTCGCATCTAATCCTTCCCTAGTCGCCTCACATGGTCAACAGGACGCTCCTGGCTTTTCCCATAACAACCTTATTTTCCTGTCTTATGTCCTTAAACCTCCTAAACCCAAACCTACCTTCCAGTACAGGCGTGCCTTTGCGCGGATGAATGCAGAAAAACTCATCGAGCATGCTTCCAATATTGACTGGACGCCCCTGGAGGAAGCCACATCAGTCGATGATAAAGTGAATACTTTTAATGCGGTTGTAGTCAAGTTGTATGACACCCACGCTCCTGTCAGGAAAGTCAAGTTGAAGCGCTCACCTGCCCCATGGATGAACAATGGAGTTCTAATGGCAATGCGACGAAGGGATCGCGCGTTCACGCCCCTTTTCAAAACTGCTCGCAATCGTTGTAATCAGATGGTACGCAACGCTAAACGCAGCCACATTTTTGATAATATCACTTCTGCTTCTCCTGCTGATATTTGGAAATTCCTTGGAATTCTAGGTATCGGCAGAGCGCGGCATTCAGACCTTCCTAAGGCATTTGGTTTGGACGATCTAAATCGCCATTTCTCCACTGTCCCTACTCTTGATAGTCTAACCAAATGTCAAACCATTGACTATCTTGCTGGTCTGACGCGACCCAATATTTCTCCCTTTGTCTTCACCCCAGTCGATCCCGGAGAGATCAAGAAGATAATCCTGTCCATTAAGTCCAAAGCCGTGGGCTATGATAACATCAGTCGTCACATGATTGTGAAAGCTCTTGATCAGCTCCTTCCTGCAATCTCCCATATCGTTAACTTCTCCCTTTACTCCGGTGTTTTCCCTTCTCTATGGCGGAAAGCCCATGTTCGGCCACTCCCTAAAATTCCTAACCCTACTCTTCTCAGCCATTTTCGACCAATTTCCATCCTTCCCTTTTTATCTAAAGTACTCGAGGCCTGTGTTCACAAGCAATTTTCCCACTTCATCTACCACAACTCCCTTATCAGTCCATTGCAATCCGGGTTCAGGCCCGGCCATAGTACCGTATCAGCCCTCCTTAAAGTGACTGACGATATAAGGCGGGGAATGCAAGACACTAAAGTTTCGGTTTTGGTCTTAATTGATTTTTCCAATGCTTTCAATACCGTCAGTCACGAAGTCCTTTTATCCATCCTCTCCTATCTGATGGTCTCTCCGGAGGTATTGGAATGGTTTTCTTCCTATCTTCGGGGGCGCCAGCAATCAGTTCTTGCTGGTGACTCTAGCTCCAGCTGGTGTGATCTTGATGCTGGCGTCCCTCAAGGCGGTATTTTATTCTCTATTTTTATAGATCTCATAACTACCGAGCTTCAGTGTGTGTATCATCTTTACGCTTTCGACTTACAGCTTTACTGTCAGGCTAGTGTTGACAGCTTGTCCAGTGCGATCGAGGAGCTAAACCGGGATTTACGTTTTGTCAAAAACTGGTCTGATCGTTTCGGGGTGGCGGTTAACCCAACCAAGTGCCAGGCTATTATTATAGGGAGTCCCCATAGCCTGAGAAGGCTGAATGGCTTAACGGTGCCACCGGTTACCTTTGACGGCACGGTTATTCCGTTTAGCTCTGACGTCAAAGATCTGGGTTTGCATGTTGACACTTGCCTTGACTGGCGTAAGCAGGTCGCGATTGTGAGCAAGAAAGTCACCGGAACATTGCGGTCGCTCTATCGGCTAAAAAATATTCTCCCATCACACCTATAGGTAATGCTTGTACAGTCCCTAATCTTCCCCATAATTGACTATGGTGATGTGTGCTACCGACTTCTTAATAACTGCATTCGATTCGTATTTAATCTTCGTAAGTATGATCACGTCTCCGCACATCGGTCACTTTTAAAATGGTTGCCCATCCGACAACGCAGAGCGTTGAGAGCTTTGACTACCCTATTTTCTCTTCTTAATAAGCCTACTTCTCCTTCTTATGTGACTACTTATTTTCAATATTTATGCTCTGCGCACAGTAAGAATCTTCGTTCCTCCAATAATCGTCTTCTACGTTGTCCTTCTCACCGCTCTCTTTTCTCAAGTCGTCTTTCTTTGTCCAGGCTGTCTTCCTTTGGAATGCGCTCCCTCTGAACATCAGGTTGGCCAACAGTCGGTTCACATTTAAAGTTAAAGCTCGCGAACACTTACTTAAGAAGCTGGCAGATTCATCTCTTAATTAAATTGTTGTTAGTTTGTCTCTCTCTTTACTTATTGTACATATATATGTATGTATTTATGTATGTATCGTTATATTTTATTTGTAAATGTTCTCTTACCATTTGTTATGCTGCACCTACTATGTTTTCTCTCTGCATCACCCTAAGGTAGACTGGTAAAAAATGCCTAAGGCATTAAGTCCGCCTTTGTACAGTGTTTTTATACTTGTGCATAAAGTTTTAATAAATAATAAATAAATAAATAAATTATGTGATAGATATTTACAAACTGATTCAAGATCAAAGAACAAAATCGGTTGGAGTGTGGGCGCTATGGCGCGAGGACTTATAAAAAAAATGCATTTTTTTTTGGTTTTTCGTACACCATCTCATAGTTTTCTACTACAGCAACAGTTTCTTTCCAGAAAAGATTTTCATCTGAGCTACCATTTTGGAAATATAGAGCGTTTTGTAAAAACAAGAAAAAAATTAAAAAACTCCTAACTCGGAAACGGTGCGTCGGAGGGCCATGCCTCTCTGAACCTAAATAGTTTCTATGGACAAGGGTAATAGGGTTCTGCAAGAAAAACGGACGAAATCTGTTAGTTTTTTTTTTCCGAAAATTTGTGTCTTTGCCCCTAACGATACTCAAGCTGAAAGATCGACCGACACAGAATATTTTTTTCAATTTTTTCTTTTTTCTCAATATTTCTCGGATTTTTTTACACCATCTCATAGTTTTCTACTAGAGCAACAGTTTCTTTCCAGAAAATATTTTCTTTTGAGCTACCATTTTGGAAATGTAGATAGTTTTATAAAAATTAAATAAAATTCGGAGGCCCATAATTCGGAAACGGTGCCTCTTGGGTCCATACTTTGCAGAACCTAAATGGTTTTTATGGCCAAGGTTAACCCGAAACTGCCATTTTTTTTCAAATTTCCTATTTTTTTTTTTTGGAAAATCCACTGTCCCAAAAAATTTTTTTGCCGAAAATTTTATTTTTTTGTTTTCTTTGCTGCGCATAGTGCCCCTAAGCGTATACTTATATATAATAAGCGTATACTATACGTTCAACTCCTAAAAATCCGCCCCTTAGACGACCCACTGACCAACAAATCACCAAGATTTCAAAGATAAACTTCCACTAGCTTGAAAGCTTTTTAGTTCTAATCTTCACTTTATACACAAAGCCTTGGAACACTAAGGGTCAGCTCACACCGAGACGCGACACTGCGCGCACATTTTAAAAAGCGATTCAAAATTTAACTTTATTTTCTACACGAAAGGATACACATTTCTTTACAGGCGTCACGTGGCGCAGCGCTGCGTGGCGCAACGTTTTCTCACAATGAAATGTGTATCTTCTCTTTATAAGTGTGCGCGCAGCGTCGCGTCTCGGTGTGTACTGAGTCAGAACACCTACACCTACCTGTTAGGGTCAGTACTACTGACATAGGTTTTAAGAGATTGTGCCAAAATCTACAATTCTTTCAGAAATCCCTAAATTTACTACCTACCTACTACCTACCTACTACCTACCTACTACCTACCTACTACCTACCTACTACCTACCTACTACCTACCTACTACCTACCTACTACCTACCTACTACCTACCTACTACCTACCTACTACCTACCTACTACCTACCTACTACCTACCTACTACCTACCTACTACCTACCTACTACCTACCTACTACCTACCTACTACCTACCTACTACCTACCTACTACCTACCTACTACCTACCTACTACCTACCTACTACCTACCTACTACCTACCTACTACCTACCTACTACCTACCTACTACCTACCTACTACCTACCTACTACCTACCTACTACCTACCTACTACCTACCTACTACCTACCTACTACCTACCTACTACCTACCTACTACCTACCTACTACCTACCTACTACCTACCTACTACCTACCTACTACCTACCTACTACCTACCTACTACCTACCTACTACCTACCTACTACCTACCTACTACCTACCTACTACCTACCTACTACCTACCTACTACCTACCTACTACCTACCTACTACCTACCTACTACCTACCTACTACCTACCTACTACCTACCTACTACCTACCTACTACCTACCTACTACCTACCTACTACCTACCTACTACCTACTACCTACCTACTACCTACTACCTACCTACTACCTACCTACTACCTACCTACTACCTACCTACTACCTACCTACTACCTACCTACTACCTACCTACTACCTACCTACTACCTACCTACTACCTACCTACTACCTACCTACTACCTACCTACTACCTACCTACTACCTACCTACTACCTACCTACTACCTACCTACTACCTACCTACTACCTACCTACTACCTACCTACTACCTACCTACTACCTACCTACTACCTACCTACTACCTACCTACTACCTACCTACTACCTACCTACTACCTACCTACTACCTACCTACTACCTACCTACTACCTACCTACTACCTACCTACTACCTACCTACTACCTACCTACTACCTACCTACTACCTACCTACTACCTACCTACTACCTACCTACTACCTACCTACTACCTACCTACTACCTACCTACTACCTACCTACTACCTACCTACTACCTACCTACTACCTACCTACTACCTACCTACTACCTACCTACTACCTACCTACTACCTACCTACTACCTACCTACTACCTACCTACTACCTACCTACTACCTACCTACTACCTACCTACTACCTACCTACTACCTACCTACTACCTACCTACTACCTACCTACTACCTACCTACTACCTACCTACTACCTACCTACTACCTACCTACTACCTACCTACTACCTACCTACTACCTACCTACTACCTACCTACTACCTACCTACTACCTACCTACTACCTACCTACTACCTACCTACTACCTACCTACTACCTACCTACTACCTACCTACTACCTACCTACTACCTACCTACTACCTACCTACTACCTACCTACTACCTACCTACTACCTACCTACTACCTACCTACTACCTACCTACTACCTACCTACTACCTACCTACTACCTACCTACTACCTACCTACTACCTACCTACTACCTACCTAAGAGAACCTTCTCCTGTCAGTAACATACAAAACAAAAAAACAATTATCGAAATCTATCCAGCCGTTCACGCGTGATGCCGTGACCAAGGGAAATAGGGATTCATTTTTAGATATTGTATATTTATATAGACTAGCTGTCCCGCGTAACTTCATCTGCGTCACATGTTCCCCGTTTTCGCAACATTTTTCATTACTGCTCCGCTCCGATTGATCGTAGCGTGATGATATATAGCATACGTCCTTCCCCAGGTTGAAATCTATCTTCTTGCCAGATTTCATTAGGATCAGATTAGCCGTTTTATCGTGAAAAAGTAACAAACAGACATACAAACAAACAGAGTGACTTTCGCATTTATAATATTAGTATGGATATATAGATCGACTAGCTGTCCCCGGCATGCGTTGCAATGCACTTTTTACCTACCCTATCTACCTACCCACCATACCCTACCCTACCCTACCTACCATACCCTACTACCCTACCTACCTACCTACCCTACCTACCCTACGCTACCTACCTACCTACCTACCCTATCTTTCCTTTTAAACCTTCCCTGGACTACGACAAACATTTTAAAACCAAATTCAGCTAAATCGGCCCAGCCGTTCTCGAGTTTTAGCGAGACTAACGAACAGCAATTGATTTTTATTTATATAGATAGATAGATAGAACTACGGCGTTTCAACGTGACCTTGACCGCGTCGTGTATGTTTTATTAGGTAGTACCTACATTCATGAATGTAAATAGTGTGATGAATGAATGTAATCCTACTAATATTATAAATGCGAAAGTTTGTGAGGATGGATGGATGGATGGATGTCTGTTACTCTTTCACGCAAAAACTACTGAATGGATTTGGATGAAATTTGGCACACGGGTAGTTTGTAACCTGGATTAACACATAGGATACTATTTATCCCGATAATATGTTCCCGTGGGACAATTATCGAAATCCACGCGGGCGACGCCGCGGGCATAAGCTAGTGTTATAAAATGTAAGTACATTATTAGTTTATTACATATACCACGAAAAGTGCACGTACAAAATTAAAGTTTAGTAAGATAAGCTTTGTGCTGCAGGCTGTGGCTTCATAACGAATTATGTCTGAATACCTACTTGTTAATAACTAATAAGTTTTACCTATCACACAGTAAAATTAGAACCAACTCCGAATTACACATTTCATCCCTAATAGGTACTTTCAAACTTTGGTTTGAACATCATGACATAATTTAAGAATGTTTAACTTCATTCTTAAAAAATGATAAATCTAATTCACCCAAACAAAAACGTCGCAGCCAGTACCTACCTACCTACTTGTTTGACGAATGAAATGTGAAATATTCGCGAGTCCACGCACTTATTACTGGCACCAACTTACAATGACAACGCCACGCCATCTAGTATCAACAGATAATTATTTCGAGTTTTGTTATGCAAGGGGCTCGATTGTTCTTTAGAAGTTCTTTAGATATCCGGTAGATGGTGTGACTCCAAGCACGCACACTAGCAAAGATTTTTCGTTTTTTTTTCGGCCCTGGAAATCCTATAAACCTTGTTATTTCTTTATGTTTGAAGGGTTTTGCGACAACACTAATTCGTAATAACATCATATTGTTTCATTACTTCTACAAAAAGCATATAAGTATCGAGATTTTGAAGAAACAAAAATGTATGGGAAAGTGCGATTAAACTTCCACCTTAAGCGTTAAATTATTCCTACTTCTTCTTCCCTTCTACTACCTAGGAGCCTTTCACAAAAGTTTTTGCTAAGAATTCTGAAAATACCCTAGCTTGTTGTTGGAGAGCTAATGAAACCTAGAATATTTTAAGCACATCTGCAGCATGACTGTGATATAAATTTATTTAAAACAAAAATATTTTTTGACGAATTTATTTCATAACTACCCAGTTGGTTTAGTTAACTGCAATTAATTTTGGTGCTGAGAATAATAAAACAACTAATCTAATACTCAAAAATCGCAAACACAAATCAAAGATTAGAGGTAAAACACCCAGAAAAAATAGGCCAATAGACAAAAAATTGCCATTTTTTTTAAAACAACTTCAATATTTTGATGTGGTTAAGTTTGGGAATTATGTTTAATAGACAAATTAATCAGTCTGGGATGATCTAAACTACAACTTCTTAACCCTTAATTTGGCAGAGATCCGAGTTGTTTAAATTAATAAAATAAGATGTATTTCTCAAGTCCTAGGGTTAAATACAACTTGGGAAAAATAGACAAAAAAATGTTTTATTTACAGGTTTTCAGGAAATCAATGTTCATCACAGTGAACACTGCGAAATACTTTGAGAACAACAAGTAATTTGTAATGTTTACTGTGATAAACATTGTCAAATAAGTATCATTTAAACAGGTAAAATAAAAACACTATGTATATCAATAAATCAAATCATTTATTATGGAAATGTAAAAAACAATTGCGAGGATGTTTTCCTGTAACCAAGCAAAGTCTCATATTGCATTTTATACAATAAACAGTTGTATTTTTTTGGCAAAACTTGCATCGCCCCATGTCTTCTTTTATGCTGGGATAATGTCCGGTATTATCGAATCTGATGGGGCTTGTAGGCCTGGCTGATTGGGGGTCATCATCTGGAAAATCAACATAGGTTTCGGTTCTTTCTTCGATTACGGCACGGTGACGAAAAATACCTTTCTTCCATTTGTAAGAAAGAGAAAATTTTGGAGTTCTTCGATTGGCAGCTGGAGCTATCTGCTTTTTTGCTCTAGTTTTTCTAGTATAAGACGTACCAGGTGTTGGTGATTGTATCTCAGATGGAAGCGATATTATTGATAATAATGATGGAACATTATCATAGTTTGGTTCTCTGGATGGTGCATTAGGGCAAATTTCCTGCAAAACTGGAGTTAATTGGAGAGCTTCGGAGTGGTATAAATCGGATGGTTCTAACGGCTGTTCATCGTCATTTTAAGTATAATTAGGTTCGGGACTACTATTGATGTCTAAGCGTTCTAAAGAAGAATTAATGGAAGGCGCAGAAGATGAAACAGGGCTTGGAGAAGGTGGCGGCAATTAGTTGTTACTATTATTTTCAGATTTATCACTAGTGTCGGATGGTGCATGCTCGACTGAAACAAGTGGTAGTATTCTACGCGTGCGGTCTTGTATTTTATTCTGTTAAAAAGCAGAAAAAAACAAATAAGCCCAGCAAAAGCCCACCACATAAAAGCAATTATTTGAAAATAAAATTTAAACCTAATTTGGCAATGTTCATCACAATGAACGTATCAAATGTACAATACTTGTTCGAGTATTTGGCAGTGTTCACTGTGATGAACAAACAAGTTTGTCTCCAAAAAAAAGTTACCAAAAACACAAATCATTACGAAAAACCCATTCCAAACCATTGCATAAACATTGTTTAGTAATAAAAACCACAAAAAGTTAGTTTAGTAATGTAAAACATATAAAATATAAAACATTTACCTTGTGAAGAATCGAGTGCCCGCGCCTCCCTGACATCTTGTCTCGATAATGACAGATGAACGATGCTGCCACTAGTATAATTATTTTTTATACCGATAAATATACTTTAATCTTGCTATAACTAAAATAAAAACCAAAAAATGGTAGATAATAGGCGCTCAATATTTATTTTCTATAAATGTTTATCACAGTGAACATAATCAAATTAAGGGTTAAAGGATCTAGGTCGACTTAACCAGTAGCCCTGTAGATAGACGACTCTTCTTATAAATCCTTAAATCTTACTTGAGTCTCAACAACAGGTTCTAACATCCGCAAGAACGAGCTCCTGCTATCATCATCGATGGTGATAAAGAACGACACGCAGTCGGAGCTGCCCAACAACAGGACACGCGGCGCGCTGCCGGCCGCGCGCGTGCTGCCGCCTGGTGGCACGGCCAGGAAGGTTTCTGCGCATAATGCTCCATTGCTACCTGATGTGAGTTCCACAAAAATTCGTACTGCATGAAGGAAGATAGTTTATCCTATTGAAAACTGCAGTAGTGGAAATTACAATATTGCTATCACAATTTACACCTTAATAGTGATGTGTACGTTAATCATCCTTTAGTATGATAAACAATGTACAATTCACAGATTCCCTTGAGTGATTTGCATTATAAATGACAGCAAGATACATATCTACTACGAGATATGAATAAAAAAGCTAAATTTTTCAACAAAAACCATTTCCCGACTCAAATGTTAAGTTTTTTTGCTTACTCTAGTGTCTGTTTAGGTATCTTGGAAGGCTCCAGAAGCGGGTTTCTCATCGGACTCCACCGTTCGACTTGACTCAGTGAAGCCTCCACCTCACAGACTATCACTCACTAACGACTACTTGACAGGTAACCTACTTCTACACTAAACTTTAATTTTTCCGCGTACTTCGCCTTATTTTCAAAAGACCGTGGTTATTGCAATCGATTAGAATAATTACCTAATTACCTTTGTACGGTCAGTCACCTGATTGACCGTACCGCTTTTGTTATAATGCATTCTTTAACCAGTCTGCAATCATAACTTATCGATTCAGTTTCTAGAACGTGAATAGGTTAGGTCAGTGGTCTTACCCCTAGTCTACCCTATATCTATGGTTATGTTTTTAAACATTAACATGTTATCACTAGACATAGCAAACTTAAAACTGATCTGGAAAACATCAGATCCGATCATCAAAGTGATCTTCTGTGGCATAAACACCATTCAAACATCAAACGTATTCAGTTAAAACTGACTATAGTGCCAACATGCACACTAACCATTACCAGGTTGACTAACAACTCTATTGGCATTAAGAAACAGTTCATCATCTTACTATGTACCAAATTTTCATAGGCAAGTTACGGGTATCTGAGTACGATTCATTGGTAACAGTGACATCGGTATCAGAAGTGAAGGCGAGTAACTTAGTACCCTCATCACCCGTGGCGCCAGTAGCTCCGCGGCCGGTGAGAGAGCTGGCCGCGCCGGCTCTGCCGACCAGGCTCAATGCGCAGCCACTGCCCCTGATGAAGCAAATCAATGAGGAAGTACGTAGCAGTAGTAAGATTAAGGTAAAGGTGATATTGATAACAGGTATCAAGGCAAGCATCTAGGATTCATCCATTGCCAAGCCTTTACAGGCAAACGCAGATGCAGTTACGATACGGTAAAAATTAAAAATGACATCGGAACTATTATTTTAGAAGCACATAATTTATCTTTCGCACTCTGTTCTTTCGTAAAAGTCGTATTTTAATTTCTAAATGGTCTTCTTGTAGAATTAAATGATACCTGTTAAAGCGAAATGTTGGTAACAGCAAACTTGAATAATTGTGGTAAGCCTTCTCCTAGCTTATGCTAGCAGGTTCGCCGCAACTATTCAACCGGGTATAACTTAGAACTTTCCTTCGACACCTTTCAAAATGTTAGTCTAAAGTTTATTTACGATTTTGTGTTTGACTTAACCCTATCTTTTCTGTTTCTGCACGCAGTTACATGAAATCCATACACAACAGCTAAAATGTTTGCTATACCCGTATTATAACCAGATTTTACAAAGTTACATTTTTTGCAGGTTGCTATAAACAACGTGTGTATGTTATCATCGAGGTTCGACAGACGACAGTACAGATTCAAAGACCTTTTTCGCTTTATGGAGCCGACGGGCTGCCTCAAAGAAAAAGAATTTTACTCACTGTACATTTTTTCGCCGGAGAACAAGTAAGATTATAACGACCCAATTCCTTTATTCCGCTTAAAGAATTTTTGTATTTTCGTAATGAAATAAATACTTTTATGTCTTCGAGGCTTACCTAAACGAAGCAGTCAACCACACTAAAATCATTACGTAGAGACTATTTAGATGAAAGAATATTTTTTGCTGTATCTAAGTACCATTTTTTTTTTACTATGATACCTTGGTCCAATTATACGCTTGACTATCAATATTCGTATTGCTACCAATAAAGCTTCAGTTAATTCGGTACGGAAAAATTGCGGACCCGATGCGGATAAAAAACACTGACAGAAACATCAGTAGTATTTATATAGAGGAATCCGTGTCCGGAGCTGCATTAACAATTTCCCCGTACCAGTTTGACTGAACATAAATAAGATTGTGATAAGTTACAAAATAAACATAATTTAGTTAAGTTTACCAACGTTTTCCAAAATTAGCATGCGAAGATTCTGCACCTGGGTGGTAACGCGCGGCTGGTTCGACAACATCGTCCTACTGTTCATCGCATTGAACTGCATCACATTAGCGATGGAGCGACCCAACATTCCGCCTGATTCTAAGGAGCGATCCTTTCTCTCCACCGCCAATTATGTCTTCACGGGCGTGTTCGCAGTCGAGATGTTTATCAAGGTACGTAAACTCAGGATAATGTCGTATTAAGTATTTCAAGGTATTAAGGCAGTGATGCAGCCCACATAGTTCAATTAATATTTTTCAATCATTAAAATTAATCAATTATCAACATACAACATAATACTGATTTGCCATTTTCAAAAAACAGGAGAATATTTCAGAATCGCGGACTACCCTTGAGCTTTCGCCTTACATCAAGAACTGCACAAAATGTCGATGTAATATTTCCACGACACTAATAAACCCATGCAATCAATAGGACGATCAGTTAATGGAATAAAAGAATTTTATCAAAAATCTAGTTCAAACTAACATTGTTTGTGTATGACATAAACATACGTGTATATTGTATGACGTGATCAAATCAATATTTTCTAATAAGTGCTTCTGCACTTGAGTTGATTTAGAAAGTCAACTTTAGAATTAGTAACACTTAAAAAAACATACTGACATATAGAATTCTTGTAAACCAAGAAGCACTACATAGCACTGAAAAGGGACATTAAAATACACAAAGTATTTGAGCGCAAACGGTAAAATTTCGCCATTTGTCCGCAACGATCATAAGGTGGAGCGTTTTACTGGTGTTTCCGCTGTGACTTTACTATTGTTACAATGACACTCGTTCCAAGTGTGGTTAAGACGTTAAGAACAGTCGTTTGATCCTTCCTCTAAGGATAAAACATGCTTCACTCAAGTGTTATTTCGGCTTTCATCATCTAGACTCAGGTTTATTAAAGCATACATTGCAACGCTACACTTTGAAGAAACATTTTGATCCCCTTACTCAAAAAGTTAATATAATATCGTCCTTATTTTGCTTCCTCAAGCATATTCTGTCCAACTTTTTAACTGACTTCTTAAAAAGAAGGTGTTTATGTATTCCACCTGCGTCTTTTTTTCCATGTATGTACAACTGTTTCTCCGTAATTACTGGTCCGATTTAGGTGTTTCTTTTTTATTTTGGTTGAGAAAGCTAGCGCAAACTCAACTCAAACTCAAAACTCAAAGCATTTATTTCAATTAGACCATTACAGGCACTTTTTAAAGTCAAAAAACAAAATAAAACGCGAAGCTACAGTCCCAGTCACAAGGCATAATAACTTGTGAAAGGACTGTAGTTGTCCAATATGCTTTTGGAATTATCCTTTATGTAAATGCATTTTTTTCTTTTTCGTATGGATGATGTGCTAGTGTCTATTTACAATGTAAAATTGATACTTGACTAGGATTTATGTGAGATACCACAACTAAAAAGTTGAAATAAAAATTTATTTACAAAAAAGAAGTCTGTTATTTTTAATTGGCTTTTAATTATGGTAAACATGAATAATGATTCTTTAATTTTGTCTTATTTAGTAGCGGATCAGTTCATTTTATATAAACACGCACTCCGTCGCCCTTTCATTAGCAAAATACTTCTAACATTCAACATAAACTATCGAAAATTGTATGATATACGAGTGAGCGGCGTACCAGCCAAGCATGAAACAGTTTGATTAGGAAACATGGTACGCTGTTCGTGTCACGTACACTCAAACAACGATAAGTTTACCCACTTCTACTTAACAAATTTACTGTTTTGGGTTACATTTTTAAGATAGAACTTTTTGGAAAAGATGTTTTGAAAGCAACTTTTGCAAATTTTATATTTACCTAAAGTCTGTCAAAACTGCTTTACTGCCGTGTACAATCCAATTTGTTTTTCAAAACAGGTAGTAGCATCAGGGATGTTCTACGGTCCAGACGCGTACTTCACTTCAGGATGGAACATCATGGATGGCTCGCTGGTCATCATATCTATCATTGATTTATTAATGTCTTTAGTATCAGAATCCAGTCCACGAATTTTTGGAATTCTCAGGGTAAGACGCTTCACAACACGGAATTTGCTAAATCTAAAAATCTTTTCAAATGTTGTAATTTTTTCTTTCCTTCCTTAGGTATTTAGATTACTAAGGTCGCTAAGGCCACTAAGAGTGATAAACAGAGCCCCAGGTTTGAAGCTGGTCGTACAAACACTTCTCTCCTCGTTGAGGCCCATCGGAAACATTGTGCTCATTTGCTGCACTTTCTTCATCATTTTCGGCATTTTGGGAGTCCAGGTGAGAGGTCTATTGTTTATTGTTTAGTTTGATTGGACGTGACGGCCATGTGTCCGCGCAGTCGATCTTTTTGGCAATATAGTTGCTGTCCTTCTACTTTTATATTTAATCGAGTGTTCAATATATCCAGAATTCGAGAATATTTTAACTTTATAAAGTCACAAAACAGAGGTAGGTAATTACCAAACATCTCCCAATACCCAATCACTCAACCGACAATTGATGCAATTTGTCGTGCATACACAATCGTACGTAAAACGAAGTCCCTCAGGACATCACGAGTGCCGTCTAAACCCGTGTGTGATTATATCAGTTACAAGAGATGCTACACGGATCTTAGCCTCTTCTCCCAAGAGTAATGCAACGCAATCGGCTTAGGTGCATTGCTAATAAACTTGTTACGGCGATTGATTTAAAGCCGATGATGATGGTAGGTATGGTATGCAGTTGGAGAAACTGATCACTTAGCAAATGTATTGTCGACTTAAATTCAAAACTGTAATTTTTGACAGTCATGCTATGTTTTGTCTATGACACAGCAATTTCCCGAAGTGTGTGTTAGATAACCGAAATCATCATCGATATTAAAACTAAAGGGGACATTAATCTTTGGAGTAAAACATTTAAATGTCGCAAGCAAGAAAATATTTTAGCAATAACCATATTTCTTTCAGTTGTTCAAAGGCGCATTTTTCTTCTGCGAAGGTGCAAACATAAAGAATGTTAAGAACAAATCGGACTGCTTGTCAATAGAAGGCAATGTTTGGGTGAACAGGAAATACAACTTCGACGATTTGGGCAAAGCGTTGATGTCATTGTTTGTACTGAGTTCTAGAGATGGATGGGTGAACATTATGTACACTGGACTCGACGCTGTTGGGGTTGATCAACAGGTACAGACAGATAAACCTTGTGCTATCATTCTTCCTGTAGGATTGACTATACTCTAAATAAAATAAAACCATCGTTCAAAGTGATATATATTCCGATTACTATTTCCTCTACAAAAAATATTCTCAGAGTTCAGTTTCAGAGTTCAGCTAGTACTCTAGATATTTTTTTCCAATTTGTCTGAAGTATTTGATGATGTCGATTAAACCGGCAGATGTTGGAAACGGTCGCCCGCGCTATAACGACATCGTTCTAAGCTTTTAAAACGCTTAGAACTTACTGGTTTAAGAATTTGTGTAGCAAGGTTACAATTTAAGTAATTGAACTGAGATAATAGAAAGTTTTGAATTTTTATTAACTCAAATAATAATTATTAATATCAGTTTGTAAAAGATTAATTTAATAGGACTTGGTATGCAAGATAATTACTGATTGGTAGATTTAACCACACCATGGCACTCCACACTTGCATATTTGCTAAAGAAATAGACTTTAAAAAGGTTATTTATTTTTTAAGAGTTCGAAGATTTATATTTCTCTTTCTGCCTACAGCCAATAGTAAACTACTCGGAATGGCGTCTCCTATACTTTATTGCGTTCATTCTTCTCGTCGGGTTCTTCGTACTGAACATGTTTGTGGGAGTCGTGGTGGAGAACTTCCACAGATGTCGTGAGGAACAAGAGAAGGAAGAGAGAGTAAGACGAGCAGCCAAGAGAGCGCTGCAGATGGAGAAGAAACGGAGAAGTTAGTAGTAAATACATAGTCATAAACAAAGCACCTAAAGAATGAAGCCGTTTAATAACCGTATGTTTTGTTTCAGAAATGCACATGCGGCCGTATTATGCAGACTACGGGCAAACACGTTTATTCGTCCACAACGTAGTCACATCTAAATATTTTGACCTGGCTATAGCCGGCGTGATTGGCTTGAATGTCGTTACGATGGCCATAGAATACTACAGAATGCCGCCGGCACTGCAATATGCACTTAAAATATTCAATTATTTCTTCACTGCTGTGTTTATCTTAGAAGCAATCATGAAACTAGTTGCTTTAGGTTTCAAAATATACTTAAAAGACAAATGGAATCAACTAGACGTAATCATCGTCATCTTATCTATTGTGGGAATAGTTTTAGAAGAGTTAGAAACTAATATAATTCCAATAAATCCAACGATTATGAGGGTAATGAGGGTGTTGAGGATAGCCAGGGTACTGAAGTTACTGAAGATGGCAAAGGGAATACGAGCGCTGTTGGACACAGTCATGCAGGCTCTGCCGCAAGTTGGAAACTTGGGGCTTCTGTTCTTTTTGCTGTTCTTTATCTTTGCTGCACTTGGTGTAGAGTTATTTGGAAGGCTGGAATGTTCTGACGAAATTCCTTGTCAAGGTATTTAAATTATAATCCATTAAAATGATTTTAAGTAAAACGAAAAAATTTGCGTTCATTGATATCATGTTTTATTTGATAGGTCTTGGTGAGCACGCCCACTTCGCGAACTTCGGCATGGCATTCCTGACGTTATTCCGCGTAGCGACCGGAGACAACTGGAACGGAATCATGAAGGATACCCTGCGCGAGGACTGCGACAGCTCCGTGGATTGCGTCCGGAACTGCTGCGTGTCCACCATCATCGCACCTATCTTCTTCGTTGTGTTCGTGCTGATGGCGCAGTTCGTGCTCGTCAACGTAGTCGTTGCTGTAAGTTTCTTCAAGTCAATTCGATTGATTAGTAAAAATGGTTGGGTGTCATAAATTAATTACATGTTCATATTTGACAGGTGCTCATGAAACACCTAGAAGAATCCCATAAACAAATGGAAGATGAAAATGATATGGACGTAGAACTAGAACGTGAATTAGAACGAGAGGCCGATGATGAGGAGGACAGGGCACTGTGCCGCGCTCTAGAGCAGTGTATGAGCCCGCCGCGGCCGCTCAACAAGGTACCGTCCCTGCCGACTAACTTCACGTACAGCGAGCCCAAGCAACCCGCACCGTCCCCCGCACGCCGCCGGCGCACGCTGCACTCGCAAACCGCTTTGTTGCCGACGTCGCTACCGCCGAGACGGGCTTCCTTATCCCCTCACGCCTTCGGGCGCCGTCGGCAGGACTCGGCGTCCGAGCCGCCCGCCGCGCTCTACGAGGAGGACGCGCGCTTCATCGACGCCGACGACGCCGACCAGCTGGAGCCCGGCAGCCCGCCGATCCGCGACTCCTTCGCGCAGAACCGGCGCCAGCGCGTCGACAAGCGCAACTCGCTGCGCGGCGAGGAGGCGCGCCTGCTACGGCCCGTGCTGCTCGCCGTGCCCTCCAACCGGCAGAGTCTGAGGCTCAGCGGCCCCAAGAGGAGATCCTCCACCGAGTCGGCCGCGACCGACGCTAGCACCGCGTCGCGCTCTCACAACCAACTCACTCCTGAATCGGTTGATCTGCCAATAACTGAAGAGGAAAAAATAAGAATAGTGATAGCCGAGAGGCGGAAGATAGATACGACGAGGCCAGAGCCGGACGATGTCGTGGAACTGTCGGAGCGAGGCTCCTAGTCCCGGCGGGGCCGGCCGCAGCAACACCATGAAGTCTACATCTAGGCGCCGCTCAAAGCGGCGTCCGGGTGCCCTCTCCTCTTCTCTTCCTCGTCTCCTCTCGTCTTTAAGTCTGTATGCTCAAGGGACAGTGAATGATTGAACTCGGTTGCACGAACAGTGATTGTAGTGACGATTTTATAAACTAATCTTGACTTGGGTGCGTTTCAGTGTTGTGTTGTCGATATCAACGAAAGAAGGATATTGCCCGTTCAGAAGCGAACTTCTCCTAGTTTTCTTTTCCACGTCCGACCTAACCCTCACTTCACCATTTGCGGCCGGTTCAACTACTTCATAAAGAGACTTTAATAAATTTAGTTTAAGGTGTATAAAAACTTGTAGATAGGAGTTTAGAACTAGTCAATTTGTTGTGGTGGGATGTTTTCTACGAGAGGTAAAGTTTACTTTGTAATTTTATTATTAGTACGGTGCTTGCTGTTAAAGGTTAATTCGTTATTATTAATAAATACTATAAGATTTTCCAAAGTAAACCTCAACGAAGTATTGGTTTGTAGACATGAATAGTTTCAGTTTATCGTACAGCCACTAACTCGTTTAAAGTTGTGTGTGCAATTAAATGTTAGACTTTATTTAAGAACGGGTTTCAAATCATTGAATTTTTTGTGTTATACAATTTATGTAATCGATTCGAAGAAGCCTATAATTATTATAATTTCGATGTGGGTACTTAGTCGTGATTACTTGTAAAGTATCTGTTAGCCAACGACTGTGTAGCCTCGTAGAGTATTATTACTAGCTAGATCTTTGTCAATCTAATATCTAAATCGGAACCAAAAGTTCGTGAATTGAGTATTATTCTCTAAAGATGAAAAGTAATATTTTCTGAATATAAATGAATCCTATTTTCTTACAGAGTCATGTACGTAACTTAGACGTGTAACTGGCAATACGCACATAACGGTAGAGTCGAGTTTAGGTAGTTCGAAGTAGATTACGAGTAACAACATCACAAAACTGATCTGTTAACATAAGTTATGCGCTACGATAGTTCGGACTTAGATTGTATCATTTTGAATGTTTAGTGCGATCTACTAGCCGTGCCAAATCTACAAGATCTTTTTGAATTAAGCGAACATTTTGTAAGAGTATTTTAATTGAGCAGTTGATACTTAGTTGCTTGTCTTTCAAAACTTTTCCGCTTGTTAAATTACTTACTGTCTACTTTAGAAAAGGCCACAGAGCAAGACAATAGTATATTGTGTATTAAGGGCGGTAAGTAAGGAATTACGATCGAGGCTCTAGTAGAAGCCCGAAGTCGAAGACTGAGGGCTTTCTGAGTCGAGGTTCGTAATTCCCGTACCGCCCGTGAAACATACAATGTTTTTCATCACACTTGCGAGTTAATAATTATGAATATACACAAGTCAGCACACATGTTATTACGAAATACGTGAACTGATTTGCGGATGGCGGGCTGTTTGCCCACACCACAGATTATACAAATGTTTTGTTCATAAACTATAAAGGCAAAATACTTACCTAGGTATATACAGCCATGACGGAGTGTAAAAAAATAAAAGTTTCGACGTTTGGATACAAAAAACTATCGATTATTTAGATTTTAGAACATTAGTTGAGTAGTTAAATAACATGTAGCGAGATTGAATGAAATTCCTGTTTATATAACATTTTAAGACAATTTTTCAATTGCGTGTAAACTCCTTGCTTGATGAACTTGCATGACCTGTGTGCTGTCAAGCGGTGCTGTAAATTAAAAAAAAAATACTTACCGCCCTAGGGTTTTATATGGGGCATTACAGCCAAGTTCACCTGTATGTTATGACACTGTTTACGTGCAAGTGTGATGAAAATTAAAAAAAAATATACTTACCGCCCTAGGGTTTTATATGGGGCATTACAGCCAAGTTAACCTGTATGTTATGACACTGTTTACGTGCAAGTGTGATGAAAAGTAAGTTAAAGTACCTAAAACTCCAAAGTAAGTTTAATTTAAAGCACAAACTGCTGATTATTTTGAGACATGTCTGTCTGGTTTTTTAGTTACTTACTGTAAAGATCGTACCTAGTTAGAGAAGTCAGCAATAAATTTTATACTTCGACTGTGCCTTTCCTATTTCTAATGTATTAGCTTGTGAAGTTGAATGTGGGTAGTCTCTGAGATTAATGTATACTGTAGGAGTTGGAGTGTAGATACACTAAATTATGATTCTTGTTGAGTCTTTATTAAGTTTTCGTTATGTGTCATGTGAAACGTTTTGTAAATGTAAGACATTTCCCCGAGAAAATGAAGTTAACTTTTTGTCATTCCGATAACTAAAACTATTCTGTACAATTTGTACAATTTTAGCCTAATAATTTTGTTGTGCCATTTATTCCATTGAAAATGTCAAAATAATTGTCCTAATTAACCTTATTTAATTACTTAATAGCTTCTCCTTCCACAAGACGCCATCTTTTAATTACGTAATGTCTTCCATCTTTACTTAATCTTTACCGAGACTTGAAATGGTATCGAGCGAAATTTTAATTACTAGCCACAATAGAGATATGTATAAATAGACATCGAGTGATTTCATGTTTAATATTATTTATATTTTCAAGTTTATGTAAAACGATTGATTAAAAGGAATTTAGTAAAATTAAGAATAATATTTTCGTGATAAAAGTAAATTTCGTGATAATGATGAATAATTGTTTTTCGGTACTGATCGTATAATAATTTAAGTGGTATGAACAATGTTCATAGTTGAGTACACCTGTTATCTTAGCTGGTGATCTGTCGAGTTAAGAAAGTTACGACAATGTTAGGTTGAAAAAATAAATCAAAATTCAAATAATTGCGTTTTATTCCACAAGAGATAGAAAGCCCGGAGCGTTCCCAGTCACATGGTATCCCTACATTACATCTGTTCCAAGTTAGATTATTATTTTTAAGTTGTTCGTTTGTTCAGCGTCCCCGGGTAATTTGCCAGGCGCAGGTACCCACAAAGGAGAGAGCAACAGGCGAACTGAATTGAGTTTAGCAACAATCTTTGCGAGCGTCCTATCTTGTTAGCGAGCGCTTACAATCTCATTTGCATAATTCCTTGAAACGAATTTTAATGGGTTCTTTATCGTGTTGAACAACATAATGCCGTTTTCGTGAAAAGATGAAGACGCTCTGGCTCGTTTCGAAAGGATTTGTTTGACAAATAATTAAGACTGACCGATTTGGCTCCGTAGGGAATCCTGTTTGAAAATTCAGTAAAGCGGAGTAATTATTTTGGGAGTCCTCTCTCGGGGCGCTGTAACAAATTACAGAATCAAACACTTAACCCAGAATCTAGCACATGTTTTAGGTTAAATAATTTAATAAAGTTATTACTAAACTTTATCACATTACTTGTTTATGTTATCCCTGTATAAAATACAACCCCAAATATGACAGCACTGAATGAGCAAGAAATGAAAAACTACATCACGAGGAAACCTGGACTCTACGCAGCGAACAAGAAAGCTGATCATCGGGCAATGTAACCTCTTTTTATTAGTGTGTAACAAACATAAAACACGCCTATATTCCCAGGTTCAAAGTCTAAGGGCTAGGAAGATCTCCGCCTAACCCTTGGGAAAAATGTGGTAAATGTGAGCACGGCGACCAATCAAGCTATACAAAACCAGTTTATGCGTATCTCTGATTGTACGGGAAATCTATACAAAGCGAGGCCATGATATACTGGAAAGGTATAGCTTGATGTGTCGCTGTGGATACAACCACATTTGAACTGGTGGCCTACCATGACGTCCTAGAACATTATTGTTTTACACCTTTTCCAGTGTGAGAAAGAGATGGCGCTAGACATCCTGTATAGCTCCGTCTCTTTCCCACACTGGAATAAGAGTAAAACAATACTGCTTTAAGACGTCATGATAGGCCAGCAGTTATGATTCGGTGAATAGGAGGCCTACTGCTATCTCCCGGACACAAAGGGTTACCTATCTTAAGCTCGAAAAACATTTCACTGAATTTAATTTCACCTAAAACTTTTCAACTATTATCGTTTCGTTTTTTTTTACTTCATCGAAGTCGCGTCTACCCCTGTATCAGTAGACCTGTTATCAATTCGGGGTTTTTCGTAACTCCGACGTTTCATTTGTTCGAACAACTTTTTACCGAAGTTACATTTAGCCGAAATAACATTAAGTGTTATTTCGGCTAAGTGTAACTTCGGTAAAAAGTGTTCATTTGATTATGAACAAAAGTGGTTTTAAGTGGTCCCAGTAAGAAGAATGCAAGCAGGCAACAACAAGTAGCAACCTTTGTTTCTGTCACGACTCCGGCGCTGCCGGGTTTGGGCGGCCCCACGCGAGCTTATCCTCTCATAATTTTAACGCTCAGCACCGTAGCTTCGGCTTGCCGGCCGGCTTAACCACCTGCTCTTCAGCGCACGGGCCGCCCTACCCCTCCGCGCCTACGCGGGCTAAATAGCACTCTACGGGTAGGGCAAACATGACTGTGTGAAGTCGGTTTTGCAGCGATTCATTTCTGTCACAAAATTTTGCACCACAACGTATTGACTTTAGATGACACTGTTTAAATTTAATATTGAAATTGCTACCAATAAACCGGTTATATAGTTGTTACCAAATAATATTTCGTAAAATGTTGTTTCGGTGTGGTAAAAAATGGCAAATAAAACAAGCTCAAAAGAGGCTTCGGCCAATAGCAAAAAGTTATTTTGTAAATTGGCGAAAGGTACTTCGGTAAAATAATACCTATAACACATCATACTTCGATGATCTAAAAATATCTGAAATAACGCATTTAACAAAAAATACGTCGGTCAATAGTTTTCGGTTAAATGAAATTCGAACAAAAGAAAGTGATCGGATCCCTTTAAAATCGCGCCTGTAATCCTCGCAGGGTAAGGCATTGGGCCAGTTATGTTTAAGACCCATGTAATAGGGTGAACCTATTGCCATCAACTGGGCACCAATCCAGACTCCGTGGTTGATACTGAGATATTCTTAATGGAATAACCCATTACTCTTTGCCGTCCTGAGAATCGAAACCAGGACCTCATTGCTCAGCAAGAACGCGGAAGTCAAATAAAGACAAAAAAATTAAGTAGCATTATAGATACTTGTTATTTAAATCTAAATGCATACACCAAACTTATGTGATATAACAAACTGCTCTACATACAGGATCCAGATTCTCAAATAAAAATTACAGGATATTTTGTACGTGAAACTGACTGAATACAATTCCAAGTTACTGTACAACTTGTTTACATTCTTGTGCGGCAACCATCGAAGGAGATGCCGTTTTCATAACTCTAATTCTTGTTCCATCTTTTGTGAGCGCCTGTCCGGAGCCAGCCTGACCCAAATAAAACTTAAATTAGTGTTCTTTCACCAACAGTCGTATTTTACGGAAAAATATTTGTATTTCGATCATTTGTGAAAGAACTTTCGTAAATATTTTGACCCTATTCAGCGCCTCGCAAGACTGACTAAATATGAAATTAAAGTTTTTTAATATTGTCTATTATTTTATTGGCTACAGCCTACTTCCTCCGAACTTTGAAAGAATGGCTCAATAAACTGGTTTTATGGATGTTTTTCGTTACTTTACCCATAAACATGTAATAAATATCTAATAACGTCAACATTAGCTTAGTTCAGAGCTCGGTTCACAATGTACTTATTATGTGGCAAACAAACAGTTTAATTGTGTTGTCCGCAAAACTCCGACAACTCGTTTTCATTGTACGTATTTTTCTGAAATTATTACCACATTTTCGATAACATTTGTACAGTGAAAGCTTTTTGTATTGTTGTCCCCGTTTACATGTGGGTAGGCACATACAAAGGGTACAATATTTGTGCGGAAAAACGCAGTATTTTTATTCCAAAAAAATGCACAACTGCCCGCAGCCTTCACAAACAAACCAGAATGTTGGCGCGATACGGTATAGGTACTGGTGAAAAACGCTGAACTTTGCCCGTCGATGTTCAACGTTTTCATTCTAACGGTTCAAAAAATAGATTTGAAAAATCTTAGCTTTCGAACGACGGTAATTTTTTTCGTGCTATGCTTTAGATTTTTTTTACAGTTTTAGACTGAAACGTTTTTCATGTCAAACCAAAATTTTCAAGTAGATCGCACATCGACTTGAACTGCCGAGATTGGGGAACTTTAAAAGTGGTTCATAGTTCAAAATGCGCGAAACGAACGTGATTTAAAAGAAGTGGAGGTAATACTTCACGAGCAAGTTTTTCAGCGTTTCTTCTTAAGTAAGGTTTTGGAGCTCTAAGTAACATCATACTAATTTCTTTAGCAAAGTTACGTTCACGATAGATTGTTAAAACAGCGCCAAAGTTCTAGTCAGTCATTAAAAATCTTGCCTGAAATTAATGTTGAAATCATTCAAAGCAATGATATTTTAAGTGACATTGATATAATGTATATGAAAATACTTTCCTAACTACCGAATCTGTTGAAATTCGAAAAAATGGAATAAATAAGTATTGTACATCATAACGTTGCGTTGTACTGAATTAAATTATCAATTCTCTCACGCAATCAAAATAAACGCGTTAGGAAGTAGCGTCTTAGGCACCAGTCCGATATATAATAAAATAATTCATCAACATCTATCTAGCCTTCTCCGAGCTATGTCGGGGTAGGCTGCCAGTATAACCAGATGCAGCTGAATACAAGAAGTTTACATAGAGCGACTGCCTATCCGTCCTCCGCAACCCAGTTATTACTGGGTATTTCTAGGGTACTGTACAAACATCAGTATCAAGGTTTTACAAATGACAGCCGGCCAACAGTTTTAAGTGCTTTACGAGGCAAGGAGTTTCCTCCTTGGTGTGTAATGGGTGGTCATATATCCACGGACCAACCTAGGCAAGCGATAATGCAAATAATAAGAAAGTTATAAAAATATATTATATCAGTAAAAACATAAATAAGTAGTTAAACAGCAATAATATAGTCATTTAAAGTGAAAATAACAAAATTTTAAAAAGATAATAACATAGTAAATCATAGTGAAAGTAGAAGTAAAGAAATAAGTTAAAACTAGCCACAAAGTGTAATCTCTTCGGCCTCCCAACAAATCGTCACGAAATAAGTCTAAAAAAGACGCAGACAAGGTCTCTGATCCACATGTCAGAGGGACGCTGAGCAGGCAGGAGTGGTTTTTAGCCGATTTGAGTCCGGCACTACCTCGACTGTCTCACAAGTAGTGAGATAGTTGAGGTGTCCGTGGGGATTTCCCACTCCTGCCGAAACAAAAAAAATAAAAAAACTTGGCAAGCGCGGCTTAACATAGCGATCGACCCGAGCGGCTCTTATTACTTAGCCATGAGTTCCTCAAATACAATAATTATGGTTGAGTAATTAAGCGAAACCTTCTCAAATAAACACTCATATCCAGCCCTAACTGCCGATCCCGACCTATATCACAATAACATTGGTTATGGAGTGCTACCCCAACATTTACCTTGGTCACAACTACTTTGGCTGTGTTTATCAAACAATATTCTGAGTAAACCGATTAGAGACCGCACTGAGTCACCGATTACACCTGAGTAGTCGCAGAGAGGGCTCTCCGATAGTTAGGAGCGAGATTACTGACTTCCAATGTAATTTATACCTTCGACAAACTGAAGCGTTAGTTTGCGCAGTGGCTGAGCGATTGGCTGATGCACTGCGTATCGCGAGTTCGATGCCCGCTTATAACAAACATTTGCATGGGCATGCCAGGGTGAGGGCAGTTGCCACCCCCTGCCAGGCTCAGAATTTTTCAAAGGTATAACTTTTCCTGCCGAGGCCACACCGTCCTTGCTTTTATTCTGCCTTCTGAATTGGCGGATCGACCGATATAGACAGAGGCAGAAATAAATTAGAAGCCTCTTGCCCCCAGGCCTTAATAGGCAAGTATGGCATACATACACAAAGTTGCAATAAATGGAGAATCTGAAAATTTTCATCTCAATTTATATAATTATCTGAATTTATTCGAGGCAAGATGTAAAAAAATTCGATCTCGTCACGCTCGCTCTTGCAGCCTAGTTCAACTTGGATCTTAACTTTGTGTCATCGTTTCCCATTTGGTGGGTTGCGCCCCGGTGCCGAGCCGTTAAAATAAAATACTGGGTCGCAGCATTCCTGCCTTATAAGCAGAAGCTCTATACTTCCAACTAAATAAAAAAGCTTGTAAAAAGGTATTATTTATTTATTAAAAGTCGTTCATTATGTCGTAATATAAACAGAGTTAATAATAAAAGTGTATTATTTTACTTAATGTAACCGGCGGGGGAGGAGCCACTCACTGTCAAAATTACGGGGCCATGATAGAAAAACATTTGAGAAACATTTTTCTATAACTCACCCAAGTAACTCCAGTATCCTTTCCAAGGCAAGGTGCCAAAAAAACGATATCATAATTGCCCCGCATTATACTTATGCTGCGATTAATACAATTAATGTTACTTGACGAACTAAATTGGCCCGCGACAACAACATGCATCTTCAAGTTACAATAATTTCCCGACCACAGAATAGTTCGAAGAAGTAATTTAAAGGAAATTGCTTATTTTATTGAGTGTAAATATTATCATGTCAACAACAACATAATACTATTTACACTCAATTAAATTGCTTCCCTCTCTCTTTTCCTTGAAATGATTTCCTTGAACCAACAGAAGTGTTAACATAATTACTGCTCAGAACATTTTATTCGTAAAGTGTTGCCAATTAATCTTAATTAACATGACGTGGTGCTCATGCCACACGTCGCTGTAGACATCGTAATACATCATTCAAAACTTTCTTCATCATTTTAATTCACTGGCTTAATTTTCATCCTTACATTTGATATGGTGCTCCCAAGGATTACGGTTATTATTATATGTCACTGAAAGGATATGTTTAACAAGCTGCCTTCGGTTTCACGTGCGTGGAGGCTGAAAATTATACCTAAGGCTACTGCTATTTGCTTATTGCGGGCCTATTGACGGTGAGTAATGGGCTAGCTCACCGTCCGTCCGTCTTATGACGACCGGCCGTGTCGACGGCGCGCTCGTGTTCCATGCACGCGCGATGTTAGCAAATCGGAAGAGGTCCGAGAGGGCCGATGCCTGCCAGGGCTGCGGGACTGTTCGAAAGAGATACAATGGCCATGGAACACAAAGGGCTAAGAAGGAAAATGGATGGGTTTTAGTCAGTACAAGTCGGAAACTCCCTTCCGCTCCGCCCAGAGCGGGAGGAATTATTTGATGATTTCCCATCCGAAAAAAAAAGGCTACTGCTATTTACGGGATAAAAAGTATTGTATAAGTATAAGTCCTTAACCAAGTCATAGACTAAGTCGTAAATGCACTTAGTGCGAAATTTCTCCGGAATCCGTTCAGCAGAAAATTCGTAGAAAGAACAAATTAAGTACCCATTACTTTTCTATGTATAATGTTCGTATGGATCATATCTTATTAATAAGGCTTTATGATATATGTGCTGTTAATCTATATATATAAAAGAAAGTCGTGTTAGTTACTTCACTTATAACTCAAGAACGGCTGAACCGATTTAGCTGAAAATTGGCAGGGAGGTAGTTTAGAGCCAGGAGAAGGACATAGGATACGGTAGGGTAGGGTAGGGTAGGGTAGGTAGGTAGGATAGGGTAGGTAGGTAGGGTAGGGTAGGTAGGTAGGGTAGGGTAGGTAGGTAGGGTAGGTTAGGTAGGGTAGGTAGGTAGGGTAGGGTAGGTAGGTAGGGTAGGGTAGGTAGGTAGGTAGGGTAGGTAGGTAGGGTAGGGTAGGTAGGTGGGTAGGGTAGGTAGGTAGGGTAGGGTAGGTAGGTAGGGTAGGGTAGGTAGGTAGGGTAGGGTAGGGTAGGTAGGTAGGGTAGGTAGGTAGTAAGGGTAGGGTAGGGTAGGGTAGGGTAGGGTAGGGTAGAGTAGGTAGGTAGGGTAGGGTAGAGTAGGTAGGTAGGTAGCGTCGGGTAGGGTAGGTAGGATAGGGTAGGTAGGTCGGATAGGGTAGGTGGGTAGTAAAAAGTGCATTGCAACGCATGCTGGGTACAGCTAGTAGGATATAATTATGTGTATTCTCACAGGGTGCTAGTTTCCCATAAGTAGGATCTACTTGAGTAGGTAAAAGGTTGGAGAAGCCGTACCTACCTAATTGTAATGTAGTAATTTTATATGTTTAATTAATGAAAGATTGACTATTGGTAGCAACATAACATAGTGAACCAGTGCGTCATACTCGTTATACTCGACAACAAAATTCATTTCCATTTTATTTATTAAATTATACGCGGCATATTGAGAGCAGCGGTGGCCCAGTGGTGGCAGCCCCGACTTACGAACAGTAAGCCATGGGTTCGAACCTAGGCAGGCATGTACTTTGTGTAATTTATTTCATCATTGCTGCTCTCAAAAACGGTAAAGGAAAACATCGTGAGGAAACCGGCATGTCCTAGAACCAAAAATTCGAAGACATGAGACATCTACCAACCGGCACTGGGCCTGCGTGGTGGATTACAGCCCACTCCCTCTCATAGGAGAGGAGGCCTGTGTCCCAGCAGTGGGAACATTATAGGCTAATGATGATGATGATGATGATGATGACGCGGCATATTATAATGTAAAATCAACATTATAATAACTGAAAGTCAGACACTTGATCACGTCGAGTGGGCTTTTATTAAATTAATTGAGAGAGAAATTCAATCAAGGTCCATACTTCAAATTAATCCCCACACGGCTGCTTTCCACTCATTATTGGAAACCGCTTGAAATGAAACACTGCCCAATCGTATTTCAAAGGAAATATTACAAAAGGAGTTTCGAAATACTTGAAAAAGAATTTAGAAAAGCAATTTTTCGGTTTCATGTCACGATTGCATCTGGTGAGGGCACTTACAACTTGATGGAACTTGTAACAATGTCGTTGTGTGTCTGGATTTTTGTTACAAAATTGGATGCTGTCTTTTTCAATAAAGTTTTGGAACAATGTCTGTAATAATTTTCCAACAAAATTGGTGCATTCAGTCAATTTACGTCTCGCTGACGTTTCAAGACCGCCACAATTCTCAAAGAACTCTGTGAAATTCTCCGTGAGCCGGGACAGCTTTGCGTTGTTAGAGAAAATCAGAAAATGTGCACTTTATTGAGTGACCGAATTTTGAAAATCCTGAACCGCAAGGTGACTGTCTCGTTGATGTAGAATTGGCATTTTATCAGGAGTTTTTAAGTGGGTGTTAACGGAGTCTGGATTTGTGCCCGTTTAACGGCAATAGGTTCGCCCCCTATTACATAAAACGTAACTGGCAAAATGAGGGTGTCCTATTAGGTACACCTCTGTCTAATCTTTCGGGAATTACAGGCACTATGTATGTTATGTCTTTTTTAACTCTTTTAAGTATTTTTGTTATGAATAAAAACATTTCTCTCTATATGTATGAATAGAAGAAGTCTAGGCCATTATAGTTGAAGTATCCCAGTGAGATTCATAAAATTTTCAAGACCAAGCAGACCGTAGCTTGAAAACAAAGAGTAGATTTCACGTTGTATAAATAGCACAACAGTAGTCATACGTAGTTTTGCATTTTAAATGAACTCCGAGAATTAATCTACCGCTTACAATTTAACCGAAACTTACTAATGTTAAGCTTTCTCCAACTTTTTAATGAAATTATTTTGGCGGTCCGGGATTTGTTATAATCTTCAGATATACTGTGTTACAGTATATTGTGTACAAACGTTGATTATAAAATGAAAACACAACTTATCTTCCACTGTATACCGATCCTATCTATCGCAGCCTGCACTATTACCATAACCCACAATACTTGCTAATGTTCATAATATTCCAACTGTGGATGTTACAAGTAAAAGAAAACATGACTAAATTAAACAATATAACAACACGTACGTACATATTCGTACGTGGGAACTCGTAGACGTCCGCTACGAAGGTGCTACGAGTTGCTACGAGAGCGCTACGAAGGTGCTATGAGCTAATGGTTTTAACGATCTAAGTACCGACATTTTACAGTATTATCTTTACTACCTGTCGTCGTAACCAACAATGCTACAAAAAATTAATGAAAATGTACTCTGTTAGAACCGTAACGGAATTGCCGGACTTGTTTTTTTTATTTAGCAAAGGTAAACGGAATCATAATTTAAAACAATACATTTGTTTGTAATGCTTGGCAAAATTTCTAACAGACTCTTGGCTCTGTTGGAGACATTTGGTTGATTGTTTTCACTCAACATAATTGTAATTTTATGAGGTTAAAGAAGCCTACACATTTTCTTAGTTATTGAATTTCGGTTCTACAAAAAATAAATATCGCTTAATTACTCAAAGCAGCAAATTAAGCTAGAAGCCCGAGAAAATAAAGTCGATTAAATTAAAAAAGAAACCGCGGAGTGAAAGACATTCTGTTCTTGAAATATCATTATTGAATTTAATCTCCGAGGGAACGAAATAAATTTCGGTAACAGATTGGTATATTGTTAAATAAATTGTGTTTTATTGCGAGTAGCATCGTGTAGGATTTCAGTGCCTTATCATGTTCGTCACTTGTTTCGGTGAAAGAAAATATCTTGATGAAACCAGCATGCCTAAGAAATATTTCTCGACGGCATGTAAAGCCAAGTCAGAGGCCCATGGGTGGTATTACCCAGTAACTGGGTTGGTTAGGTCCGATAGACAGTCGTTTCATGTAAAATACTGATATACAGCTGCATTGGGTTAGACTGTTTATTTTAGTTACTTTATTTTTAATTACTGATTTAATCTTTTACTCTGGACGCTCTTAACTTGCCCATATTTCTACATTGTTCTCACATATTTGTAATTCTTAACATGAATGATGTCACCAAGATTTTGTAACATATTTTGATTTAAAAGAGTGTCCATGGAGTTTCTTGCCCGTTCTTCTCCATAGAGATCTACGCTACGGAATGGGCAACTACAGTACTTTCATAAGTTATTATGCCTTGTTTTTTTTTTGACTTTCAAAAGTGCCTGTAATGGTCTAATTGAAATAAATGCTTTGACTTTGACTGGTAGTCGATCCCATTTTCATAGTTGGGAAGAGCCTAGTCTATTGATAATCACCATCTTGCTTTTTGAAAACAGTGTCCACGGACAATCACATAAGTATCTACGCTTTGGAATGGGTGTTTACGGTACTTTCACAAGTTATTATGCCTTGTGCCTGGGAATGCCGCTTGATGCTTTTGTTTTTGATCTTCCACCGTAATAACGGTGTAATTGAAATAAATGCTTTGAGTTTGAGTTTAAATATTTACTGACTGAGCCCCCCGGGCAATATCATACAAGTATTCTTTTGGCACTTGAACGATATTGGCGGCGGCATGCGTAGTAACTTTATACCATTGCGACACACGTGCATATACAAAGCTTTGAGAGTTTCGAGTTCACATAATACATAAAATATTCATTTAAACGTGATCCCGGGACACGGAGCAAAGGTTCACTGAATGCAAGAACGTTTTGTCTGTCTGTGATTTTAAAATGTAATGTTATGTTTCAAGGTTGTTCTTTGAAACCTTGAAAGAGAGATTTAGCACAAAACAGAATGGAACAGGAATAAGGCTCATCGTAAGAAAGTCTTATTGAGGTTTTAAAGCCACGGTTGATGAGTTTTTGAATAAAGCACGATATATCTTAAGTTACTTTTACGTTGGCGAAAAGTACTACTTTATTAGCAAGGATTTTGACTGTATAACTCTGATTGAGGATTATATTTTTTTTATACTTCAGCACCTACGTAGTAATTGTATTGTTTTTCAGTCTGCAGGATTAAATTATACCTATTACATTAAAACGGCATCAGAACTGATTATCGTAAAAGAACTGTTAAAGATTATATCATTACATTCAACGAAATCATTTACACCGACAAACTTCATTTTTAATACTTCAGTTATTCACTAATAAAACTCAATAAAACAACCTATAAAAAGTCCTAATCGATATCGTACTCAACCAACAATATCGAAACTTCTAGACCCTTGACCGTAACTTATTTCTAATCTATTCATGTGGTCGCCTAATTTACTGGAACTTCAACCCGCTATCAAGACGAGGGCAAAACCCTGCGCAAGAAAACCTTTACCGTTTTAATAAGTAATGAATTCGAATCTTGTGGTCTAACATTAATCTTGACGTAAAATAAGTAGTATAAGAGAGTCCAATTATTTATTCGGTTTGGGACCATTTGTTTTGGTAAAGAAAACATTGTTCGTTTCGCTTTTCTATTTACTTCTTTATCATCGTCAACCACATAATTGGTTTATTTCATTCTTTAAGTACACCAATGTACAGAGGCGGACTCAACGCCATAGATGTAAGACATTAATGCCGCCTCTAAATATTTGTATTTCTAACAGTTCACCTTTGGTTGATGCAGAGACAAACTGTGGTAGGTGTCATTCCAAAAATAATCACTGTCATCAAAATGTAAAACGGTGATACTTTTGGCTGAAAGTTATCACACAAAATACCGTATTGACTGCTGTTAATTCATCAGCTCTTTCGGTTAAAATAGGGAACTAACAAATAAGCAAGAGGAAACGAACTATTCTATATATAAGCCGGAGATATACCGGCATCCGGTCGCTTTTAGAACACTACTCTATCACATTCCAGACCAAAGGCGAATCTAGTCCGCAGTGAATTTGGGAAACGAAATAATTTATGTTTGATAGTCGCCTATCCTTTTAACGATGGATGGACTGTGTAAAGGATGATATGTCAAGAAAGGAGGTGTCTGATGAGAAGGAGAAGACATGCTGCGCCGACCCCAAACAAATTGGGGGAAGGGCAGGAGAATTATGATGAAAATGATTAGTCATTGTCACTCTCATAGTTGATGGTCGCTATATATATTTTGGTCATCTATACCGCAATATTGTGAAAGCAAACGTGTCTTTCTCATCAGTAAGTTACTCTACGTTTACACGCTAAACAGCTGAATTGATTTTGATGGGGAAATGAATGTAAGTATGAATGTATTCAGAAAGCTTAGGTTGTTCATTAGGTAACAAACGTGCTTGCTCCTCGTGATAAAAGAAGCAAACAGATTTGTACATTAAAAAAGTAATTAGGGGAAAATGAATTTAATAAATGATGATATGAAAAATACAATAAATTAATAAAAAAAAGAGAAAGGCAGGTTAACCGGGATTGATTTGAATGTCTCCGCAAATCTCTGAGCGTGATAGTAACTGAAGACAAGCATCTAGGTGTAGAAAGCTGGCTTGATCAAGATGAGCTTGAACACGACGAACTTGATGCAGGGCGGCTTGGCAGGACCCACCAGCAGACATGTACCGCCCCAGTGCCAGGCTCGTCAGTTCGCAGAGCAGCTTCCAACAGACACGTACCGAGCCCCAGTGCCAGGCTCGTCAGTTCGCAGAGCAGCTTCCTCACAGCAGCTAGTATCAGCCACGGCAGCACCAAACGAAGACCGCTCCTTGACTCCACCAGGCTGTGCTCAAAACTCAAGATATGACAGATCTTGACTCCAAACTGTAGACTTAGCTGTTTTCTTGATTTCAGACTATACTGATTTCTGGTCTCCAGACTGAACCAGGGCATCCGTCAGAAATCCCTTTTATACCCTGATCTTCCGTTTCTTTTCTTCAAATTTCTTTCTCAGATTCAAAACTGCTGTGCTCTAGTAAGACGCAACCTGCCAGTATTCAAAGCAGCCAGTAACAATTGGTCAAAAACCTTGCACATAATATTTTTATAAATATAACTCAGAATTTCTTTACACAGCAAATCATAAAAATACAACAATTGAACTGACGAATTGATGATAATAATTTTTAGTAATATATAATCTAAATTAAACCTTCATAGAGAGTTTGGTTGGTAACAATTAAAAATAAAAGTATATGACAGCTGACAAGTTCGATGTAAACATGTCACAACAAAGGATATAAAGAAAATATTTATAAAAATGAATCGATTGATAAAATGCCAATGTAAAACCAATAAAAGTATGAATATGGATGATAAGTGCAGCAGATACTATAAGTATCAGCTCTTTCCACCAGCGACGCCTTAAGTCAAGGCTCATACCCCACAGGGGCAGCCCTTACCTGTAGGTCGCATAGTATTAAAGTTTTTATGTCCCTGGTTGGAGGCATTTTTTTCGGATGGGAAATCATCAACTGGCTCCTCCCGCTGTGGGCGGAGCGGAAGGGAGTGTCAGATTTGTATTGACTAAAACCCATCCATGTTCCTTCTTAGCCCTTTGTGTTCCAGGGTCACGGTATCTCTTTCGAACAGTCCCGCAGCCCTGGCAGCTGGCTGGAGGCCTTACACTCCTTTGAACTATCCACAGAATAGTCCGGTTAGGCAGACGACAACCTCTTAGGTTGACCTACGAGATGCCATACACAAAAAAAAAACAAGGGGTTCGTAGAATTGACACACAGCGTGCGTGTATGACCAGATTAATGAATTTGGACAATGCAGAACTACTATATTGCAGTACTGCAATCTGTTATTTCTGTCTCCTCGGGAAAAAATACAGATTTTTTATGTGTATGTATCCAAGATTAGGGTCAACGTAACAATATGTCATTAAAAACTGCAAAGTTGTTAATCTTTTTCCACATCACTAAATGCCACACGTTACGAGACCAAATAAATTCTAACTGCAACTTTGTCGATACGGCTTGTAAATATAACCGTTAACCGTAATTACAGTGGGCGGTGTAACAACAGTGGGCGGCGGCAACCTCAAACAACCACTTAAGTGGGTTAATTGTACCGCCGTGAAGGCTGCAGTTATGCCGCGTTGCATTACCACCTACGCTATTAAAACAATGTTAGTTGCCGGTGAAGAAAATACACCACTGTAGGGCTAGCATGAATATTTCAGTGTTGACTCCCACCAAGAGGCCAAAATAAATAGTTTTAGGTTTATTCTATTTATGTTGTTGACCTGCCTCCTTGGTTCCCTCATTGGGTTTTCCATTAAGTATTTCTCAGTAGCAGCCACGTGGTCTGGATTTGAGCCTAGTTATTGGCAATAGGCTCGTCCAACTACATGGGACTTATAAAAAACTGGCGAAATGTGGGTGTATATAGGTTCACCTCTGCCTAACCCTTCGGGGATTACAGGCTTGATGTTATGTTATATCTATTTATGTTGTAAGTGCATACAATTTTTTTTTTACAAAGTTGTACTTATACACAACTTGAGAAAAAAATCTGTGCGTGGAGTCCCTCCGCGCGGAAGAAGTGAAACTTCGTAATACTACACGCATGCGTTCGAGTGCCACGCATTCACTCTCGTTATTATAATTGAGCTTCTAAATAAATTTTGTTGTTTTCTTGTTGTATTATTTTTATTACATAATTATTTAGTTTAGTTTATCGAGGTTATTCTACTCATGGAAATTGAGCGAAGGAATTGGTCACACCGAAGAGTCTGTGAGAGAGAGTGACTGTTTGCACGCCATCTTGCGTACCTAGTAGAACTACGTAGTCACAGATCTTGTAATACTGCCATATCTTAGTGAGTAATAGAAAATATTCCCCCTCCATGGTAGCGTTAAACTTGTTGGAAGTCGCATAAGAAGTTTCACTTCAAAATACAACTTTGACAAACCTCCCATATTTAACCACTTTTACATCATAATACAATCAATAGGGCAACAATATTTTCAAATTACGTTTGTGTGTGCATTACACTGTAGCTTGAGGTGGTAGTAAAATATCGTTAAATTACAGGTAGAGAACGAAGCCGCCCCAATACCTACTTGCATGCAAGTCTATATTACTTTAAACGTATAAATTCCATAGATTTGTGGCTCGTTAGTGAATTCGATATTCACTCCACAACATTACAAGCCATTCAAATGGGTATTTGGATGGCTTGTAACCTTGAGCTATTTGACTACTAGCAGCAGAAGAGACAAGTATTCTTCTTCTTCTTCTACGCGTATCTATAGCAAAAAGTTAAAAAATATGTATATTTATTCCTCACTCTGCTCGCTGATGCAGTGAAAAAAACATCAAGTGCGTACTTGATACTGTCAATTAAAAACTAGTTCAACATCTCTTTAGGTAATTAACTGAATTTTTAAGTACTGCGACAAAGTATGAGTGTGTCACTAGAGACATCGGGCTATGTATCATGACAAGCCTGCACACTGCATAAAACATCTTCAATGATGCTCAACGGCGTGACAGTCCGGTATGTAAAGTAAAAAAATAATAATTTTGAAAATCGGTCCACAATTGGCGGAGTAATCGCGTAACACACAAAAAAAAACCATACCGCAGAATTGATAACCTCCTCCTTTTAGAAGTCGGTTAAAAATAACTTCTGCTGATTCCGAAACCATTTTGAGATTTTAGGCTTCTAACCATTATTTTGCTATTTCCAGCTCTTAAAATTATAAGATGGCGATAATTTTAACAAAAATATTGTAACCACTTGAACCACTAACTAAATTTTTCAATTCGAACCAGCTCTTCCTGAGATTAGCGCGTTCAACCAAACAAACAAACTCTTCAGCTTTATAATGTTAAGTATGGATTAACTACAGAAATATTGAAATCGGTTGCTTAAAGTATCGATCGAATCTACAAAATAAAAAAAAAAAACGAAAAAACTTTACATATCGAATTGCTCCACAGTGAAACCGCAGCTTTGTGCGTTTTGTTTCTTTCGTGAGTGAACACCAAACTCTTCTCATGTCATATTTTGTTGTTACCCACTTAATATTCAATTAAGAATGTTCATGCGACATGCAGATGACAGTTCGCAATTGATATCAAATTTCACTTTGCTAATCCCAAATGACGATTAAATACAGTTAATTTAGTTCCAAGAATCTGAATATAACGTCGAAACTAAATTTAAGTTCTGCTTTCAGCATTTAAGCAGTAAGCTATCGTAACTACTTCTATGAATCTTGGTTATTTTATATTCATTTCAAGGTAATCTCCACACTGTTATAACAAGTGGAGAGAGATTGCAGTTAAAATATGCTGGTTCCTGAACGAAGATCTTTGTCGACTACCTTTTTTACGCGGCGTCGCTCCCGGTATGGTTGGAAATTATCCGACTTTACAATTTTTACTATAACCTATGACACTCTGGGATAATCTAGCTTCTCATTAGTTAAAGAATTTTCATATCTGTGATTCCGATAATAACCCGTACAGCCTAGATCCAATCTTACAAACTTGACTTCGTCATAATATTAGTGTTACCTATATAGATTTCAAGCAACTGAAAATATATACAGTGTGTTTTCTCTACCGAAACGCAAAAATGCAGATTTGTAAATACCAAAGCAAAAAAAAAGGTAATACAAATAAGTTTTTGTGTACTCGTATTTTCAGTACAGACTAAAACTATTACTTTAAATCTGATGAGTAGCTAACTTATACCACAACATCATCCCTAACCCTTTTTCCAACTTTATTGGGGTCGGCTTCCAGTCTTAACGTTACCCATTGGCAAGACTGGTTGTCAGACTTTAGGGTCATTGGCCACCTGTAACGACTGTCAAAAATTTAGAAATGACAACCGGGCCTAAAGGGCTAACGTGCTTTCCGAGGCACGAATGAAAACTCGGTATGTAATGAGTGGTCACCCATCCACAGCGCGACTTAATCTGAAGATTGATCGGAGCGGCTGTCATTATACAACCTGTTTTTTTTTTATATCCCATAACTCTAGGGTAATATTCTGTACGTAAAAAAAATACTTAAACTCCTAGAATATGTGGTTCAAAAAAGCATAGTTTCGGAGATATCATCAATCATAATTTACTTAGGTCAAAAATTATCACCAGTATGACGAATCTTTACTTTTGCGAGGTTGCCAAACTTCGCAGTAGTGTAATAAAATAGTAGTAGTTTCAATGATAAATATGAGAATTCTTCATTTTCGTTTCTTCCGCACAACATGTAGCTAAGCATGGGCAATGCTCAGCTGACGCTTTCTCCTACCATGATCTAATTTTCCTCTCTTACAAGATCCGCCCTCCTAAGATTAAGCCTAAAACCCTTCTACAGCGCAGTTTTGGTGGTATGAACCTTGAAAGCCTTCGTGAGGATGCCGACAACATTGATTGGTCTGATCTCGTCGATGCGGAGTCGATTGATGTCAAAATTGATCTTTTCAATTCTAACCTTAACCAGCTCTATGACGTCCATGCGCCTGTTAGGTTAGTAAAGATAAAACATCTTCCTGCACCGTGGCTAACAGCCGACATGAAAGTAATTTTGCAAAAGAAGGCGGCAGCAAAATCAAGATACAAGTGCAGACCTAACTTGTTGAATCGTGAAAGGTACGTTGCTATCCGCAATCGCAGCCATATTCTCCTTTCGTCTTTAATCAATTTGCTGATTGTGATGTTAAGAAGAGTATACTATCCATTACGTCTAATGCTGTTGGTAGTGACTGTGTCAGTCGCAAGATGATACTTCCTATCCTGGACGAAATCCTTCCTGTCATTTGCCATATCCTTAATTATTCCGTATCCTGTGGTACTTTTCCATCTTCTTGGAAAGAAGCCCTAATTACCCCTCTCCCAAAAAAGAGTAATCCTGTTTCTTTTTCTGAATTCCGTCCGATCTCCATATTACCATTCCTATCCAAAGTCTTAGAACGCCTTATCCATAATCAGCTTAGTGCTTTCCTTTGTAAAAACAGTCTCCTTAATTTTTACCAATCCGGGTTTCGTCCAGGTCATAGCACTACCACAGCTCTTATTAACATTACGGACTATATAAGATTAGGTATGGAGAATGGGAATCTGACGGTACTTTCCTTATTAGACTTCAGTAATGCTTTTAACACCGTCGATTTCGATATCTTACTCGGTATACTCGGCTCTCTTAATGTATCTCCAACGGCAATTGATTGGTTTCGTAGTTACCTGTGTGGCCGCCGACAGCGTATTTGCATTGAAGGTGCGTCATCTTCATGGTGCAATACCTCTGCCGGCGTACCACAGGGGGGCGTTCTATCTCCTCTTCTTTTCGCCATATTTATAAATTCTATTTCAAATGAACTTCTGTCATCTTACCACCTTTATGCTGACGACCTGCAAATTTATTCTCAGGCTCCCGTAGATGAATTGTCTGATGCAGTGAATTTGGTGAATAAGGATTTGGCACGTATTTCTGAATGGAGTTTGGCTCATGGTTTGAAGGTTAACCCTGCGAAGACTCAAGTCATTGTTGTCGGCAGCCCTAGGTTGCGTTCAAAAATTGACTGGACGAAACTTCCCCACATTGTTTTTGATGGTGCCACAATTCCATATAGCGATTCGGTAAAAGACCTGGGCATTTACATTGACAAAGACTTGTCTTGGGGTCCACAAATGCAAGAAGAGGGTCGTAAACTGTTTGCATCTGCGGGGTCTTTACGCAGATTGCGCAATTTCCTCCCAACTGCCACTAAAACTGCGCTTGCTCAATCTCTTCTTCTCCCAATCCTCGACTATGCTGATGCCTGTTATCCAGATCTCACTGTAGTGCAGCTAGATAAGCTTGAGCGACTCCAAAATGTTTGTATCAGATTCATATTTGGTTTGCGCAAATATGATCATGTCTCAGAGTTTCGCGTTAAACTCAAGTGGTTGCCTATCCGCCTTCGCCGGAATGCGCATATTTTATCCCTTCTTTATGGTATTCTGTTTAATCCCACAACGCCCTCCTATCTCAAACAACGTTTCAAGTTCCTACATGACAGTCATAATAGACACTTGAGATCATCGGAGAATTTGAGACTTTTGATGCCGGCACATTCCACCAAATTTTATGACCAGTCCTTCACGGTCCAGGCTGTCCGTTTATGGAACGAATTGCCGGTGTCGGTAAGACAAGCACAGTCACTCGTTAATTTTAAAAGCTTAGTTACAAATCATTTTCAGTCTCAGTAATTTCTCTGAGTCAAAATTTATCACTACTCTAGTTTCATTATTTTTTCCATTTAATGTTAAAAACACACAAATATCTATATATATTTATGTATATATTATATTTATATTATACATGTATATGTTCATATTTGAAGTAGATAACTTGTTTTGTTATTTTGTATAACTGTTATGTTGTTGTTTTGTTTAAAACTTTTGTGTAGAGTACACCACTGACTACCCCCTTTTAATTTTTAATTCTGTAATTTCCATCCAAAGGTTGTCTGGAAGATATCGCTATAAGCGATAAGACCGCCGTTGTAACCATAACATTGTAAAATTTGTAAACCGTTATGTTTGATTTTTGGTGTACAATAAAGTATTATTCTACAGGGTGTAACGGAAAGGGTATATACATCCTTAAGGGTGTGCATGTTTCGCAACATAAAAAATTTTTTTGCAGCAAAAAAAAAAATTTAGGTGCCTATACATTTGGGTCGAATAGGTATTGTAATTTTCTATGGGGCAGCAGATTTTTTTTTTGCTGAAAAACATGTTTTATGAAGAGAAACAGGTTCAGTTTGATGGGCTGTAGCACACCCTTAAGGATGTATATACCCTTTCCGTTACACCCTGTATTCTATTCTTCTATTCTATTCTTTTTATTCAAACCAATCATTCATATTTAAAGATAAGAAAATGCGAAAAATACATAAAAAAAGTATGATTGAAACATAATTCATATATGCCAGTTAATTCTTTGATATGGTCTCAATCATATCCTAGAATTATAGGATATAAAAAAAAAACAGGTTGTATAGCCCTCGCGGCTCCTCCGTATACCAGAACATAACCAATATGTAGGTATAAATGTAGTAGGAGCTCGTGGCTAAATAATGACAGCCGCACGGCTCGATCTTTAAGGTTAAGCCGTGCTTGCCGAGGTTGGTCCGTGGATGGGTAACTATAATTACGTACCGAGTTTCCTCCGTGCCTCGGAAAGCACTTTAAGCCCCGGCTGTCACATATATAATAGATCTTTGACAGTCGTTACGAGTAGTTAGAAGCCAGAAGTCTGACATCCAGTCTTACCCAGGGGTATCGTATTACCCAGTTACTGGGTTGTAGAGGTCAGATAGGCGCTTCATGTAAAATACTGGTACTCAGCTGAATCTGGTTAGACTGGAAGCCGACCCCAAGATAGTTTAGGAAAAGACTAGGCAGATGATGACCTTTAAATGTAGGTACAATTCTGCCTGAACTAATTAGTCTAATCCGATACAGAACTGTGTGTAGTTGCAGTGGGAGCCGGATAAGTTTATTAGTCTGAAGAGACGCGTCAAGAACATCGGTGTAGGCACGGTAAACTAATATAACTAAGTAATTAGTTGTATAAACTAATTTCCGTGTTAATATGCGTGGCAGGTAAACTTGTCGTCTGTATGTACGGAGTTGTGTCCTATAACAGGATGTTCCGATGTTCAGAAAACAAAAAGAAAAGATGAAGAAACAAAATAAGCGAAAAAAAATAAGATAAAAAACCTTTTTAAAAAAGCTTTTATTTAAATGCTCTAAAAAGTAGAAAATAAAATTTTCTTTTAAAATTTTAACTATCAACTTATAACCACATTATACACAATTTATGTGATCATAAAAGGTGTGTGCAAAATTTCAGCTCAATCGAAAATCGGGAAGTGGTTCTAATTTAGCTTCCAAGATTCCACCGTAACAAACATACATACATACATTGCAAGTTAAATAAAAGCTTTTAATTAATAAAAAAGAAGAAAAGATGTTAAGTTTAACTTTCATGATACTTTTACAAAACAAGTTTTTTTTACCTAGAACGCTTCTTTAACTGTGTCATGCAAGTGCATTAAAATCCTCATAACTCCGTAGCACCTAATTGCTGATAAACATTACATTAAATATTTAATAACAATTTAAACCTCTTTATTTAAAATCCTTTGACTCCATCTTACTTAAACTGAAGACGACCATAAAACAGAGCGCAAACCAACAAGGACAGCTGACTTTTATAAACTACGTTGAAAGCCACGACGACGAAACCACACAATATTTCACTTAAACCTTGAATTAAAAGGACTTTCACATTCTTTATTCTGTGCACTCGCAACCGCACAAATAGAAATATAAATAACACGAGTTAAGGTGGAGACAGACTTATAACACTACACGACGTCAACGAAGCGCACTCATTGGCCATACTTATGTCGTGAAGTTACGCTTCGTCATTTGGCCAATGAACACGAGTGAGGTGGTGCCGGGTGTTTCAAGTGTGCTGCGGCCCTTAGTCTCTCGAACAAATAGAGAAATAACGTAATAACACAAGTTAGTTGTGTTATTGTCGCAGGGATTAGATACAGGATCACGTATTAACTCGCCATCAACGACAATAGTCGTAAATAGACGAAGTTGTTCCGACAAGATATTATTATTATTATGTTTCTGTACTTTTATGTTTTTGTGTTGGAGAGACGTTTCATTGGTTGTTATTGAATAAAAATATTTGAACATCCGAAAAGCAAAGCAAACCATATCTTAACAGCTATGCATTTTATTCTTCTAATTGAAATCAGAACTTGGGTATGCTTCTCATCGTTCCCAAATTCTAGAAAACAAAGGCCAATAAAAACTTGACCCTTACAAAATTAATGCCAGTAATATCTCATAATTAAAACCAATAAAATCTATCGTTAATTAAAATGTGGCCGAGTTCAAAATTAATAGCACAATTAATTTAACTAATTGATCAGCTTTAAATGAATAGCTTGTCAAGTGATTGCCAAGTGATTAAATTCTACTTTTATATCTTTTTAATGCAAAGGAATTTATTTGTCAACGCGATGAAAGATAAATGGTATTTTATTATGAAATAAGATAAAACAACTGCCTGACACAGTGGTTTAAATTGTCATATTTCAAACTAATTTTAAGTATTATTTTTTATAAAATATCTGCTACTATGTGTATTATGTAGGTACTTAAAAAACTTTGTTTCGAATAATTTCACTTACAATTATGTTGAAAAGACAAAACACTGGTTTATTATACCTACCAGGATAAAATATAAATCAGTCAATATTTTATCATTTATTCCCGGTAAAAAATTAAGAATAGTCAAGTCAAAAATGACAGCAGCGATGTCCCAGTGGGACAGCAGCGGTGGCCCAGTGGTGGCAGCCCCGACTTACGACCAGTAAACCGTGGGTTCGAACCCAGGCAGGCGCATTACTTTATGTAATTTATTTAATAACCGTTGCTCTCAAAAACAGTGAAGGAAAACATCGTGAGGCATGTCCTAGAACTAAAAATTCGAAAACATGTGACATCTACCAACCCGCACGGGCCCGCGTGCTAGATTTCAGCCCAATCTCTCTCATAGAGAGGAGGCCTGTGTCCCAGCAGACATGACATTTAGACTGATGATGAAGTCAAAAATAGTTCTTTCAACTTGGCTACATCAGGGAGGCATATGCAAATCGACAGACTTCGCGTGAAACCACCAAAGAGACCGATGCACCTTTAAATCTGCTGTCTAATAGTGTGTAAGAACCCATTTCGAATACTTTCGAAATAAAAAGAAGAAGAATTAGAAACATATGAAAATGGACATTTAAAACTTAGTAGGTTTTTTTTTAAAGTATAATCAAGTAGGTATTGATTTAATAAAAATAGGTAATATTCCATTAAGATTAATACAACCAAAAATATTAAGCTTATGTGCAAAAAAAACAACAAGCAATTAAAACGACATTTGATATCGCGACCCCGGCCAATAGGTTCAATCAAAACCTTTCGCTGTCAAGGTTAAGATTCCAAAAACACAAAATGGTACACTTCCACAACTTGCCCATATCAAAATATTATTTCAACCCTACAGTTTAATCAAATTTCGTCAGCCCTAAACACACGGTAAGTAAGGTCAGCTTGAACTCGCGTAAACGTCGATTACTATTAAGTGGAGCCGAGCGGAAATTACGACATGTCTGAGACTTTGTCGGAAGGAACCTCGCGATAAAACTGCCTTCACGTACGTGAAGGCAGTTTTATCAAACAGATCCGGACTTTCTCAATACCACGGAAATGGCTTGTTTACATTTTGTCACTTTGTTTGAGTGGAATTGTAGCATATCACATTTTAAAATTTATAAGTTTACAATGGTTTTCCCAATCATTTAACCGTTGTAAACCAATTGGTCCGAAAGAGATATTTTACAACGTTTGGTGAAGAATGTGAAGATACAATAATTATATTCCATAAACGAATGCACGATGAAAATATTACCACTACGATTAGCTCAATAGACAACAAGAGCGAAAGTAAACGTACAGACAGCAAATATACAAAATAATTAGCAATCAAAATTGTTATCAACCGTAAAAGCCTAAATACCACATTACCATCACAGATTATATCCAAAGAATCTATTTATTACGTGCTCGCACGTAAAGAGGTCCGCAAAACTCAAAAGTCGACTGAATAACGCCCTAGCGCAGTAACGTTTTAGAACTTGCGGTAACACGGAGAACCCAAGGAACTTGGGAACCCGGAGTACTCGGGGCGTGAATTCGTCGAATCCGCGGGTATCAGATTTTAGGGCGGAATCTATTACTGGCGCGCCGATTGCGCTCCCCTATCCGGAAATTATAACTGGTAACTCGATCGAAGCTAACAGCCGACGGCGGCACAAGTGGCAGTATTATGGAGTTTGTTAGACAGGTCTGCGTGAGAACAGAACGCGGGTCAGGGTAATTAATAAAAGATAAATTGATAGGTATTGTTTCAAATTTTGGTGGTTTGTTTGCTTGTTTTCATAGGAGTTTGGTCATTGCTAAGTTTATACTTTCAGGCTAGACGCAGTCAGTTCTTTCTAGGCAGTGTTATATCTTCAATTTTAACATAGTCATTATGCAACCTATCAACATCAATAAAATTTATTCAGAAGAAAATCTACCTGACTCCAAAAAAACTTACTGAATAACAAGACCCTTTGTAGCACAGCCGTCTTATGAAGATAGTGTCGACCTGTCCCATTTCTCACTAATGTTTCCTCTGCGATACAAAACGCTTCCGCGGTCGTCTAGAAACCACCACTACACCGCGTCGCGCTCCCGTGTGTCAATGCCTTAATCTCAATAATAACGTCACATCCACTCGAGTTGGCAATAATTCTTGACTTCACAGAATTTGATGTATGTAATATTATTAACATTGACTTGATTTAAGAATGTTGGTGATATTGGTAATGATTTTTATTTAATCTTATCTTAGACACGCAGGTCTACCTATGAAACATACATCTACTTCACCACATATGATCTACGGAAAAAAGGACAAGAAAGGAAAAGTACTTTGCAATAAAAATAACACAAACTAAAAGCATCAATCAAGTCGCTAAGCGTGATGTTTATAGACATACTTACACTTTAATAAAGAGTGCAGAAATATCGGAAAACTTGTAAACTTAATGACAAAGAAATTTGTTGGGGAATATCGGCTATTAGAACAGAAGAACTAGCAAAACCAAAACCATAAACCCAATTCAAAATAAAATCACCTGTAAAAGTCGACGTGTCATCCAAGCGGCCTACAGAATCTTATAGGGACATTCCCATGCGCCCGCCCCCTGTCCATTCATTCCGTTTGAACGCCTTCAGTGCTATGCCTATGGGTCCCATGCCATAAATATGTATGCGAAGTTTTCATCGCCCTGGACCCATGTCTGTCTTTTATAACCCTCAATTTGTACCGTGTGCTTTAACGTCATAACATGGTGATGGAATTTCGTCGACGACGTACTTTAGAACAACTATGTCTGTATAGGTCTAATGGTACTTACGTTTAAGTAAGTTTTACAAGTCCATTTTGTTGACTATGAAGATAGATACTGTAATCATCAGCCGAGAGAGCCTAGTGGTGTGACTATCGGACTGCCAAGCCATAACTCTCAAGTTCGAACACAAGACACGCACCTCTGATTTTTCGGATTCATATGTGCGTATTGTGTAATTATCACTTGTTTCGGTGAAGGCAATAGGCAATAGTAAGTAAAACTAGCATGCCTGATATAATATATTTCTCGACAACATGTAAAGCCAAGTCAAAGGTCCATGGGCGGCATTAAAACTCTGACACCAGGTTAGGTACTAACCCACCGTCGGGATCCATACTGACGGTAGGCGGGGTTCCCATCGGCGTCGAGTCGACGCTGAAGTACCTAGGGCTTGTCCTCGACAGCCGGTGGAACTTCGTGGAGCATTTCCGGCGTTTGGCCCCCAAACTGGAACGGGCAGGGGCTGCGTTCAAGCGGCTCTGAGGGTACCGCACGATCTCCGGCGTGGCGGCGATCTTGGCTGGATTGCCGCCATGGGATCTGGAGGCGATAGTCCTCGCGTGCCTGCACGAAAGGTTAGGTACTAACCACACGATAAAGAAAGAAAGATCATCAGCACATGTACATATTCATAGAAGTATCTTCAAGCTCAAGGCCTGGGCAGCGCATTGGTAGGCTGCGCAGGCATCGGCTCGCGTGGGGTAGGCCACATGTAGGCAGGTCAGGACCTGGCAGCGCACTAGCACAGCATTAGCGGCGTGCTTACATAGCGCGCGTAGGCAGCGTGCAGGAGTAAGCAAGGGTTACAGACCTCAGCCTGAGCGAAGAGCTATGCGCGCAGGGTAGGCTGCGCACCGGCACAGCCCGAGGGAAGAGCCCCTAAGTCGGGGCACAAAGAATCCTGAGGTCAGAGGATAGCTACCTTCAGCTAAGCCAGCGGAAACGAAATGCTAGAGTCATAGCGTCCCGTCAAAAACTAGAGTTGTACCGCTTTCTTAGTGAGGTCCCTAGTTACTTACTGATAGTGACATTTTAGAATCACTCGACTAATTTCAGTTGAGACCCTCACAACGCTACAATCGCTATCAAAGAGTTTCGTATTTCGACAAAGAGTAGACAAAAAAAAAACCGAAACATTTTTGACTCATAGATTTACGCAGATAGAATTTCATTTTATCTATGGTCTCGGTAACTGCTAAGCTAAATTTAATTCTGAATGTAATATCAACTTGAGTCGGGCAAAACATAAATACAACTTAGTAAATAGTGTTACAGTGAGAAATCTCTGTTTACAGTTTACCTTTTATTTATTCAACTCATTTCGGAACGGAAGAGGGTTTATTAAAAATTTACATAAAGACCTTTCTATTCACCTCTAGGGCCCTCCTGTTGTGCTCATAAAAAATACAACTGCCTACCTAGCCTCGCGTAGGGAGGTGCCTACTTTTTTATTGGTGCAAGGTTACTGCCCGGTAACTACGTATCTACGTGCTTTAGAATAGAATAGAATAGCATTTATTTGCAAATATGGGTAATACATAAGTAGGTAGAGTAGAAGTTATACATCAGAGTTCTGCCATATTTCACCATTCGGCATGCAAACATTTTCATTTTACAAAATTATTAAAATTTAAGTCCTCTTTAAAACATCACATTAATTGTTACATTCAGTAAATAAAAATATTAAATTTAAATTGTCACTAAAACATTAACTTAATTATTACATTCAATTACAAAAATTATTAAAATTCAAATTGCCATTAATGGTATAATCATATATCATATACAATAAAAGTCGTGGTCGTACATAAATAAACAAACAAATATTAAAATTACAGGTCATAGATAATATGTAACATTTCTTAAGCAAATCACCAATTAATTAATTAAAAATTACAGGTATTCAGAAAAATGTTTTGTCCGTTAAAAACTCAGTTACACTGTAGTACGTTTTATCTATCAATAATTTTCGAAGTGTACTTTTGAATTGCACCGTTTTCAAATCTTTCCAAGCACTTGGCAATTTATTATAAACAATTGGGGCCATGCAATAAATACTTTTGCGCATCATAGTTGTTTGCCACGATACCTGATTTATTTTTTTATTGTCTCGCCTATTTCTTGGAAATACATCGGCCAAACGTTCAAAACGATTTGGATTGTTCTTTACAAACACAGCTACTTCGAGAATATAAATACAGGGAAGTGTCAGAATGTTGTACTGCTTAAAATATGGCTTGCAACTGTCGGTGGATTTTAGTTTGAACATTGACCGGAGACATCTTTATTGAGCCTTAAATGCAGTCTCTTTGTCGGCGGAGTTTGCCCAGAAAATGACACCGTAGCGCAAGTGAGATTCAGCTATACCGTAGTAAGCCGCAAGTTATGTGTTATGTTACAATTGTCTTGTTTGTTATAGAATTACCAAAAGCATTAACTGGGTTATGGAGGTCAAATAGGCCGTCACTACATTTAAAATTCAACTGCATCCGGTTAGACTGGAAGCGAACCCCAACTAATTTGGGGAAAAGCGAGGCAGATTCGTTAACATTCCGTACGTTTTCATATCAGTTACATGTACGAAATGTTATACGTATTCACAGTTTAAAATCCTCTTAAGTTTATTTTACCGAGACTTTGGTCTTGTCTTAAGATTTTTTTTTATAAATATTTATTAGGGAAAGCTAGATTTAATGGAGAGCTTTATTACGTCGTAGGTTAGATATTATGAAACTAGTACCTAAACTTAAATTCTCTGATGGAGGCCTTATAAAATTATATTGAGGTAACTTTATTAATGTTAATTTTATTTTGATCAAACCTTGATTAAATATTTGAAATTATACATTTAACATATTAAAGCCATTCTGAGATTTTAGTCTTTAAAGGTAAGAAAGATTGGGATAAAATTAATAGCAAAAAGTTACATATAAATAAAAATATCAGCCTATTACTGTCCCACTGCTGTGCAAGGGCCTCTTCTTATACAGAGAAGGCACGAGCAAGGAGGTATTTCTTGCTATTAATTTAATCCCAATCCTGGCATTAAAACAGCTTTTTATTTTATGTCCCAAAAAATACATACCATTTTAATTGAGAAAATTCAAAATTAAAAGTTCGTGTAACTAACTATATGCGTATATCAAAGCGTTTCTATATAAAAAGGAGTGAAGCTAGCGAACCTAATGAGGAATTATTCAGAGTCGAGAGGCCTCCGTGGTCTCATTAAAACGAAAGGCTCTGCCAGCCAGATACGGAAGATTACGAGCATATTCTTGTGGGGAAATGTACCAGGGATACATATGTGTAAATAGAAACCTACAGCAGGCTTTTGTGAGTTCATACAAGTAAGTTGTGTAAATTCAAAACGCATGGTACATGAATTTAACCAATAGCGTATTTGGCAAATTTCGTAATAAGACAAAAAAACGATTTGACGAACAGCTTTGACCAATATCAAATTTGACGAAATGCTGATTTGACGAATATCAGACTTGACCAATATGGTCAACCCGTATGAAGGTGCCTACGCTATTTAATACCTTGATATACCATATTGTGCATAAAGTATGAGAATGGGACATTAATTTGCTTTTTAGGGTTCCATTGCCAAATAAACCCTTTGAACTCGTCCTGTGCGTCTGTCTGTCTGTCCGTCCGTATGTCACAGACATTTTATTCCGTCAATTGAAATTTGGAGAGCTGTCTTCTATGAACCGCTACCCAAAATTGATGTGAAATTACTAATAAAAATAGGGGAATATAGGAGTCCATACATGTAACTGAAGTTTGAACATTTTTTTTTCTAGTTTTATATTTGTGTCTGGCGATAGCTGTTTGATAGCTCTTAAAATGACATCAAGGTACATAAAATTCATTAAAGCCGTAAAAATTGTGTCCCCCTCTAATTTAAAGAGAGAGAAAAATTGTGGGTTCGCAAAATTAAAAAAAAAATTCAACGAAAATTGGTTTTAATAGATTTGATATTTAGTTTTCCAATTATGGACTTTTCAGTTATGGAAATGCAGCAGTAAATCTGTTTTGTATTTAAAATACTATGAAAAATAAATTTTATTTTGCTGCTAACCGTAGATTGACCCATCATCATCATCAGCCTATAATGGTCCCACTGCTGAGACACAGGCGTCCTCTCTATGAGAGGGAGTGGGCTGTAATCCATCACGCGGGCCCAGTGCAGGTTGGTAGATGTCACATGTCTTCGAATTTTTAGTTCTAGGACCTGCCGGTTTCCTCACGATGTTTTCCTTCACCGTTTTTGAAGGCAACGGTGATGTTTTTTTTTTTTTTCTTTTTTTTTTTAAAAAAACGTTGCCCCACACTAGGATTTCTCATGTATCGTGGGTGCGTTTACAAACATTTAAACTGACATACACAAACAGCCAGACCCGGAACAACTATCTGTAGGCCATACAAATATTTGTTCCGTGCGGGGATCGAACCCGCGACATGCAGCGCAGCAGTCGATCGCTCAACCACTGCGCCAACCGTGCCGTCCAATTAAATTACACCAAAATCCGTTAAAAATCCGTCCGTTAAATTACACAAAGTAATGCGCCTGCCTGGGTTTGAACCCACGGCTTACTGCTCGTAAGTCGGGGTTGCCATCACTGGGCCACCACTTGACAATTGACCTATGAATCAGCGTTAAAAATATTATTATTATATTTTTTGGTGCTACGGAACCATATTATGTGTGTGCGAGTACGACTCGCACTTGGCTGTTTTTTTTTGTTGTCAATATAACTGTAGATTATCGAAGTAGGTATGGAAACTTGCATGAAATCTTACATAAAATGTAAAATAATTGAACAACGTTAAAACGTCTTCCTCTACACTCCGATTACGTATCACATATTTCCAGCTGAATAACTCTGAATTCAAACCTTTCACAAATAGGGCGAAACAAGACTTTTGTTCACAGCAAAACACATTTGTAGAACATGACAATCTGTATTCTAGTATCAACAGAGTCCTTTGTTTGCGTATTTCTTTTATCAACATATCGTATTATCTACGTTGGGATCTAGCCGGAAAAAACAATGTTATCCAAAGAAATTGGACAGGCTTAAAGCAAATATACCAAGAGGATGAGATAGTTGTAAAACTACGAATCCGCACTGATCTTTATATATGGGACAACGCGTTAGTCGCGTGCGCTAAATCTCTAAAACCACACGGAAAACCAACGACAAAACTATGGCGAAACATAATATTTTCGAACTGGGAAAAATATCGGGGAATTATCTGGTCGGGTTCAAAGAAAAGGTAAAATAATTCTATCACAGTGAAGGGCGGGCGGGTCCGTCTGCGGCCGCCCAAGCCCGGACCTTAATCTATTCCCAGTCCGTCTACTAACGGCACCTGTAAACGACTTTTTTATTCACAATATTTTCTCTCAAAATGTTTTTTCTGACCCTTTATTTGGTCATTATGAAAAGTTTATAGAATGTGCTCTTGAGTTTGATGTGAATAGGGTTTTGTGGGGAGATTTTTCTTTACGATTCAATTTGAGAATTTTCAACAAAAGAGCATTGATGAAGGATTTATTTTGTTTTATTCTTAGTTCTGAACTTACATTTTCATTCCATCTAATGAAGAAAGATACAATTGAACTTTATCTTTTCAAAATATTCAACGAACATTACAAAGAACAAACGGAATCATTATTCAACGATAAGCCCAACATAACGTTGTGTCCAAGTGTAAATATCTAATGAATAAAATATTGCCGTCAAGCTACAAAAATGAGGTCAACACAGGACGAATAATAAAGTAAGTGAATTTCCCTGAGGCGGGAAGGGGAGGGGGGGCACCGACGGATAAAACTTGAGTTTCCGAGACTGATGGGCAAAACACGAACATCCGAAAATTGTTTTGCACCTACCGAACTTTGTTCCCCACTTTGTGATGGAAATATTGAAGTTTTTTAAGATATAATACGTTCTTGTGAAGTTGCGAGCGAGTTTTTCATCATTTCTTTTATCGAGTGTATTTCTTTTATAGGCTTTTATAACTTCTCCATGCATGATTGTCTGAATCTATTTTTCGATTGCTTTTTCTTTTTACTTATTTCGAACCTCACAACACAAGTAGCATGACTCCTTTCATTTGGAATCTAAGAAGACCTAATCTTGGCAAAACACAAATAGTGTACTTTGGCCATAAAAAACCTAGCTCGAAATGGAGATCCAATACCAGAATATGAAAATTCACGATGTAAATAACGCAAAATTTGTAGGTTTGATAAAATTGACAAGCAGCTCAAATAGAAGGATCACATTGAAGTGCTGTGTAAGAAAATTAGCAATTCATCCTATGCCTTGAATAAACTTGCCCCAACAGTTAACACTTTTGTATATTTATGAAACTGCCTTATTTGTTAAGTTAAATCCACACCTGTTTCCCAACTTATCAGATACAATTAAACATAACAGGCGCAATGATATGTTGCGCGGACGTAGTGTCAAAACAGCATTAATGTGGAAGAACATATTCTGTATTGCCCCGCAAGTTTTTAACAAACTCACAAAGCAGATCAAACAGTTACATTTAAATGGGTTTAAAAAGGAACTTAAAGAGTTGCTATGTACAAAATGTTATTATAATTTAAACGACTTTCTGAATGATACTTTGACATCCTAATTTTAGTTGTCATGTTTCATAGACATATTATGTAATCTCTACACTTACCTACACTTTGACATCTCTCTTTGACAGTTTGACATTTAATAACATTTTGACATTAACCTAGATTACTAGATTTTAACTGACATGCGTTATATTGTAAAATTAATCCGGACTTATTCATTCAATAATATCAATACATAATATTAATACTAATCTAATATTTTTGTCTTCTAATAATTTTATTTATGTACCTAATATTTGCGCGCCCATGCGGCAGAACCAGAGACCATTTATTAAATTTAAGACTATGTTATGTACTATATTCGGACAAATAAATGAATTTGAATTTGAAAGACAAAGTCTCATTTATTTCATCGTCAGGGAAAAAGTCTTGCGACAATCTGTAATTTTGTTCTTCATGCCTTTAGTGCATTTTATAGCGTTCTCACAGTGGTCATACTAAACGTGCTGCAATAAGTAAATCATCGCAAACCTGTGCTTGTAAGTTTAACGTACACTTTTGACAGGGAATTAAGCAATTGCAGAAAATAAGCGAACCTTTTTTATTGTTTTAAGACCGAGAAGAGTGGGATTTTTACTTCACTAAGACCACTCCTTCAAGCGCAAACACATCGATATGTGCATCCTGCCCGTCCTAACCTAAGATGCTCAGATCTGGTCAATCACCGAATCGCAAAAGCTCCGCCTTGGAGTCTACCAAAGAGCAATGGAGCGCAGCATTCTGGTTGTAAAGAGAACATTAAATACGTAACACTACGCTGTGCTCAAAAACAGAAATTACAAACGTAGGCAAAAATAAAGGCTTCCGGGCTCAAATAGGATTGGACAGGACTACAAAGGCCAGATACGATAAATGGCCTAGAAAGAGGTGGCGAGATGATCTAGAAGCGCATCAGGAAAGCTGGTTCGAGGTGATGCAGGTGAAGTGTACCTGGAAGGATATGGGGGAGGCCTTTGCCAAGCAGTGGGATATATACAAGGCTATAAAAAAAAACAAACCTGGTGGTCAGAATCCACACTTATATATAGCACTAATCTTATCATATTATTACGATTTGTTTCTGAACATTCCCTTCATACCTGCAACGTTATACACGATAAAGCGATTACGTCAGCACACGACCAGCATTCACGTCAAGCTAATAGTATCAATCTGAGTCCCACCGGTCAATGTGCATGTTAAGCCTGGTTGTGACGTCATTATTGTATCACTATATACGCGTTAGAGGCACGACAGATGCCGATAATAGATAGATAATGGCTTGCAAAGCGGAGCTGATTGTGTTAAGCCGAGCGTGTATGAATTATGTTTTATGAGAACAGCTTAGCTTAGGTAAAGTGATTAGTTTCTGATCAAGGGTGGTTTCGAAGCTTATCTCCCTCGGTGCAGTTGTGGAGGGGAGCCACTAGGCCTATACTAGAGATGAATGCATTCTAACTGTAAAACTAGCCAAAATAATTCGGAATGTCTGTTACAATTTTTACAGGGCCAATAAATAGTCTTTAATAATTGGATTTTGGATACTATTAAGAAACAAAAAAAACCTTTTAATCAATCAGAACTCGGAGCAGACGACCTTAAGATTCACATGATCAGGGAAAACGAAAACTTTATCAGTCTAGAGCAACTTAGCAACATTCAGTATATTATTCAAATGTACATTACCACCCACTTTCTAAGGCCTTACCAAATCTATTTTTGAACAAATTCGCCGTTTTGTTGCCATGAAAATAGTTGAAAACACCCACCAAATCGTATTCCTAGAATTTCTTGGCCACGGGATAATCCGATTTTTTTTTCTTTGTCCGTCGGGTAGTTTATTGAAAAGTATTGGACACGTATTTTTTCTTTTTTCATGTAGTCGTAAAATTACGGAGATATATTGAGTTGAAATGGCGCATGACGTCACATGTAGGTAAGTTTTATACCCACTTGTGACGTAGTAAGCCCCCACTCTCCAACTTTAATGAGTTTTAACTAAGTATTTTTTTGATATTTTGATAAAACAAAAAATACGTGTCTAATATTTTTGTATTACCTGTCTGACGGACAAAATAGAATGTCGTTTTCTTTACCCAGTCCGATCCCCTATTGGCGGGTCTTCGAATAAGGTACGTCGTCAGCTAACTATCTTTATCAAAACCACAGTTGCATTCTGCTTCAATCAATGCTAAAGATCTCATAATTATGTCACTTAAATCAATGTTAAAGATGTATTTTATTAAGAGTTTTCAGGTACTTCAAATTTTACAGATGAAATATAGGCGATTATATTACCTATGTCAATTTATGTACAAACACGGCGGAATGTAGGCGTGGTTAGTCAGGCGGAGTGGCGGCGGCGGCGGTGTGGTTAAGTTCAGTTTATGACTAAGAATACCAGTCTATGAGATTTCTCCACCGACAAACAAATTTAACTCTCAATTCTATCTGCCAGTCTAAATCTAAAAATTAGCCCACATTTCACTACTAGGTCAAATTAACACATGTCTGCTAATATAAGTCGAGCGGGTCAGTATTAGGTACAATCAGATTACAACGAGCATCGGTTCACAGCTCGGCCATGTTGGGCCACGCTCGGCCACCGTGTAATCCATTAGCTAGCCAGTTTTGACCATGACTTCAGAATGTACAGCAAAGTGAAGCAGGTTTCAATTGAAATTTAGTAATCTGGTGAAGCTAAGACTTATCTCAGTTTAGTTTAGAAATGGCACAGCAGCAAAGCTTAAGTTTTTTCAAAATGGATTTTTTGTTTTCGGGTAGGCAATATAAAACTAAACCAGAATAAAAAACATGTTGTGTTAAAACCTATATGTTATCGGTAAAAAGGCATTTTAAACTAACAAACTTGTCCCGATATTTACTTATCAAGGACGGTGATAGGTACATTAATGTAAAAATTATGATTATTCCAGGTGAACTTTGCATGACTTCAAACAATTAATATTACTGAGAGAATAACTAAGGCAATTCTCTAAAGGGATATAAACGTGAGTTGGATTGGATGTTTTACTTAGCAAACAGTCTAGGTAAGCTTAAGCTGCGAATCATTGTGAACAAAATTACATGAAAAAATCTAATGAGAGGCTAGTTAATTAATAAAGTTGTTTATCATAATAACTACTGTTTTGACATCACATCTAAGAAAACTAATGTCAATTAAACCATTTTTGCTTAATTAAACGAAATCTTTCTGCATTCCATCGATGTCGCTTTTCACCATGAATTAATCCTTGCGCAGTTTGCTCATTCATATTCAATTTTATGCAAGTCATACAGTACCCAAATATATTGGGTTCTTTCATTCTTTCAAGACCATACCCGCAACAGAATATTTGCACCTTGTGTTGACCACCGCCTCCGCTAGAGGTCGCTGTGATCGAGCTTGATTTCCGCATGGACGCAAACAAATATTTACATGACATATTTGTTCAGAATCTCATTGTTTGCGTATGTGATTTGTGATTTTAATGGAACGACACGGGTACCCAATTATAAGCGTAAAAAGGTGATGTGTTTATTTATTCACAACCTGTTTTGTTGAACTTTTCTCGCCGATTCTGAACGTTTGGTTGCTACACTGGTGTGCAGCTTTGGTGAAATCTTTCTATTTCCATTTAAAAAAAAAAACGTTGCCTCGCACTAGGTATTTCTCATGTATCGTGGGTGCGGTTACAAACATTTAAACTAACACACACAATTAGCCAGACCCGGAACAACTATCTGTAGGCTATACAAAATATTTGTTCCGTGCGGGGATCGAACCCACGACTATAACTAAACTGACTAGAACTATTTAAATACAAGTTTAAATGTATGGTCTTCATTAATTTTTATTATCGATGTAGAACTATTGCGATATTTTGGAATTTAAAACATTGAGTTCACAAACGAAATAACTATTCAAACAATTTTTTTTAGGATTCGATTTACAACTTTAATAATTCCTTAACTTATTTTCGTAACAAAGATGTTTCTACCCAATTTTTGTTTCCAAGTACTTAGGTACTTACACAACGTACAATATCAAGATTCTTGGTATTACTGAAATTTAGTTAGAATTCCTTTTTGCTGCTTACTTACCCTGAAAGGGATCTGAGCATTAAGGTAATGTAGTAATGATATTTTCTTCAAAAGTAAGTAGGTACTTACTTGTTGCCTAGACAACAGCAAGAATACCAGATATTGAAACATAGGCACAAGCGCTACTTTTGAACATGATGTTCTGGGTTCGTTTGCCTAATCAGGCAAAGTGTTATTGCGTTTTTTCCATCAGGAATTGCTCAGTTGCAGTCTGGAGTCTGGATTTGTGCTCTATTGATGGCAATAGGCTCGCCTCCTACGACATGGGATTCAAACATAATTTGCGAAATAAGGGTGTAGGTACGGTCAGCAGCAAAAGTCGCTTTACATAACCAAAATTATATGACGTCTTAGTTTTAGAACGATCCATATTAACAGACTGGAGTAAAAGACATAACAATATTTTCATCAATGGTTACACAAATTCGCAAAACAATATAACATCAGATCACACTGACCAGCACAAAACTTGGAGTAATATTTATAAGTGTTAACCGACTTTTGATGCTGACTGTACCTACTATTAGTTATAAGTTAGGTTACCTCTATCTAAACCTTCAAGGATAACAAGCGTAATGATATACGATTAACCAAGGTAATTGCAGTATTTCTACTTACAAAAACTCTTATCATCCTGTAATCACAAATTTTCTCAACCCAAACGTACAACAAACTGCACCATCTACAAACATTAAGCAATTAAGAGGGTCCGAGAAAAACGGGCAATCCTACCATTCCTCTGTAAATGCACACAAGAAGTGTTTGTATACAAGGACGAGGAGTTGAGGACCAGTGATTAACGAGCTAGGTAATTTGCGAGATAAAGGTCACCGGACATAACCGAAATTGAGAAGAGGGCCGCCATCTTTTGAATCCTTAATTCGGGTATGTAGGTACTAAGGCTTTCATCCCGGGAATCTCGGTCTCGAAAATTTCGAGACTCTCGACGATTTTTTGGTATTTTCGAGACTCGAGACTAACATTTTCGGTCACGGGAATAACGAGACTTTTGAGACTTTAGTCATATACTAAAAGTATTAAATAATCTACTAAACTACTAAACCAACAGTATTTTTTTATTATGGTTACATGGATATGGCAATGGCAACACTGTCGAGTGTAGAGTAAAGCTTAGTATTATCTGTGGAGATTTAATAGCCTTGTTGACGAACGACACAGATTTTGTTTACATACTATAAATTTCATTGTGAAAGTGCGAAGTTATTAGCTGCGATGTGTTCGTTAGCGGATAAATTAAAAGGTATGTTAATTCATACACGTTAAAAGCATAAGTTATCAACTAAATACTTATTATTGAGTTCTGGCATTTTGCATGCATTTTATGTTGTACCTACTTAAGTTTTCTTTGTAATTCTATGGCATGATAGCGTTTTAATTAATTTCTAAATTCTTAATCTACTAACTATCGATGTAACGTGCTATTTGACACAATATTGGTTTTTGCTACTTTGAGGTTATATTTTTGTAGCCGTATTCTGAATAGAGCGTTATTCTGGTGAGTTTTTTTTTGTATGGTAATGGGCTTTTTTTATTGTTTTAGACAAAAGCATGTTCTATTGCGATGTACTTGCTAAAATGCATGATAAATCTTCGGTATGGTGCTATTTTTTGCGAGCCAATGATAATGCTTCTGCTAAATGCAAAACATGCCACAGAATATTTAAGACTTTAGGAGGGAATACAAGTGGTCTTCATAAACATCTTAAGAGTACGCATAACATGATATTGACAAAGGAAGATGTACAACATGCTTCATCATCCGATTATATCGCTTGCACACCTTCAACAAGCAAATGCACGAGTAAAGATGGAGCTTATAAACCACCTGAAAAAAAAGCTAAGATGACAGATTTCTTTCAGAGAGTTGACGGAATTGAAGTTAAAGTTGCGAGAATGGCTTCCCTAGATGGAATACCATTTCGAACTTTTGTCGAATCTAAAGATTTACGTGAGTTGTTCAAAAAAGCTCAATACACACTACCATCATCTGTGGCTACCATATCAAGCATGGTCAAAAAACAGGCCGACTATATAAAGTCATTGACAGTTAACGAAATTAAAAAATTGAAAGAGACCGGAGTAAAATTTTGCTGTACCTTAGACGAGTGGACCTCAAACCAAAACAAAAGGTACATGAATGTAAACATACACTCACCATGTTTTGAAGGTGATAAATACAAAAACTTAGGTCTCGTTAAAATATCTGGTCCCATGCCTGCTACTGTTTGTGTATATTTGTTAAAAGAACGTTTGTCGGAGTTTGACGTCCATTTAGACACTGACGTTATTAGTCTTACAACAGATGGATGTAGTGTAATGAAAAAAATGGGAAAGTCAGTCGATGCTTATCACCAAAAGTGTCTGGCTCATGGTATGCAATTGGCAATACTAGATGTGTTGTATAAAAAAACAAAAGTAGGTGAAATACAAAATGATGTTTCACAGAATATAAACGACGACAATGATGAAAATGTGGATGATGATGAAAAAGATGAAAGTGGAAGTTTTGAAATAATTGAGAGCAGCAAGCCGCGAAAACATGAAGAAGTAATTTATGAACATGTGATTAATAAAGTCCGAAAAGTAGCAAAGTTGTTCAGAAAGTCACCAACAAAACAAATTGTACTAAGAAAATACGTTGAGGAAGAGTTCCACATAGAACTAAAATTAATAATTGATTGCAAGACGAGATGGTCCAGTTTAGCTGAAATGCTTGACCGATTTCTTAAAATAAAGATATGCGTTCGAAAAGCTTTGATTGATGTAGGATCCGGAATAGAGTTTACTGAATCAGAGTATACTACATTGGAAGCAATCTCGAATTCGCTAGGTATCATGAAAGTGACCTTAGAAGCCCTATGTAGACGAGACGCTACTCTTTTAACAGCAGATACTGCACTGAATTTTTGCCTAAATAAATTAGACTTACAACAAACTTTTTTGAGCGTAAGTCTCGCCAATTCACTGCGCATCCGTATTAAGGAAAATAGACTGATTGAGGCAAGTATCTTACAATACTTGCACAGTCCTTCTCAGTTTTTTGAAAAGAAGCTTGATGCAACAGCCTTTCAAACACTAAGCAACGACGCAATTACAGTGTCTTTAAAAGAATTGTACGAAAGGTTAAACAAATCCACAACTACTGACAAATCTGACGATTGTACCGCAAATACCAGTCATTTAAATGATACAACGATTACTGAGCACACAAGTTTAACCACAAAAGAACAGCTGGAATGTGAGCTTAATAGTTTGTTAAACCCCCAGGAAGACAAAGGACACAATATAACTTCTATCCATGATTTGCAAACAACCTTGCACGTAGAAAAAGCTCTCTTTGAAAATGGGGGCGAGAGAGGGAAATACCTAAACCACTGCTACAATTATTTAATATCGATTCCCCCCACTAGCGTAGAAGCAGAGAGAGCTTTTTCTAATGCGGGTTACTTTTGTAACAAAATTAGGTCCTCTCTGTCTGAAACGACATTAAACGCCCTTTGTTTTTTACGTGCCCACTACAAAAATGAAAAAAACTTTAACAAATAATTTTTTATATTTTTATTTGCGTATGTTTAATAAAGTACTTGATTAAAATATCTTGTTTTGACTGCCCGATTGCATAACCTACAAGTTAGAAACCTAGTTTTGAAATAGTCTCGAAAGTCTCGTTTTCCCCGGGAATTTCGAGACCACATCGAGTCTCGTTTTCTTTTCCCGGGACTCAGTAGTGGATCGAGACTGAAAGCCCTAGTAGGTACAGTCGAACCAGCTATCTGGTATACGGGCGGAAATTACAAGATATCTAAGATTTTTGGAATTACAAAAACGATGCTTGACATTAAAAACTCAACTGCTGTAACTAGTATAAAACTATGTATTCCAAAAACCAGCTCTCTACTGTTTCTGTCTTTGAGTTTTTTTTTTAAAGATTTGTTAGAGTTCCGTAGCCAAATGGCAAAAAACGGAACCCTTATAGATTCGTCACGTCTGTCTGTCTATCCGTCCGTATGTCACAGCCACTTTATTCCGAAACTATTAGGACTACACAGCTGAAACTTGGTAGGTAGATGTATTCTTTGAACCGCTTTACGATTTTTGTACAAAAAAAAAATAGCCCCATACACGGAAAAGAAACAAAAAAAAAACATCAAATCTATACGTGTTTGTAGATAGGTCTTTAAAAATTACATTGAGGTTCTCAATACCATTTTTTTTCAAAGTCAATCGTTTGAAAGATAGACACTTCCAAAGTGGTAAAACGTGTGTTCCCCCCCCCCTCTAATTTCTAAAGTAAGAGGAGATAAATTATGAAAAAAATATTGGGATGTAGAACGTAAAAAAAGCTTTAAACGAAAATTGGTTTGAATAAGATTTGATATTTAGTTTTTGAGATATGGGACTTTTTCACTAAAATGCAGCAGTAACTTTGTTTTCATTATCTTACTATGAAAAACAAATTTAATTTTGCGGTTGAGTGGAAATTTACAAATAAATGACTGTTCAAAATATTGTTATTATATTGTTTGGGGCTATGGAACCCTGTGTGTGAGTAAGACTCGCACTTGGCCCGTTTTTTTATATGAAGTTTGACTTTTTAAGATAAGGCAATTCGCTTTCGAGCGTCTATATACAGGGTGAAATTTTTCAAAACGGGTTGGGTGAATAAATTCAAACCTATGAGGAATAGCGAAAAATACTCAAAGAAGTACACTGAGGGCCCGATTTTGATGAAATCTAAAACTTCATTATTTAATTTAAGTCCATGACAAACTTAAGAGAGAAATGTTAAAGAATGGACTACTCAGAGCACTCACAACAATTTGCAATTACTTTTAAAACTAATTTTGTAAGCTACCTATATGCCTATGCAGGCGTATTGCCAAAAACTTTTGAATGCTTCCTAAAAGCGAATGCACACATTGATCATCGCCGTTTAGGAGCATGAGGAACAGGGGGTAAGTTCCTCGATACTCTTTAGAAAACGGAGGATCCTCCGACCAGACAGGTGTTATATCTGGTGGGAAGTTGCCCGACAGTACAGTTGTTGTCGGGTGTTTTCTATATAGTCTTAAGTCGAGCATAACTTGAAAACCATTCTTATTCTTTATTGCATACCAAATTAAAAAGGAAAAATATACGTACAGATTACAATATAAAAACTTATGTACAACGGCGAGCTTTACCCAGAATTGGGTTTTCTTACAGCAAACCATTTTTCGATTGCGAGATTTGCAAAAGAGGATAAACTTAAGAGTATGTGCAAAAACAGTACATTCAAAACTGAAATCATGTTAGTTCTTCGGTTCTGTCATAGATGGCGCTGTAATACTTTTTGTTGTAAGTTACTTTTTGTCGGTCGCTACAGCCGTATACCAAATCGTTAGTTCTACTGTACATTCGCGTTCCGATGCGAGCTCGGGCCAACACATCAAAAATTTAAATCTAAAATTTGGTAGCGCAGTTTTTTGGCGGTGAGGCCGTCTGAATTTACGTTTAATAAAATATTTTATTTGAGTTGTTTTAGAGTTAGACTCGTACGCGGAGTTTAGTTTGTGTATTTTCATTTACAGAGCCTCTTATTAATAAGCTTCGGTGTGTCACAAAACCCAGAAGTTACTTATATAAAAAAGGATATCTACCTGTTTAATGTTATAAATAGACAGACACTTAAGCTGACTGCTAATAGAAAAGTGTAGAAAAAGAAAAAAGGCTGATAAGTAAATTGGGAGAAAAGGCAGGGGAATAATGTGTGCACCTTAAATGTAGCACTCAATAATAGGTGCTCTAAAAATAGGTGCTCAAACGGGAATACTCCGATTTAACGCGTGAATCTCGGAAACTATTGGTTCGGTGTTGTTTTTCATCCTCGTCAAAGTCAAGGAGGTAACCATGCTAATGATTCTCGAACCGAATCAATAATAAAATGGGTAGGTTATTTTTTTTTATTTACTGAAATCGGTACGTGTGAATCACCCGTGTTTTACACGCGGCCGTCTGATCTTCATACTAAACCCGAGCTTTCACACATACAAACAATCTCAAACGTTAATTCGATAATTTCTTATTTCCTAAACCACGTAAGGGGGTTATTCTGATATACTGACAATCTTAAACATCCAAAAAAATCAGCGTTTATTAATAATTAATTAGGTACCGTAATTCGAAATTAATTATTTATGTCTTTCGTGACAACCTCCTGAATTTTGACGAGGATGCAAAACAACACGAGCGAGTAACTAATACGAGTGAAGAATCAGTGAAAAAAGTTGCAAAACGTGGAAAAAGTGACGCAGACGAAGTTGCGCGGGTTAGCTAGTCTCTCAATAAAACATCGATCTATTTCACCAATTTCAGTCCCACAAAACAAATCTGAGATTAGATTCGCAACACCTTCCCCTATTCCTTAGAATCTGTACTAACACTGTAACATTAGTTCGAAACGATTCAAACAGGCGTTTTCGGTGCACGCTCCAGTGATCTAAACCTCTGTTTACTCGTAATCATAATAAGATGTTATTTAGACGGGAGATTAGTTGCTCAGTGAACCGGTTAACGTGTGGCAAATACAGACTATTTACTCGTAGTTGACAACTGTATTGAATTGTAAGGAGATGTGGTTATCAATCTTGTTACAGGATTTTGTAGATAAAATCCAAGACGGGATTTTAAAATTAATGTGTACACTAGCGAGCAGGTTAGATTCAACTTTAACGTTAACGCCAAAGCATAACATAACACCACGCCTGTAATCCCCGAAGGATTCAATTAGGGTGTAATTAGGGGTGAGCCTATTCCCATCAATCGGACACACATCGAGACTGCGTGGCTGCTACTGAGAAATTCCTGATGGAAAGCCTAAAAAAAGTATGCCCGACGCGGGAATTGAACTTAGGATCTCTTGCTCAGCGGTCGCGATTACGAACACTGCGAAAACAGAACATAGCGAAAACTAGGTAAACGTATTTAAACCATACACAATGAAAATCAAATGTTCTAATTGGTACTTACTGCTTGGCAAAACCCGATTTTCGTCGATAGATGTTGATCCCTTTCCTCGGGACACCAACCGCAGTTACGCCCAAGCAGTGGGCTCCGAGCTCGACGTCGCAGTCACCTGCGGCCGCACGGGGTTCATGAGTAAGGGAACCTCAGACGAGGTGCTCGCGGCCATCCAGAGGAGGATTGTCGCTGAGTGCCTCTCCGCCAGACAGGACTCACCTGCACCAGCCTTCAGAGCAAGGCCGGTGTTCACCGGAGGGGTCCTCAAGCTATGGCCAGCCAGTGATCACACCCTGGCCTGGCTAAAAACAGTCATCTCCGAGATGCCTCTCCCCCCTAGTACCTCGCTAGTGGTCAGAAGGCAGGAGGAGATTCAACGACGAGTGAGATGCGGCATTCTCATCCCGGATGCACAGGGGATTTTCACGGAGCAGTCCATCATTGGGCGCGCTCTGTGCTACCAAAATCCCTGGATAGGCATCAAGGGATGGGTGCTGCTTGCCGCCGACAGACAGCCCGACGCGTGGTTCGTGGTGGTCGGGGTTCCTGAGGACCAAATTCCGACCCTGATGAAGGCCGGGCGTCGTCTCTCCTTTGGGGTAGGGACGGCGTACGTGAAATTTCAGGCTCCGAACGGCAGATTTGCCGATGTCCCTCAGGGATGGGACCCGGCCACGGGGACTATCGTGGCGGCACGGGTAGATGAGGCAACTCCTCCCCGCACCGATACCGCGGTAACAACCGTGGTTGCATCTGCGGCAGCCGCGCCACCAGCGCCAGTGTTGCCAGCAGCGCCAGCGCCAGTGGCGTCTACAGCGCCAGCGGCGCCTACTGCGCCAATGGCGCCTACAGCACCAGCGGCGCCTACAGCACCAGCGGTGCCCACAGCGCCAACGGCGCCAACAGCGCCAGCGATGTCCGCAGTGCCAACCGCCCCGGCCTTTGCCGGCATTGACGCCGTCCTCTCATCGGGTGACGAGCTCGACGGCAATACTTTGTCGCCGGTCTCAGAACTGGAGGGGGACGGCTTCGACGCGGGTGACTTGTTTGCTGGGCTACGACTGGAGGGCGACGAGGACGGTACGACCAGCGATGGCGTCCCCTTCGTCGACATGTAAAGTCCTTCAGGCCAACCTCCACCGCAGCCAAACCGCAACGGCTCAGCTGCGTAAATGGTTGGAGGTTCAACATACGGCCATTGCCTTGATCCAGGAGCCGTGGATCAGGGCTGGCCATGTACAAGGTCTCTCCAATCTTGGAGGTAAGCTCCTCGCTAGTGCAGATCATGATCACCCGAGATCGTGCATTTATACGACAGGCAATATTAAAACACAGCCACTAACAGACTTCTGTTGCAGGGATATATCTGCAGTAAAGGTACAAATACAGCGTGACGACACAGAGGTAGCAGTCGTCTTCGCCTCGGCATACATGCCTGAGGCCGAGGAGCCGCCGCCGCATGACCTCGCCCGCCTCGTAAGACATTGCGAGAGCATGGGGCTGGAGGTTGTCATAGGCGCCGACGCAAACGCTCATCATCCTCTGTGGGGCATGGAAACGCAGAACGAACGGGGTAAGACTTTAGTTGACTATCTTTTCACAACTAACCTAACCCTACTAAACACAGGCTCCGAACCAACCTTCGTAACCAGGCGTAGTCGCACAATCATAGACTTAACCCTGGCTTCAGAGGGTGCAGCGGCCATGACCACAGGGTGGCAGGTGTCCAGGGAGGCCTCCTGCTCGGACCATAGGTGGATCCGCTTTGACATCCAGGTTAGTGTCACACCAATGCTGCCACGCCGCAATCCACGCAACACGGACCGTGATGCCTATACACGTACCCTTGAAACCAAGCTTGCGTCGACCAATTATCGGACGACATTCGAGGACACCGCGCAGATTGACGACCAAGTAAATCATCTCACAAAATCAATGATAGAAAGCTACCAATCATCCTGCCCAGAAACCACCCCGTCCTCTACACCGGGGCAGCAACCCTGGTGGGGAGCTGAGCTGGAACGCAAGCGCAGGAAGGTAAGGTCAGCTCTGAACAGAGCCATGAACAGCTGCGCTGACAGGGACTGGGACGCGTACAAAGCGGCCAAGTCCTGCTACAAAAAGTGTATTAGGTTCAGGAGCAAAACTGGATGGCGCAAATACTGTGGCAACATCGAATCATGCCAACAAGCCAACAGGGTAAGGAAAATACTGGCACAGCAAAACACGACTGGGCCCGCTGTTCTCCGTAAACCAGACAACACACTCACCACATCACCAGAAGAGGCGATGCGCGTCCTTATTGAAACTCACTTCCCAAGATGCGCTTTCGCACAGGTTATTGATTGGGCCGAGACAAACCAAACACCAACAGAGAACGACTGGCGCTATGCACACAAAGTGATAACGCTGGAGAAACTCCAGTGGGCGATCCGGTGCTTCCATCCTTTCAAGGCAGCAGGTCCAGACGGGATCTTTCCCGCCTTACTCCAGTGGGGGGGAACCTCCGTTGCAGGTAGACTGGTGTCTTTAATGAGAGCGTGCCTGGCCTTTCGATACGTTCCTAAAGGATGGAGGGAAGTGAAAGTCATATTCATTCCAAAGCCAGGTAAGAGTGACTACACCAATGCTAGATCCCACAGACCAATCAGCCTGACCTCCTTCCTCCTAAAAACCATGGAGAGAATTTGCGAGAGAGAGCTGAGGGAAGGCGCGTTGAAAACAATACCACTTCACAGCAATCAACATGCATACAGCTCGGGTAAGTCCACTGAATCAGCACTCCACCTGGTAGTCAGTCGGATAGAAGATGCTATACATCAGAAGGGAACCTGCCTTGGGACCTTCATAGACATCGAAGGAGCCTTCGATAAAACCAACTTCTCTAGCATCAGTATCGCCCTCTCTCGACACGGAGCGGAACAGGTATTGATTGACTGGATAACTAACATGCTGAGCAAACGAGCGGTTCGCCTGGAAGGAGAGCAGCAGATGGCTTTGATAGCCAGAGGCTGCCCCCAAGGTGGAGTACTATCCCCCCTCCTTTTAAATCTGGTGATAAATGACCTCATCACCAAACTCAACGCCAGTCATTTTTACACAATTGGGTACGCTGATGACCTGGCTATCCTCATCTCGGGGAAGGTGACAGGAACAATTTGCAACCTCACCCAACAAGCGCTACGCATCGTGGAACGTTGGTGCAGGGAATATGACCTCTCAGTCAATCCCACGAAAACTGAGCTAGTCATGTTTACCCAAAAACGAACTTTAGGACCTTATCGCCTGCCTAAATTATTTGATACAGAACTTCAGTTAGCCACCGAAGTCAAGTACCTGGGAGTCATCCTAGACAGTAAGTTAAACTGGAGCAGTCACCTAGACAACAAAACAAACAGGGCGTGCATCACATTTTGGCAGTGCAGGAGGATGATAGGTAAGAAGTGGGGCCTATCCCCCAAGATAATACTTTGGCTATACTGCGCGGTGATCCGTCCCATGATCTCGTACGGGGCAGTAGTCTGGTGGCCACGTACCAAACTAGTCACTGCCTCGAACAAACTCCAACGCATGCAAAGGCTTGCCTGCATGGCAATTACAGGCTGCATGAGGACCACCCCGACAGCTGCTCTCGAAGCCATGCTGGAGCTTCCACCGCTCCATCTATTCGTACAACAGGAGGCAACGATGGCGGCAGCACGCCTTAAAACTCTTCAACTCTGGAGTAAGACAGACACGCAACACACCGCGGTTTTGGAGGGATTCTACAAAGAGTTCCCCCTGGCGAGAGCCATCAACGATCGAGTACCGAAACAGTTTGTATTCGATAAAAAATATAAGATCCAGCTCCATGAGGACCACCGCTGCGAGGGGTTAGATCCCGCTGAGCTGCGGATCTTCACGGATGGATCTAAAACAGGTACAGGCACTGGAGCTGGAGTCTTCTCTGAGGACCTCAACATCCACATAGCCGTACCACTGGGGGTCCACAATACGGTATTTCAGGCAGAATGCATGGGCATTTCCCTGGCCGCTTCAGCCATCCTAGCCAGGAGGGCCAAGGACCTCTCTTTTCGAATACTTTCAGACAGCATGGCTGTACTGTTAGCACTAGACAACCACACGGTCAACTCCGGGTTAATTTACGAGTGTCACCAGCGCCTAAACCAGGTCGGTAATCACAACAACATAACCATACAATGGATTAAAGGTCACAGCGATTCCCGAGGCAACGATGCGGCGGACGAACTCGCTAGAAGGGGTTCAAGCATGGCAGCAGTGGGACCAGAACCCATCGTGCCACTCCCCTTCGGGTATCTACGAACTCTGGTAAGGAAACGCACCAGGGATCAACACCACAAACTGTGGCTAGACCATGGTGAATGTAGGCAGGCCAAGGAGGCACTCCCTACTATAGATGGCCGCCTTACCAAACGGGCGCTTCGGCTGAACAAACCACAGCTACGCATATTCACAGCCGCCATTACTGGACACGGCTCTTTTAATAAACACCTCTTTGTCTTAGGAGTCACAGATAGCCCACTGTGCAGAGCCTGCATGGAGGAAGACGAGACAGCAGCCCACGTGCTTCTACACTGCCCAGAGGTTGCAGCATACAGGGCAGAGTACCTCGGTAACCCAGGTACTCTCCGCGAGATCGTCAGCAACATCAAGGAGCTGCTGGCCTTTCTCGGGGAGCTGGGGTGGTTGGAATAGTGTTCCCACCCGTACGCAAAATACGCGCTTTAGACGTGGAGTTGCGGAAACCAGCCCGCTATACAATACAATACAATACAATCCCTTTTCTATTCAATGCTAATTAATAACAACATTTGCTTCATTAAACTTTCATCGGAGCAGAACCTTAAAAGTTTTACTTAACCTAAAAATAATATTATCATAGCAAGCATACACAAAGTCTAAATACCTTAATCTCGCGAAAATCAGGCGTTGACAGTCATTACGAAAGTGGAAGACGAACGAACACAAAGAATACTAATGTTGAAGTTTCGCATCCAAAGTTATAAGCACAAGTCTTCGATAATTTACTTAAGTAAAAACTCAATCAATCACCAAGAAAGTTCTTGTCTAGACTGATATATGGAAGCTCATTCACCAAATGAAATACGAATATGTTTGTCCACATTTACTTGGAGAAAATTTAATGGAATGCATAAAATATGTCAGAAGAAAATCCTCGCAAAATAAGTTCGGTTGCCAAAAATGAAGATTTGTTGGTAGGCCTACTAAACTTTAAAGTAGCCAAAACCTTGGATAGCAAATGAAAGTCTAAGCCACCTAAGCCTCAAAGAAACTAAGAGCAAATTGAAGTTTTTGAAACATTTTGGTAAAATAAGACGTCTAGTCTGAAATTACTTTTCACAGTAAAGAAATAATTTCAATCAACTAAAGAAGCTGTCAATTCTTAGACATTAAGCCCACTGAAAAACTAAATAATAAAGTAAAAAGTAAATAACCTAGTCAAATAAATCTTTTAAATACATCGTTAGAGCAGTTAGAACTATTTACTTAAACAATTTAAAATGTTGACATATCTACGTGAATAAATATATATATTCTGATGATCAAAATATATTCTCCAATGACTTCAGTTTAACGTTAACTCTCACAAGTTGACAAGCCGTTTTATCCAAACCTCCACTTATCAGTCTTGTAACGGCTAAAAATTAACTAACTAATCTATGAAGGTCATGCAAAGACGTCCTTGGGGCAGCACGCATACTTCAATGTAGATTTAAAGATTTTACGTATTTATTATGTTTAGGTTATGTATTTAATGATCTTGTGTTAGTATGCAAAGAGTATATTATTTTTGCAAAAAGCATGATACCTGTAAATCGAAATAACTTAGGAAATGAATACCTCAATAGTGAGCATTTCAAATAGGTCATGGTCATAAAATCTACCTATTTGTAGTACGAATTATTCGAGATGGATATTTCGTGAGCTCGTACTAAGATATTGCACGCAAAATATTAAGCAAGTAAGCAGCAAGTAGCAAGTAATTCTGCAAAATTATATGTCGCTTAAAATCCCGGTTCTCTTTGACCTTATTTTTAAATCCTGGTTTTAGCACCACTATGACGGTGAATTGAGGATTCAACACAACGTCGGGTCCTCACGTCAATTGGCTTCAAAAGCCGATTTCCGAGGCGGTGTTTAACGCCAGTGGCTTGGAAGCCGGATAATCGGCCGCATTACCAGTCGCGTCGATAAATTATAATCCTCCTTCAATTTTAAGCCGGGGCTTTGAATGGGCGGTAAACAGTTCCCTCTATTGTTGGCCTCATACACGTCCGCAGGTAGATGAACCTTTCTGAAATAAATATGCTCGGAAAAGCATTTTAAAATATTCATATCATACCTACTGTGAAATAAAAGAATGCAAGCCTTTCAGATTAGAGACTATGCATGAGGACGAATAGAGAAAAGGCAACAGCAAAAAAAAAACAATTCAGGGACAGAAGCAACACGTGCAATTTTAAAGCTGTAGATTTTTAACAACGAACAAGGCGTAACCCTGAAAGAAAGCTTGGAAATAAAATACCAACTCAAGAGAAACTTTTTCTCCGCGCGATAAAACTTGAGAATATTTTGGGGGTAAACAAAAAGTGAGTTTATTGTGCTGAGCGAAGCCAGCGAGACTATAAATCATCCGGCACCGCTGCTCCTGAGCACCTATTTGATGTAATAACAGGCAACATTATTTATTAAAATAAGGTCACGAGTGTCAGATGTTATAGATAGGAGCGAGCGAGTTACGGTGGGCCGGCGAACCGCAACAGCCTGCAGACCATAAACAAATATGGCGACGATTTGCGAGATTAGAAGACCGGGCGGAGTGTGCATCTACATATTAAACGGTATGACGACATTAACTCCAAGTGTGTATGTGTGGACGGGCTGGATTATGTATGAACTCTTTTACTGGGGCTATTTTGTCATAATATTTGTGGGTGACAAATTTTATGATTTATTTTAGATTCATATATGACCCTTTTCTCGAAATTAACGCTTTTTCGATAAAAAAAGATTTAATGCGTTGGTTTTAAAAAACAGTACCGTATAATTCCAATCTCAATTACCTACATTCAACTTAATTAGCCAATAACATCCACAATGACTGCTACGAAATATAAACCACCAATTTATTTCCACATGTCCGACACACTACAGCAAAGAGCTATTTAATCTTCATGACAAAGCTTTATAATGAAACTATCAACGTTTCATTAATTAACAGACCGCTGGAAAACCTCGCTTGAAGCGGTTATTTTCCGCGCCATCGATACAAAGGCTGCAATTTCGCTTCAACCCCGTATGGAACACTACACTAGCTTTGTCCACAGTACCCGGCCGTTCAACAGGTAAACAAAAAGTTCTCTCTTGTTTCCTTTTATCGATACCTATCTTGAGTATGTACTCTGTAAGCTTTTATATTATCGATTGTATGTGCGAGTATCTCGTTTTCAAAAAGGAGGACATTCAAGTTAAGGGGATTACGCGTTATTTACAAGGTTGTTGTATAAATTATAACAATGTTTTAACGAACCATTAGCAAAGCATTAAAATTTAAGCCTTTATAATGGAAATGTCACAGCAAAGTTTTTAGGAATAGGCTCTATTGAAAAAATATTTAAACCATCAAACGAAAGACGTGGGTATTATCGTAAATTAGTGACATATTGAAGGCCAATAAAAGTTTGGGAAAGGTCGGATTTAGAAAGCGAAGAGGGCACAAACAAATATTGATTCGCGGCCTTTAACTTGGGGACCCTTGCAAACACTGCTGAGGGTTGGGGGATCAGCACACATGGAGGCTTTAAACAATATATAACACTATGCTGTAAAACATTACTTTGGTTTAATAAATGTGGATTGTAGTAATAGCATCGTTAGTCTAGTGGTCGGAAGCGCGATTGTTGAGCATGAATTCCTAGATTCGATTCCCAGATCGTACACAGTAATTTTTTTTTCATCTGAAATTTCTCAGTTACACAGCCACGGAGTCTGCATTCGTATCCGGTTGAGTAAAATGGGACTTAAAAGTAACTGATGAAATGTGGATGTACTGTAGTCCTCGCTTACTCTTCATTGATTACAGGCGTGATATTAATTTAGCTCTAAAATTAATAAATTTAACTCTATGACTGAAAAACGTTACTTTGGTCGAATAAATGTGGCTTGTAGTAAAAGTCAAGTTAATTGCGCCGTGGAGGTGAACGTCGATTAAGGACAGCGCGGCGAATATATCGGGTGTCATGCATTTGCCACGTTAATTGACACTCCATTAAACGTACCAGCTTCGGTTAGAACTGTATGCATAGGTGAGTACCGAACTTTAGGTCACTTTTATTATTTTATATCAAAATATTTTATTTTACATAGGCCTACATGGTCACTTATAAAACGTCGACAAAAGGTGCACGGTACGGGTTGGTCGTTTCCTATGGAGAAGAACCGGCAAGAAACTCCATGGTTACTGTTTTAAAATCATTTGGTTTTACAATATTTGAATTTTACAGCGTTAGTACTTAAGTACGGGAGGACAGCGCAGGCCCGACAATAAGTCGTTGCTTACTACAAAAGGTAGAAAAAGATACATAAAAAAAAAATGCTTGATTATAATATAGAAGGAGAACATGTAGAAGACTTAAAATTGTAAGGAGTATACAGGGTTACAGGTAACTCGACGTATTCCTTGCAGGACGTCATAGTAGGGTTAAAATGCAACAAATTAAGCCACCAAATGTTCTACCGAAATTCAGTAGTTTTTGAGTTAGTTCGATTTTTAGAGTTTTTATGAATAATCCCAGATTAAATCATTTGAAACCAATTTAAAAATTATTTACGGCGCGACAGTACAGAAATTTTAAGTTATTATCGTAGTTGATGCCGTAGCAGATCTTTGTTAATAATTAAAAGTTCAAAAATGCCTTAAACCTTGGCAAATATCACTAATCAAACATTTTTTTTTTTGTAATTTTTGTTATTACTCCATACAAATTGTTGTCTAGTGCAAAAATAAAATACTACGCCTGATGTACAAATTACTAGGAAAATATCCTTATCTTATCAGCTATCCAAAAAGGTGTGAATGTTAATACAAAGTCATGGACTACATTATGAAAATCGTTTTTGATTTAGTACAGGAAGACGTGCGTCTCACAAAAAGGTGATTATTCGGAAAATCAAATAAAACAATTTCGTGAATGTTATTATTATTTTTAATAAATTTCAATTTAATAACTTTTATGACATACATTTCACACGTCTTGTTCGATGTGCTGCCCTCGGTTTCGAATACATGTTCTTATTCGCTTCCTCATTTCAGTTTTTGTGATTCTTGATGTGATTGTTGCCCTCATCTGGTCCGCCGCATCTGTTATTCTCTCCCTTAGTTCTTCAATTGAATTTACTGGGGTCACATAAACTAGGTCTTTCATATGACCCCAGACGTAAAAGTCTAGGGGCGTCAGATCAGGGCTTCGCGCAGGCCACGGAATCGGCCCACCGCGCCCTATCCATCGGTTTGGATAGTTTTCATCCAGCAATTGTCGAATTGTGATTCGGAAGTGGGCTGGACATCCGTCATGTTGATAAATCATGTTTGCTCTTCTTTCTTCCGGTACATCCGCGAGCAGTGGTGTTAAATGATTTCTAAGGAAATCTTCATAAAGTTCCCCATTTAGTGTTCGGGGTAAAAAATGTGGGCCGATTAATTTGTCGTCGATAATACCCATCCAAACATTAAGCGAGAACCTACGCTGGGATGCGGTTGGTTTCAGTTTTTTAGGGTTTGCTTCTGCTTTCGGTGCCCAGTAATGTAAGTTGTGGTAGTTTGTGATACCATCACGGTCAAAACATGACTCATCGGTCCACAGAATGTTTTTTAAAAAGTTTTCGCCTTCGGCGTCGGCACTCAGCATGAAACGACAAAATTCAAGCCGTCTCGGCGGATCTCCCTCTTCTAATGACTGGACTGGTTGGTAGTGATATGGATGTCGGCCTGACAAGTGAACTACAGACCAGACTTTCCACTGTGACATACCAAGCTCACGCGCTACGATGTTTGTCGATATGTTGGGGTCGTCAATAAAACGTTGAAGAATCAGCTCTTCGTCGTCAGCCGTGTATCTCCGGGAACGACCAGTGTCAATTTGCCTGGTTCTTTGGACGCTGCCAGTTTCAGATATTCGCCGATAAGTCGATCCGAAGACACTAACGTGTGGGAGTCGGCGGTTGGGAAAGCGAAGTCCATATTCTCTCCGCGCTTCAGCAGCGTTACCGTCACAAAGTCCGTAACAGTAAATTATGTCAGCGTATTCTGGATTAGAATATCCAGAATACGCTGCCATAGTCAGCACTTATGAAGGCACAGCACAGCACGAGAGCAAGATACGCGATAGGGATAGCCAGATAACAAAACACGAGCTTACGCGACGTAGAGTTGAGACTGACTAACGCTGACGACCAGAAAATCGCACCCCGAGTCATGCCGAGAGAACAATAGTAACCAATCACAAAGCTTACCGTGTGTTTGGAGTTCAAGCTCAGGTAAAACTACGAATACTACGAATAACAAACAAAATGTTGATTGTCTTACAATTTTACCTGCTCCCCATAAAACTCTTCTCTACCCTGTCATACATGCAAAAGTATTGACAATCATACCTTTCTGAATAGCTGATAAGACAAGGATATTTTCCTAGTAATTTGTACATCAGGCGTAGTATTTTATTTTTGCACTAGACAACAATTTGTATGGAGTAATAACAAAAATTACAAAAAAAAAAATGTTTGATTAGTGATATTTGCCAAGGTTTAAGGCATTTTTGAACTTTTAATTATTAACAAAGATCTGCTACGGCATCAACTACGATAATAACTTAAAATTTCTGTACTGTCGCGCCGTAAATAATTTTTAAATTGGTTTCAAATGATTTAATCTGGGATTATTCATAAAAACTCTAAAAATCGAACTAACTCAAAAACTACTGAATTTCGGTAGAACATTTGGTGGCTTAATTTGTTGCATTTTAACCCTACTATGACGTCCTGCAAGGAATACGTCGAGTTACCAGTAACCCTGTATAAAAGGTGTTGTTTGAATTTTGACGAGGATGTCGTCAAAATTCTGGAGGTTGTCACAAAAGACATAAATAATTAATAAAAATTACGGTACCTAGTTATTTATTAATAAACACTGTTTGCTTTTTGGTTGTTGGGCTACACATTTTATTTTTGATTCGGGACCAGAATCATTAACATCCACCTCCTTGAATTTGACGAGGATGCAAAACAACACATTGTATACTCGGTTTAGTCATGTAGAGAAGACAAGTGAAGGGTCAGTAACTGAAGGTATTACAAGGCAAATGTGAGTGTGGTGGGGTGGGTGTTGAGTGCCTGGTTGTATAGTAGTTGCAAGCGTGACTACTGAACATGAGGTCCTGGGTTCGATTCCCGGGATGGGCAAATTGTCAGTGGGTTTCCCCACCAGGAATATCTCTGTAGCAGTTACGGAGTCTAAATTTGTGCCCGGTTGATGGCAATAAGCTCGCCCCCTATTACATGGAACTTAAAAATATCTGGTGAAATGTGGGAGTACTATTAGGTACACATCTGCTTAACCTTTCAGGGATTACAAGCGTGATGTTATGTTGATTGTTATGGAAACGTTGGGAGGAGACGCCCTAGAAGAACATACACACACCAACAAGGTGAGGTTCTTCCGAAAGGTCACGTGCGTAGTACTCGCAACCGGCGTGCGTGTATGACCAGATGTATGAACGTGGATGAGGAGAGAAGAGTATGTAAAGATCGTAGCAAGCCAAATGGTGTAGTTTCTTTTTTTTACGGATGGGAAATCATCAAATAACCTCTCCCGCTCTGGGCCGAGCGGAAGGGAGTGTCAGACCTGTACTGGCTATAACCCATCCATTTTCCTTCTTAGCCCTTTGTGTTCCAGGGCACGGTATCTCTTTCGAACGGTTCCGCAGCCCTGGCAGGCATCGGCCCTCTCGGACCCCTTCTGATTTGCTGACATCTCCTTGAGGCGCGCGTGGAACACGAATATAATATCCTGTCCTCATAAGACGGACGGACGGTGAGCTAGCCCATTACCCACCCTCCACAGGTCCGAGCCTACGGTGGCTGAGGGCAGGCCGACGCCCGGGGCGTCTCCCGCGGCGCCTGAGACGTGAGACTCTCTCCCTCTCACCTTCCACCACCTCCTTCGCTAGCATGACTGCTTCGCAGGAGGCAACGGCTTCCCATTCCTGCCTACCCTCAAGGGAAAAAGGCGTGAGTATGTGTAAACTTCGAATAGCTATTAATGATTGAAAAGTAACTTTCGTATTCAAATTAGATGTCATCAATAGCACAAAGCCTTGCTTTAATACAAAGTTTCGAAAACATCGAATATTTTAAAATACTTTATTCAAAATGAATTTGATTTACATATCAATATGTTTGTTACAAAAATATGTAGATGCATTGATGTAGTCTGCTCATTGTTCAATATTAATGATGCACTGTATATTTATTTATGAAAACCTGAATTGTATGTTAAGTGGTTGTTTTCGAATATCTGATCAGTAAAATATTCCCTATGCGACACAGTGCACGTGGTTCGAAAACGTATTCGTATATTTTTAATATAAATCTCGAATCAAGCTAAATAACTCCTAAAAAGTTCATAAAATAAATCACGAATAAGAAAAACTGACGTCCACAAAAAATATTCTTACTAAAACTGCAAGAGCAATGTTTTAATGAAAATTAAAACTTATCACTTAGAAAGAAGTTCCGGCATCGTTTTACTTACAAGTTAGTTCGTATTTTGTACTTTTGCCAAAGAATATTCAATTTCCCGGCAAACTCCGTGTCTTATACTCTTACTCATATACACCCTCTAAAATTAATTAAGCACATAATGTTACAAAGCTTGATGCGATAACTTTGTGTAAACTTAATAGGGCACTTTGCTAATAATTGTAATTATAATTACGCTAAAAGATAAGAAGTTATTCAGGAAATCATCATCATTTCACGAATGTCTACTACGTGTGCCAAATCCGCATCAGGCCATGAGCGTCTACAAAAGCTTACGCGCAGCTACGAGAGCCTGCGTGGGGCTACGAGATCCTACGCGGAGCTACGAGAGCATACTCGGAGCTACGAGAGCCTACGCGGCGCTACTAGAGCCTACGCGGGGCTACGAGAGCCTACGCGGGGCTAGGAGAGCCTACGCGGGCCTACGCGGGGCTACGATCAATAAGACGATACGGCAAGGAGCCACATGTGTTTTACTAACACTAGATGTAATTTAATTGTAGTCTTCTTAGACTAATATAACAATTGTGTAAATTGTCATCATGTACTATATATTTTTTTTTATAAAATTAAATTATTATTAGATTATTAAAATGTAACCTAAGCTAATACCTAAAATCGTCATGTATAGACCATTATTACACTGATGAAATTTCTTACACTCGCAAAATAAAACAGAGCGCTTTTATTTAGTGTGTCGCCTAATGTAATGAAAACGGGCATAGATGTCCACTGTAGAGCATAAACGCGATTACGAAATCATACCTTTTGACAAATATTTTAAGGCAAATTTTGACTTATCTTGCAATATTCTTTTAATTTTTCTATTTTCCTTGTAAACAGTAAAACTTAAGATTTCACACTGCCGACCTACAAACCCATATTTTCACGTTAATTTACCCCTTTGGAACATAACCCCATGAAAGCTTTAAAAGTACGTACTTTTAATAAAGCGGAATGCGTCAGCGTCTCTACGGATATTGTAAAAGTCGTAGCAAGCAGGTTGACTATTCGTTCAATATGGTGAAGGGTGGCAAGGGTTACAAACTTACGGATTATGGCTGGCATGGCAATACCAAGCCATCTGATGCCATGCGTACGCTCTTGAAATATAAAGTAACGCTTAAAAGTTGTAGCATAACCCACATCCACCCAATTGCTCCACTATAGATGTGAACTCGTTCATAGGGCTTTAAAGTTGGTGAGATTTATCACTTTACTCATCCGATTGGTTTTAGAACCAGCATTATTTCAATTTAGACTTTTAATTTGGCTAAAACTAGGCTCGTATAAATCCATTTATCTTACTAGACTTTTTATAGATCTTTTACAAAATGGCAACCTACTATATCTGTATACAATTAAAACTCTATTGCCATATACAAGGTGTTGTTTTGCATCCTCGTCAAATTCAAGGAGGTAACTAATATGCTAATGATTCTCAATCCAAATCAATAATTAAATGGGTAGTTTTTTTTTTTTAATGGTGTGTGTGAACCACCCGTGTTTTAAATGTGGCCCGCCTTATCCTCGCCTTATAACCTCTCTTACACACTTACAAAAAATCACAAATGTTTATTCGATAATTTCTTATTCCCTAAACCACATTATGGGAGTAATTCTGAAATACTGACAAATTTAAACATCATATTTATGTATTTTGTGACAACATCCTGAATTTTGATGAGGATGCAAAACAACACTGGCTGTTTTTATTTTTTTGTTCGTGTTGTCAGGACAAGGTTTGTTTGAAAGTTTTTTTTTTTAAATCAACTGAATTGTGTAAATTGGGATGGTATTATTGTACTAAACTTTTAAAACAAATGTCTTTAGCGGGTTGCCAGTAATAAAAAAAAAATTGCAAAAAGCAGAGCGCTCAATTAAAAAAAAAAGTAAAAAGCAAGTGCAATTACAAAAAAAATAAAACGGAACGCTCGCACTTTATTTTTAAAGCTATTAAACTACAGGCTGTTCCAAAAAAATATGTTTTCATCATTTACCATATCACGTAGCGTGGCTATTTTAAAAATACAAAATCATTTCTGTCCCTCATACATAGTTACGGTTATCGGTCTCATGGAGTTACTTGATGGTTGTTTTTATATCAGGAGGGTTGGTTCTCCAAGGGTTAAAGGGCGTAGGTGATACAATGTGCTAGTTTACTGTTATGGTGCTTAACACATGTCTTTTTTATAGGGTGTAACTTTTAACATTAGTTTTTTTTGTAATATATTGCGAAATTTGGGCGTATTATTAAGTACACCTTTGCCTAGCCCTTCGGGAATTAAATGCGTGAAATTTTGCCCTATATTATGAATTTCTCCTATATCGTGGGTGCGTTTACAAACATTTAAACTCACATACACAAACAGTCAGACCCGGAACAACTATCTGTAGGCAGCCATGTTCCGTGCGGGGATCGAACCCGCGACACGCAGCGCAGCAGACTGCGCCAACCGTGGCGTCGTATTATGGAGATGTGCCTTTTACGACGACTTTTTAATATTAAACAGAGGGGTAAATTGGCTACCTGTTATGTGGTATTGTCTTAGTTTTTCTTCGTGTCCTTTTTCGGTCTGGCGTCTCCATTTTCCCAACCTGTTGAAAGGACCTGATTTTATTTCAATGCTCAGATTGTGAAGTGAAATCAGTTATACTTTACTTCCAACCTTTGGGTCTTAGTTACATGGTATGGAGTATTTTATTGAACAGGATGCCATCGAAACCTTTTAAAATTAATATTTGACTAAAGGCTTTTCTATTACAATAGGGATCAGAAAGAAAAAGCGTGTAGTGTAGAATGTAGGCAACTATTAAGGGAGCGTTCAAGTATTACGTAACGCAATTTTTTAAGATTTTTGTGCACCGTAACGTTTTTCTGTACCCCTGCTCCCCCCTTGCAAAACGTTACGTAACCACCATAAAGTGACCATTTATACTGAAAGTCAAGTAATTATGTGGCATAAAGTACCGGAAAGATTAACATGACATACACAAGAAGCCTGAGGAAAAATTGGACCATGTGTTTCAGCTTATATTCACTAGACAATAACTGTCGCTCGTAATCCCGCAACACAATATATCATCACGTTCAACTATAACAACATTTTTTCGCGACGACAAAATTGGACGGACATCAGCAGAATATTAAACATACCATAGACATGAACAAAAAAAGAAAAAACGTTATAAAAAAATATCTCGCGGCGGCGAGTCACGTCGATATAATTCAAATAGGCTTGTTTAAACAAATTGTCGCTCGATAGATGAAAAAGGCCGTTTTTGGTACAAAATAATCATTTTTATTATTTCGCTGCGAACCTACAAATGGACAGGCTTAATTGAAACACTGTTGCGTTCCAACAGGGAGTGAATGAATGAATGAAACAAGTTAACATGTAGATACGTGAATGTACTGACGATTCGTGTTTGGATTTATTTTTAAATAGCGTGTCAGCCGTACATGCATTTAATTAATTCGAACAAAAATTTTACTCCGAAATCAAACTGCAGTTGTATACCGAGTGATTAATTAAAATGCGTCAGTATTTGACATGACATTCTTGAGGTAGTGTTTATTCTTATATCTCGTCTTCATTTTGTTACTGAAAACAGTTTTATTTTAACAATTATCGACTTTAACACTTTCATACAAACTCGACTTTTCATACAAACAAATCCACGTAACATAATCTCGAGATTAGATACTTCGTAAACAGTTGTTGCAAATTAGTTCTAAGTACCTACAGTTATTCAGTTTTAATTCAAAATAAATTATTCACTTAATCTCGGCATCTCGAATTAAGGGTTAAAATTGTCCTAAACTTCGTTCAAGTCAATGAAAGATACAACGAAACTTGAAATCTTAATTAAGAACCAAATTATGGTCCTGAAGTTCATTCTGAGACTGATCAACAATGTTGAAATTTGTTTTTCATGGAACTAAAAACAAAATTTAACCTCTTCATTTTCATGTGGGTGAGGTAAAATCAATCATTAATCAAAACTGGAACCTTCAAGTTTCAAACCCATTAAAAAGTTAAACACATTTTCGAGCAATAAACGTATATTAAAAACAAATTTAATAACGTGAAACGCATTGCCAAATTCTAACCAGCTAAGTACAACTTGATTCGGTCGTTACTCTACTGCTGTTAAACCCGTACGATTTCAATATACCACATTTTGCAAATAGCTTTATTTTACAACCAGTATAACACGAGGAATAGTGAGCTATAAATTATATGGCACCATTTCTCTTTAGGAAAGCTCTCATACAACGGGATAGTTTGCACCGAGCGTCTTGATGGCATATCTTGAGGCACGTTTCGATAACGTTGCTTCTGTAATAGTGTGAAGATGTGCAGCTGTGGATGTAGTTTAGGTATTACATCTGCTCAACATTTCAGGGATTTAGAGGCGAGATGTTATGCTATGTTTTTTGTAATTGAACCCTTTTTGAGTAAGAATCAAAAACATTTACAACTCAATTACAATGGAGTGCCCAAACATTCAACACTGTCATTGACTCGAATGTGCCCTGGTGGTTGAATGTCATGCTCACTCAAATTTCTCGCTGATGGTTGCGGATGTGTCCGATCATTTAGTTCCCTTCAATATGGTTGAGTTGAATAGTGCTGATTCATGCGTCATGTTCGTGAACGGGCGCTGTCAGTTGTGACTGTTCATCTCTTAGCTGCCACGGTTTATATGAATTAACTTCATTTTTGATTTGTTGATTTAATCTTTTACTCTGGACGCTCTTAATGTGCATGTTTTTCTGCATCGTTCTCACATATTTGTTTAATTTAAAAATATGTTTACAAGATCTTGTTGTAGAACTATCTTTTTAAAGGTTAACGATTTAAAAGAGTGAAGATTTTTCCCATTCTTCTCCATAGAGATCTACGCTTTGGAATGGGCAACTACAGTGTTTTCACAAGTTATTATGCCTTGCGACTGTAGTTTCTTTTTTGTTTTTGACCTTCAAAAGCGCTTGTAACGGTCGCATTGAAATAAATTATTTTAGTTTCAGTTTGTTTGCAAAAATTCAGAGTTGAAACACATCATATGGAAATACGTTAGGCAGGATTTTTTTTCTATCCTCATTACCTTCATAGACGCGATCCATCATATGATAAATATCAAGTTGTAATACAAATGATCGATTAAAGTTTTCGTGTATCTTGCCGAATGAATAATTTCCATTATACTAAGCACTTTCTAATTTAATATCGCCCGAGATAAATAATGTCTGTAGGGCATCGCCGAGATAAACTGACAGTGACAGTTTACTTTTTAATTCAATTAGACTTTTTCCCAAAAAAATAAAATGTTTTTGGTTTTTGCGTTTAAGTTAAATTAAAAACTCTTTGCGGTGGTGAAATCAAGTATTTTCAGAGTATCACTAAAGATAGTGAGAAGTGTCGTATTTAGAATTAGGGTTTTTAAGATGGGATTGGTGTACTAATAGGGGATCGGACTGGGTAAAGAAAACGACATTCTATTTTGTCCGTCAGACAGGTAATACAAAAATATTAGACACGTATTTTTTGTTTTATCAAAATATCAAAAAATTACTTAGTTAGAACTCATTAAAGTTGGAGAGTGGGGGCTTACTACGTCACAAGTGGGTATAAAACTTACCTACACGTGACGTCATGCGCCATTTCAACTCAATATATCTCCGTAATTTTATGACCACGTGAAAGAAGAAAAAATACGTGTCCAATGCTTTTCAATAAACTACCCGACGGACAAAGAAAAAAAAATAGGATTATCCCCTATTGGGTTGTGGAGGTTTGATACGCTCTCTCTCCATTTAAAATACTGATATTCAGCTGCATGTGGTTAGGCTGGAGAAGGCTAGCCAGTTGATGATGATGTGATTGATTTAGACACAATTCTTACTAGAATTAGCATTGAGCAAAATCACGTAAAACACAATTTCTGTAGTCAATTCAGTATCTAATACAAAACTTCTTCGTTCGATACAAAATAAAGGGTGTAAAACACCTCTTAACGAAGCCGAAAGGCACTGGTTCTCCCTGTCGTTGCGATCACATTTTTGTTCTACACCATACCTGGGAACCTTCTAGTCACGGAGATATTAGAGGTCAAAGTTCCAACTTTTTGACAAGTATTTTTTTATATACAAGTTTTTAATGTAAGATTTTTACTTTAAACACCTCCACGACCCCCGTACTATTCAATCCGTCCATCAGCACAATGTTTTGAGTGCGTTACATTGAGTTCTACCACAAAACATGATTTTACAACCCCAAAAAAAAAAAACGTTTCCCAGCAATAATTTTTGCGTAAAGTTACTTAGTTTCATGTACAGAATGCTTGGTTGACGGCTTCGTGATGAGGTGATTTACACCGTGTATAATTCAACTAGTCTTTAATCAATTCACTACTCTGTGGCGTAGGCTGCTTCATTAGCCTCCAACAGCCTTCTCTATGGTGTCTGACCATATTCTTAGGCCCTTATAAGTTAGTAATTTAAATAGTTAGCGTGATCATATTTCGGAGAAACAAATACTTTTCTCATGAAATCAAATTAACGATCTCATGAAAAGTCTTACTTGCTCTCGGAATCGCACTTGATAACTAATAAAAATATTTATGCTAGTCATTAAATTTAACAAATGAATTAAGAGGTGGTTGCTCCTAAGTACAGACTTTTATGACACACAATGGATTTCGGACGACTGCATAATTACGTACCTACTTTATCGCTGGAACAGCTGCGTTTTAGATCGAATTGAAATTAAATCGTTTGCAATGCACGAATCCCGTTTTAATCCCTGCATAGTTATGCTAAAGTATTCCATAAATCAATTTAGGACATTATTTTATTCCATTACAAATAATATTGTAAAATGTTTTAAAACGTAAACAAAACATTGCGACTGGAATTCCCGAAGTACATAGCAGAGATGTACTAAAGTACCTACACCTGTTTTTTTGCCATTTATGATTAGGTCCCTTGTAATAGGTGGCCATCCTATCGCCAACAACTAGATACTATTCTAAGCTATCGACTGCTACTAACGAAAGGTTCGACCTTTAAATATTCTGGAAGCATTTTTTCACACACGAAGTCAGTCCCTAAATGTGGGTTGTGCTGCACGTGCACTGTACCATTGTTTTGTTTTCATTTTTTCGGCTTAAGTTTCTCTTTCAAAGCGAGAAAGCCCATGTGTTCTAGCAGTGGGATCATTATATCCTATTCCTAGTTGTCTTATTTCTATAGCCTGTGTTAATACAAAAAACTCACACTACAAACACTAAACTGGCTAAACGCCTACTATACGAGCAATGTCAAAGTTACTGCCTTTATGATAAAACTTAGTATCAGTAACTCTCGTGTACCTATTTATACGAATGAACTAGCTCGGTAATTTGTACAATGGCTGTAATTTCACCAGTTCCGAACAAAACTAGAAACTACATTGAACTGAAATGAAGTTAGGTGGCAGTAGGCCCACAGGGCTTGTTTGCTTATATTTGCTGATAAACTTAAGGCTCCCTGAAGTTTCGTAGAATACCACAATGTTTGTTCTATATTTTCTACTTTGTAGCCACTGTATTTATACTATGTAGCCAACTTTGTGTTATACCATATTTTGTTGCCCAGAATCCGCTTCTCCGTTATGCTTATATTTCACTATTTTCTCCTCATACATTGTTTCTTACACTATCAGGGCCGACCCTCTTTCATTTATGGCCACAATTTGTTCAGTATTTATTTCATAGCTTGCAAGTAAATATGAAACGCTTTCTATCTTCCTCTCTCTGTCCCTCTCTTTCTATAGCTATAAATCATATTCAGTGGGCTGGGGTACTAACGAGCGATACATCTGAGATACACCATTGTGTATGATATTCAACTGAATAACTCGACGAGAATCACGACATTTTTCCTTGTTCCCATTTGTTTGAAAAACTGACGCAAACGGTACGACTTCGGTTTGTGAATGTTAACATATTGTAAGCAGTGAAAAATTTTATGATGACAAGAAATAATGGCCTACAGGAAGGTATTTTAGCTATGTGGAAAACCAATAAAATTGTTGAAATTTAACTTCGGACAGTCAATGGAATGACGAATGAGAGTCTTTATTCGTCATAACATTGAAGCAATATCCAACTATGGCGAAATATCGACATATTAACAGAAATTATTTTGTCTGTTTTCAAACGCAATTCGATATTCAGTGATCGTATGACGATTCTAACTTTTTAAAGTGAATTTTGAAAAGCAAAGTTGTATTCAGAGGTAATGGTGACGGTCGGAGAATGCTCATGCATAACAAGCCAGGTTGGCGCCAACCTCGGGTGCTCATAGAATGTTACGCACTTTATAGAGGTGACATAAATGTCCAGTTTTCTCCAAGCGTTGTCCTGCAGCTATTTATGTTACTTGTAGATTTATATTGTGGGTTTTGTGTTAAAACGGATCAGTGGTCCAATAATAATGATATAATGTGCAGTGTTTAAGTACTAACTACTTGTTCCCCTATCAATGAAATTACTTTAAAATAACTGGCGAAATATCTCCGGGGAAATATGTTCAAGCGTAATATTCTGTATCAAGTACTATGTAAGCAAACTCAAAATGATAAAATTGTAGCGACCTATAAAAAGCAACTTACTACAAAAAGTTCCACAGCGCCATCTATGACACGACGGAAGAACTAACATCAATTTCCTACATCTCGCAAGCAAAGTTTACATCGACTTAAGAGTATATAGAGAAACCCGACAACAACTGTCAGGCTGTTGCCCACCAGACATAATACCTGTCTGGTCGGAGGATCTTCCCTTTTCTATGGAGTATCGAGGAACTTTACACTCTGTTCTTCGTACCCCTAAAACATATTTAAAAACATAGTTGCTACCGTTTTTCGATATTTTGTATTGAACTTTAACAAGTTATCATAAATGAGGAAGCTCTTAAGACAAAATTGTTTAACTTTTGAACGTATAAAAAATACTGTTTCGTCTTCAGACTATAGTTACTTTAGTTTATCTTTGTCTTGCGCTGTAATCATAATAATATTGTAACAAAGAGGAAAACTGTAGTCGTTCTTATCCTTTTAGAAAGCTTTTATCGGATTACAGTGAAGCTTGATAATGGTAACAAGGTTAAAGTCTGACTTAAGTACCTAAGTAACTTTATTGTTACAATAAGTTGAAGTATTTAATAGAAATACCAAAAAGGAAAGCATACTTATCGATAGTATCGGTGATATAAAATTATTCAAAATATGCTAATGGGTAACCGAATATTGAAATAACCTCGCATTTAGTCCATGTCATCACTTACCATCATCCGCCCTGCTTTTTCCGCCGCATCCGCATCAAGGGTTTCAGTCTAAACAAATGCAGCAAATATATTCTACATGGAACGCCTGCCTATCTGCCCTCCCACATCTGCACAACCCAATAACTGAGTAACACGATACTCCTTTTTAACCCCCGACCAAAAAAGAGGGGTGTTATAAGTTTGACGTGCCATGTGTATCTGTGTGTCTGTCTGTGGCATCGTAGCTTCTAAACGGATGAACCGATTTTGATAAAAGTGGTTTCGTTTGAAAGGTGTTTTAATCGAGAGTGTTCTTAGCTATGTTTTGAGAAAATCTGCCCAGCCGTTTGAAGGTGATCACCACTTTTCTAGTTGAAGGGAAATAAACAACTTTCCCAGGTCTGGTCGATTGGAAATTTGAAATCTTGTTACTTGTCACTATGGGCATCGCTGAGGGGGGGGTTCCACCCCCTGCTCCCCCCTAGAAGATCTTTTTTTTTATTTTATTTTTTTCTGGTTTTCGTTAAGTTTAAAAAGAATGAAAAAAAAAATTACAAATTTAAAAAACCCCCGACACGAAAAACTTCTAAAAAACCTAAGTAGACCGCTTAGTACAAGCACAAAACAAAGCGGACCCCCGACGCTAAGATGCTTGGATTATTTTATTTTAGGTTTTTTAGAGGTTTTTCGTGTCGAGGGTTTTTTAAATTTTTAATTTAATTTTTAAGACAAGTTCTCAGACTTTCGGGTTTCTAAATAAGAGACGTAAGAATAACTTGAAACTGGCTAAATGCACAAACCGTACGAAGCCAGAAAAAAAAAGGTACGTAAGAACTGTCAAAGATCTACTAAAAACAGCATGGGGCTAACAGCTTTCCGTACTTTTCGAGGCACAGGAGTCTCACGTAATGCATGGTCACCAATCCACGGACCGACATCCACAAGCGTTGCTTGGCAACGTTTCGAGCTCCTTAGTCCATTTGTACTAAAAAATGCAAACAGGTTTTCAAAAACTGTAGGATTATTCTGTTTAATCAAATATTGTTAATCTTTATCAAATATGGCGATACCCTAATTACAGTATAGCACAGTTGAACGCTGAAATTAATTAAAGCAACATATAAATAAATAAAATAAAAAATAAAAAAGCCTTTTATTTCTAGCAGAAAACACAAGAGAAAATATATACTTAAATCTAAGATTCTATTCTATAATTCTGAAAATCTATTAATTAATTCTTAAATTTCGTTTAGTTGCTGGTTTAGACTACTCTGCTAGAACTCCTCTGTAGGTAAAGGCCTCCTCCAAAGATAGCCAGTCCTCTCTGGATTGGGCTACTTGAATCCAGTTGGGGCCAGCTGTTTTTTTGAGCTCATCTTCCCATCTATCTACAGGTCTGCCTCTTTTTCTTTTGCCATGAGGACCTGCCCATGCGGTCACCCTTTTGGTCCATCTTTGGTCTCTTAGGCGCGCCACATGTCCGGCCCACTTCCATTTTAGTGATTGAGCGTGTATCAATCCATCTCGTGCCTTGGTTCTGTGTCTAATTTTTGTATGTCTAATTTTTTCCTTTTTTTTTATGTTTAGCATACTGCGCTCTATTCCTCTTTGGCATGTAGTTATTATTTCTTTTGTTTTTTTGTTGAACCTCCATGTTTGGCACGCATACGTTAGGCACGGTATAAGGCAAGAGTTTAGTACCTTAGTTTTTATTTTTATTGGCATGTTGCTTTTGAAGATGTCCTTCAGTGCCCAGTATTTGTTCCACGTTAACTGTTTCCTGCGCTCCACTTCTTGTTCGTTGCTTTTTTGGTCAAAGCTAATTTGTTTCAAAGCTAATTTGTTTGCCCAGGTATATATAGCTGTCTGTATACTTAAGAACCTCCTTTTCAACATATATTGTTCTCTTAGTGCTGTTAGTCATCAACATTGTTTTGGATAGGTTCATTTCCAAGCCTACTAGTTGACTGGCGACATTGAGTGATTCTATCATGTGCTGTAATTCTGATGCTGTTTCTGATAAGAGGACCAAATCGTCTGCAAATCTTAGGTGACTTAGATAGGCTTCATTGATCTTAATACCCCGACCTTTCCAGTGAAGTTGGCTAATGATTGACTCCAGTGTTGCTATAAACAGCAGCGGAGATAGAGGGTCGCCTTGTCTTACTCCCCTTTTGACCGGAAACCATGGCCCGGCTGTCTCTAGTTTTACTCTACTCTTGCTATTATTGTATATGCTTTTGACTACTCTGATGTATTCTTTTTCTACTCCTTGTGTTATTAGAGTTTCCCATATGCTGTTATGTGATATGCAGTCGAATGCTTTTTTGTAATCGATATATGCAATGTAGAGTGGTCTATTTCTCTCTCTATATTTTTCGATGAGAAGTTCTATTGTGTGAATGTGATCGATCGTTGAGTATCCTTTCCTAAATCCTGCTTGCTCGATAGGTTGACGCGTTTCTAGTGTAGAGTTTATCCTCTTATTTATTATTGAGGAGAAGAGCTTATAGATGGCAGGTAGCAGGCTGATTGGTCTGTAGTTACCTATGTCATTTGGGTCTCCTTTTTTGTAAATAAGAATAATGTCAGACTCAGACCATTGCGTGGGTGTCTCTCCTGTTTCAATAATGAGGTTGAACAAGTCAGTTAGGTGTATGGTAAGGGTTGTTGAACCTATTTTTAGTATTTCGTTAGTTATGCCGTCAGAACCTGGGCTTTTTTCTGTCTTTAGAGCTTTTAATGCCCACAACACTTCGCTTATTTCAATCTGGGGTATCATTGGGTTGCTGTCAATTTTGTTCGTGTATTGATCTCTGCTATCTTTGCTAGTCGTGTCTCTAGTGTTGTATAAGTTTCTGTAAAAGTTTGTAGCTACTGTGATGATGTCGTTACGGTTGTTGAGTGTTTTTTCACCTTGTTTCAATCCTTCGATCCATGCTTTATTGGTTCTCAGCTCTTTGAAAGCTTTCTTTGTGCCTCCGGTTTGGTTTATGTGTTTTTCGATAGTGTTGTACCTGTGGCTTGTGTAGTCCTTCTTTATATATTTGCTTATTAGCTTGTAGAGGGCAGAGATCTCATTTTTTGTTGTTCTAGATTTGTTTTTTGTACTCTGGAGTTCTTTGCGTCTCTTCATTAGTTGTAGTGTGCGCTCTGACAGAATTTTATGGGATTTCTTATCTTTGTTTTCGTTTTGTATTGTTTTCAAGCTTCCGGCTATAGCTTTGATAATGTTGTCGTAATAGTTTTGGACTGATTTATTTACCTGTGGGTTCAGTATTTTGCTCATGTGCTCATTGAAATTAGTGATATCATCATCGTTTGTTATTGTTTCTCTTTGATGGGTTTTATATTTAATTCGGCTTTTCTTTGATTGTGTTTGTGTTATCGTTGCTCTAACTGGTCTGTGGTCCGAAGGGTAGTTTATATTCAGAACTTCTATATTTTGGAATATATGAGGGCGGTTTGATAGAATGAAGTCGATTTCGTTTTTGTGTTTTTTATCAGGAGTTGTCCAAGTCCATCTGTTTTTTAATTTTTTCTTATAAAAAGTATTTAAAATTGATAACTTGTTTTCAGTAGCAAATTCTATCAGTCTCTGGCCCCTCACATTTCTTGTTCCATAGCCGTTCGATTTCATCACTAGATATTCTTCTTTTTTTGGTTTACCAATTTTTGCATTCCAGTCTCCCATCAGTATGAAGTCTTTGTATGATATCTCGATAGCTTTGTTTACTGTACAGTAGAAACTGTTGATTTCGTCTTCGTTTGCATTTTCCGTAGGGGCGTAAACCTGTATAACTGATAGCCGGGTATTTTCGAATGCCAAGTTTAGGATTGCGACTCTTTCTGTAAGGCCAATGTAGCCCTCGATTTTGTTTTTATGGCATTTTTTTACTATAAAGCCTACCCCATACAAGCCCGGTGTTTGACCCGTGTGGCATAATATGAAATTGTCATATTCTTCTATTTTATTTCCCATACGCCTCGTTTCAGCCAGTCCGATTATATCGTATTTAATGTCTGATAGGGATTCGTTTAATTCTATTAGACGTTCGTATGTAGATAGTGTTCTAACATTGTATGTTAATAAGTAGAGCTTTTCTGTTGTAGTCGTAGTGCTGGTATTAGTTTTAGATGATGTAGTTATTTTTGACGGTATTCCTGTTGATACTTTTGTTGTTAGTTTTCTTTGATCTTTTGGAGGGTTTTGGTCGTTTTCCCCACGGTGACCAGCCGGCTTGGGGAATGTTTTTAGTTGTTCTTTTATGTTTGTCTTTCGGCTGGCACCTAATTCCTATTGCGTCTCCGAGGTTGTTGGTATATTGTTGACCGAGTTGCTTCTTGTTCTCATAAAATCAAATGCATTCATTCTGCCTACTTTAGCAGGGTTGGGTACATATTGTTTCCGTGTTTGAGCATTTCCTTCCGGTGTTGTGGGTAGATCTCGTTTTCTTTTTTCACTCTTTCCTCCAGTTTTTATTATGAGTTGATCATATTTGATAATAGCGAAGTTGCCTTTTTTTCTTTCTTCTTGCATTTGTTCTTGGAGAGATTTCCTTTTGTCTACTACCTCTTTTGGATAGTCTTCAGTTATATAGATCTTCGCATATTGTTTTTTGTTATTCATAATTTGTTGTTTTTTCCAGTAGTTAAGAAACGATATTTTAACAGGTCTTGGTTTTTTGCTATTATCAACTTTTTTCCCCACACGATAGGCAGCGTTAATGTCGCTTCTATAGACTGATAATTCTTCAGAGTTCTGCTGAAACGTTTTTGTTACGTTGTTTAGTAGTTCCATGGGGTTTTTTTCCGTCTCGTCAAGCCCAAATACAATTATATTGTTTTTACGGTTCATGTATTCAAGTTTATGGACTCTTTCTTTCAATTGCTCATTTTCTAGTTTAAGTTTCTTGGTTTCAATTATAAGTGGCTCTAGTTTCTCATCAATGCTTGAAAGCAATACTCTAGTTTGTTCGTCTGTTTGGGTTTTGATTTGTTCCATAAATATTTTGAATTGTTCCTCCATGTTTTTTACCGAACGCAAAATTGGGAGAATTATTCTTCCGAGTTCTGGCAACACTGAGCTCGTGATTGTGACAGATGTTGCAAAATATCAAAGTTGACACTGACAGATATCTCAATGTCGGTGATCGTGATCAATATTTCTTTTCGGAAAAACAAGAGGGTAGACTTGTTTCTATAGTGGTTTCGAAACTTTTCAATCTTTGATTTTAGATGTTTTTCGGATATTAGCACGAGATAACACTTTCACAGCAAAAGGAACACCTTAACTTCACTCTGATAACAATTATAGGTACTTATTCACGGTTTTTGCACAGTTATTATTAAATACTTGGAGAGCACTTGTGCCTCTGACAACAGTCTGAAAGCAACATATACAATGTTCATTTAAAGTTTCCGAGTCGTCGACCACCGCGCCACCCGAGCACAGATTATTTTGTAACACAGCCTTTAATATGCAAACGTTTCCGAACGATGTATGCATAGTCTGAATTAATTTACTCCTAAAATAACAAAACGCTGCTTCAACTATACAGTGCTACAAGGATCTTTTGGCGCCCGAATGACGTTGGGATCAGGGAGGCGCTGTTGTTATTTGTCATTGAGCTATACCTATGGAGATGGCATATTCTACTATGGAAAGACTACATAGTTATACAAATATCTATAATATCGACACACACACATGTGAAAACCGGTTTTGTCTCGTTTAATAAAGCAATAGCTGCATTAGTTTTTTTTTCTTGAATGATGATTTGATGATAAATTAAAATACTCGCCATTTTGTGCGCCAGGTTTTTGTAGGTAGTCACTCTAATTTTGTAGGTATGCCCAGTCCATAAGCTTTTAAGTAAGTGGTGAAAAGTATTGAAAAAAACAAGATGGCGGCGATAGTTCATATTTTTGCCGCGCGCAAAAAGGCTCCTGTACAGCTATAAGTAAGTGCCTGAATAAAAGCGACCGTTTCTTGTTGCGTATGATATTCTCGGGATTATTTCGTAAAACTTTTCCGAATCACTACACTGTAGGGAGAGTTTTCCGTGCGATATTTGTTTATTGAGTTTCATAAGTTTTGTACGGTAAAAGAAAAGTACTCGTGGATAAAAATTTCTTAGCCAACCATATGCTAACCTAATTGTTGGTAGAGCGGTTCCAATCTTTGATTTCATCCAGATTTGCTGTTTTAGGCTATTTTTGCTATACAACCTGTTTTTTTGTTATATCCCATAACTCTAGGGTATGATTGAGACCATATCAAAGAATCAACTGGCATATGAATTATGTTTCGATCATACTTACTTACATTCTTAGCTTTAAATATGAATTATTGGTTTAATTAAAAGGAATTACTCGTATTTATCAATGAAACTACTACTATTTTACTACACTACTGCGAAGTTTGGCAACCTCGCAAAAGTGAAGATTCGTCATACTGGTGAAAATGTTTGACCTAAGTAAATTATGATATGATTGATGATATCTCCGAAACTATGCATTTTTGGACTACCTATTCTAGGAGTTTTAATATTATTTTTACCTACAGAATATAACCCTAGAGTTATGGGATATAAAAAAAAACAGGTTGTATAGTTTACACTACATGTTTATTAAGATAGATTTTTTATATAAACAGTATTGTTTATATAAAAAATCATTATTGTTTTCCAATTAAATAAGGAGTAAGAAACCATAGTAACTTTCTCCCCAGTTTACATTGTTATTCAGAAAATATCGCTTTTAAAACTTATCCAGTGCGTTTATTAAAAACTTTTAACATTCTGGCAATTAAAACCAACATGGTGAACACATACGACAAGCGCGTAGTAATTTACAACTACCCGCAAACTGACGACTCGTTAACGAGCTAGTTAAACAGTTCAAGCCATTCATTTAGTAGGAGCCAGCTTTTTGAATCCCGCTTTATTTTTCGTGAATACATTTTCTTTGGAGAGTGTATTGTTACTTTTATCATAACAAATTACAATAGCTATCTAATTATCCTAACTTCATCAAGTTTTGGGAAGTTTTTGAGGAGTCTAATCATAACTTTTCCCTTTTTGTTCTTATTTTGAACTGAGATACTTACCTATGTACAAACCCACGTAGGAGTTTCTGTGTAAAACGTGGTCTTAAGAAGTATTTACCTAATGATTATTACCAACTTCTTCTACACGTTTCTTTGCTTATATTTCAGTGGGTTTCCGTAAATGAATAAAGTTATAATACATGTTTGTTATAATAGCTTGTTAAATAACATCATTCACCACTGAGAACTTTGGCTCGAGCAGGTAAAATTATATAAGTATCTACGTACCATTTAGTAAAGTAAATTCAGATATTTTACTGTTTATGTGTGTTTTCATTGTCTTTTCCTGTATTATGAGTGAGAGGAAGATACAAGAATTAGTGAAAAGACTTCTTCTTATGTGAACAATACAAAGTTAGTGAGCCTTACTTACCTTCCTACTTATATTTCCGAATCACCCTAGTTTCAAGTCTTTATTGCAGTAAAAAGCCTTATCAATTTAAATATCTAGGAGCTCGTGGCTAAATAATAACAGCCGCACGGGTCAATCCTTAAGGTTAAGCCGTGCTTGCCTAGGTTGGCCCGTGGATGGGTGACCATAATTACATACAGAGTTTCCGCCGTGCTTCGGAAAGCACGTTAAGCCGTCGCGCGTCGGTCCCGGCTGACACATGTAGATCTTTGACAGTCGTTACGAGTAGTCAGAAGCCAGAAGTCGGACATCCAGTCTTACCAAGGGGTATGGTATTACCCAGTTTCTTCTGGGTTGTGGAGGTCAGATAGGCAGTCGCTTCATGTAAAATACTGGTACTCAGCTGCATCCGGTTAGACTGGAAGCCGACCCCAAGATAGTTTGGGAAAAGGCTAGGCAGATGATGATGAATTTAAGTATCTCATCTTTGACAGGCTCGTTGGTCCAGTGCTGAGCATGAGTGCCCAGTTTCGATTCCCAGGTCGAGCAAACTATTATTGGATTTTTCCATCAGGAAATTCTTAGTAGCAGCCAAGGTGTCTGAAATTGTGACCGGTTGATGGTAATAGCCTTGCGGCCTATTACATGGGACTTAAAAATAACTGGCGAAATGAGGGTGTACAATGTTGTGTGGATTCACCTCTGCCTAACCCTTCGGGGATTACTGGCGTGATGTTATGTATGTATGTATGTACCTCATCTTTCAAACATGTCTCAAATACTATGCGAAACCAACTCAACAGGTCTTAATATTATAAAGGGTGTAAAACACCTCTTAACGAAGCCGAAAGGCACTGGTTCTCCCTGTCATTGCGATCATTTTTTATTCTACACCATACCTGGGAATCTTCTAGTTACGGAGATATTAGGGGTCAAAGTTCCAACTTTTTGACAAGTATTTTTTTAAATACAAGTTTCTAATGTAGGATTTTTACTTTAAACACCTCCACGACCCTCGTACTATTCAATCCGTCCATCAGCACAATGTTTTGAGTGCGTTACATTGAGTTCTACCACAAAACATGATTTTACACCCCCCAAAAAAAAGTCGTTTCCCAGCAATAATTTTTGCGTATAGTTACTAGTTTCATGTACAGAATGCTTGGTTGACGGCTTCGTGATGAGGTGATTTACACGGTGTATGTATACGTATCTTCCTAGTAAGTGCTAGCTAAGTCTAAGACTAACTGGAAACGTGACTAGACAGGCCTGCATGTGCCAACGTGCTGCAAGAAGGCAATTTAGAAGCATCATGTATACAGTAGCGCCCTCTGTACAAACTGTTACGAAGCCATGCTTGTTCTAGAAAAGCAACTGGTAAATGGTTTGTTGTAGACTTTTGTTTTAGACTTTACGAGAGAGAAAAACAGTGATCGAAGTATGTATTTTAGTGATGTTTGGTTTCGTCTCGAAAATGATCAAGTTTTGATTACATATTAGGGGACTATAACAACGTTTCAACATTTGAAAAAAAAAAGTTCGATATTTGTCAATAATTTGAAGATGATAGACATATAATTCTGTTCTAATGTTTAACGTTAAATGTATTTAGTCACATCTGGTGCAAGTGGGCTTTTGTCGTTTTAGGGACTACTCACACTTATTCAGCTCTATTCAGCTTATGCCCATAGAAAACAACGATTATGTATGGAGACGCGTACGCATCCGTTCAGCTTTCCGCGTCTATTCAGCTTTCGCGGCAAACAAGTATAAAATGAGGACAAATGTGTTAATATCATGCGAGTACTAGAGATAGAGTTCAGCGCTGTTCTGCCGCGTTCAGCGCTGTTCCGCCGAGAAGCAGAACTGTATAAGTGTGACCAAAATCGTTCAGCAGAACGCGAATGGAGCTGAATAAGTGTGAGTAGTCCCTTAGTCTGTAAGCGTAACTTCCTAACTTTGATTACCTACTCTGATTACCTACCATTCTAACAGAGTTAACGTATTCTTTTCAAAGATGAAAATGATAAACTTAATTTCGTCAACATTGTAAGAAATCAAATCACCCATAAAAATACACGTCTCATCCGCTTTTTTCGTCTCACAAAATCAAATTGATAAAAAAAATAAACAGAGAGATCCGTCAACCAGCCAATAACTCCCAATGTTGGGACAGGAAATTAAATAAAAGCTTGACAGCCATGTCGATAGAACAAGTTAGGCAATTTCGAGCACCTGACGAGGACAGAGGTCGCGCACCCAATATTGAAGTTTTTTGTTCACATTTTATTCAATTTTGATGGCGACGACTCGACTCAAGCGTACCTATTAAGTTATCTGTTGGCCATATTGTGTTGGCGTGCTTAATACACGAATAAAAGTAGATACAAACTTATGTTTTTTAGGTATTAAACTTGCAGACACTAATCGTCTTATTATGTAGCATTTCAGACATATAACCTACAGAAATCTAATTTTTTTTCAGCCTTTTTTCAAGTTGTTACCATAATGTAAATTCAATTAACGCAATAATCCAAATCTTATTACAAATCCTCAAAAAAGTTGACAAAGAAAAATTGAATAACACAATTTACAAGAAAACAAAAAGTTTGTGAATTTCTATCAACATTCGGAATGCTTGTTCCTTTGTACATCAAACTTTTCCTTTTGGTTCTGACGTAGCTGAATAAAAAGTTACCATTTGTATTTACATCAGAGGCGATCGTTTGTAACAAAAGGGGAAAAGGAACAGATTTTGTTTTGAAATTAAATGTCCCATGGGACAAAGAGTGCTTCATATAAAAATAAATTGTTTTAAAAACGGGCCATACGACCTTCCAACAATGTGTGAACGGCCCTAATTCGGGATCCATCTAATGACCCGCACATCGCGCATACATCCACTTTCAAAGTATACATCTATGGGTTGATATCGCGCTTAATATAGCAATAGAACAAAATAAAAAAGGAACTCAGTAAAATTCGGAACATCTCGTAGGACCGCCATCATAGAATTATTAATAAGGCGAGATTATTTCTTTTTTTTTACCTTGTATACTTTTTTTTTTGTTGTTTTGTCATTTTGTATGCACGTCATGTTCCTGCGACCAATAATTTTTTTTTCATTATTTTTATTATGGCCGAAGCCATGGCAACCCATTAAATGTGACGTAAAAATAATTACACCAGCCCACAGTTTTAGTTTGCAATTTCCAAATATACATTTGAAATAAAGTATGCATTCTTGTAAATTGTTTGCCTAGTAATTTTCTGAGCATTATTATTGCTCACCACATACCTTTTGATTTTCTGTAGTTTATAATGATTATAAACTTAAGAAAATCTAAATAGTGATTTTTTTTTTTTCTTTTAAATAAGTTATTATTTGATTATTGTTATTACAATGATATAGCACTTTTATAACACTTTTTAAGTTTTCAGAGATTACCTTACTACCCACAATTATCAGAAATAAAAACTAGTTAAAAAATAACAGCTATTAACTCGAAACTCGATGCCCGACCACAAGTCGAACGAGGATGCAGCTCGACTCGTTACTGGAACCAAGCGATCACGTACATCCAGTGCTTTGCACGTAGTTTAATTGAAATCCGATCATTGATAGAAATTCTATTGAACATGCAATATTGGAAGAAAATTCCACGACAAAAATGTTCATTGCAACTTGAGCACTTTTTTTCTTTTCTTTTGCAATGCTGATAAATGGAGCCTTCGGGTAATTTATGGTGATGATAAAAAAAGCAATGTAAGCCTTTCCTGTTCATAAACAAGGTGTTGTTTTGCATCCTGGTCAAACTCAAGGAGGTAACTATGCTAATGATTCTCGACCCGAATCAGTAATAAATGGGAAAATATTTTTTTCATTTTCTTATTCTACTAAAATCAGTAAATGTGAACCACCCGTGTTTTAAACAGGGCCTGTCTGATCCTCGCTTACACGCATACAGATAATTTCTTATTCCCTAAACCACGTTAAGGGGGTTATTCTGAAATACTGACAAATTTAAACAACGAAAATAAGCAGTGTTTTTTAATAATTAACTAGGTACCTACCTACCGTAATTTATATTGATTATTTATGTCTTTTGTGACAACAGCCTGAATTTTGAAGAGGATGCAAAACAACACCTTGTATAATTATGATCATCTTTAACTTGGTAATACAGTAAAGAAATGCAACTAACTGCCCTATGAAGTCTCGTAAGTACAACTCTCAATAAAAAAGACACTAAGTACATAGTACTGACTCGAGAACAGCGGCAAGCTGCTTATAATTCCTTCGAACCAAAACGTAACTTCCCCACAAAGCAGGCGACAATAAGATAAAAGCTTTCCACACTATTTACCACTTAAACTAAAAACGTTTTTACATAATAGGTATATAGAACATATAAGTACCTACATACTTAAAACGCTACAATTTGATCACGTAGTATGAATTGTCTGTGGAGTTCTCTTTACTAGTCGAAGTAACAGGTATCAGGTAACCTTTACCGTCGGGAGTAACAGGTAACAAGCACACAGATGTACGAAGAGTAGGTACATCCCTACGTACACAAGTACATGGCTGACCATTCCACGTAATGAGAGCGCCGAGAAATGACTCGCTCAATGGCAACAGAGCTGCTCGCTGAAATGACTACAATAAACGGAATTGCATAACCGTCCACTGCAAACTACACGCGCTGACCTAAAAACAGTTGGAGATAGGCTTTACTTTTAGTTCCTACAGATTTTGTTACATGCGTTTATCAATAGTTTTATAATAATGCCTTACTTAATGGTGATCCTTATAATAATGGGCGTTAAACAGGCCCGAATAGCTTTTTTTTTGAGTTTGGTTTGCTCTTGACTGAAGTCTAGATCAGAGATGACAGAGACAAAGTCGACAATGGAGCGAGCTTATTTTAAAAGAAAGAACTGGTACTGATCGGTTATTTGGCATTACTTTTGAAATTCGGAAACCGCCCAAAACTGCTTTGAAATAAAAATGTTAACAAACCTAAATTTTTACCAAGGATGTGCGGTACGTACCTACTTAACTTCTTCAAAGAGACAAGTGATCTCACAAATTGCTTTATACGCACAGATCCTTCTGATTTCCCCATCGTCGCGTTTAATGACACCCATGAGAGGTGATGGCGCTTTTCTCCGTCATCCGAGGACACATCCCACGAAAAATTACATAGAAAATTAAATTCTTTAGGCCATTGTATGTTTTATTATTATAAAGGTACCATTAAATTAGAGTCACCGCGGTGACTCAAGCTCAGAGGCGATGCTGACGGAAAAATTTATCGTCTGTCCTAAGGCTGCACTAAAATAAAGCCGTAAAATCCTCGCAGCTTTGCTGTGGAAAATGTCACCATTTTACGGTTAAAATATTATACTACTTTGTTGATGATGAAATGAAATTGACTTGGGGAGTGGCGACGAAACTCTGTTTTAGTTATTTTAGTACTAACTTAGTTACGCTTGATTAGGAGTAGAAAAGTACTTTATGAGAAAATATTTTTTTTTCCAGGTTTTTCATACTTAAATAACAGCCGGTTCTATAACTAATTTTATTAGTTTAAATCTTGAAAACCACTTAAATAGTGTTTATGAAAAAAAAACTACAACAGCTAAACTTGAACATCTCTTTTTACAGGATCAATCAAAGTTGTTTCCTTAGCGAACATTGGCTCATCGGCCATTGTAAGAAAACTTTTCAGTCTAACCCAAATAAAAAAACACGTTCTTAAAAAGAAGTCGAAAGAGCAAATCAGTCTAAGAGCGGCCAACGTCGAAGTTACGTTTCTGAACCTCGTACAGAAACGTAACTTTGTCTAAGCGTTTAATAGCAAGCATTAACTAAATACAGCCCCAGTAACTTGTTTCTCAATTCATTTAAGTCAGAATACTCTTTAGACTGGACGCTCTAGTTGCCAGAGAACTCCATACCAACATTTAGACGGATATTTTTTTTTTTTTAAACATTGCCCCACACTAGGAATTTCTCCTGTACCGTGGGTGAACACAAACATTTAAACTTACGTACACAAACAGCCAGACCTGGAATAACTATCTGTAGGCCATACAAATATTTGTTCCGTGCGGGGACCGAACCCGCGACATGCAGCGCAGCAGTCGATCGCTCAACCACTGCGCCAACCGTGCCGTCTTCTGCCGTATTTCTACGGTTCTACTGAAACTTTGTATTACAAACATATAATTCTATTCATGACATAGAATTCTAGCACTAGTTGGATCGAGTTGTGCTGGTTAGGTCTAAGATCATTATGCACTAATAAAGACTATTGCGACTATGGTACTTAAGTAGACCCTTGTTAACAACACTCATGAACGAAACCGATTACACAGGCTCATTCTCAGCTCAATCCCCCTTCCAATGAGGTACTTAGCGGTCCTATATAAACAAGGTGGAGAGATCGAATCAGTAATGGCAGATATTTACTCCTCAGACCACCTTTATCCACATTTGAATGTCAGCAATGGCCCCTATTTGCTTTACGATACTAATCTCGCCGAAAAATATATGTGGATGGTTACATTCCCACAAATTTAATAGGTATAGTAGCGCGGAAAATTCGCAAACTGAAAAAAAGTTTTGTGTCAGGAAAATCGGCCAGAATTTGATAAGACGATATGTAAAAGGTACCAGGTTTTACTTCAATAGAAAAGCCTTAACGAAATCTGGACCCAAAACCGTTATTTTTTTGCTCTTAGCCATTTAGAGGGAGCACACGTGTTACTTCAATCTTACATTCACATTTCAAGCCCATTTTCCGTACCTCGGACCCTAAGACCTTAAGCACACCATAAGTTCTTTAGTAGTTACATTCAAGTAGAGTTATTTAAGTTTCCAGGTACGTCTGGGCTAACTTAGTTTCTTCGGACCAGAACTCAAGAATAAAAGGTCCGACGCGACGGTGGCTGTTTATCTACTTATTCCGGATCTTTATTCGCCGTCATGGCATTTAACGAGTGCGCTGCAAGACTATGAATAAAATTATAATTTGCGAGCAATGGCTGTCCTATCATTAAGATGAGTGTCGCGATAACCTGGATTTTCTCGTCAATCTTGAGAGACTTTGAAAGTTTACTGCATTTAGCTGTTAATTTTAGTGTTTTGTTTACTGCGAAGGTAAACAAAACACTAAAAAAAACCTTGTTACTTATATCTCATTTGGATTTTTCAGTTTCTAAATTAAACGCGTCATGTTCTCTGTTGTTGTACAAAGAACGGCTTCAAGTATTAACAACGTGCTTTTCAGGCTTTTATTCTCCGTGCGCTATTCCCCGAAGCCTAGCCTTAAGCGCCACATGACACAGGTCAAAAGTGTATTTAAGCAACATGTGAGATGAAACACTGACACCAACATTCACTTTGCACGCTCATCCGAAATATTAGTAGTACTATTGTTTGAAATCATATTTGATGGCAGAGTTTGGCCTATCACGATCATAGAACTCTATTAAACTGAGCATTTGTCGTTAACCCCGAAACGTGCGGGCTGTGGCACGTACACTCTCACAAATTCAACACCACATTTGCAATCGAACTATACATCTATATAGTCGATTTACTTAACTAATACCTACGTATTCCCAACAGACTGGCTTTTAAAGGATAGGTTCGTTACTGTACACATTTCGGAATAAAGTATTTTGTGGTCACGTTAAGCTCTGTTGGGTCTTTTCCTTTTAGGAATTAAATTTCATAAAGTGCTTAAGGAAACGGACCCGCCAATAGTATCTATAAATATTAAGGAATGAATGGGTATTTTACATAATTTTCATAACAAAATATCCAGAAAAGTACGTGGCAGTCTGTAAAAAAATAACAATATGAGATAAGTAACAAAACTTATTGTCTCTTGCTTTTCCAAATAGATTATATACGAATAGAAATAAGACGTATCTTAAAAACGTATCTCTCAAAACTTTAATAGTCAAGAGTAAACCACTCAAACCATTGAAGCCCTGAAGACATGTAGAATAGGGCTATCCTTGAAAACTATATATGTGGTCCATAATTTGGGCACAATCACAAAATTTACATAACATCTGAGTGTAACTGGTAGCTGGCCAGCTGCGGAACGCTTAGAGGCATATCACATTACGTGGTCCTAACTTAGTTAGGCTGCGTTCATAAGACAAAGCGAGGAGCGGGGAATTAAAAACGCTGTGAACTTACCAAAAAGCCTGTGTTTTGGAAAAGTCCTCACAATGTTTAATTTCAAAAAGTGTAACATAACTTATGGCTAGCTTATGACGCTGGTTATAAAGCGTGGCAGTGAAGTTAGAACAGTCATTTAATGGGATGACAACAGTGTCTGAACTGATTGCCACCCACGGTAACTTCTTCTTTAAAAGAGACTATAGGAATAATCTTATATGGTTGTGAAAGACGACCTACATCAGCGTGCAGTGGCCATATCATTGTAACGTCTTTAAAAAAACGCCACCCGCCACGCTGTAGTTCTTCGAATACGAAAATATAAACACAGCCCTATCCCTCACAAACTGTTCTGAAACATCCCCGAAACGTCCCGAATACGGGTCCTCAAAGTAAAGTTGTTAATCTAGTTAAGAAGTTTTGTAAGTAATTACTCTTGTCGTCTCAGAATGAATGCATTCAGAATAGTTAGTATTCCTACGTGCCACTTCTTCTTGTTTATCAGGCAGTCGGGCCATTTCGTGGCGAGTTGGAAGGTCCAGCCATTTAATAGGCTCTATTACTTACCTACTTCCTAAGGTGGATTGGACGACCTTAGAGAAATTGAGGCCGGACGCCAAGTAGATCTGCCGCTGATTTTATCAGTCGGTAGTTAGCAGTAGAGATAGGACGGAGCAAAACAGGCTTATGAAGGTACCTGTTCCAAGTTTTGGATATTCCAAGTTAGATTAAAGTTGCTGACAGTCGGCTAAATGTGGCTTCATGAAAACACTCTTTTTCATTTCCCGTGAACTTATTTAATTGAAAACCGAAGTGTTATGTAGGTATAGGTATCTATTGGTAGGTAATCAATTAGGCTATTAGCATTCAATCCGAGCGGCCTTTGTCCGAATTTATCTCGATCCGCAGCTTAATTATGAAAATTAAAACTCATTCCACCATCTTTATTTTCAATTTAGAAAACCAACAATAAAAATATGAGAATTTCTGTGATACCTCGTCAAGATGAAACATCTCAAATTAATTAATTAATTATATTATAATTAAGAAACAACAAACTGGAGGTAGATCGAAATAATTTGAAGAGAAATAAAAATTGTAAAATTAATTAAAATTCTCAAATTATTTTCTTATGTGAATCGTACTGGTTCAATACTCAGAAGTAAGGACTTTGACTACGAAAAGACTCACTTTAGTTTAAAGATAGATTTATTTCTCTAGTAACAGTAGTACAGTAACACAGTTAGATTTTACAAGTGACTAGCACCGATGTCGAAGCTGGAATGCCATGCATGAGCCTGCCGGGCATATCCCATGAGTGCCCGGCGACTATTTTTTATATCCCCACCGTTTGACTTGCTTACGATTGGTCGACGTTATCTGTCAAGTTTCAACCAATCACATAAAGTTAATATAACTACTTTTTAATCATACAGGCTCACAGAAATAATTGTAAATAATCAACAAACTTAAATAATTATAGGCATACTTTACATATTCATAACACATACTTTACATGTTTATAACAGCTCGGCCATCCGGCTTCCAACGAGTCCCTCGTTATGCATTACAAAAACATATGTAACTTATTGAACATAAAATCTCATTAGTCAGTCATCATTTTGGCTATAAATCATCATATTAGTACATTACATACAGCTCGAAACAGTCACTCTACAATAAATTTCTCTAAATTTATTCATTAATCCATGACCTTGATTAACAGAATATTTATAACCTTTAAGGGTGTCGGTTACCTGACACTCCTTACTTAATCTATATCTTATATCGGCAGTATAATTATGTATTGGTCCATGACCTCGACCAGTAAATATCCTGATGCACCAATTGGTAAAATGAGAGGCATCCGTTACCTGATACCCCTCACCGACTCATTAGTACGTGACCCTAACCAATGAATCGGTATTTACTAGTCCATGACGTTGACCAGCAAATATTTCAACAATTGGTACATGGAATTATTTAGATGTTAATGACATTAATCCTTATATAGGCAGTATAATTATGTATTGGTCCATGACCTCGACCAGTAAATATCCCGATGCGCCAATTGGTAAAATGAGAGGCATCCGTTACCTGATACCCCTCACCGACTCATTAGTACGTGATCCTAACCAATGAATCGGTATTTACTAGTCCATGACGTTGACCAGCAAATATTTCAACAATTGGTACATGGAATTATTTAGATGATAAACGTCATTATTCATCGAAACTTAAAACCACATTGGCATTACTTTTTACTTTGACATCGATTTCTTAGTTCTTTAAATGTACATATTAGAGATACACAATGTAATTGAAGGCGAAAGGTTTGGTTTCATGTCCTTAATTGCCTGCTTATTTTAATTCTAAATACAATATTCATCTTTATTAATGCGAATGAATTCATTACGCATCTATTTATTCAGATTACAATCATTACACTCGGATTCACAATCGATTGATACGGGTTCGTTGAAGCAGATCCATGGGAATATTTTATCAATAGCTACCACAGCCTCATACCTCTTACTGGTCTTTGTGAGGGGTGTGTCCTCGATCACGAACCTATCAATGGGGAGCCTTCTTAATTCTGTAAGGGCCTTTACATTTAGGTTCAAGCTTCTTAGACTGTCCCTCTATTCCTGTTGCGGCTCTTACTACTCTAACCAAATCACCTTTGAAATGCATTCCCATTTTGTTGTACCTATCATACCGTTTCTTAACTTCCTGTCCTTGCCCTGTCATCTAACGGGTTGGTACGCCGAAGTAACAAAAATGCTTTCTGACTTCCCTAAGCTTGTGGTCGATTTGGTATTTCGCACAGCGGTGATCAGACCAGGATGAATGTATTGCCACGCTTGATGCGGATAAAAGGAGCGAGATGACCAGTATGTATTGTATAGAATGGTATGATAGCTTTAGGGATGGGGTGTAGTTCACCGGACCTTGCACCACCTAGCAGTTGGTGATGAGCACACGGAAGGCAAGCAGAGACGTATTTTTATTTATTTTTTTACAAACAGTATCGTTTTTGGAAACCAATAAATAGCTTGTAAGCGTGCCAAAGTTTTGTCTTACCCGAAGTGTCCCACATCATGATTGGCTTTTAATAGTTGCCATCTGGTGCCACTAGGAACGACCCAAGTGAAGTATTTTAGTCAATTATACGATATACCCGCCCATTTACAAGCTTATAATTTTTGGAATATGTCAACGGCATCTTTACATTTGGAATCGCTTAAAATATTCGCGACATTTTTAATGTCTACGTCCCGTCTGTTGTACCGTTGCAAGCCAATCGTCAATACCAACTGAAAGTACATCTAACACGTGATCATCATCTGGACTACCGTCTATAGCACCCCTGCTAAGGGCATCTACGTGTGCCATTTTGTCACAAGGGCAATATTCTATTAATTAAGCAGTCGTATTCTAAGAACTGCAGCCACCAGCGAACAATTCATGGGACTAAGTCGCGTTTACTCAAACTGCGTTGCAGTCTATAACTATGATGAATCTAATACCAAGTAAGTAATGCCTAAACCTATTCAATGAGGCAATAATAGCGAGGGTCTCCAACTCGAAGGAGTGTAATTGACTGACAATAAGTAACTGATCCTCGATACGAGGGAGAGGGTAGTGCTCTATCTTTGTTTCGTTATTTAGGGCGCGGTAGTCCACACATAACCTCTTCTCCCCAGACTTTTGTTAACTAGCAATATAGGATTCACGTAAGGACTGTTAGACTCACTCATAATACCGCTTTCTAACATTTCTTTGATCATAATTATCTTGAACTAGTTGGCGTTTGGTAAAAGACAACCAGTATGGGCGATAAACGATGGGATTGGGATCATCCAGTTGAATCACTATTTAAGTTTCCGTTGTAAACCCAAGATCTTTTAAACAATTAAAAAAAACAATATTTATATTTATCCAACAAGACTTAATGACTCTTTTTGATTCTTAGTTAAACTTTCTCAGTAATTTTCATGTCCCTCCCCAATACTGCGCACGGTTCCATTCACGTAAATTTTTCCCGACAAAGAATTACGCGAGCTATCTGGAATCGCCACGACCTATGCGCGTCTCTTCGACGCATAAAAGCGGACAAATCAAAATAGACTCCTCACTAACCCGCTGAAAAATTACGTCCGATTCAGTCTTTACTATTTTGACTTAGGGCTTTTCGGTGAAAGTGTGGCCTAGTGGTGCTGGGCAATTTATTAAGTAATCACCTACTAATATCTCTACGTAATTTTGTACTACACCCTGCACTTCGATCGTGACGGTAGCCTTGACAAGGGAGTTATATGGCACATTACCTATTCCTCTTAATAGTGGCACTTCTCCTACCTTCCAATCTAATTCTAAGCGCCGAGCTTCACCGACACGGACCAAAGTACCCTCGCTTCCTAAATCAACGAAACATTCTGAAAACAATCCATTTATTTTTAACAGGCATTTTACACTTGGCACTTGAATCGCCTGTTTTTTTTTTCTATTTTCGATACTGCTTTCTCGGTTTATCGTTGGTACTTTGTTTTGTTCCAGGACACTGTCCATAAGCCCTAACCAATTACATTTAGAGCATTTAATCTTCGGTTTTGTGCATCGAAAGAACGGGTGAGCGGTTTCTTTACAATTTTAGCCGACCATGCTGGACGGATCCAGCACTGATTTGATCCAGTATTGACTTCTGGGAACCTACTTTATTTCTGGTATATGTGTTATTTTGTGATCGCCTATCTCTATCTTTAACCTCCTGCTGCTCGTCAGTGGACCTTTCTTGACCTACTTTCAGTCTTCAAAAAGTTAGTAGCAATTCAGGATCCGTAAATTCTACTCCTTGTGCTCCCAACCTTACACAACGATTTCCTATAACTGCTATGATACAGTCAACTACACGTTTTCCCAATATTTCGCAACGGTTCATAAGATTCATTTTAGCATAGTAATATATCCAATGACTCCACATAGCATACTTTTTGCATTTCCGTTAGCAGATCTGCGTAACTATCCCTAGTTGGAAAAGATTCCTTCAGCTTTAGCTTCCACTCTGGCCAAGAAAATAGTAGTGAGGGTAGACCCTGATACCAGGTTTTAGCTATCCCTGTTAATTTCGGTAGGGCATAGTGGGCTACTTGTTTATCGACTATAAATTTTTGCACATTCGTCAACCTTATGAAGCCACGTATCAAGCGTTTGTTCCTTACATAACAGTACAAAATCAGGAATTACATTATTTAAAACAGGGAACCTATCGCGATCGCCTGTATTGTTAATACCCTTTTTTTTTTTTTTTTTTTGCGGATGGGAAATCATCAAATGACTTCTCCCGCTCTGGGCGGAGCGGGAGGGAGTGTCAGACTTGACTGACTAAAACCCACCCATGTTCCTTCTAAGCCCTTTGTGTTCCAGGGCCGCGGTATCTCTTTCGAACAACCCGCAGCCCTGGCAGGCATCGGCCCTCTCGGGCCCCTTCCTGTTTGCTGACATCTCCTTGAGGCGCGCGTGGAACACGTACGCGCCGTCGACACGGCCTGTCGTCATGAGACGGACGGACGGTGAGCTAGCCCATTACTCACCGTCCACAGGCTCGCGCCTACGGTGGCCGGGAGCCACTGGTTGCCCCCCGACGCCCGGGGCGTCTCCCGCGGCGGCTGGGACGTGAGGTTCTCTCCCTCTCACGTTCCGCCACCTCCTTCGCTAGCATGACTGCTTCGCAGAAGGAGGCGACGGCTTCCCATTCCCTCTCGCTCCGGACCATGGATTGAACCAGGGCCGGACGCGAGAGGTCACCGCCGCCAATCGCCGCTACGAGGACACGGCGGTGCTCAGCCCAAGCGGGGCAGAGCTCCACGGTGTGCTCCACCGTGTCCTCCGGCCGATCCTCGCAATGGTAACACCCGGGATTGTTAATACCCTTAAACACATAATGAAGATCTCAATAACCAGAATATTATTTGACTCACGCTCGCGATGCGTTTCTTCACCTGACGGTGTACGAAGGCGAGAAGCTCCTTGGGGAATGCCTAGATTCCGTGGGTGCGTCTCGCGCCGCCCAGGAGTGCGCAACCGTGTCCTGGGGCGCCCAGCACGACTGCTTGCCCTTCTTGAATAGTGGGTCGGAAAGGAGACCGACTAGTCGTCGATCACGATATTCTTCTTTTTGACCACCTGCACAGGTGGACCTCTCCGGTAGACCGTAGCGTGTATGGCTGGCTTTAGAGTTGCATCGCGACATCTTAGTGGCGGCGTCAGCGCCATCGCCTTGGTCCATCTCATTCTCGTCGAGAACTAGATCTACGTTCATCCATGTTCTTGCGGCGTTTTCTACGTACTCCAAATATTTTAAGCGTATGCCTGATGCTTTTGTGGGCGCTAAGTTGCTAATCTCACTTCTGAGATGTGAATCGTACTGGTTCAATACTCAGAAGTAAGGACTTTGACTACGAAAAGACTCACTTTAGTTTAAAGATAGATTTATTTCTCTAGTAACAGTAGTACAGTAACACAGTTAGATTTTACAAGTGACTAGCACCGATGTCGAAGCTGGAATGCCATGCATGAGCCTGCCGGGCATATCCCATGAGTGCCCGGCGACTATTTTTTATATCCCCACCGTTTGACTTGCTTACGATTGGTCGACGTTATCTGTCAAGTTTCAACCAATCACATAAAGTTAATATAACTACTTTTTAATCATACAGGCTCACAGAAATAATTGTAAATAATCAACAAACTTAAATAATTATAGGCATACTTTACATATTCATAACACATACTTTACATGTTTATAACACTTAGTCTAGGTCCAAGTCCAAGATGAACTGTGTTTTGGTGTTTTCTATTCGTTCTCAGTAGCAGCTAGTCTTTGACTCCACTACTGAATGTCGAAGTTTGAAATGTTGACGTATGTTAGTTCTAAAGTACAGGATCTCGATGTACGCCAGTTCGAAAGTTCACTGGAGCGAAGTATGCAAGGCCGACGTATCGTTAGTTAGAAACTAAAGCATAGTCGACGTGTAGCGGGGCTACGTCGACTATTTCTGACTATTTCTGTCTGCAGGGTTTACAGTAACCTAACCTAACCTGTCGGAGTCGGGGTGCCCCAAGTCCAGAGCTCGCTTCGCTCGCTCTTTAACAATTATGCTTTATGTGTACCTTATAGTATACCCAAATTTCGCCAGTTATGTTTAATTCCCATGTAATAGAAGGCGAGCCTATTGTCAATCAAAACTAAAACACTCTAAAACACTAGGAAGTGGCGAAGGGCGGGCGTTTTGGGGGACTGTCTCTTGTAATTTTGACGTTCAAAAAGTGCTGATTATCAGCCTAGTTTGAATAAATGACTTTTTTTTTGTCAATTGTTATTTTCAAGTAAAACACACAGTATGTCTGCATCTCTTTTGTAAATATCTCTTTTTGCAGGTATGCTGGAAGAGATTTCTTTAGAAATAAGCATCACCTTTGTACCTATTTTCTGTTCCTTTCCTCTTTTCTTTCTTGACTTCTCATTCATGTGGATATTTAAATATCCACATGCTCAAAACGAGACTGTAAAATCAAGCGATAAGGAAGATAGATGTAGTAAGATGTACCTGACAGGTACTCGCATCACACAAGAGGGATCTAGGTAGTTACTGCCCTCAGTCCTTGAACAAGTTGTAAGCTGATCCCAAATAAACATGTGAGAGGCTTGATGATGATAAAAGGAAACATCCCCAGGTACCTTTAGGACGTAGGTACCTACTCGACTTTCCATTATAATCGATAGGTAAACTTACATTATGAAAATGTTCGTAAACCTGTGCCTCCCTTCACAAATATCGAGTATATCTTGCTTAGTTGTAAGTATGTACCTAAGTGTCTTCGATTATCCTTAGTCAGACAACTCAAAACGAGCAAAAAAAAGGCAAATGTAGTAAAATAAATAACCAAGAATAGATATTCTACGAAACGCTATGAAGCATAAAGGAGAAGGCAAACGTGATCGGCTAAGCTTGACTGGGTTGCATGCATTACCATAATCCGAGCCATATCGATTTTTCCCGCTTCAAACCTTTTTAATAGAATTACCAATGTAGAGTTTGCCGCGTGCCTCGGCTAACACCGGTAGACTAGAAGTTTTATAAAGTAGGTAACCGAAGGTCCGTTTTAGAAATAATTATTTATTGAAAAAGTTTTGCTATTAATCCTCGAGTACCTACTTATATAATGTCATTTACATATCTTCTTATGAAACGTATAACGCCTAACACAACACTCTGACCTTCAAAAAGTTATACTCAAAAATTATTAAAAAGATCAAGCTACTTAGTTACGTATACTAAAACGGAAATCAAATCTGCGGCTCATCTAAGTAGAACTTGGATTAACCCAAGGTTGGGCAAGAAAGTTCATTTGAGGTATCTTTAAAATTTTAAGATGTTTATGTACTTAGTCCATCCAAAGGTTGTCTGGAAGGCATCGCTATCAGCAATAAGACCGCCATTGTAACCATAGAATTAGCAATATTGTACAATAGTTATGTTTCAATTTGGGTGTACAATAAAGTACATTATACATTCCTATTCTACGAACCTATCCTACAAAAACCAATGAAAGTCCTATTCATCATGTTACATACCAAGATGATGATGAAGACTTTCATTGGTTCCTGAAATCATCTTAGACCGACATTCACCGGCAAAACATCGCTATTTAAATTTCTTTTTACACAAAATAATCCCTAATTGCCAATATTGAGTACAGGAGCGTCAAAATAAAGGCCGGGAACATAAAAAACCTTCGCTTGAATGTGCGCCACAAAGAGACCTCAGCGAATCGATCCAGCAACAGGTCTGTACCGGGGCTTTCACACAGCACCTTATAATAGGTAGGTACCTATGAAAAGCGTATGCAGCGGCTTTTCATCGCTGCCTTTGTAAATCTTTAGCAAACTCGGTGTATAGTGCATTGTAAATTGAATTCCGCTTAAGTTCACCTTTTAGCAGCAAGGAAGGCGTTATAAATTGTTTTATTTGGAAACCTTCATCCTCTTCTTTAAGAGTTCAACAGGCGAAGAACCCAACATTCCTCAACATCTCTCTGCAAGAACCAAAGAAGACCACAGAGGGGGTTTTGATCAAATACGTTTCAGTAAGGTATATCTCGTGTAGGATCACTCAAACCATCCTTTTTGGATACAAACTAGCTGTCCCCGGCATGCGTTGCAATGCACTTTTTATCTACCTACCTACCATACCCTACCCTACCTACCTACCCTACCCTACCCTACCTACCTACCCTACCCTACCTACCCTACCCTACCTACCTACCCTACCTACCTATCTACCTTACCCTACCCTACATACCTACCTACCCTATCTAGCCTGCCCTACACTACCCTACCCTAAACTACCTACCTACCTTCCTACCCTACCCTACCCTACCTGCGTACCCTACCCTACCCTACCTACCTTTCTACCTTACCCGACCCTACCCTACCTACCTATCTACCCTACCTTCCCTACCCTACCTACCTACCCTACCCTACCCTACCTTTCTCAATCAGCCAAATCGGTTCAGCCGTTCTCGAGTTTTAGCGAGACTAACGAACAGCAATTGATTTTTATTTATATAGATAGATAGATAAATCTGGTTTAACTAGTTAAGGTTTCCCTTACTAGCTACAAAAAAGATCTCTCAAGAGGAATCTCGTGAGTAACTACCTCTGATCTACATTCTCCTTAAGAGACCTACCTATGTCAAGTTACCGGTGACTGACTATAGGTCCCTGCTCCTAAATCAAAGCCAACAAGCACATTAATTTGTTAAAATTGCATTCATTGTATTGATTTGATCGAGTGGTGGCCAAGCTTAGGTAAAAAAACCGGCCAAGTGCGAGTCGGACTCGCGCACGAAGGGTTCCGTACGATAATTTATAATAAAAACGATAAAAAAAAAATACTTTTTTGTATTCCTCTTCTTCATCGTTCCCTCACTGCTGAGGATCGCGACCACATATGATACGTGTCCAAGCCATGCGGTCACTTTTTTGTATAGGAGCCCCTTTATATATTTATTTTATTCTGTTTTTAGTATTTGTTGTTATAGCATCAACAGAAATACATAATCTGTAGAGATTTCAACTGGCTATAGGTAGCCAGTTGAAATTTTATCACGGTTCATGAGATACAGCCTGGTGACAGACGGACGGACGAACGGACGGACGGACAGCGAAGTCTCAGTAATAGGGTCCCGTTTGACCCTTTGGGTACGGAACCCTAAAAACCAGGGCCGTCTACAAGCTCGTTGAGTTGACGGTATCGTCAATGTCACGAGAGACATCTGGATGAGGGACGCAAAAACCAGGAAATGTGGCAGAAGAAAGGGGAGGCCAATACCCTGCAGTGGATGATTCCGGGTTTAGCCCGTTATGATGATTTGGTGATGGTGTTTGTAATATACTTAGTTTGTACTTACCTAACTTAATCCTGATATTTCTCCAAAACCAATAATACAAACGACGTAAAATCCAAGGTAAGGCAAGGTACATACAAAAAGTATGTAAATAATGATAATTCGCGGTCGCCATCTATCTGCGAAGACAGCCATACTTACATTAATCCTAAATCCAAAAAGTGCTACACTTTTTGCCTGATTTTCCTAATTTCCTAATACGGCTTAACGACTATCAGTAGACGCGGATCCAAAGTACGCACGGTGGGCATGCCCACAACCCTAATTGAGGATTGTAGTCTCTTACCTTCCGCCTGACGCGGCGGCGCGCGTCTTGGCGGCGGCGACCTCTTGCTTCTGGCCCTGGTTCAATCCATGGTCTGGAGCGAAAGGGAATAGGAAGCCGTCGCACGGTGGGCTGAAATCGCGAAGTTGGGACTTAAGGATTTTTAAATATATATTTGCATTGTATATACTTATACCATACTTTTATGTTTTGGAACTTTTTTTTAAAGTAGGTTATTACCCTAAAATTTCAGAGATTTAATTTGTATGAATAAAACAAAGAATTCGATGCATGGTGCATATTATTAGGATTATTATTATTAGTTTGTTGTAAATATTTTGTGCAACTGCATTCCACACCACTCTTTCCACAACACCAAAACCGGTTTTCTTATCAGTAGACGAGTCGTCATTAGTGACGTGCGCCAATCAGAGGGCAGTAAATTTGCAGGTAAAAAATATTTGGGGTAGCAAGTTGAAAACAATGATATCAGTTCGTTGTAACCACCCTTTACATACGGACTACCCGCTCGTTACTTGATTTTTGTTAAAAGTTGATTTTCGAGAATTTTGTGAAAATGTTTAGTGATTTAGTTACTAATGTTGATATGTTTGTGAAATTGAAATCAAGTGGTAGTATTAAGGATCATAACTTTTTATACAGTGCTATCAAGTCAAAATTGTGTGATTTAAATCAAGATAATGATAATTTGCTAAAGGAATTCTGCGCAAAGTATTGTTATAATACTTATAAAAAATGGGAAAATGCTAAACGAAAAGAACATACATTTAGAAGTAAATACAGTGATTGGTTGGCGTCGGAGATAGTTTGGCCTGAGTTTATGAAAGATTTTGCAAAAAACGACGACGAACCAGTTCCTAGCACATCAACTACATCTCATGAAAAGGTGTCTGTTGGTACATCAACTCAAGTAAGTCCGAGAAAACCATTTACAGAATTAGGTCCTAAACAAAAAAAGAGACGTACGGAACTTACTACGCAAACTATTGCTTCAGAGGAGTTGTCACATGCCCATGTTTTTAACTTAAAAGCAGAAGGAAAGGAAGATGTTGCTGACATATTACAGCATCTGCTCAAGCATCCACAGGACGTGCAAAAAGTAAAAGATTGTCTTTTTGGAAATAAAAAGAAATCAGTATTCTCTCCAGATGAAGCTTTAGGCTTGTTTTTGTCTTTGAAATTGTCAAAATGGCAATATAATACGCTACGAAAAAGTATCGCAGAAGTAACTGGTACCAACGTATATCCCTCTTACTACGCACTGCAAAATGAAAAAATTAAATGTTATCCACCTAAAACTGCTATTGTAGTAACAGATAAAACGGCTATGATAGAATTGCAGGCACTATTGGATATTACTGTGAAGAGAATTATAATGTCAAACGAAATTAGTGAAACTTGTAAAGATTTGACACTGATTAGTAAATGGGGATTTGACGGAGCTTCGAATCAAGCCAATTATAAGCAGAAAGTTGGAAGAGAAAATGAAGAAGATGAGGACTTTGACGATTCTAGCGTATTTATGGGTAGTTTGATTCCTATCAAATTAGTGTCTGGTGACAGAGTTATATGGGAAAATGATTCCCCAAATTCCTCATTATGGTGTCGTCCGCTGTTTTTTAAATTCATGAAGGAAAACAAATTCAGCATTTTGCAAGAAAAAAATGCGATTGAGGCAGAGATTAACAATTTAGTTAAGACAGTGGTTGATGATTTGACCATCTCGCACAACCTAATACTAACCATGATAGATGGTAAAGCGACTGCAGTTCTTTGCGATACATCAACACAAAGATGTGACATATGTAAAGCTACTCCAAAGGAAATGAATGATTTGTCCTTGGTTTTGGCAAAAGAAATTGATGTCGATTTATATAAATATGGTTTATCGTCGTTACACATCTGGATACGATTCATGGAATGCATTCTTCATATAGCGTACAGATTAGATTTGAAGACATGGATGGTGAAAGGTGACAGTAAAGCTATTATGGAGAGCAAAAAGAGAAATATTCAGGAAGCATTTAAATCCGAAACAGGACTTTTAATTGATGTTGTGAAACAGGGTCATGGTACAACAAATGATGGGAATACTGCGAGGAGATTTTTCGAAAACCCCGATATTGCAGCTTCGATCACAGGAGTAAATGAAGAATTAATAAAAAGATTTAAAACTATATTAGAAGCAATTTCGTCGGGTCACCGTATTGATATATTGAAGTTTAAAGATTATACCGAAACCACCATGGAACTATACATTGAATTATATAATTGGTTTTACATGCCTGCAAGTGTTCACAAAGTTTTAGCTCACGGAGCAGCTATTATTGAAAGCTTGGGTATAGTGCCCATTGGAAAATTATCCGAAGAAGCAGCTGAAGCACGCAACAAAGATTTTCGGAGATATCGTGCTCATAATTCGAGGAAATTCTGTAGAAAAGCTACTAATGAAGATATTTTGAACAATTTGTTAATCAGCTCTGATCCACATATTTCAAAGATACGACACAAACTGGTGCGAAAACACAAAGCCTTTTCAGAAGAAGCAACAGCTTTGTTGATCGTTAAGGATACATTTGTTGACGATGATGATCAAGAAAATTTAGGGGTTTTAACTGAAGACCCGTTATTGTCAGAGCATGGTGTTGAGCATGGTGCAGGCCCCTCCTAAAAATATTGGTAAATGATTTGAATTTTGAATTTGTCTTTGTAAGTCTCACACATACAGAACACAGATTTGTAGTCGTGGATTAGGCCTATTGGGGACACCACTGATAAAAAAAACGCGCCTAGTTCTCTACCTCTGGGGTGGTGTGGAATAGAGAATACAATAATTATCACTGCTAAGTATTCTAAGATTTAGGTGACTTTTAAGATATTTTCGTTCAAAAAAATCTAAAAAAGTCTAACTACCTACTAAGTCACAGTAAACTACAGTAGACGATTAGATGCAAATAAATTGTACTATTAAAATACTTATCCAACAATTGGAAGAAATTTGAGATTTTGTAGACTTAAATGCGATTTTAATAAGAAAAAAAATTAAAAAAAAAATTCTCCTAAATCGCAGCAAAGCGCAGTAGCTGACTAGTTGTAAAAATAAGCTAATAAATAGTACTATTTTAATATATACATCGCAGTTGGAGATGTTTTCAGATTTTTGAGATTCTTTAGATTTTATGATTTTTTCTATACAAAAAAATATTTAAAAAATTGTAGTACTAAAAATAATGCGTAAAATAAAAAGTCATAGAACAATAATTTACTGTATTAGATAGTAGAACAAATTTGCATCATTAATCAGTAAAAATAAGATGACTTTTTTTTAATGTCCTAAGTCCACTACGTATATAAATCAACCCACCGTGCGTCGCCTCCTTCTGCGAAACAGTCATGCTAGTAAAGAAGATGGCGGAACGTGAGAGGGAGAGAGCCTCACGTCCCAGCTGCCGTAGGAGACGCCCCGGGCGTTGGGTTTACTCAGTGGCCCTCGGCCACCGTAGGCGCGGGTTTGTGGACTATGAGTAATGGGCTAGCTCACCGTCGATTTTCTGAACATATCAGAGGCCGTACAGCAAGAAAAATAGAGGTCGCTGCACTCGCTTGCATATTATATTAGTTTCTTATTGTAAAATTCATCATTAAACTACAACCACTCTATATTTCTCTTATTTTTTACGCCTTTACTATCAGCTATTGATTGGACCAAATTTAATTAAATTGTTGGCTTACGCTTTGTCTCATATATCACAGGATTACCTGAAGCGTCTCTAGAGGTACCTACCTGGTTGATGGATTACCCATAGGTACCTATAACTTATTTAATAAGAAAATCCAATAGATGCTCTATTTGACGTGTTTTTTAGGTTTTCGTTGCCAAATGGCAAAAACCTTATATATTAGGTCTATGCGTCTGTCTGTCTCACACAGTTGCTTGGAGAGTAGGTGTCTTCTATGAACCGCTCCACAAATATGATGTGAGACAACGAAAAAAAAAACCAGAAGCCATCATAAGGACTGCCGACACAAGTGAAAACTCAAAACAATGGAATTACTGTGTTCTTTTTTTTAATTATATGCGTCGCTTCACGCTTGTCTGGCGCAATACGTCACGAGCATGTCGGTCACGTAAATCTATAGCTTTTTCCCCTAACAAAAACTGCTCAACGGATAAAGAAGTTTTCATAAAAATCCTAGGAAAAAAATAGGCTTGTAGCCTAGGATTTTTATGATGAAAGTACCAAGCTTAGGTACTATATGATGTTCTCGTTGTTTAATTATAATGGTTGTTAGTTGTGGTTTTGTAATATCGTATTGGGAAGATCACACAAAGACGTCATTCAAGGGGCTCAATTTCCGGGTGCCACCACTGCAAGAATCGCCCGGAGGACACGGTGGAGCACACTGTGGAGGTCTGCTGCGCTTGGGCTGAGCACCGCCGTGTCCTCGTAGCGGCGATTGGCGGCGGGGACCTCTCGTGCCCGGCCCTGGTTCCATCCATGGTCCGGAGCGAGAAGAAATAGGAAGCAGCCGTCACCTCCTACCATATCGACTTAACTGTTTATTTTTTGACTTGTATTTGTATGAACTTCTATTCTCAGTGAACTGGGGGTTGATTACGATTTTTTCATAACAAGAAAGAAATGTGTCCGACTTATATTATGCGAATTAAGCGAAAATATATTGGCACCTTGGAATACGCGACATCTAGCAACACTGATTTATGCTTCTATCTAGTTTTACTGTCAGTCAGTGTCACCCTTCTCTGTTTGGGGCGGTTTGGGGTGTTATTGTTTTGAGGATTCGCTGACTGATGTTGTTTGACCCCTCTTTGATTTCCTCTTTTGATCAAAAGAGCTGTATCACTCTTTTAGTTCTTTAGCTCACCGAATAACTCTTTTAACTCTTGCGCTCAATTGATTGACTTGCAAGGTACAGATCAAATTGAGCCGCGCTACTTTACGCAAGTCAAACGAGACAACTAGCTCAGTGGCTCTATAAAATCTTTGAAGTTCTTAAGTTCATTTAACTTAGTTGCGAGCTATAGACAAAATTAGATACATTGGGTTGTTTTGTTCTACAAATAAATAAAATTATGAAAGCCAATGATTTTCCTTCATACTTGAACAGGCTTCAATCTAGATGAATAAATATTTAAAAAAGCTAATTAATTGACAGTATAATGTAATGAATGGACGTATATCATAGTAACTCGCAAAGCCACAGCAGAGTATAGAGTCAATAGAGCCGTTGAGCTAAATGAACTAGTGAGCTTTTCCGTGAACGACTGAGCGACTGAGAGCTAAATTGTAATTAAAGAACTAGTTCAATTTTATCTCTCATTCGCGAGCTACCCATGTCTATTATACATTATTTTGGTATGAATAAAAACTACTTATATTTACAGGGTTGAAAGTAAAACGAAAAACATTGAAAAAGGGAGTTATTCCTACCCAGTTTGCTTGGAGCAAAAAAGAATCTGTAAAGGATGAACAGAGAAGTAAAGGACTAGAAAAAGAAAAGGATATAACATCTAATAAACCTTCTGAAAATAGTGAAGATACTATTGCTGAAATAAAAGCCTGTACAAGTTCTGTAGCAGTAGCAGCTGACACAAACTCCTCTAGTGAGGTGGAAATGACTGAGATTACTGCATCATTGTCAACTTCACATGATTTACCAGGCATAAGAAAACTCCAACCAGGGAAATCGGCTCACAAAAAAAATTATCAGTTTTTCACCACAGAAACCTTTATGGAAAATAGCAAGGCAATAAAGTTTTACACTGAATTGGAGTCATGAAAAATTTCGGTTAATTTTTTCCACTTTATGCCCGGAGGTTCATTCACTAAAGTATAGGTGGAGTCAAGTTTTACTTTTAAGTGTGGAGGATCAATTTCTCCTCACTTTAATCAAATTGAGAATGGACAAGGTGGACTTTGAATTATCATTTCTCTTTGACATTAGCCAGAAAACAGTAGCTTATATTCTATTTTGTCCGTCAGACAGGTAATACAAAAATATTAGACACGTATTTTTTGTTTTATCAAAATATCAAAAAAATACTTAGTTAAAACTTATTAATGTTGGAGAGTGGGGGCTCACTACGTCACAAGTAGGTATAAAACTTACCTACATGTGACGTCATGCGCCATTTCAACTCAATATATCTCTCCGTAATTTTATGACCACGTGAAAAAAGAAAAAATACGTGTCCAATACTTTTCAATAAACTACCGGAAGGACAAAGAAAAAAAAAATTGGATTATCCCCTATTGCATGAAGAAAATCAACTATGTTTGTCAAAAGCTGTACAATTTTAATGAAGGCTTTGTACTATGGTAGATTATGTAGATATTTATGTTTATCTGGTCATCTAGTGTTTGCAAGTGCTACTGGAGAGGAAAATATACACCCTTACTTCCTTTATTTCATTAAGACTTATGGCACTACCAAACCCTAAAAATCTCTATTCTATGTTGCTAATATAACATCACACCTGTAATCCCCAAAATGCTAGGCAGGTGTGTACCTTACGGCACACCCACATATGGCTATAGTTATGTTTATGTCTTATGTAATCAGCCTTTTGCAATCAATTGGGCACAAGTCAAGACTTCCCGTTTGAACTGGGAAATTCGTGATTATAAAATTCACTAACAATTCTGTGTACCAGGACCTGATGCTCAGAAGCGCTTGCAACTGCTACACTGATAAGGCAGCCAACGAAACGCCTCTGCCATCAATAACTCACATTTCTTAAGTATGTTTTATCTTTGATTGGTGTAAAATTGATCTCAGTTAAAATAGTGCCTATGATAAGTTTCTAGTCATTGTTTTTTAGACACTAGGATAATTTTACTAAAATAAATATTTGTTAATCACAAAATTTTTTTTTTTTACTCAAACCTTTTTAATAAATAAAATAAAATAAACTAAGCTTGGTTATAATATTATGGTTAGTTATACAGGATAAACAGAATATTTGGGTTTCTTAAGACATCTTTTTAATTTTCTCATATATTTTAATTCAAATCTTTCAATAAAAAAGATATTTTTTCCTCGAAATTCTGGAAGCAGGTTAATCAACTTTATTATAATGAGGTTTCCACTATTTACCATTGATTCAAATGCAGATCCTTTGATCCCGCAAGATTTTTCCAAATGCAGATAATTTTGGTGGCATTATCTGTGCTCAACTTACTCCATAATCATCATACTTGGCAACAAATGAAGTGATCATTTATACACACTTGTTCTTCACATTCAAGTGTCAATTTATTGTTCCCAGTTCAAAAGGAAACCATGAGATTGCACAGTTGCATTGAAAGACGGATTGGAGGTAATACAACATTATAATAATATTTTTATTTTTATTTATTAAAATCAATTTAACTAATATTAACTTAATTCAAATAAATTATGGCAACTCAATAGGTTGGTCAAACTCAACAGCCAGTACATCAGGAGTTCTAAGCAGGGCTGTAGAAATTTGATAGCGAGCAGGGGTCTCTAGATCTCTAAAAATGATTTCAGTGCCATTAGGATGCCAAGCAGCAAATGTTGCATTTAAAGTTGTCTTCTCATATGTCAAAATATTGCAGGGTTTACCTATGAACAATGTTTAATACTATTAATTTGGACATTTTTTTGAGGTTATCTAAATGTTTTTTTTTTTCAGTATTTAACCAGGGCTACAATCGTGAAACAAACTAGTACTGTGTAAAATATGATGGAGACAAAAGTATTGCTTAAACAATCGTTACAGGTTATTAAATACGGTTTCTTTAATTGCATTAAATTAGGTTACCGCTAAGTTCCCCAACCGCTTTGAGAAATAATTCTCGAAGTGTTGCTCTGGCTTCCTGTTCTTTCAATGCAGGGTCCGAAACTTCCTCAGTTTCAGTCATGATGAAAATTGTAATACTTCTATTATAATCAAATATTTTAATCAATAACACGAATTTGTTTACTCTTTCTGTTTTGTATAATACAAACAACTGTCAAACTCAAATGACAGTGACATTCTCACTGGAGTCAGGATATTGCTACTGTAAAAAATATAATCCTAACTAATATTATAAATGCGAAAGTAAGTTTGTTTGTTACGCTTTCACGCGAAAACTACTCAACCGAACATCATGAAACTTTGTACACATATTCTTGGAGGTATTAGAAGTAACATAAGCTATATATCATCACGCTACGACCAATACGAGCGGAACAGAAATGAAAAATGTTGCAAAAACGGGGAAAATGTCACGCAGACGAAGTTGCGCGGGACAGCTAGTTTAAAATATAAAAAGCTACGGAAAAAAACTTCGATCAATGCAATAGGCTAACGCTGGGACTCGGTCCTAAGCAATGGCACTAACAATTTTTAAATACTAGGCGTCAGTGGTCATGGAACTGTTTTCAAAACAAATAAGAGCACTCTACGATTACCCTTCTGTGTTTAGCTAGCTACCAGCAGTGGACTACCCACTGCTGTATAAAATCGTCCCTGCTTCCTTCTGAATACTTTTAGGTACAGATCCTCCGTTGTCACTAGTACCATTAACAGTTCCATGATGGAACTAGCCTTTCTCTTCTGGACCCGCCTCTACCGTTCAAATCTCCTCTCGGCCCATCTCGGCCTGCTCTCGGCAGTGTCGTATTTGTGTTTTAATATTTTAATGGTTCTCTGAAAGATTATTGTGATTAGGAATCTCTGTGTGCACCTAAAAAAAATACTGCAGTTATTTTGTAATAATTTGGTAAGTTGATGCCCAATACCATTAATTTGTCAGATTGAACGTGGCCGACGCCAACGCCGCGCGGTCAAAACACACCTTGGCGGACTAGGCCCATGCCATGCATGATTGATGAAAAAGGGCTGGTCCCTTGTTGCGTAGGACTTACCTATACAGGGTGTTTGGCAGAACGTTGAACATACGAAAATGGTGGATAGGTGGGGTCATCTGCTACTTACTCAGCCCAAATTTTTTTGGCCCTGGCCCACGGGATATTTTTTAAATTTTTTTTTTGTCTTTCTTCTTCTTACACCACTTTCTTAACTTTAAAGTGTAATTTTTATTAAAAATGGGTAAAACAGGCAATATTTAGTATTTTTTTTAAATCTTTTATGTTGGCAGATTCTTATAAAATTATTGCTTTATTCAGATGTTAGCTAGAAAAAATGTTATGAGTCCTCAAACTTACAGAAAGGTGTAAAAAATACTTAAATCTTAATTTCAACTTGCATTTAAAAAAAAACAAAAAATGATTGAGGAGTTCCAATTCTAGCAAAACATCCCTAGTGTGTGAGCTTTCTAATGGTATGTAATTTGCTTTTATAAAAAAAAACTTTAAGAGTTATTTCATAATTTTTTCAATTTTTGACGAAATTCTACCTTTACGGAAAGTGAAATGTTTTGCGAAATTTAATACTGCAAAGTTGGTAAAAATTAAATGATCGACGGCTTGCCAGTAGCAGTTGTGCAAATTAACATTCACTATTCCCTTGGGATGGTTGTTACACGAAACAGGTAGAAATTTTGTTTCACTCTTGCGCAGTCATAGCGTATTTTTGTTCTCTTTCGCTCTCGTGGCACCGTAACGCCTCAGAATGAATTCTTTTCTTAGTCGAGACTTAACTGCCTCTGCGATCTCACGTGCCCGTTACGCTTACGTTTGTTTTTGTTCACTTCGTTTTCTTTTATTGTTATCACTAGTTTTGTTACCTGTTAGTTAAGTTTTTTGTTATTACTGTTTCCTGTTGTTATTGGTAAAGAAATGGCTGCTTTTACCAGTGAGGAATACGCGGACATGTTGTTAGCGTATGGAAGTGCTAATACTAATTCGCGTGAAGCGCGAAGGATTTATCAAGAGCGTTATCCCAACCGCCGAGTACCCAGTCATCAGACGTTTGCGAGTACTTACCGACGTTTACGACAAACCGGTAACCTGAACTTTCAAGAACCACGAGTGAACGTAGCACGACCCGATACTACCATTGACGAACAAGTTCTTGCCGAGTTTGACGCGGACCCTACCAAAAGCATTAGACAAATAGCTTCAATGCTTGGCCTAAGCATATGGAAAGTGTGGTCTGTTCTCCGGGTAGATGGTAGGCATGCTTTTCACTACACTCCAGTGCAAGGTAAGATTTTAAGCTATTTATGTACTGCATCTGATACGATTTTGTGGAATGTAGTAAATTATGAGACAGTTCAATTGATCGTTCCATTTAACCTTGATTTCGTTACTTTCTTTATTAGTTGTTTTGCCTCATGTTGTTTTTTTGCGCATTCAATTCTAATTTCAAATTAAATTCGAATAAACTATTCCTATTCGGTCGCATTCACGTAACAATCAGGCGGCCAGCGCTTACAGGATTCGGATTTCGAATTCGGTTTCAGGTGGTCAGCGTAGGTAAACTTGCCAGCGCTTATGGCTCCTTTTCAGAACAAATGGAAAGTCGCACGCCCTTTTGTGAATGTGGTCTTACGTCTTTATGGCTAAGCCATAAAGCCAATTAGGTACTTATTTAAAAATTGAAGATAATTTAATTTAGATAATTGTAGAGTTTGAACTCGAAAGAAGAAAAGATTCAGTATTGACATCAATTCTTAGACGTGTTTTGTTTGTTCTAGGTCTCGATGACAGTGATTTTGGGAGACGTGTGCAATTTTGTCGCCATTTGCTGCATACCGATGTGGACGACGGAAACTTTTTAAAAAGTATTCTGTGGACGGACGAGTCCAAATTTGACAAAGAAGGGATTGTCAATTATCACAATCTACACCATTGGTCACATAAAAATCAAAACCCACACGTGAAGAGACAAAGGGGCTTCCAGAGGAGATTCAGTGTGAATGTCTGGGCAGGAGTGATTGGCGATAAGCTAATAGGGCCTCATTATTTGCCCGACAACATTAATGCGAACAACTACTTGGATTTTTTGATCAATGATTTACCACCATTAATGGAAGAAGTGTTCCAAGTAGACATAAACAGGCCTATTGTCTTTCAACACGATGGTTGCCCAGCTCACTTTAGTCTGATCGTACGTGAGCATTTGGATAATTGTTTCCCAAATTCGTGGATTGGCAGGGGAGGACCAATTCCCTGGCCTCCGCGATCGCCCGACTTCACTCCGCTCGATTTTCACGTGTGGGGAAGGGCAAAAGAACTAGTTTACACTACAGAAGTAGAAAGTCGAGAAGATTTAATAAATCGAATTAATGCTGCTTTCGAAGTTATGCGACAGGAGATGCTGCTGCGCACAACAACTGTAGAAATCAGACGTAGATGCCGCGCCTGTATTGTAAATGAAGGGCGTCAATTCGAACATCTGTGATTTATTATTTAAATAAATTATTTAAAATTATTTAATTGTTTCATTAATGCACCTAACTGGTACAGCATAATTTCAATCGATCATTTAATTTTCACCAACTTTGCAGTATTAAATTTCGTAAAACATTTCACTTTCCGTAAAGGTAGAGTTTCGTCAAAAATGTCCTACTTGAAAAAATTATGACATAACTCTTAAAGTTTTTTTTTATAAAAGCAAATTACATACCATTAGAAAGCTCACACACTAGGGATGTTTTGCTAGAATTGGAACTCCTCAATCATTTTTTGTTTTTTTTTAAATGCAAGTTGAAATTAAGATTTAAGTATTTTTTACATCTTTCTGTAAGTTTGAGGACTCATAACTTTTTTTCTAGCTAACATCTGAATAAAGCAATAATTTTATAAGAATCTGTCAACATAAAAGATTTTAAAAAAATACTAAATATTGCCTGTTTTACCCATTTTTAATAAAAATTACACTTTAAAGTTAAGAAAGTGGTGTAAGAAGAAGAAAGACAAAAAAAAATTTTTAAAAATATCCCGTGGGCCAGGGCCAAAAAAATTTGGGCTGAGTAAGTAGCAGATGACCCCACCTATCCACCATTTTCGTATGTTCAACGTTCTGCCAAACACCCTGTATAACGAACTGAGTAGAAATACTTATACCTGCACCTCTGCCTATTCCTGTGAGAGTCAAAATGGCGGGTGTACCATAGCGAATTAAATTATACCAATTACCAAACAAATGTACCTAATAAATACTATTTTGTACCTAGCTCTAAAAAATCTGTACCTCCTTCAGAACGAAATTATTTCGAAATTAAGGTACACCCGCCATATTGACATCAAGATGGCGGGTGTTCTATAATATTTTATTATTTAACCATTACTCATAAAATGTAATTACACCAAAAAATTGTACCTAAAAAGTACCGCAAGTAAAAGACACACTCTTGATCAGTTGGATAGTTCCTGGGAAAAAAAACACCCGTCTTGGGTCCTTATGTTTATTCTTATTATGAATTATTGATTTAGGTACATATTTATATATTTGCGATCTTATAGAATTAATCGCTATGAAACGCGGACAAAAAATGTTGTTGATTTAAACGAACAGAAAAAAATGTTTTGTAAATACAACATTTCCCATTAATTAATGATTTACCTTCACCGGGCAGTGAAATTTTTAAAAAAATGTCTAGTGAAGTAGTGAACTTCAATGACAAATTAACATTCATGATTTATAATTCAATAATTATCCATAAAAATATATAAATATATAGGTACCTAAATCAATAATTCATAATAAGAATAAACATAAAGACCCGAGACACAGTTGTTTTTTTTCTCAGGAACTATCCAACTGATCAAGTGTGTGTTTCTATTTACTTGCGGTACTTTTTAGGTACAATTTTTATGTACATCAGAACGTTCGGCCAGTCGAGATAGGGACCTGGCTGCTACTCCAGTTTTTAATGACGATCATGTGACGCATAAAGATGCCAGCCAAAGAATTTGTGACCGAACAGTCCGAAAGTTAGAAGCATTTATTTATGGCCGAACGACCTGATATCAGAACGTTCGGCCAACCTGAATCTCCATAACTGAGGACCTTAGAGTAACTGTTACTGAATAAAGATTAACTGACGATTTGCTGACAAACAACCAATGCTTTACTTTTACTCGTAATGCCACCGGTTAAAAGTAAAATGAATTTTGGTTTCTGTAACATCAGGACGTTCGGCCAATGTAATCTCCATAACAGAGAACCTGAGAGAAACCGTTAATGAATAAAGATTTTGTGACGAGACTGAAACGATATTTGTTTGCTTTATTTTATTTATGACGACCCCTTTTATATAGTAAAATGAAAATTTAACATATAACCTCAAAACATTGGGATTATCGATTCCTCCACAAGAAAGAAGCCCAGAGAAACAGTTAATCAATAAAGATTTATTGACGACACTGAAATGAACTTTAACTGTTTTATTTTTCTTTGCGACTGCCCCTTTATATAGTAAATTGAAAATTTACAATATAACCTCAAAACAATGGGATTATCGATTGCTCCACAACGAAGAAGCCTAGAAGACTTGTAAAACCCCTGATGTGTCATAGGTTTCAGTGCAATGGTGTCAGTATGTTTGTTGATTCCAGATTAATCTTTTAAAAATGTACTATAGCGGATGGCGACTGAAATAGGGTGACCATGTATTCCAACGAAACAAGTATTTATCGAGTACCTAGGTATCTATTTATCTACTGAATGAAGCAAAGCACGTCGAAATAGTTGAAATAAGGTGACGATTAAAGAGTATAGTAATATAGATGGAAAAGAGAGCCCACTCAAGAAAATTTTTGACACCTATATTGGACGGTGTCGCCACCTGATACTAAATCCGTTGAACTAATCCCAATAGCTATAGGTGCGTACATGTACTTATATCTATATCTTTGTTATTGAATAGGTTTTCTATGGGTTTCTGTTACTGTTTTTATTTCTTTATTTACACTCAATTAAAAAAGTAAAAAAGACAGAACCGAGAAACCACATAAATTACACAAAATGGGAGACATCTACAAGCATGCGCACACGCCGATTGTATAGTAGTGGCCATTTTGTAAACAATTTGTATGATATTGTTACCAACCCAAAACAAATATATTAGCAATTACAAAATGCTTTTAAAATAAATAAATGGTTTAATCTTGTTTAGAGTTGAAATTTATTATTTAAACTCAATTTTCATTCAAATCAAAAAGGTATTTAATCACACTGGCATAATTGGCGTAAGCACCATCTATGTCATTTTAATGTACTAAATCTCAAGTTTATGCGGAATATGCGGATTTAGTAAGAGATGGTACTAGTATCTTGGTGTAAAATTGCGACGCCTATGTCAAGTATGGCAGTGTCCCCCCCCTGGTGACGATGTAGGTTTTGCAACAAAATAAATGGATACGCGGACGGAGGACTTTGAGAAGGAGTGCAGATAACTAATATTTTATATAATATGCATTAGAAATAAATTGTTATAAAAAAACGTTACACATACCACCATGCGTTATGATGTGGCCTATTTGCTTCTACTTTTTATTATTTTTCTGTCTGTCACTGTTACATGAAAAAAAAAAATTGAAACTATCGATCGAATTTCAACCAATAGGCCACCATTCTAGTTTTACTTCATTCAGTTACGGCGGCATTCTATAATACATATATCTCAATCCCAATCTTGATCCTACTCCTTGTCTGTAAACAATCAACAGCCGAGTTTGTCACTCTGAGCCCGTTACGATAGATGGCGTGCAATGGAAGGAACGTGCTTACCATAGATGCATTTTTGATACATCACACCTACGTAAAACATTTTAATAAAAAAATTCTTGAGTGGGCTCTCTATTCCATCTATATTACTATACTCTTTGATCGTCACCTTATTTCAACTATTTCGACGTGCTTTGCTTCATTCAGTAGATAAATAGATACCTAGGTACTCGATAAATACTTGTTTCGTTGGAATACATGGTCACCCTATTTCAGTCGCCATCCACTATAGTACATTTTTAAAAGATTAATCTGGAATCAACAAAAATACTGACACCATTGCACTGAAACCTATGACACATCAGGGGTTTTACAAGTCTTCTACGCTTCTTCGTTGTGGAGCAATCGATAATCCCAATGTTTTGAGGTTATATTGTAAATTTTCAATTTACTATATAAAGGGGCAGTCGCAAAGAAAAATAAAACAGTTAAAGTTCATTTCAGTGTCGTCAATAAATCTTTATTGATTAACTGTTTCTCTGGGCTTCTTTCTTGTGGAGGAATCGATAATCCCAATGTTTTGAGGTTATATGTTAAATTTTCATTTTACTATATAAAAGGTGTCGTCATAAATAAAATAAAGCAAAAAAATATCGTTTCAGTCTCGTCACAAAATCTTTATTCATTAACGGTTTCTCTCAGGTCCTCAGTTATGGAGATTACGTTGGCCGAACGTCCTGATGTTACAGAAACCAAAATTCATTTTACTTTTAACCGGTGGCATTACGAGTAAAAGTAAAGCATTGGTTGTTTGTCAGCAAATCGTCAGTTAATCTTTATTCAGTAACAGTTACTCTAAGGTCCTCAGTTATGGAGATTCAGGTTGGCCGAACGTTCTGATATCAGGTCGTTCGGCCATAAATAAATGCTTTTAACTTTCGGACTGTTCGGTCACAAATTCTTTGACTGGCATCTTTATGCGTCACATGATCGTCATTAAAAACTGGAGTAGCAGCCAAGTCCCTATCTCGACTGGCCGAACGTTCTGATGTACATCAATTTTTTGGTGTAATTACATTTTATGAGTAATGGTTAAATAATAAAATATTATAGAACACCCGCCATCTTGATGTCAATATGGCGGGTGTACTCGCGATGGGCTCGCGCGGGCCGGAGAGGTTAATTTCGAAATAATTTCGTTCTGAAGGAGGTACAGATTTTTTAGAGCTAGGTACAAAATAGTATTTTTTAGGTACATTTGTTTGGTAATTGGTATAATTTAATTCGCTATGGTACACCCGCCATTTTGACTCTCACCTATTCCTTCATAGAATAGAAAAGTGTGATGATTTATTTATAGGTAGGTAGTATTTGTGTGTAGGCCCCTACATCCATACTAATATTATAAATTTTAATGCGAATGTCACTCTGTTTGTTTGTTTGTGACCTTTTCACGACTAAACGGCTCATCCGATCTTAATGAAATTTGGCAAGAAGATAGATTTCAACCTGGGGAAGGACATAGGCTATATATCATTACGCTACGACCAATAGGAGCGGAGCAGCAATGAAAAATGTTGCGAAAACGGGGAAAATGTGACGCAGACGAAGTTGCGCGGGACAGCTAGTTTACTATAAAAACTTCCATTTTCAGGTAGGTATACAGACAGATATAAGTAGGTAACTTTAAAGTTCCTCACATAAAAGGTTTACAAAGGGTGTAAAACACCTCTTAACGAAGCCGAAAGGCACTGGTGTTCTCCCTGTCATTGCGATCATTTTTTTGTTCTACACCATACCTGGGAACCTTCTAGTTATGGAGATATTAGGGGTCAAAGTTCCAACTTTTTGAGACAAGTATTTTTTTAAATACAGATTTTTACTTTAAATACCTCCACAACCCCCGTACTATTCAATCCGTCCATCAGCACAATGTTTTGAGTGCGTTACATTGAGTTCTACCAAAACATGATTTTACACCCCTCCAAAAAAAGTCGTTTCCCAGCAATTATTTTTGCGTAAAGTTACTTAGTTTCATGTACAGAATACTTGGTTGACGGCTTCGTGATGAGGTGATTTATACGGTGTAGGTTGCCTCAAACTTACTCCTTAGCTGAGTCTTACGACGCGGACGGCTATGTTTGGCTTTGTGTTCATTTAAATAAATTTTATCAAGTTTATGTTCACTAAGACCCATTTTATATAGCGATGATACCTACTCGGAATCTGTTTGCCCTCAAAGTTTTCTAGTAGTATTTTTTTTCTATATACTTACTTTATATTCTGCTGGCTGCTACTAAAATAGGTAAGGTAATTTTATCAAAGTGTTATTTTGCGCAAGTGGCGTCTTGTGTTTGTTTCTCTTGTTGTCGTTCTACAATCGAACGAAGTATCAATCAAGTCTCTCAGATAAATAAAAGTCAAGGTTCAAAATTAATGGTTTATTCCTTCAAGACATACGCTATCAGCTCAATCCCAAACTTACACAATAAAAATCATGTTAACATTATTACGAAGAAGATAAAAAAATTGTTTGATAAATACCTGAATGGCTCCTCAGAGGAAACTGGTTTACAGAAAAAAAACAGTGACCTTCCTAAAGATCGAATATCAGTGATGACTACACTGTTACAAATATTTAATATCTAATCGTAAAATATAACAAGTCCATTCGTAATGCGGGACTTTGGGCTACATGCATTTTATTAACCAATAGTTTTGGTGCTAACATTGAAATTCTTAACAATACGTGTGACTATTCTATGTCACCTCGAAACCGATGAACGACTGTAGAGTTTTCTGGAACGCCTTCGCGCCTCGCCTCTTCTGTACGGGTGCTTAATTTCAAAAGTACCTCTTTGATAGCGGTGGTAGCAGCGCGATCCGCAGGTCTTCGTCTATGGCTTTCCAACTGAAAAGTCCATGGAGCAAGCTAGTAACAGGTACTTAGCAGCGGGACAATATAGAACTGACTTGTCAATGAGTAAATTATTTTTATAAATGCAAAAACTAACGAAATAAATATACCAAATTATTTTCGTTAACTAGTAATGATCACATTGGCATTTCATTTCTCTTTGGATGTTGGGGATTAGGTTAAGTCGCAGCATGACATAAAGTTTCCTATTTCATTCAATGTCTTACTGAAAATGACCTGAAGAAGGCCTTACACTTTCAAAAAGAATTTAAAAACTTGATGCCATGCATTAAATTATTCGGGTACCTGGAAATACACAGTAGATGATGTGATAACAGCATCCATAATGTGATACAAAGAGCACCTATGTGTAAGCTCTAAAGTCTGCGTAACATAGCCTTTTATTTTTGCTATGCAACGACAATATTGTAGTAAAAACTTTATATTTAAATTCATTCTAATCACCTATTAATAGTATCACATACACGATATCAAAAAAAAACATTTCAAAACTAATGACATAAACACCTTCTTTTCCAAGAAGAACGCAATATCCTAACAAATACCTGGCAAGTGCGATCAGCACGAGTCAACTGGCGACAAATGACGACGTCGAAACATAACATGATGGAGTACCTCAAAACGACGGCGAGGCGAACAGCTCGTCTGAATGGACCTTATTGGTAGATCGCTTACGTACTCTAACACCCAACAACACATTAGATGTGAGAGAGGAATGTACGGCGATCAACAAATAAGTCTTCTCCCATTGATGGCTCTCGGCAACTATTCAAAATACCAATCAAGTACCTGCCAAGTCCGTCGGTGTGACGACAACTATCGAATCGAGAGTGCAATGGGTGTCATTACTGCCCATAAGTTTGCCATATACCGAAGAAATATTTTGGTATGCTAAACATAAGCTGTAAAACAACAGTTTTCACTTTATTACTTGTAATTGTCTCAACTTGGGGAGAGGATTGAGTAGTGTCAGTGTGGGTAAAGGTGATAAAAAAATGTTGGTTAACTGTTGTCAAACAAATTGTGATGTGGGAATGGGGGTAGTATGTAGTCATAGATGCGGTACCTTTACGCTTCGCACTGGTAGGGGTTACAGCGGAGTGTTGTATACTTACCGATTTCAGGCGCATTTGTGATACCTCAGTCATTAGCTAGTGGCGGTCGCGTGAACGCCGCCGCGGCCGTTCGTGGGACGATCCTGCAATAAAAATAGTTTAAATAAACAAGCCACATACAGCCGCGGTTCAAATATAAGTGCTACAGTAGCTTACAGCTGTGATTATCTGAATATACTAACTTCTTTCCTTGCGGTGCTTGCGGTCGCGGTCACGGTCCCGCTCTCGCTCACGATCCCGGTCCTCATGGCGGCCGGTCTTCTCACGGCTTGCGCTGAAACAATTGTTGTCATATTGTATTTATACAAACAGGATTTTTCGAAGTGTTTGAACATATTAAATAATCAATTTCTCTGCAATTTTAATATACATAACTACTCACTGGTGACGATCCCGTGACTCCCTCTCTTTCTCGCGTTCTCTATCCCTGTCCCTTTCCCTTTCCTTTGGCTCCTTGTCCTTTTCTCTTTCTTTCTTATCGTTGTTTTCTCTTTCTTTCTTATCGTTGTTCTCTCTCTCTCGCTCGCGCTCGGCTCGGTCGGGCCGTTCACCGCGCTCCCCTCGTTCCCCGCGGTCACCTCGCTCGCTCCGATCCCTGTCTCGCTCTCGGTCGCGCTCCATTCGCTCCCTGTCACGGCGATCTGATCCGAGGCCGCCGCTGCGGGCGCTGCGCTCTTTTTCCCTCTCCTCCCGACGTTTCCTCTCTTTCTCTTGCTGCTCCTTTTCGCGAGCCTCGTTCATCTCTTCATAGGCTTGCCGTAGTTTGAAGTAACTGTGAAGACGAGGTAATATGGATAAACATTTTTAGTCCTATTGTGTGATTTCAGAAGAGCTAGTGCCAAGTGTGTTTTGGAATTTGTTGACGTAAGTACATAAATATGAAATTACAGTTGTGATTAATAATTCTAAATAAAATATTAGTAATTTCTCTTACCCAACATGTTGTTTTCCAGACAAATGGTCGTCGATGCGCTGCTGGGCGTCACCGACAATCAAGAACGCGCCACAGACAGGACATACTTCCATCTGCTTCTCCTGGGCCGCTGCAAGCTCAGCCGTCATGGACCAGTGGCTAGAAACAACAGCAATATTGTAGAACTAGGGCCCGTTTCCACCACAAATCAATAAATACATTTAGCACTAAACATGTTTAAAACATCATAAATACGGTATGCCATCTTAATAGACAGAAACAGAATAATGTTTTAAAATTTGGTGCAGAACTTATTTGTGATATTTAAAAAGAATTGTGGTTTATGTATGCTTAAGTTCTACAAATAAAAAAAATATTTGGTTAATTTACAGGTTTTATTTTTCATACAGAGAATGAAAGAAAAATCTTCGAAAAGATGGGAGGATGATTGGGTTGGAAAGGCTGGACAAACAGGCTAGGATGCATGGGAAAGGGCTTGAGGTGACCTTTGCCAAACAGCACAGAGACGAAAACTTGATATTTATCATGTTTTGAAATAGAGCTCTATGTAAAATAAAATAATTTTCCTGTCAAAGTTTTAGTTAATAATTTATCCAAAGAAGTTTTGTACCTGTTCTCCTGTTGCTTCAATAGTGTTTCCTTCTCTTCCTTCAGTCTATCACAGAGCTTCATAAGACCTTGTGCTTGCTCCACATCTCCACGAGTCCCAGCTTCCTCTGCCTCTTGGACTAAAGCTGTTATCTTTTCTGATAGCAATTGTACCTGGTAAAACCAACAAATGTGTATTATGTTTTGTAAGAATAAATAACTGTGTGAAGGATGATATGGCAAGAAAGGATGTATCTGATGAGATGACAAGTAATAGAGAAGTATGGTAGAAGACATGCTGCACCCCAAATAATTTGAGATAAGGGCAAAAGAATGATGATGTTTTGCTTTAGAGAACTTTTAGAATAATATTTTTAGTACAGTCAATGACCAGTTTACTCGACCCCCTCTTTCCCTTGTCTTCTTTGTAAGGAGGGTCTAGTAATGTAAGGCACTGACTGAACATTTCAAGAAATAACAACTTACCTGCTCCTGGTTCTTCTCAGTCTGAGCTTGTGTCATTGGAGGACCATCAGGCTTGGAGTTCATCAACTCCAATCTTTGTTTACCTTTTTGGATTTTACCTGAAAAACGGAAAATGCCATTGTAAAAAACAGACAAATAAAATTATGTACCATCAAACTAAATATGGAAGATACCATAACTCTGTTCGTACTCACGTTCAACATCATTGATCATATGACGACAGAATCGTAAGAATTCTTCCACGTATTGTGCCTTCTTGTATGAGGACTCTGCTTTCTCAAAGAGTTCTTTAACTTCATCATCATGCACCTTTGGGCAGGCACCCAGGTCAGCTCTAGTGTTTACAAACAAATCGTGCGGACAGAACTTCACCATGTAATATTTACAGTACTGCAACAAAATAGAATCAACTTAATTTTTCCATTTATTATTAGATATCACTATCACTACATAGTATAAAACAAAGTCACTGTCTTTGTCCCTATATCCCTATGTATGCTTAAATCTTTAAAACTACGCAACGGATTTTGATGCTGTTTTTTTAATAGATTGAGTGATTGAAGAGGAAGGTTTATATGTATAATAACTATATATTTTATACCCGTGCGAAGCCAGAGCGGACCGCTATGTTTTTTTATACAACATTCACAGTTTTTCCGTGGTGTATTTAGTATCAGCATTGCACCCGTGCGAAGCCGGGTGGGTCGCTCGTCTAAAGATATTTGCTTGATTTCCCGGGATTTTTATTTACTCAACATAACATCACATTTGTAATCTCTGAAGGATTAGGCTGACAAGAAGCTATTAAGTAAATAATTGTTTTTTATATGATATATGAGTAAATGTGATGGTTGCCACTAGAGAGCAGGGTTGTCCCAGTGGTGGCAGCCGTGACTTACGAGCAGTAAGCCTTGGGTTCAAACCCAGGCAGGCATTACTTTGTGTAATTTATTTCATCACCGCTGCTCTCAAAAACGGTGAACATCGTGAGGATACCTAAAAATTCAAAGACATGTGACATCTGCCAACCCGCACTGGGCCTGCATGGTGGATTACGGCCAAATACCTATCATAGAGAGGAGGCCTGTGTCCCAGCAGTGGGAAAATTATAGGCTGATGATGGTGGTGGTTGCCACGCAACACAACCAGCAATGTACTTGATAGAAAAACAAAGACCAAAAATATGTATTTGTCTCACAAAGGACAAAACAAATGTGTAAATTAACAATAAATCAAAATGTTTTTCATTTATTTATTTCTGAACAAACAATTTACAATTTAAATATTTCATTAAAATTATTTAAAAAGTAAACGAAGAAAAACAAATAACATGCAAATGGTCACTGGTTCTGTGTGATATACTCAATAAAATCCTACCAAAATGCTTAAATTAATTGTCTTTTTCTTTATTTCATTTTTTATACTAGCTTCATAGTACAAATGGGCCTTGCCAGAAGTTAGCTACTTATCTGACTAGATGGGGTGTAATCAGCCCATTTCAAACGCAAGCAAGTACAGAGCCAAGACATGCCACACCTTCACTCCAGCCAATCATGCATAAATGCACATTCCAGGGATGGAATGAGGCAAACAACAGAGCTGTCCAGGTCCCAGCTGGACACTGGTACTGGTTGGACCAAATCTAAGTCATCAATTCTAGAAGGAGCACTAATTATTTCCAAGTGTTTTTTTTTTTTTTTTTGACAGAATTATTGGCCTAGAGCAACAGCAACTGTAACTACAAAGTATGAAAGTCTGGGTATGATTCCTAAGTTATTGGGTTTCCATCAGTCAGCAAATGCCAGTAGTCGCGACCGATTGCGTGGAGCATAATTGTAACCGGCGAAATTAAGGTATATTCTGCCTAACCCTCCCGAAAATACAAGCGTGATGTTCGTAACGAAAACTTATCCAAATATTTGAGTCATAATGTGTAGCATGGGCTGAAATATTATGTTAGAACTGCTAAAATCTTAACCTAAAACTACCATGAAATACGAAATTGATCAAATTTGCCGTATCGTGTGTGCTCTCGTAATTTTTTTAACGACACGTTTAATGCTATCGGGACATGTACATCATGTACAACATCACTTGCAAAATAAACAAAGAACTAACGTCGACAATCTTACTAAAAATGAATTACCTCAGGATCCTCCCAGTTCGGCTTCTTGATTTTTTCATTCGGATTTGTATTGCGATGTCTGCCCATCAACTCATCGAGCAGCTGAGCTGCCGCTAGCACCGCCATTGTGCAACTTAAATATCTAATATTAAATTGAAAACTAACAACGTGTCTTAATTAATGAATATACATTACACCCTAATTGTAATATTATTTTATTTAAAAACTCAATCGCGTAAGGACAAAACAATTTTGCCCTTCAGCTTAAGCCGTGTTGTCTATGACTGACCTGGTATGACCTAAGCCATAGTGAATTATTCTTTTTTTCATTGGATTTCTGGTTTTTGGTAGGTTTGGTTGAGCGAGATGATGAGGTCCGGACTCCTCCGAAGCGGATAATGCGGATATGAGACGAGAGGAAAGGAGATGTGTTGCAAACCAGCAATAGAATTTCGTTATTCATACTTCCTGTCTCCACTTAGCTTAAGTGGATACTGTTGAGCAAAGGGGAAAGATGTCTCATATTCGTTTAGGCAAACCTTCACACTCGGCAGTAGCGCACAGCGCAGACGACAACAAGAGAAATGCGGTGAGTGGTGTGTGGTGGTTGCTAAACTGGATGTGAGTAGCCTGTTCACTAATCTCTCCTTTGGTCTAGCCAGAGACGCATATCATAACTCTGGCTGAATACAAATTGCTGGAGTTCTAATAAGCGTCAGTTCAATTTTTAATTTCAATGCTTAGCAAACTTCCAGGAAACATCAGTCGAGGTAGCTTAGCATCTTAATTTGAAACTTTGCTTAATTTTCGCTAGCCCGTTCTAATAGAAGCGAGAAAAACAGAAAATGTCATAGTAAAAGCAAGTTTCTGTAGATTACACTCGCCGATGCAGAAGGTACCATTTTCTGCTAACCGACCGTAGACGTCATATTAATGATGTTACTTGTTTATTATCGTAAATGGTTCCATCGACTGTCCTGAAATTGTCTCAAAATTAACGTTACGCACTAATCAGATGGGACTGCGACAGCGACCACTTTTACATTCACCTTTAGGCATACACTAATCATAGGCGTAATGCATACTTTCAGAGAGCCATTCGCAGTGTTAACGCTTGTGAACCCGGCACAGACCTATTCTGCACCAATGCAAGCACACTAAGGAGTTTGTTAGTAAAGCCATTTTTTGCACAGACGCCAGCACCTGAAACTGTCAAATTTTCTCAATATACCTTGAACGGTATTCTTTAACGCTAAGGTTGTAAAACTATCAAAGAAAGACAGATTGTTGTAACTGGTGTCAACAAGAGACACCTACCTGCACTTGAACCGTTTATTGTTTATATTAGAATAATTAAAAAAAAAAAGGGCGAAGTGCGAGTAGTACTCGCACACAGGGTTCCATAGCCCCAAACAATATAATAACGATATTTTGAACGGTCATTCATTAGTAAACTTCCAGTCAACCGCAAAACTAAATTTGTTTTTATAGTAAGTTAATAAAAAACAAAGTTACTGCTGCAGTTTGGTGAAAAAGTCCCATATCTCAAAAACAAAATATCATATCTTATTAAAACCAATTTTTATTGAAAGATTTTTTTACGTTCTACATCCCAAAATTTTTCCATTTTTTTTCTCCTCTTTCTTTAGAAATTAGAGGGGACACACACACGTTTTACCACGTAGGAAGTGTCTATCATTCAAACGATTGACTTTGCAAAAAAAAAGGTTTTAGGAACCTCCATGTCATTTTTAATTACCTATCTATAGACACCCAACACGTATAGGTTTGATGGTTTTTTTCCTAGATTCAGTTCCGTGTGGGAAGGGATATCCTTAATCTATATTTTTTTATTTTTGTACAAAAATCGTAAAGCGGTTCACGGAATACCTACCAAGTTTTAGCTGTGTAGTCCAAATAAATTCGGAATAAAGTGGCTGTGACATACGGACAGACAGACAGACATGACGAATCTGTACGGGTTCGGTTTTTTGCCATTCGGCTACGGAACCCTAAAAATGAACCAAATTTGAGGAAGTATACGATAGTAAAAATTTTGTATTCATCTGTGGAAGCTTGTAATTAGCAATTTAGTTATATATTTTTGTTATTACAATGTTATAAGTCTGTAAGCTTCCTAAAATGAAAAAATAGAATAAAAGAATTTACTACCGGTATTTTTGGTTTACAGAGTTTCGGTTAAATAGATGAAATAAATAATTACCATTGACCACACGAGCCGGCAATTAGTAATTTCTAGTTCCATGTTGTTATATTAGCATGGTATCATCAAATCAAAATGAATTGTCAGATCATCAGCTGTCAGTGTCAGTGTCAGGTAAATAAAATACTATCATTAATCATTGTCAGGCAGGCGTAATTAATTTGAGATTTTTATTCAGGGTGTGTAAAATCAACAAGAGAATAGTGTTCATATAAGTTAGCTTTACGTAGATAGTTAGGACTTCACAAAAAATTGTACACATGCTTATTATAGCACTTTAAAAATGGGTTCCTTATTCGGTAAACATAAAAAACCTGTGAGCAGAGTGACTGAACAAGATAAGGCTGTTCTTCAGTTAAAACAACAGAGAGATAAGTTAAAGCTATACCAAAAGAGAATAGAACTTAATCTCGAGAGAGATAGACAATTGGCTAAGAAACTTTTAAATGAAGGGAAACGTGATAGAGCGAAACTGCTTTTGAAAAAGAAGAAATATCAAGAAAATCTTCTACAAAATACTGATAATCAATTGGAAAAATTAGAGCAGCTAACTCATGATCTGGAGTTTGCGCAAGTCGAAATCCAGGTACGTATTTTACGATTAATCATAGCAGTATTGATTAAGGAATAGTGTGACAGTGTTGTTTAGAACAAAACTACTACAGATCTGTTGGTGTTGTTGGTGTCTTTGCCTAACATTGCAATAACAGTCACTCATTTTTCTACTATTATTAAGGAAGTACTTACCAAATCAATCAGTAAGAATAAAAAGTTTTGTGGTGCTAAACAAGACTTTTATTTTAAATTTATCATCATTATGATTTACTTCAAATTATTCTATTTTATTTCAGGTGCTTGATGGTTTGAGGACCGGAAATGAAGCCCTGAAGAAGGTGAATGAAATCCTAAATATTGATGAAATAGAAAAGATTTTGGATGAAACTAGAGAAGGTATAGACAAACAGAGAGAAATAGATGACTTGATTTCTGGACAACTTACTCAAGAGGATGAGGATGATATTGAAGCTGAACTAGAGGCCATCCTTGACGTGGAAGACCAGTTGCCAGATGTGCCAGCAGACAAGTTGCCTGAGGCCCCCGAAGTAAGAGAACAAGAAAAACCACAAAAAGCCAAAAAAGCTCCAACGAAAATTACTGCTATGGCATAATTTAACTTGTGCAGAATGTATATAAGCTTTAAAGTATAATATATTTTTGAATCAGTCCAGTATTAATAGGTTTTTCATTTTTGTATTGTTAATACAAATATAAACTTCAACTTGTTTCTTAGATCAAGTCAAAGAAGATCAAATCCATTTTATTTTCCATTTTAACTTTTCATTCATATGGTTGCTCAACAATAGCAGCTAATCAAGCCAGCATTATCTGAGTTGGCAACCATCTAGTTTAATTTATTGATTGATGTTTTGCATTTTGAATAATATATAATCTTATTGAAAAAAAACTGACTTCCAAGAAAAAAAAAAAAAAAAGTAAAAAATTACTCTCCGAAGTTGGTAGCTAAGTTACCAACTTCTGAAAGTTATTTTACTTTTTTTAGTTGTGATAATTCCAATATTTTTTTGACATTTACATGTTAATCATCCTTAGCATTTTCGGACATATATTATGTGTTATTATTTATTTATTCAGTAGTACACACATACATTTAGGTTGATCCCAACATAAACTCATTAGAGTTTTACCGTACACCATCATCATCAACTACATAATTTAGAAAATATATAACCACTAAAGTAGGTACAGATAAAAGTAACATAAAAAAATTAAAATGGGTATATGCAAAATTAGTAGTCTAGGAACAAGCGCACATCGGTGACCAATCCAGCCCTCCATCCTTAAAACAAAAGTGGTGGAGTGTTTTCGAATTTCATCTAGGCATTGTCTGGAAAGGCTTACAATACTGCGCCAAGCAGAAGGTAAACGCGCACAAGGCAAGGCACCTGCAAGATGGGCAGACGCGATCAATAAAGCTGCTGGAGGCAACCTGTACCAAGCAGTACACACTGCCGTGCTCCCTCACCTGGAGCGTGGGCCTGTAATGTAAAGCTGCATCTACGCTAGGCGATCCAACCACGAACGGAGCACAAATTTGTTTGGCGGATATGCTCGTTCGAGGCTCTTAGGTCCGTGCACACTAAGCGAATTGATAATCTGCTCGTGCTTGGTTCGCCTAGCGTAGACGCAGCTTAACATTTCAGATTCTAAACCAGACTGATTACCATTCGCCTGTAATATAACATTAGATTCCACCGTGATCCCAAATTCATCCGATAATTTAACCCAACCGTCTTGTTTAAGGATGGTGGCCCTGCCAGAGTCTGTGACACGAACTGAGTGTCACTGACTCTGGCAGGGCCACCATCAGGGATTTTAATTTAGAAAACACAAAAAATTAGTCGAAATTTTTCGCCAAAAGGAGAGCGGCGGTGGCCCAGTGGTGTCAGCCCCGACTTACGAGCAGTAAGCCGTGGGTTCGAACCCAGGCAGGCGCATTACTTTGTGTAATTTATTTCATCATCGCTGCTCTCAAAAACGGTGAAGGAAAACATCGTGAGGAAACCGGCATGTCCTAGAACAAAAAATTCGAAGACATGTGACATCTACCAACCCGCACTGGGCCCGCGTGGTCCCAGTGCGGGTGGTGGATTACAGCCCACTCCCTCTCATAGGAGAGGAGGCCTGTGTCCCAGCAGTGGGAACATTATAGGCTAATGATGATGATGATGATGTCGCCAAATATCAGAATTTGTCGGTCACTGGTTCAGATATAAGGGTTTATACAAGGTGTTGTTTTGCATCCTCGAACATCGTTGTTTTTTTAATGTATTCAAATTGTTTCGGCGGAATATCGTGTCGCTTAATGCTATTTGCTAAACGCAGTTTATTTGTGGTTTCTTAGTTAAATGTTTTATTATTAGTTGCAGTTAGTTAACATTAGTAATAGGCAGGGATAAATAAGTGTTATACGCTAAATAATATTCAGTAGGTCAAAGAAAAAAGACTTTGTGTGTAAATTATACAAGGTGTTGTTTTGCATCCTCGTCAAATTCAAGGAGGTAACTAAGCTAATGATTCTCCTCCCGAATCAATAATAAAATGGGTAGGTATTTTTTTCTTTTTTTATGGAAATCGGTAAGTGTAAACCACCCGTGTTTTAAACGCAACCCGTCTGGTTCTTGCCTTATAACCTCGCTTATACACATAAAAACATTCTCAAACGTTTATTTCATAATTTCTTAGTCCCTAAAACACGTTAAGGGGGTTATTCTGAAATACTTACAAACTTAAACGACCAAAAAATCAGCGTTTATTAATAATTAACTAGGTACTGTAATTTTATTGTGCTTTTGACGGAAGAAGAAGAAATGGAAGAACATGTTAATAAAATAAGGCGTCAGAAAGTCAGACGAAGAATATGGGTCGCGAGGAATGTTGGCAAGAAACGTTTAGTTTTGGTGAATTTAATACACTGTGTACGACTTTACCATCGAAAGGAGTTTTGTTTTACGATTACTATAAAATGAATTATGAAAAATTTCGAAGGCTTGTGGATATGTTACGTCCATAATAATATTCAAAAGAAGACCACTCATTTTCGTTCAACCATTTCTGTTGAGAAACGCTTAACCATATGTTTAAGGTAAGTAAAATATCCTCCCTCTTTAAACTCTGTGACAACACTGAAAGTACGCGAACGACGCGGGCGCCGCGCCGACTCGACGCCGCGAGGCGTCGCGTGGCTCAGCGCTGCGTGGCGCAACGTATTCTGAATTCTCACAACGAAATGTGTATCTTTTTCGTGTAGAAAATAAAGTTATATTTTGAATCGCTCTTTATAAGTGGTGCGCGCAGCGTCACGTCGCGTCGCGTCTCGGTGTGAACTGACCCTTACGGGCGAGTGAAGGAGCACCTTTTATGTTTTTCGCTGACTACTTTCGTGTGGGAACGGAAAGAAGGAAGTCGTCGCGTAGTGATTAATTCAGAGAGAACAGATTTTCCCGTCCTGTCTGAATTGATCATGGAAGCGATTGGTGGTCATGGGCATCCCTAAATGGCAATAAGAAAACGAACGTTTAGTTTCATTTTTTAATCTCATTCATATCAAATTACTGAACATAATTTAGATTTTAGTACATACTATTGTGTCTAAGGAATTAGATTTCCTATAAAATATAAATTAGCGTGGCACCATTGAAGATAAGTTACCCTTTGGCTGTGATATAAATTATCTCAATGAGTCATCGCACCTTATAAAGAAAATCTTTCTACAACACGATTCTGAATCGTATATTCCCAGCTTTCCATAAGATAACAGTTATCAATCCAGCCAAATATTAACATAAATGATATTTTTAGTAGTCTTAACTTTTCTACAGAATACCTCTATGTAATTAGAACTATCTATGTACACGTAAATACAAGCTATATTATAATATTTTATTACAAGCGGCGTGTTTACAAAAACCACGGAAGTGATTATAACACCACTTCGCGTGCTCATAGTTTCACTAAGCTAAGCGATACAATCACCGTATATTACCTCTATACACATTCTTATAAAAAAAGTTATAACAGATATCACACTTGTACTGTACATACATGGCAAAGAATATTATTTATCTAAGCTGGACACAAGGTAATATTTAACGTAAGGCATATCCTATTATTGGAAATGATTGCCTGAAATATATTTTTCATTGGTTTTATGTAACCAAAAGGAAGTGTAAATAAATTCTTGGGAAGCTGCAAGAGGGTTAGCATTTATTTTAATTTATACTCTCGCCTTGATCTCTGGTCCCTGTTTCGTAATTCGAGTAACTCATTTTTATTATGGTTTATAAATAGATTGATTCATAATCCACAATTAAATAAAGACAATCATATAGCTCCATCTAGTTAGTTTTGAAAGTATTTTCATAACTGCACATATTTTATACTCATTTTGATATAATCGATCAAAAAGGAATGTAACTCTATTCTTTTATAACATGAAAGTTTATAGTAATTTTTAAAAACCACGACGAGATAGACATTATAATAATGCATATTTTTACAATAAGCAAAAATTGGTTGTACATATAATATTGAAAAAAAAAACATGATCTGGTAACCACTAAAACCTAACTGACTAAAATTAATAAAGATGTGTATCAGTTGTGATATAAAAGTACTGACTGAAAAAAAGAATTGCCTATGACTAATCACGGTACTTTAATAAAAAATAAAATATGTTTATGCTAACATTGTTGAACTATGTTGATTGAAATAACAAGTGATATTTAAAAATACTTCAAACTCTATTTAAACATACATTATTTAATTAGTAACTGTGAAGTATGAATAAACATAACATTATTTTTACATGGCTCTAGTTTTATATACAAAAATATATAAATAATATCTATATTGATATTTCCGATGGACATTAAATATAAATATATTCAAGTCTAAACTCTTGCATCTGTAAAAATTCTATCACTATGAATTGTTATAGGGAGAATGATTATGCACCAGAATACCTACAAAGTTACGGAAAAAGTAAATGGATTTACTTTGGATTTCACATAACGGTCGATAGTCGTCAACGACTTTCTGAAGTCCAGTAATCACTGTTAGTTGATTTAGTCTTTGTGCTCTCACTGTCGTCTATATCTCTGGCTACGAGGGCTCGTTCGGGGGTTACCCGTGTCAGAGACATGCGTGCGCGGGGTCGTCGAGCGCGGGCAGCGAGAGGGCCGCGTGCTAGTAGTTCACGGTCACGGCGTGCGGCGCCACCGTGCCGGCCGCGTGGTGCGGCGCGAACGTGGCCGCCGCGCCCGCCCCGCCCACAGTGCTCACGGTCGCCGCGCGCACTTGCTGCAAATAAAACACGTCAACATTTAGTGTCAGCTCTCACTGCTGCCCATACCCCAAGCCCAAATAAAATCATGGCTGCTTAAGAAAACCGACGAAAAACACCAAATAGGGTGGAGAAACCATGTAACTTGCAAGCGAAGAAAAAGTGCAGTTTTGCAAGCATCAAAGAGACTTGCCCGCAGCATTACCAGACTGAAACGGGACAAAATTCGCAAGATCACAACAACCACTGTCCCCTAAACAAACACCTATTTACCATAGGTGTGACAGTTAGCCCTGTGTGCAGAGGATGCATGGAGCCGGACACGTGATCATGGAGTGCACAAGCGTGACATATCAACGGGCACGGATTCTTAAATCGCCGGCATCACCTGGAAAGGCTGCTAGGTTTCTGGGAAGACCAGGGGGATGGTTGGAGTAAAAAGAGGATTTTCATACATAGAATGGGCCAATAAAAAGGCTAAGTGGGGAAACGACCCAGTTAACCTAACCTAATGTCAGCTCTCTAGTAATAAATACATAACAAGCATTTAGTCAACAAAAGATGTTAACTATTGTTAAATGCTGCAGGCTAGAAAATGTTGTTTATGTAGGTGGAAAACTTACTTGATTATTCGTTATCATCACAGTTGGTGTGTTTGGTTGACTTTGTGCGACATTGTTCTGCTCTGCTGGTCTCGTATCGACTGTTGCCCTGTTACACAATAAATTAAAGAACAATTTTATTAAGGTTACTTTATTTAACTAAAAAAACATATTCCGTTCCCGTCAAACACGGAAACACCAAACTACTTAGTACAAACAATTGCACAAACCTGACTTCATGTTTTCTTTCAGTTCGTTCTGGCTCAACTTTGATACACTTATTATCAGTACAGTCTTCTGTTTCAGCGGGTGCTTCGCCGGTTGCAGCGCCTTCCGCCCATTCTGCGTGTGTGCGCCGATGAGACACCAAATGACCTGAAATTAAAGTTCATTTTAGCCCGAGATCATCAGAAAACTTGTACTATTAAGAATTTGGTTATATTAAAGTGATGAATACATACCTTTGCAAAGGAATTCCTTAGAGCAGACTTCACATCGGTACTGCTTATTTGCATTAGCATTATTCTTGTTGTGCGATCTTTCATGGAACAGTAGGTTGCCTTTTAAGGGGAATGACTTGCCGCACTCACCGCAACTGAATGGACGCTCGCCACAACTGTGCGACCTGGCAATGTTATATTTTGGTAAGTTACATAATTTAACACATTCTTGATATTTATAATAGTGGTGAGGTTAGGGTTAATTAAAGTAATAGTATTATAGCGTAACATAAAATACCTCATTGTTGTTTTTTCTGCACTTTCTCTTTTAAACTGTAAACTGCTTAATTAGTTAATTACTGGAAACTACTGAAGATTGGTAACTTACCTCATGTGCGTGACAAGATGTTCCTTCCTGGTAAAGTGCTTGGAGCACACTTTACAGACATGTGCGGTGTCACCGGTGTGCTGCTTCAGGTGATTCGTCAAGTGCTCCTTACGTGTGAACGTCTTCTGGCAGAAGTCGCAGCGGTGCGGGGACTCGCCCGTGTGAATCCTGAACAGCAAAAAAAAAAACAATCGATTTAAAAAAGTTCATACATTTATTACTATGTCTAAGTTTTCTACATTCACAACACTCATCATCTAACGCACTACTATTCAATGCTGTGCGTGACAGACAAAGCAACTAAGAGATTCTACATGAAGTGGTGCGCTGTTGTACGTCGCGTTAGTTTAATCACTGCAGTAATTTTATACTGGATTGATGATATCCATGAAATCGAATCCATAAACGGCAAACATCTCGGTAAGAAAAGTCAAAATTAAATAACATACCTGACGTGGTTGGTCAAGTGTTCCTTCCTGGAAAATGTTTTTGTGCAGAAGGGACATTTGTGGGGTGTTTCTCCTGTGTGAAGGTTCACGTGGTTCGTAAGGTGCTCCTTACGAGAGAACGACTTTGAACAAAACGTACACTTGAACGGAGTCTCGCCCGTGTGTTGCCTGCAAACAACGTTTGTATTAAGTCCCCGGTTGCTATTTTAATTCTCATTGTAAAAATTGTAACATCTGAATATTAGTTCAACTTTTGCTGTTAGACTATAATTATATCTCTTCTTGCGGGAATCAGTTCGGCGCGGCATAAGATTTATTGCCAACCGTAAATGAAAGGTTTAAACGCAATCCAAAAGGGTTAATGCAGACTTCGTTCAAGCGTTCCGAGGTCTAAAGCCGCACTGTGATACTCGCAATAATAATATGTTCTAATAAATGATAGTACTGTTCGTACAGTTTCTAAACAATGTTATGGATGAAAACGGTGCTCACTCACGTCGCTGGCGCGCTAGCTTTACGAAAAGAACGTAGGGTGTAGACATACCGAATGTGGTTAACGAGATGTTCCTTCCTGGTGAAGCTCTTGGCGCAGTAGGAGCAGGCGTGCGGCGTGACGCCGGTGTGCTGGCGGATGTGGTTGTTGAGATGCTCCTTGCGCGCGAAGGCCCGCGGGCAGTACGTACACTTGTGTGGCGTTTCTCCCGTGTGCTGTCTGCGCAACAGAGTACATTCCGATTCCTTATTATTAACAACATGCCAATTAGTACTACCGCCGTCGCTACCGCAAGAGGAAGGGAACGGATAGAACAACATTCTCCTGTACAACCCAAATCGGAATGCACAATGCTGTGCTACATAATATAAGGGAAACTCACACAAATGCCGTCTGAGATTACTCTAGTCTCGAGATACTGAATTGTAAGGCTGATCGGAAGCAGTAAGATTTATAAAAATATAAATCTCGAAGACCTTACCTTTGTAATATTGATATAATAAAGAAGATTCATACTATTTTCATGCGACTAAGTTAAAGAGACATGCGTCTAAGGCAGGTGGGGGTAATCAATCTACGACAGACGGTCTATAGTACTGCATACTGTGGCAACATTGGCAGTAGATTGTAGCACAGCATTGTATGTTTATGTTAATTAGCTACGATTATACTATTAAGTTAAAAAGAAACACTGAAATTGGCAATTATTATGCAAATAGTAAAAATACACCAAGTAGTTTGCGACGAGAATACACTTTCCAATAAAAGCAGAATACTTCATTACAAAAATTCAACTACTATTATTTAGTCTTTATAAATAACGAGCGCTCGCGCTTTTTACCTGTCTTTTGTATTCACGAAATCCATTCGACCATGTCATAGAACACTGATGAGAACCACGTTAATATTTGATAAAACCAGTCATCATCTGCCTAGCTTTTTCGCAAACTATGTTGGGGTCAGCTTCCAAGCTAACCGGATGCAGCTGAGTACCAGTATTTCACATGAAGCGACTGCCTATCTTACCTCCACAACCCAGTTACTGGGTAAAACAATACCCCTTGGTAAGACTGGATGTCAGACTTTTGGCTTCTGACTACTCGTAACGACAGCAGGGACCAACGGCTTAACGTGCTTTTCGAGGCACGGAGGAAACTCGGTATGTAATTATGGTCACCCATCCACAGACCAACCTCGGCCAGCATGGCTTATCCTTACAGATCAAACCATGCTGCTGTTATTATTTAGGCACAAGCCCCTCTGATTTGACAGACCATACGGATGCAGCTCTGGACAATGGGCTCTGACATTTGCTATACTAAAATATTTGTGTCCAACTTTGCAACTTGCCTGTACCAGTGTGCCATCAAACCTTTACTCCTGTCACAAAGTACAGTCAGTATTACTGTTGATATCGTACCTGACGTGGTTGGTGAGGTGTTCCTTCCTCGTGAAGGACTTGGCGCAGTAAGTACATCGGTGCGGCGACTCGCCGGTGTGCTGTCGCACGTGGTTGGTCAGGTGCTCCTTGCGAGTGAACGACTTTGTGCAGTACGAGCATTTGTGCGGGGATTCGCCTGTGTGCTGGCGGACGTGGTTCACTGGAACATTGTAGGACGAGATACTTAAACATTGCAGAGGAGTAGCTTAAAAAAATCAAATAATAACTAGATAAACTTAAATCATGTTTGTAATAAGACAGACCAATAAAATTGAAACATACATTATTAATGCTAAACTTGCCCCTTCAAAATATTGAGATTTAATGACTGCCCTGGATTGTAAATGTGGTGCTGTTCCACAAACGATGGCGCACTTAGTATCGTGTCCTGTGTGTCCTGCTGTTTGTTCATAACAGGAACTGATGGACGCTAAAGAGGGCGCCAAACTAGTGGCTCAGTTCATCGACACGCTAAAAAGAAGAAGAATATGTTATGTTGAGCAACCAAAAAAACCTATTACCGAGGTGATCTTTCCTTGTGAACGCTTTAGGGCAGTATCCGCATTGGAAGGGCGTCTCCCCAGTATGCTGTCGTACGTGGTTGACGAGATGTTCCCGCCGGGTGAAGGACTTGCTGCAGAAGTTGCAGCGGTGAGGAGACTCGCCAGTGTGCTGGCGGACGTGGTTCAGGAGATGTTCTTTACGAGTGAACGTCTTCGAGCAGAAGTCGCAGCGGTGCGGGGTCTCTCCTGCAATGGTCAATGAATATCGTTGGATATGGGTTTGATGTTTGTTTAGATTAATCCTGGATATTATGAGAGATCTGAAATCAGCAACTACATGACACAGGGGATAATCCTATTTGTTTTTCTTTGTCCGTCGGGTAGTTTATTGAAAATTATTGGACACGTATTTTTCTTTTTTCACTTGGTCATAAAATTACGGAGATATATTGAGTTGAAATGGCGCATGACGTCACATGTAGGTAAGTTTTATACCTACTTGTGACGTAGTAAGCCCCCACTCCAACTTTAATGAGTTCTAACTAAGTAATTTTTTGATATTTTGATAAAACAAAAAATACGTGTCTAATATTTTTGTATTAACTGTCTGACGGACAAAATAGAATGTCGTTTTCTTTACCCAGTCCGATCCCCTATTGCAATGAAGTTTGTTGCCGACAACATGCGCTCGTGTTTTGCCACCACGCACTGATTTTTTTATAACCTATGTTATTTTATGTTACCTAGTTTTTACATCAGAACAGAACTAGAACAGGTTGCATTACTGGCAAGGTCGATGGCAAGAGTGCGAGGGGTCCGTGGTCCTGTTAGATGGCCCGGCCAAATTCGCTTATCGCTTTACTATGCCAAAGATAGGCACAGAAGGCGAAACATCGTCAAGCAAAAGATTGCTTGATTTATTGCAATCATTGGACCCTCAGTAATGAGGAACACGACACGAGGAGAGTTAGTTTAAGTTACACACACACAAAAGCCAAGTTACACAAAATACACAAGCTCAGAGACCTATGTATTTTGTGACATTTGTTAGTCACATACAAAGATGGTTTAGAAAATTAGGGTACAATTAAACATTTGAAAATTCCAAGCCTGACACCAGGAGCAGTCCACAGGGTCGTACAGTCATCAACACAGGAAACTAATTAGTTTGGAACAGCACCTGTTTCACTGGCTGCGTAATCAAAACTATACTAACCCGTATGCCACAGTATGTGATTGGTGAAGTGTTCCTTTCTCGTGAACGACTTGCCGCACAGTTCACATCGGAACGGAGTATCGTTCGTGTGAGATCGCATATGGTTCACTAAATGCTCCTTCCTAGTATACTTCTTGCCGCATATTGTACAATGGTGTGGCGTCTCACCTATTTGGGTGGAGCAGAAAATAAAATGTTAACATTCAATGATGCAACTATATTGCTCGAAACATTTAGTTTGTCTCTTTTGTTTAAAAATTAAAATTAATCTCCCGATTTAGTGTTAGTAACAAGCTTAGATTGGTGGAATTAAAGGGAGATAGTATTAGTCAACATTTAATTAGTTATAAAGTTAAACATCAAATGTGTTGTAAAGATAGTTGAATCATTCAATCAATATTTTACTTTCTGCACCTTTGGATCAGCCCATGGTTCTGGTGCAGGCTTGGGTATTCCGTATAAAGAAAATAAATAATTTTACAAACTAAAAATTCCGAAATTACAAACATCATGATAACATTTTGTTTAAACGTCTCCACCGACTATCTCGGTCCGTGACCCGACCGTAATGGAGCCATAAGTCACAGAAGTTTCAGTCTGAGTTTTTGTTCTTTAACATAATTATGTTAGCCGTCGATGTCTGAGCAAACCGCGGTGGTGCACCGCACTTTACCCGTACTGACATCCGCAGCGAGCGCGACACGTGCGCGAGCCGCCCGGAGAGATCGGCCACGTGCATTAGCATGACTGTGCTGATTCAGACGGACCAGGATAGTGAGTAGAGCCTTTAAACATGCTTTCTGAAAGTTGGCAACGTCGCAAATAGCCGTCAAATATTCGTCTATTATGAAACATCGCTCTAATAAGCACTAAGCTACTGCAATAATAACATTGATTTTGGAATATCGATAAACTAATCTGTGAAACATTTAACAGCCATTTGCTACATTGGCAAATATCAGAATAAACTGTCATAAATAACGTTGTGTAAGTACCGAATTTCATATCATTAATATATTCAAACAGATCATTAAATTTTTGGCTATAATTAAGTTAAGTGTTATGAAAAACAGATAAGAAAGGCTACGGCATACGCCGATATAATTTGGGAGCTGGTGTTTAAAACAGCACAACAGCTTGCAAATTATATCGGTGTATGTCTGTTGCCTAGTCAACATATAATGCGTTAAACAGCAGGTGTTGTATGTCCATTGAACGCTTCAACACCCAACATATTGACTAATCGCAAATGGACGTAGAAAATAAATATGTGCAAACTGTTATCAGCATTTAAAATGTCAATAGAACATTTACGGAATTCCATATCAGTTTGCGAATCAATACAACCGTTTATCGAGGAGTTTCAACATACCTGTGTGCCACATAACATGGTTCATGAAGTGTTCCTTTCTTGTGAAGCTCTTCTTGCAAATGTCACATCGGTGTGGCGTTTCGCCCGTATGTTTTCGTACGTGGTTGACCATATGCTCTTTGCGGGTAAAAGTCTTCGCGCAGAATTCGCATCTGTGTACGATAGATTTCGTTAAACAGAATATCGTATTACGTTTATAAAAATATCGGCTCAAAACAGTAGCATTTTTGTTTGTTTCAAATTTATTGATCTACCAACCTCTACCATTATTATTGTCGTGACAAGGTTTGTATAAAAGAAAAATTAAATTAAAAATTTAAAAAACCCCCGACACAAAAAACCTCTAAAAAATTAAAAATAAAATAATCCAAGCGTCTTAGCATCGGGGGTCCGCTTTGTTATGTGCTTGTACTAAGCGGTCTACTTAGCGGTCCCCCGACGCTAAGAAGCTTGGATTATTTTATTTTTATTTTTTTAGAGGTTTTTTGTGTCGGGGGTTTTTTAAAATTTTAATTTAATTTTTATTTCATGCTTTTTAAACTTATATTGTTTTATCTTAGCCTTGACTGTCCTAATACTGGGCATAGGCCTCCCCCATTGCTTCCACTTTTCTCGGTGTTGTGTGTCATCTCGCCAATTAACGAAAACAGCAAAAAATAAAAAATAAACTTTCTGGGGGAGGGGGGGGAGGGGTGGGTTGCACCCACCCCTCCTGGCAATGCCCATGGTGACAAGTGACAATATTTCACCAGACCTGTGGAAATTGCTAATTTCCCTTAAACTAGAAAAGAGGTGATGGCCTTCAAACGGCTGATCAGATTTTATCGAAACATAGCTAAGAACACTCTCGATTAAAACACCTTTCAAACGAAATCAATTTTATCAAAATCGGTTCATCCGTTTAGGAGCTACGATACCACAGACAGACACACAGATACACACGTCAAACTTATAACACCCCTCTTTTTTGGTCGGGGGTTAAAAATTTAAAAAATATCGAACAGGAGGTTTCAAAGTGGAGGTATGGTAGGAGGTAGGTATAGGGACACGGAAAAAGTATCGATACTTTGTGGTAACGAGTACATTTCCATTCGATACCGATACTTTTGTACTCGATACTTTGCATTCGATACTTTTACTCAATGAGTACTTTTTGGCAGGTATCCTATCGAATAAAAAATTAAGTTTTAAATGGGTAATCTTAGAAATTACCCATTTAAAACTTACGACCTTACGGCTTATGTTTATGGTTATGGCAACGCCATCTTATTCACACGTTCTGAACCTTCTAAAACATTTCATCGATCTTCGCTCGAAATCGTTCCTTCCGTTCTCAGTTAAATTCCTAACGTTTCTTTCATTCATTTACTACATTAAACAATCACTCATTAACTCACTCGTTCACCGTTGTCATTTAATTTTATCGTATTCGTTTCGCGCTTTGTTTTTCTGCTATATTAATACGGTTGATCATTATTTTGCTTGACTATTATTTGATTTATTCAAGTTTAATCCAAAAGTACTCACTATTATTGTGCTGTGTCTGTGTGCGCCTACTAAAAGTGAGCTTTGGCAGTATTTTGTCAAGATTAACAACGACTTTTTTTTTTTTAATTATGTAGTTACAGCTGTCTTTTTCAATTTTTTCGGTTTTAATTTGTGTACCAATACCATTTGTTTTTTCATGTCCTGCCCTACTGAAGTTAATCTGACGTTATTTACTGACTCATATTGATTTATGCTCTATGCGCATTAGGCCCAATTTATGAAAAGTACTCGATACCTTGAAGTATCGATACTTTTATGAGTACGATACTTTTTTTTCGATACTACTCATGAGTACAGGAGGCCTACTCTCTTTCTCCGAAACGTAACTTCGGCAACGAACGAAGATTAAACGTAGTTACGTTTGTGACCCTACTCTATACAAGGTGTTGTTTTGCACCCTCGTCAAATTCAAGGAGGTAACTATGCTAATGATTCTCGTCCCGAATCAATAATAAAATGGGTAGGTAATTTTTATATTTTTACTTTTCGTTCGTTGCCGAAGTTACGTTTCGGAGAAAGAGAGTAGGCCTCCAGTATCGATACTTTCTATTCGATACCGTGTCCTTAGGTAGGTAGCAAAAAGTGCATTGCAACGCGTACGCACAGTTGAGTATAAATTATAGCCATAAACAAAATTATCTACAAGTGGGCCACTAAATACGTCAAACACTAGGGCCAATTATCACAACAAAGACGACTATCATTAGCGTATTTATCACCTGAGTATTGAGACGACCTGATTTGACCAGATTGCTTGCTTACGCACCGAGTTTTACAAAACCAATGTTCTTTTAATTGGTTCGAGCTGCTTACCTGTATGGAGTTTCTCCAGTATGACTTCGAACATGGTTGTCCAAATGTTCTTTACGGGAAAAAGTTTTGTGGCAAGTGGTGCATGCGTATGGCTTATCCTGTGCCATCCGTTTAGCGTGCCTCTCGTTGGGGTCTCCGGCTAGGTAAAAAAAAATTAAAGTCAGTCAGTACAGTAAAACTACTGATTCAAAAGTATTGAGTTAGGTAAAGGAGAGTTTTTCTCACCAAGATGGCATTTTCCATGTCTCGATAATTCGACAGGATTAGCGAATGCGGAACCGCAAACTTGACACGTGAACGGTTTACTTTCGCCGTGATAGCGCCTGTACACAAAATATTTTCATAAAAATTTAACAATACTGAATTAGGCAAGTCATATTGATTTAGAATGTTTGTTTCAATACCTATGAACAATGAGTTGGTATCGGAACTGGAATATTTTCCCGCAGATGTCACATGAGTGGTGGCCAGGGGAAGACTCCGCTTCAGACATGGCTGCGCTGGTGCCGGCTTCCACTTCTACTTCTACCTCACTTATTACCTAAAAGAAATATAATCGTGTTAAGTCAGGTGTAACGAAGGATTTTGATGCCGAGATCTCGACAAAATGTATAGCTTAAGGGCTTAAGAGTTGTCAAATCGGGCTTTTCAACTCGATATTCTGAAAAAGTTACAAGGTCTATCAACATGAAAAAAATATCACTCATAAGGGGATTCATGTTTATTATTTTGTCTTGCCTGGATTTTATGTTATTAGCTACGTTTTGAATAAAAAAAATATCTTTCAAACGTCTCCCACAAAATCTCGATAACAAGAAATGCGTTTTAATTGATTCTTACACTCAAAGATAGGATATTTAAAAATATGAGAATTCTCGAAGTAACTTTTTTAGTTCGTATTTTTATTAATAATTTGTATTATTTTAAATACATACGCAAGCAAAAGCTCGCGATGAGTACGTATCAGTGTCATTTTAGTATGCTGCGGCACCTCATGAGTGGCAGCAGACCACGCGCGGGTTGACAAAGAAAAAAACATATTTTACTCTGTTTTTAGTTATTTTAAATTAAAACAGTGTTATATTGAATAGCTGTAGATAAAATATATTTTCATTACTCATACTCTGAAAGTAGGTCTGAAGTTGCCTGAAGAGCGGGTTGAAAGTAATACTTTTCTTCCCTAAGGAGAATCGCTTTCAGCTGGCAGATGCCAAATTATAAAAAAAAAACTAGTTCTATTTTCACATTTTTTATTGAACCATGTTCCAACTTTCTATGCAGCCACGATGTAAAATTGAAATAACTTAAAGTTAAGTGTTGATAAGAATCTATATTTTTTAATGACTTTATTATAATTTAGTTTAAACAATTTCTTTAAAATAACATAGATTTGGGCAAAATATTTACCATTTTTTCAAATATGAAAAGGAAAAATAATGGCTGAATAGCTGGCTGGCCACAGAAAAAAAAAAACAAAATAGGCGGGAAAAGTTGTTGATTTATGTCAAATAAAATTTACTAAATTTTCTTTTAGGTAATTCATGTTTTTATTTTTACTTTCCTTGTATTCGTAATGAAAAGCACAGTGTTTACCTCGGGTTAAAGACTTATTTAGTCCCTCGAACTATTAGCGCCCTCACTTCGTTCGGGCGCCAAACCCCGTCTCGGGACTAAATAAGTTACTTTTACCCCTAGGGTAACAATGTACTATTTTTTACATATTGTTCGCCTGGGTTAAAATTTTATCGTGACTTTTGTGTTTGGTGTGTTTCTCTTCACTTATCACATCTGATTCACTTATAAATCAACAATATTGATAATGGTAAACCTGTTCCTGTATATGAACATTGACAGAATATTTATATTCGAGTGGCGGTCTTGAGAAATATGCAGTTAAGTAAATAAAATAGTTAGCCTGAATAGGTAGCCTGATACACATTAAGCCTTAATCAGCATTACCTATGCTTGTTGTGGTTGGCCTTTTGCATTAAGTTACCCAAACACTTCATGGTAAGCAAGCAGTTGTGATAGATCTTCCCGGTCTTGAGAAATACGCAGTTAAGTAAATAAGATACCTAGTTAGTTTGTCTATGATACACATTAAGCCTTAATCAACCTTACCTTTGCTTGTTGTGGTTGGCCTTCTGCATTAAGTTTCCCAAACACTTCATGGTAAGCAAGCAGTTGTGATAGATCTTCCACATTGACTTTATACATCGCGTGAAGATCGTGTTCCGACGCACCGGCTGAGATCTTCACTACTGCACCTTCCATGCCCATGGCTCCTACACTCTGTGTTGATAGAAATAAGACATAAAGTCACGGCAATTTGATTATATCATTTCAGAGTACAATGGCGTGCGTTGGAGATGCCTTTTGTAGTTCCAGTAGTGGATTGTCGAATGTTTGGAAAGAAAACTACCCATAAAAAAATGATGTGTTTCATGCATTATGGCTGTTTCCACTTAGCTAAAGACGAGAGAAAACTTGCGGGCAGGAAACGTAAGGATTTTAAAAGGTTTGATTGATCTAATCCTGTACGCAGAAACGCTGCTCTCCGTGGAAATGCAGCCTCAACATTTGATCCACAAATAAATTACCAACCTTTAAGTCAATCCCCTTTATATCCTTTATCTCAGCAGGTATAGCAAACTGTGCAGTCTCTATTTTATTGGCACTCTTCTCGTCCTTGACAATCATAGGGTCGGCAGCACTGGCTTCAATAGAGGTAGTACCGTCAGGGTTGTGGGTCACTAGAATGTTCGCCGGCTCACCGGTCGCTTGTTCTATGCGTACTACGCTGTCTAACACCTAGTAGGACAAGGAGGTATGTTTAGGGTCGGACTATTACTATTTCAACCTTGGTCAAGAGGGGTTGTGAAGACAAGACTTGTTGACGGGTCCAGGGGTATGTGTATGCAGCACTTGGCAGGTTCAGATGGTTCTCACTGCCGCTGTGTCTATGATAAAGTTCCACACGCCAGTGGTCACAAAAATGGTATAAGCTTGCCTCATATTCTATTGGAATTCCGTACTACCCTATAGTTACCGCCACGAAAAGCTATAATTTTTTTAAGAGTTCGCAACCTTTGGATCAAATGATAACCTAATCCGCGAAAACAAAACAAACAAACTAAAACGCATTCGAAACTTGAATAACGGCCCAAATATTTACGTTCCAGTAAGTCAAACGTGTTCCACTACTACGGTGGTTGGTCGGGACCAACTGAAATTGCTGCCATACTACACGTATGTTACTTTAAATTGATTAAATTTGGAATTATTTATTTTTGATTGAATGGTTGCTACGTAACTTAGTAGAAGTTCTTTGTTTACAAAAATTATATGTTTTCGTGGCGCGGATCGTTTTAAGTTCAAGTATTACCATTTACATGCGTCTGGCTGTATAAGTCTGTTTGAGGATGATAAATTTCACAATTAAAGTTGATACTGAGAAATCCATGTAAAATACTGGTATCAGCTGTATCTGGTTAGACTGGAAACCGACCCCAACATATTTGGGTAAAGGCTAGGCAGATGATGATGACCCAGAATTATTTATAATGCTCAGTATAAATCTTGCGTAATGTAAGATACCCCAAGGGTGAGGCTAGGCACACCATCTGCTTTCATAACTCCTTTGTCTCCCCAGGTTTTCAGTGTTCACATTAAAATTATCTAAGAATTATTAACAAGATGAAGGTTCAATGAGAACAAACAACATTACAGCAGGTATACCTGTTGTCCCACTATCTGTTGCAGCTGGTGCACAGTCAGGGTGTGATCGTTGGGCATCTTGATGGCCTCGTGGAGTTCTTCCTTGTCGACCATCTTCGTACCGGCGGGCTCCACCACAGTCACTATGCCGTCTTCGCTTACCGTCAGTTGAATCTGTTTGTGAAATATAATGCTAAAAATGAATACAAACTTTTTTTTTTAAACATTAAAATAAAAAGTTTGTATACGAAAAAAATCTGATGCTCCAAACATGCGTGTGAACCCACTAGAAAATACTTGTTCATATTGTATAATTTATCAAGTGAGGCTAAATGGGGATCCAAAATAAAGCCCCAACTTTAAATTTATTTGAGAACATTTCTGGAAAACGTCGCAAAAACATTGAATTAATTGACTTGTCACAAGGTTAGTTTGGGATGTTGCTTTCATGCCTTCAGTATTGCAAAAATTAAATAAATAAAGCAAGTGAAATTCTCAGCTGTTAAATAAATAGGTGGGTATAATATGATAACTGATAACTGAACTATACTTTATAATGTGATGTTTTGTGTAAGTATAATAAAACCGGCAAGCTAAATGAAATATAATATTAGGCTCCAATTAAATGTAAATTTATGTGCATTGCTTACGCCAATTTTACACCAAGACACCAAGGTGGCGCAACCAGATGCCCTAAGCAAAGTGACAGTCTATATATGTATAACAAATGAATGCCAAAAACGCTTTCAAAGGGATTATCACCTAAGCCCTCGGGTTGTGCTACCAAAGTATTACACAACAAAGCTGATGAAAGGTCTGGCAAGATTAATATAGTTTTAGAGAGGGGCTCTAAAACTATATTAATTTTGTAGGTAGAGCAACCCTGGTTGCAATGCGGTGTTGTTTTGGCTTAAATGTGTGTGGTGTCTAAGAGAAGAAAATTTTGTTTGATCTTACCTCACTGACTTGCTGCATGATGATAAAATAAAGCAGCGTAAAATACACGAATATTTAGTTTAAAAGTGCATTTATAATACAAGGAAGCGGATTGGAGGAGAATAGCCAAACTTGTGAGTGAGTAAGTTGAACAAACCTGTTGGTTGTTGTGGTCTGGCCGCGCCTGCGCCATCAATTGTTGCTGCATCATGTGTTGTTGAGAATGGTGTCCCTACAGAGAACGAACATAATGTAAGATTTCAGTTCAATATTCTTGACACATGCACCTACTAATACTTAGTAATAAAGACTTGCAGAATATCAAAAGAAAGAAACAATTCAATTTTTTTTTTCTTTAGTTTGTATATCATGACAGTATTTTGAATGATACTACAATGGGGACTTTACAAGAAAATGAAACTTTATTACTGTTGTTTGTTAATCATGCACATCACAATGAACTCTACTGGGAAATTGACAGAAGTACATGCATTTTACATCAACTGAATACAATATCTTTACCATACACTGAATTTGAGCTACACTAATAAACAAGAAGTAAAAAAATGAATGAAAGAGATAAGAATGATGAAATCAAGACTTGTAGATTACTAATGTTTAACTAGAAGCATCATAAAGACTTCTTTGTTTTTCTAATCAAATAATGTCAACATGTTGTTGACCTTTTTACTAAATCATGCATAATTAAGGCTTCAAATTAATTGAGGTTTTTTTTGTTATTAATTTTACTTCAAGACCTGCATCATGGCAACTGTATAGTAACTAACATCCTAATTAAAACTACAAATATACATAAATAATCTATGTACTACACAACAGCAAGGTACGGTTAGCATTCCCGCTAGTAAAGGGAGTGTGTTACCACATGATTTACCATATCAATGTTATGGTGTTGTACAAACTCGACCCGATTATTGGGTACCTGCTGGTGAGTGGCCTGGCCTGCACTAACTGACACCTGGGCATTGTTACCGGAGTTCTGGGCCGCCACCAGCTCAGCTTGATGCTGACTATGGGCCACAAGAGCTTCTGGAACAAATGTTACTCTATTAGTTGTCACAGTTTTGTGAACTGTAGCACCCATGGGTAGTAAACGCGTTAACAATTAGTTGCAACTCTCGAGACATTATGATTTTCAATTAAGTTATATTGAAGTTTTATGAGTGGCAGAGTATTTATTTTGTACAATAAATATACCTAAAAGCAATAGCAGGTTCCAGTAGACATTAGACCTACATAATTGAAGACTGTAGCTAGACCAAGTTAAAGAAAAAGAAGGTATTTTTTTGCTGATTTGCTAAGCTTTTATTTTATTAGTATTTTTTAAAAACATAGCCATAGATATATTAAAATAAATAAGGTGTAAAATATGGGTAGGGTTCTAGAGTTAAGATAATGTTTGAAGTACAAACAAATTTGGATAACCTTTTACGTGGCAGGAACTACATGACTAATTGGACAATTACTTATCATTAAATCACAATTAGGAGCTAATCACTTATAAAGTTAGTCAGTTCCAGAGATATGGGTAGTTTTATGATCACATCAATAAATTGTATCTATAGAAAATCTTTCAATTTCACAATTCTATTAAATTTAAAACATAATATACTTGTGTCAAGCAGGTCAAATCAGCCATAAATTCAAAGATCTTGAATAAATTGCATTTAGCTATAGATTATAAATAGCATTTTCAATTGGAGACCCACTCATGACAATTCATAATTTGTTTTGAAAATATTATCTGTTTAGATAATAATGAAAGAGTTATCAAATATTGACACACATTGGATTGATTGAAGGTCATTTATACAGACGTGACTATTATTACACTTCCTAGTTATGTTGAGTTATTTACAACAAAAAAATCTGTATGTGATATACTGATGATCTACCATTCTCATATGAATAGATTTTGGCCCAACAATTCTCACAGAGAGCAAGTCTCTGCCCCCAGCAGAAGGAACATTTTAGCTGATTATATTATATAATGTATCTGTCTGTAAATAAAGAAGACTTACCATGAGTTTGCCCAGATTGTGTGGCGATGATCTGTGAGACTGGTATCTGCTGACCACCAGCAGCAGACACGGTGACTTGGGACTGGCCTGCATGATGCCCAAGTATAATATTTGGATCGCCGTTCAGTATACTTGCATGAGCTTGACCAAGATCCTGAAAACTCTTAAGATTTAAATGTGCTGTTTATATGGGTCTTTTTCAATTGTTGAATTGTCTGAGTCTAGTTATCTTTTAGGAGTAACGGATAGGTAAAAAGTGTCATTGAATAGATCAGGTTCCTTTCTAGAAGGCTTACTTGCTGAATTTAATTACACTGGTCAATTACTGGGTACAATTTTGATGGCTAAATATTCAAAGAGTGAGCCCTGTTAGCTCCCTATTTTATTAAATTCTCAGTGTTTTTTTTTTACAAAACTACATATTTGCAGAGACATGTATATTTGTCTCATAACTTCTTATAATTATGGCATTTTGTTGTGTGCAGGTAAATACCACTCTCATGCCTGCATGGCTATTTAATAACAGTGATTATAACTTCTACATTTTTATTACAATATTCACATGTTAAAAGCAGAATCTTCTTCTATAAAGTAATAAAAAGATTGTTTTTGAAATCACACTTTTTTCATTATAATATCAGCAACTGTGGCTATTATAACAGCTTACATAGGACTTGTAGAGGCCAAATTAGATAGCGATTCAACTAGTCAACAAAACAATTTACATAAATTAGGTTTGGCATGTTCAGCTTAACAATGAGACAATTACAATTATTTTTGTAGTCTGTTTTTAAGCACTGGTCTCATGATGACATTCTGACCTTTTAGCAAACGATGAACTATTTGCATGAGTTTTAGTAAAATTTAGTCATACGATATTTTTGGTAAATAACACTGATCTCACCTGAACAGGTTTCCCATTTTCTATCCTGGCACCGGCAGGCAATCCGTACACAGACACTTGCGGAATCGGTCCGGGGAATAAATTTGTAAACACCCAATATTTCGCGACACTAGACAAAGCAACGTTCACTGCTGCCGAGTTCACTCGCAAATCGGTAGCAGATGTTGTGGCAGGCAAGTTATTCTGCTGTTGCTGCTGGGTGGCCTGAACTCTTTGAATCTGTGACTGCAATCAAGTAAAATTAGTATCCCAACAAGAATAAAAAAACCGCAAAAAACTAACAAACCAATCGCACCTCAGAACTTCCCGGAGGCTGGCCACCACCCGTATTCATATTGTGGTGATCCTGATTCATATTTAGTCCTTTTGTAACTGTCTATCATAAACTTTCACTAAATTATTTACAAATATACAACATTTTCTAAACTTTACGTATCGGCATTGTCATAATTTGACTGTCACCGAAATGGAGGCGCGGGGGACGCGACGGGCCGCCATTACGAAACTTAGCACACAAAAACATTTTCTTCTGTGGTTTCCAAACAAGACTTGTATATTCAAAACATTTATCTCGTCAAGAGAAGAAAATGTACGTAGTCCAAACACTTATAAATTAGGATAAATTAACTTTGGATCAAATTGAAACAAAAGTTTGCAGTAAAATACACATTTCCTATCTTACACATCAACGAACGAACGAAAGTTGTGTCACGGTCGCAGTGGTACCAACATACGCATGTAGTAATTAACGACTACGCGAATTTAACTGATGTTTGAATAAAATGGCTTCGATTTTTTCTGTTGTATCCAGTATTACTACACAAATTCAATAAAAATGCGTTAAACACCTGGAAACCGAACTTTTGAGAGAACAAAGATAACTTCGGCATTCGTCTTAGAATATTTTACGATAGATGGCGTTATTACAAACATGCTCACACAGTCCTGACAACATGCAGCTACGAAACATTAAGGAAGCGTTCAAAACGTCAAAACTAAATCTTCGTTCACAATTTTTGTTTTCACTAAAAACCTTTTTCTAAAAGGCGATCTTATGGACATAATGATGTGGAGGAAAGTGGAATTAATATGGATAGATATAAGAAAAGAGGCAGGCCAAAGAAAACGTGGATTGATTATATAAAAGTTTACTTAATTAAACACATAAACAGTCATAGGTAAATTAAGTTTTTAGTGTAGGTGAGCTAGAGGTGGTATGACTAAGCTATAAATCAATCTATACATAGGTAATAGGTGTACGTGCAATAACACCCATAGGTAGCCCACGAGATTGTTCCGAATATGTATATTTTTACATTATTTGTTAAGGTTTTGTAGTGATAAAGAAACTCCTTGGAGTTTCTATAGTATTAAAAATAATGTTGTTATTTTATCTGTCATTATGACACATTTATTTAGCTATAATGTTTAAATTTGAGTGCTGTTCAAGGCTTGGAAGGGAACAAGGACCCAATAACAGCTTCTATTATGCGAAAGTGTTTCTTCTGTGGAGGGCGAGTGCATCCTAGGAAGGATTGCCCTGCTGTCGATGCCAACTGCCAGATTTGTGATAGGAAAGGGCACTATGCTAATGTATGCCGAAGCAAGAAACTTCATACTGTTGCAGGTTTAGATAAACGAGATACTAATACCAACAGCTCAGCATGTATTGTAGCAGCGTCACCGGATTCCCTTATGAAAGCAACTGTAACAGCCTACATTCAGGGAATTCGAGCTCAAGCATTAATTGACACAGGCAGTTCTACTAGTTTTATGAACGAAGACTTCTTTAAATTGTGTCGCTTAAAGAACAGACCTTGTAATCAAACAATTTCAATGGCTTCAACTTCATTGAAATCTCAAGTAGCTGGACAAACCTGCGTATCAGCTAAAATTGCAGATCATAATTACGAGGGTCTGAATTTACTAATTGTAAAGAACCTGTGCGCTGATCGTATTATTGGTCATGATATACTAGAGAAGCATTCTTCACTAGAGTTCCTTGTTTTCTAACGTTTCTCCTGAATGCAAGCCTATTGCTATAAAATCTCGAAGATACAGTGAGGATGTTAAGAAGTTTATCGACGATGAAGTTAGAAAACTTTTGGCCGAAGGAATTATTGAGGAGAGTACGTCACCCTGGTTAGCGCAAGTTCTTATTACGAGTAATACTAATCACAAAAAACGTCTAGTTATAGATGATTCTCGAACAATAAATAGATATACACATTTAGATGCATACCTACTTCCAAACATGGAGGAATTGGTGTCACAGATATCAAAATATAGTGTATTTAGCGCTATAGATTTGCAAAGCGCATATCATCAAGTACCAATTCTGCCGAAGGAGCGCCAATTCACTGCATTTGAAGCTTCAGGAAATCTCTACCAATTTTGGGCGTATTCCATTCGGTGTCACAAATGGAGTTTCAAGTTTTCAAAGAACCATTGACTGGGTCATTCGTAAAGAGCTTAAAGGAACGTTTGCATACCTAGATGACGTAACAGTATGTGGACAAAACCAGGCGGAATATGATGAAAATCTTTAGAATTTTATGAAGGCCGCTCAAAAATATGGCCTGACTCTCAACAAAGACAAGAGTAAGTTTTCCCAAGATTCTATTAATATTCTGGGATACAATGTCAAGAACCACGTAATTAAGCCAGATGGGGAACGCTTACGGCCATTACTGAGTTTGCCACCACCATGTGATTTGCCACATTAAGAAGGGCAATAGGAATGTTTGCGCATTACAGTAAATGGATTCCAAATTTCTCTGAAAGAGTTCATGCTCTCGCTCATAAACAATTATTTCCACTAAACGATGAACTAGGACAAAGTTTTGAAACATTGAAATGTGATATTGTTAAATCTGCTATATTCACGCTATCGATAATAATGCACCGTTCACCGTAGAAACGGATGCATCTAATCATTCCATTGCAGCAACTTTGTCTCAATCTGATCGACCGGTTGCATTTTTCTCCAGAATGCTAAATAATAGTGAACTTAACCACTCAGCTATAGAAAAAGAAGCTTACGCTATAGTGGAATCGTTAAGGAAATGGCGTCATTTTCTTATTGGAAAAATATTTCGTCTCATTACTGACCAACGATCTGTATCTTTCATGTTTGATAATAAACTGACGAGTATATAATAAAGAATGAGAAAATACAGCGGTGGCGATTGGACTTGGCACCGTTCAAGTATGACATTGTGTACCGCCCAGGAAAACAGAATAATGTTGCTGACGCACTTTCACGAGTATGTGCATCGGTACCACTACGCAATGACAAAACTAATTTCATTGCATGAAGCCCTGTGCCACCCAGGAATAGTGCGTATGAACCACTGGGTAAAATCGAAAAATTTGCCTTATTCTACTGAAGAGATTAAAAATATGACTAATTCGTGTCGGATTTGTTCTGAAATAAAACCAAAATTCTACAGATCTGCCTTGCCAGATCCAATCTTAATAAAATCTACTTCACCTATGGAGAGATTAAGTATTAATTTTAAAGGTCCAGTACCTTCTAATACAAGAAATAAGTACATGTTAACTGTGATCGATGAATACTCACGTTTCCCATTTGCGTTCCCATGTGCCGATATGAGTTCTGCAACGGTTATAAAACATCTAAACGAGATATTTATGCTATTCGGGATGCCATCTTAACTTCATTCAGATCGAGGAACTTCATTCGTATCTGCGGAAGTAAAGAATTTCTTGAATCAAAGAGGGATTTCTTCAAGTAGCACCACTCCATATAATCCAAGAGGGAATGGTCAAGTAGAACGTTTCAACGGGACTCTCTGGACATCAATACAATTGGCTCTACGTTCACGCAAACTGGCAATTGAAAAATTGGGAACAAGTTCTTCCTCAAGCTTTACATTCCATACTGTCCTTGCTGTGCACAGCCACAAATTGCACACCTCATGAACGAATGTTTACGCATACCAGGCAATCTACGAATGGAGTTTCTATACCCACTTGGTTGACAGAATCGGAACATGTGCTAATGCGAAAATTTAACCGCACTAATAAATATCAACCAGTCGTTGAGGAGGTGACGTTCCTCCATCTTAATCCAGATTATTCTTATGTTCGTTTAGCAGACGGTCGAGAATCAACTCGACATCTAGCACCATTGGGTCAGGATAGTGAGATCATTCAGGAAACGCATGAGATACTTAATGAGACAAGAGAATCAGTAGAAACAAGTGAAGAAGACTTCTACGATTCTCGAAGTACGAATGATGTAGAAGAGGAACAGCCGACAGATGAAACAGCAAAATTCAGTTACTCAGCGAAGATCGACGAGAGATCGTAGGCTTCCAAGCCGCTACGTGGATTACGTTCTAAACTGAAAAGCTGTTCTCTTTTTAGCCTGGAAGAATGTAGTGATAAAGAAACTCCTTGTAGTTTCTATAGTATTAAAAATAATGTTGTTATTTTATCTGTCATTATGAGTATTATGACACATCTATTTAGCTGATTAAAACCGTTATTTCAAAAAGGTTATATCTTATTTATCAGGTTTACTTCATTGGGGGCTGGGACAAATAAATGTATAGTATGACCACTTTAAGTGTGCAGTTCAAGATGACGTTGCTAGTCAAGAAAATTTGCACCGATATGTTAAAGTTGGTACATTTATTTTAGGTTTGTGTCTTTTCCCCTGGACAGATAAGATGGTTGAAGTGTAAAGTAGGCGTAGGTGACCTGACCACTTGTCAGTTTGCCAGATACCCAAGGGCGGATCCAGACTTCAAGTCAGGGGGTTGGGTTTCAAATCGATTAGGTACAATAATAAATCCAAATGAAAAAGAAACTGTATTTTACTGTTTTACCCGTTTCGGATTGGTTATGTTTCTTTTTACTATTCATACTGATAAATAAGTTACTTTGCCGACGCACGTATACATATTATAAGTTGCAGAAACATCAGCAAGAGCGAGCGAAGCAATCTCGAATATTTCGCGTCGTATTTTTGAATTATCTTAAATTATTAATCATTTTGCTATTTGGTCAGGGCAGAGAAGGGCAGGACAAGGGCCCCACTTTGCCCGAACGTGCTTAGCCATGCTAATTGGTAGTATTGCAAGAATACATAAATACATTTCAGCTTCATTATTTTCTAATTAGAAATCGATTCCGGAATATTCTGATTCTGTTGTCATTTTACCACCCACAGTCGATATTCGATTATAACTATTTCGGCCAAACTAAGACTATACAGTAACAATAAAAAATAAAATAAACATGAAACTAAGGACAGTACCGGTTTCAGCATCATCACTGGCCTCAGAACCAGATTTAAAAAAAAAAAAAATCGGGCTTTCTTTGTAGAACATTTTTGTGCATTTGACTTCGGATTTTCCAGAGTTTAGTTTGCTCATTCAGACATGAAGAACTTTGCCGAGTCATATAGGGAAACATAATTATACGAAAAAATGCAGAAAGTATGCAAGAGCGAGCGAAGCGATCATGACCCCCATGACCCCCGCCCCCTGGGTCGATGCTTGGGAACACCGATTTGTTTGCCAGTCAAAAACTTATTACTATTATACTATTTATTTATTTTACTATTTAAGCAAAATTGCACACCTACTTCAATTTTCTAATCTTTATTACGAAGTTATGGCGCATGTATTTTTGGATAGAGAGCCCGGAAACCGCAAATAAGACAACTTCACTGTGTTTGGAAAGTGGGTCGCGTGCGCAGCGATGACGCCTGTTTATATTTTTTACTTCGTTTGTAATTTGTCAGTGGGTAACCATCAACATGGTACGTGTGTGAAAGCTTAAGAAACTCAAACAAAGGTAGCTAAAGAAGAGATGAGACTTGCCTGCGGCTTGCTGGAAACAATATTTTCAACTTTTCTGGGATAAATAAATTATTCCTCTTAAAATTCAGGAATTGGGTATTTCTTGCAGTTACTATAAAAACATAATAACATTACGTCACGCCTGTAATCCCGAGGGATTAGGCAGAGGTGTGCCTAACAAGTACACTCACATTTCGCCTGGTACGTTTAAGTCCCATGTAACAGGGGCGAGGTTATCCATCATTCATAGAGAAATTCCTGATCGAAAAACCCAATAACACTTTCCTGACTCGGGAACCGAAACCAGGACCTCATGCTCAGCAGTCGCAGTTGCGACCACTAGAATAACAAGGCAAGTCTTAAAAAATACATAAGTACAGGTACCTAAAATTTATGTCTACTGGCGCTGAGCTGCATCCATTCATCTATATAATGGTTTTCCTACATAGTTAAATCCTTCATCAAATTCAAATAATTTATTTGAAGAAGGGTTCATCACAGTCATCATCACCTGTAATACTTTTTGAAACGCTTTAAGTAGCTTCCACAATATATTTCTTTTTTTTTACCTTTGGAAATCATCAAATGAATCCCGCCGCGCTCTGGACGGAGTGGAAGGTAGTGTCAGGACTAAAACCGATCAATGTTCCTTCTTAGCCGTTTGTGTTCCAGGGCCACGGTATCGCTTTCGAACAGTCCCGTAGCCCCGGCAGGCATCGGCCCTCTCGGACCCCTTCCAATTTGCTGACATCTCCTTGAGGTTTCACAATATATTAGGCCATTATTACTGAGAAGAAAACTTTTTAGCTATTATGAATGAGGTGGGTGTGGCAGCAGCCATGCAGGCTGCATGCACTTCTGCATGATGTAGGAAGGCATTCCATGTTATCTCTTTGACGAGATTATGGCTGAGTATTGAAGGTGCGCAATATGAATATTTTCAGCCTATTATTTCCTGTAAACCTGAAAATCAATGAAGTTTATAATTTTCTATGGGTAATGGTGACATTTTATGCCCATAGAAAAAGGAACGATGAAGAGAGACGAAATGCATTTCTACTTAGCCCTCTGTTTTTGTCGTAACTAGATTCGTGGGATCTGATTACCATTGGCCTATTACTAAGCAGAGCTGAAGAATTATGAATATGAAAACTAAAAGCTTCGGAATTTTTAGAGAGGTTTTTATAAGGTAGGTTATGTTATCCGCGCAAAATGTCACTTTGATATTCCTTTTTTTATTAGCTTTGTCTCTCGTAGAAAGTGGCATCTAGCCAGTTAGACTTACCTATAGGATAGAGATTAGAGTCGACTATGAGGTAATTGACACTTCACACTTTTATAAAATAATGGTGATGATAAAAACACAAACCATTCTTTCCTCTAATAAAGGATAGGTGCGTATCCTTGGATGCGCAGGTATTGTTGGATTGTTTTTCTGAGATCCAACAACGCAAACGTGAGTGATAGACGATCAATAATAGTGTCTGATCTTCTTTATCGTGTATAGTTAGTGCCTAAACTGGTGTCAGAGTTTTTATGCCGTGACTTGGCCCATCCGACTTGCCGTCGAGACATATCGCTCAGGTAGGTATGCTGATTTCCTCGCGATGTTTTCCTTCACCGAAGTAATTACCTATACAATACGCAGAGGTGCGTGTCTTGGGTTCGAACTCGAGACTTATGACTTGGCAGTGACTGACAAATCAACTGTTCATTAGTTAGGTGAGTGGAAACACCTATCTGGTGGCGTACCTTGACGGCTTAAAACATTATTGTTCCATTCTCATTCCAGAATGAAAAAGAGACGGAGCTATACAGGTCGTCTAGCTCCATCTCTTTCCTACTCTGGAATAGGAATGGAACAATAATGTTTTAAGCGTCATAGTACCCCCCCAGGTATCAAACAAAATTGAAGACTCAAACTGATATTATTTCTAGCAGTTTTCAAATACACGAAGTCACAAAGAATTAATTTTAAACTATCAATACATCACACCATACCATCTCATACTTGCTTTAACTTCAGTTTATCCGTGATCATGGCGTTGGCAAACAAATAAGAAACATGGTAAATATCCCGTAGCAAGAGTTATTGAAAGAATTAATTGGCTATGTTGCAGCTGTCATCATCTGCCTAGCCTTTTCCCAACTAATATGGGGTCGGCTTAAAAAAGACTGCAGTTTCTTTACAGTTGGTCTTTGGCGGCGCTGAACTCTAATAAAGCGGGTGCAGTTACTTAATTATCTGTTTGTTTACACCCAAGTTCAGATTTATAATGGGTGTTAAAATACCTTAAACAAAACCCAGAGGTACTTGTCCCGTAATTACGAGATTTTTATTGCCTCACCTATACCATACCGTTTTCACGCATTTTCTTTAAATACGGGTTTTAAATGTTATACCACCTGTACTTTAAATACCTCTATGTCCGCGGTACTATTATTGCATCTATCGTCAGCACAATGTTTTCAGTACGTGACATCAAGCGCTACAGTAAACCGTGAATTTGCACACCTGAAAAAAAATCTGTTTGATTTAGGTAAAGAACGCTTGGTTGACTGCTTCATGAAGGTACCGTTTAGACCTACGACAATGACGATGTTGTATGATGATGACCTATGAAATTACGTAGGTATCATGTTTTTCTAGTGTGAATAATGTAGGGAACTTCCCACCTCTACTTATGGCTGTATTTTAATTAGAGATCATATCGACCCGTAACCATTAAAGATGCCCATGGGTCTCTTAAAAACAATACCGCACAGTACATTAAACGTTCTGAGGTTGAAGAGGATGGCTTATTTTATAATCATCACCATCCTCCATCATTGTCCTGCCCTTTACTACTGCTTGATACTATTCGCGTTCATACTGTTCGGGTCATCCCACACATGAGCAAAGGCCTTTCCCCTTCACTTCCCGTTAATTTCATCGAGGGCTAAGGTGGACCTGTGGACGGTGAGTAATGGGCCAGCTCACCGTCCGTCCGTCTTATGACGACAGTCCGTGCCGACGGCGCGTTTATGTTCCACGCGCGCCTCAAGGAGATGTCAGCAAATCGGAAGGGGTCCGAGAGGGCCGATGCCTGCCAGGGCTGCGGGTTGTTCGAAAGAGATACCGCGGCCCTGGAACACAAATGGCGAAGAAGGAACATGGATGGGTTTTAGTCAGTACAAGTCTGACACTCCCTCCCGCTCCGCCCAGAGCAGGAGAAGTCATTTGATGATTTATCATCTGTAAAAAAAAGGGCTAAGGTGGACCACTGGTAGTAAGTTTTGTCCCGCTCATCACGCTATCTTCTAAGAGGTCCACGATGTCTTCTGGCTGTATCAGGGCTCCGAAAAGTGGCAATTTTGGCTCACAGATCATTAAGCATGCTTCAGAGCCAGCCCAGTACAACTTCAGTTTAGCGGTTTTTTGAGCAACGTCAGTAATTTGTGTTTTGGAGTATGTGTGGTTTTGCGTACATGGTCGGAACATGTCTTCTTGTTCTTTAGGTACCTTTTTTATTAGTCGTCATCTCAGCAGTCATCTATCAATGAAACGCCATAATTATAGGTGCTGAACGCCTTTATTGAAAACACATAAGCTAGTTACACACGGCTCCATTAAGTGCTTACCCCCCAAAAGACATGTGCGTTCAAATCCGTGTTGGGCCTAGTTGGTTTTTGTATTTTGGAAAAACATTTTATCACAATTAATTTACTGTTTTAGTAAATAAATAATTTTAAGTAAGTATTTATTTTTTTAAAGTCTGTTTTAAATATTGTTTTTTTTTTCCATAAAACGATAATTCTTTTATTATTGGGTATAACGACAAGCAATAATACGCGTAACATTCGCGAGTACCTAGTTGCTCAACGTATAAATAGACTGATGGAAGTTTTTTTCCTTTTAATATAAAGTGTTTTACTATTTTTACAAGCTTTTTTTTATTTTAAAGACATAAGTCTTTAAGTTAAATAAAACGATGTCCGATTGACTCGGACGATAGTAGATAACAATTTTATCTCTGTTCATATGAGCTCGCTGGCTTAATAATTAAACTGCTGGCTAAGTATTACGATGTTCGGTGATGCGATGGTTCGAATCAAAGTCGATACATTTAACTCTTTCATTATATCTTGTATTTTTTAGATTATTATTCGCATCATTTTTATTATTTTTTTAAACATTGCACACTAGGAATTTCTCCTGTATCATGGGTGCGTTTACAAACATTTAAACTCACATACACAAACAGCCAGACCCGGAACAACTGCCTGTAGGCCTTACAAACATTTGATCCATGCGGGGATCGAACCCGCGACACGCAGCGCAGCATTCAATCGCTTAGCCACTGCGCCAACCGTGCCGTCAAAATTAAATGTTGTAGCAGTGTAAACTTGAGGGGTTAGCACATACTGAGACTGTCTGTACTAATAATAATCATCAAATATGCTCTAATTTGCATGTACCAAACGATAATGATGCTGATGAAGTTCATTTCCAATTAGGTTGTAGCGACCACAAAAAGCAACATACTACAAAAAGTACTACAGCGCCATCTATGATGCGACGGAGGAACTAACATCAATTTCCTACAAGTCGCAAGCAAAGTTTACATCGACTACACTGTATATAGAGAAACCCGGTAACAACTATCGGGCAGTTGCCCGCCAGACATAACACTGTCTGGTCGGAGGATCCTCCCTTTTCTAAAGGGTATGACGAACTTTACACCCTGTTCCTCATATCCCTAAAAGGTAACCTAAGGCGTGCTATGTATGTGACCCATCCAATCTGCAAGTACAGTCACTAGCAAGTCACTTAGAAAGATTGGAGAGTGATTTACACTTGGAATAACGATTGCAACTTTGGTGAAATATGTACTTCAAATATTGTAATAATTTAATGTAATTAAGTTCGTAATTATATAAATTATTACAATCACAAATCGCTTAAGAAAATTTTCAGTTTTTCCATCATTTTGAAAATATTTTTTAGTAACTTTTTTAGACTTGTGTCTGCTGCTTATGCGTAGGTACGAAGTGTCATTAAAATTGGTTCAGTCATTTTGGAAAATAAGGACTTGAAAGTTTGTATGAAGGTGTAAACGCTCTTAATAAACCCTCTATCCAAACCCTCCATCCTACATCATACAGTCGAACCCACAACGTCATGCTTTTTGTAGTGCTTAAAACCACTAGAACAATTATGACGACTTTTTTTTAACCTAAAGTAACTATTTATTGGAATTGATTTTGTACATTATTTACAAATAGATCTAAAATAATAATAAAAATATGTTTAATTCTTTTGATATACAGGGTGTAACGGAAAGGGTATTTACATCCTTAAGGGTGTGCTACAGACCATCAAACTGAACATGTTTCTCATCATAAAACATTTATTTCAGCAAAAAAAATATCTGCTTCCCCATAGAAAATTACAATACCTATTCGACCCAAATGTATAGGCAGCTGATATTTTTTTTTGATGCAAAAAAATTTTTATGGTGAGAAACATGTTCAGTTTGATGGTCTGTAGCACACCCTTAAGGATGTATATACCCTTTCCGTTACACCCTGTATATTAGTCCTCTTATATTTTGCTACTAATACATACCTACAATGGCATTATTATAGAAGATAAGGTAAGCAATAAATCAATTGAACGTAAATCGTCATCCTGTGCTGGTCATAGGGTTCTCCCCACTTATATCACAACATGGCCCTTCCGCAACCGGTCTTTAGGTCAGTGCATCTTACTCCATCTTAATTTCATCGTGTGACTCGTACTACACCTAGCTCCAACTTTTTGAAATGATCGATGTGGGACAAACTGCTTACGTTAATACGAATAAAATTAATGGTGAATAAATAAATAATGCTAAATAGGTACTTGGATAAGTATAATAAATTGATTTGTTCTAGTATTTTAAGTACTAACATTGTAATATTATGATTTTTTTTAGGTTAATGACTAGGTACAAAACTAATTATATACCTATTAATGTTATTTGAATTCTGTAGCCTACCTAATCTAAGTTACATAAAAGAGTCCTTCTTGTCATTCAGATATATAATTTAAGCTATTTTTTACGTAAACACTTAGCTAAAACGAGTTATGTAATCAATTTGCTAATAGACATTCCTCAATCAACTTAATTCGCCAGCCTAGAGATGAAAGCAAATAAAAAACAAAGCCAAGATTATAAGGGTCAATTCTCTATCAAGCTCACTGAATCACTTATGTACCTTTTATTTACTATTTTGTCACCAATAGGAACGGATTTAGGACTTCCGTGGGCGCTTATAGTAAGTACTAATTTTAGACCTTGTACACCAAGACATTACGTAGGAAATCCTGGAGCAAGGGTATCGTGATAGCCCCTCGGTCTGTGTGAATACGTCTACGTTGAACGTAGTGGTATACGTCGGAACGAAGCAAAATACGTTTTTAGTCAGTAATAACAGCGAAGCTACACGGACCGCGCGCCTTTCCTCTCGCGTGCCGCGTAAACGTTTACGTTAAGTTAGAAAAAACTTTTAAAAATTCGTTTCGGGTTTATTATTATAGACTATATCGTGGAAGTGTTGTATACAACTATATAAATGAACTTTGCGTTTGTTTAGCTGTTATCTCTCAGCTTAATCCGATTATTCACTCAGCTGTCATTTGTTTTGATTAGGAAACGTCAGTGTGCGTTGCCGGCCGGTCATCCATTGCAGGTATGTACACTTTAAAATATGTATTGTTCAGAAAAAACTAGCCACAATGATACACATTAACAAGCGTATCACGGAAAGTGTTGATAATTCTAACCGGACAGCTGAATTTCTTTGAAATTAGGTACGTAATGAAGTCAGGCGTTAAGTCTAGGAAGCTGTTGTGGCTTTAAACCACAAAATAAAATTGTTCAAGAAATACACTCACTTTACTTATTTATTTACGTATTTGTTTGCTTTCTTAAAAAAACTTTAAAAATAAATGTTTTTGATATTTTGTTATCATAATTTAACTGAAATTATTTACATTTGGATATGAAATGCAAAAGAACAATGTTTGTTTAACTATTAAATAAATAGTAACATAAATAATCATATACACGCGCAATAAAACAAAGGTTTGTTTATCTACTGTATCGATTATGGAAATATAAATAATTATAGAGCTGTACTTTGCAATTATATACTTATTTAATTTGAAAAATAAAAATGATGCAGATGTCACTGATATGATTTAGTAGAACATTCTTCATAAATCTAAACACAATTTTATTGGCACTATAAAATTGAACAATAATATGTGGTTTCACTGAAAATGACTTTGGTTCATGTGTTTAAGATTTGGCCTAGGTCAATGACCGCGGCTCACATTCAACTAAATAATTATAGTAAATAAATAATCGTGCAGGTCAGGCATATACATACTTATCGATGGAGCACTACTTAAAACCAGGTTTATATTTAAGTAACTTAACATTGAACCTCATCATTTTATTAAAAATGTAATAAAACCTTACTCATAACATATGTAACAAATTAATTAATTTATCCGTAACAACAATAATTTGATAAAACCTTATCAAATACTACACAATTAAAATTTATTGGTAATAATTTATACAAAAGATTTTCCTGCAGTTGAATGATTCCCGCGCAAAAGACCATAGTGTTTCAACGTTTAAAAAAAAAACAACTTTTGTGACACGGAAAAACCGGAAAAAGTGGCCACAAAGAACCAATAAATTACTTGGAGATAAATAACACAGTGTGTTTTTTCTTATATACATATTATGTCACGTTATCAGCCCCGAAGGTGGTTTTATTTACAACTTTTCTATCAACATGTGAATGTGCTTTTGTAGAGAAAAAGTTAGAACGGTACTGGACATTATTTTTGTTGTGCCAGTATTTTTGTCAACTACAGTATTTTTGTTATCAGAAGACTGCAAACAAAAGTAGTGAGGGTTATGTCACTTACTGAGTTATTCGATAACAGTCTGATTGTGCCATTCAAATAAAACAAAGCGGTCTTATACATATAAGTGCAAAAGAAACTTATAAAAATGATTATTATTGATCACTGAATTAGTAACAAGTTGATGGTCGTCTTACCTAGAATAAACATGTAAAATGACTCATTAAAAACATTTAATCCATTTATTAAAAAAATGCACTGAAGTCCTTTTACGTCTATAACGAAGGTGAGCACTTTATTGAGGAAGTGTTTCTGAAAAATTATCCCATATAAGGTTTTACGTATGTGTGCACGATGGGGTTTCCCGTCGGAAAATAAAACGAATTTCCATCCAAACCTTCAATCCTCACTTTATATTCATCGAACATATAAGAAGCATAAAATAAATAAAAAGCCAGGAGTCTAATGACATTTAATTTAGAAAGAGGACCTCTACTTAATCGAAGATTACGTTTAAACCTTGCTTAGGGACCTACACTAAATTGTCCCAATCGGTTAGTTTTAGTCGTCTAGTGTACATTCTTTACTCGCATCTTTAAACTAAGGTTTGTTGGTTGTTGCACCGTTAAGGTCTAAGTAGGACCTAAAAAGCTGAACCGTCCATTGCACAATTTGCGGCGATCATTTAAACCGAGGTTTAAATGCTCATTAAATTTAACATGAACTGTAATAAATTAAGGTGATTTAAAAATACCTGATACTACTTCGATTCCTCATTATCACGCCACTTTTCTATCACAAACTGAGTAACTATCACTGCAAAACATTGGCAGCCCAGTGCAAACGGCCCCAACCTTTGTTTCGTAGGTCTTGGATTCCAACCCAGGCAGGCGCATTGGGTAATTTATTTCTCAACAACTGCTCACAAAACAGTGAAGAAAACATCACGCTGAATGCGGTTTTTCATTGAACTTACAATTGCTCGAGAACATGTGATAACCACCAACTGGCACTTGGTAGGCTGTGTGGATCCCTGGACCCTATCCTAGCTTAGTTTACTCCTCACAGATACGGTTTGCCCAGGATTTGAAACGTTGGTTTAGGTTAGGTTAGGTTTCCCGGGCTGTTTTCGCACTTTACCTCTTAATTGGGCCATTGTCCGTGTGAAAACCCTCTGGTTACTCCAACCATCCCAGGCCCTCCCAGAAAGCTAGCAGCCGTTCCAGGCTGCTGCTGGCTTCTGGGAGTGATGCCGGCAATTGAAGAGTCCGTGCCCGTTGATCTGCCACGCTTGTGCACACCATGATCACGTGCTGTGGTGTTTTTTCCGCCTCCATGCATCCTCTGCACCTCTGTGCAGAGCTGTCCGTCAAACCTATGGTAAATAGGTGTTTGTTCAGGGGACAGTGGCCTTAGTTGAAACGTCATAGCCTGCTTTTCTTAAACTTCCTACCCACGATTAGAACGTTTTTTTCTTCTTTTATAACAGAACAAATACTCACCCCCAACTGGTATTTATAAATACCAGTACAAAAACAGCTTTTAATGTAAGGCAATTTGTTTATAAATGCAAAGAAACCTTGCGTGTGGACAAACTAATAGCAGCTAGCGATTCAAATTGCAAAATAATTTAACACAAATAACCGGTTCACACTTAATACCCATGTAGACACTGGTTTTATTATATCTAAACGCAATGTCCGCTCGACGGTACAGGTACTAATAATAATAATAAAATATTAATATAGATTTGCATACAAACAAGTTCGACTAGAACATTGTCAGGTATTTTATGAAAGGGCGATAACTACCGATTACGGAAAGCGTTAGAGTCAGCTCACACCGAGATGCGACGCGACGCGACGCTGCGCGCACCTTGAGAATTCAGAATACGTTGCACAACGTATTCTTATTATCTCACAACGAAATGTGTATCTTTTCGTGTAGTAAATAAAGTTACATTTTGAATCGCTCTTTTAAAGTGTGCGCGCAGCGTCGCTCCGCGCCGCGTCTCGGTGTGAGCTGACCCTTATGTCAATTGACAGCTAAACGGTTCTGCTAGAAGTTTTCCGGTTAACATTAAACCAGTTTTGTAAATCTTTTCATGGCCATATTTTTCTCTCATATCTATACTATACATATGCACTTATCCATTTTATCTATCATGCAGTTTTCTAGGTAATGTAATTAGTATACATGATAAGTAGCTAAAATTCTATCCTTTTCACCCTGCAATAATGACTCTTTTAGTATCGCAAGTTCTCAGATTATAACGTTAGTAATAATTGGTTTTGTCCAGTAACCTATTACTCTTCCAATATCCTGCTATTTCAACGTCATATATTTTGTACTGAACTCCGCGGGAGAACTAAAATGACCGCAATAAATAATGTAGAGTCAGCAGTATCGAAAGACAAAAAGTAAAATGTCTTGTCTTGCTAGATTGTTGGCAGGAAATAGTTCATGTTCAGAAATTATCGGTACACTACGGTATTCGACGATTTATTTGACAGAAATGCATAGACTCCTATCTACTGGGCTTAATTTGAATCCCGCTTTCGGAGTAAATCGATTTGCTTTTCATGTCTTTCCTGATAACGGTATAATATATAATAAGAACGGAGTGTCCGTTCAGTTTTACGGAACTTGGTTTTTACAAATAAAGACCTTCTTACCTGCCCAAGGTTAAAATATTAGCTAGCTAACAAATTGACAGCGGAGTTTATTGCCCAAGGAAGGTGTGCAGGACTACACACGATACCAGCATACAGCTACATACCCGCATTACCATTCAACATTTGTGAATGTGTGAAGCCATAAAAAAAAACAAAAAAAAAACATCTGTCAGTTTTCCATCTACGCATTGTCATACAATATTGCATTATGCAGGGTGGACGCAGGGACACCGACTCTAAAATGTTTACCACGTATTCAGTACCTACATCATTCTGAACCCCCCGAAGGAAGCCGAAGGGAAGGAGTCCGAGAGGGCCGATGCCTGCCAGTGCTGCGGGACTCTTTGAAAGAGATACCGTGGCCTTGGAACACAAAGGGCTAAGAAGGAACATGGATGGGTTTTAGTCAGTACAAGTCTGACGCTCCCTTCCGCTCCACCCAGAGCAGGAGAGGTCATTATGATTTCTCATCCGAGTCATCCGTAACACCTGCACACATAAAAATGTTTCGTCAATTATTAAAATAAAAAACAAATGTTTCCTACAAAACTGCAATGCGTACATGGTCAAAATGTACGGAGAGCAGATAAAAAAAAAATTCCGATGTTAATTTCTATGTTGTACCGAATACGTACTAACCATCTTAGCATCGGTGTCCCTTCCACCTTGTTTAAAGAATCATCATCATCATCATTAGCCTATAATGTTCCCTCTGCTGGGACACAGGCCTCCTCTCTATGGGGGGAGTGGGCTGTAATCCACCACGCGGGCCCAGTGCGGGTTGGTAGATGTTTTTTTTTATTTTTTTTTAAGAAATTTAAAAAAAAATATCAAATTTTTATACATAAATGAATAAAGGAGATAGTACATCTATGTCCAACCATGTGTCAACTTATTCGCAAGATATTTTTTTTTACGACGAGTAAAAACTTTGCCTTGCAATTAAATACTGCCTGAACTGCCTCCGGAATTTCAGTCAGAGTCAGAGTTTAAAAAGTAAAGAAATATTTTAATAATATACCGGTCTACGGTTTAGTCACACACACTATCATTATGTTACATTTAATGAAGTGTGATATTAGAAATGGTACTAAACAAATTCAATTTTATAATATTAAGTTCAGGATTCCAGAAATAATAAAACAATAGAATTGCGACAACTTCATTGACTTCATGCTGCTTAAAAAACGACCAAGAGCGACTTGTACTCGCACACGAAGGGTTCCCTACCAACGGATAATATTTAACTGTTTTGGTTTGTGTTTTAGGGTTCCCTTTTTAGCCATTTGCGAACAGAATCCTAAATAATTGTGTTGAGTCATAAAGTTTTGGTTTCTAGAATTTAAAAAGAACTTTCAACAAAAATATGTTTGTATTTTTTTTTTAATATTTGGTAATAAAATTCGTTATAATTTGTTGTTATAGCGGCCATAGGCACAAGCCGACAATCAAACTCTGTGTTCTTACGGTTCCAACGATACTGCTCTGTGACAGACGGGCGGACAGATAGTTCAGCATTAGTAACAGGGGTTTCAGAGGCCCGTTGTCACCGTTGGGTACAGAACCCTGAAAATGCACAAATAAGTAGCAAAGTGTGATTATCACGTCATGTAAGCAAACATTATCAAACGTAAGTAATAAATGAAAAATGCATTAGTGCGTTGCAATTCCGACGTATTTCACCGTAAGAATAATTGATTTTAGTTTATAAGCTAGCTCGGTTTGTTTCAGTAATACCATTGCGTAATCAAAAGCATATGCGTGGTTACAATGGCACCCTGGTGGACTCATAAACATGGCTGCTTATTGTTTACAAATTGTTGCATTTCTAGCAATTTTACGATCGTTCGATGTATGATTGTTCTAATTATTGAGAATTTCTTCTCGATCTCAAATTCGTACCTACTGTCATAACGCGATAACGGTCTGTTATTTTCTTAAATTGTTTCTCGCTTCCATTTCTATCCACGGTTACAACTGTTAATAATTCTACACAGAAATAGGCTGTAATAAGTATGAAACCGTTCACTTATGATTGATCGCATTTGTAAGCATGAAACAAACTTGTAAGTAATTTCAAATTACATCAGCGAGCGATAACTGAAAATCCAGTGTGAAAATGTGGTGTACTTTTTTAATTTGATATTTTAATGGTTGTTTTAACAACAAAACTGTAGCAAAATCAATGACGGTAGTTCTAATAAAAAACGACAAACAAAATAGTAGGTACAGAAATTTAGCATTCCCAGATTTATCAACTTAGCTACTTACATCTTCTTCATTTTAATGCCCTTGTTCCATTCTACTTCGGGTCGGCGCATTCTCCCTTGTATTTTTTATAATGATTTGAATAACTTAAGTAAATATCCCAGCTACAAAGCATTGCAGTTTTTTTCCTAATTAGACACACAAACGCAGCCAACGCAACGTGACAAAACAAATGAATCCCTCATCACTCTGTACGTATCATTAACTTTGTTTCTGCATAATGACAAAGCTCTAATAATGGGGTTGCATATCAAACCGACTATTTTTTTCATGTTCCATTTCCGATGAAAAAATTGTGGTGTCTATGGTGCAATTAGGCCTCCTTGGTAATTGCCCACTTAGTATCGGATGACATGCTACATCGAGAAGGAGAAATGAGCTCTATTATTCAGTTCACTCGAACATTACGACAATTTCATACTTATTTCTAAATTGGTACATTTGCTACACATGTTAAACATGGTATTAAGGTTTTATTTTGCTTGCCTGCGATGTTTGTTATACCAACGAGGTAGGCTTGATACTATTCTACGCTTGAGGCCATGTTAGGGCTTAATTGCACTTGAACGCTGGCGGTCGATTGCCGGATGTGGGCGTTTTTGACGTAACGTTTCATTTCGGTCAAAGTTAAACAAGGAACAATTTTTTCCAGTCTTTGATTTTATTTTTTGCTGTTACAAAAATCAGTGGAGTCTCACAATCAGAATTAATTTGTAACACCTTGGAAGAATAATCTTACCAAAAGAATATTTCTATTCTAAAGATCATCAATATTTGCAAGAACCTCTTGGCAATGAAATGTTGATCGTAGATCATATTCGAGATTCGAGTCATCAGTTCATATTACTAATTTTAAACGACATTACTGTCATCAGAATAATTGCAACTCGTCTCAAGTATGCAACGCATAAATATCAATTTCTATTCTAAGAATATCAATATCTTATTAGTCGTTGTTCATAACATCGGGGTCTTTATCATCTTCATTCTTCTGCCCTAATCCCCAATTTAGTTGGGGTCATGAGCATGTCTTCTTCTTCCATAGTTCTATATTACTCGTCTTCTCAGCATGCACCTCCTTTTCAGCCATATCATCCTTTACACAGTCCATCCAGCGTTTCTTTGTACTATCGTTACTCTTTAAACCATCCATAATATTTTAAAATAATATATTCATTTCTAAGTAGTTATTTATTGTTCGAAATACCTACCAGTGTACACTGGTAGGCAAAACGATTAGCTATCGGTTTTCATAAGTGCTAAATAGCAGTTATGCAGGCACCCAGTGTCTGGCAAGATGACTCTAATGTGATTTCATAACTTCCATTCGCTGTTGCTATGTCAATAAAATTATTATCAAAAGTACTCGCTTATATAGGTAGGTACCGTTAAATAACAATTCTTGTTTTTGTTGATGCATGACTGATTTTAATTAACGCTCCAACTGGTTGATTTTGCACTTATTAGAGTATGGATTTTTAATAACGTCGATTGATTATCAGGTCTTTTTTTCGGTTTTGGGCAGGTGTTGCGACTGTAATCAATGTTCATATCAAATGTTTCGTCTATCTCATTCCAATCCAACGATGTTGCGAGATCTTTCAAGCAACTGATTTTTAGATACTTCCTTGGGTTTACTGTGATGCTATTTATTAGTCAATGATTTGCCGGCTCCTTCATAAGGATCTATGAATAATGACTCAGCAATGTGTAAAGTCAACATGCTTATGCAACAAGTTGTCAAATCCCAACACGTGTGATAAAGTATTGCCTATATTAAGCTGGACATGATTGATGTATATTTATAGTTTCTTTCCATTCAGATATTCTAGCAAATCGGTGTCATTCTCGCGTCGACACCAAAACTCGTATTCATAGTCAAAGTTGTCGAACACTTGAAAAGTCTTTAAGTCGAAAGTGATTACGATGGTACTTACACAATTAGCCCCCAAGCCGCAGGTGTTTGTTCTAACAATGAACGCAAATGTGCGAACTACAAGGGTTTTGTCACACCCGTTCGTTACGCGTTTTCTTTAAGTGCGCGTGAGTGCATGTTTACCTAAAAACCTAGTATAACCGGAAATTGCAAAGTTATGACCTAGAATGTTTGCACGGGATTGTGTTTGTTTTATAGGTAAGTTTTCGTCTTTTGTTTTATGATTGGTTGGTGTTCTTTATAGTTTTATTTATAGTTTAATTCCTCTTGTTTGGTAATTCCTCTTGTTGATGTACGTAGAGCCCTTTGTTTTCACCAATAAATCAGTTTTATCATGGATATATTATACTATTTTATCGAAACGTTTTCTGCAATCTATATATATAAAATTCAAAGTCCTGACTGACTGAGATATCAACGCACATCCTAGAGCTGGTCTTAGTGACATGGAATATGGAAGGTGTGTTCTTTGAGAGGAGTAGGTATCCACTAATAAAGGGTTTATCGAAATTCCACCCGGATGATGACCTGGAGATGGAAACCGGTCACTTTTTTAAATAGAAACCTGAAATTTTATATACAATTAAACTTCCGGTTAGAAATAAATAAATACGTATACGCGTTTTTGAAAAAAAAAACTGTATCGGGTGTCGTATTCGTGGTTTTCGTAGTCGCTGACAACGGAAATGAGGTAAAAAAAAAATACAAAATGGTACCGAGGAAAATTTCCTGTTTTTCCTTCATGGTTGTCGTTTTCGTGATATTCCGGGTCACTGGCAATGAACATGAGGTCAAAACGAAAATCCAGGATTGCACCGAGGAAAACTTTTGGTTTTTTCCGTCATGGGTGTCGTTTTCTTGGTTTTCGAGGTTGCTGATAACAATAATGGGGTGAAAAGGAAAATCCAAGATGCAGCCTACGAAAATTTTCCGTTTTTCCGTCATGGGTGTCGTATTCGTGGTTTCGGGGTCGCTGACATCGGAAATGAGTAAAAATAAAAATCCAAGATGGTGCCGAGGAAAATTTTCGGCTTTTTCTAGGACGGCCGTTTTTGTGGATTTCGGTTTCGTTGATAACGAAAATTCGGTCAAAATGAAAATGCAAGATAGCGCCGAGGAAAATTTCCTGTTTTTCCTTCACGGGTGTCGTTTTCGTGGTTTTCCGGGTCATTGGCAATGAAAATGAGGTCAAAATAAAAATCCAGTATGGGGCCGATGAAAATAAAGTTAAATTGTTTTGTTTAATGTTAGTGTCATTGAATAAAAAAAAATGTAAGCTAACTCATTTACACCATTAAATATATCGAAAGGCGTAGATGGATGACCGGGACATTTGAGCTTTGGCACCGTAGCACGGAATACATGTATAAAATAAATTCTGGTTCAACCCATTTAGGTCGTCACTTGTCCGTGCTACTACCATTCTTACTACCAGTAGTAACACGTTACCGTGTTACTATTTGTGTTGAGTTCCCGATATTCAAAACAAATATTAAACAGGGTAAATTTTTCCCGTTTTATTAATTATTAGTGATAGTATTAGTGCCCATGTCAGTTTAAAAACTTAAATTACATTACATAGTCGAGTCGTTTCAGTTTTATATTGCGGAAATATTTAAATAAATAAAAAAAACTCCACTGATTCGTCTTCTTCTTTCATTTATGGTAGAGAAAGCAACAACTCAACTGTCATGGCAAACTATCATTCATCCGCAGTGTAAGAAGACTCGTATAATATCAACTACGAAATTACAATGATTGTGTAAGCCGTAAATAGCGAAAAGTAGTCAGACACCAGCTGCCAAGAAACCGTAGGTTGCCGCAAATTGCACAGAGATTGCCAAATGATTATAAAATTACTAATGAAGAGGTTAAGGGCTATTTCCTTATTTAAAAGTGTTTGTGTAGAATATGAAGTTTAACATAGGCGACTACAAATTAAATCTTTAGGTGAATTAGGAATATTAATTGGTTGGTGAAGGTCGCGGGAATGTGATGAAGCAAGTAGCACAGGACCCCTATGTCTAGCATTGGACGGCGTTAAAAATGATGAGGACGAATATAATGTGATAGACACTCACGTCACACATGGGATAACATCACGCCTATAATCCCTGAAGGGTATGGCAGAGGTACCTAAAAGTACACCACACCTCACGTTCTTGCTTTTTATTTGAAACCTGTTGTAAAACTGAATGGTGACGTAGTGCCCACTCCACAAACATTAAAATTGAGCTGAAATTACGATAATAGGTACCTATTATTTAACAAAAAAATATCGCTAATAACTTAGCTATTTCGCTATTATACAATAGTAGCGTAAATTGACAAAAAGAAAGTTACATTGGGTCAGATTCGGCACGAATTTTGTGGTCACGGTCAACTGGCTGGTCGTAGACAACCGTTTGCCCGCGGCTTTGCCTAGTAATGAACCTAATTATTACTTACATTATGACTTAATGAACCGAATGTTTTGAAAATAGATTGTCATATTATACACGTATAAGTTTGCCGGTACGTTTCGACTTGAATCGACATTTGAAATTGTGTACCTTTTTATTGTTTGTATTTTTTGTTTGATTTATTATTTCGTTGCAATTCTATTTCTAAATCGTTTTTAAGCCCTTACAATGGTCGTTACGCATGATTGCTTGGGCAATCTGGGATTGAATGGTTATGAAATAAAATGACAGTTGATAGCAGTATGATAATAGTTTGGATTCACAACAAACAAACATTGGAATTTGGGTGACCATTGACCAATGTTTGTGTATCGTAACGTAATATATGTACCAGTAGCTAGTCTTTTAAGGACTGCAATAACTCAGTTTCTTCATAAAAATATAGCAATTAACGAATTAAAAGTTCACTATACGCAGCGCAAGTGCCCAGTTATTTTGTAATCCACGAAACATCATCCCCAAATAAAATATATTATCTAAGTATTTCTTTCTTCCAGTAAGTCAGTCCGTAGCATAGACAAATGTTCTAATAACAAGTTATCGACAGCATTTACAGTAGATACCGATAGTTACGCTAATGTTTAGATACATGCTCGTCTTTATGTCAATTCATTGAACTGATGTTTTTACACCGTACCAGTAGCATCGCGTGCGCCGATTACGTTAACGCCTCGTGTAACGGCCTCTTCCGCGGTATAACACGATACTTTAATTTTCGGACTAAGTCATAAGTGGATCTTATATCAGATTTTATGATTATTAGATACGTGGTTTAGTATTAGAAGGGATTTCCACCGTTTTGCTATCAAGACCTTCCTATCAGTCAATTATTTATGTTCGCTGCTTCAAATCCGGCTCGAAGGAACAACCTAGATAATAGTCCTTTGCATTTTTTAGGCAATTTTAACTGGTAATTTTTTAACGGATAATGTATACTCAGACTGAAGACAAGCATTTTATTTCTTCTCATAGCAGATTACAACATAGAGAAGTTTAAGAAATCAGGACTGACGGACGTTATTCGGCAATAATAATAGTCGAAAGAGGGTATCTTATTTCTACTTTATATATACACCGTGTAAATCACCTCATCACGAAGCCGTCAACCAAGCATTCTGTACATGAAACTAAGTAACTTTACGCAAAAATTATTGCTGGGAAACGACTTTTTTTTGGGGGGTGTAAAATCATGTTTTGTGGTAGAACTCAATGTAACGCACTCAAAACATTGTGCTGATGGACGGATTGAATAGTACGGGGGTCGTGGAGGTGTTTAAAGTAAAAATCTTACATTAAAAACTTGTATTTAAAAAAATACTTGTCAAAAAGTTGGAACTTTGACCCCTAATATCTCCGTAACTAGAAGATTCCCAGGTATGGTGTAGAACAAAAAAATGATCGCAATGACAGGGAGAATCAGTGCCTTTCGGCTTCGTTAAGAGGTGTTTAACACCCTTTATAGTATTAGGACAGTCATAAATCCTCTTAATAAGTAAACATAATATACTTACGCCAAATGTGCAGAATTTGTCGATTGCGAACAAAAACCATTCAGCTTTTTGTGATTTGCAAGTATTTGTTAAACATGACGAATCTCAATGATGTCAGCTATGATGCGTTAGATAGACTTCAAAACGCATGACCTCCATTTACTTAATCTCTAAATATTACGTGTGTAGGCTGTTTAAAACAAGTTTATGTACGTGACATTGTGGATTTAGTTCATGCGACTATACTTCGTTAGAAATAAAAATATTAATATTTTCATAGCAATTCCAGAAAAAGGGGAACTGCTGGCCTACCATGACATCTTAAAGCAGTACTGTAATATTGTTTTACTCTTATTTCAGTGTGGGAAAGAGACTTAGTTATAAAGGATGTCTAGCGCCATCTCTTTCCTACGGCCAGCAGGTTATTGTAGAAAAAACAAAATTTGTGAATACCGAAAAGCTTTATCTGAATTTAGTAATCATTATTGGAACTAGATCACTAGACCTACTAAGTCAGTCATTGTCAGTATCTTAGACCACGATACATTTAGAGAAATTGGGAGGAAAGTTCTTCAATTCAAAAGGAGGGATCCTCCGATCCGATGGATGGTGTCTCTTGTGAGCTTCTATATCACACACATAAAGATGATATATCCCCCATAAATAGGGTTTAAAATACAACAAATTCTTCTTACTGGGACGACAATACAGACGTTGGCAAGCTTTTAGAAAATTACACTTCAACGAAGCATGTTCTAGGTAAAAAACAACTTGTTCACGTGTACTGCGAAATTTACCGAAACCAATCTGCGTACATTAGCAAATTCTTCTCACTCATACTTTATATTTCATCCAATCAAGTCAAGTTACACGGTCGTTTCTTTTCATCTATATAAATTGTTTCTAAAAACAAAAACCCCATTACGATGTCCGTTACAAATCACCTAATAAGCAAAGAGTTAATTAATGAATCGGCTGCAGTCTCTTTATAAAAGGCTTAAAGTTTTTTAAAGACTCTACGGGCGTTTCAAATGGATTGTCTGCCGTCCGCAATGCTCACTAGTAACGTGTGGGAAAAGAGTAAATTAGAAGTCAGATAAAAACTGGATTAAGCAATTTATGTAGACACGAGCGAATGCAAAATTTACAGGCGTTTGCCTTCCCAGTAATCTGCCTGCATTTTAGAGTTTAGTGGCAACAGTTCTGCGAACTAGAAAAAGTAATGAATCAGACCCAGTCCATATTGGAATTAAGGTTTTGTAATTATCATCATCATCATCATCTTGCATTTTCCCAACGATATTGGGGTGTACTTCCAGTCTAGCCGGAAGATCTTGAAAGTCTAATGGGTGTAAAAATACCCTTAACGAAGCCGAAAGGCGTCGATTTTCTCCATCACCACGATTTCTTCTTTATACCATGAAGAGACCATACCTGGGAATCTTCTAGTTACGGAGATATTGGAGGTCATAGTTCCAACTGTTTCACAACTTTTTAATTATTTTAACTTGTAGTACTTTTAAATGTTTTAACTTTACTTTAAGTACTTACGTCAATTTCCCTAGTACTATTCAATGCATCCATCAGCACAATGTATTGTGCGTTTTATTTAGCCCTACTGTAAACTGATTTTTCAACACAGTTTTTTTTTCCCAGCAATCATATTTGTGAATGCGTAGAGTTACTAAGTTTAGTATGATGTACAGAATGCTTGGTTGACGGCTTCCGTTTACACCTTGTAGATACATACGATTAATGTTAAAGGAAAATAAATCAATCCAGTATATACACCGTGTAAATCTCCTCATCACGAAGCCGTCAACCAAGCATTCTGTACATGAAACTAAGTAACTTTACGCAAAAATTATTTCTGGCAAAAGATTTTTTTTTGGGGGGTGTAAAATCATGTTTTGTGGTAAAACTCAATGAAACGCACTCAAAACATTGTGCTGATGGACGGATTGAATAGTGCGGGAGTCGTGGAGGTGTTGAAAGTAAAAATCTTACATTAAAAACTTGTATTTAAAAAAAATACTTGTCAAAAAGTTGGAACTTTGACCCCTAATATCTCCGTAACTAGAAGGTTCCCAGGTATGGTGTAGAACAAAAAAAATAACGCAATGACAAGGATAACCAGTGCCTTTCGGCTTCGTTAAGAGGTGTTTTACACCCTTTATGTATACGACATATGTACAGTTTATGAGAAATCATAGAAATAATAGATCATTAAAAGTTTTCGTTAGCGCGTAACATTTTAATGATGTATTAATTGTACCTAATCGATAACAAAAGCGAATAGTAACAATGAATTTGAGGTAAACAATAGAATCATTCATGTTTCACTAAATATACATATAATACCAGAGCACGATTCAGAAGCAATAAAAAGCCAAAAATATCCGTCCTTCACACTAGCTAGATATACGTACGTACAGTCTACAAAAAAAAACATGTCCATGTATTTATTATTTACTAGCGACCCGCCCCGGCTTCGCACGGGTGCAATGCTGATAATTAGCCATTATTTGTCGTAAAAAGTAAATGAGAAAAAAATGTTGTTGTGGGATATCCCTAAGAGATAGACATATACTATCGCGGAGTTTTCTGTAGACCTTTTCAATGTGTACAATACTTGGTATATTATTTAGATAAATCCCGTAGGGTTCAGCCTGCTTTTGCAATGTAAGCGGAAAAAATGTAATTATTTACGACATCACATTAGAAACCTCAAAAATAACAGAATTTCTCCACTATTCAATGGATGTTACGAGTATTATACATATGAACCTTCCTCTTCAAGCACTCTATCTATTAAAAAAACCGCATCAAAATCCGTTGCGTAGTTTTAAAGATTTAAGCATACATAGGGACAGAGAAAGCTACTTTGTTTTATACTATGTAGTGAAGTTGTTAGATACTTCATTTATTACAAGCCAGTTATTCGGTTTTGCTTGCGTTGCTGTATCGCAAAAATGTTAACATCTTGCCTGTTTAGGAGTCTCGCTTGTTGTGTGTACCTACAATGTACATAATTATCACTCTGTATCTCATTACAATGGTTCAAAGTCAATAGCAATGTCATTGCAGGCTGGGTTATTTTGTACATTTTCTTAATACTTTATCTAAAGTGAATATTAATTGAATGATTTTGTGGGTTATGTAAGGAAGTCTATTGAAGTACCTATGGCTGGAGGTTTTATCTCATTACTTCAAGTCTCTATTGATAGAAAAGTGATAGAAAACAATAGCATTATATATATTTGGGAATGGGAATGCATTCTGCATTATTACCATTGTGTGGTAGTTTATGTGAGTCACACATACCTAATTATACATAGAACACCATAACATTCCAGCTTGCTTTGAAAATAATGGTTCTAAAGTTGTTAATACAACCTGGTACATATAAACAACACAGGGCCTCAGGCATTCAACATGATAAGTTTAGATATTATTAGAAACGGATAATAACGTAAACATATATTTTTCTTGGGAACCAACAGACTTCAGGAACTCGATAATAATGCTGATTGGTAACATGAAACAATAACGTCAAACAGAGAATAGTAAGAGTATAAATAAATAAATATTCTGTTTTTTTTTTAGAAATATGTAAAAATATAAAAACATGAGATGATAAATGAATAAAGAAAATAAATATCAATAAGATAAGATATTTATATCAGTTAGAAAAGAGTATTCATAGACATGGCACGAATAATGAGGAGATTCCTCTCTCTGGAGCCCTGACCACCGGCAGCCTGGACCTTGTATCTGAGGCCGATGAGACATAATTTTTTTATATTAGTAAATATTTAAAATGTAAACTATACTATAAGAGAGTAAAATTAATTAAATCAATCAATAATCGTCTAGTGTTCCTGAAATCATCTTAATCTTGATCATCTACCATAGTGGCTTGTACATCGTACCGACGTACGTGAACTCTGAACCCAAAAACAATCACCACGTCAGCTCACATCAATGTCAAATTGCCACTAGGAATTAACGATCATGTAATTTGTCGCAAAACTTATGCAAATTGTTTAAATCTTTATCACTAATCAAATCGACTCAGCCTTTTGCAGCGATTCGTTTCGGAATCTACTGCTTGTCATGTGCCTCCTTCAAGTTGCGAAACAACACCCGTGGTCCGTCTTCCGCATCTAGTATATACCAGCCGCTTTGAATCAGATCTTTGGCCAGATCCTTGCAGTAGCCACTCGTCTCTCACCAACCTCTTGGTTTGTGAGAGACGAGTGGAGACTGCAAGAAGGGTGACTAAGGATACCTCCAACGAGATGAAATTTTTATGGTAACTTAAAAAATATTTCACAAGCAGCGTTGAAAGTTTGAATAGTATTTGTATCTTGTAGAGAAGACTTGAATAACAGGCAACATTATATTATGCCAATACGGACAGTTACATCGGTAAGGTGAACAGGCAATTGTAAAAAAAAAAAAAAAATGTAGTAACCGGACAGAAAAATGATATCGCTCTTACTTTATTATTTAGCATTCCCGGGTGAAAGAGCAATTTGTCTGGACAACTCACGTCTCTGTTTACTTCGTCCACTCGTTTGCAACACAAACAATAAAATAGCTGCATAAGTGCGTAGGTAAACCAAGATTAATTTCTCACGACCATGTCGAAATATGATAGTGATCTCGAAATAAGATGCGAAACTTTTTATCAGCCACGTTTTTGTCTTCGTCTTGGCTCGAGAACAATGTAAAAAGATTTAGCCGTGGGTGTTGCATAACGATAGTAACGGAAAAATCTACGATACTTGTCGTGGTATACTGTGTAGTAATTTTTGTACTTGTGTGGCATACATTTTTATTGTTGTCAAATAAATCTTTCTGACGTTTAGGTGTTGCTTTGAGACTGGGACATGCTTTTTTAGTTATTTCATACTTTTTACTTCCATGGTTTATTCACGAACAAAGTCCTTACCAAGTCTACCTTACATAGAAACATTGACTGTTGCTATCCCAGCCAATGAACATGACATTGTTTACATTCTATCACTGTGTCCGTGACTAAAGAATAATCCAAGCATACTTAGTGAAATTAAAATTCTAAATAGTCCTCAGACAACACTGCTACTTTATATGCACATACTTGACGTGGTTCAGAGTAATCAAAGTGATCGTTTATTGGATAGACGCTGAATTCCCACTGCTAAAAAACAGCGGAAAGCATTTGTGAGTAGTACTAGGAAACTACAAATGACTGACGCCAGTGTGCAGGGAGAAGATAGTATATCTAGTTTTGCAGTTATGTTGTAAGATTTTTGCAAGTATAAGCTTTGCAGGTGGCTTAGGAGAAAGCTAAATAATAGATAGAGTCGACGGCATCCACATATAAGGTCCTTCAATTTAATACTTTTTACGCAATAATTATAAAAGAAGATCAATAATATAAGAGAAGTTCAATAAAGAATAAGAGTTTCATTAAAAAAAGCGTAAGAATTAGCTCCGAGCTCTTCACTTTACTTCATTGCTTCCTAGTATTTGTTATGTTTGGTTGTTGGAATGAAAGATAGCGTTGGGTATACTTAGTTTAATTATCACAGGACACAGGTTAGTACATTTTATATACAGACAGTGCGTGGTATCGCAGACGGGTTGAGACCAAGTTATGGCGACCGGACGGATGTAGATTATAGACAACCACTAGAGCTTGACACATAATAATATACTAAATAGTGATGTCACAACAGTAATCTTCTTTATCTGAAGACAAAAAAAAAATGCAACAAAGGCCCCAGTTGCGTTAAAGCTTCTAGTTCCGCACCTGAACTTGCTGCCATTGAAATAAAATTCTCTGCAACAACATTTAAATACAGCCAATCATTGGTATCAGCTCCCCAATCATCGTCACCTCTAATTCTAAGTGCGCAATAGAAGTTACCACTGTTGCAATAAGCGCGTTGCTCTTTCCAAACTGTATTACTGTCCATTTCTGTTGCGTCTCCCTTCAGTGACTATTATTTTGTGAATACAGTCAGGCACGGGGTCATTTCGATACAATTGATTCATCGAGACAATCTTAATGTTCTCTTGATTGTTCACCTATCAGTTTTGCTGAATAATAACGGTGTGTTGTTTTTTTTAGTCATGTGCTTCCGGTGTTTTTTTTATTTGTGCTAAAAGACTGTGCTTTGTATGTGATTTTGATAAAGTGAATTGTGTTTAGTACCGAGGTCATTAGCAGCCGAAAGCAAATTGGTCTATTTTTAAAAAAGCGAATTTGAAAGTGATTTCCTAGTTACTTCGGTGATCCCCCTGTATGGACTTGTTGCCTTCAATGGGGTATGTAGCTATCTGTATATTTGGCCTATGATAATAACGAAATAGTCTACTAAAGGTTTGGAAGCCCTAGGTCTGGGTTCAGAAGCCGGAAATCCTAAAAAAAGGCACAGTATTGAAGTCACTTTAGTAATCCTGTTTATAATTGTTGATGGCGAAAATACTTACTACTAAACCACTAAACTACTACTTAATACTTACTAAGATTGAAGACTAGTCTTTTATCATCATCTGCCTAGTCTTTTCCTAAACAATCTTGGGGTCGGCTCTAACCGGATGCAGCTGAGTACTAGTGTTTTACATGAAGCGACTGCCTTTCTGACCTCTACAACCCAGTAACTGGGAATACAATACCCCTTGGTAAGACTGGATGTCAGACTTTTCGCTTCTGACTACACGTAACTGTTCTACTGTTAAAGATCTACAAATGACAGCCGAGACCAACGGCTTAACGTGCTTTCCCAGGCACGGAGGAAACTCGGTATGTAATTATGGTCACCCATCCACGGACCAACCTCGGTAACCACGGCTTAGCCTTAAAGATCGACCCGTGCAGCTGTTAATATTTAGCCACGAGCTCCTCCACGATTGAAGACTAGTCTTTCTGAAAAACTATTTATATCAGATAAGTACTTGATGCCAATATCCTATCCGTAGTAATAATAAAAAAATAGAGGAAAATAAATCTTTTCTACACATTCTCAGGCTTAAAAACATTTCTCAGAACCGCTTTGCGAAATGATACTCGTAAAATATCAGAAATAATACCGCATTCTAGATTTTACATAGGCACATGCACGATAATGTAAGAATGTAAAACAAATAACAAAAAATGGATTTTTATTTATCTGACAGTTAGCAAAGGCATGTTAATGCATGGAATACTTTTCTTTGCAAATTCAAAATTCCAGAAACACATTACATTACGAGTTTATAAAACTTGGTTGTTAGAACTTAAGTAATTTATTCTGCACCCGCAACTAGTATTCTTTTTAAGTGCACCCTAAAGGAAATTGAATGCTTATGTATATAGAGTAATTTGCAAATTAATAGATGGGCTGCGTAACTTATTCCGTTTTATTTGCATGTTGTAAACTTAGGCACGCGTCGGTCGGCATAATGAGGCGATGTTCAGTAACACAGTTTTTAATGCATAAAACCCGTTCAAGAACATGTCTGCAATTAAAATTATAGGTTATGATTGTGATCTGTCACTTTGCTCAAATCGTCAGCGATTTGAGGAAAGTTATGATAATGATGAGGAATTTTATCTAATAGCCAGAAAGTTGTTAATTGGTTAGAACACGAGCTAGATAAAACAAAACATGTTGGGGTCGGCTTCCAGTCTAACCGGATGCATGCTGGCCTGAAAGTCTGACAACCAGTCTTACCAAGGGGTATCGTATTACCCAGTACTAACTGGGTTGTGGAGGTCAGATAGGCAGTCGCTCCATGTAAAATACTGGTATTTCGATACCCCTTGGCAAGATGGTTGTCAGACTTTCAGGTCGCTATGGTCTCTAACAAATATGTCTCCTGTGGTGACCCTCAATTGACATCAAACATCACTAGGTATAGTAAAAATATTATATTACTAGCATACTCAGAACTAACCGACACTGAAAAGCAATGTTTTTCCAGATTTTTCAGATTATAATTATGCATCTATACATCTATACAAATAAATAAAATTGATGTGTCTGTTTGTAATATTAAAATAACCGCTTTTTACCACATGTTTATGAATGTATATACGGTGCATATACCAAAAAAACATTTTTTACAATTTTTTTCTGACTGTCTGTCTGTTTGTGCCGGCTAATCTCTGGAACGGCTGGACCGATTTTGACGAGACTTTCACTGGCAGATAACTGATGTAATAAGAAGTAACTTACCTACTTATATTTTAGTTAAAAAAACGCAAAAACGAAAAAAATAATTAAACGTTTTTGTTAAATTCCACGCGGATGAAGTCGCGGGCACAGCTAGTTATCCATAAGTGTTTACAGGTCGGTACCCACCTCTTCCCGGTTACACCGGTACCCAATGCGATAACATTTACGTTGTGATATTTGGACAAACAGCACAAAATTTAATATCACAAGGAAAAAAATCCACCTAAAAACTATTTACAGGCATTCATTCCCCATGTGTTTTTCAACACACAACCATTCAGTGATTATGTTTACATTGACTTATTGACTCCCTACGAATGGCGTCACCCATGTCGGCTTTACGTCATTAAAAAGAAAACTGCGAAAATCAACCAAGCCCAGTAGGTACAAAAACGAAGAAGACAAAAATTTCTTGACTATCATCTGCCTAGCCTTTTATTTATTTATTAGTTACACCAACAGCAATACATACCATGAATTATAGGAAACAATAAAATTAAAATAAAAGCGCTGGTATGTATGCCTATTATAGGTATCCGCAGCATTCACCTTAGTGAAAACAACATAAAATTCTAGAATACTGTTAATAAATCATACAGTATGAATATAATATAAAATTTTACTTAAATCTAAAAAGGTAATATGAATTATGATTCCCAACAATGTTGGGGTCAGCTTCTAGTCTAACCGGATGCAGTTCAATACCAGTATGTTATATGGAGCGACTGCCCATCTGACAACCACAACCCAGTTAGTACTGGATAATACGATACCCTCTGGTAAGACATTGCAGAACCGTTTCCTACGTATAATCACGGGCGCTCCCTGGTACGTCCGTAACGACAACCTTCATGTCGATCTTAGAATTCCAACCATCCTTCAGTTCATGAAACGTCTTTCCAAGCGTTTCTTTGACTCAGCTGTTAGGCATCCCAATCCCTTGATCGCATCGGCCGCCCGATACGAGCCATCGCGTATTAGTAGGATTCGCCGTCCACGGCATACCCTAGTCACTCCTGACGACCCTATTACCCTTCTACAAGAGAGCAGTAGGGAAACCAGTACCATTAAGCGTAAAAACAGACACAGACCGCCGTCATTCCGGCCTCGCCGACGCGCCGAGTCCCGTCGCGACGTCCCTGTTCACTACCCCCCCCGACCCTTTCTCTAGGCAGCCCGAGATACTGAGCCCTTAGTTATAAATCAGCCCCTAAATAATGAAACCACTCAGATCCAGCAAGTCCCTTTGCTGCCCTCCCCTAGCGACGCCCTAAGCCAAGGCTCGTACCCCGCAGGGTGCCCTTAGCGTGTTGTCGCTTAGTTTATAAGTTTTGCCCTGGCTGGAGGCCTTAAATTCAAGGCATCCACAGGATTGACCGGTTAAGCAGAAGCTAGCCTGAGAGGCTGAACGAGGCCATAAAAAAAAATGATTGGTTGTCAGATTTTCGAGTGACTGACTACCTGTAATAACTGTCAACAAAGATCTACTAATGACAGCCGGTAATAACGGCTTAACGTGCTCTCCGAGGTACGGAGGAAATTTGGTATGTTATGGGTGGTCACCCATCAATGGATCATCCTAGGTAAGCGCTGCTTAACCTAAAGATCGTCCCAAGCGGCTGTTATTATTTAGCCACGAGTACCTGTTCGAGCGTTGTTAGTAGCGCCACTATGGTCTCTTGAGATATACTGGACTTTACAATTTCTGACATTCTATACGGAAACTAAAGTTTTCAGTAAAAATGAATGTTTAATTAACACGAGAAAATCGCGTAGGAAGATAGTTAGTTTGATTGTGAGCAATGATTACATACATACACATTATCTTTACAGCTCTTCTTTATCACACTTATATATGTACATACTTAGTTAAGTATACATAATATAGAACGTTGATCTTTGAACATTTTGTTGTTACAGACGGTTTCAAGATCACAATTAAAAGTCAAGGTTTTTTATTCAAGTACGTTTTCTTTATGATTCATGTTTAATGTGAAAACTACAGCGAATCAGGGGTTTTGAAATAATCTACCGAAGTACCATGTGTAAGTGCATGTATGTATCCGGTTGTTCGTTGTTAGCTATGGACTGAGTACTGTCAAAATGTCCGAACCTCAATGACAAATGGTTCTCTACTGCATGAAGCCTGTACAGCTGTCAACCCTAGAAGTCGCCTGTATCAAACAGTTGCTTCTTTGATATAATTCTTGCCAAGTCTGGAAAATCTGGCCGGAAATATGCACGTTATAGTCCATCTAAGATTAAATCAGCAAAAAATACCAACCGTTTCACTTTCTTATCACCTAGTGCAAGGAAGCGAAAAATGTTAATAGTATTTACACATAACATTAATTGAAAAATGTTTGTTTTACATTCATTAGTAGCGTGAGATTCAGTTGTTTATGTACAGACGCCACGCACATCAAGCTACCTAAAACAGTCAAATTTTCCAATCAACCTTGAACCTAATGCTTTAATGATTAAGTTTTGACCGATTGTTGTACTTTTATGTGCTAGCTGGCGTCTGTACCTGGGAAGTATGTAGGTAGGTGGATTTAGAGACCATGCACGACTTACTGACATCAATTTACAACAGGTCAGTGGATGATTACATAAACGTGATAGTTCATATTGTTTGTAGAACGATTGCTGTACTTATGTACTACTTATTTCATGCCTACTTGCAACACTGAGACATTATCAAATTATTTTACAGAGATCTGACGAGATCGCTTTAATTAATAACGTGTGTAGTTACGTATGTTTGACAAATTTTGCCTGTTTTTTTTTTTTTAAATAGAGACCAACCTATCACAGTTATTAAATATTCATTAACAGACATTCCTGCAGATTGAATCCAAAATAAGTGTTCGTCTTTTTTAAGAGATAAATTATTCATATAAAATACTTGACTGCTGACAGGTTTTTACAGCAATAGCCTGTGATTTACGTGGTGTAAATAATTGATTTACCAGATACTAAATTAAATCTGGTTCTTTCATTACAGAGTTGTAATAAAAAGAGTAAAGACTTTGAGATATCTTTGTTTTTCCAGCCTATTATTTATTAGGGTTTAAGAAGAACATCTATACGTTTTATCCGTAATATGTGCAAGAGTAGAACTGCTGCTTCTATAATTTCTTTTCCTAATTTGTGACATCGCGCTACCGACATGTTTCTACATGATACTATTATAAGTTATGACGGAACCTGTGGCAGTTCGTCCCGCCACCATCTCTTTCGTGGCCTGCCGCAACCCCCCTTAATGTGGCAGCGCACCAGTTTCCTGCTATTTAGTCCCACAGTTGGCCAAAAGAGGCCTTTACCCAGGAGTGGGACATAGCTGGGTAAAACTAAAAACTGCTTTTTGTCTTTCGCTTCACTCTTTCGTATGGAACACCGTGTAATACAAAGACACCACTGTCGCTGTTCGGTCTAAATTGTTCAATAGCTAATAGAGTAGAACATGTCATTTATATACGTTGTATTGGAACACAAATCTCTTGAAATATGAATAAAAAATATGCAATCGCAGTGCGTGACTGCGGTAAGTGAAGGGAGAAGTGTGTTCGACAGAGCTTAGTCATAGTTGTATGTCTAGTTTTACTATCATGTTGTTTATAACTTATGCATTTTCAAAGTAAGAGGAGCTCGTGGCTAAATAATGACAGCCGTTCGGATGAATCTTTAGGTTAGGCCGCGCTTGCCAAGGTTGGTCTGTAGATGGGTGACCACCCTATACATATCGAGTTCCCTCCATGCGTCGGAAAGCACGTTAACCGGGTTGGACCCGGCGGTTATTTTTGGATGCTGATGTTTTATCATTCTAGTATATCGAAGAAGCCTCTTTTAAGTACCTTAACGTAAGCGATTACTGAATCTGCACTAAAATTAAACTGTGTATATTTAAAACCGAGTTTATTTCGATCCTCCAGAAATTGCCCCAGCATAAGTTCACACTTACCCGTGCACCAATTAAATTACATTAATTGACATCAGCATCAGCTTCCAATTTCGTTATAAGAGTAGAAAAAAAACATACAACTTCGCATCGCCATGTTAAGTAGGTACATCCAGTTTTTCTGCTGTCCTTCTTCAGGGCAAAGACCTTCTCTCATACAAATAAGGAACAAGCATTAATAACCACGATTGCTCATAGCGGATTTACGATTTCAGATTCAGAGTTCCAGATTACCTCAAGATATATATTCGTTAGTCACTGATGTGTCAGAACTATTAAGAAAACTTCCGGGTCAACGCGAAATTCTTACTCCAATTGACATTGCCTAAATGTCAATAAAGGCGTCCGAAAAAGTAAACACAATAAAAAATCAACACAATTCCTCAGTCAGGGTCAAGCGATATTGACCTTAAATGAAACCGTATACGTTACCTTATTGCGATAATGAGATTTTAACTGGAGTGCAAGTTAGCAGTGTTTATTGGGGCGCTCTCGATTGCCATGGCCATGATTGATGCCAGCCTTAATGACGGGATGGCCAATGAATGTGAAAGCTTGTTGGAGTGTCCATCGAGATGGGGTACCTAATGTGTTTATATTAAAAAATAATATTCAGTTGGTAATTAAGGAGATGACTTACTTCATTAGCTAGAAGAACCACACCACCGCGAGAAGCGGAAGGAGGAGGGCAGTTATTTGCCCAGTATGACACAGAAAATTTACACAAAAAAAAAACCGGCTAAGTGCGAGCCGGACTCGCGCACCGAGGGTTCCGTACTTTTAAAAACGTAATTATTAAAAATATTTTTATTATAAGATGTGACAAAAAATTTCCGGTTTTCGCAATTTTTCCTTTATCTGTGCTATAAGACGTTGCTTCGTACCAAATTTCAAGATTCTGAGTTCACGGGAAGTACCCTGTAGGTTTTGATTCCCTTGCGTGTCGAAAATTTGCGGCATAAACGGCTGTATCTTTTGATTGCGTTGTCTTAGAAGGTTGATTTTTTCACAGCTCGAAGGGACAGTAGACTCGAGTATTTGATATAAATTCCAGCTTGACGCCTCCACGCGTTTTTGACAAAAAGGGTCTTGAGTCTTGACAGACAGACAGACGGACGGACAACAAAGTGATCCTATAAGGGTTCCGTTTTTTCCTTTCGAGGTAAGGAACCCTAAAAACAGCATTAAAGGATGTGATTGTTAGTGACCCTAGGTTTGGTGATTGTTCTCCTTTTTTCCATGCTATGTAACATCACCATTCGCCTGCCCATATCTTAATTTAGTGGGGTCGTGGCAGGTTGTAGTCTTTTTACCAAACCTTTTTTTATTTTTTATTTGGTCAGAGATGACAGAGACAAAGTCGACGACGGTATGAGCTTACCCAGAAGAAGCCTGTGCACTCTAACTTTAAAGATATATATATATTTAATTGTAATTGTTTATTACGTAACCATAATTAAAAAAAAAAAAACATTAGTGATTGATGAAATCAAAAATCGTAAAAAATTAAATGTGTTTGTGTGTATGTGTGCGTGTGTATGCGTGTGTATTTGTGTGTGTGTGTGTGTGTATTTGTGCATTTTAAGAAGCGAGTAAGTTAATTTATGTGTTTCAATAGTGCCTCAGTGTCTTCATAAGGAAATGGTTTAATCCAATGAATAGGGTTGTAAGCGTTCGGAAACACAGACCACAGATAATTCTGCTTTTCTAGCCATTCATCTTTCACACAGTCCATCCATCATATCTTTTCCAGGTTATGTGCAAGCTTAAAATGCCCGTTCTAAATGTCGCGTCACTATTAATGTAGTAGAATAATGGCAGTGACAATATTATTCGTCAATACGTAATATTACATACATAATCTTACACAAAGTAAATCCTTGTCAATGTTAATGTGCTTCTAACAGGTTATTAACTCATTTAGCAAAACCACATCAATAAACCAAATATTGATGTTTACATGAAAAAGCCTACAGTTTGTCGTCTCTTACATTTCACAAGGCATAAGTATATTAGCTGTTACATAAGTGATATTTCCTCATAGTGTCTACGACCTCTCGAACTTTAACTACCCATTGAACAATTTAAAATCTTACAGCCATCAGAATTAGAAACATTTTCAATTGAATGTGTATTACTTTTAAAAATGTCACTGAGTTCTCTGGGTTGTTTAAAAGTTTGTGAGGTAAAGTTCGTGCATTGTTGACACATGCTAAAAATATACGCTTTCGAGTAAGCAATTACACTTCAGCCAACTTATCAGTGCAGGTGGGAAAACACAGAACTAAAATAAATGTATCAAGTTTAACATATCGGTACATTTTTCCTTGACAAGCAACGCCACCTTGGGCGTGGACCTTAAAGTGGGCGTACTGTAGTACCAGTTGTTGGACTGTTTTTCACATGCCATTGTTACTCTGTGTCTTGTCATGATTTTCGGTCAAATATTTGTGCAGTTGTATTTTGTTTTATTTGTGTGAGAAAGTATTACGTCATTAGGAAGTAAGTTTGTCTGAAGGTCATCTGTCTGGTTCATTTTCTGCTGATTTTGTTTTTGTTTTAATTACTGACGCTATCAGAAGCGATTATTTTAACATGCATAGCATCTCGCTTTAGATTCTTTTTGAGTTATTTTCAGCTATAATTACTGGTTTACTAAATAAATGTTATTTGCATTATAGATCACGGGTACTTCCACCAGGGAGTGGGCAGGAATCGGTGGCTAACAATAGTACACCTTCGAACTACAGACAACAACAATTTAAAAAGGTCAAGAGCACGATTATTATGAGACAGCGACAAAAAAACAAGAGAACATCGCGTTCAGTGTCATGTCATTATAAACTCTATATCATGACATTAACTTACGTATTATTTTAAGTATCATAGTCTGTTATTTAAGTCCCAGAAGTTTATGTTTTAACCTCAAGACTTTCTGAAAGGTGCAACCAGCGTAAGTAGAGTCAGTAAAAGGTTAATGGTGTAATATTATAAATTGTTACTTTATTGATTAGTTAAGCTGTGTTATAACCGGCTGGTCAGGCTGACCGGTGATTGGCGAGGAATATTGTGAACTTTATAATTGTTGGAGTTCATTGACTTTTTGCTAGTCTGCCAAAATCCCTGGGAATTCTTTTTTTATTTATTTATTTATTTGCGATAGGTTGGTTCTTGACTCTAGGCTAGGTCAGAGATGACACAGACCAAGTCGACGGAGGTACGAGCTTACCCAGAAGAAGGCTGTTTACTCTAAGTTTGAAAAGATTAGGGTTGTAAGCGTTTGGAAACACAGACGCAGGCAGAGAGTTCCACTCCTTTGCTGTGCGCATTATGAAAGACGTTTGAAAAAACTTTGTGCGAATTGGTGGAATAGCAATAAGTTAGGGACGGTATCTTTACCCTAGGTTATGTTAATGTAGTGTCAAAGTACCCATCTACGCTGTACTATGATCCCTCTAATACTGCCGTGATATCCCTGTACTAATATTATAAATGTGAATGTAAGTTTGTTTGTTACGCTTTCACGCGGAAACTACTCAACCGATCATCATGAAACTTTGTAAACAAATTCTTGGAGGTATTAGAAGTAACATAGGCTATATATCATCACGCTACGACCAATAAGAGCGGAGCAACAATGAAAAATGTCGCGAAAACGGGGAAAATGTGACGCAGACGAAGTTGCGCGGGACAGCTAGTAATGTATAATGTAAACACTCGTTGGTCTAGTGGTCGCAAACGCGACTGCTGAGCAAGGGGACCTGGGTTCGATTCCCGGGTCGAGCAAACTGTTATTGGGTTTTACCGTCAGGAATTTCTCAGTAGCAGAAAGGGAGTCTGGACTTGTGCCCGGTTGATGGCAATAGGCTCGCCCTCTATTACAGGGTACTTAAACATAACTGGCGAAATATGGATGTACTTGTCCTAACAAATACACTCATATTTGGTCAGTTATGTGTGGAAGAGGTAAGTGTTGAAAGAGCTGTAGGTACGTACCTAATTACCTACATGCGTGATGTTATGTAAAATAAATCCGAGAGTCTTTTGTAGATCATTGATCATTAGAAGCCTTACCTTGAAAAATAAAGGGTGTAAAACACCTCTTAACGAAGCCGAAAGGCACTGGTTCTCCCTGTCATTGCGATATCTTTTTTTGTTCTAGACCATACCTGGGAACCTTCTAGTTACGGAGATATTAGGGGTCAAAGTTCCAACTTTCTGACAAGTATTTTTTTTAAAGACAAATTTTTAATGTAAGATTTTTACAAAAACAAATACACCTCCACGACCCCCGTACCAGCAAAATGTTTTGAGTGCGTTATTGAGTTCTACCACAAAACATGTTTTACACCCCCCAAAAAAAAAGTCGTTTCCCAGCAATAATTTTTGCCTAAAGTAACTTAGTTTCATGTACAGAATGCTTGGTTGACGGCTTCGTGATGAGGTGATTTACACCGTGTGTGTTGTAACGAATGAAACTACCAAAGAACAAAAAAAATCCATGATAGTTTGTTTACAATACACGAAATGTAAACGATTAGGTAAGAAAGTATTAAGTTTGTGAACGGCAGCCGCAGTGCCGATAATTGCGATTGAGCTAATTGTGTAACAGCATCAATGATCAGAAAGAAATAATCGTTTCCTAACTTCTTGATCTTATCAGCTTTAGAGTACCTAAATGTATCATGAAATGATTTCACTGTGATTATAATACTAGACTAGATATTACTGCAACACATCAATACTGGATTATTACCGCCTTCTTTTGCTCAGATCCAGTTATTTTTTTACCTTCACTAGGTTTCGGACAGCGTAATCATTTCATTTTACGGATGGGAAATCATCAAATGACCCCTCCTGCTCTGGGCGCAGAAGGAGCGTCAGACTTGTACTGACTAAAACCCATCCATGTTCCTTCTTAGCCCTTTGTGTTCCAGGGCACGGTATCTCTTTAGAACAGTCCCGCAGTCACAATCGCAGACGGCGTTTACTCTCGGACCCCTTCCGATTTGCTGACATCTCCCGGAGGCACGCGTGGACCACAAACGTGCCGTCGACATGGCCTGTCGTCATAAGACGGACGGACGGTGAGCTAGCCCATTACACACCGTCCACAGGCCCGCGACTTCGGTCGCCAGGGGACACTGGGTGGCCCCGACGCCCGGGGCGTCTCCCGCGGCGGCTGGGACATGAGGCTCTCTCCCTCTCACGTTTCGCTACCTGGACAGCATACCTTACGATGTGAAGATGCATTTGGTTAGAAGCCTAAAGTAAAGTGACAATTATGATGATAGATATTGTGATAGGGGTATGACGAACAGGGTGTAAAGTTCTTTATCCCGCATAGAAAGGAGAGGATCCTCCGACCAGACGAGTGTTCTGTCTGGTCGGCTATTGCCCGACAGCTGTTGTTGTCGGGTTTTTAGGGTTCCGTACCCAAAGGGTCAAACAGGAGTTGAAATTTCTAGAGATTATGTATTTCTGTTGCCGCTATAACAAAAAATATTAAAAACAGTATAAAATAAATATTAAAGGGGGCTCCCATACAAAAAAGTGATCTTTTTGCTCGTTTTTATGAATAATGGTACGGAACCCTTCATGCGCGAGTCCGACTTGGCCGGTTTTTTATATTCTTAAGTCGCGGATAACTATAACAGCGCGATTAAGAATTTTGATGTTAGTTCTGCATTCGTGTCAGAGGTGGCGTTATAGTACTTTTGGAACTATGTTGCTGTAGTATTTTTGTAGTGCCGCTACAGTGCTAAGAATATCATCATATATTATCATAATATTTTCATATTTTATATTGACCTTTAGATCCTGTAACGCTCTTATAATATCTAAGTGTCTGTGTGTCTGTCTGAGTGTCACGTCACGATCTTGATATTCTAAAGTCATGAATTCTAGCATCTGGCCCATGCTCTTATCTCGCTTATACTTCCGACAAATTGTTACGCAGTTCCGTGGGTTTATAAAATGTATGACATTTTCTTTCCACCAGAAATGATTTTTCTTCTTGGAGAACCGGCTACGGCTTAATAATTATGTTAAGAACAGTCTCCTATTCATGCACTACCAATCGCAGCAACTGTCGATCTACGAGCCTGTATAATTTGCGAGCGGTTCCCAGAAAAGAGTTCATATTAGGTTCTCTGGATGCCATTAAAAACAACAAAGAAATTATGTCAAGTCACGAGGATGGGCAGTAGTATCTTGTCAGCTTATAACAAGACACTGTGACGGTCAATCTGTCGTCAAGTGTGCTGATTATAGCAATTACCTCTTGACCGCTCATTGTTAGTAGCGGTCATTGTTCTAAGATATATGAGAATTTTAGAGATTTCTCAGTCTGAACATTCTTATCATACCGATGGTGGTCACTGTGTATGAAAATATAATTGTTATAGGAAACTAGCGAACCGCTCCTGCTTCGTTTAAATAAAATCATTTTGATGTTTTAACTATTCGCAAACTAGTTAAAACATCAAAATGATTTTATTTTGTGTTTAATGTATACCCAGTACACATCTGTTTATGAATATATTCTTTAAAGTAAGGTGAAAACTGCATCAATACGTTGCGTAGCTCAGAAGAACAGTGCGGTCACACATAAAGGGTGTAAAACACCTCTTAACGAAGCCGAAAGGCACTGATTCTCCCTGTCCTTGCGATAATTTTTTTGTTCTACACCATACCTGGGAACCTTCTAGTTACGGAGATATTAGGGGTCAAAGTTCCAACTTTTTGACAAGTATTTTTTTAAATACAAGTTTTTAATGTAAGATTTTTACTTTTAACACCTCCACGACTCCCGTACTATTCAATCTGTGGATCAACACAATGTTTTGAGTGTGTTACATTGAATTCTACCACAAAACATGATTTTACACCCCCCCAAAAAAAAATGGTTTCCCAGCAATAATTTTTGCGTAAAGTTACTTAGTTTCATGTACAGAATGCTTGGTTGACGGCTTCGTGATGAGGTGATTTACACGGTGTATAGTCACGAAAAGCAACATTGTTTTAAAGTACATGCCACAGAGCTGTTAAAAAAAACTAAAGTGTATACAAGGTGGAAGGGACATTGCCGCACAAACGGTTACCTTCAGAACTTCATGCCAAACCCAGAAACTAGTCATCGGTTATTTTTTTAAAAAAGCAGTTGTTCCATACAGTTTGACTGTGTAAGTATAACCACCCTGTACATATATAAGTGCAAGTAGAAAATGGAAAGTTGGAAACACGCGGCACGTGCATTGTATACGGATATCCGTGTAATCCTATTATTGAATTAAAACCTTGCGCTGACAAGTCTAAGTACCAACAATGTTTGTGGTTCCACCAAGTTGATTTACCTTTTTGTCCTCAATCGCTTTTTGAGATCAATGTCAGTAGGTACGTAGGCACATAAGATATGGATGGATTTAAATGAAAAGATCATCATCATCATGCAGTGGTGGCAGCCCTGACTTACGAGCAGTAAGCCGTGGGTTTAAACACAAGCATTACTACATTACTTTGTGTCATTTATTTCTTTACCGCTGCTTTGCATAACCTAGAACTAAAAATTCGAAGACATGTGACATCTACCAACCCGCACCGGGTCCGCGTGGTGGATTACATCCCACTCCCTCTAATAGAGAGGAGGCCTGTGTCCCAGCAGTGGGAACATTATAGGCTGATGATGATGATGATGATCATCATCATGCTTCTGCCCGTATCCCAATTCATGAAGGGTCGGCACATGCCATTATCTACATTACTTCTCTATTAGTCGTCTGTATGACGGCACGGTTGGCGCAGTAGTTCAGCAATCGACTGCAGCGCTGAATGTCGCGGGTACGATCCTTGCACGGAACAATTATTTATATGGCCTACAGATAGTTCCCGGTCTGGCTGTTTGTGTATGTGAGTTTATATTTTGTAAACGCACCCACGATACAGGAGAAAAAAAAAACTCACTAGCCACCGTTTTTCAAGCTATATCATCTTTCCCACACCCAGCATATCTTTGGTCCAGCTCTTACAGCCATGCGTGTCCATACTAAAAACTTTCCTTACAAAATTTTCCTCATTCCTCTGCACCTCATACTACATTCCCTTTCCCTTTCCCGCATACTACATTATGGTACAATGATCTTTACTAATCGAATGTTACGGTTTAAGAAATGAACGAAAACATACAATGACTGGTCTGTTAAATTTGTATTTGATTTTGCAAGATTTGCAAGTGTGACTCATAATATAAATGCACGCTGTATTAGCGTTGCAAGAGAAGCTCCTCTAGTAATTCTACTGGGTCCATATTTGATTGTTTTTAGTGCATAAATTACTGTAACTAGGCCGCATCGTTTGTCCACTTTGGGACGGTCGTCAGCTTGGTCAAATACTTGTAGGTAGGTATGGACGTTAACATTTAAATCTAGTTCGGTCGATGACATCTTCCAATAGATATTTCGTTATATTGATCTGTAAATGCTAAATTATCAGGAGCTTGTACTAAAACAATATGTTGTGATCTATTATTGCATCACCCTTTATTTTAAATGCAACCTCTTTTAAATTTTTGATGTTGTCGTTGACCAAGTTACTGCAGAACTTGTTTATTTAAGAAAAGGTGAAAACTGTTAGCAAAAAGCAGCAAAGTTACATTCATAAAAGTTCACAGGAAAAGTGTAAATGAGACTAACCAGATACGAAAGTCAGATGTCTTAAATGATAAACAAATGTGTACAACGGTACCAAAAATTTACAACATTTGATATCAATTTTACGACCGTACATTAAATAAAAATAACTACATTGATGTCTACACAGACATACCGACATATTATTTACTACTTATCAAGGCAAGGTATTTTTTTTGTATAGTGTCTGTAATGTTAGTTATTATTATCGTAGTATCGAAGATATGAGGTCAGATTCTATGAAATCCTTTCCATTCAAAATTTTCGTCTTCCTAAGAACGAACATCTTCAATGAAAATGATCGCGATCAGCACATACACGACGGCCGCGTTCAAGAGCTGTCAGTAACAATATTCCAAAGGCAATTATGATTTTTATGAAATCAACTCTAGAGGCTTGCAGATAATGAATAGTTTCTTTACAAAAGAAATAGAGTCAATACTTGCCTATGAAAACCGGATTTATTTGTGTTAACGTAATAGTAAGTATAATTAGTGATTTTGCGCGGTCGGCTCGCCTTGCTCCGATGACATAGTGGCCAGTCAACGCGATCGTCTGAGGTGCGTCATGCAGTAGGGATGACTAATCTTGACTTTCGAAATAAACTTTTATTTCCTTTTAAATCTTTATCTTGTCTAGCCAACCGCACATCAGTGGTAGGTTACATTTGATACTGACATCGCCTTTTTGGTGTAGCAGTAGGGGATATTTTTGAAGTGCAAAATATGTTTCTACCTATGCTATGTGCGGAAGAATGTATTGTGATAATGCTTTATGATCCCCAAATAAAGTATGAGGTCAGAAGCCCGAGCACGAGCAATTTCAAAACTGTAAAGTCAACGCATGATGACGCTAGATGGAATAACGAAGCACCTTTCTTAAAGATCAGGCCAACTATGGTACGGATAACCGGTTACATTTCAACCAACTTATCTGTGCAGGTGGGAAACACAGAACTAAATTATATGTACCAAGTTTGACATATCGACGCATATTTTCCTGACAAGCAACGCCACCTTGAACTGCACATTTAAAGTGGTCATACTATACTCTGACACAGTCAGATATTCCGGTACAGTATCTGACAGAATCCGGTGTCCGGTGACGTGTCCACAATTTGTCCTTAACGGTCTGTAGTTTTTCGATACTGATGTACTTTTACCGTAAATAGAATTATGATCGATTGATTAAATTAATATCGATGAATTATCATTGTCCAAGTCAAAATGATGCTGTAATCGCACGTATAATCTCCGATACTAAGCAAAACAGTTCCGCGATAACGAGTTAAAAGCAAAATCCGTGAAATAGATTTTAATTGATTTGGCATGGGTTTATTATTTCATCAACGGTTACAACTGTTGTAAGTAGAAGATGAATTACATATAACTGTTAATTGGATGAGAGTTAATTTTGAAAAGTTTGATTAAAAATATGCTATTTGTCGGAGTCAATTTTGAGAAGATGAAGATGAAGAAAACGCAACGATATGATCCTTATTGACGTGATTGAGGAATCGGCAGGACGGTAGTGATGACATATCCAACAGGCGGCTTACTCAATGATGGTTTTGATGAAACAAACTTTTTGTTTTACACCATCATAATTGTTTTATCACATAATTGGTTTTGTTTGAGAGCAATTATTAAATATTAGGTTTTGCCGTTTGGCTTCGTGTGCGTGGCGGTCGAAAATTATCCACAAATCCCAGGACGCCCTTCTATGAAAAAAAATGATCCTTATTTAATGCCAATCCGTATGCCTTTCAACGAAAAGGCCCAAAAGACAGACAGGCCGACGGACAGAGTTACTTTTGCATTTAAATATTTGTACCTATAGATAAAAGATCAAAGAGTGACATCCTTAACCAGTGGTGTTCACCGCCGCAAACCGGGCGAACAACTTTCGCGACTCGTCCCAATACTAGTGTGGATTCGTGAACATTATTACATCACTGACATCTGCCTGTGTTACTGTGTAATATTAGTTCAAAGACATTACAGTATGCAGCTATACCCAGTTACCTGCAGAATTGAAAGTAAAAAACACAATGTAAATATCGCTTTATGGTTGCACTGCACTTGTTTAATCTGTCAGCTGGAGTATTAGTGATTGTGCCGAAGTAAAGCAGTCTCTCTTGGATACCATTGTCTGTCATCAGAAAAAAAGCCATATTATATGAGGTTTCATTGACTGCTTATATATCAAATACTGCCCTGTTGGTCTTGTAGTCGCAAGTGCGAATGCTGAGCGTGGGGTCTTGGTCATCAAGATCGGCTGTCGTGACCGAAAACCGTCAGAAGGACTATACTTAGATATCAAATGCGTAATTCGGCGTGTCCCCATAGACAATGACCCACCCACCAACCATCTTAGGTACACGGCATCACCTGTCACCTGCGCATTTTTACACCTTCTGACTGCATTCGTGAGCCGAGTTACGTAGGTACTCGCACTTCAACCAACTTATATGTGCAAGCGGGAAAACATGTAACAAAAACGAAATGCAACAAGTTTGGCATTTCAATGAAAATAATCTTGACAAGCCACTTCATCTTGAACTGCACACTTAAAGTGGTCTTAGATGTGATACTATAGTTGAATTTTGGGACAATGACATTTGAACTTTTCGTCTTTGATGCCCTAGGACGAAGAATAAACCGCCAATCGTTGTGACGCTCCGCCAGAGTGACAGTCATCACCCGAAGTGAGCCTATCCGACCTTTCCGGTAGTTCCTAGTAACTTGGTTGCATAACTAGAGGGCGCCACCTCAAATCCTCATCCTTTTCAATTCTGTTCCATGAATGATGATGAAATTCTAATGTGTTTATGTTTGGTGTATCTAGTTGAGAAATATTAGTGTGATACTTTCGTTTGGAATTTATAGAACACGAAACGAATCTATAAAACTCTTCTTGTTTTGTCACTTTTAGTAGAACTTCCGAACCGAACGAAATCGACTTTTGTGTGACAGGCAGACTTTTAGGGAGCTGCTGATCTTCAGAAATAACTGATTTTCAGCCTCGAAATAAATTCATTATTTGCTCATAAAGGCCATTTCTATTGATTCGAAAAAGCTGATTCTATAACGCTACAAAGAGCCATTATGTTCAATGCAAATAATACGATGATATCATAATTAGAATTAATTTATTTGTAAGAATGTAGTTTTACATAGTATGGTGTTAATATTTTGTTGAGTTGAATAATAAATTTATAAATTTAATTTATTTCTCTCTTCATCATAAACAGTAGGTACAGAGTCAAAATTATCACTACATCCTGTATTAAAGATAAAAAATACATCCATACTAATCTTATAAATGCGAAAGTCACTCTGTTTGTTTGTTGTTTGTTACCTTTTCACGACTAAACGGCTGATCGGATCTTAATGAAGTTTGGCAAGAAGATAGACGCGCTACGACCAATAGGAGCGGAGCAGCAATGAAAAATGTTGCGTAAACGAGGAAAATGTGACGCAGACGAAGTTGCTCGGGACAGCTAGTTCTACATATATTATAAGATTTGTGATACAATAAATCCAATATGAATTAATAATATAAAAGGTAGATAGATAATAAGAATTAAAGTTAATTAGGTAATCTTTATTATAAGACCAATTTCAAAATTAAGTCTTGGTTTGTTACAATATTCCATATATTCGCCAATGTCATAAAAACAATTATCCAACAACCAACTTGACAGCTTTTTCTTGAACATGGGGATGGGAAGTTCCTTAAATGAGTTAGGTAACTTGTTAAATACCTGAATGGCATTTACATATACATTTCTCCTAAATATTTGCAGTCTACATTGAGGTAGGTACATTTAGTTCTTGTTTGTGCTTATTAATATACAATAAATCAATCTTTATAATGATCATTACCTCTACTTGTTTATGGCATGTCTAAAGTGAAGCTCAAACTGATCTTACCTATTTGTTTTAAGTTTCATCGTTTTGGCTCTTGGCGATAAAATAAATCTTACAATCCACATGGCAATAAACATGCTTACACGTGCAAGGAACCTATACACCATACAGTCGCATTTAATCATAGCTTGTTGCATAATTTTATTATGCCTAAATAAATCTTTGCTGAATGAATAACTGCGTGCCCACGAGATGACTTTTTATGGCCACCTTCCTGCATAGTGACAGTATCAAGTAATACTACAAACAAGTTTATATTATCCGTGATCATGGTGCTATATCCCGTTTTCAGTGTTAATGACCACTAACCATTTCAGCTTAAAAACTAATAACGCTGCTAAGTTTGAAGTACAATATCGCAACAGGGTCTGGTACTTACTTACCTGACGAAGTGTACTCACCTCTGCATAACCCTGTGGGGATTACAAACGTGCATGGTGTAATATTATGTTAAGAATAAAATGGCAGCTAAGCACACAAAATGAGAAATGTAGAACACAGACCGCATTGGTTGGGAAAACTCTAGAAGCAATGTCTACTGAAAATCATTAGTTCTGGGACCAGCCTAGCAATGAAATGCAAGGCTTAAAATGATATAATAACAACATCACGCCTGTAATCCTCATAGGGTTAAGCAGAGGTGTATCTAATAGTACCCATTTCGCCAGTTACGTTTAAGTCCCATTTAATAGTGGCGTGCCTATTGCCATCATATCCAGACTCCGTGGCTGCTACTGAGAAATTCCTGATGGAAATACCCAGTAGTACTATCCCTGACCCGAGAATCGAACCCAGAATCTCATGCTCAGCAGTCGCGTTTGCGACCACTCGACCAACGAGGCAGTTCGGAATATTGGCTATGATGTATGCGAAATAATTAAATGCTAAATGAACATATTACGTTGCTAGTTAACTAGATAAGTTTTCTCAGAAAAACACTACACGTCCACTCGAAACCTTACCTATATTAATTACAAACGTGGGAATTATTTCGTAATGGTTTCCTATTTAATTGAAATGCGAAGTTTCCTTGAATTAACATTATCTTGATTAGAAGGTAAGGTTGAAAAGCATCCGATTTTAAAAATAGTCTATTTTTTGTTGAAAAAATGCGGAATGAATCTGGTTTTGAATCTTCAAAGAAACCTTGAGGGAATGCATTTACATTTTTTAGTTTTATGAAGCGAGTGAGTAGCGTACAACCTAATCAGAAATAGTTCGTTTACGATCCAACTTTATGATGTACACTTGCAAAATTTCTATTGCCGTTCAGCAATAAAGTTTTATAATTTTATATGTGAACTCAACGCTTTTGAACTGATTTATATATATTCACAATGTGAAAATACGGTATGGTACTAAAATGTTTATGTAAAAACCAAAAAACTATTGCTTTTAAAGTAGATGGGCTCATGAAATTATGATTGGATGCAATGCAGTTATTTTAGATAATGGTTAACAAGAAATTTCGCTAAGAACTACATGTTTTTTTTTAATTGCATCTCCCAGGTCAACCTAGGAGGTTTCCATCTGCTTAATCGGACTATTCTGTGGGTACCTTGAGTGTAAAGCCTTCAGCCAGGGGGGAATTCATGACGCAAGATATGGTGGTTGAATGCTTAAAAGAGTAGAGGAAGACCAAATAAACAATGGATGGACTGTGAGAAGGATGATATGACAAGAAACGAGGTTTCTGATGAAATGACGAGGAATAGAGAAGTATGGAAGAAGAAGACATGCTGCGCCGACCCCAAATGAGTTGGAATAAGGGCAAGAGAATGATGATGGTTGAATGGTTTTGACGCTTGAATTACATTGCCAGGAGGCCAGTTTGTAAACATTTGTGAAATAGTCAAAGGAAATTGTAGAGAAAAAATAAGATGGCAGGTATGGATGCGACTATTGGCCAAATAACCGCATAGCACACTGTTGATAAGACTTTCAGAAACTTAAGGTCTAACAATGGTTTGTTAAATAGGTATATAAATTAAATTTTTAATCTGGTTGAATAAATTATCAATAGGTATGTAACAAATTATTTTAAAACAACACGTTATTTACTTGAGTGAAATTGTTGGTACAGCTTGTTTTAGCACAAGTGTGGCAAAAGGCGTTATAACTTTACCTTGTTTGTTTGTATCTGATCCTGGCACGCCATGTGTGGAACTAGTGTAATTGAAACGACTGTAGCCGATCGTTTACCAATTATTACTACCTATCTTAAACTAACGCTATGCATTTTATAACATAGATCTTACTACGTACATACAGATTACATACACTTCATATCAATAAACTATTGTTTTACGCGTCTATTTGCATCAATAAAATATGTAAGTTATTGCATTACATATTACACTTGTATAAACGCATTGAATTAAATTATTACAATCGTTTAAATAAACTCGTATTTATTGTTGTTTTATTTAATATGTGATCACTCACCGTAACTATCAATATACAAAAAAATAACGAAACAGATGTTTTCTAAAAATGGATTTCGGATACACGCTTTTTTCATATATTATAATGACTGAGTTACAAGTTGTTTTTGCAGTGCATAGTCACTGAGTTTGTATAATATAACAAACTTATACTCCATCAGTGAATAACACAATGTATCTCCTGGCTTAAGCAATTCCTACAAACAGAACGACATCTAATACAAGTTTAAATAATAAATCTAACAGACCTTTCTAAGCAAATCAATCAATTATTTTCTGCGTACATGACTATTGTAATTTCCAAATGATAATGAAACAATAGCTTTCAGCAATATTACCCAACAATACGTTACGTCACTAGGAGATCATAGGTAATTAGCGATTCACTGAAGCCCCTCCACTTCGTTATTATTATTGAATGAATCAGTTTTGTACAGCGGAAAGCAATTAGACCGATCACCAAGCCGAAGTAAGAGACAAAGTCAAAAGGTGACGCCAATCAAGTGTCAACGGTATTACCTCTGTGCCTTTTTGCTTTCGGAAATGTTTGAAAACTGAAAGTTTGGTAGTTTTATCTCTGGTTTTTATGTTTTTTTTTACAAGAACCTTACTTATAAATCGAATGTACAGCAATAGAAGTTTAAGCTGAGCTGCACAACCTACTGTCCAGCTACATTTTACAGATTATATTTTAATGTTATAGTGAACACCGATGGTCTGACATGGTTGAGTTTTTTTTTAATTCTTAAACGTTTTTTACTTGTTCGGAAACTTTTCCAACAAACTTTTCGAAATTAAAATTCATGGTGTCTATCTCTATAAAGAAAGAAAGAAAGGAGGTATCTGAAGAGATGACGAAAAATAAAAAAGTATCGAAGAGGAAGACATGCTGCGCCGACCCCAAATGCATTAGGATTAGGGCAGGAATGATGAAGTCTATCTCTATAATATAGATATGTTCTCCACTTTTTTGTTAAGTATGAAGTAACGTAAATTAATTAACAGATAACATGAAAACTTAATTGAAGCTCACACAAATCAATAAACTTTTGGATTTTAGATCGAGCTAAAAAAAACAAACACGTTATGAATCACAGAACCATGTTGGTCAGATCGAAAGCCGACAGATTTGGATTTATAAGAAACGTTAGATTTGACAGGCGGTGTTCCAGGCAACCTTGCCCCAGGGCCGGCGACAATCGGCATCTCGTAATAGCCGCGCGCCATGCGTGGGCGCACGATCTTTCTCTGCTCACGGATTCGCTCAAAACACTTCACTCTCGCGCACACGCGGATCGGTTTTCACCGCCCTTTTTTGATTTTTCGTTTAGCCTCTAACTCGCTTTTAGCAACTGTGATTTTGAATTTTTGCCGATTTTCCTCACCGCCGAGGTCGATCAAACGATTATAGACTCTATTTACAAGAATACATGTGCTAATGTGATTGTGTTAGTGAAGTTGTGCAGTGATGAAGTTCTTCCAGTTTTGTTTAGTGTTATTATTTAGGTTAGTATTTCAGGCTTAAATATTCGTGAAATTCCTTATCGTAGATTGTATCGGGATTTCGTTACGGCGTGAATGTGGGTCTTTCTCTGGTGTGTTCCCTCCGTCTTGGCTTTACATGCCGTCGAGAAATATCTCTCAGGCATGCTGGTTTCCTCACGATGTTAAAAAATATGTAAAATGTCCGTATGTTGCATTGATAAAATATTGCATTAGAAAGTGTTTATGAGATGCATATTTATAATAGTTACATTACAGTGTTTGACAACTGACAGATTATTATGTCAAAATGTCGCGTTACTTTGTCATGTGCTCAAATAATTAATAATCATATACATGACAACCTTATGATGTCAGTCAGAAATATCTGTTTCTAAGAATCAACTTATCTGTAACTTCAATATTTGCCGTTTCAAATTACACTAGTTTTGAAAAGAAGTTGACATAAGATGCATTGCATATATTTTGCTAAAATACTTAAAAAGCCTTGCTTGGCTAGGTTAGTCCGTAGATGGGTGACCACGCATTACATACCGAGTTTCCTTCGTGCCTCGGAAAGCATGTGAAGCCATTGGTACCGGCTGTCATTTGAAGATCTTTGACCATCGTTACAGGTAGTCAGTAGCCGGAGTGTCTGACAACCAGTCTTACCAAGGGCTATCGTATTACCCAGAACTAACTGGGTTGTGGAGGTCAGATAGGCAGTCGCTCCATGTTAAACAGGTCATTAGTCATTTGCTACATCGGGCTTAACTGGAAGCGCACCCCAACACAGTTGGGAAAAGGCTGGGGAGATGACTTCTAAGTCTGTAAAGAGCCCCTTTTCTAAGCATAGGCCAAAACCATACTTCAAAGCCGTAAAAGCATACACTTTGATTTTTAATCTGTTTCTACTTGTAAAACCAGTATTATTTTAAGTTCAATACCAATACTTACGCCGTCATATATCTTTTTCTAAAAACTACACTTAATTCTAAAAAACACAGTTAATCCAAGTACAGATAATGAGATGTTAATTTATGCATAATTTCTACAATATTACGAAGTTGTAGTGACGTGTGGACCCGTCTCCGACCTTGCGAGCCGGCCAGTCCGACACAAAACCGGCCATATTGCATTACTTAACACTAGGGCCATGCGATATATTTGTACTAGATTGCAGTCCTAGCTCTGTTTAGATAGTTAATAGGTAGTTACTTGTTATTGCTGCAACTTTGTCTTTGGAGCTTAGAGCCTTATTGCAACGTGAGTTGGCCAGTGTGGGCCGTGAGCATGGCCATTTGTATTGCGACGAAATTAGGTGAAGTTCTTGTTAGTTTTTAATGACAGTAATAGAACGGTATTGGTTAGTTTTAAATCTAACTAGAAATGGCTGCCTCGTTGGTTTATTGGTCGCAATTATGACTACTGAGTTTGAGGTCCTGCATGGGATCGTTTCTGGGTTCTGGCAAATTGTCATTGGGATTTTCTATCAAGAATTTCTCAGAAGCAGCCACGGAGTCTGGATTTGTGCCCGTTTGATGGCAATAGGCTCGCCCCCTATTACATGGGACCTAAAAATAACTGGCGTAATGTGGGTGTGCTATTAGGTACGCCTCTGCACATACCTACCGATTGCTTGCGTGATATTATGTTTTAGCTAGAAATGGTCAACCGAAATGAATCTTCCAAAGATGAGTAAGTCCTTAGCAGGAGTTTTGTAGTTTCTACCTACCCCGATGTGAAAAAGGCGTTAATATATGTTCTGTATGTATAACTAGAATTAATGACTGAAATTCAGCATTGTTATCGTCTGAATGCGTATAGGTACTCTGACTATTATATGAGATTCTAATTTTGACTTTGTCTAGATAGTAAGTAGGTAGTTTACTTAAAGTTGCAGCAACTTATTTGTCTTTGGAGTAAACTGCCTATTGATGCAACGATGTGTGTATAATATTAGGAAATTGGTAGGTACTTTGTTAAGCCTTCTTGCTAGATCTTACAAACGTAATTGGGCAGTATTGTCAAGTTTGTATATAGTTAGGCATGGCGAAAGTTGATGACTAAAATACAACATTGTCTATATGCGTTATAGTAGTTGGTTTAGTTAATTTAAGCTTATTTTCCTGAATCCATAAGCGAACGCAATCAGTAAGTAGTCTTACACATAATTAAAAAACGCATTCATAGTTTGGCCTGTTTTCTAGATGTGATATTTGATATTTCAACTTTATATAACTCCAAACATGAGTTTATTAGTTATGGCAGATGTGGTTTCATTTTTTTAGATGTAACGAATAATTTGGTGTATAATAAACAACAATTTGTTGGTGTATTTTTTTGTTATTACATTCCCTTGACATTACACTCAAGGGAAAAATGCATTATTGGCCTTAAGTTTATAGAGGTCAGTATGCGTTGGAATTCGATCTAAATTCTTTGGGTTTCCTTAAACTCAATGGTATTTCGGACAAGGCCTGTTAAAAAATGTGAAATACTTTTAAAAGGCGTGAAATTCCTGGTCATTTAATTGAATCCACTTTGTTATTAATTATGGATAATTACGGCTAATAGGGATGGTGACTCATTTTTTTTTATTTGTCCGTCGGTTAGTTTATTGAAAAGTATTGAACACGTATTTTTTCTTTGTTCACGTAATCGTAAAATTACGGAGATATTTTGAGTTGAAATGGCGCATGACGTCACGGCTCAGTACATTTTATACCTAGTTGTGACGTAGTGAGCCCCCACTCTCCAACTTTAATGCGTTTTAACTAAGTATTCTTTTGATATTTTGATAAAACAAAAAATACGTATCTGATATTTTTGTATTACCTGATTGACGGACAAAATAGAATTTCGTTTTCTTTACCCGGTCATCATCCCTATTACTGCAGTGTAATCATAGTCTTTGAAATACTTTTTAAACTTATTTATTTTATTTAAAAAAAGAGAATTTTCCGTAATAAAGAGATAGACATTGCACTTACTGCTTTTGTTTTTTCAATATCTTACTAATTAGCGGTCCATTTAGATCAAACAGTTCTGTATATTTGTTAGTGTTTACATTTCCTTGCATATTTTATTTCGCGAGGCACTTAAGTATCTCAAAGGAAGGAGTGTAGCAATTAGGAGGAAGTTTCCAGCACTGTCAGTGGTACAAGTTGGTGTTTGATTTTCAAATGTTTTTCCCTCTAATGACCGATTCAGTTTCCGAGCCTCTCCTTAATGGCGCTTGATGGCCCGACTTATTGACATTTCACTAAAATGTATAGATTCTATACTCAGTTTTAGTGCTGGCCCTCAATATTTGCTAAAGCTATTAGACTTTTTTTTTAATGAGTTCTGATGTCATTGTACATTTGCACAAGCGTTGTGTCTTTTCAAATGCGGAATATGACTCAATATTTGACAATATACTAAAGAAACAATATTTACTTTTATGTTAAGCTTGTGTTAAGCTTTAGTACTTATTGATTATGCCCTAAATTATAAGGTAAAAGATAAGCCTTTCATCCTACTTTAAACATTTTTTTTCTTATTTTTAGTATATTTCAAACATTTATTATAAGTAGAAAGTTTACAAGACTTTGTAAGCTTCTCTTTCTACTGAAGCTGACAAAATCTGGTATAGAAACTATACTTCTCTTTCAGTGTAAATGAAATTCGATAAAATAATAGAACGAAGAGAAATTTTTCATGAATTCCACATTTGTTCTGAATCAGCTACAACTCACATGTTTAAATAGGTCTCACCTGTTGCTAGTAAAGCAAATAAGAAGGGAAATAATGGACGTCAAATGCATTGTTTTGATTGAATTTATTGGCACATTTGTCGCGTTAAACGTCAACAGCTGTGTATTCAGTAGGAAAATAGAGTTCTTGTGATATATGTGTTTAGTTAATAGATTAACAACTATCGCGTAACAATTACGGGCATATATTACATGCCCAAGCCAAAGGCCTTTCAAGGTCTTGTCAACAATTTTGTGACGTGGTCTACAGCAAGCTAACTTGACTGCCCACCTATGCGCTTAATAGCAAGCATATTATGGTTAAGGTTCATTTCGCTGGTTGAAAATGGTGGCACCGAATTTTCCTGTTGCCTAATTTCAGGGTTGAGATTGTGGCCGGGAAATGGTGATAGGGTCTCTCTTATGTCGAGGGAGAAACTTATTATAAAAATTCAAGTGTGGTTTATTAATGTGATGTTTCTTTCTTTCCAGGAATTTGGGCTCAGCTTTACATTTTTGCTGTAGGTGAGTGACACGATTGAAACAACTTTTCTGAGTAATAATTTTTCTTAGCTATAAGTATTTGTTTAATTATATCCTCAATTTTCAGCAGTGATACAACTAAGGACTGTGCAAGTTAGGTTTGATACGTAGTCGCTCGGAGTCGCTTTTCGTGATTTTTAAAAGCGTAATTGAGACGCATTTGCAATTATTTAAGAGTTTACACCTCACGGCATTTCATATAAATTTTCAAGTCCTTATTTTGCGAAATTACTGAACCGATTTTAATGAAACTTAATACGCATAAGCAGAATACAGGATACAAGCAGGTTAAATAGGTCTAAAAAGTTACTAAAAAACATCGAATTGTCTTTAAAAAAAAGAAAATTGGAAATTTCTGTTTCTACAAGGTGTTATTTTGCATCCACGTCAAATTATAGGAGGAAACCATGCTAATGATTCTCGACCCGTATCAATAATAAAATGGGTAGGTAATTTTTATTTTTATTCCTATTTACGGAAATCGGTGTGAACCACCCTTGTTTTAAACGCAGCCCGTCTGCTCCTCGCCCCATAACTGCGCTTTCAAACATACAAAAAATGTCAAACGTTTATTCGATAATTTCTAATTCCCTAAACCACGTTAAGGGGGTTATTCTGAAATACTGACAAACTTAACCAACCAAAAAAATCAGCGTTTATTAATAATTAACTAGGTTTCGTAATTTTAATTGATTATTTATGTCTTTTGTGACAATCTCCTGAATTTTGACGAGGATGCAAAACAACACCTTGTATAGATAATTTATAATCGGTCTGATTTTAGCTGTAACACTATTTTTCGAAAATGTTTTGTAGTAACTATTTAGACCTATGTATCCTGCTTATGTGTATGAAGTGTCATTAAAATCGGCTCAGTCAATTCGGAAAATAGGACTTGAAAGTTTGTATTAAATGTCGTATGGCGTAAACGCTCATAAATAGAACATACCTAGTTAATATCCTCTTTCAAATTTAATTTTCAAACTTTGTAACATCGTATCAACCGTAATTCTAATCTAATGCGATTAGGTATGATCGTCAAATGTTTCAGAATTAGTTATAAAATGCTAAGGCACAGAAAAATCCCAAATAGTGTAGTTCGCAAGCTCCCTCCGTTACATACACTACCATGTCAAAGATCGTCTCCGCCTCACAAAGTTAGTTCGATAGCAATAAATTGATAGTAAGTGATCTGTGATACAGTTAGGGTCATGCCGTGAGAGACCGCGGTGATTGTTCAACAGGGGAGCAGTATCGGCCTCCTTGTGAACTGTCACAGTCGTTCACGTCATCTTTACTTTTAGAGAGCATATTGTTTCTTGATTTTAATGCTGGCCATTTTTTTGTCTGTTTTTGAAAAACAAATGTAGTACTTACTAGTTCTCTTTGATAACTGCAACCTTATTGTTACTAAAATAACTATGGAAAGCTGTTAATTGAGTTTATTTTCAATATTAACTTCCATGAGCCATGCATGATTATAAAAATGTTTTCCATTATTTTCGACAGCTATAATAAGATCGCGTCCCGTCGATTCCGGGCTCATCACAATTAAATTCTCACCAAGGACCGCCAAATGCTAATTTAATCGGACGTCCCTAAAAATATTAAACCATTTAGATCCACATGTGGCCGAAAAACCAAACATATGAATAAAATACACGTATGTACAAAACGTAGAGTTGTAATATCTCATACTCATATTATTTTAGTCTTCAATAAGCTCATTACCAATGTTATTTTAGCCGTTAAACAGCTTACGTCTTTCCGAAACTGAAGCCACGTGAGGGCAATAAATTATGCTAAAATAGTTTTAGTAGCAAAAACACATAATGTATATTTTGATGCGAATACTATTCTAGATGAATGTTTAATCGTTACTGTTTACGAAAAATCAACAAACAAATCGTTTTCATAAACGATTTTTATGTTCTTTTATTTTTATTTGGGAGACGCATTGTTCATTTGAATCGTAATTATGTCACATTTTTGAGTCAGGCATATTCAGTATTCATACAAATTTCCCCGTTACATGTAATTGTAACGTTATAAGGGCTTAGGGCTTAAGGATTAGACTGACAACAGTCTAAGCTTACGAGAAAAACAGGTGTTATGTTAATGATATATTCTACCCATGTCATGTGTAATTTGGCTGCTAGAAGTAATAAAATGACAGCTAGAAATGTCAAAGAGACTTACGGGAAAATAGCATATGATCTTCAGTCTGCGTCAGGAACGAACGTGGGAGTTCCACCCACAGATCACGTAACGTTCGCCTACGACAAGAGTATCAATATTCATCATATCAGCCGTAGGACGTCCACTGCTGGACATAGGCCTCCCCCATGGATTTCCAACAGGACCGGTTGGAAGCGGCCTGCGCCCAGCGTCTTCCGGCTACCTTGACTAGGTCGTCGGTCCACCTAGCTGGTGGACGTCCTACGCTGCGCTTGCCGGTCCGCGCTCTCCACTCCAGGACCTTCCGGTATCAATATTGGCTACAATAAATCGGTTAATAGGAATACGGGGAAAAAATATGTATCTAAAATAAAGTAATTCAGAAATACCATACAAAATAGTTCACTAATGTTTCACCAAAACTCCTTTTACAAATTTTTAGTTTATAACCAACGTTTCATATATGTACTTATCTCACAAATAACTTATTCCGCAAATGTTTTATTTTATAAACACTCTCTGTACGAACATACATCTGGCAAATGCTTTTCTTTACAAATGTTTCACATGATACTTAATCACTTCATTTCATTTCATATTTTGATACCTTTGGCAAAATCACGTTTAACCTAAATGTCATTTTATAGTAAATCTTCCAAACCATTTACAAAGTGATCATGAGGGAGGTATTAGGATATTATTAGAATATCTAAAATTAAAAGTTTGACATACACGACTTACCTTATCAAAAGTTTTAATGACAAAGTGCAAAATGCCTACGATGACATGTTGATGCCGTTGATTACATGGCGGGGAAGCACTGTACATTTTGTGACAGCGTGTTTATGTCGTACCCAACAATTTTTTTGGGTAGATTCGGTCCTTTTTACCCGACTGTGGCGAAACCCAAAAGGAAGGTTATGTGTTTGACCTGTATGTATGTAGGTACATATGACCGTTTCTAAGTTCCCTCGTGACTCCTAAACGGATGAATGGATTTCGATAAATTATAGGTTCGTCTTAGTGACGCGAGTGTCAGTGGCTACATGAAAAAAAAAAACAAACAAAAAATGACAGATCTCAGGTGCCATATCGTAGAGTTAGATTTTTTTTTTGCTTCCTATACCATCGAGTGTCTCAACGACCAATCTAACATCCAACACACTGAGCGGTTCTTGTACGCCGATGACTTGGCCCTAGCAACACAATCAGCGACTTTCGAAGATGTAGAGCACAAATTGACAGGGGCACTGGACATATTAGGGAAATATTATGACAGTAACGCTCTACGGCCGAACCCATCCAAGACAGAGTCGTGTGCATTCCACCTCCGCAATAGGAACACAAATCGGACACTTAACATCTCGTGGCGAGGAAGTAAGGTAGAACACTGCTCAAACCCAAAGTATCCAGGTGTCACGCTGGACCGGGCCTTAAGGTATAAGTCGCACTGTCTTAGAACGAAACAGAAAGTCGGGACCCGAAATAACTTGTTACGTCGCCTAATTGCAACTAGCTGGGGAGCGGCACCTGATGTTCTTCGAACAACCGGCAAGTCACTATGTTTTTCTGCTGGCGAATTTGCGTGCCCAGTTTGGCACCGATCCCTTCACGCAAAGCAAGTAGATACTGCTCTAAACGAGACTTGCTGGATAATATCGGGCCGTCTAAAACCTACTCCTCTTAACAAGCTCTATCCGCTAGTAGGTATCGCACCACCGGCTGTACGAAGCGATGTCGCTTGCGCGCGCTGGAAAAAAAGATCCATGAATCCGATTCCCGACATCCCCTCTACGATCACACAACCACCCCGGGTAGACTAAAAAGCCGTAAAAGTTTCTTGCACTCCACACATGCAATCCAAAACAGGCCATATAAAGAACGAAGCAAGCTGTGGCAAGAAAGATGTCCACCACCTCACAACTTCGTGAAGCCCCAAGAACACCTGGCTCCCGGTAGTGATCTGCTGTGGCCTATCTGGAAATCTTTAAATCGATTACGTACCCAAGTAGGCCGCTGCAAACATAATCTGGCAAAATGGGGTATTATTAATCCCTCCAACACCGAGTGCGAGTGCGGCGCTCCGGATCAAACTATGCCTCACCTACTGGAGTGTCCAAGGTGTCCGTTTACCTGCACTCTCAACGATCTAAATATCGCCTCTACCGCTGCAGTAAATGTGGCTACCTACTGGGCCCAAACTATTTAACAAAGAAGTATCATTGATACGACAAGAAAATGAAGAAGACCATCGAGTGGGGTATCAACGTGAAGAGTTTTAAAGGGTGGTTACAACAATATAAACAACTTATATGTTTAAAAGTAATTCGAAGTAACAAATCGTATAAAAGTTAAGCAGGAATTATTTCTTGTTCTCCGTCGTAAAGCTTGGCTATTTGTGCACTTGATCCAAAAAAGCTTTTAAATAACCCTGACGCCCAAAGAGATTTCGCAGACGACTAGTTAAAGATTAGTTCTTGCAAGGAGTTCCTTCATCATTAGCCTATAATGTTCCCACTGCTGGGACACAGGCCTCCTCTCTATGAGAGGGAGTGGGCTATAATCCACCACGCGGGCCCAGTGCGGGTTGGTAGATGTCACATGTCTTCGAATTTTTAGTTCTAAGACATGCCGGTTTCCTCACGATGTTTTCCTTCACCGTTTTTGAGGGCAGCGGTGATGAAATAAATTACACAAAGTAATGCGCCTGCCTGGGTTCGAACCCACGGCTTACTGCTCGTAAGTCGGGGCTGCCACCACTGGGCCACCGCTACTCTCTAGGAGTCTAGGAGTTCCTTGCAAGAACTAAATCGTCTGCGAAATCTTTCACATTTGTAAACTTAAAAGCTAAAAAAATTGTATGCTAAAAAGGTAAAAAAACAAGTTAATAATTATCCACTGAAAAGCTAAAATCAAGCCTTAGCTTTTTAATTACTTTTTTAGTGTACAAGTTCACCCAAGTCCAAGATAAATAATGTGAACATTTTGTAATGAGGCGTAGTTGACGTAGCCCCGCGGGGCTCCTTTTTTTGTTTGCAGGGTTTAAAGTAACCTAACACGAAGGGGATGTCGGGATCTTAATTCACTCGCTTCGCTCGCTCACTAGACCCCGCTATCCCCTTCGAACCTAACCTATCCGAGTCGGGGTGCCACAAAGTCCAGAGCTCGTACCGCTCGCTCGCTCTTGAATCCGTATTTGTTGTTTTATTAATTAAAATTACCTTATTGCCTAATTAATGAGTAATTTTTTTAGGGAGTTGCGTAATGATGCAATATGTAAAACATTCTTATTTAAAACATTGTTTTACGTGATGACATGAATATAAAATATGTTGTTTGTCAAAAAATAGGTACGTTATGAAATAAAAGTTTGTTGGGTAAAGTTTCTTATAAGCAAATTATTTGCCAAATTTATTTTTGTAAAATGTTGAAATGATCTATGATGTTTTTGTTAATCCTTGGTTGATAAATGAAATTTTTTAAATAATTTTTTGATGAAAAGGCAGGATGCCATACAAAATGCCTGTTAAATCGGACTAAAGACCGAGCCAATAAGTGTCACTAACGACGAAGGAGTATTTCAATTTTGACATTTCTAGAACTTCGCATTAAATGTTCACTGAACTCTAACATTATTCGAAGTACCAATAGCAAAATGTTATACAAAACTGATGAATAATAAAACAAGAACAAATGACAATAAAGCAGAACAAATGACAATACACAATCATTCAAATGTAGCAATTTAATAACAGCAGATAGGATGTAATTGTGAAATAACCGGTACCTAATACATCTGTGGACATCGACATAAAATCGGTGGCCACAAATTGCCCACGTATTATGGAAAGTCGACAATTATACGTATGAGTGCGCTATGAAACTACCAACGACTTTCCATGGCTGTATTCAAATGAACGGGTTACGGAACTGTCACAATACACCGCGGCCATCTTTGATGCTTTCAAAGCAAATAACGGATTCGACGCTAAATGCTGTGGAAACAATGTTTTTTATGGAAGGCTTGACAGACTAACGTTGTTATGATTTTAGTTAGTACCTTGTATTATGTAAAATTGTCATTGACATTTTGTGCGTTAAAGTTATTTAACAATTCATTTCATTTATTTGGGAAACAGGTAGTTCTTGCTAAATATAAACTGAATAAAGGAAAATCTGGATCGATCTTTATGGGAAACACTCAACAAACTTTTCATGATTGTGTACACGTGATTTTTATATATTATTGAAAATTGTCATACAGGTACATAATATAAGTTGTTTAGTTTCTTTGTTGCACTTTCGCGAAAAATCTGATGATTTCGATTTGATTTTATGAATGCAAAAGACCATTCAAATAAGGTTAGTGGCATTTAATGTCACAGTTGCTTCATAAAATGTCTATTAAATGAAGTATTTATAGGCGCTATAACTCCAAATGATTACTGAATATTTATGTTATTGCACTGTAAAAGATGCATTCTGTCATTATGATAAACTGATAGCCGTAAATATTCGCAGATATTGAATCTGCATAATGTCATGATTTCACATTGCCCTCATGCTAATTTTATTGTTTTCTAAACATCTTTCGACATTGACGTGTATCTAAATGCTGTATTTGGTCTTTTGAAATACATATATGGAAAGGTAATATTTGCGTAAGTTTAAAAACTTACAGGGTAAACTTATCGCATGTTTCACAATCACGTAAAACAATATATATATATATTTCGTTTATTTGTTATTAAATACTTTTATTCGTTTACATAGTATTATTATGGGTAATATTTTCTAGACGTAGCTCGTGGCTAAATAATGACAGCCGCTGGGTCGATCTTTAAGTTAAGCCGCGCTTGTCTAGCTTGGTCCGTGGATGGGTGACCACACATTACATACCGCGTTTCTTCCGTGCCTTGGAAAGCAAGTTAAGCCGTTAGTCCCGGCTTTCAATTGTAGCACTTTGACATTCGTTAAGTAGTCAGTGGCCCAAAAATCTGACAACCGGTCTTACCAAAGGGTATCGTTTAACCCAGTGTACTAACTCGGTTGTGAAGATCAGATAATACTGGTATTCAGCTGCATCCAGTTAGACTGAAAGCCTGCCCAACATAAATAGTTGGGAAAAGGCTAGACAGATGATTGACGATGATTGTTGAATTATCAAATGTATTGGCATTGTGCGTGTGTTATGCAATTAGACCACTCGACCACTGATCGAGATTTGCTGATTGTATTAGAAACTTAAAACGACGATACACCTCGAGTTTAAAGTCGCTCCATTTAAACCTGCAGTCGTAGGTAGGTACGACATTCCATTGCAGTATTCACTTGCAATGTAATGTGTACGTACTTGTGTGATATTATTACCTAAGTTAATTCAATGAGGCGCATACTGGCGTAACAATGAACGTACAAAACGAGGATGTAACTCGCACGCGTGTTCCGCTTCCTTAGATGCGCAAGAGCAGCGCACGTGTGAACGTTATTAACTTATAACAGTTGCTTTAATAAATAAATCAAATTGATATTATTTGTGATAATGCTTTTCATCACATTTTAATTTGTTATGAATTTTACACGGTTACAGGCGTGAATTATTAGGCCGCGTTTATTTGATACGAGTTATAAAATCCGCGCGTTCGCTGCGCGGAATCCGCGTGCATATTTTCTGCAGACCGCACTGCTACAGGAAAATAAGCTATATATAATTGGTGACAACATTCATATTCCTTTAATCCATTAAATAATGTTTTGTTGTGGCCTTATAATGAAGTTTCCATTCATCCGTGAATGTACTAAAGAGTAAAAGTTTGTGCTGCGTTTGACTGCACCTTTACTTAATACTTACGTGTGTGCAAAATAATTGATAAGTGTTGATATGCAATAGTGAAATACAATGTAAGCATATCGGAATGCTTCATAAAATGATTGTTTGGTTTCGCTAGGAATAGATCAATAGGCAGACCACCTCACTTAAACCTGTGTGTGTCGTATAAATCTGGATTACATCAGGAGAATACTGTTATTGCTTAAGCTTGTTACTAAATTATGTTACCTGCATTGTTTAGTGATATGATAGGTTTACCTTTTTTGAGAGCAGCGGTGGCCAAGTGGTAGTAGCTCCGACTTACGAGCAGTAAGTCGTAGGTTCGAACCCAGGCAGGCGCATTACTTTGTGTAATTTATTTCATCACTGCTGCTCTCAAAACGGTGAAGGAAAACATCGTGAGAAAACCGGCATGTCCTAGAACTAAAAATTCGAAGACATGTGACATCTACCAACCCGCACTGGGCCCGCGTGGTGGATTACGGCCCATTCCCTCTCATAGAGAGGAGGCCTGCATCCCAGCAGTGGGAACAATATAGGCTGATGATGATGATGATGATGAGGTTTACCTTTCATTCTTTCAGTGCATAGATCTTTTTACATTTTCATGAGAGATCTCAATGAAAAGTGCGAATCCGATGTAAAATCCCTTACAGTTTCTGACTTTTCTCGTAAAACTGTAGTCTAGTATTTTATCGGAACTAATCAAAATTATATTACCGTATTATTTCTTTTCCGTGGACCGTACGAACTGATATCACAGCGCGGGCGGCCCGTAAAATATCGTGTTATTATTACTTACTGCCCGACTTCATTTTCATCTTATTTTGTTCTAGTTTTTTGAGGGATATATGTTTAACATCACGCCTGTAATCCCCGAAGGGGTAGGCAGAGGTATAACTAATACAAAAGTACATTCACATTTCGCTGGTTACAGAAAAACCCAATAAAACTTTGCCCCACGTGGAAATTGAACCTAGATCAACGAAGTCCTGGTCGGTGTAATGTTTGCAAGAAATTCTCATCCTTAGTAAAGCGCGAAGTTTCTAATAGCTGATCTGCCTGTTTATCCCTGCAATCTGCAGACGATTAGGAATCATCTTTTTTTTTAAAAAAAAAAAATTATTTTATTATAATAATTATAATATTAAAAGCAATATTTTATTATTATTTTCCAAAATGTCTAATTAGCATAACTACAAATAAATGTTTTTAATTTAAAGTAATCGTAACTCCGGCCCCCAAGATACAGGCACAGCCTAGTTTGGGGTCCACTGTTATCTAAATTTGTTAAAATAAAACTTGTTACCGATATCCTTAATGATGTTAGACTAAGAAAATTACTGTAACTATGGTTTAATAAATTTAACATTTATCATTTAAATTTATCATTTTTAAAAGGATTTCTCTGTAATCTACCTATTTAGTTGAATTTAGTCCAACACAATTCACGAGATCCACCAATTACCACATATTTACTTACTTAAATCATAATGCTTCAAGACACGAACATATAATTATTATTCGAGTTATAATTCGCACGTAATTGATGGACATCTTGGTCTGACGTCAGAGCAGTGGGTCACGGAGTATTCTGCCAAATCGTACACGCACAAAATATCCGGTGGCATTCAACGGGACAATCATATCTAAAAGATTAAGCTCGGATACACCGTAGATTTGCATTTTTTTCTAAAAATGTTGTTATATTAAGTCAATTAGACGTGGTTGAACGATTTGGAAGAAATCCGTGCTGCTCCTCCGCAAACCACCACTGTAGTTTTTTTTTTTTTTGGATTCGCTTCAATCTCTTTGCCAGATGTGGATAAAACAGCTATTGGCCTGTAATTTTTAATGTCACTTTTAGGGCAGCTTTTTCGGCATTCCATATTACGTGTGGTATATTTTTTGTATTTCTCTTTTGTCCTAACTGTACTTTCCAAAAAAAAAGGTTACGAAACGAGACTTGTATGAAGATCAAAATAGTTACGAATCGGCACTTTTGTGATGGTATTTTGTTTAGTTGTCGAAATAGGAAAGGTACATTCAACATCAAAAGTCGGTAAACACTTATAAATATTACTCCAAGTTTTGTGCTGGTCAGTGTGATCTGATGTTATATTGTTTTGCGAATTTGTGTAACCATTGATGAAAATATTGTTATGTCTTTTACTCCAGTCTGTTAATATGGATCGTTCTAGAACTAAGACGTCTTATAATTTTGTTTATGTAAAGCGACTTTTGCTGCTGACCGTGCCAAGTGAGATGTACTCGTTAATACGATGTTGATAAACTAATGCTTGACAATTTGTACATGCGTCTACACATAACCTAAGTTTATAGAGTTTTGCTGCGCCACAAAAGTTCTGCTTGCAGTATGACGCAGTCTTTATAAACGGCTTTATAACTATCAGGATGATAAATAAGTGCGATCTCGTGTTTATATTTAGTAGCGTTTATTCACAGGTTACTCGTATCTAAACAATACATCTCAGTGATACTGATATTATTCTTGGCTCTAGAATGAAAGCGCAGGTATTAATGAAAATTCTTTGCAGTTCGGGGTCACGGTCATGTTTCGTGTCCCCTAAATACGGGATGCAGTTCAAAACTTGACCTTCTATAAGTGCCTAAGTACTAGTAGGTACCTGTACAGGGTAAGTTTTGAACAGGGATCACCGTGGCTATGCCGAAAGTTTGAGATAGGAAACTCATCTTCCTTAATTAGCTATCATATTAATAAATCCCGTGCATTCTGGACGCTATCAAGATGTTGTTCAAATGGAAAAGCCATGTGAGTTTCACGGATGTATTAACAGTATTGGTTTTCGATGATCACGCAATTTAATATTCTGACTACGTGCCTACGGTCACTGCCCACTTGATAGTCATATAATGTAATAATTTTGATCACCTTTGACTGCATCTTAAAATAACTGCTATAAAAGACATTGAATTAATTATTGCTAATATTACCTAAATCTAAGGAATACCTCTTGACATTAATATTAATTTTGATTCGTGTAAGTTCTTTGAGCAAGCAATTGTTATTAACAAATTAAGATGAAAAAAAGATAGCATTTAGTTTTTCGTTAATAACTCAAAAACTATTAATATTCAAAGAATTTTGAAAAAAGATTCTTAATGAGGAGATCAATTAAAAAGTTTCGACTCCCGGAACTCGAAACCGTAAGTGCACTAACGGGATGTGGCCAGCTTTCAGCGGTCATCGCGCCAATGGACCAATACCAGAGCCATCGTCAATACGCTGCCCTTCCAAAGATAAAGTTGAAATGTTTCATAAGCCTTAAATTTCACCGACAGCCAGGTTTTCTAGAGCTGGCCACATCCCCGTTAGTGCTCTTATGGTTTCCACGAGTAGAGGTGGCCTTTACTGTAAAAAATGGACGCACAAAATACTCTATGTACGCTGTGTATGTATTTGTACATACTGTTTGACCTTCTACCCAAGAATAGAAGGGGTAACTCGTGAATGAAAACTATAACACACGACCAGCCGCGGGCTTAGAACTATTGATATTATTACATTGTTTTGGACATAGCAAGCGACGTTTTTTCGCTGTTTAAATTAAGATTTATTGAATGCTTACAATGTCTCTCGATAGTGTCAAATATAAAAAAGACTCTAACAAAGTTGAAGAATTATGATTATATTATTTTTTTAATAAAACGTCATTACTTCAGTGTACATAAATAAGTTGACTAAGCTGTTATTACACGAAAGTACAATCATACCGGTCAATTTTCTTTCTCAATCGTTATATTTAGGCTCTAAAATATCATCGCTAATTATTCATCTCGACATCGGATAATCCTGCCCAATAGCAAATAATATCGCACATATCTAAACGTCTTCGGGAATTACCAGTCAGTTGACACCTGTAGCGTTGCGTGCCAATATCAGGTCACACGTTTACAACGTACATTGTCATTTACGTTACGATCACGGAGTGTGCTGAGCCAGTAATTTGTTGAGACAGTTGTATTGTCTCTGTTCTCCTGTTTTGATAGGCGTACATAATAATTTGTGAGGTTATAGGGACCTATACTGTCGTTTGTGATTCTGTTACGGCGTGGTTGTTCGTCGTGGGGAAAGATATGTCGAGTGTTTCTTTTATTGGGATGAATTTATTTATCGTTCATATTTTGTACCACTGAAACAAAGACTTAAAATAAAAGTCTTATTCAATCAATTAATGTAATAGCCAAAAGATTGAAAATTAATTCTAAATACCCCGTTGGAAAATAAAAACTGATTCAATCAATTAATGTAGCGAAAAGATTACCCTGTTGGCAACTTGCACTTTACATAATTTCTTTAGCCCACTTTTACTAAAATAAGACGCATAGTTGACACGATATCCCGATACTGTATTATGTGCAGATAAGCATGGAATAAGCACACAGCAACAAAACAAAAAAAACAAAAGAACGCATAATCTCAGCGGACTCGACTAAATTACTGTTATTCTATTCTAGATATTCAAGCGATTTGCAACGGTTATGCAAGCCACTGGTGACCGTGAAGCGTAAATAAAACAATTATTAAACAAATTACTATTATAATAATGCGTAAATACAAGGTGACTCACATTTTTTAAAACAGCGTTAATCTATTTAGTTACGGAATTGAGAACATTGTCTTGATTTGCTAAGGATAACACTTTTTGGGACATTCTTTGCATATTTCAAAACCGAAAACATACTTTGAAAATATTGCACGCTTTGAATGGGAATTACTATTTAGACAAACTATTTCATAATTTATTCGCGGTTTTTTATGCCAAATCGTAAATTTTGCAATCTCGTGTGTCTATGAATTGTGTATTGCTTGATGAGCTTCTTTAAAAAAGTGCAAGCATTGTAATATTTCTGATTTAATTTATGACAAAATTATTTATAAGAATAATGATTAACTAAACATGGCTGATAAAGAAAACTACAGCTAATCCTCAGTTTAAGTATGCGTACCGGTCTGATTCAGTGGATGACCACCGACTCAAATCCTGAAACAGTTTAAGAGAGTAATGAACTAATGACGGTAGGTCATCATAATGGAATCACAATAATTAATTGTGTTATCTTAATCAATATTTTGCATGTGTTTGATTTTATAACTACATCCCTACTTGCAACTAAAAATAAACCCTGTATCACAAAAAAACTGCTAAGTAGAGATTAATCTGATAGAAGCACTAGCTCGTGGAAACACCTACTTCTCGCCTCCTCATTCATTCTATTTTCGCGTCAAAAAACATCTGTTTTGTCAATTCCCAGCGTTTGTTATTGTAGTTCAACTATTCCGTCAACACGTGAATATTTTTACTGTTTATAAATGTAACTCTAGGTCAAGAGCTCGACGATAAAACGTTTTGGCTTCACGCCATGACGCGTCCCATGGTTTGTGTGACTATCTCTTTCTTTAATACGTGTTTGGAGACCCAGTGAAAGGGAAAGAGTTATGTCTTGTAGTCTTGTAGCTCATTAACAGGCGTCATTCAAAGTTATTTTGTAATACTACAGATTTGAACGTGTTGAGTAGCTGCCTGAGATGTTACTACGGAGCGAGTACGTCTTATGCATAACATTACTGCTCGCAAACTACAGCCGCGCCTGACATGGCTCCCTGTGGGCCGTGCAAAGGAATTGGATTACATCTGACTTTTATAATATATTTGAAGTTTTCAGGATTCAGTGATGATTTAAGAAATCATGTGACTGTCTTGATTTAACTATGTTTTATGCATACCCATTTTACTTGGTTTAAGTTTGTTGTAAATCTGTAGTCTTTGCAAACTGTCGCTGATACATAATTATGTAGGTATGTTTTTGCCATATCCATTTGCTTTGATTGAAAACTAGTGGCTGTTGGCAAATATGAAATGATGTAGCGAGTACAATTGTGTAATCGCTTTATCGTTTAACAATCTCGAGAGAAGATTTATAATTACTTATACTGCTTCTAAGTAAAACATGGTGACAAGTTTATGAAACATGAAGTGAGGAAGAGGTCAAATGTCTTTTGCCTCCCTTTAGCGGTCGCGGTTAGGATTGCGACGCCTAGCCCTGCATTTATGAGGTGCCAGTTGGTTGGCCGATGCCAACGTTTGCGTCCAATGTTTGCTTAGATAAAATATAGATCGTATAGAGACATAATAGAGAATGTGGTACAAATAAAATATGACTACTAACCTATTTATTTATTTATCCTCTCACTGGATGCCACATAGGAATTGTACCCATAATGTAGCAAAACAATAAGTTATTCTGCTACTTTTCATCCAACCTGTGCGCTGTGGACAACGAACGGGAGAAGAGACCCTTGTCCTGCAGTGGGATAAACTCCTAGTGTTCCCACTACTGGGATAAAGTTTCTTCTCGTAGGGAGGTAGTACGACCATGGATCGCCACGCTTGCCCAATATGGATTGAAATTGAATTAAGAATGAAACAGAGAGAAAGAAAGTGCTAGAAAGAGATGAGCATATTCCTTCAAATAAATGAGATGTTGTTGTCACTGTAACGTCTATAAATGATAGAAGAAAGCAAAGAAGTATTAAGTTACTCGTAGGCAATGTAACAGCAGATTATTGCAGTAGATATCAGATCAATAACGAATTCCCGGTATTTATTGAAACAGGGAAGCCCCTTTTACTGTGTGGTTGTCATATTTACTATGTAACAGATTGAAAAAAATACATACAGTGACGAATTGTATAAAACATGTATTTTATATTAAACACGTGTACTGTCACTGTCTGGAGCTATTTAGAACAACAGATTACACAGTGTGTAGTTTTGCGTGACTATAGAAAAAAATAATATTAATGATACATGAAATAGAAGAGAGGTAGGTACTTCGCTTGTTGATTCGACTTACGATAGCGTAGTGGCAGTCATCATCATTACTTTGACATCTGTATAATGAATGCATAGGCACGTCCACTTCGCTTGTCTTCATTATGTTTTGATCAAAGCCATCCCGCTCACTTATAAAGTTATAACACTCACAGACCTCTTAACTTCTTTTTGTAAGGTAGGTAACTAGAGAAAGATAGAAATTACTATACTGGCTTTTGCTGGCGGGTTCGCTCCCGTTATGTAGCCTATGACACCCGGAGATAATGTAGCTTCACGTTGGTGAAAGAATTTTAGTTGAAAGAATCGTATCAGTAGTTCCGAAGAAGACCCCCTACATACAAACATACAAACCTTCAAACTTAAAAACAAATTTTACATCTTCTTATTAATATTAGTTCAGATTATTGTGCACCATTAAAAATCTATGAGGGGAAATGTAAGTTATATCGTTGTGTGTGTCTCTCCTGTGAAAGGATAGCATCATCAACACCCATGTTTCGGCAGGACAGCTACTCTTTTTTTTTGCGATGGTTTTGCTTTTGACTCTAGTCTAGGTCAGAGATGACAGAGACAAAGTCGACGATGGTACGAGCTTACCCAGAGGTTTTTAGGTTTTTTACTAAAGCTAGACGGTGTTCTGCCAACTACCCCTGGATGGAAGGTTAAGGCTGCGGTTTCACTGAGGCGGAGCGGAGCAGAGCGGAGACGAGCTGTGCTGCGATTAACCAATCACATGGCTTGAAGTGAAGTGAAGTGGAGAAGAGATGTGGATTTCGGCACAGCTCGTGTCCGCTCTGCTCCGCTCCGTCTCAGTGGAACCGCAGCCTAAGAGACAAGTAGAAACTATGAGATTCTAAGTGAAGGGTAAGCCACAGAAGTATCTAAAAAACTGCAATGAAAACACCATTTATTCTTTCTTTGTCACCAAGCCTATTAATAGTTTTAGGTCAGTGTTGACCTGATTCGTAGTAAGTACAACCTTACTTCATAAAATTTTATGATACGTATAAACGAATGGAGCCATTGGTTTATGTTCAGTTAATAGTGATGACTCTTACGAGTATTACTTTATCACTGTTTTATGAAGAACTCATATTTTGCAATTCAAATATTATGAGTACCTACTGAAATTTTGTGGACAAAGTAGTATATTTTCATTATTATGTAGCATCATCATCTGCCTAGCCTTTGCCCCAACTAATTTTGGGTCGGCTTCCAGTCTTACCGGATGCAGCTGAGTACCAGTATTTTACATGAAGCGACTGCCTATCTGACCTCCACAACCCAGTAACTGGGTAATACGATACCCCTTGGTAAGACTGGATGTCAGTGTTTAGGCTTCTGACTACTCGTAACGACTGTGAAAGATCTACAAATGACAGCCGGGCAGCCAAAGACAGCCTACAAATGACAACGGCTTAACGTGCTTTCCGAGGTACGGAGGAAACTCGGTATGTAGTTATGGTCACCCATCCACGGACTAACCTCGGCAAGCACGGCTTAACCTTAAAGTTGGATCGGGGGGCTGCTGTCATTATTTAGCCACGAGCTCCTACCATTAATTATATTATTGTTTCATTATTATGTAGCATAACAAACTTAATATTTGGCTTCAGTCAAGCGCGACGAATGCAAAATGGGCATAATCTAAAGTCACACAATTGGCAAGGCACGCATTTTAGCAGCACATTCTGTTTTGTACTGTTTCTAAATCCGTTCAAATTATGCATATACACGTACATTATTCTCTTATTAGTGCGAAAAAATCTGCTGTTTGCATGAACAAAAATAATTCTTTCTACGTTTAATAGTTAAAATTACAAAGAATTAGTTCTGGACATGTTTCTTAATAAAACTAATGAATGGGTTAGAAAATAGCTGTTCTGTCCAGTCTCGATGTTGTTATACGCACAAGAGTAGACCGTATTTAATGCATTGCTTTATAAACCCGTGACTAACGCTCCTATAGATTGCCCGGACACGATTCTTTTAGTAATGCTTTTGAAATATTCGCGTAGATTCAGTGTAATTTTTCTTAAAAAAAAAACACTAGGTTGTTTTTTTTTCACTAGGGATTTCTCCTGCATCGTGGGTGCGTTAACAAACATTTAAACTCACATACACAAACAGCCAGACCCGGAACAACTATCTGTAGGCCATGCAAATATTTGTTCCGTGCGGGGATTGAACCCGCGACACGGCGCAGCAGTCAATCGCTCAACCACTGCGCCAACCGTGCCGTGGTTGAGCACGACACGGCGCGGTTGGCGCAAAAATTGTATAATTAATTCGAAACATTACTTGTCGAAAAGTGTCCATATCGCATGGATGCCACAATCGTTAAAATATCATTAGTTATTAATTAGCTATTCTAATTATTTTTACAATTACATTGACGGAAATACTACCGTTACTTTAATTGGAATAAGAATATTTTGTCTACGCTAAAACATTTTGCAAGTTTCTCCTATTTTCAATGATTGGAGAAGCACCAGTTTAAACAAGAATTATAACTTACATAACGGTACTTATTCGCATTAAATGCTAAAACTTACTGGGGTATTGAGAGATGAGCTTAATAATGTATTAGCCGAAGTCCAGTTTACATTCAACATAAGATCACGCATGTATTCCCCGTAGCGTCAGGCAGAGGTGTTGCTACCTAAAAACAGTACCTACATTCACTCCGTTTTACTATACAGAAATAAAACATAGGTAGGTAAAATAAACCCTTACCGTAGAACTTCTGTAGCTACAACTAATTAACCCGATTCTGCTAATGGCGATTCTTAGTTCAGAATGTTCTAACTTTTGCGCCGAGAATGGTAAACATCGGACGCGCGTCAGAACACGTATGACCTAATAGCTTATACTTTCGTTATGTTCTTGAAAGTAGCCGTTAGTACATACGTACCTAAAAATACATACAACGATTTCTTATTGATGTAACTTATTACCACGAATGCAGTACTTTTATCATTCGGCACCCACTTAGAAACGTTTCATCCGAAATTTAAAAAAAAACAGCCCTTCCATACATTTTATCCATGTAGGTATAGGATTTTTTTTTATAATTCTTTCACTCTGTATAGACTCCCACAGAAAACTATCTAGCTATTTCTTGCACATAGGCAACCGTACTTCAAAACTGCTCTCTGAAAGGGAGGGTAGAGAAAGCATAAAACTTAACAAATTTTCGACTCAAAATCTAATCACCAATCAGTCGTTGTTGGAGAAAACTGCAGTCCCCTATGACCGCTCGTTGTCGGTCTGGCCTAGGAGGAAGGCCAATGTTCTCTAGTGGTTCTTATGAACAGAGCAAGACATTAAAGCTTGGCTTACACTGTATTGCTGTGAGACAATACGGCCACCATATTTATTTCCTTACATCAAAAATCGTCAAAAACTTTAAAGTCGTACATTAAAGTATATTAAATGAAATAAATTAACGTCTTATCATGTCTAATAATCATATTACTGGTATTCCTGACAGTTACAAATAACTCGGAATTTTTGTTACAACAAAACTACAATATAAGTGTACACCTGTATCAATACAAAAGATATGCCCGTGATATACACATCTTTGGACAGTTGGTGTGAGTCGGTCATCAACTCATCACCCTTGAGGTAAAGTAAAGCTCTGGTCATGTGGCATTAGAAGTAGACATTAAAAAGGTAGGTTAGGTTTAAGCTGTCGATCAAAATGACCATGACGTGGGGCCCTGACAAAGCTAGACAGCATCGCAGCAAACCTGGCCCCCTCGGAAAGTCATATGTCTATCTCACTCGCTTTGTCCTTGCCTTGTCGAATCGAAATGGAATCGAAGCGTTTGTGAATATGGGGGCTGGTAAGGGATGGCTGGACTCAAGAATATTCCATAATAGAGAAAAAGAAATCATGGGAAGAGACCTGTACCCAGCAGTGGGATATCGCAAGCTAACAGTAACAGGAGTAGAACACACAATTTTGCATTACATTGCAAAACTTTTTTTTTAAACAAGTCTGTTTTAAATGAGAGTCCTTAAAAAGAACGACCTTTTAAAGGGTAAAGTGTCGCTTCTTGCTTATCTAAAATATCTGCTTCCTCAGATCTTTGTCCGTAAATTGAGTAGCCGACTTCCAAGTAACGTAGGCGAGTTAACATATCCTTATTAGTGTTTTCATGCTATGCTTCTTCCTTTTTAATTCTCGGACTTGCGTCCATACCGCTAATAGGAACCCTTAATTAAATTACTTATTTATAAGTCTTGTTTGAGTACATTTATTAGACACCGAATTTACTTTGTGCCTCGGAAAGCACGTTAAGCCGTTGGTCCCGGCTGTCGTTTGTAGATCTTTGACAGTCGTTAAGTAGTCAGTGTGAGTGGACCGAAAGTCTGACAAGCAGTCTTACTAAGGGATATTGATTTACCCAGTACTAACTGGGTTGTGCGGGTCAGATATGCAGCCGCTTCAAGTAAAATACTGATACTCAACTGCATCCGGTTAGACTGGAAGCCTAGGACCAAATGCTAGGAAAATGATGATAATTTATAAGTCTTGTTTACGAGAGTACGTTATAGGTATGTCCGATCGAATTTTACTACCCACAACAATTCGTAAGGCATGATTGCCAACTGATAGATACTTATTTTTCTTTGCTTCTGTGTTCGGTATAGAAACTATAGTCATACGAGAATCTTTGAGTACAGTACAACACTGTATTCTCAAAAGTATGGAAACATTTTAGGCCATTCAACCAAAATGTTTCACCGTGACATTGATAAAGATCGTTTCACATGTGCGCATCCGTGAAACTAGTGTAGGTACATTTTGGATGCGTCGCACGCTGCCGATGCCGGTGACTACTCGGCTTATTAACCGTCTGACATACTTGTGGACGGACTGTACACATCTGAATGTTATTGCGATGCAACGCATGGACTGATGCTAGTCCATCTTTGTTCTAGATCAAGGACAAGAGGCGAGTAGACTATTTGAGACTATTTTTAAAGGAACGAATTAAAATATGACTCTAACTCTCGTGGGTTTGTTTAATGAATAATTTAATAGTTTCGGTATTTTAAATGTTGTTTATCGTGAAGAAGAGTTTCTGTTTCATTCTTTTTGTTCTGATCTATAATATTGCCTAATTTTTGGTTATATTAAAATTCAAAGAAAGGAAAAGATGAAGTAGATCTCGTTTGTTGATCCATCGTTTCTGCAACCACGAACTGATACAGTTTTTGTATTAAATGAAACATAATAATGGAAATGTGGTTGAATGTACACATCACATGAGTACGCCTCTGCCTTCCCCTTCAGCGATTACATGCGTGCTGATAACATCACGACTGTGTTCGTTGAAGGGTGTTATACAATTTTAAACTGAATTACTTCCGGTATTTAAGTATAACGTTATAAATTTGTTTACTTTGTAAAGAACTAAAGACACAACATAATTACTTATTAATATATTACTTAGTTATAATTACCACATAATATTTTGAAACAAACCTTACTACGAGTATAAATACTGTCTGGCTAATTTCACTCTGCTACTAATTTTAGATCGAATTCTACAAACAATACTATTTGCTTATCAAAAATAAACGTCCTAACATAAAATCACGCCTGTAATCCGTGAAGGTTTAGACAGAGGTGTACCTAATATTGAGTTATGCCCGACTCGTCACTGTTCCTTCTCGTCATCGAAAAACAAAGCTTTACGATTCACAACTGTTTCAAATAATTTTGTTTTCATAGTTTCGTTTCGTCACCGATACTCTGAATACGAACCTCTTTTAATTTATGCATATCCTGCAGGTAGAACGTAATATAGAAGAAACTCATGAACGAGTTGAGGAATTGGATGAAATAGTATATTGTGTATTAAGGGCGGTAAGTAAGGAATTACGATCGAGGCTCTAGTAGAAGCCCGAAGTCGAAGACTGAGGGCTTTCTGAGTCGAGGTTCGTAATTCCCGTACCGCCCGTGAAACATACAATGTTTTTCATCACACTTGCGAGTTAATAATTATGAATATACACAAGTCAGCACACATATTATTACGAAATACGTGAACTGATTTGCGGATGGCGGGCTGTTTGCCCACACCACAGATTATACAAATGTTTTGTTCAGAAACTTTAAAGGCAAAATACTTACCTAGGTATATACAGCCATGACGGAGTGTAAAAAAATAAAAATTTCGACGTTTGGATACAAAAAACTATCGATTATTTAGATTTTAGAACATTAGTTGAGTAGTTAAATAACATGTAGCGAGATTGAATGAAATTCCTGTTTAGATAACATTTTAAGACAATTTTTCAATTGCGTGTAAACTCCTTGCTTGATGAACTTGCATGACCTGTGTGCTGTCAAGCGGTGCTGTAAATTAAAAAAAAATTACTTACCGCCCTAGGGTTTTATATGGGGCATTACAGCCAAGTTCACCTGTATGTTATGACACTGTTTACGTGCAAGTGTGATGAAAATTAAAAAAAAAAATACTTACCGCCCTAGGGTTTTATATGGGGCATTACAGCCAAGTTAACCTGTATGTTATGACACTGTTTACGTGCAAGTGTGATGAAAACAAAATAACATCATTTACCTATACAAACCATCGTCAAAAGAACAATCTTTACGATTCATTTGTATACATTTAAGGTAGTTAAGTAAGGCATGATTTCAAGGTGCTATTTTAACTGTTTTATCATTTTTTACTCCTCTAAGCCTTATGGTATTTGTAACACTTTTTTTTTACTGTAAAAAGTACTAGGCCTGCAAGAATGCAAGATGGTATTTAAATAATTTCCAATATAGTGGAGCATATCTCTATGTACTTGTTTTTGAATTATGTACATAAATGTAAAGTTAAGTTGTCAAAAACCAAAAGACTTTAATAGATTTAAGACTTTAGTGATGTTGACTCATGTAAGATACTCGTGTGGTGTTTTCTTTTTACTTATTTTTTTTTAATTCTGCCACCAACTTGTAAGTTACATCCACATTTCGCCAGTCAAGTAATGTTTACGTGCTAAGTCCATTGCCTTCAACCGGTAACAAATCCAGACTCCGTGTCTGCTACTGAGAAATTCTTGATGGAAAACTCCAATAATAATAACACTTTGTCCGACCCGGGAACGAACCACGGATCTTATGCTCAGCAGTCGCGTTTGCGACCAGTCGACCAACGAGGCAGTTACGTCCTAACTGAGAACTTTTTGGTTGCCGATAAATAACTTAAGTTTATTGGTAGCTTGTACAGTCCTGACAATTATATGTATACACTTAGCAAAACTGAAAAATGATTTACACTTCAAATTACGGTTTCTACGTTCAGGTAAGACTTATTTAATAGTATGACTTCCAAAATTCCATGTTAAAACTTTTAATCAATACAGTAGGAGAAAATAACTTTTAAAAGTTGCTGCGTGTATACATATAATTGGTCGTGACTGTACGCACGGCGACCAATCAAGCTAAAACCAGTATATGCGGATCTCTCATTGTACGGAAAATCTATACAAATTGAGGCTCTTTGTGTGGCCGTGTGTGCCATCTACACAACTACTGCGATCTACCTACTACAGGCTAGTGTTAGATGAGTCAAACGGGGTGACGGGGTCATCATTTGACTCTTTTAAATTGCGATCTAATACGGACTGTCCCGGTCACACTCCTGAATGATTTATTGGTAAGTAAACAAGTTTACCAACCCGCACTGTGCCCGCGTGGTGGATCACAGCCCACTCCCTCTCAGAGAGAGGAGGCCTGTGTCCCAATAGTGGGAACAGTATAGGCTAATGATGATGATGAAACACGTTTATGTGCTGTTTGTTATTTTGATTCATGATTGAATTTGTCATTTTATATTGGAGAACCAAATATACTTGTAGAGCAAGTCAAGTAATCATACCCAGAATCATTCAAACTCTTACTTAATTCATTGGATTCATCTTTTCCATAAACTCGATCGACTTTTACTAATTAACAACACAACCTTAATTATTGCCTTTTCAATTCAATAAAGCTCGACATTAAAACTCATTTTACCAATCAGAAAAAAACCTAATTAAATTACCTTTGGTCGTGTTAAAAATTAACACGGCTCGGTACAAAATTACTTAGCTGTTGGCAGTTAGGAGCTAATCAGCGCAAAGAGGTTTGATTAACTCTCTGAACTAAGTACCTTTAGATACGGTTAGTTGGACAAATTATAATCTGCCTACACGTGGTATTGCCATTAATCACTCATGTGAGTTTAGAGACTGGAACTGAAAATATAAACTATCTGAAGATCTAACAAACAAACACTTGGGCAGGGACTCTTGGAACTGTACCCGTAATAAGTGTTTTTAACACTGTTTAAACAAAAAAAGTCACAGAAAAACACTTTTAAATGTAACAGATACAATAATGTTACCGAATCAAACCTTTTACCTTTTATATATGTTAATAGGTGTTACCGAATCAAACTGTAACCTATTATATGTGTTTTTAAGTGTTAATATGTGTAACTGAAATAATCAGTTATAGCTTTAGGTATAAGTAATTGAACAGTTGCAATGCTGCGTTTACCTATTACACTTATTAACACTTTTATATCTGTTACTGATATATTACGGTTACACTTTTGTAAGTGTTTTGGGTTAACACTTTGAAAACACATTTATAAGTGTTACATATTTGATTCTGTTACTAATTCAACATGTAACACTTATAATTCTATCAAGTTATGAAGGTGTTTTTAAGTCCCTGCACAAGTGCAAGGTTTAACTATTAGCTACTTTTTGTTTTTTTTTGTAAGGTGCACTGGGGTAATTCCGAAAATGTTAAAAAAAAAACTAAAATCTGCTTTTTTTTAACTTTCGGAATATACCCATTTTCGGGAATACCCCAGTGCACTTTACCTCAAGTATAGCAGAGTTCTTCAGAGATTCTTTTAGCTGAATCGCTAACGAATATGTCTATTGAATGTATTGGATCAATAGTTTGGCTTAGATTGTGGCAATGTAAATATGACCTACCATTTGCCTGATATAGGCACTAGTCAATGTGTACTACCAATGTGTGTAATGTTTTGTTACCACTGATTGCAAACGACGAGGTTGGGTCCCATGTGACAAGGACCCCCTAACGCCAGTCATTGCGCAAGTGGGCACTATTCCAATCCTGAACTACTTACAATGCAAAGTGAAGTGTCTAATGCTATAATAATTATTAACGTACACAGTAAACAGAACCGATCCAGCGATGATTTTTCATCATCGTCATCTGCCACAGATAGTCATCTGTCATTTTTTGTATGTTAGGGTCGGTCGTAGATTTGAAGCGTAACATACTCGAAATCTTGTAGCATATTCAAGTGTAGGACGAAAGTACAAAACGAATTCTAAGAAACAATAAAGTTTCCTAAGGTCTGCGAGTCAATCCCATCTTCGTAAAACCATGAATAAAATTAGCATAAACATTGTTTCGTGTATTATGAAATTCGACATTGTCAATAAGAGAGATGACAAAATAATACGAAGGTTTGTGTCCCGCTAACAAATTCGGCTTTGATTCAACAATTACTTTTGTCACAGCAACCGAGTTCGGTGTACCACTGTACACCATTGTGTAATCGTCCAGCCAATGTCATCCATTCAGATTGCCCCTTTGATCTTGTTCTAGTTTAGTTACGCACAAAACGACACAAATAGGTACGCGTCAGGATGTACATATTATAAATTTATTACGGTAGTTATGTTTTTGATAAGAGATAATGGGATGGGACAAGTTTAGGAATATTTTGCACCAGGAGATACGTGGAGAATGTTATGATCGCTACCCATACCTATTGGGGTTTTCTTCACACAAATACCAAACACCTTTTTAGACCTTGGAGTAAATCTACAACCGTCATACTTACTTAAAAATACTTTTTAGATTTTATTCTATTTTTTTAATAAATCGAATTCCCAGAAGTATAAGCAATTAATTTAAACACAATTTTCAAGATTATCGATAAGAAGCACAAATTGCATCGGTCGTCTGCGACCAATAAATACTTAGTTTGCAATCCACTCATAATATTAGCTCTTTGAAGTAAAATTAAAAGTCAAGCGCGAACCCGGTATAAAAGAAAAACACGTAAAGAAAATCTTAAAAAAGTGCGCTTGGACTTTTAAAACAGTCACTCAAAAAGTGGGAATGAGGTGCTCTGAAAGAACCTCATTTCCGCCCGCGAGTTACTCAATACATTTCATTTAAATACTTTTTCTTAGACTAAACGGTGAGAGGTTTTAATTTCGCACGTCGCTATCTCATGCGAGTAGGGACAAGGAAACGCTTTCTGCAAGCTATTCAGATGCTAACCTGCTTCGAGTTTCATTGCGAAGCACTGAAGTGCGAGTGTTTTTTGAAGCTAAGCCAACTTTATTAGCACTAAATAGTTTATTTTTCTTGGAGACATTTATCCAGTGTTAGCTTTGGTCTTATATCATAGTTTTGATTTGAGATTAAAATCTGGTTTTCTAAAAGTTAAATCCCATGTTTTATAATTATTTTTATCTATTTTGATTGTATTTATATACAGGGTGTAACGGAAAGGGTATATACATCCTTAAGGGTATGCTACAGACCATCAAACTGAACATGTTTCTCATCATAAAACATGTATTTCAGCAAAAAAAATATCTGCTGCCCCATAGAAAATTACAATACCTATTCGACCCAAATGTATAGGCTGCTGATATTTTTTTTAGCTGCAAAAAAAAAATTATGTTGAGAAACATGTTCAGTTTGATGGTCTGTAGCACACCCTTAAGGATGTATATACCCTTTCCGTTACACCCTGTATTTAAACTTCATGGACTATAGTGGTACATAGGAGAAATTTATTTTTGATTTTGATACAGAATTTATGATTAATTTTACCTAAGTCTGTTGTAAGTACCTAAAGGAGACCTATTAATATTTTACATTACGACTTAAAAAGCTCTTGTATATTTAATAATAAGTAGTAGATATTCACATCCAATTTGACAATTAACATCTGTACCACCTGTGGATCAACCGACCTCTATCACCTACACAAAGTAACATCGACGCGACTCTGTCACTTTCATTCCGTTTAGTTGAGTTTTCAAATGATCGAACATGTGCAAAGTCTATTGACATTTAGAGCTAGTTAACAATTTGATTAGTCGTAGTGATTAATAAAATTTTTGTGCATTACGTACGTATCAGGAATGAAGCAAGTGCATTTTGCAAGCACTTGTGCCGTGTATTGCACTAAAATCGTGATTAATTGATGTAACTCTATCATGTGGGTTATGCGCCTTCTTGTTTGATTTCGCTTAGTGATTTTTACGCTTGATGTAATTACTGTCAATAAACGTATTGATGGTATTTTTAATTATTTTTAGTGCTAAGACGCATTATTGATGATTAGAACTGATGACATTTTGGTGCATTATAGCCTGCTTTAAATCTAACTGTGCATTTTCTAGGTTTCAAATGATTTTATTGTTTTCCCATGACTTTTAAAAACCTCCAGACTCTAGTATTGGTATACCCTTAATCTGATTATATGAATATAACCGTTCACCAGATCGATTTACACTCACGTCATGTTGATCAAAGTGCATAATTATCAACATCTATGGCATACGAAGTGCAGTTAAAAATGTAATTTATTAAGATAATCGTAAAGTTTACTTCATGGAATAAACATTTGTTTTACAAAATTAACATGTCTTTATGAACTAATCTATGTGGTATTAACAAATCTTTGCGTGGAACATAATTGATCATTGAAATAGGTGGTTGACCTCAATGATATTTCTCGTGGTAATTTATTCTGAACTATATTTGACCGGTTTTTATGTTTAAATGCATCCCGCTCGCCTTGATGCACAAATATATACGGTAATATCTAATATCAAGGCTGGTGATAAAATCACATTCACCACAAATTGTACCGGCTAATTACAATACCAGTAGTGATTACAAAAACCTGTTGAAATTGATAATTAATTGTTAGGTGGGAATGTCGGTTTGCAGTATTTGTTTAATTAAACTTTAATTGTTTTGGTGATGCTGTAATTAGCTTAGATATATTTTACTAATTAGGATTCTGTATTGATCAAGGCTTAATATCTACTGACGGATGGAGATAACGCCACGTTCAATAACAGCTACAGAGATAAAAGATAAATGTGATAAAACGACAATAAGGCCAGCGGAAGTGTTGCTTATTCTGAAGTGTTGGAAGCTTTAACAGCGGCACATTCAAAAGAAATTGTCAATCAATTTAAAGAATACCTGCCTTATATAATAATAATATTTAATAAAGCTTAAACTAGTTTTAATTATTAGAAACTTAGATTTTTAACTAGGCCAGACACAGATAAGTTAGTTAACAGTTAAGTTAAGTAACTAACTATTTTAAAACAACCAATCCTAACTGCTTAAAGAACATCAATTTAGTAATTATCACAGTATTTTGTAGAATAATTTGTCTAATTTGACGAACAATTAAGTTATCAAAGGATCAGTTATACTTAGTTTTTAATCACTCCTGATAACTTAGAGTTTAACAAGCGATGTGATAAAATAATAAGCGGCTGACACATTTTTAATTATGTCCTCATTGTTAGAATTATTATTATTTTTTTCTTTCATTCTTTCTACAGGCAGATTGATTGCACTAAACAATTACTCGACCTTACATTATTACTGTAATAAAGTATTACGTGCCTTTATTACGGAGATTATATTCGTTTTTATAATGGTTTTAGAACATCGGAAATGCCCACCATTGTTGATTGTAATCGATTTATAATCATTTACGGATAAAAGAAACCATAAAACAATGGTAAGAAGGTGCTTATTCAAACATAACTGACTCCTGCTGTCATCTAACCAGCTGGCTTCAGGAAGTTATATTGATTGATCAGCAAAAGAGCAGTCAATGAAAAGATAACGGCTTTCTTATGCAGAAAAATAAATTTGCAAAAAATTGCAATTGAAGCAAAAATCATATAATTTTCGGTTGCAAAAATCGTCACGTTTTCGACGATTACTTCAACCGCTTTAAAATCACAACATGCGTTATGCTATCGTTTATCGAAACAGAATGATTTAAATCTTTATTGGAATCCACGAAAAAGATAAGGAAGGCGATAATATGCTACTGGGTAATTTTAATCGATAAAACCTTTAGTACCTAATTATCGTTTTGATTATTTTGATATTTTTGGCAATCCTTACCTAAGTGTATCGTTCTGTGCTGATAAAGTTTTCCTTTAAAATATCAGTAGAACTTACTCAAAAATTTATTAATAAATAATATCCACTTAGATATCTATCTATAGATTCATATTCCCTCTTTCATGCGCGTAGGCAGCTGCTACGGTACGTGCTACGAGCTCCCATTTTTATGCATCGCTATATTAATTTAGGGAATTCGCGTAGAAGTGCTACGCAAGCTACGAGATTTTTGTGCAAACTATAAAATTATACTGCACCTTGTATTCGATATTTTTGACGTGACAACGTCTTATAAATTGGTTTGCCGGGTGACACTTCAAGAAACTGCGTTACGCTCCGCTCACGTTATGCGCTCACAATGAGAGCGAGTGAGAGGCACGCGTGCCTTTCACTTTTTATGTCTGTCTCTCTCGCTCTTAGGCGGGCTAACCATGCCCGAGTGGAAGGGACGCGTGCCTCTATATATGTATATTTGTATATAAATACGTATGTATGTGTAAAGGTAAAAATAAAATTTTGTTAATATGAAATTCAGTGCGAGATTCTTTGTATAAATTAATGTTTTAAATATAATTCTTTGTATAAATAAATGTTTTAAATTGTTACTATTATTTCATCCTTCTTCCTACTATACGAATGAATATTCACATTAAAATTATTTTACCACTCAAAGTCGTTGTCACGTAAAACTTTCGCCCGTATACCGACTTTACAGGCAACCAATTTTTTCTTAGAAGATTGCAATCTAAATTGTGTCGGCCTAGAACTGAGCCGCAAGTTTGGCGCTATCAGTAGCGTCCATCGGTTCATGTAATGGACAAACAATAGGACACACAGGACACAATATTGAGAGTCCCATCGTTTGTGGATCAGCACTACATTTGCACTCCATGACAGAGTTATGAAGGGATCTCCATCTCGACAGGTTTTCCTCGCTGTGGCCAACCTGGGACCGGAGTCTATTTAAAGACTTCCAGGTGAGCCTTGGAAAAAAAGAGCCTCCGTAGTTTTAAACGGTATATCGGTAAAGAAATTTACAAATTCTTGAGCTACTTCCTGATCAGAGCAATTCATGTCCAGGTGGATGATTTTTATTAGGTGGAACCTAGTCGATGAAATAGTTTGAAAATGTCGCAAACTTAATTCGTCTTATAACAAGGGAGTGGTTTAGAATACATTGCTAATACCTGAATCTATTTACAAATCAAGTTAAACGACCTCAAACCGCCTTTTACTGTTGATCAATTAATTTGGTTTATCTTGTAGTTTATACCGGCATTAACACCCACGATGATTCGGGTTATACACCAATTCGACACAAAATTCTGGACACACGTGTACTGTCCAGTTGGTGAAACTCAAAAATAGGATTTATTTCGTCATCTGGACACGCGTGTCCAGATAGTGAGACTTTAATCACTTTTATGTGGGGATACTTGGTTACAGAATATTTTGTTTATTTTTAGTTCTGCATGTTCCTAATTTTATTGCGGTATTTGGAAACAATCGCAGATGCCATGTTTTAAGTTTTAATTCCTTGAGATTCAATATTTCTAAGGGTATTATTAACTGCGTCCATCGTATGCATTGCACACTACCGCTGGAAGCTGGGGTCAGAGAAGAGGGGAATCAGAAGCTGGTGGGCCTGAAGGTCCGAAACCATCCGGCGGCCAACGTCCTCCCCGTCGACGAGCAGGTGGTTGTGTCGTGGGCGGAGAGAAGTACTCGTCGCTGTCGCTCGACGCAACTGCAACGGCCGGGGTGGGTTCTGGCGCGGCGGCGGCGAGGCGGAGCGATTATTATTTTATTATTAACTAGATCATTATAAACTGGATAATTATAAACTAGAATATGATTAACTAGGATTTGGTTTTAACTCTAATAAGCTAACACAAGGAAGTTTAATCAGAAGTGAATATTTTCCTTTATCTTAAACTTTCCCGATGTTAACTAGAAAACTAGCAAGTGCTTAGTAGTTGACGATAAATAGTTCAGGTAGGCGTTGCTTCAATATTTACGGTATTATTATGATTAATTACTCCAACGGGCCTTGTTATCTGCATAAATTAAATACAGTACAGTGCCCTATTGGACAAACGACCTCGAGAAACGTGATCGTCGTCGTCTTAGATACTCTCTTTTTTTGTAAAACACAATGCCTTTTGACGTTGACAAAAATATCAAGTTTCAGTAACTTAAATAGACTTGTTACTGAATTATATTATTATTTTTCTATAACAACAACAAAGGTCTCAAAATTATTATAACTGGCAATCGGTATATGTTCATGAAATAGTCTTGTTTCCAGGCGAAGGAAGGAGGCTGAAGGAGTCAATTTAAACAATATCTTTGTTGCGCAGCTTCACCACTACCGTTGTATACTGACGAAGTACTTTTATCCTTTAAAAAAAAGAAACATTGTTTACACTAAGAATTTCTCCGATCGTGGGTGCGTTTACAAATATTTAAACTCACATATACAACAACCCGGCCGTGCCGTCAGTTATTGGGTCTTCACGTGTGCAGGCGACAAGGTAGCAACAATAAACTATGCAAATGCACAAGCTTATCGTATGAAATCCTATGTTATCATCAAATAATCATTAAGTCGGCTTATTACCTCGTTCAACAGTACATCAACAATCATGTTCGACCAATCACAATCAAGTACGGGGAGCTAAAAACCGCGGACCGTTGTTCTCTCACAGGAAACAATTTGTCATTTAGTTAGCGGTAGTAACTACATGGGCTGATGCAGAAGATCTATTCTTGGAATAGACTGTTAATGAACCGGGTATTTAACTGAGAGATTCATAGTGAAGGGGTTTGTAAATATATTATGGTCATTTTCTCGCTTGGCGCTCTTTCAATCTGTGTCCTGGACCGCTTTTTGACCCACCGCTACAAGTATGCATATTATGATTTAAAATTGAATAAATCATTAATTATCTCACTGTGGGCTGTGGAAGTGGTGAATTAAAGTTTTCACTCACCTGTCTGCCTTAGAATTACAAATCTGTTTGACAATTGAAAAAAAAAAACGAAAAACATTATCATCTTCCATCTCTTCAATCTTCAACTTGATCAGAAAGTTCAGGTTTTAGCCAGATTCATGTTATTACCCTTCTGTTTGTTTCTTATACAGTGTCATTGTAGCGTAAGCGCAGGAATGCTAACTGCCAACAGTTGAGACCCGTAATACAGGTTCGCGGCAAATTGCTTTATTTGCTGCATATTGTTAATCAATTTACCTAGATGACGCTGTCAGAAATGTGGCTGTAATTGGATTATTATGAACCTCTTTTGCATTTGAATTGAGATATGAGGGACACTATAGTTGTCTGATGACAGCGGGTTTCCCTTAATGAATGAGATTCATTCATTCGGACTGCATAGCTGTATGTGCTCTCTGACAAACAAATCCTGTAATTATCATTGCCCCAACTGTCAGGTATCAGATGCATTTATAACAGATTCCTATGGTTTTATTTATGTTCTGTTCAATAGATTTATTTTACGGTTTTGGATAAGCTTGTTTTTTTTAATGCGGGGTAATCCGTAGAGTAATATAGCTAAAATTACAATGTGTCAATAGAACCAGTTTTTGTTAAAAATATTTTCATTTAAATTTGCATGTACGTAATTTGTTTTTTTTCAAACATAGGTTCAGTTAATGGAGAAAAAAGCTTCTGGTTTTAAAATTGTGAAGTACGTCATACATCTTTCAAACATACATCTAAAGCTGTAATGGAATAAGAGCAAGATGTGGTCGTTGATGATCAAATAGGTGACTATGATCAATGAACGCAACACATCGACAATAGACTAAGCTTCTAAGCCCTGTATGTGTGTCTGATTTATGTCCGAAATATCACTCAATGTATTGGGGTTGGGAACCCTAGAGAGAGCCTTTATTTATTCATATACAGGGTAATTATAGTCGATCGGGAAACTGGGTTACTTTATTCAATAGCCGAAGTAGTAATGCCGTTTTACATAGATGAGATTATTTTTGAAGTAAAGAATGTCCGGACTCTTGGTATTTTCAGACTCCTGTAAAGTTATGAGAGTCAATATAAAGTCGTTATGCCAAATATAGAGTCCATTCTATAAAGCGCTTGGAATTTATATTTTGATGTTTTTTAGTACAATAACAAAATAATAATTTAGATAAATATGATAGTGGCACTTACGTACTGGGTTAGTGGCTTATGCCTCTTATCTAGCCGTATTTATAAACACTACCGGGCTTTTTGATACACGTGTACAAATACCTTTGTGAATAACACTCCTTTTTATGGGTAGTCGTGCTAATTACCTAACCTACTATCACTGCTTCTCAACATTACCGATCTTGGCTACTAGTAGACATAGGTCAGCGGTTATCCAAGGATCTGACAGTCTACAAATTATGACTTCATAATGTAAACAAAGGTGTGTGGTAACCTGGCTTTGCTTCGGAAGGAGGAAAATGTCGTGGGGAAAGTTTATGAATGTGTATGGATATACCAGAGGAGGAACCAAGAAACGATGAATGGACTGTATGATATGGCAAGAAAAGAGGGGTATGATATGATGACAAGTAATAGAGAAGTATGGACAAAGAAAACATGCTGAGCCGATCCCAAATAACTTGGGATGGAATAGGTTCAGGGCAGGAGTTTGATAGTGATTAAGGTAAACTAAGGTATTATATTACGGGCCTGTGGACGATGTGGGCCTGTGAACGGTGAGTAATGGTCTAGCTCACCGTCTGTCCGTCTTATGACGACAGGCCGTGTCGACGGTGGGTTCGTGTTCCACGTGCGCCTCAAGTACATGTCAGCAAATCGGAAGAGGTCGGAGCGGGCCGATGCCTGCCAGGGCTGCGGGACTGTTCGAAAGAGATACCGTGGCCCTGGAACACAAAGGGCTAAGAACGAACATGGATGGGTTTTAGTCAGTACAAGTCTGACACTCTCTCCGCCCAGAGCAAGACCCCATTTGATAATTTCCCACCCGTAAAAAAAAGGATCAGGTAGGCAATTGTTCCATGTAAAATACTGGTATTCAGCTGCACCCAAGAGGACAGTAAGCCTCCCCCGACATAGCTGGTATCAGTATCCAGTTCACCGCACACCTTGACGACAAGAATCTTCTTAAAAATTACATCCTGTTTAATGAGAACCGGGTTTAGTATGTCTGTATGTCGCATGCTCTAGTTGCATAATCTCTTTCAATACATATTAATAGCGTTGATAGTATCACAAAAAAAAAAAAACTTTTATAGATGCATCCCAAGCACGCGAAGTTGTTTTATTGTTATGAACTGATGTGGGAAAATAAAGAAAAATGTGAATGGGCCAACAGCTGTTTCAGTGAGCTAAATAAAGATATAGGTTTTTGCTTGCATAGCCAATATAAACTTCTGGAATAAAATTCATTCTCGCACGCCACTTAACTCGATACACGGCAACTCTCATCCAGTACTCTTCGCAGGGTAACTCCCCAGTCACCCTGCGAAGGTTGTCGCTCCACTGAGCTTGAGCCTTTGCTCGCGTGCTTGTTGGAAAAGATCCCACAAGAATGTGAATGGGATAAAAAAGAACCTAAGTATTTTTGCCCAGGCCTTGGTCTAACAGTCTGCCAAATCTGGCGTGAAAAGGTAACAGGCAAACAAAGTTACGTTACTTTTTTTGCCTGTTACCAGCTGTAGGCTGGTGATGACGTGGGCTACTCAAACATGTGATTGTTGTTTAATTACTAAATTACTCTCATCAACCGTTTTTCTAATTGCGAGTAATTATGGACTCCTGGTGACCTTTGAATTCAAGAGCGCAATCAATCAATGGATTGTCCATCCTACTCGGAACTTCCACTTGTATGTAAACAACGTCGTTTCTGAATGACGCATGTCTGCCAAGCCCCTTCCTTATGTAAATGTGGGAGCACTAGGTACACTTTTAATTCGAAGTAGCTCTTCTAGGAATACTGGCATAGTGTTATGAACCTTATCAATATGACCTAAGGGTCGATACATATAAATTTGACGGAAAACGCGTCGCGTATTATCGGTCGCGTAACGACAAATACATAGTAAAACATCCAACCTTATACACATAACCGATGATGCGCTAGTACGTCGATCATACTAACAACGATACGCACTTTCCGTCAGAAATGTACCGATCCAATAAGATCGACCAGTTTATAAAAACGCTGTTGACGAGGTCCTCAAAATATAAGCGTTTGGAAACAATTTTGGGCTTTGTTTTGCAGCAATAAGCCAAAGGCTTACTCTAGTTTTTACTTTCCTACCTAAGTTTATTAAGTTAACACGTAATCCACAGTACTGGTAATTTCCACAGACATATCCGCAGCTGTAATTGTGACACGCACGCCATGAAAAACTGTCCCATTTCTCACCGGAGATTTTCCTTGTTATTGTTTACCGTTGATAAGTACATAGATGTACATAATACTATGTGATTGTGATAATAGAAATGTATATTGTGTTTGCTCACTTACTTGGAACTGGTCACTTTTACGTTCCTTTCGTTTAAGGAAGTTAAAATCTGGGAAGTCAGATTTGATCCTTATCTTCCTGATAAATGTTCTTGGAACTTCAAAAATTAAACTAGCGCACTTGAGATCTAGAGGGTGTAAAAATACCCTTAACGAAGTCAAATCGCGGTGACTTTTTTGTTCTAGACCATACCTGGGAACGTTCTAGTTACGGAGATATTGGAGGACAAAGTTACAAGTTTTTTTTAAAAATACATTTCGTTGCCTACAATCTTTTATGCGTAGAGTTACTTATTTTTAAGCAAAGAATGCTTCGTTGACCGCTTTCTGAAAGGTCCGTTTACATTTTGTTTACAATAAATACATAGGGACCTAATATAAGTATCGTTTCTGATTTAAAAAAAGTAAAAATATTTTTATTTCACATAGGCCTACGTGGGCACTTATAAAACGTCGAGCAAAAGGTACTCGGTTCGGATTGGTCATTTTCTATGGAGAAGAACCGGCAAAAAAGTACTCTTTTAAAATCATTTGACTTTGCAAAGAGCCGAACATTCCTTATTGTTGTATCTAGAAATCTCAAAATATTGAATATTGAAATACCCGTTATTGAGAGTTACTGGCTAGTCCCGATATACAATAATTATATTTATTTCAAACTTAAAGCAAAATAATCATCATTTTCCTGTCCCTATCCCAATTTATAAAGCAACATAATATCAATTAATACACGATAGTCTTGAAATCATCAAAACAATAAATCATAGTATCATGAGCTTCTGATTGTGAGTAATTTCATATCAGAAAGTAAAGCAAACTTGCCCTTCAAGATACAATCAATTTCACGATTACAGAAATCCAATCAAACTGCATATCTGTGAAAAATCGCTTGTGTTCGTACTGATTATTATGTCTGTTTGTACACATACGGCAATCAAACCACGATTGAATAAACGATTGTCGACCGATTAGGGGCATCCATTTGTATTGAATTACGCTGAATATCATTTATTACATTGGCAAATTATGCTCGTAAATGTCAATTAATTTATGAGTTGTCGTTTTTGTATCAGGATATTTACTTAAACGGGCAAATGTACGTTTATTTGGTATAAACTGCCAGTTTTAAAGAATTTTAATAGCTTTGTCATTATGCGTTGACTAGCGGCAAAGGAATCTTTTATTCGTTGAACAATTTACTGACTTAGTGTCCATTCATAATTCATGTTCATATTATACCACTTTGACAAGACTCCTTAATATTTAAGTATTAATTTTGAGTCATTACGTATCCCAAGAGACCTGTAACAGATTTTTTGAATTCATCAATCTGCTATTCCAAAACTCGTCTGCTTAACCCAACTCACATCAAAAACACATCCTATGCGAGTATTTTATAATAACCGGAACAAAACAAACATTAAAACGACAGTACCGGTCAGTAATGTAACTATAACATTGTCGTGCGGAATCACGGACATTGCACGCCACTTCTTTGGCGGTTAAAGGCCATCAGACTACGTAAACATTATGCAGTGGGTAGCAACATTTAAGTAAAGAGGTTCATTACAAATAAAATATTGCATCATATTGTTACTTTAGATATACACTAGAAAACTACTACTTTAGAGAAACTTTAAAACGAAATCTATAATATACTAATTTAAAAACGAAAACTATACAAAACATAACTCCTGTACGTTTCCCCATAGTGCTAGGTAGAGCTACATATGCATATCTCACATTACACTCTCATTCTCTAGATATGCTTAAGTCCCATGTAATAGGGGCCATCCTATTGCCATCAACTTGAAGTAAAAGATTGTAAAAGAAAATATTTATGGATCTTGCAGGTAACCCACAATAAGGTCTCAAATTGGCAAAACTTTAAGTTTTTTGCTATTAAAAGAAAAACGTCTAAAGTACTTTGTAGTTTTGGTACCGTAAAATGGGGTGCATAGGGACACGGAGCTGAATCGGGACGAAACTTGGAAAGGCATTTTCACGTTATTTAAATATTATTGGAAGCATAATATTACTCTATTGTTTATTAATTTAAAACAGAAATGATCCCAATAGCTTTTTAGTGTCGAATTATTTGTATTCAACGATGAAATCCCATTCAAAGTTTTGTCCCTATTCTCCCTCGCATCCCTATTCACCAGGTTTACCGGTACTCCCTTTTCCACAAATGATTACAATTATCACCATTATTTGTACCGAACCATGTCCACTGTTGGACATAGGCCTACCCTAGGTGCTGCCATAACGCCAGGTTCTGTGTTACCCGCGTACATCGACCAAATATCATTACTACTTACTCAAACATCACGTAAAGCGGCTGTAAACAACCCTCGGATCTCTAAAACGCAAACGTTGACTAATGGAAACTGCGATAACGACGCTGATGTCATCAGCGGTAGGTAGTTTACTATTGTTTATCCCGCGAATGCCTAAGGTGATCATTGCGTGTTCCAAATACTTATATTTTATGTTTCTATCCGTCTGCTTCACATTGTTCGGTATTTCGCGAGAATTTTCCGTTTTTCTTTTATTTTATATTACTCTGCTTATTATCTACATAAGTCTGCAAACATTTGATATCGTGTTAAGGTAGATACCAGTAAATGTTAGGATTCTTTGTGTATTGTTTTAATTATGAGTAGGCGTTGTTGTTTATCTTTCAGTTATTTGCTTCTCTTTATTTTTATGTGATTGAGTCATTTTCTGCGTTAAGTTCTTTACTATTGTGAGGTTCTTAAGGACTTCTTAGGGCTCATTTACGCAGACGCGGCGCGTTGGGCGGCGCGGTGCGTTATAAATCATACATAATCCAGGAAATTAAAACAGTATACCTAGTTACAAAAAAAATACTTTACAGCATAAAAAAAAACAGAAAATTCTTACTTTCTGTGATTCTGACCCTGCAACTTCGGATTTGCAGTCCGGTCGCAGTAAGACCAGTTACTTCACTGAAAATTTGTCTAAAATAGATGTTTTATTCTAATGCATTCTGTGACAGTTGTCAAACACTTGAAGAATATGGTCCCATGTTGGGCTACAAGCGGTCGCCGCGTCTACATAAACGGCAAATACGCCCAACACGCCGCGCAACGCCTACCACACCGCGCCACCAGACGCACCGCGTCTGAGTAACTGAGCATTTAGAAAGCGATTTGACGAGGATTGTAATGTTTATGGATAAAAGGACTTCAGTAGGTGAGTTTTTATTTTTTGTGGAATTATGAAAATATTAATTGTAGAGTCCAATTCAACGAAAACATAAACTTGCTTTCGTTTCATATCTTTACAGCAGCTTCAGAAAGCCTATCTAAGATTATTTTGAACGACAGAATATAGTTAAGAACGCGCCTCTAGAGGAGTTCATAGTCCCAACAATCTGCGACTAATTCACCTGTCTGTTGAAACCGAGTTATCGAGGACAATGGTTGCCCATAATGCACGGGTGTATGCCCACCCATCCGCGTAATAGTGATGTGATCTACCACAGTCTCGTAACCGCTCGCGTCGCGGTTGTGCAAATCGCTTCCCATGGGCTTTCCGGCTTTCGCATCAGCTAAGGAGGGTCGCAGACTTCAGATTTTGTGATTGCGACTTTATTATTAGGTGGCATCATGCCTGTGAAGTATAGAATGTTACTACTCTTATGCTACTGATTATGAATCCTGATAAGATATGGAGATGTTTAAGAGCCAATTATAACTACTTATACGGTTTCTCTAAACCACAACCTGTACGTACGAATATCAGAAGGTTTTCTTTGTCTTTGTTGTTAATGCCGCAACCAATTTCAATAGATATCTCGCTCGACAAAGTACCAATTAGGTAGGCATTGTTATCTTATATTTCATGAATGAGGAAAATTTTAATCGATCGCTCATTTTAATGTGTTATCTTTAATGACGGTCAGATAGCCTGGTCGACAAATAACACGATTTAAATATTTTATGAGGTTAAATGATTTTTGTTACAAACATTAAATGTTTGTAACAAAAATCATTTCCAAATAATCCAAATCTGGCAATGTGCGCACTGCCTAATCTTCTCAAGCGTATAGTGACTTGCAAATTAAGTGTTGCGAAGATTTTAATAGGGATCCCATCAACGAGGTGTAAAATCATCTTTTGTTTCTATTAAGTATAATGAACGGCGGATCATAAATTATGGTTGATCAAGAAAAGACTTTCACACTACATTCTAGAATAATTATAAATAGTGTCTGGACTCTTAAAAGACAAATTGTTTTTTTTGGTATTTCTTCTCAGAGCAGCCAGACAGCCTACCTACTAACCACTACCTTTCATGAGGTTAAGGTTTCCGAACAGTCTCCTTGCCCAGGCCCAGGGCAAGCAGACTGGGGCCAACAATAGGGCAACTTGCCCTATTGTTGGCCCCTAGGCACGCCACTGCCATATAGGACTCAGTTTGTGTGTTTGTCCAACCTTATGAAAATACATAATATTTGTCAGTTATATTTAACATTTCATCATCTGCCTAGCCTTTTCCCAAACTATCTTGGGGTCGGCTTCCAGTCTAACCGGATGCAGCTGAGTACCAGTATTTTACATGAAGCGACTGACTATCTGACCTCCACAACGCAGTAACTGGGTAATCCCCTTGGTAAGACTGGATGTCAGACTTTCTGGCTTGTGACTACTCGTAACGACTGTCAAAGATCTACAAATGACAGCCGGGACCAACCGCTTAACGTGCTTTCCGAGGCACGGAGGAAACTCGGATCCACGGACCAACCTCGGCAAGCATGGCTTAATCTTAAAGATCGACCCGCGCGGCAGTTATTATTTAGCCATGAGCTACTCTTATATTTAACATTTATACAAGAACTAAACTGAATTTACTTTACAAATATTTATTTTATTCACCAAACGAAAATTGACAACAAACACAACACATTAAAAACCATTTAACAATCCAGTCCACACATAATTAGTTCACTGCGTGTAATATTCACTTTAATGTCAATACGTTAATTAAATTGAAGCTGTGAACTTATGTAAATGAAGCCAGCGCATGAACGTACGTACACCTTCATACAGAACTTGGATAATTGGAGCCTTTTTGTTCGCTGCAAGTCTCGAGTGAGCTGCTCAACCCTTGACGTATGTACAATTCAACTTGTTTTTTAATTAGCTACGCACTAGTTTTCAGTTTAGTCACTATTATTAAAGTTTGTGTGTGGGGAAGAAAGGTATTCAGAGGATTTATTGTTGATTGTTTATGAGTTTGGTGATTAGCGATCCGGATATCTGGGCTTAGTAACGGGGGTCTTATAAGGTTGTAGGAAGTGTAGTTTATCTTTTGAATAGATGAGTAGACCAAGGAAACGATGGATGGATTGTTTGAGGATATGGAAGAAAAGGAGTAAATGTTAGCGTGACCGTTGACAAAGGAGAATGGACGAGAAAGCGTGTTGCGCCCACCCCAAGTAACATAGGACAAGAGCAGTAAGATGATGATAAGATATATGTAAACACTGTCACACATCATCATCATCACCAGCCTATAATGTTCCCTCTGCTAGGACACAGGCCTCTATGAGAGGGAGTGGGCTGTAATCCACCACGCGGGCCCAGTGCTGGTTGGTAGATGTCACATGTCTTCGAATTTTTAATTCTAGGACATGCCAAGTTTCCTCACGATGTTTTCCTTTAACGGTTTTTGAGGGCAGCGATGATGAAATAAATTACACAAGGTAATGCGCCTGCCTGGGTTCGAACCCACGGCTTACTGCTCGTATGTCGGGGCTGCCACCACTGGGCCACCGCTGCTCTCCTGACACTGACACACACAAACAACAAATGCCGGGAAGTTGAAGAATCCAGCGCTGGAGCCTCAATGTAATGGTGATCCTGTGACTGTTGTAAAGAAATTGTGCTAACATAGCCCAGCAGCAGCTAAAAGCCTTTTTAGCAAATTGAGGAAGAAGAAGTGCCTATTAGTGAAAACGTCAGGTCAATTAAACAAAACTCCCACATGTATGTTCAGATTTGTCACATGGAGTAAAAATCAAATAGTTCTCGCATAAAAAGCCGCCAATAGTAAAAACACTAGGTAGTCAAGAAGCGGAAAAAATATGTTTTCAAGATTTTCACAAAAACACATTTAGGGCCGAAGAAGATAAAAACATTTTCAAAGAAACGTGGGGTTCTGATAGGTAGATTACAGCGTGACCTCTTTCGCTTTTATGAATAGATCGATCATAACATTATCTGCAGAATCATGATCCGAAATATCTAGATTTTGTTACAGTTTTCAGCTACGATTGTTAGGAAATAATTTTTATTCTATTCTAACATCTATTGATTATGAAAGAAGTATTTAAGCATAGTGGATATCATGAAAAGCCCTCATAGAGAGAAAATTTAAGGCCTCCCTGTACGTACAGTCATGAACATAAATGCCCTACATTTATGGAAGATTTAAAACTTTTTTATTTGTAAAATTGGTACGGATAAGAATTTCATAGTGTTATACACATAGCAGTTGGTTTGTAAGGAACAAAGCTCGGGACTGTACATATCAACGCAGCTTTTCCTGAGATTGTTGATTATTCAGAACTGAAAACGCTAAAATGTCACATCCCCTGAGTACTTGTGACAAAATCGGGAAGACCAATGTGACCTTGTGTGATGAAATTCAGCATAAAAAATATTTATATTAACTAACAAATTCTATTAATTTCCTTCTTGTAAAACGTCATTTTCAATTATAAATGAATAATTTCAAATCTAATCGTTTGATGCGATTCGACATAGATTATAAAACTTCTTCTAATCGACGATAAAGATCGCTGCACGAGCGACGAATCATATGGAATGTGTTATATTTCAAGCGAGAATAAATTGGCCGTGATTATTTGTTCTAAGCCTAAGGGCCTTGTTATAACACGATTTTGGCACAAACCTTGGATATAACGGCAGAATGCTGTGAACATTATGTTGCTATTGAATCTTGTACAAACAAATAAGTCACTGATACGAATATACAAGGTGTTGTTTTGCATCCTCGCCAAAGTTCAGGAGGTTGTCACTAAAGACATAAATAATCAATTAAAATTACGGTACGTAGTTAATTATTAAATAAACGCAGATTTTTTAGGGAATACGAAATTATGGAATAAACGTTCGAGGTTGTTTATATGTGTGGAGTCGCGGTTATAGAGCGAGATTTAGACGGGCAGCGGTAAAAACACGGGTGGTTGACACTTACCGATTTCCGTAAATAATAAAAAAAACCTACCCATTTTATTATTTATTCGGGACTAGAATCATTAGCATAGTTAACCCCTCGAATTTGACGAGGACGCAAAACACCTTGTAGTTCAATCAATCTGATGGAATTTGTATAGAGTTACATGTACCTTGAATTTTAATTCGTTTTATTTAGAGTAGGTATATAATCGCTGATGAGTGAAGTTGTACGTTAACTTCACATATATGATTGTATTTACATTATATCAGGCGTATATGAACATTTACACAGTCTCAAAAGCGGACTAGCAAAGGTAAATACTTCAGTAATTTTCAGAAATAATTATTCATGTTCTTCATGGCAACTGCAGGGAAATTCTGAAAAAGTCATTACATATCTCACTACTGTATGTGCAGTAAAAAAACGTTTTAACTTTGACCGTGCAATTACGAAAGTGAGTTCTATAGAGATTTTTTTGCAGAATACCCCAACCAGGTGCGTTCCGGTACATCCATCCGGTTTTCGCAGTACGGCTGAACTTATATATTTTACATAGAGCCATTGTTATGTGTTGACGGTTTGGAAGGGAGAGGAAGGCCAGTGAAAATAGGAAAAGGATGTGTGATGATTATGAATTTGAAAGAATAGGGAGTCAAAGATGGAATGACGGTTGACAGGGAAGAGTTGAAGAAGAAAGCGTGTTTCGCCTGCACCAAGTAAAATAGAACAGAGGCTAGAAGATGGTATTAATGAGCCACTATTAGTTGCCTTTAAGCAGATCACTGCTTGCAAGCCTAGTGATGTGACATACCTAGGTCTCGATTTAAAAAACCCAACGGGGTGTGTATTGTATAATTATCACAGGCTTCGGTGAACGAAAACGTAGTGAGGAAACCAGCATTCCTGAGGCATATTTCTCGACGGCATCGGCATGTAAAGCCAATTCAGAGCGCCATTAAAACTCTGACACTAGGCTAGGCACTAACCAACCACGTGATAAATAAAGAATTTACCTTTCACAAAACAAAGTCAGATTACTGTAGATTTTCTTGTTTCTGAAGACCCCTTTATTGAAAGTCATAGATGTTCCTGTGCTCAATATAACAAAACATCATCGTATTCCCGGATGGGTTAGGCAGAGGTTTATTTACAGTATACCCACATTTCAGTTATGATTGCACAGTATTTTCAAAAATAATTTGGCAGGTGACTGCACACTCGTAACTCCAATACGTACTAGAAGAACTTTATCGAGTTTAGTTCAAACTACACATACACACACAATATACAGGAGTACACACACACATTATACAGTATTTCCCAAATATTTCAGCATCTGTTGCCGATAGCACGAAACGTTCAAATTGTACTGAAACGCTTATTTTATTTTTACATTTTAGAAATGGTACAAAAAGAATATTGAGGGACATTCAATTTGAAATTGATGCTGATAAAATAGTCTACTATTTTATGCATTTTATGAAATTAGCAGTGTAGATGAGTATGCAGTTTTATTTGGAATAAAATATTAAATAGATATTTATTTATTTCTCACGAACATTTTATCCATCCTTATCATATAAGGGACGTGGCTAATTAATTAGTAATTTATTATTTAGTTTTTGCATCCAGATTGGATAGCTATTTTAAAGTGACACTTATTTGACTTGCAATTTTACCTTCCATCCATCCATTAAAGTTAATTATAATTAATCAACTACCTACTGACTTTTGAAACAATATCTGATAATACATTACCAGGTAAAGTTCGGTATTCCTTAATGAACAATCGTCAAAAATACCATGGTATTTTTGACGATTTAATCACCACCTCACAAGGTGCTGATTATCACGTTTATAATCTTATCGAGTCTGATATTATCAGATATCGAATGTCAATGATCTTTAAAGTTCTTCAAAAGGAGAGACGGTTTACAATCTGCAGTAATTTCCACCAGATAATTATGATTGACTATATATATATAATATATACGTAGATTGGAGTTAACAGTGAGATTTTATCACTTATCAACAAAGGATGTTGAATGGAAGCATCTAGAAGTCAATTCGGTATCCGTAATCAAATTTGACATCAGCTGATGTGATTTTTAACTATATTAACGACTAGCAATTCGCCCGCGACTTCGTCCGCGAAAATTGTGATATAGTATATGTATATAGCCTATGTTACTGGTAAAGATGTAGCTATCTAATGGTGAAAGAATTTTTGAAATCGGTCGAATAGTTTTTGGGTTAAATCGTGACAAACAAACAATCAAATCTTTCCTCTTTATAATATTAGTTTAGATTTAGACAAGTCACCGACCTCTCGACAAATTTGTTGATAGTTAGGCGACACATACGTTATTTCTAAAAGGCAAAGAGCCCTTTACGGCAGACTGAATAACATTATACTTTTAAAAATTAAAATAAAATAAAACATTTGAAAACTTTAGATCGAAGTCTTTGGCAATTAAGATTGATGCTGAACAAAGTAAAAATAAGTAAGTACTTTATAAAAGTTGCAAAACATTAGTTAATTACTCAAAAAACATTCTTTCTACACAAACCAGTGTGAACAAATAATAAAAAATTATAAACGCACACAAATAGTTGTTCTCAAAAATGATCTAATTAAACTAGCATACTTAAATGTCCGTCATCAGCGCGACTCGTGTAACAAGGTCATTACAGGTCATCAGTAAATGCATTTACTGGGACTGACTATTACAAAGTAAAATGTAAACAATCAGTATTTCTAAACAGGCGTCTAATATTGCTGCTTGTCTTTGAGTATTAATCTAACAAGCTGTATGTGTCACGGCGAGAGCGTATGAATTGGTTCTTTAATACAAGGTGTTTTTTTTTTCATATCCCATAACTCTAGACTCTAGGGTTATATTCTATAAGACGAAATAAAGCCCAAGAATAGGTGGTACAAAATTGCATAGTTTCGAAGATATCATCAGTCATAATTAAAAAACTGAGCAATAAATCGATGTGTGTATCTAAGTTTCATTGATAAATACTAGTAATTCAATTTCGTTCAAACCACTCATTCATATTATTTAAAGCTAAGAAAAAGCGATGTTGTCAGATTTCACGTAAGGGTGTTTTACATTAGTAATCGTGATTTTGTCGAATTATTTTGTATGAAAAAGAAAAGAAAAATATTGAAAAATAATTCATACATATGCAAGTCGATTCTTTGATGTTCATTCATACACAAACACATTGTAGAGTCTACACAAAATAAAACGTGAGCGCGGCGCTACAAGGTTTCTGCGACTCTGGAGGACATCTCAATGAATTAAAAAAAAAACTATGAAGCGTCTACGTGGGGCTGCGGCTTATCTAGCGGCTATGGACTGTCTATGTAGCGACTAGGTGACGTATAAGCGGCACCAGTTGCCTTTCTAACATCTAGTACAAAGATAATCATAGATGTAAAATATTTCTGTGTTTTATCCGCTTCTCTTTATAATCATAAAGACAATCGTCTAGTGTAAGGTCACACATGTAGTGTTATCATAATAATCACACATTGACCGTAGTTGCGTGTCTCTGAACAAAAATATTGAATCTTACTTTGTAGCATTTCTTAAGAATAAGACGTGATTGAATACCTACTGCACTTTTTCTGCGACCGACATGCCACGCTATTTCTAACCACTGCAACTCCTAAAAGCTAGAATTCATTCCGGGAAAGACGATTCAACATATTTATTCCTGCAACACACAATAACGAAACAAAACTTCCCGACACTCGCTCGAGCCAGCCCGCGATGCTGTGCCAGTAGTTTTAAATCAGCCCCTAAATAATGATACCATTCAGATCCAGCCTGTCCCCATGCAGTCCTCCCCCAGCGACGCCCTAAGCCGAGGTTCGTACCCCACAGGGGGTGCCCTTAGCGTGCAGTCGCTTAGTTTGTAAGCTTTTATGCCCTGGCTGGAGGCCTTACTCTTAAGGCACCCACAGGATAGTCCGGTTAAGCAGACGACAACCTCATAGGTCGAACTGCGAAAAGCCATTCATAAAAAAAAAAACGAAACAAAATTAATAAAAATCAACTGCGGAGTAGTACAATGTCTATGAAACATTGTACATACAGTGAATCGAGTCGAAAATCTAAACTGTCTGACGTCTGCGATCCGAGCTTAGAAGCCTGGTATAATAAGCTTATAACATTCCCATTACTGGGACACAGGCTTGGTCTCGGCAATACTTAGTGAACTGGACCGATTCACAATGAACATCATTTAACAGTAAGCACATTCCTTACAATCTCCGAAATAGGATAAAAAAATCTTCAAAAATGTCAACACCAAATTGGCCGGACCATTTTACAATATATTTAAAGGCTCTTACCCGCCTCATCGGAATCACATATGATATGTGGCACTAGATTTAAGTAGATTAACTAAACAGACGTCGGCGATCCGTCAACGACTTGTTACTTGTTTTTTTTTTTTTTTCGTTCCCCTTTAATAGTCAGGCGTCAATCTATAGACCATTCAGCCTCCGCCTTGTTACGCGCCACCTTTCTTGACAACCTCACAAGTCAATATGGCTGCCCGCAAAGACTCGACGTTCCGCCAGAGAGAATTATAGACCGTTTCTCTCGTCTGTGGCCAAAGTTTAGTTTGCAATGTGAATTATATGAAGCCTTTTTGCAAAGGCGTCGTCATATTCATAAGAGGAAACATAATAAATATTATAATTCTAGCTGTTACAGCCTTGGTCCTTTCTTATCACGGGATATTAAGGTATTATGAAACTGATAAAATATAATTCCTACTTCTATTTGTTATCAAATTGGGCTAGCTGACAAGAATAAGAATTAAAAAATAATACTATGATAATTCTTTTATCAGTGCTGCTTAGTCTATTAATAATATTTCAACTAGACATGAACGAAATACCAGCTACTTTTACAGTAGGTACATGTTGGATTAAAAAATAAAAATTAAAAAATTAAAGATTAAAAATAGGGTAGGTAATTTATATTATATAGTTATAATATCGAACTACTTATCTTAATGTAATGTCCTGTTAAGTATTTTGTGTGAAAATAAATAAATAATTCAAAATACGTTTTGAAAACACTCTTTCAGTCTCTACTTTGAGAAAAATGGAAAAGAAATGTAAGATTTAATGAGATTTAAGACTTAAATAGGGAAAAGGTAAACCAAACATTGGAAACTGTGACACACGGGTCCGCTAACCGCAATAAATTAGTAAACATTCATTAGTCACCTCATAACGGGAACATAATTGTCGAATAATTAAGAACTATTAAATTACCTAGTAGAACTAGGTAGAATAAGCGGTGGGAAGACTTATGACTCGTGAATTACGATACTCCGAGTCATCATAGTTCAGAAGAAACGGAAAGGTCCCAATAGGGATTCAGACGAGACACCAGTGTCTGTGTTATTGCGTATTAATATCCCTATAAGTATAAATAATATTAGGAGGCTAGGGGCTGAATAACAGCAGAAATGAGTAACAGCCGCAAGGGTCTATCTTCAAGGTGAAGCCACGCATGCCTAGGTCTGTGGATAGGTGACCATCGTTTACCAAGTTTCCTGCGTGAAAGGAAAGCAGGTTAAACTGTTGGTCCCGGCTGTCATTTGTAGATCTTTGGCAGTCGTTATAAGAGTCAGAGACCTGAAAGTCTGACAACCTCTCTCACCAAGGGGTGCCGTATTAACCAGCTGCTACTAACTGGGTTGTAGATGTCATATAAGCACCATGTAAATACTAGTATTCTGCTACATTCATTAAGACTGGAAGCCGATCCCAATAAATTTGGGACAAGACTGGACAAAGGATGAGGTATAAATATTATGTCTTCCTGTCTATTCCTATGTCATTTCATGACTTCGGCAAAAAGCAAGTTGTCACTCAAGTGCAAGTTGCGCCTCTACACCGCAGTGATCCGCCCCACTATGACGTAGGTACGCTTGCGTCGTGTTCGCACACACCAAGCCTAAGTACATCCGTAGGATGCAAACCTTGCAGAACCAGTTCTTACGTAGAGTCACGGGAGCCCCTTTTTATGTCCGTAATGACCGTCTACACGTAGACCTTAGAATGCCCACCGTCCTTCAGTTTATGAAACGTCTCTCGAGGCGTTTCTTTGATAATGCCATTTAGCACCGTAATCCCTGATCGCAGCGGCCACCCGCTACGAACCCTCGCACATTAGTTCAGTACGCCGTCCGAAGTCTCGTCACCCCCGATGATGCTAACACCCTCCTCCAGGAAAGTAGCAAAGAGCTCAAAAAGTTCAGACGCAAACCGCCGTCTTTCAGACCTCGCCGTTGAGGTCCGTCGCGACGTCCCGGTCCATGCCCTCTCCGACCCTCGCTCGAGCCAGCCCGCGATGCTGTGCCAGTAGTTTGAAATCAGCCCCTAAATAATAATATCATTCAGATCCAGCCTCTCCCCACGCAGTCCTCCCCCAGCGACGCCCTAAGCCGAGGCTCGTACCCCACAGGGGGTGCCCTTAGCGTGTAGTCGCTTAGTTTGTAAGTTTTTATGCCCTGGCTGGAGGCCTTACTCTTAAGGCACCCACAGGATAGTCCGGTTAATCAATCAAATCATTTAATTCGGATAACAAAGACCCATAGCATAAATACCTTACAAACTATCATACATATTTATAAAAACTAGGAAAATATTATTAAACTATTGCATAAGTAATATGGTTAAGCAGACGACAACCTCATAGGTTGACTGCGAGATGCAATACATAAAAAAAAACTATTCCTATCAGGTGCTTTAGTAGGCTTTCTTAGAAAATATTCGAATCCTAGTGATGTATCCATACTAAAATGCGAAACTAACTCTGTCGATCTATGTATTTATTTCATTTTAACACTTGACGGCAGAACGGATGTTGATGATATTTGGCACATAGGTGAAGTTCTAAATTCAATTTATCCAAGATGTTTGTTTCCGTGGAGTAATTTATGACATCAAGGTGAGCAAATACATGGAAAAAAGCTAGTAAAGTATAAATGTATCATGTATCTTAACGTCATATCAATATTATAAGTGCGAAAGTTTGTGAGGATGTAGGTATGGATGTTACTCGTTCACGCAAAAAACTACTTAACGGATTTTGATGAAATTTGGCACACAAGTAGTTTGTAATCTGGATTAATACATAGGCTACTTTTTATCCCGATACTACGTTTTTTTGGGATAATTTCCGGCTTCAACGCGGGTGAAACCGTGGGCATAACCTAGTGTATCATAATAATTTTTGTGATCATTTAGGGAAACCCCTAAATCTATTCATATCGAAAACCAGGTTGTTTTTTCTACCAGTATAGTAGTATTCACTGTCCAGCTGTCCTATACTCAAGTATTCAACACAGGCACACGATAGATAACCTCCTCGTGATCTTAAACTCTCACAGATTCAATATGTTAGTCAGACGTGAGCTGGACTTTCTTGGAATACCGACCAACTTTCACGGAATATTTAGTACATACGTACAGCTTATGTTAAAACGTTTATATTTGTTGGTGACCGTTTGATTTACGTACGCGACACTCTCGCTTGTTATGTTGAGGATAGTGAATTCATTTAAACTTGGCTCGTTGTTGCTTTGTTTTCGATGCAGTATCTGAAATTATGCAATCTAATAAGGTGAATGAAAAAACTAATTTTATGTAAAGCTAGTTTATTTTCCTTATCCTTCTTTGTTTATAGTGCGGCTACTGCCTAAACCTGATTTCAGTGTTGTTTTAATGCATGGCCATTTTTTTTAATGCCCCTGACATTAGATTACATGCCGTCGAGAAATATTTATTTATTTATTAAAACTTTATGCACAAGTATAAAACACTGTACAAAGGCGGACTTAATGCCTTAGGCATTTTCTACCAGTCTACCTTAGGGTGATGCAGAGAGAAAACATAGTAGGTGCAGCATAACAGATGGTTAGAAAACATTTACAAAAATAAAATATAGCGATACATACATAAATACATACATATATATATATATATATATATACAAGAAGTAAAGAGAGAGACAAACTAACAACAATTTAATTATGAGAGGAATCTGCCAGCTTCTTAAGTAAGTGTTCGCGAGCTTTAACTTTAAATGTGAACCGACTGTTGGCCAACCTGATGTTCAGAGGGAGCGCATTCCAAAGGAAGACAGCCTGGACAAAGAAAGACGACTTGAGAAAACCAGAGCGGTGAGAAGGACAACAATATCACTCAAGCTTGCTGGTTTCATCACTATGCTTTCCTTCACCGAATAAATTTATAATAAAATATAGTAAAATTGTACGCACTCATCATCAATATATCTTCTTTTGTTTTCTAATCCTTGGTTATTATGTACTTGCTGTAGTGGCACCGATGTCGTCTGCTGGATATTCCAAGGTTTAAGGACCTAATGATCACCAGCCACTGCGTGGTGTTAATAGTCCGACAATCGCTTTGCAACAAATATAGAGTGCTTACTTATCCACGTGGATTCTTGTCATTAATCCATAGCTTTAATGTATGCTAATAATAGGTTACCCGCCATTCTGTCAATTCTCGGCTAGAGTAGCGCTTTCCCGGAGTTCAATGCCTTGTGCGTATAGAAACGCATTATTTTATAATGATTTTCCTTTAATCTGTAATCAGTTGAGAAATTTTATTATATAGAAGTCAACACTTTCATTATTCACACAATTTATTTTAGTTAGAGCGAACCTGCGTAATGCTTATAGTTTTCATCATAATTTGCCTAGCCTTTTACTATGTTGTGGTCGATTCGTGGTTAAAAGATAACAACCGCTTGGTTCGATCTTCAGTTTAAACCGACCTTGCCTAGGTTGGTTCGTGTATGAATGACCACCTATGGAGTTTCCTCTGTGCCTCAGAAAGCACATTAAACCGTTGGTCCCGGTTGTCAATAGGGGACCGGACTGGGTAAAGAAAACGACATTCTATTTTGTCCGTCAGACAGGTAATACAAAAATATTAGACACGTATTTTTTGTTTTATCAAAATATCAAAAAATTACTTAGTTAAAACTCATTAAAGTTGGAGAGTGGGGGCTTACTACGTCACAAGTAGGTATAAAACTTACCTACATGTGACGTCATGCGCCATTTCAACTCAATATATCTTCGTAATTTTTTGACCACGAGGTAAAAGAAAAAATACGTGTCCAATACTTTTCAATAAACTACCCGAAGGACAAAGAAAAAAAAATTGGATTATCCCCTATTGTAGATCTTTGACTGACGTTAACTAATCAGTGGCCCTAGTGTTCTGACAACCAGTCTAATCAATATCGGTATAATATCTATCGGGTATCGTAATACTCAGTACTAACTACTAACTGACAGTGATTTTTGTTTAACTAGGCAATACTAGGTGTTTGCACTGTGTCAAGCTATTGGAACAAGTTCAAAAGATTATAGTTATCCTAGAAGAAACACCATTATCTTTTTAACTCGTTATAAGGCCCCTAAATAAATATTGGTCGCCAGTAAAATTTTGAACAAAAGGCGGTACAAACACACTAGGTAATAGTTTATCGTATAAAGGCGAAGGTGCACTAAATGCAAATAAAACGTGATTACCTAATCGTTGTAAAAAAAGATTTAACAGTGATTTACAATTGTGATTTATGCTTGGCATATAATATTTGAATACCTACGTTTAGTGTATGTAAAAAAAGAATTTAACGTACGTCATAGTTATAAAAAAGGTAAAGATTTATTGAAATCCTATTTACTAACGTAAAACGTTTTATTTACTCATAGCTTAACACAACATCACGCCTAGAATCCCTGAAACACTTCTTCTTCCCAGCTAAAACACTAGGAAGTTGCGAAGGGCGGGCGTTTTGGGGGACTGTCTCTTGTAATTTTGACGTTCAAAAAGTGCTGGTTATCAGCCTAGTTTGAATAAATGACTTTTGATTTGATTTGATTTCATTTCTCCAGTTATGTTTAAGTCCCATGTAAAAGGTGACCAGCCTAATGCCGAATTCAGACTACGTGGCTGTTATTTTCTGATGAAAAAGCCCAAAACACCATGCCAGACCTCGGAATCAGACCTACGGCCGCTTGTTCAGCAATAGCGACCACTGTACCAAAGAACCACGATAGTATTCGTTTTATCAAAATCATCTCTCTCTGTCTGACATAATAAAATAATAGGTATAGTAATGGTAGTATGTTATAACTTCAAACATAACTTGAGTAAAGTACAAAACACGCAAGCATTGAACTTTGTTCCGAGCGGAGAGGCGTCATGTTTCTAAAGTGTTCTATTTAGCATGCGTTCCTCATGACACCGCAAACTCGCAAGTTTTGCAATCAAAGCCTATCTGTCATGTATTGAGCAACCAGCTTTTATATAGACATGTATTACTAAAAGGATTTTCTTTTATACGCAATTTACCCATTGATTTTACAAATTACGTAGATATTGTGATAAATGATAACGTACGTAGTCTGGTAAAGGTCAACTAGATAGCGTTAAAAGCGCGTGTTTTAAAAAATGCAGTCACTATTCATGTATGCTTGAATTTTCTCGAAGGTAGAGTTATTTTTTTGAAAACTTACGGACATCAATGGTGCGAAGGGAAAAGCATGTGGAAAATGGTAATGAGCGTGAACAACTTATTAGAATACATTCTGTACAAGTGTTCTGTTTCTTTTATGGTCATACCTTAAGTTTGGAATAATGGAGATCACGTTAAAAACAGGCCAACTTATTTTTTTTTTCTATTACTTAATGTATGTACAAAATGGTCACGACATAGATATTTTACTGTCTATCTCTTTAAAAGAAGGTTTTCGATGTAGTCGTGGCTTACGCATGTATCGGTTAATTAGGTTACGTCGTCGTAATTTATATTTGAATCCCCCTTTTATCGTGGAAACTTTGATGCACAAACCACCTTGTCCAAAAATATTAATTTTCCTTCCTACTGGGAAGGTTGTTATCTGAGAACGGAGGTGTTCGACGTCGCATTACAGTAGATTAAAATTAAAATCACAGCTAAAGAAAGAAAGAAAGAAAAATTATTTATTAGTCTCGCATATAAGACAGAAAAAAATTGGTTAAAAATAACAAAAAAAAGAGAACTGTTTTTTTTATATTTTTGGTCCACGTGCTTGCCCCTAACGTGTTGTTATTGTTTGCAGCGTAAGCGGGTGGGCGCGCGCGCGGTGGCGGCGCAGGCGGCGCGGCGCTCGCGACTGTAAGCGCTCGCCGACGCCCGAGGACCATGCGCGCAGTCCGACCGCGCCGCGCAACACGACCGCGCGCACCATGCTCAACATGAAGCTCAAGGAGCGGCTGGCGCTCGCCGTCAGCGCCTTCCTCGTACTCTTCACCCTCATGCTCGTCGTGGACCTGCAAATGGACTACGGTATCTCTGGACACAGGGTCCCCCTACATGGACGCGTCAACATAGTCGACACAGAAGATAAAGGCCGGTCAGCCTACATAGAGTTTCGGAAGAGGTTCCTACAGAAAAGGTTGGTGTTGTGGTTTAGTGGCATTTCAGAGAATTGTTTTGCTTTTTGTGTGTTATGTGACAACATCTGAATGGAGGAATTTTTTGCAATGCGAAATCTACTACCCGGTATGTATAGTGTTCGCTTTGTAATTCACGTTTACTTTTATTTTATGAATGAAAACATCGTTGAATATTATTTATTTTAAGCGCAAACTATACATTCCTATCTTATTCTTCAGATATAAATTGTGACAGTTAGGTAATTTCCACACAGACTTCTCAATCAAAATTTATCTTATCAAATACAACAATGACCCTTTGATTGCCTTGAGTGAGGTACATATTAAAATAATTTCTTTATAAACGAGTTTTTAATGACTCCAATACTTTCTTGATCGTTAGACAAACCAAAAATTTCAAACATGTAAGTACTGAGAGGAAGAATTGATTTAATTTTATTATGGTTAGCCTTCACCGTGTGCAAGCCCAGTTAACTTTGACTCCTGTATTTAACAGTTATTTATGCTTTGTAGTTAATTTAAGAGCATTCTATTTGTAATTTATGCGTATTTTTATCTTATGTTATCGTCGTGTTTACTGTTTCGGCAGCGTCTTGATAGATAAGACAGTCTGTGTTGGACAGTACCTATCGTATACAAGTTATTTTAAAATTAAGCCGTAAAACTAGAATAATATTGTGTGCGTAGTAAAAAAACGTCGAAACGTCATGATATTGAAATGATTTATAATCGTTAAAGATTATATTATGCGAGTCAGCGTTATCGATGCAATAATGGGTATTATGTCTACGAATGCAGAAATTGTAGATCAAAAAGTTCAATCACGGTACAATAAAACAAAGTTGTCAGTAATCAACATTCAATTCAACGTAATTAATTTCTGAAAATACATAAGAAGTCACGAGTCCGTCAGTCCACGTAAGTAAGATTGCAAAAGGTTAAGGAATGTATCTTCGAGCCAGCATAAAACCTTCAAGGGCTACTGTCAACATAGGGCTAGTTTTACCAATACAAAACAAAACAATACCTATAAACTACACAGTGCAGTATCTCATAAATATATCAACTATACAATATTCCATAGTAATGACAACACTGACAGTTTAAATGAACCTACTGACAACTACTCGCGCGTCGCCATTAGAAGAATACAAGACAGATCCTTCGATCACTAGATCGAAAACGGGATCTCAAAATGGGTTCAGGTTCTATATTCGATTTTTAAATTATCTTTCTTTTATTGAAGTGAAACTTCTTATGCGACTTCCAACAAGTTTAACGTTCTAATGGAGGGGAAATATTTTCTATTACCCACTAAGAGATGGCGCTATTACAAGATTTGTGACTACGTAGTTCTACTGGGTACGCAAGATGGCGTGCAAACAGTCATGCGTTCGACTCTTCGGTGTGACCAGCCTTCGCTCAATTTCCATGAGTAGAATAACCTCGATAAACTTATGTAATAAAAAGCGTACAACAATAAAATATTATTTAGAAGCTCAATAAAATAACGAGAGTGAATGCGTGACACTCGAACGCATGCGTGTAGTATAACGAAGTTTCACTTCTTCCGCGCGGAGGAACTCCACGCACAATTTTTTTTTAGCCTATTCTGTCCCATTCATAGGCAAAGGCTGGTTAAAAGTGATTTAGTCTCAGAAAAATTAACTTTTACTATGGGACCAACTAAAAACTATAAACATAACACAATATATATAACACAATATCAGCTGTTTCCTACATTTTGTACAGTTAAGTCATTGTATGCAGCACCTGATTTTTTCAGTGATTTCAGAATTAGTCCAACTTTTTAAACTGTTCATATTCATGAGTACCTACTTCATTCACACACAGCATAAAATTAAGTGACGTGGATGTGAAAACACCGTTGGATTCGTGTTTTTGTAAATTTTTCTCAAAAGTATGTTTTTTGTATGTTGATAGCCAAATTTAACCTAATAGTTTCTTGAAATATAAAAGAAAGTACGTTAAACTGTTCTGAGAATAGAACCTGCTTACGTCCTACACTACAGCTACTCAACCACTGTACTAGTGTGAGCTGAGACCGCAAAATATCACAATTAAAACTATTGTCAATATTTATTCTGATTGATTGTTTTCCTGGAATCGATAAAGTGTTATTGATTGCAGCAGTTGGAGATATAGTTATTTGGCACAGTAATATTACAATATTAGTTGCAGAACCAAACCTTAAGAAAATTAACCTAAGAAGTACTTTGTCGTTGACATAATGTAAACAACTACTTGTACATCAGAAAAATTGAAAGCGATTTGTAGTTTTATTTTGGTTTTTTAATTGATATGAAATTATTGCATCATTCATTAATTACTGTTAAGTACAATAATTATTTTACACAAAATTACTATCCTCTACGATCAAACACGAAATATCTCAGTGTACAGAACGGCAATTCCGTTAATACTAATAAAATATTAATTATTTTAATTTAACTGCCAATCAGTTAGTGTTTTTTTCTGTTGATTAAAATTATATAATCGTGCTTTTATATTTAGCTGTATTCATTTTTCCTTTCTTTCCTAATTATTATTTATTGCAAACTACTTCTTCACTTTCACGAAACAACAATCTGTCTCAATCTCAATATGTTGAACTCAAGTGAGATGAAAATAATTTTAAACGAGAACTAATTTTTTTAACTGGTTTTTAAACATTCGGGAGAATATTATGATTAGTTGAAAAAAATTATGGGCCGTCATTTTTTTATCGGTATTTGGTAAATTTGTGCGAAAACATAGACAGTAATAAAAAAATAATTGGCCGGTTATTTCGTCTTACAATGTTAGTACCAAAAATACGTAAGCAGACTAATAAATAAACTCACAGTTCACTTCGGTTTTTTACCCCGACTCGGTGACATGAGGAGCGTAGGCCGAAGGCCGGCGGAGCGACGACGACAAGATTGTCGGAAGATAGGGCGGCAGCTTTTATTATCGCGAGCGCAGCAAGCACATGTTAAGCCGCAAACAGCTTAGAATGAGATTTCTTACCGACTAATATCGATTTCTCTACTGCCCATTCGTAACTGCCCATGTAGTTATTTCACTATTCAGTATTTATTAAATGTTCTATTTTATTATTTTTTACGACTCATCTTGGTTTGCTTTACTGCTAAGTTTTAACTGCCGAACTTGTTAATAAATATGCATTTTGTAATTTTTAACTTACCAAAACTGCTACATACAACTGCCGCTTTATCATCAGTGCAATTTAAAAACAATTGAACTCTATTAGATATTTGAACTTATTCTGTCCATGCAGATCAGAAGACACAATATTATTTAGAGCATAAGTATCACTGGCTCGTGTAGTGCACACAATGGCCCAAGCTGGCTAGATTTTAAGATTGATAGGTTACGAAATACAGAAACCGCTGTTTTTTTTTTTTTTTTCTTTTTGGAATTATTCAATTTGTCTCTTACCGCGAAAACCGCGTACCTATGTAAATTATTTGATTTCAACAAAAGAAACTGACACATTTTAAACTCGACCTGAACTGTATGTTTATACGTAAATAAATAATTAAATATGGGTAGGAGTACATACATATCCTAATAATATTATAAATGCGAAAGTTTGTGAGCATGTTTATTTTTTCTTTTACGCAAAACCTACTAGATGGATCTGGATAAAACTTGGTACGGGGAAATGATAGTCTGGAATAGCCCAAATTAAACTTTTTATCCCAGTACTACGACCCGGTGGGACAAATACCGAACAAAACGCGGGCGAAGCCGTGGGCATAAACTATAGTAAATAATAGGTAAATGGATAGGTAATCACGACTTGGTCTTTATGCAATTAACGATAGATCGTACGTAAATCGTGAAGAATGATGATCTTTGAGCTAAATTGTTTTGCTAGCTTTTATTTAATAATAGCAAATTGATAGCATATTCCTATTCCTACACATACTCGTACGTATACACGTATATGAGTAAAGACTGATAATTGCGAACTTGGCTGACCTTTACTATTATTACTTAGTCTACGATTATTCGTAAATACATCTGCTTCATTTGATATCGAGAATTTACACTCTAATACGCCAGAAACATGTACCAGTTAACTAGATATGATGTTAGGTCAAAATCGCAACTAAAATGATTGGTTCTCAATTCTCTATAATTGTATTACCTATTTTACTCTACTATGTCATTAAAAAAAAATATAAAAAATCAGTGACATTATATATAAGTACCCACATCGAGTTCAATAACATAATTTTTCGTACATTTATCTTAATACAAACAACGCTAGAACTTGTGTACATAATATACACGTTATCAACATATTCTAGTTGCAAAGATAACATTAGTAATTTGGGCATTATCACTATCATACCTCTTATCTCTAATCGATATGGTTATCAAACTATTCTTACTTAATACGATGTACCTACTTACTGGGTACCCATGTAGCTGGGGAGCGGCACCCGATGTTCTTCGAACAACCGGCATGTCACTATGTTTTTCTGCTGGCGAATTTGCGTGCCCAGTTTGGCACCGATCCGTTCACGCAAAGCAAGTAGATACTGCTCTAAACGAGACTTGTCGGATAATATCGGGCTGTCTAAAACCTACTCCTCTTAACAAGCTCTATCCGCTATTAAGTATCGCACCACCGGCTGTACGAAGCGATGTCGCTTGCGCGCTGGAAAAAAAGATCCAAGAATCCGATTCCCGACATCCCCTCTACGATCACACAACCACCCCGGGTAGACTAAAAAATCGTAAAAGTTTCTTGCGCTCCACCCATGCAATCCAAAACAGGCCATATAAAGAACGAAGCAAGCTGTGGCAAGAAAGATGTCCACCACCTCACAACTTCGTGAAGCCCCAAGAATATCTGGCTCCCGGTAGTGATCTGCAGTGGCATATCTGGAAATCTTTAAATCGATTACGTACCCAAGTAGGCCGCTGCAAACATAATCTGTCAAAATGGGGTATTAATAATCCCTCCAACACCGAGTGCGAGTGCGGCGCTCCGGATCAAACTCACCTACTGGAGTGTCCAAGGTGTCCGTTTACCTGCACTCTCGACGATCTAAATAACGCCTCTACCGCTGCAGTAAATGTGGCTACCTACTGGGCCCAAACTATATAACAAAGAAGTATCATCGATACGACAAGAAGAAGACCCATGTAAAAGGTGCCGCCCCCCCCCCCTTACATGGGTCTTCTTCTTCAGACCCATGTAAAAGGGGGGGGGCGTACTATATCTAGAAGTATCTACGCCTGTACCTATATCTAATGATGAGAATACGGACGTGTACAAGGGTACAAATCGACGCCAATGCATTAATAAAGGGAATTGGTCCTTGAACACTCAAATCTGACAACCTTTGCATTGGCAATATAACGCAAAACTGAAAAAAAACTCTTCATTATTTTCTGTAACGCAAGGTGCCCATTTATATGCCCATCCAATGGCTGCCCATGACCTTTACATGGGCTTATGGCTGTCTAATGCTCACCCATGATGGTGAACTACTTTGCTACACTCCGTAGGCCCCGCACGCACTATCATATGGGTACGTTGATTTTGTAGGGCAACGACACTGCTAAACTAATAACACTGCTATCTTTGACTATCTAGCAAACAAAGATAGACACTGAATAAATCTTGATGACACTGTAGGCGCAGGACCAAAGCCATAAGCTGCTGGGTTTTAGTAGCTGGTTCGATTCCAGGACTAGTAAAAAGTAATATTTGTTTAGCTTCCAGACCTAAGAAGATAGATTATGATGATACTAAGTCATTCCGGATTTGGGTATTTTACATCATCATCATCAGCCTATAATCTTCCCACTGCTGGGACACAGGCCTCCTCTCAATGAGAGGGAGCGGGCTTTAATCCACCACGCGGGCCCAGTGCGGGTTGGTAGATGTCACATGTCTTCGAATTTTTAGTGCTAGGACATGTCGGTTTCCTCACGATGTTTTCCTTCACCGTTTTAAAAGCAGCGGTGTTGAAATAAATTACACAAAGTAATGCGCCTGCCTGGGTTTGAACCTATGACTTACTGCTCGTAAGTCAGGGCTGCTACCACTGGGCCACCGCGGCTCCACTGGGCCACCGCTGCTCCACTGGGCCACCGCTGCTCCACTGGGCCACCGCTGCTCCACTGGGCCACCGCTGCTCCACTGGGCCACCGCTGCTCCACTGGGCCACCGCTGCTCCACTGGGCCACCGCTGCTCCACTGGGCCACCGCTGCTGGTTATTTTACATGATGATATTTAATTTAAGTTGGGAGATCAGATAGACGGTCACTCCATGTAAAATACTGGTATTCAGCTGCATCCGGTAACCACCTCAAACAAGTTAGGAAAAGGCTAGGCAGATGATGAAATGGTGGTATTAAGTAAAATGAAACAGGAAAAAAAAAAACCTAGTGCTGAATCATACATTGTGATCATCTTTTTAAAAGGCTTAAAATAGTCTGGGATGTCGTATAACCTGTTTCGTAGTTCAATCAACCTTAATATGGACTCTTGTTTGCTGTTTCTTATGTTCATCTTGTCCCACGACATAAAGTATCATTTTGATTAAGTAAATTGTTAATTGTTTATAAGTTGTCGCGGGAAACACCTGGATAAGCACAGAACCGGGAAATTTGGAATCCTTCTCCATCCTTTTCCATCCATCCTTTTTTTTTTTTTTTTTTTTTTTTTTTTTTTTTAAACGTTGCCCCACACTAGGATTTTCTCCTGTATCGTGGGTGCGTTTACAAACATTTAAACTCACATACACAAACAGCCAGACCCGGAACAACTATCTGTAGGTTATACAAATATTTGTTCCGTGCGGGGATCGAACCCGCGACACGCAGCGCAGCAGTCGATCGCTCAACCACTGCGCTAACCGTGTCGTCCTCTGGTCCAAAGGCCTTCCCTTTTCTACGGGGAATGAAGAACATTACACCCTGTTCTTTATACCCCTATAATTAACCCCTTAGAAATAAGTCATAAATTCATTATTACTTTCAATAAACCATTATATCACACCTGTTATTCATTATATTATTATTATTATTTAACATTTAAATACACCTAGGGTCATCAAACTTTAAGATGGACATCAAAAATATTTTTAATTTGTTATTTATAAAAACGAACCAGTTTTAATAATGTCTGTGATAGTAAATAGAGTAGCAACTTCTACTTTAGACCTTATCATGTCTAGTGCATCTAGATAAGTAAATCGGTCAAATCTAAGAGGTTTGGTCAATAGGTATACCTGTTGTTTTAAAAGTACTTTCAGTTTTGTTTGGGTTTAAATGTTACAACTAATAAGTAATCATGTAGACCAGAAAATCTAGCAAAAATAAAAACTAAGCTTGTTGAAATTGAAACCAATAGGAAATTGTGCAATAAAAACACTCGTTTCAGGCTGTTTTTCTACGTCAGCCGAAGTGTCTATAGAAATTTATTTTATACAGACATATAATTTACCATCAAGTCAATGTATTTCTTTTGTTCTACATAACAGCAAAAGAATTTCTTTTATACAGATGATATAGTGCTGACTAGTGGTTATAATAAGAACTAAAGCCGTTGTCTTGGTTTTCCATACAATTTCCACGGACAATTAATTACACAAATGTTTACAGCAGCATTTTAACAGCGCCCTTGCAATGTCAATGCACTAAAAGAAAGATCCTGCACTATATTAGAAAGTGACAGGTTTTGTTGTAAAAACAATTATAACTTTCTACTAATATAATACTTATTCTACAGCTGCGCATATAGTAGGTTTAGCTTTTCAATTACACAATGGTCGTTTTGTATTCAGTAATAAAATACTACAAAAGTATTCAGACACGTCAAAAGATATTTATTGTTATTTTATTGCACCAATTGGCAGTTGAACTTCAACCAACTTATCAGTGCAGGCGGAAAAACATAGAACTAAAATAAATGTACCAAGTTTGACATATCTATGCATTTTTTTTTGACAAGCAACGCCACCTCGAACTGCAGATTTAAAGTATACATCCATACTTCCATACTAATATTATAAATGCGAATGTCACTCTGTTTGTTTGTATGTTTGTTTGTTTGTTACCTTTTCACGACTAAACGGCTGATCGGATCTTAATGAAATTTAGCAAAAAGATAGATTTCAACCTGGGGAAGGACATAGGCTATATATCATCACGCTACGACCAATAGGAGCGAAGCAGCAATGAAAAATGTTGCAAAAACGGGGAAAATGTGACGCAGACGAAGTTGCGCGGGACAGCTAGTACTTTATATGGTTTAGTTAGTCACATGGATTTAAATGTAATTTTGACTTCGTATAACGGAAATAGATTTCGAAAAAAGCAAGTTCTATTCGCACGATTCGTGCTTTGTAAAAGCTAGTCAAACGTTTAATTAATAGCAATTATGTTTATAGCTCAGTCTTCATCCATCTTATATTTTTATTTCTATCAATGAATCATATTTTTATTATTACACCAAAGTATTTAGACACGAGCCTGGTCGATAGACTATCAATGATATCTAAGTATAGGCGATCCTTTTATCTTATTTTTTATACTTTTTAATCCTACCTACCTAATACATATATCCGCGACTGTAATAAATCTGCATTAAGCCATACTAAGATATCTATTAAAATTATCTACAACGATTAAAATAAAGTAATCCGGATGTTAACGAATCAATTTATCAGAATTTCAGGTCACACTTAAGGAAAAAAGATTAAATTAAACAAAGACCTAAAATTAATTTATATATAAAAAAAATGTCTCTATAAGTCTTAATTAATACTAAATACCATAAACTTCTAATGGTATAGTTACTTTACTCGCCAAATAATTTAGCAAATTTACTTACTGACCAATCCCATGGAACTGATGCTTAAGCTAGCTTTACATTATCCTTTCATCAAGGTATTACTTGTTTCTTATTTATTTTATAAATTTTAAGAAAACCTACAGTTATACATTCAAGTAGTCAGCAGTAATATGTATAAGAAGGCCAATTATACCAATCTTAATCCTATAAGATTAATAGGACTTTACTATTGTATGGAATTAGTATTAGCCAAAAGAAGGCAGCTACTCACTGTGGAAACAGTAAGTCGAGCCAACCGTCTGTGCGTTTATGTCTTCTCTTTACGAAAAGAGCCTACATATTGAACTAGGATTGGCATCAGTAATTCGGTACTACAGTATCGGTCGCGCTAGTCACAAAAAAAATGTATTATTTTATCACGCTCGTAATCTCCGAATTCCTAGGTACCTTAAAGTTAGTGATGTTAAAGTCCTATTTTGCGAGGCATCAACGCGACTCCAATCTTTACTCTGTGGCCGCTACTGAATAATTTCTGCACTTGCAGCATGACCAATGTAGAAATGAGTTTTGTCTACGGAAGAATCGACATAATGACAGAAAGACAATGAAAATGTGTCATTTTGACGATTTTTCCGTAGATAAAACTCGTTTCTACAGCGGGCATGCTACGCGTGCTAAGAGAAAACGTAATACTTAGGTAATATTTTATCCGCACTGGGATCGAACCCAGGTCCTCATGCTCAGCAGTAGCGCATGCGGCCACTAGACCAACGAGGCTATAATTTATCACATTTTTTTAAAATATATGAAAACATTCAAATAATAAAATATTTTAGACAGATTACAATTAATACAACAATACAATTAATATTTAATAAATTAACAATTTTAAAACAACGCCTTAATATTAAATAACTAAATTATAACATTTATTTAGGATTAATTAATTGAGTTAAAACATAATTATAATACAATATTTATCCGTATGTGTTTGTAGTTTCAGATGTTTCCTTTGTTGATTTAAACAAATTATTCTATGCTATAGTATTCTATTACGCTATACCTAACTTAGATATTATTATATTCGTAGTAGGTACTTATAACTAGGGTAACCACAACACTTTTGTGGTTACTGCAATAGTGAGCGTGTGTTGACGATTCGGGTCTACTCCGTCTGTTTGTCCAATGGTCCTCCATTGGACAGTTAGTTAGTTACTTAGTTCCTACTAAGGCCATAGTTAGCTAGCACGCAAAATGTATCACTAACATTCTACTAAGCATTTTTTTTAATGAGATCTCCTGTCAAGCATGTTGATCGGAGCAACTATTTCCCTTTTTACACGACTGCCCAACAAAGCAGTCCATTGATACAAACAATAAATATCAACCTTCATAGCAAGTTCATTCAATATGTCACAATCTGGAGAACTGTGAAAAAATAAATAAAACATGAGCAGATTCTTTATTTCATTAGTACTTTTTTTTTACTTTAGCAGCTGACATGTGAAAGAAAATATTTGTACTTAAATACATACAAAGTAACTGGAACTAAATAAATCTGGAAAAAATAAGGGTTAATATTTGTCATTTATATTACCTACTAGCTGTCCCGCGCAACTTCGTCTGCGTCACATTTTCCCCGTTTTCGCAACATTTTTCATTGCTGCTCTGCTTCTATATGTCGTGATGTTATATAGCCTATGTCCTTCCCCAGGTTAAAATCTATCTTCTTGCCAAATTTCATTAAGATCCGATCAGCCGTTTAGTCGTGAAAAGGTAACAAACAAACAAAACATACAAACAAACAAACAGAGTGACATTCGCATTTATAATATAAGTATGGATTTTATAAAAATCGTGAACTCACTGATAGGTAAAGATCACAACAGTCACCTGGGGGTCTACTCTCACAAAAGCTCGTACTGTGCCATTCTTCTAGAACCTTCTAGAAGAATTGTGCACATGAAATAACGAAAGGGAGCACTAATGGATGATTAAAGGAGGTAAGATGTTAAATCGAGCTAGAAAGCTTTTTTTTATATTAATCCAATGCTGTTCCACACGCCATCCAATTAAATTAAATTAAATCGACCTTTTCCTTTAATCCGTTTAATTATGAAAGTAAAATAAGTATGACATGTTCGGTATTTTTAACGTTTTGTGTTAAATACCAACGTCTGACACATAAAGGTACTTAGTTATTTCGCATACAGACAGTTGACAATGTGTTCGTAAAAAAGTCATACAATAGGAAATATCGCGCTTATATTGTCTTATTACTTAGGTAATGTTAGTTGCGCAAGTTTCTTATGTTGCTATTTATAGTTAAAGAAATTAGATATAATTATGTATTGACCTTGTGCTATTTATAATATTTATAATTTTGCTAAGGTTTTATTATGTAGTGAAGACACCGTAGCATTTACCCATTGTTTTTTTCTTTAGCGAAATCGAAATTCAGATGAACTTCCCATAACTTTTTTAACTGTACATATCATGGTATTTACTGGGTACGCATTGAAGGTTCCAACTTTATTCGGGTTTTTATCATTAAAACAAATTTTAAATTTTATAAACATAACTTTAAATAAAAACACGACCCCAGAAAAGCTAAAAGAATAATTTGCGCGTTGCATGCGCACACAGTAACTAGGTATATTCACTGTTGTCGCAGCGGCTGATCGACTGACTGTTGCCCTCCATGTCATGGGTTCGAGTCCCGCTCGGAACATATATTTATATGGCCGACAGGTAGTTATAGCGGGTCTGGCTGTTTGTGTACCTATGTGATTTTAAATGTTTCGCCCGTAATATATGAAAAATTCATATTCCACACTTAATTATTAATTACCAGACACGAAACTATCCGCAGGAACATTTGCTGGCGACGAGCCAAAACAAATCATCCATCTCATTATTATCACATAGAACTAATAGGTAAACAGATAATTATGTGATTATGACATTATCTCTTATCTCTTAATGTTTTCGTGGAAATATATCTTAGTAACAAAAACAATTATAATATTATTTGCTCTACCAATGTGTTTAGTTTTTTGCGTAGTTATAAAACGCGTGTCCTTGAAGGGGAAAGGGAGTTACATAGAAACGTAAAATTTCACAATAACACGTAAATTAAAAGCATTTTTTTAGAAACCACTACACGTCACAGGAGAAAAATATGTTCTGCTATCTATTTGCGATCATCAATCTGTCTGACATAGGTAACGATTGTAGGAAAGTCCCATTGACCGTTCATTAATTAACTCGTGTTCGAGTATTCGCTTAAACAATATTAACTGACGTGACGTAAGGGATATTTGAATAAAAACTATTTATTTTAACATGCTTTAATTAAATTATTACATTAAAATAACGCTCCATCTTATTTCGCTCTTTTTGTAGTTTTCATATACTTAAGTATATATTCGGCTGTAACTAGATATTTTTATAATTCCTAAATAGTATAAATAAATAAAATAAATATTATTATGACTACTCATACTTATTATACCTATGTATAATATCAATTATAGACCTCATGTCCCCAAAATATGAGTTTTACTACCAGCGATCTGCAAAAGCAGATACAAGATTAATTTCTATATTTCTCTCTTTTGAGCATCTGGGTCCAGCCGGCCTAGCATGACCGCCGTAGAAACGAGCTGTGTCTACGGAAGAATCGACAATTTGACAGATATTTCTATCGTCCCAAGCATGGCGATATTAAGAATGTAGAAAAGAAATGTTTCTTTTCTTCAGTCGACACAAGTCTACAACGTCGAGCATGACGACCATATTTTCTCTTCTTTTGACATTTGGAGGTAGAAACATTACTTCTGACAAATGTCAAACTAGTCTTAATAAAAACTAAATACGAGAAATACGTTTCGTGGTTGCGTTGAGTTACGTTCAAAAGGTTGAAATGTTATGTAAAATATTTAGGTTTAATTTCGCGAAAAAGATCCAGGCCTGGATCCAGGATGCAGCAACCATCCCGCCCACGAAAAATGAAAAACTCGTGCAATTGGCATCTTTTTTTTGTTAACTAAACGTAACCTTTTAACTTTAAGAAAGAAAAAGAATTCCTGTCTATGTCTTCGTAGAAACGCGAGTCGACGGTGCGCGCCATGCTCGGGCAGAAGAAATGACAAGTTGTAAAGAAAAGATTTCTTGTCGTTTCTTGGTATAATAGAGATAGAACGGTCATGCTAGGGGGGCAGGTTCGCATCCAAAATATTACGTGACGTAGGTACCAGTATACAATTACTAACAAATGTTTTTGAACCAATTACTTTTTAACTGATAATATAACAAGTAAGCATAGTATTTCTTATATCCCATACATGTTAAATATGCAGGGTGGCCGACAATCCTAATCCAAAGAATATAATATATAGTATAATATTATAAATGCATAAGTAAGTTTGTTTTTTTGTTTCATCTTCACGCATAAACCACTGAACTGATCATCCTGAAATTTTGCGTTGTCAGGTGTACAGAAAAGGTCATAGGGTACCTTTAATTCCGAAATAAGGTACTGTTCCTGAGCAACAACAATACTGTTCTTATGATAATAGATTGCGCCACGTGTCCGAGCCGGTTATTGACAAATTTTAAATAAGCGCGAGCGAAACTGCGAGCAAAAGCTTGTACGAAAATAAATGAAAGCCTGGTAATACTACTTCATAGGAATATTTTAAAATTATCAAATAAATCCTAAGATCATTTTGTTTTTCAAACTATTAATCTGTTTAATTTAAAGTCGTATTGTCGGCGCCACCCTGTTTATTATATTCAAGCATTCTATTCAGACTCTTCCAAATTCTGTTAGTGAAAACAGGGTAAGAACGTATCGGGGGTCGCTGGGCTTTAACTAAAGAATGCTCTTATTATTGTCCTATGTTCATTTGGTTTAAACCCACGCCCACGGTTAGACCAATCCAATCAAAACCCACAGTCGATTAGAGACCAAATTGAAATCGAAAAAATCGCAACTAAAGTACACACTTGGCACTTGTTTGTTGATTACAATTTGAGCTCAGTTTTCGAACACCGAGTTCATAATGATTACATCTGTAAACAATATTGCCCACGCAATCGCAAACACTTGAAGTTAACGTTATTGAGTGATATGGACCGGACTCAAACCTCAATACTTTCAATAGACCGAAACAATACACCCAGCTTTAACCTAAATATTCGAGTGTGTGATTATTTTCAACAAGTTTCGGCATTTACTTTGTTTAGAAGGCAATTTGTAACGAGCACTTGACTGACACTTAGTAGAATTGGGTTAAATATAATAATACTTTGATTCATAAATATGCATCGAAAGTGTGTTATTTAGTAACCTAAAAGCCGTTTTCTTACAAAATTGTTAGTACCTACTACATTATCATTTTTATAATATCTAGCCAGTGTAGCAACGTAAAGCCTCCAATAACTAGTATTGAGAGAACGGATATGCATTGTTTGTTCTAGATTTAAGTAAAAATGATGAAACCAAGAGCTCCCAATCGTTTATGTATTAGAAAATCAACTACACTAGAAATTAAATAGTTCGTAGGCGTTGGCTAGTAAAAACCGTAGAGGTCTATGGGAGAGGCCCGGTTTCGTAGCGCTACGCGGAGGTGCTACGGCTGGTGTACTAATTAACGATTGATGCCTAAAATAGTACATTGTGTATTAAGGGCGGTAAGTAAGGAATTACGATCGAGGCTCTAGTAGAAGCCCGAAGTCGAAGACTGAGGGCTTTCTGAGTCGAGGTTCGTAATTACCGTACCACCCGTGAAACATACAATGTTTTTCATCACATTTGCGAGTTAATAATTATGATTTTAGACAAGTCAGCACAAATATTATTACGAAATACGTGAACTGATTTTTAAGCGGATGGCGGGCTGTTTGCCCACACCACAGATTATACAAATGTATCGTTCAGAAAAGTTAAGGGCAAATACCTACCTAGGTATACAGCCATGGCGGAGTGTAAAAAAATAAAATATTTTCGACGTTTTGATACGAAAAACTATAGATTATTTAGATTTTAGAACATAAGTTGAGAATTTAAGTAACATGTAGCGAGATTGAATGAAATTCCTGTTTAGATAACATTTTAAGACAATTTTTCAATTGCGTGTAAACTCCTTGCTTGAAGTTGATTTGTGTGCTGGGCTGTAAATTTAAAAAAAAAATACTTACCGCCCTAGGGTTTTATATGGGGCATTACGGCCAAGTTAACCTGTATGTAATGACACTGTTTACGTGCAAGTGTGATGAAAATGATTAATCAGGTAGATAGTCATGTCAATAAACCTACTATTAAAGTTGACAGATCTTTACAGGACGGCCGAAAAAAAATCTGCAGTGTTGAGACTGGCTAGCACCCCCAACTGACAAGAAAAAATATAATCACACTTCAGCTGCTGACAGCCCGTCAATATCCGCTGGGTACGCCAACCAGTGAGGAATAAATGGCGTCCGGTGTGCCTGCGACGCTAGTAGGTCAGTCAAAACGTGACGAATTGCCCACTGTCGCCGGTCAAAACAGTGTGTAGTTACCGGGTCTTTGATATGTTTTGTGTAAAAGTGGTGATAATGGAACAGTGTGAGGAGTAATACAGGGTGTAAGAGACATCGACGCTTTAACCGTTACGTGCTAGGGGGTCTATGAAGGGAAATCATGTGCTGAGTTCATGGTTACAAGTTGTGCGTCCCTTTTGCCGTATTGGGCCAAGAAAATAGAAAAAAAAAGCGCTAGAAAAGTTATTCCTATTAGGTTAACTCACTCGTTATTAAACCACGCATAAGCTCTATTCCGAGAGGGCCGATGCCTGTCAGGGCTGCGGAACTGTTCGTTAGAGATACCGTGGCCCTGGAACACAAAGGGCTAAGAAGGATCATGGATGGGTTTTAGTCAGTACAATCTGACACTCCCTTTCCGCTCTGCCTCAGCGGGAGGGGTCATCAAATGATCCCTTCATTTAATTACTTCACAAACGTTAAAAAAACTTTTCCTAAATAGTACATATATCATCATCATCATCAGCCTATAATGTACCTGGAGGAGGCCTGTCATATGTCCCTCTCATAGAGAGGAGGCATGACACAGGCCTCCTCTATATGAGAGGGAGTGGGCCGTAATCCACCTCGCGGGCTCATTGCGGGTTGGTAGATAAATGTATCACAAAAACTCAAAGCTTATTTGATAAAACCTGCACTTCTGAAAACTGAACCATCCTTGAAAAACCGAGTATTCGTAGATATTTCCAATCAATAAGATATCATAAGACGAACCACTCTAGAAATTATTCGCCGAATTGTTTCAACCAACATACCTTAACAAAAGCAGTCATTATATTGTTAAATAGGCAAGCTTAACTTATTAATAATACCTTTCAATTATTTACCTTTACAAATATAATTGATAACTCTAACAATAAGCCGAGATACGAGAGTACGAATCGTTATCGGTATTTGTGTAAGTTTCAATTTAATTGTATTTCGTTAAAAGCCTTTATTAAGCCCAAATAATAACTCAGTACTTATTATTAAAGCTGGAATCACTTGAAAATGTTTTTAATATTTCAGCTGGTCTTTATAAACGTAGTGATATTTTTGGCGCTCTTGATTCTAAAGACTTTAAGTAAGCTTTGTCTGAGTAATTAAATATGGCGGTAATGTAGAGTTTTTAATAATGATATTTTCCTTTTTCCATTCAATGGATAGTCATTTGTGGTTGGTCTAGTGGTTGCGCGGCAGCTAAACTAGAGGTTCTGGGTTCGATTCGCAGGTCGGGCAAAGTGTTATTGGGTTTTCCCAGATAATGGCAATAGGCCCCCATTCAAATTCAAAATATTTACATGGGGCTTAAACATAAATGTGAGAGTACTAATGGTTACACCTCTGCCTAACGTGATGTTATGTGGATTATCATTTCTGGGATCTTCTTTTACCCATTGCTTATAGTGGTATAAGCTAGATATCATTATCATCTTCAGCCTATAATGTTCCCACTACTGGGACACAGGCCTCCTCTCTCCTGACAGGGAGTGGGCTGTAATCCATAACGCGGGCCCAGTGCGGCTTGGTAGATGTCACATTTCTTCGAATTTTTATTTCAAGGACATGCCGGTTTCCTCACGATGTTTTCCTTCACCGTTTTTGAGGGCAGCGGTGAGGAAATAAATTACACAAAGTAATGCGCCTGCCTGGGTTCGAACCCACGGCTTACTGCTCGTAAGTCGGGGCTGCCACCACTGGGCCACCGCTGCTCTCAAGCTAGAAATCTCTAAAGCTTTCAGACATATCTCATTTGAAAGATCTTGGCTTTGTAAACTTCTTTACATCAGTTTCTCTGCCAAAACTAAGTTTTATATCATAAGTGTTTCTTTATTTGAAATCGCACATTATTTCAGTTGCGGTTAAAATAAATAAGAAAGACTAAGCTTGCACGCTACATAAATGAAGCTGTGACCAACACAACTTACACTACGCGGTACAGATTATGCACCTTCCAGTAAATTGTCCGTCTGTGACCTTCCATTTGTGGTAACAGGAGTTGCAGAATCACTTTTTCCTGCAAATAATTCCCACGCTGATGTAAAACTTAAAGTTAGCAGCTTGAAGAGATTGTCTGCATGGAGCAATTCACGAGATTATGTGAAAGGAATATCCGACTTGTTCCGCGAAATATCTTAATAATTCAACCGGCGAATGGCAAATTCGCGCGGACGCTCTCGAGAATCTAGCATTCGGGAATCTTGAGAACGTAGCGTTAAGAATTTTTACAAATAATTTTAATTGGAGAGATATCATCCACACATAATGAGATATTTAGTATTTTTAAAATCTTTACACTAAACCTGTTTGTTACCGTAACAAACTTGAGTCACAGTTATTTTTTGAGGAGTTAAACTAGAGGCTGGATGCGATTTTCAATTGAAATAACCATGTTACTTAATAACCCTTTCTTCCACCAGCAATGGCAGCAACGGTTCTCGAGAATACGAGCAGTCAGCTCCAAGCGAAACGAGCGCAGGGGGGTTGGACACCGAGCCCCGCACCCCCGCGCCTCCCACGGACCGCTACGAAGACCTGCAGAGGATCATCTTCATTCAGCTGCAGGGCAAAGCCGAGGAACACACCGTAGTCATCCCTCCACATCGAGATCTTAATGTCCTGAGGCCAGATAACCCCACTATTGGAGAGATGGAGGACTTAGAACCTAGGTAAGGGTTTGGCGATTTTAGTTTGATGTTCGAAGTGAAAAGATGTATTCATGATGCGGTCTGCTGGCAACAAAGCCAAACAAATATGGAGTGGATGGTCCATAAAACAAACATGGAAAGACTTAAGTAGACTTGAGACCTTTTGCCAAACCAATTCATTATTCTGAACATGTCAGTTGTATATTGTCTCAATGTGTTCTCAGAAAAAAAGCAATCAACATTATATTTTAATCGCTTACAAAATTGTGCAGAACGTAAATACCAAAATAAAAGGAATATTCAGTCGGTTAAGAAATATTAATTAAAACGTTCTGCGAAAAACGACGCGAAAAGGACATTACAAGGAAAATTCTCTAAAGTTGCCGACAGCTGACATCCACAAGTACGATTTATGTAGCACGCCGCGAGTCGCCAAATTAAATTGTTAGTTACTTCGTTATTACCGCAATTAAACTTTGATAACTCGAACATTGCTGGAACAACTGTTTACATATTTCCTCGCGGCTCCGGTTCCGAATGGCCCTGCGCCACATTTTAATGTTATATGTAACACGTTACTGCACATTCCAAAGGCGAAAGCTTTTCATCCACCACGAACGCCTGCAGAGCACTGAACTATGCATCAAAATCAAACAGTTAGGTCGCGGCCGGCCTCCGCTGCTTCAGGTAATTTCGCGGAAGCAAATATTAGGCCAAATCTCATAGGGTACCGTGAAGGCAATGAAAAGAATATCCGTTTCCGTTCGCGTGTAGGTACACTATCAACAGGATTTCGTTTGATACAAGACTATAAAAAAGGATCATATCATACTTTCAGCGCAGAATGATTCTATAATACGAAACAGACAAGCGACCTTTCTTTATCTTGCGAGGCAAATTTCACAAGACCTACCAGGAATCTTATTTAAAATCCAGTTACGGGGTCCCGCCGAGATAGGCGCGGGTCTTTGACAATAAAACTAAATGGAATGAATGCATGATGGCTTCCTTAAAACGCCGCTCGTGATATGACGGGACCTGTTATGACCGAATTCATGTATCATGTAGAAAGGGTTGCGTTGATACAAGGAAGATTTGACATAATTTTTTCAAAATTGGGATCATCTACGTAAATATGAAAGGAGATGAACATTCATTGTTTAACACGAGAACGTTTTCTTTTGTTATGAATTCTTTATATTTTCGGTCGCCGTGCGCATAATAAGCTCACATAAAATGTGGAAGTAAATAGGGCTTCGTGTTCGTTTAGAATCAGGAACGTCCACTTGTCGCGAGCCGGAACAATCGAGTTTTTTGAATTCCCTCTCGACGCCGCCGGCACAATTCACACCGAAAGAGAGTCAATAAATTTTTGAATAGCTGCCGGCTTGATTTCTAAATGCAGGTTATCGGAGCATGCCACAAATCGAAAACGTTACACGTACGCTCCTTAGTATTCAGTTCCGTGCTGCGTGGTGTCGCCCGGAGTCTCACACCTCCCGCTAGTAGGCAAATCACGTCCACTTATGTGTTCCACGCAGCCAAAACCAACACGCCGCCGTGCGCCACAGCCGCGCCGCCCGAGGAAAATCTTCCATGTAAATCTTGACGTTAACGACCAGGTTTACGGGCGTGTGCGAAAAATTTCAAGTAACTCCATCGATGACGTACCACACATAGCTTTTGTCTGTCATGTTTATGTTCAATTTAACAATATTTACGTATGAAATTGGGTCAGTGTCTACATCTAATCGATAATGCTAGTAGCTCCAATAACTGGCTTGTTGTTAGCCATTTGCGACTACTATTATGATTGCATCTGGATCAGTGGTTTGTTCTCCAATTTAAATCCAGACAAAAGCCCGAATGCCGCATAATAGATAATTAATGGAAATTAATTTCGTATAATAATACCAATCAATTTCTATTGCAGCGTAAACGCTTCTAATTTGGAAAGGTTCCAACTGAGGATAGCTCAACACGAATTGTATGAGGATGCCGAACCGCTAGTGGAAGACCTCCTCAAAGATATGGCCACTAACCCCATCCTACATGTAGGTAAGTTTACCTTTCAAATAAATTCTATTAACCTATTAAAATAATCAAAACAAAATATAGATAAGCAAATAGTTTGTGCTAGATTTCAAGCTTACTGATTAAGCACTCAATTTCGTATTTGAAATTAAGTTCGTAATTATTCGTGTTATTTACATTATTAAACATTTGGCATAACTGAAATCGATTTAACTATCGAGTAAGCCCTGATCTCAATTTAAGTATGTATCGCCATAAAATATTCAGTGCAACGTTGATCGGACTTAGAAAAGCAATTACGTTTAGACAGACAACCTTTATGCCACCCTCACTCCAGCTGGACATTCGATGCCTACAGTTTTAATGTATACATGCGGCTGTTTACGTCTATTTTCAGATATCAGACTTTATCTATCATGAAATGTTTTCATGGTATTTAGAAAAGTTTTCAATAGTTTTACATTATTTCTACTTACGTATTTCTGTCTGATCACTCGGTAAAAAAACTACACAATACAGAGACAAATGTAAATCTTACAATGATATGAAAAATAACTAAGATGATATTAGCATATATATAAAAGCTGAAGCAGGTACGTATGTATATTAAATGAGGGTGGGTCTGCAATCAGTTGCGGGGTTAGCGGTCCGTCGGACAATAGTGAGTGCCACAACAATCTCGCCCTTTACTTCCAATTGGACTTAAATATTTAAACTACTTAAATGGATTTCATTGTTGATCCAACTTTATCGTACTATACCATTTATTTTCAGCGACACCAGTACTCGATAACTGCGATAGGCAACGTTCTACTATCATCTAAATTGCTAGTTAAAATGCTGAATTTAAAATTTGAAAGTTACTGGGTAATTGATACACTTACAAGCTAACAATAAATTGTTTTTCGACAGAGCAAAAAGAAGGAGGCACGCAGTTGAAACTTATTATTGACTACCCTAATGGCGTCCAATCTCTCTTCAAGCCGATGAGGTAAGTCCGATATCGAGCGTCCATATATAATTTATAGTTTTACCTTGAGTGTCCGTCCATCATCTGTCATGTCTTTCACAGATACGTAAGTTTTATTTTGTTTGGTAAACAAGTTGTTTTGAGAGTAGTTTGAAGTGTCCGTGCTGGGTTCCTGAAGGAGTTGCCAGAACTTTCCTGTCACCTTGTTGGGTGTGCTCGTTCTATTCACAAAACTCCGAGAATGTTCTTTCGTACGATCGGCTTAGCGGCTTGCCCACACTGTTCTCAACTACAAGTGCTATTGAAGTAGTGAGTTCGACAAGTTCTGTTACTTGCGTACCATTGTTAAAGTTGATTTTGTTTTCTATTCAGTACTTCGCACTTGCTTATGTGTTTACGAAAGCTTTTACCACTAACTGTTGCAGTGAACTTATGAAGAGAACTTTGCAACCTCTACGACGATATTTCAAAGAGTTTATGTATAAAACTCGACTACATACGCAAAACATTGCATATTCAATATTCTGTAATGCTATCTGATACAATTTTTGACGTGACAAAGAATACAAAGAGCATTCCCAAAAATGTACTCGCGGGAATTTCACGAAACTCCCGACAGGCCTGTATATCGAGTATCAGACGTCTTAGCACTCCGCTTTTATTTTTAAAATATGGATTCCATATAAAATAAAGATAATAATACTGACGGGGTCAAAAGTAAAGCGTATAGCTTCGTAAACAAGTTATGTATGCACATAGTTTTACATCTGTTACAACATTCTTCTCTAAACCAACATTAGATTTCAGAGGCGCTAAAAAACAAAACAATATAAATTATTCTCGCCTTGTAATACTTGAACATAGGCAGACAGCTAACTTTTCTAGCAGACTGGGTAACTTTTCTAAGAAAATTATAGACTCGAGGGGTTACCCGGGCGACATATCAAGAGGCCCTCGTGGATCTTTCACCATTCACAAGGGCGCGATAAATTACGCGACAGTCGGGGGTAACCCTTCCCTATACGAGTATCTATTAGTTTTATCACCTTGACTGCCACTTCTGTACAAGTGATATATTGTATCGGGATCCTAGATCAACTAGCTGGAATAAAAATGTATTCAAAATTAGTGGAAGCTATTTTATGTCGAAAAGGTAAAGAGAGAGTAAAGAGGACACGGAATCTAAACCATTTGTTAGTAGCCTTTTTAAATTGTACTATCTCACTTACGAGTCGCACTGAGGACAATAAATCGGAAGACACTCGGTGCAGTATATTCCCGGGATTGCTCCTATCTAACCAGATTCACGATTTAAGAGCCACTTTAATCGTTTTGTTTCCGAGAAATTGATTAAGCACCCACATTCGACTCATTAGACACTAAAAGAAATTATACCTCCATTTGTTACTGCGAATGAGTAATTTTTCCATTTTAAGTACGTAATTTAACATTTTTCGACGTTATAAATTTATTTTAAAGGACAGGGGTCCCTTATCTCCGGGAGTCGATATTTGATATTTCTCTTTAATGGATTCATATTACTCGGTTTCAATTTACGTCATGAATAAGTACCTGCCAAGAATTTTTGGTGATATTATGTTAAAATTTCACTTTTGGTGTTTTATGCTGTTTAAAAATTAAGATCGATTTCAATTTTATTTTTTCGTTTCTTGAAATTAATGAAAAATAATAAAAATATTATATTTCCTTAGCAAATTATGTCCATTGTTCATTGTGTAAATTTTATCCATTTTTCTATCTTTTTGAGATCACGCTATATAACTTTATAGTTTAAGGAAGATAAAGAACTCTTCAACGTCGTTGATCCGTATATTCGTGTAGCTTATGCTGCAAATTGATTAATGCAGATAGTCATCAATGGCCGTTAAAGTAGGGAGCCGGGCCAGCTCCGTGCTTTATCTATTTAAATCTTCTTAAACCCTGCTCCATAATATCTCGACACGAGCATAACATTAAAGATAAATCGGCTGTTTTGTAATACAAATAAAATCTCCTTCCTTTGATATTTTTACGACTGAATTTGAATTTACCGTTGGCTTTTGTTCACAGATTTGCCAGAGATGTGCAGACGCTACCGAATCATTTCTATTTTTCTGATTACGAGCGTCACTATGCTGAGATAGCCGCGTTTCACCTGGACAGGTGAGTCGTGTCATACATTATTGATATAGGAACAACATACAACGCTTTGATTGACTCATCCGGTAAAGTCATTCTTGTGGAATTCAAAACTATTAAGCGTGTGGTTTCTATGTTAACGCAATCCTGTGTCTTAAATGTGTGTGTAAGTTTCCTGTCTATTGATACACTTATCAAAAAAACTTGCTCTTAGTAGAAACCATCGAAAGAGATCTCAGAAGCAGCCTTTTATTGTTTTACCAGTTCGAGCTGACCCAGTCTTGTATCGGAAACTTACATACCTATTTGCTCGCCACAATGTACACGAATAGAGGTGACGCTAATCTAAATCATGTCTTATCCAGGATACTCGGTTTCCGTCGCGCGATGCCGGTCGTGGGCCGAGTCCTCAACATGACGACAGAGATCTACGATGTGACTGAAGGTGACATCCTCAAGACGTTCTTCGTTTCTCCGGCGAATAACTTCTGTTTCCACGGAAAGTGTTCGTACTACTGCGACACTGGTCACGCGATTTGTGGTAACCCTGACATGCTTGAAGGGAGCTTCGCTGCGTTCTTGCCTTCCTCCGATATCGCTGAACGAAAGGTTGGTAACTTGGTATTTTAGTTTGAAAATTGCATTTTGTGTTACAAGAAACTAATTAGAAGATTCTGTGTGCACCTTAATGTTTATTCGGAAATATGGTTTTCAATTATTTTTTTTACCTATTAGATAGGTACATGTTTGCAGACATTATCAAATTGAGCGTGGTTGTTGTTAACAATTGATGAAATAGGTACATTGTTGCGTCGGCGTCAGCGACGTAATGCTTCACACATAATGCACGGCTCCTTGCTATTACGGCGTGCACTTCATACGGTCGATCAAATCTGTGTTTACAACTAAGAACTGTGTACATAATTCTACGAAAACGATTGATGTACGCGGATACTAATTAACCAGCTTTTCACTGAAATGTATAAGGTACGCGAAGTTTCATGAAATCCTGCAAAAAATCTGCAACGAAAGTTATTTATCTAATATAACATTTTAAAAATCTACGATTTTTTTTTTATATTTCAACGAGAGTTTTCATAAAAAATCTCAGTATTTATTAATAAAAGTAAAAACAAAAACATCCTGAAATTGTGTAAAAGAAAAAGTATATTTGTGTCCTCTTTTTCTATTTCGGGCACAACATAATCTCGTGTAAACTCTACACTTTAGTACGTTGATACGCTCAGAGGTTCGCCCATCGCACATAAAGGAAGGGTTTATGGTCAAATGATTATAATTTAAAATAATAGTTCCGTGGCATTTTGGTCTAAACTCTGCTTAGCCATTTAAAGCTTTAGGTCTTTGGGTTTTAATAATAACTACCTTGCTAATGTCCTGAGAACGGTGACATTTATCAAGCGGCCATGTATAACGAGTCACCTTGATAAGCATATACTTCATTAGCTTTAAGGTATGTCAACTTGTGAGGTCCTGTGGTCTTGAGTGTAACTGTTATTGCTGTTTTCTGCAAATAAGTATGGTAGAGTACAGTATCTACGTAGTACCTGTGATCGTCTTCTTATCTTCTGTCAAATCGGCACTAATTTGTAGAAGAAAAGCCGTGGTGAAATAGGTTCACAGAACAACTACCTAATGTGCGTCATACAATAGTACGCCTAATATTGGACTCTATTATTACAACCCAAGGTTTACTGTGTTTCTGCAGTGGCATCATAGCTCTAATACAGATGGACATATTTTTGTATTTATTTGTGTGTCGTGTTCAGGTCTGGCGGCATCCATGGAGAAGGTCTTACCACAAGCGAAGAAAAGCACAGTGGGAACTCCAATCAGATTATTGCGACACCGTAAGTTTTGTTTGATTTACATGATACTTTAAAATGTGTAAATTATGTTATTGACAGGGGAAATAAAGTCGATATTACTTTGCAGATTAATAGTACAATGCGCTTTTTATCTTATCCATAGATATAGGATCTTTTAGATACATTAATGATAAATGGAAGAATCAATTTGATTCACCAATCAGAACACTCCCTGGTACATTCAATTTGTTAAGTAGAAAAATATTTGAGGGGTTATGGGTCTTTTTCCGATCGCCACTTTTGTTTATAAGAATAACTATTAGAAATATGTTTCCTTCAAATAAGAGTATTTGTTTTAACCGGATTCAGTTTGATCTGTATAAAAACAGAGTCGAGGCCTGTACATTGACATTTAGAACATTATTGACCGACTATACTTTTTTCATCCAGATTCGCACAACTCCTCCATATGACTCCGGTCGGCGACTGCTAGACCTTATGGACATGTCCATCTTTGACTTCCTCTCCGGGAACATGGACAGGCATCACTATGAAACCTTCAAGTTCGTATAACTCATTATTAGTCTTATTTGCACTGTCTCCACTTGCCTAGAAGAGGTGACGCTTTTGGCAATATTGGCCATTGTTGTTAAAATACATCCAGTTCTAAATTTAATTATCGTCTTATCATCGTGAGGAAATCAATCTTCCGAACGTCATTCATGGTTATTCGGTTTTGAAAGAAACGTGGAATGTATTGGCAATGCTCAAGGTTCAATTTGGCCATGATATTGGTAACTGAAAGGCACACACCTAGTATTATAGTGATCTCTCAATCTTATTGCTTACGCGACGTTTTACATTGCATATAAATCTACATTATTACGGGCCCAACCGGAAAATCGAACGAGAAGGCCGTTTCCTTAAATCATTGGAGACCAATTCCGTGCATACTGGAAGTAAAACAATTATTTATAGTTAAGATATGCGTGGTCATTGTAATGCAGAATTTCAAGTTATGTAAGGCCATAACCAAACTAAGATTGTTCCGAGTATAACGAGTGTTGTTAATGCAGAATGTTCGGGAACGAGACGTTTACGCTGCATCTGGATCAAGGGCGAGCGTTCGGCAAGGCTTTCCACGATGAACTGAGCATCTTGGCTCCACTGCTGCAGTGCTGTCTCGTGCGGCACACCACTCTCGCTTCGTTACTGAAGTAAGTTACAGTGAACAATTAGAACATATTCTGTGTCTGTGTGTGTTCTTTAATATCCTTTAATTGTTCATTTCTTTATTTCAACTACTTATACTAATATTATAAATATGTTTGTAAGTTTTCGTTTTGTTTGAAATCTTCGGAGCTACTGATCCCATTCCAAAAATTGTTTCATCAAAGGGAAGCTACATTATCTCCAAGTGCCATATAGACTACATTTAAAACGTTCCCGTGGGTTAATTTTCGTAGGTAACGGGAGCGAAGCCGAGAGCAAAAGTTAGTCTTTAAGAGCTAAGTAAACTAATAACTAAATAATATTATTAAAATATATTTCTATTTACTCAGATTCCACAATAATGTGGCACTTTCAAAAGTTCTCCGTGAATCATTGAAAAAAGACCCGGTGGACCCGGTACTGTGGGAGCCGCACCTCGCTGCTCTCGACCGACGCATCGTCATCATCCTGGACGCCATTAGGAAGTGCGTCGACAAGATCGATGCTCCCCTACAAAATGAGGTGAACGATTTCGTATGACCGCTCACACTATCTATTAAATGCTACGGGACTCATAGAAACGGTCTCTTGAGTTGAAGTGTCCATGTGATATATGATTGTACTCGTACGAACTACAAAAAGGATGGTGCAATCAGTGAAAATGACTTGCTAGTCGAACTCTCTCATAATCCGTGACTTAAGACAAACTTAGATGTAAGAAAAGTTGTAATCAATGCAAAAACGTATCGTTATCATCCTTGTCTTTGGTTCTGTCTACAAGACTTGTATTAGACGTAAGATTTTAGTGCCAAAGATTGTCCAAATGAACTTTTGAGATATACAGAATATATTTTAGAACCATTCCACTGGATTTTGATAAGCCATTGTATGCCAAATATATAGAGGAATTGTAAATTCATTTTTCTTACCACATCGGCGGTAAACGGTTTCGTTGTTTAAAAATTAACAGTATTGAAGACTTAGTGTACGTAGATATTATATTTTATTTGTTCTTTCTGTATATTTTGGATAATTATAATAATTATGAGTATTTCTGAGCTCATACGAGACTTATGTAGTAGAAGAGTGTGCAATTTTACTGTACATACTATTAGTATAATGCAGTTTATTTTTAAGTTTAGATATATATTCATCTACTACACTATCACTTTTTGTTGTGAATTCTGTTACCATAGCTGAAAGCTCAAGAAGAGACATATCATAAATAAGCTCCGTGTGATAAACACAGACGTCGTCTGATTCTATTTTGTTAAGTTTTTATTTGAGGCTATAAATCAATGCAATCGTAGATGCTTTTCTATTTTGTACTGCTTGTGTACCATTAAGATTCTTACTAACATATTTCTCGTAGCTGATCTCATGTTTCATAACACTGAATGGTTATCATTTCACTTAGCTATAAAACATAACTACGTAATAACTATTTTCAGTGGCGAAAATATGAAATCCTACGTAGCTTTTAGTTACTGTGTTGCTTTTACTTTGATTAAGTAGTCTATTAGTTCATTTCAATCCGATATAAGTAGTTACGATAATCCTGGCAGTTAAGATGTGACCTATATTTATTTTAAATCGTGGTTTTAGTGTAAATTAGTGTTTAATATGGGGTGTGACCGTTACATATACCGGGGGGTCAAGGAGTCGACTTGCCAAAGACGTACCTAAAAATTTATGTAAAAATGTGTTGTAAAGCAAAATGTGATGCTTGAATGTATGTTTCTGTTGATTGTTTATAAATTAAAAGGTTACATGATTCAAATGGCTGTGTTTAATTTAAAATGTATCCAAATAGTAGAAGATTCGAAAGAAAAAGAACGACCAAAACTATTATCCTATATTGTCACAAAAGAAACGTAGCTTCCTAACCTCGGACCGACAAAACAAAACCAAATTATAAACATGTAAAATATAAAAGAAAATGTCGGGTCAGCGTGCCGTCGACGTCTCATAAAGATCACATAAAACTGGAAACACAGATACGTCCGTCCCCCATAAAAACTGGAATATGAATAGTACGGATATTTGATACAACGTTTTACGACTTTATGGCAGTTTGTTGTTTATTAAATATCTGCGTCGAGTATCTTTAAATGTGGATCTCTTCATCATTGTATAGTGATGCGTGATAAGCTTTGTGTCTCTTATTAAACTGAAAAAAAAGAGCAGGTTCACAATTCGACGAGTGTATCAGCTTATTTATGAATCTTGGTATACTCATGTATGCCAGAAGAAACATAGCTACCTACTTTATTATTATTTACATGGGTTAAATTTAAGTAAACATTGGGTTGAACTACATGCGAATGGTTCGAGCAAGACCAAGACACACAACTCGAAAGAATTTTTTATCCGGTAGTGGTTCGTATGATTCGTGATAATATTCTTTTTGTAAATGCAAATTGGACGGAAAGCTCGTCGAATTCCGACTGAAAATATAAATATTGCGGCAGTAGTTGCAACTGAAATCTGTCCACATCTGTAACAATATAAAAATCTGTAACTATCAGATTTGAAATATTGACATCGTAAATAAAAAAGTATCGACATAACGAAAATGTTACTAACTAAAACCACATTTTAAAAGAAAGAAAAATACATTTTTTTTCAACGCCTGGCCATTTTACTATAGAATTTTAACTCACACGTGTTTAAAGGCGGAAACACACTTACGTGTCGTGGCGTGTCGTGACGTGCCAGAAGCATTCGGTTTCATACATCGTTGCGACACGACACGCCATGCAAATATGTCCCTAACCATATTAAATGTATGAAACCGATTTGCTTCTGGCGCGTCACGACACGCCACGACACGTAAGTGTGTTTAGGCCTTTATGCGTTTCAGTAACGAATTAACATTTACTGTCACAGTAATTTAAAAAAATAAACTTTCATTTGTGTTTACCATGGGAACACCCAAATACTCCGAAATATTTTATTCCGAATTTCAATAATCCGAGTGCCAAAAGTCCGAATTTCATAATACCTAAGAATTATAATGTCTATTATTAAAAATCACGAAATTTATTTTACCGAAAGTCGTAAATGCGATTTGTTAGTTTTCCGATCTTCATACGTTCGAAGAATCAAATGCTCGAAGGATTCTCGGTCCGAAAAACGACATTCCGATTTTCAATTGTTCGAATAAACTAAAAGTCAAAATGTTGTGCTACAAAATTTAGAGACAGAAACGAATCGCTACAAAACCGACTTCACGCAGTCTTGTCTGGCCTACCCCTAGAATGTAGTTTAAGCCCGCGTGGGGCCGTCCAAACTCCGCAGTGCCGGAGCCGTGACAGATATAATGCTTGCTGCATGTTGCATAGCTTGCATGCTGCATGCCTGCTTGCTTGCTTGCTTGCATGCCTGCTTGCATGTTGCATGCCTGCTAGCATGTTGCATGCCTGCTTGCATGTTGCATGCCTGTTTACATATTGTATGCTTGCTTGCAGGCTGCATGCTTGCTTGCATGCTGCAAATCCCCTGTATTATTGATGAATCACTTTGGTTAGAATTGTGACCAGGGAAACAAAATATTTTTATTCGAAACAACATATTTTTATTCAAAACTAAACAATTATAGTTTAAAAGAGAACAAGGTGTTTTTATTTCGGATTTGTATTAATCGGTATTTTAATAATCGGAATTCGTATTTTTGATGTTTCGAATTATCATTAAGTCGGACTTTTTGTTATTCGATCTATTAAAACTCGTTATTTTGAGAATAGTAATTATAAACGTTAGGAATATTGAAATTTAGGAATTATAAAAATAGGAGTAATGATAAGTCGGAGTTGGTATATTAGGAATTTTGAACCATTCGGAATTATGACAATCGGCATTTTGAAATTCGAACTTGTGATTATCGGAATAAAGTTTTTCGTATTTATGTAGTGTACCCGTTTACCACCTTAAATTAACTTATTTAATACGCTATACCAAAATAACGTATTTGAGACGGATTAGTATGTTGCGCTTACGACACATCCTTATTAAGGGTCACAATTAAATTGAAATCAAATGAAGATTTGAAAGATAGACCACATAATTATTTTTTCTGAACCTTGTCACACTGATAGCTTCCTTCATTCAATACGATTGGATGATTTGATAACCTAGACTCTAGACAGAGTGTTTAGCGGGAAATGCCTAATTATATTACCTTTATCCGGACACTTAACAAAGAGCTAAATCTGTCAGTACAAGGAAATTTTAATTACGGCTTTTCTTTGTCGACTTCTTGTAATAAACCCTTTCTGAGAGAAATAAATCTGATTTTCTAATTAAGAACAAACATTATCGTCTCGGGAAATTTTGTTCTAAGTGAAACAGCTATATTAAAGGAATATTTTCATAATTGAAAGGCGCCATCAACTGGAGTAGGGAATTATCGTGAAATTCGACGACAGTTGTCGACACTTTGCCTAGAATTTGAAATTTCCCTTGACTCCTAATAGTAAAGACCTCGACCGCTCTACAACGAACCACGATATTTTTAATAATTAATATTCATCTACATAATGAGCTTTCAAATTACTCCGGAACATTGAATTAAAATTGTGTTGAAAGCATTGTTGAACATTTCATATAATTAATTTTGAATTGTTCAGTGGCTCTCAATCCTGACATCAGTGTTAAGAAGTTAATGGCTAGAACTCGAGACGTTTGTTTTTTCGTTTTTAATTAAAATAAGCGTAGACGCAGCTGCAAATAATTGAATCGCATTTTGTGACATGATTTGAATAAACGCGAGGTTTGAATCCTGTTTTCATTTTAGAACAATGTAACTTTGGGAGCTTTCATTCATTTTTTAAAAAGGTCAATAATGAATAAAGAATAAATTATGAATTAAAGCTCCCAAGGTTGTGTTCACGGAACAGTCAAAGTGGCTGATCCATTCATCCACGTAATTATGATAACATGCCAAATAATTAGGTAATTCAAGTCAATGAGTCAACCTCAGACTCACCGCTAAAGTCTGATTTGTATAAAGTAATTCGTTAAGTGTTGACATAAGGAAACACAATGTAAATTCTTACAACAACAACCTGTGCACTAGTTTGGTTAACATTGAACATTTAATTCACAATAACAATGAACTCCCCACACAAAGTTCAGTTGTTTGCAGGATGTTCGGGCTATCTGTAACATGCACTACTGCTCTACGGCTGTACGGGCGCTACCCGGTAGTTACTCTGCGTTACTAGTCTGTAACCTGTCGAACTGTTCAACTGAGAGAGCTTGCATCTGATGCTGTTAGTTCATATCACACTTACCTATTAGTAGTTAGTAAGTGCCAGTGTAGAATCTTCTTAACTATACATTATCTTAATTTACTGGACCTGATTATTAGTAGAGCAGCGGTGGCCCAGTGGTGGCAGCCCCGACTTACGAGCAGTAAGCCGTGGGTTCGAACCTAGGCAAGCGCATTACTTTGTGTAATTTATTTCATGACCGTTGTTCTCAAAAACGGTGAAGGAAAACATCGTGAGGAAACCGGCATATCCTAGAACTAAAAATTCGAAGACATGTGACATTTACCAAACGTGGGCCCGCGTGGTGGATTACAGCCCACTCCCTCTCTATAGAGAGAAGGTCTGTGTCCCAGCAGTGGGAACATTATAGGCTGATGATGATGATGATTATTTTTAGGTAAGCTTTCTATGGAATTTTGAAATTTGTTTCGTAGATGAAATCCAAAACTTCGATGGATGGTTGATGGTTGAAGGGAGCAGGTCTACATTGAGATGCTGCTGATAGCAAGTTCGGTTTAAAGAAGCGACTATACCGACCCCAAATATGGCGATAATATGGAGGAGGAGGAGGAGCAGGAATATGCAGCATTATATGGTTTTAATTGTATATTGACTTGACAAAGTAGATGGTAGTTTAGTTACAACTAAGTTCTTTATCATGACTGAGGACAACTAACAAACCGTTCTATATATTCAAAAAGTTCAAAAAATTTATAAAACATTTTAAGACTGACCATTGAATCGAACTTGAAATATTTCCACCTAACTAACAACTGATTTATACAACAACAGATACGTAGGTATCTCACGCAGCAACGCTCGGTTTTATAACAGCTGTGAGGCATGTCCATACAACAAGGTCCACGTTACTAAATCGAGTGATTTATGCGTGTCCGATGCTTCGACGTTAGGCACCTAGTACGCTATTGTTTCTCCACGATTTATCGCGAATGCCCGCACAGGAGTCGCCGGCACAACAATTCACTTGGACAACAACAACATCGTATGCATTGACGTCACTGAGCACTACGTGGACCTATTGTTGGCGCTGTGTTCCTAGCTATTACAAATGAGCCATGAGCTGGCAATGACATGTACGGCAGTTTGTCATCGGTTTAGGATAAAGAGGATTTGTTATTTTTTAATGAAGGCTTCTAATTTGTTGAGGACAAAGCTTATGGATCGTACTTGAATCAAAGTTGTTGGTGGCTTATTCACAGGAGCTCCAAAATTTGGCTCCATAAAAAAAACAACGGGTGGGAAACATTTTATGGGGAACTTTTTTGACGTTGCTATCTTTTGTCTCTCTCTGGCACACTGAAGTTTGTTACGAGAGAACTCAATTAAGAATTTGAACAGAAAGTACTAGGAGAGCAGAATGATGAAGACAACGTTGCCACTTAAATATTCTGTTTAGTGAATACCCTTCAAATAGTACTAGGCTTGCATGAATTCAATGTGGTATTTATTCCAACAGTTCCGTCTGCACACAAAAGCTAAGGGATAAAAAAGGTAGGACCTACTAATTGTCAAGGTACTAGGCTTGGATATATTCTAGGTGACTGTTTTGTTATAATTTCTACTTTTTATTTCATTGTTATTATTTTCTTATAAATAAGTGTAGGTGCTTCAAGTATTTCCGGAACTATTTATTTGTTTATTTTGTCACAAAGTCATATTCATGTTTTTTTATTCTTTGGTATTTTTTAATACCAAAGAATAAAAAAATCCTGAGTCCTAACTGAAATTGCCAAACAAAAACTTAACCAGACAGGAATGAATTCACGCATATTCAAAAGGTGGAGAAACAAGACTCAATGTTTAAAACAAAATAGTCACGAAACGCCACTTTTGTAATGGTATTTTGTGTAGTTGGCGAAATGGGAAAGAACCAGACGGGACGTACCCGATTTTATGTGTTGCTGTTTTGTTTTTTTGGAGCGGAAAGAGAGGAAAGATTATACTCACTTACGAAGCAAGAAATATGTAAGTGACACAAGTTTAAGTATTGAGTAATAATTCCTTTTAATTAATAAAAAATGGTCACTGCGAAGTTAAGTCTCCTTTTTCCTATGTTTAAGCGTCGTTCGATTCACTTTAGTATATTATTATGTCGTGCACTAGATTTAGAACTAACCTTTAAACTCGTCACGAGATTGCATGCAGGCCCTCAGGCTATACCCACGCCGTGTTACTACTTGCTTTAGTTACATTTATTCAAGAGAGGGGAATGGTATCAATAGTAAATTGCAGTAAATATCAGGCGTTCCAAAGGGCAATTCCATTTTTGGGTTGGGAACTGTTAAGCGAAATAAACAATGTTAACCTAATTGTCGTCATCACTACTCCACTGCAGAAGAAGAGTGCGCGCCATGCCGATTGTACCAATCCAAACCGGGTCTTAAAACGCGAGCGGTTCGGACCGCGATGTAAATTACCCAAGAGCTCTTTTTGAATGGGTCCTTTCGCACCGCGATGGTTGGAGCAGTGCGAATGGGCCAATGCATCATTCGGAATGTGTCGAATCGGACCACGGGGCAAAATAAGATCTAAGGCCAACAGTTATTTGTTGCCTTGGGGGGCTTTCTTTTATCAAAAGTGACGAACAGCTATTTTCCTGTACTCAACTCTACCTCTCCTCTACACAGGTTACGCGTTTTCTGACAGTGTATTAATTTGTTTAAGATTTTTATTAAGTAGAAGATAGGAGATTCAATTAGTCGTAATGGAAGATGTAGACTCGATATCAGCATATTATTCTTGAAGCAATTACTCAGAGTACAGTTCCTACTCCATACTAATAAATAAAACAAAAGCGTTCATCGACTGACTTATGATTTTACAACAAACCGTTTTATTGCATTCTCGTTTTATTGAATAGAAAATGGTAGTAAAAATCGACTGTTTTTGCTTTTATACTATTTGTATTATGATTGAAAGCTTTTACAGAGTTGTGACTAAACGACGGTAAAGGAACCATGATGGCGGGCGGTGTGATACAAGATGACCGTCCCATGATTTATAAAGAGCATTAGGTTGTGATCAGCCTTTATTGAAATCTATGCAATGGAAATACGGAGAGACGGTGCTGCATTTTAAATCAAAACTATCAGAACCAAAAGAAAAACTAAATAGCCATAATAGTGGTCTGGTCTTAACTGTTTATGAACCGAAAGCCATCTAAGCCTTCTGTCCTGCTCTTTGTGTTTAACTCCAGCTGCACTTTCCAAGCCACCGCGTTAACGCTGTCCATTTTGAGTCAGAATTTTGGTCGAAGCTCGTTCAACTTGAATCTGTATAAGAACAATGACACGACTAGAAGAGGCCGACTTGACTTACAACCTTTTCAAAAGAAAATGTCTGTAATGGTGCGACGACGAACACATACTCCTGTAGAATTTCTGTCAGTTCAGTTACGTTTAGGTATGCCTAGATAGGTCCACACTCAGAACCGAAATGCCATTTGCTTTTTTCTATGCCATAAATAATAATTGGCCGCTTCGATTTGTTGATTTATGGTTATTAAAGATATGTAGCAGTGATAACACGCACGGTTTCAAAATTCATTTACATGGAAATGTGGACCCCTGATCGATATTATGGCTATTGTTATTGCGAACCTCAAATGGTCTGTTTTGGTAATATTACTGATGTGTTTTGTAGTTGGGAGTCAGAAGCACCTCGTCATATAAATGCGACAGAGCTATAATTTATTTTGACATTTCAAGCATTGAGTATTTAGGTACTCATTAGTTATACTTAAGGTAGTGTAGGGTAGCCCGCGAAATCCATTTTTTTTTTGTTTTTGCATGAAACAGTCATTCAATGGGATTAAATTAACTAAGATGGTTGTATTGATTCTAATTCTATAAATACGTACAGAGACCGGCTAATTGAAAAAGGTAAAAAAAATCGCGTGATTCGCTTTCACTTCCCCCTTAAATCTTGACAAAATCCTAAGTGACAATATCATAAAAGCTTATATACGGTTACAGTAACACCATCCTACATCCTACCTGGCACCCATCCTACAAGTTTAAGAAAAAAACATCATTCCACGTTTAAATTATCGATATTCAATTGCCATTATTCATAAAAATTATGAGCTATAAAGATAATGATGTATCATTGGGAACAAAAATCGGTGGAGACAAAAGTTTCCCCGGCCCGGTAGTGCCGGCCGGCAATTTATGGTTATCGGACCCGTTGCAGATAGCCGGGCAAAACGGATGAGTGTCGGACCAAACGGGCGCATGCATTATTCTTTGAGCGTATTCCAAATTAGAGCACGTATTTGTCAAACTAGCATTTTATGATTAAAATATTTATGACAAATGGGCTCGGATTATGGTACCCTCTAGTATTATCATCGTAAATGTCCATTTTAATTAATTGGTCTGAAAGAGTAAAAGCTTTTAAGTAAGCTTTGTAGGTTTGTAAGCTTCTGCGTTTTTGCACATGCTAACATAACCTTTGTGAGAAAGATATTTGATTATGTGGACCTTATTAGGTTTATATTTCTTTTCTATCTGCCAAAACAATTCTTTACTAATCATACACAGCATGGATATCATCGCCACGAGATTTCGCAAGGAATCTTTCAAAGTAGGTACTTACGCATAAACTCATCGATTGTTCAAGACCTTTTTCAAAAAATATTTCGCTTTTCAAAGTTGACGCGTTTGAAGAAATATATAAAATATATGGACAAATTATGTATATTGAGAGCATCGTATCTATAACCAAATAAATACATAGAAACAGAATTCTCGAGATAGAGATAATATATGCCGTCGCATATAAATCGGTAACAATATGGATATACATTTACATAGATTTTCTTGGTCAAAATGTAAACTTGATATTTTCTGCTTTGCAGTCACACAAAAATAAGAATGGTAATATAAAGGAAAATAACTAAGAAATTGTGCTGCATCATCGAGTATATCTCAAAACATAAATGCATGGAGATGGTAACAGTCAAAGTTGATTGTTGAAATTGGTATTCAGATAGACATTAAGTTATTCTCAGAGATGTGGCTAGAGCCTGAAAGTGAAATGCTAAAAAAGTATAGACATAATGAGTAAAATGCACAACAACCCCAAACATGATAAGAATGAGAAACAAATTATTTGAGACGCAGACAGTCAAATTGGTAATGCAATGGCAAACTTGAAAATAACGCGATATTTCGTCTTCGTAAGACTTGAAGCTAAGAGTTTGCGGGTGCGTTTAATAAATATTTCAGTCCAATTAGTTCTGCAGACAGTGGCTCTACTGTACAGGTTGATATCAAAACCAATTAGAACTTCTGGTAAGCTTACAAAATGAAACACGTACTCGTGACTACTTAAATTTTGGGAAACGATTATTCTCATCAGCTTTCTCACGAGGGTTCTCTTCTTAGTAAAAAAATAGATCTTGCATAACCTTACTGTAGTGCTGAGTTCATGCCAAAAAGAGTTGTCAAAATCATGTCAGCGACGCTTAGGTACTTCCCTTATTCATCGACTTGCTACCAAAAGAAAAATATGTATGTAGAAAGATGGATGTCCAATAATATAATTCTCGTCTCCACCCCGCAGTTCGAAGTATGTATATTCAACCCAAATTCATAAGTACTTGCAGAAGGCAGTAGTTCTCAGCCGAAGATATTCATGATGCAATTAAATTATGCACGGTACTGAGGGCAAGTTCGGATTGGTTTGATCAAATGTGGGCTACCTATGTTTGCATTTCATTGGCAAATGGATTCGCAACTTGCCCGCACTGTTTGCCAATTTCCACCTCGGTTTCTGATATAATTTCGATAATTATTTTAGGGTATACGGCTGGCTTCCTTATGCTGAAGTATTAATACTCCGAGTAACTGGTTCCTAAATGTAGTAAAATTTATTTGAAATAGCAGCGCCTATTTCGGTTGTGGAGAGCTTTTAGCTATTGAGAATAATGAGTTTTTTTCTTTTATCTGACGAATGCAAAGGAGAGTATGCATTAAAAACCGGACAAATGCGAGTCGGACTCGCCCAACGATGGTTCCAAAAAAAATTGTATTTTGTAAAGACTATTTTTTTAATGATATAATTATAAATGTATAGTTTTCAGACTTATCCCTGTACTTGTAGTAAAAGACGATAGTACTTGCCATATTTCATAGTTCTCTAGGTAAACAGGAAGTACCTACTCTATTATTTTGACTCATTTGAGAGTGTCGAAATATACTGTATTTGCGGCATAAACGGCCGTATCTTTTTTGTACGTTAACTTAGAACTTTGATTTTTTCACAGCTTCAAGGGACTGTAGACGTAAGTACATGGTTTTAATTTCAACTCCTCCAAGCGTCCCCAAATAAAGGGTCTTGACAGACAGGCGGACAGACAGACGGACAACAAAGTGATCCTATAGGGATTCCGTGTTTTCCTTTTGAGGTTCGGAACCTTAAAATGAATATAAAGTATGTGTTTATACTGTTCTTGAAACATAGCAGTAATTAGCCATTTGCGGTCGAAGAAACTATTTAAAACTACAGAAATACATTTTGCACTATTTCTTAGATTTGTTGAAACATTAGAACACGGGACAAGAACAAAGTAATCATGCATAGTCACCGACCAACGATTTAGCAATGAGTGTAAGAACTGATATAAAAAAAAACTTTTTTAATATTAGAAAGAACTTCTATAAAAGTGTTTTAGTTGTCACTCTAAATTGCGTTTTATGCAACACAAGATAGAGTACGATTTCGATATTACTTAAATTAGTCATCAAAGAAACGTTTGCATACTTCATTACCCAAAATATAGGTAGGGTTCGAATAAAATACTTATTATGAATTAATTATATAGTTGTCACAATATAGCCGAAATAGAATCAGGTTCATTTGCTGGAGGCCCGCTCGCCGGCTGTGCCGCATTCTGAATATTTGAGAATGCCCGAAAACAGTGCCATACAAACACAATACGTAGATATGTGATGCGCTGCTATTTTAAAATGATTGTTTTTGTAGATATACAAACAACAACGTTTAATAACAATAAATTTTGTTTAAAAGGAAAGGTTTGACTACGAATAATACAAAACGTTACCCATTTTAAAGAAATGCAATTTTTAACACTAGTCTTTAATTCTCAGATGCAATGACAGATATCTTCTAAGACAAGGTAGCAGGTTGGGTGGGTGTTGTATGAAAAAAAAAGATGGCGGAAGGTAGGCAGGCCACGGCTGCCTACCTTCCGCCATCTACTTCTTTTGTATCTATATCTTTGCATAAAAGTCAATTTTCAGGAACTATGCCAGCTGAAACACTGATCCACAATACTAAAATAGCATTATTAATATTAAAACTGTTATGTGATAAATCGATCCCTCTATTTCCTGTAACGTGGAATAATTAACCAGGTGCAATCAGATCACTGCGCTCGCCAACACATCACACTAATTGTCCGTGTCTCTAGACCAGGAACACCATCTATCTAGTACGAAGTTATTTTTGTTATCATTAACTTACAACCAAATAATAACACCACTTGAACGCTCAACGATAGTTTATTGGTTCAAAATTGCAAAAATACTAAAGACAGTGTACTGTCACACTGAAAACGTGCTTTGCCAATATCACATACTTGCTATGCTACTACTTTTTTTTATTACCAGCCCCGTTTCTTCAACTTATTTCTGTGACATTTTATTTCAATAAGCAACACCATGGAACAAATCCCCCACATAAGGATCAATGCGTAAAATAAAGTGCTAATTTTCGACAAACTTATTCCCGTTGGATTTAATGCATCATTATCACCTCTTCTGTTTAAAATCCATCTTTGGTGATTGTCATCGCGTAATATATTTTCAATAAATCCTGCTTCAACTAGGCTGAAAATAACGTCGTCGACATCTTTAGCTGCTGGCCATCCAGGACGCATGTAGAAACTTGCACCCGTTGCACTTATACGCTTCTCTAAAATTTGAATATACGATTCTACAGACCGAACCAAAGCGACATCACTAGCAAGAAGAAAGTTTTCTCCTTCAAAGATACGTCTAATATATTGTCTCAGTTCGTTCATTGGTATAACTTTGTAATTATGTTCCAAGGGAGTGTCTTTATAATATTCAACAACCACTTCAACTCCGCCGTAACCATCCACTTTAGTTACTGCATCTTCAATAGACTGAAAAGGTGGCTCTAAGTCTAATGTCTGCAAGGCATCAACCAGGTCTGCTTGATAATCAATCCGAAAAAAAAAACAAAACCAAATCCAAAGGATGAAAAGAGAATTGAGCAGCCATGACTTCGTTACGAACTTCGCTGACTGACCCAACAATATGATGAATGATTGATAGAGTATGCGGTTGGTTGCATTCGTCATATGAGGCTTACATTTTCTTACTAACATAGCTGTAATGAGAAATGAAATATATACTAGTCCGTGTAAATACGTAAAATTTGTTGCATCTGGAATAATAAATTTGAGCCAATCAGAGACTTCGCGCTGCCTACGTCCAACCCAACGGATATCTACGGTGTGGTAGGTATGAGATGGCAAAGTGACTGTATATCTTTTCTCTGTAAGAATGTCGGCAGGAATGAGTATATCAGCTTTTTCAGTAGCCAGATCTCCGATAGAGCCTGTTGCTGTCCCATTAACATATGATCCAAACACACTGTTATTATAAGCAGAGGTAACTTCTAATGAGGCGTTTAATTTAGTCAGTATGATCATAAGTACTTTGCCATCGTATCCACCAACAGAAGTAATTGTACCGTTTTCCACTTCGACTGTAACGTAAGGGAAGTATTCCAACAAAGCAGTTCTGATCGGACATTGGTAGAAGTTGTTAAACTTTTTAGGAAACATATTTTCGCCATACTTGAGAAATATAGGTGTGTAGTTCCCGCAACATCCATCACTGTATGGAAAGAACGTCGACAGTGTTACCTCACCAGTCTCAAAAGCACTTATCAAGATTAAGTCAGCCTGATCATTCTTCGAAGTCACTTCAATGAACTTTGATAGCTCATCATTAGTCTTAACAGCGTTTTCCAACACAAGTATAAAACGAATAGGGAACCTTATCACTTCATTTATAAGCTCCATTATAATCTCATAATCATATAACTTATTTGCAAAGTAGATAGTTTGTTTGAATCCAACAGTTTCGTTGATATCACGAATTTTTGTATCATTGTATGTAGACCAGGGGCTGAGGACGACGGAACCAGGGTATATCTTCAAATATTCATTCACATATTTGGAGTCATTCAGTTTCCAAATTACCGTTGTTGTAAAGTGTTGGATATAGTAGGTGCTTGTGATATTTACTGCTGTTTTTATGAGCTTTGATGTTGCACAACAAGAAGAGAACATTAACTGTAGAAGAATTAATATTGTTAGAACGCGTGTCATTGTTCACTGTTGAGTTTTTGCATGAACTATACACTGCTACAAAGATTGACAACGATAAGTCAACTACTAACCTCTTTCCCGGAATGTTACAGACTACATTTATAGCGTGTCACATAATATATCATGGTGGGAAATCGTATAATTTATCATAATTATTAGACAGGTACATATATCAAAGCTATGTATTGTTACTCTAGTTTTATTTACGCTTTTATTAGTATTATTGGTATGTACAGAATCCATAACATTGAATGTCAACCTAAAAGCTTGCCCAAAAGATACGCTTTATTTGTTTGTAGCAAACAGACCAATGCTGACTTGATAGAAAGACGGTAAACATTCGTTATTGGTATAATTTAATCGAAAGTACACACTACTTATTATTAAGTAGGCACCTACTTTAGCTATTTTAAGCTTTCACGGTGAATACCTAACTAAACTTGCACTCTCACTTATGTGAGTGATATCTTCAGTGGTTTTCAACATTTGTGAGCTCCCGATATTTCGATGCTGCAAGCGCCATGATCGCGGGATAACTGTAGAATGCGGGTAGATAATAAATAAATTATTAGGTAGACACAAAACCGTCTTCCCTCTTACTTAGTCTATTGCTGCGCATAACTAGAACTCGATATTAGCTCGTAAGTGACTGAGTGTAAGATTACTTTAGGTTTATCAATAAATCTCTAACTCTAGAAAGACGTCGCAATATCCACTGAAGTCAAAGTCCCATGTTATTTTATAGTGATTTATTGTAGAAACAAAATCTTCACAATGTGTATATAATATCATATAAAAATGCAATAGTACGTGTTTTATTCCAAATGTTTTAGAAGTTCAAAAATATTATTAGTCATGTTTGTTTCGTTTAATATGTTCGTCTACATGAAATGTTTTGAATGTTCAGTTTTCATCATTTTACGTTATTTGAAATGTGATACATGATTAATCTTAGGCAGCATATCAGCGTCACGTAAATACTTCAATATAAGTTATATAACAAGTTTTATCAGCTAAACAATATCAGAGTTACAAACAACAACGATGGATAAATAAGTTTAAATTAAAATCAGATTGCAAGCAGACTAGTCTTTTCACCCATAGCGGTGAATGTTTCGAAACAATACTCAAAGATCTTTATATTTTTAAGTTGTATCCAAAAGTGCTGAAAATATTTATGTTTTATTGCATCAAGCTTTAAAGGCACTATAATACTTTTTCTTTGCATTACTATCAAATAAGCAAAATCAAGTAAAAGGCCTTTTCAAATTTTACGAGCAAATTACAATACTTTCACACAGACAATACGTTGTGAAATTATATTTTTAACAGTTTAAATGTATATGTACTTAAAATATTACAATTCTATCGAGGTACAAATAATGTAAGATTAAGCCCTAAAAATAATTTACTTAATTAATCAGTTATGGTCCAATATTGATTTGTATGTGACGGAAGTTTAACCGTGCATTTTTCGATTTTTCAGCAAAAACTGATTCAATATTAAACCATTGCTTAGTATCACTAAAAATATAACTGGCATGGCCACATACAAATATCTACCAAAGACTTTGGCTGATTGATGTTATCTATACCATTTAATATCCTTGATAATTGGTTATGGTCCTAAAGTCAGAGGGGTATAAAATTCCCTTCAGAAGGATCACATGTTTTCTTTTTAATTTGTGCGCAACGAAAAATATCTTGTCATAATTTCAATATTATAGATAGAATATTGATTAATATCATCATATTTAATATGACTCAAAAGTATTACCAAAAGTTGAGAATTCAAGCACTGCTTGTGGCCACACGTACGAGTAACATTAACGAGGGTTAAAGTTTAGCCTCCGCGTTGTGTGAGGACTGCGTCTACGAGGAGGATGGCTCCGTTGATGATGGCCAGGGAAGCCTTCGCCAAGTTTTTATCCTTGAGGTCGCTCCTACCAGCGTGTTGCCATCTGGAAGATAGACAGGTGCAGATAAGTAATCGAGTCACAGCAACAGATCGAAAACGATTTAACAATTAATTTCAACATAACATCACGCCCGTAATCCCCGAAAGGTTAGGCAGAGGTGAACCTAAAAGCACACCCAGATTTCGGCAGTTACATTTAAGTCCCATGTAATAGGGGGTGAGCCTTTTGCCATCAACCAGGCACAAATCCAGACTTCGTGGCTGCTACTAAGAGGAAAGATGAACCGATAACCATTGGGGTAGACGAGTCCTTGAGTGGAGACCACGGATCGGTAAACGTAGCGCAGGACGTCCTCAGACTCGGTGGAGCGATGATCTTAGCAAGGCGGCTAACAATAGCTGGATAAGAGTGGCTGTGATCGTGCTCAGTGGCGTGTCATGGGAGAGGCCTATGTCCAGCAGTGGACGAGTACAGGCTGATGATGATGAAGATGACTGAGAGGAAAAACCCAACCACACTTTGCCCGACCTGGGAATTGAACCCAGGACCTCATGGGAATATTTATTAATTTGTATGCTTACTTGTCAATAATTATAGCACCGCTGGCGACGAACAAGGCTACACCGACCAGTGAGTAGAAAATGTCAATCCGTTTGTGCGAAGGTGTCTGCATGATGTAACCTGCAACATGACGTCATTATCGATTAGAGCACGCTACTTTGCATTATAAGGTAGTTTATAATACCGCGTAGGATGTAGTGCACAAATAAGTGGCAAGTGTAGCAACAGGTGTTCTAATTGAGCATATTTTGACCATTTATGTTTTTTTACTAAATGCTAACAATATAGTTTCATAGTCATACTTTCAATATCATTCATGCATAAATATAGCAATGACTAATGGAATGATAAATAAAATAGTGGTGCCAGATTCTGACACGACTCAGTCATTGGTCTCTTATCAATTACCAATGACCTTCATCTGTCAGAGTTCACTAGATAGAACACACAAAAGACAGATGTTTTTGGGTATAGTACTATTATCTTTCTGTCAATTTACAAATCCAAATAATCATTTATTACCCGACTTTCAAAAAAGGTGGAGGTTATGGATTCCACCAGTATCTTTTTTTTTCAGGTATGTAAGTACACCGATTACTCCGAGACTGCTGGGCTGATACTGTGATCTTTCATTTGGTAAAAAAAGCCAGCGGTGTGGTCCCATAAATGGTATAATCTTTGCTTGAATGGTTTATGAATTCTTCTTGGCCTATGTTGATAACTAGATTGCTTCTTAATAACTTCCAGATGCAATGTGAAATTAATTTATGAAAAGCATTGGATACTACAACTGAAACAGATAAATTAAAAAAAAAAAATATTGTACACTCAATTGTCTCTCTCGTTTAGAGTGCAGTAACACTGAACACAAATACTGGTACTCGGCTACATCCGATTAGACTGGAAGCCGACCCCAATATAGTTTGGGAAAAGGCTGGGCAGATGAAGTTTAGAGTTCAGTAACACATCAAGTGAAAGATCAAGGGTTTAATCAAATGAAGGTTCTTACCGGCAGCGGCTCCAGCGAAGATGATGAGGTAACCGACGAAGGTGCCGGTCACCAGCATGCCTGTTTCGGCATCAATATTGTAGCTGTGGTAGTGGAGGGCGACGCACGAGCATGTCAGGGCCTGAAATAGAGGAAAACTTTTATGTAGAATATCTAATAATTTCCAGTATGTACAGTAAAGTTAAATGATCTGACTTGATACACAAAAAAAAGTTATAGGAACGAGTAAACGCACTTAGTTTTATAAAAAAAAAAAAATCTTTTATTTTTAAAAATAAAAAAAAGGATTATTTGGTTATATGAAACCACAGTAAAAGTGAAACATTTTTGCAGTAGTGAAAGGCGCTCGTCAGAGCGCCTTTCACTACTGCGCGGCCCACCGTCACGCGACATGCAACACACAGACGAAAAAGTTTGAGACGATGTAATAAAAGTTTCACTTTAAAAAATGTTTTTTTTTTCCTGTGTGTACTTATACAGGGTGTAACGGAAAGGGTATATACATCCTTAAGGGTGTGCTACAGACCATCAAACTGAACATGTTTCTCATCATAAAAAAAAAATTGCAGCAAAAAAAATATCTGCTGCCCAATAGAAAATTGCAATACCTATTCGACCCAAATGTATAGGCAGCTGATATTTTTTTTTGCTCCAAAATTTTTTTTATGATGAGAAACTTGTTCAGTTTGATGGTCTGTAGCACACCCTTAAGGATGTATATACCCTTTCCGTTACACCCTGTATAGTAAAATAAATAAATAAAGCATCGGTGGTCCTTCAAAAGGACCTTAACCCTGGGTCGCTTTAGATCTATGACACGTTTCGCGTCATACATTGTAAGCGACCTAGGGTTTACATTTGCTAACAAAGGCAAACATTTCCATTTATCCCTACTCCAACAATACCATCTTCATTCATTAGTAGCCGTCCCGCCTCACGATTCCATAATGGCGCGTTAGTACATACTTCTGACGTCAAATCACGCGATTCCTCTAGCGTGTGGTGACGAACCACAGATAATATCGCAACCAGTTCTGGAGCGGTGATGTCATACCCAACACGCAATATAAAGCCGAGGCCAACCGCTCTACACCTTGGGGCCTTGTATTTGAGGATGCACATTAAATAAGGTCGCCTGTACTTTCAATGAAATGCGTGTGTTTTGCGTATTGATATAATTGCCATGCTTAAATAATATTTTCATAGGAAATGTTTTTTTCATTTAAAAAGAAAACAGTCAAACGGAAACTTATATGAGAAGATATCAAAACGGTTTCTCATTTCAACTCATTCAATTTCATCATTAATTCATTTGTTTCATTTTTCTCGTTTTAATAAAAAGAAAAAAAAATGCAAAAAAAAAACCGTCTTCAAAAACAGAAAAATGTGAATTTTCACATTTTTAGGGTTCCGTAGCAGACTGTCAAAAAACGGAACTCTTATAGATTCGTCATGCTGTCTGTCTGTCCGTCCGTAAGTCACAGCCACTTTATTCCGAAACTATTGAAACTTGGTATAAGTCAATCGTTTAAAAGATACACACTTCCAAAGCAGTAAAATGGGAGCCCCCCTCTAACTTCTAAACTAACTAATCTAATTTCTAAAGAACATCCTCCTTTTGGAAATCAGTTAAAAAGGTTTATACATCTCTGCTCCTTCAGTAGGTATAATACAGTTTATTCCACATGACAATACAATTATTATAAATTATGCGCAACTGTTATAAAAAATCAACTCACGATTAAGGAACGTATTTGCACGTGTCATAAATTTGTATGGCACTCATTAATTTTATTATGACTGTCTATTCCGTACATAGGAAGTCCTTTCGATATTGTAATCCAATCCTATAATCCTCAATTAATTTTATTGTTCATAACAAGAATCATAAAGTTGGCACTTAAATTCACTGGAAAATTTAATGCAATTAGTTAGTTATAAGTTAAAATATAAACACATTAGGATGTTACCACACCAATCGATCGATCGTCGATCGATGCCATCGATTGATGGTAGAATGGATTAGTCGACGTCGATCGATAGTTTCTACTACACCAATGTTAATTAGAATAAATAATATCGTATCTAATCTATAAGTTTCTATGAATTTGCATGCCGTAGGGTAGAATGCAAGGGAAACCTCTAGTTATTGTAAAATATCTCAAACTTGTACCTACATTGTTGGTAAATAAATAAATCTGAATCTGAACCAATCGATCGATCGTCGATCAAGGACATCGATCGATGGTAGAATGGTTTAGTATACGTCGATCGGCAGTTTCTACTACACCATTCGATCGATCAACGTCGACCGATGTCGACGATCGATGAATTCGTGTGGTAACACCCTTAGTGGTTTTGATATTGTTAAAATTTTAATTGTGCGTGACTGTTTCTATGACTACATGTTATCATAACTTGGGCATGTTTCATGTTCCCGATAACCTAAAAACTTAAATCCATCATTTATTTTTGTTCATTTCATGATATTGGTGAGCTTAATTTAAAAAAAAAGAAAACCAGTTTGTACATATTTCTACAAGGGCCGCACCCAAAAGAGATATATGCCTTTAAACGAAAAGGAACCTTATCAAATATTATCTTATCCAAAAAAAAAACAAAAAAATGGTTTATCGAGTTTAACTTCAACATTTTTTGATTAATATCTTTGATTGATGAAATTGCTTTCTTGGAATCAAGGATTTTTTATTATTATCCAGGTAAATTCATACTAACACTGATAACTGTTACGCGGAATCACCGTAACAGCGTGATGAGGATAAATATAGACGTAAAACCAGGTCATTTCGACCATTTTTGTCCAACAGTTCCAATGTCAGGTGAACCTAAACAATTGACAGCACATTTGCGACTCTTTAGGCCATGTATGTACGCGCAACGAATGTAGAATGATTAGCTGGTACTGTATTATAAAAGTTATTGATGACACAGTGCTAAGTGACAATTAAAAAGCTTGCAAACTCACGAGGTATCATTAGGTACAAGGTCGGCTACGTCCCAGAAAGAAAATGAAAGGTCATTTAGCTGGTTTTTAGCATTTTATTCTTAAACTAAACAGAGCTGCGAATAGAAACTGCGATAGTTTCTATGAAAAAAATAGAATGATCTAGTAACCATGTGTCTATTGATAGAATGTAAACTTTTTATTAAGTGCCTACAGAAACGAAAAATCTGATTTGTAAACAAGAAACACATTAATGGAAGGTCGAGGTTACGGCGATTGCCTTGACTCATTCAGCATATTCGCAGAATTACTCATACTGAATATAATTTTGTTGCCAAACTATGTACTTCTCATGTCACTACGATTATAATAAAACGAACCAAGTTATGCACTAACTACACACTAAAAGAAAGAGACCTCCGGAATAATTATAAATCAAATAAATCATAAATCTTTATTTATCTCGACATCAAGGATGAAAGGTGCTGGTTCACATATGTACAATCTTAAGAAAGGAGTCTGAAATAAGAAGATCCCAAAGGTACAGGTCACCTCTCGGGCTTGGAAATAAACATTATATCCAGATACTACTAATCCTATTTATTAGTCCACAGTATTCTATAAATTATCGCTATGTCGTAATCAGTTTTGAGTACTGATTGAACGATCGTTAACACTGACTGAAATGAGGTTAATGGCAATAACTATAAGTGTTAAAGGTAAGCGGCCTTTTGGAACTACATTATGGACCTACCTAGCGATGTGCCTCAGGATAATATTGTAAAGAGTGAGTAGTTAGGTACTAGTATATTTGAACGTAGAACATTGCCCTTTTTTTACAGATGGGAAATCATCAAATGACCCTCCCGCTCTGGGCAGAGTGGAAGGGAGTGTCAGACCTGTACTGGCTATAACCCATCCATGTTCCTTCTTAGTCCTTTGTGTTCCAGGGCCACGGTATCTCTTTCGAACAGTCCCGCAGCCCTGGCAGGCATCGGCCCTCTCGGACCCCTTCCCATTCGGACACGGCCTGTCGTCATAAGACGGACGGACGGTGAGCTAGCCCATTACTCACCGTCCTGAGGCCCACGTAGAACATTGCCCTTTGATAAAAATAATTACCAGTGTAAGGAATATAAAAGAAAGGTCGTAGTACTCACAACCGGTGTGCATGTATGAACAGATGTATGAACGTGGACGAGCCGAATAAAATATGTTAAGATCGTAACAGGTGACGTTCTGTGGCGTCTGCCTACCCCATGAAAGAAGGGTGTAAATGCATTTATGTGTGTAGAAATCCTAAAGAGTTGTTAATTGGTGACCAACGAAATCAAGCCATAGGGGCTTTGGGTGTTGAATTGTATAATGGTTTGCAGTGGCCCAGTAATGAAAACTTTGACCAAATTACTAAAGTAGGTACATACTCGTATAATTATTCTCATCTATTGATCGATTTATCAAAAACGTATGTAAACAAAAAAAAAGGCTCCATTTTCGTGACTTGCCCCTGCTACTAACAATCTTACTAGGTAATGACTACCGGGCAAAGGAATTGCCCGAGTCACTATTGGTGTTACTACTGACAATTTTTTTTCTATATTGTCTTTTAAAGTTTTATTATTATCGCTTGTTTTCTCTCTTCTTCTGTTTGCAACCGCGAATAGCAAAACGGGCAATTAATAATTTCCTGTACTTCTTTCAACTGCGGTAGTAACACGGGAAATCGAATTGCCCGTGTTACTACTGGTAATAAGATTGGTAGTACCACGGGCAAGGCACTCCATTTGGCCCATCATCGCCTTGGCCTTCGCTAAGTCTTGACCTAGCAACGTAAATGTTCCAAAAAAATAAGCATTTTCTAATAAGCAATGTCTACTAAGGATTTACCAATGCATGCTTGCTATGTGTGAAAAGCGAAAGCCAATGTTTTCATTCATTCAAGTACACACATATATTATTCGTGCAGCGTATAAATTGCATTGCTTAAATGCAAGAGTGAAACTACTTATACATGTACAGTAGGTTAGCTAAACGCGTACTCAAAGACAAAGAAATAATAATCGTCCTATTGTTTTTTTATTGGAAGCAAAGTAGTTTTATATTATTAAATGGGTTCTTCAGTGACAGTACGGAATCTGATTTAGGCACAGCATTGGTCTAACTTTTTATGTTCTAAACAAATATTACTTTACATGAAATATTATATGATTATAAATTGATTTTTCTACGGGAAATCACACTACATAATTAAAAACTCAGGCTTGTTATTGCCGCAATTCTACCATTATTGTTCGTATATTAAATGCAATCTTTTCCTTAATCTTGATGTGCTACTTCTTTCAACTTACTAGAGCTGATAAAGCCACTAATTGTTTAAATACATCGTATAAATGAATCTTTATATTGAACGCATCGCTACGACCACAGTCATCGTTCATTGATTCATAGCATAGCCTACGCGCCATTATGTTCAATTTGCATCTATTAGCGGAAGCACAGTTACTTATAGTTATGATGGAGATACTACACGATTGACTTTGCATAAAGTCATAACTTGAGCAAACGAATTGATGGCTTCAAAATGGTGAAACTTTTTTTAATTTGGTAAACAGAATGTAAGTGTAAAATAATTCACTTATGATAGTGTCAGAACATTGAATTAGCTTTGCTTGCCATATTATGATAAACTAGCTGTGCCCGTCAAAATCGGTCCAGCCGTTCCAGAGATTAGCCGGAAAAAACAGTCAGACAGACAAAAATTGTAAAAAGAAAAAAAAAATGGTACATGTACCGTATATACATTCATATGCATGTAGTAAAAAGCGGTTATTTTGATATTACAAACAGACACTTCAATTTTATTTATTTGTGTATAGTTGTTTTTTTTTGTAGTTTGTGTAGAAGATACAGGTCTATACCTAGTTTGAGAGGCAGGGTTTTTCTATATTATGTACAGATTTCAGTTCTTAGATTGTATTGCATTGTGTTCCTACCTAAGCACTAAAAAAAAAGATGTATAGATTGTCATTGATCAATAATGAAAGCTCTTGTTGACTAGCTGAGCCTTTACCGAAGTTTTCAACTAATAAAGATTGTCGTAAGTAGATTCTCTGATGACACTGAAACTCCCCGGCAATTTGTCACTTAATCCGATTCAAATCCCAGCCATAATTCTAGTGTATCATGTGATGTTACGTCAGCAACAAACATGTGATGTGACCCCTCTAGGATTAACTCAGATAGTGACAATTGCTCCAATTCCTTGAAAAATGAATACAGTCATGTTTCTAGTAACAGTAAAACCATACTAGTGGCTGATGAAGATGATAGAACAAATTACGGTACCTATATCCTCATTATAATGAATACATACATACATGGCATGGAGAGCAGCGGTGGCCCAGTGGTGGCAGCCCCGACTTACGAGCAGTAAGCCGTGGGTTCGAACACAGGCAGACGCATTACTTTGTATAATTTATTTCATCACAGCTGCACGCTGCTCTCAAAACGGTGAAGGAAATAATCGTGAGGAAACCGGCATGTCTTAGAACTAAAAATTCGTAGACATGTGACATCTACCAACCCGAAATGGGCCCGCGTGGTGGATTACATTACAGCCCACTCCCTCTCATAGAGAGGAGGCCTGTGTCCCAGCATCAGCTCACCATCATATTCAGCGTATAATGTTCCCAACATTATACGCTGAATATGATGGTGATACATAACTATCGAAAATGCGGTGTGATTTTACTTTTAAACAACCACGAGTCAGGTTTAGCGAATTAGGAATTTATAATATCCAGGTTTAAAATAAACTCTCTTGTTAATACAGTCAAACTGAATACAAACACATGAACTGCCAAGCCACAGGTGGTAGAAGGTAAATATTTTTCATACATTTTACGAGACAGTGGTAAAAACAGAGCTCATAACTCCACTTGTTGCTATTAACTGTATGAAGTCAGTCATCACTTTTGGAAGCGATTTCACTTCTAAATAGCGAGCATGGTATGCTGTACAAGGTATGGCTATTTATAGCCGAGGACTGGTCGCACCTTCGTCTTTGACCGTCCGGTCAGTTAGAAAACGATAACTTTTACTTTTATAGGTAAGTAATTATTTCATACATACGAAGCAAGGTTCTATGAGAATGTAATAAATAATATTACTAAGTACAACGCCTGCACATCAAACTACCCAAATCAACCTTGAACCTAATTGTTTAACGATATAATTCAAAATCTATTCAGGAATTTTGACAGATTGTTGTAGCTTGGTGTGCTGGCTGGTGTCTGTACGTTAGCTATAGTAATAGGTAACATTGCATTTTCTCTAATTTATGCAACAGCATTACTGTTCAAATAAAATATGATGTGTTTTTCGTGACATTCATTTGGATTTATTTAATGCAGATTATTATCACCTACTCGTTAAGTTAACAATGTTGAAATAAAATAAACGATATGTTTATAAATATGTGATTAAAATAAACCCGTAGGTACTAATATTATTTAATGAGGCCATATGTGCATTATAGTAAATCATAACGACGCCATTAATAAGCAACAATATCGAAAATGCAACGATCGCGGTAGCTAAACTTAAATATGTTCTCTGTGCCTTTATTTTGAAAATCAATAGAACAGGGCCATTTATTTTAGAATTTATATATTGATATATAATTATATTTATAATATTTTCATATATATTTATAGTATTTTCACATATATTCATAGTATCCTTTTAGTATCTTTTTTTTTTACAAAGACACCTACTACCACTGTTTGTCTCTGCATCACCCAAAGGTGGACTGGTAGAAAACGCCTTTGGCATTAAGTCCACCTCGGTACATAGTACGTGAAGTGTTAAATAAATAAAAGGGGAAATAAGGGACATCATTCACTTCAGCGTTTGTCAAACCCATAGTTTTATTTTCACAACCCTATGTAGTAGTTTAGCTGTATCACCTTTCATAATGACATTACAACATTGAGGGGCTCGGTCGTTTTAGCAGCAATGTAATGCTAATGGACTACCGGCTAATAAAAAAATGCTTCCTGTATTCGTGTGAAGGTTATCGTATTTCTGAGATCATGAGAATCTAATGTTTCCAAATGTTCAATGTTTACATAAACATTCTGCCGATTTTTTGGTATCTTTGAGCATTGTTTTGGAAGATTTGGATCTAGGTATAACATCGGGTTATCTAGACTGTCTGACTTGGACCGACGACCTTAAAAAGGTAGCTGGCATAAATTGGATTCAGAACGCGGACCAGGTTTCATGACGCAGCTTGGAAGAGGCTGATGTTCGGCAGTCAATGGCCCGCTATTAACTGACTCTGAAGCCAGATGATATCAATCATACCATCTGGCTTCAGCCTAAACCTTTTACGGTAAAGTAAGTAATTAGTATCACAAACTAAAACAAACACAATACGGTGATAAAATAACAATTCATTATTGTCGATAGCGGGAACCGTTCAGGTATCGATAAGGTAAACGTTAGACCCAGGTGGGACGTACCACGTCGTTTAATCAACTTCTATGAGACCATGACCCGTTTGCGACAAACCGTGGGCGTCAGTTGCTTTAGTACTTACGATATTTTTAATACAATGTATAATTGACCAAACAGTTCATCTTTCTATGAGATAATCTTGACGAAATTTAAAAATACGCTAAAACTAGGAAGTATTTTCACGCTAATTCCTTCTACCATTACGAATAAATGTTCTAAGTCAATAGCTACTTTTAAAATTGACGCGTTGATGTTCCATTAGGCAATCATTAAACAAGTTAGAAGTTACATTACTCATGTCGGATGATATAATGATCATATTTATTTTTAGTTTGAGTTTTATCGTTTGTTTATACTCGGTACAGACCGCCACGGTCGTCGTGGTTTCGATATCCGGAGGTACGTTTCCGAACACTTTTACAGAAATATCTGACTAACGTAAAACAGCTTTCAACGTTTCTAATGAAGAGAAGATCAATCTAAGAGTTAAATAGTCCATGAAGTCTTCAAAGTATAAGAAAGACAACTGAATTTAAAAGACGACGAAGCCACGCCCCACGTAGGAACGTACTTAGGTGTGAATCAATTGACTGACGCTTGGTGTATTGAGAGAGCGGACGACAAAAGTGTTGATACACCAACACACGCTTATGTCAAGTCGCTAAGAATAGCCGATGGACACTGATGTAATCATGTGATAAGTAATTCGGGCATTGTTGACTCAAATTACTCGTGTCAAGAAGCATGAGAAAAAGGTCTGAAGCTATTCCTGCTTCAATTTAGGCCAATTGTGGCTAGTGTTAAAAATGTCCGTATAGTTGACTTACTTTACCTAGACAAAATAATTGTGGTGATGGACTTGGCATAAAGGCTTGTTAAAGTTATAGGTCACGTCAATTCTGAGCGTGAACATAAAATAGTTAAGTAGTAACATTGTTATCTATTTTGACTGCCTCATCAACTGTTCCATTCTGTTGCCACAAATGTTTGACACTATTTATGTCACTTACTACGTCCTGACCAGGGTGCTATGTACCTGGATGCGACATACCCATAAACCTTCCTCTTGAATCATTCTATTGCTAAAAACCGCACCAAATACTGTTGCGTAGTTTAAAAGATTTTAGCGTACAAACGGCGAAAAGCGACTTTGTTTTATAATATGTAAAGATTCATATTGCTTCCAGTTGCTTCCTTTTAAACGATTCCTGCTCAATAAGTGCGTCACTAAACCAGCCTCAATTGAATGCAACGCGTTCCATTTCGGTCTCAATTGTATTCGTAATAATTTCTATAGCCCCTTCTCCATCCCTTTCATATGTATGGTCGATGAAAGTGAAAGAAGGCAACGCCCTTCGTATCTTGATAACGTTGTGCTACTGTTTCTGTTAGCGTCTGTTTACAACGTGAACTATTTTATTTATTTTTAGAAGTTTACTTGGATCATTAATTGTGTTATTCTTTTGATGAGGCTTAGTACGTAGGGCGGTGGGTTCCTACCTATCGATGGATATTTTAAAAGCTTTTTTTTATTCTATCCTCTATCCATTATTATGTGCATTGTCTGTCTAAAAGATTGCTATATTATACATTTATTGTGGAAATCATTAATGCACCTATATCCTTATTGGTCCGGAAAGGAAATGTTTTAGGTACTTCATACGTACTTCCTAACATACGGAAAAAACTTTCTGATTTCAAGATGTACCTTACCTTATCTTAGCTAAATATTTACTTCATGCTTGGACGTCTACGTTTAACATAAAAACATTATTATTACCCACTATTTCACCAAACTCGTCAAGGTTGAAGGAAATGCTGCAAAACAATACAGTTTACAAACAAAAAACAAGATCATTTTAAATTCGCCTTACATATACTCACATGTTAAATAAAATTAACATTATGTACTCATCCTTCGGGGCTTAGAGGCGTGATATTTATAATAAAGAATATAAAAAATAATTACCAGCTCCAAAAACTTGATAATAGACAATCTGCTGATCGACATCGTGGTTCACTTCCAAATTCAAAATAACACGATGTTTATAGGCTATGTTTACACTGAAACACGGGCGTGCGATGTGAAGTCGCCACTGAGACTGCGCAGTAACGCCGCTTCGTGAGCCGCGACGGGTTGAGGCGATGAGCTCATGCTGCTGTGGCCATCGAGTTAATCAACGTAGGACATAAGTTATAAAAAAAAAAACAATAAAATTGTTACCCACCACATGGCCAAATCGCGTACGTGACCAAGTATTGCACCTTGAGGTACTCCAACTACTTTATTCTGTGAAGGATATTTTTTACCATAAAAAGATTGTTACATCTAGCAATATTAAAATAAATTGTTTATACTTGAAATCTATCCAAGGACAAATAATAGTAAGATATTGCTTCGTTAAGAATTGTTAAAATAAGCTTTTCTTTGATCATTTACTTTTTCACTATTATTTTGTTAAGCATAAATCAGCATTTTAATAGGGACATCGGTTTTGGAAATTAAGAAACAAAATGCAATTTTCTTCACGTATCAAACATCTTCACTTACTGAAAGACCAGGATCGTAAAAATTAATTTCATGGCTACATTGCAAACGTAGTTTTACTCCTTATCCCCCTAAGATGATATCATTTACTCGTGAATCGATACCGCGTGCAATTTTATGTCAACAAAGTAAATTTTGATGTATTTCTTTAAAGAAATATGTATATGTATGAAGACGTGCAAAAGTTATCATCGGAAGTGGTTTAATGATAGCAGTATTATCAATTTACATATGACCGTCAACGGTATTTCGGTCACTTCTTGGTCTAATAAAGAAGACATCCTACGCCGACCTCAAATAAATTGAGATAAAAATGAGGGTAATGACGTTTAAGTTCCGACTCAAACCGCCGTCTTTTCGACCTCGCCGTCGAGGTCCGTCGCGACGTCCCGGTCCATGCCCTCCCCGACCCTCGCTCGAGCCAGCCCGCGATGCTGTGCCAGTAGTTTTAAATCAGCCCCTAAATAATGATACCATTCAGATCCAGCCTGTCCCCATGCAGTCCTCCCCCAGCGACGCCCTAAGCCGAGGTTCGTACCCCACAGGGGGTGCCCTTAGCGTTCAGTCACTTAGTTTATAAGTTTTTATGCCCTGGCTGGAGGCCTTACTCTTAACGCACCCACAGGATAGACCGGTTAAGCAAAACACAACCTCATAGGTTGAACTGCGAGATGCCATACATAAAAAAAAAGGGTGATGACGATGCTTATTTCATTATTTAAAAATTTTACATTTTTGTTGTCTTTATTACGATATGAAAGGAACACAAAACTATTGATGGTCGGATAGGAGTTTATTACATAAAGTTTAATTAGGACCAGAAGGGTTGTTATGACGTCTAAAAGCAGTAATGTTTTAATCTTATTCCAGTGTGGAAAATAGACGGAGCTATAAAGGACGTCTAGCGCCATCTCTTTCCCACTCTGGAATAAGACGTGGAGTCTCATCCCAAACTATGGCCCAACTCCTGACCTGCTCTTTGTTGCAACTCCACCTGCACTTTAATGGACCTGTCCGAAGCCAATGCCAACCAACGCCGTCGGTGTGGCTAAGTCTCGGTCGTAATTAACACTAATCATGGGAATCAACGACACGAACAAGAAGATCAGGACCTCACATTAATTTGACAATGATAAGTTTAACTCCTGTTAGTGGAAGTAAATAAACAATCCCACTAGCATGCTTTAAAATTACCTGGTGGCCTACCATGACGTCTTAAAACATTATTGTGTTACTCCTTTTCCAGTGTGGGAAAGAGATGGCGCTAGACATCCTGTATAGCTCCGTCTCTTTCCCACACTGGAAATAGAGTAAAACAATACTGCTTCAAGAGGTCATGGCCCAGCAGTTCTAGTGTAAACATTTGCTTTGATGACTAACAAAACCAGTCATTCGCATTGTTGAATCGCTTTAACTATGTACTAACAGCCATGTAATACTTATAAATAGTAACGTTTTGTACTACGTTCAAAGTGTAGGATTATATACGTAGGTACTATGTCTACATGGTCATAGACTCCAAAATAGTGGCCTACGGCATTCATGACATCATACAGGTAAATTAAATTCTATGAAATCGTTACTATACTAAAATATAGTTTTAATCATGTTAGGCGAAGGCACAGTATTATTTTTGATAATTTATGGCGTTAACACGTAAATTCTAAAAATAATCATATTCTGTACTATGATCGTTGAAAATTGGTCTACCGTCAGTGAACTCAGTAGTATGTACTATCACCAAACTGCGTATCTGACCACGGTAAGGACTATCGTTACTTGCAGCGTCCGGCCGCTATAGAAACGCTTATTAACGCTCAGCTACCTATAGCATCGCAGCATCTGTTTTTTGCCGAGTCCCTTAGTGTCGTAAATGAAAAGAAAAAACTGTGGTCAAACATCTGGGATCATTAACAGAGCCTGAGATTGTGTTTAAAACAATACATATTTAAAAAACGGTCGTGTATTTTTCGGTCGAGTCTTTTTTTGTTTTACCACTATTGGTCCGCAAACTATTTGTGCGGACCAATAGTAATAAGGGTGTTAAACAGATGTCATCGTGTGCACGGGATTTTGTTTGAAAAGTGTCCATATTCTCACTTTCCCGATGGTACGTGTAAATTCTCCCTAAGCGAGACAAAGTTTTAATTAATGTGCAACACCTTATCAAATGCACAAAGAAGGACATTTTGCTCTACACCAAATCCTTACACCGTAAAGGAAACCAGATTTCAACCATGGCCCTGAAATTCTACATATTATGCAACTTCATGGTATCGATCGATCCCACAATGAATGCAATTTATTTACTGAGCCTCAAATGTCATAGTAATTTGACACCTTCCATCCACTTTTGCTAATAACAATCCACCACAAGTTTGTCCTTCGATATCTCTGGGAGCTCTGTCAGCTGGCGTATTGCATGCCATTCAGAATCGATATTCAAGAAAACGTTTTATATCTAAGTAAGGCGTTAAGAAGACTTTATTAATAATTTGTATTGCTTAGGGAGAATTCACACGTACTACAGAGTTCACTGCAACCTTATTGCTAAGCTTATAAGGGTTAAAATTGGCAAACCGTCAGTGAACTCTGTAGTACCACACCACAACAACAAGACGTGGTGGGCGGGCACTAGTTTATATGAAAAAGAATACATAGTTTAATTCACCCGGACCACATTTTGGAGCTAAATTCAACCGTGTGGGCGATATCGACTAGATCGCAACTACAACACAACCAGCAGCGACACCATACGCTACCGGCCGATCGCATCGCAAACACAAAGTTGTTGCGTCGACACGCAAGGACGCACGCTGGCACCGCCGCTTTCTCGTGGTCCTACTATTTTGTTCTACTAGTAGGACCACGAGGGAGACCAGTTTCTGTTCGTCCTACTATGAAATATTGTAGCAGTAATCATTTATTTATACCACCTGTATATAATTAATACCTTTGTTGACGCGCCTTCTGGTCTGTCTGTCTGCAAACACTAGCCAGAACACAACGTTACCAAATCGCGACTACTAGCGACAATGCGTCAATGCAACATCGACATTTCGATGTTACCACAACGCAACTGCAAGATGCTGCAGCGACACTATTCAGACGTAACCACCGGTTGACCAATTTTTTCGCTGCGATGTGGTGTGGTACGGTTTTGGTACGTGTGAATGCGCCCTTATAGTCATGCTTTATCTATTGCGACTCTCTCGAATTCCTCTCTTCTATTTTTAGGATGTTATTTTTGGAAATTTATCTCCAAATAAAAGACAATTAAAAAAAACATAAAAATAAAAGTTACATAGGTAATTATGACAATGGGTATTTAACTTACTGAGTACCAATAGTTAGGTTATTGAATTCAATTAGGAAAATTAAAAGGGAAATTAATCAAGCCGCAAAATTTTTATTTGGCCATAGAACCTGTAACCCAGGGGAAAATAAGAATGCTTCTAATAAACTAATTCCACTTAGTTACAACGCCAACTTAATATTTCAAAGAAAGCGTCAAATAAAGAGCAATATTATTTATACTAATTGTCTTCTTGATTTATATATCACCATCTAAATTACTAATTCAGCCACGGATTTTACAAAATAATCACCAACATTTTACAGTTTACATAATTATTATGTTCCTTTAAATAAATTTATTTCAGGCATCAACTCGAAAAGTTTCCCTGAACGAAAAGTTTCCCTGTAGGCATAGACCGAGTGGAAAAATAAACGGTAATTAATAAAATGAGATCATTGCGTGTACGTCAATTATAAATTTGTTTGCTCTAAAACGCATTGTCATTCGTTGACTAATTAATGCAGTGAATCAAAATGTATCTCGTGGGCAGAGCATCTGCATAGTATTTTTGTTTTGGTAATATGCAAGACAAGTTTAGTTCTTAAAGTTTGATATTCTTATTTCCACCTTCGAGCAGGTGTTTAGAAGCACCTGCCGTTACGATTTTGGGTCATCCAAAAAAAAGCATCGGGTATTTTATTCGGACTGTTTTTATACGGAACCTTCAGTCTCTTTAGTACATAATGTACACACTCTTTACGAATGACTTAATATAAAGTATCCCTCAATCTCTCAATCGCCTCTATCCGTCAATGATTCTACCCGTGTACTAAGCAAATTTTGCTATAAAAAAACTTTTTTACAAAAATTTTACCGACATCCAAAAAAACACTATAAAGTGGAATGTAATTTTACTTTCGGCAGTCTGTGACTTGTTTATTTCATTTACTTTTTTGCCACCGATTTCCGAAAGTAAAAATATTTTCCACATTTTAGTGTTTTTTTGGATGTCGGTTAAATTTTAGTAAAAAAGTTCTTTTTTGGAAGCCTTTTTTTTTGTACCCTTTTCAGTTGTGGTATCACATATATATATTGGAGGTTCCTTGTGTGAGCATGGAAAATTCTCAATTAGGGTGTATTAGTGATAGGAGCTTGTTGTCTGGTGATGCCACGGGAGTCTTAGAACTCACTCCGGATGCTCATTTAAACTAGTTAATAAGACAACAGAAGATACCAGTAACATTATACCTTCTCGCTATCAAATAGCTAAATGTAAAAAAGGGGCTAAGCAGAATTCCTTGCAATTATTCCATCAAAACATTCAAGGTTTCTCTTCAAAGCAATTAGAGATTGAATTATTTTTAGAAAAAACAAAGATTGAAATTGTTTGTTTCACTGAACATTGGTTAAAAGACTATGAAATGCTAATTAATTACGCAAATTACAGTGTGGGCAGTTGCTTTAACCGAAAATCGAAAATGCGTGGGGGTTCATTAATCTTAGTTAAAAATTGTATTAAATTTAAGTGTCGAAGCGATATTGTTGATCTATCGGTTGAGCATAATATTGAACTGTCTTGTGTTGAGCTGGATAAGCATATAATAGTGTGCGTTTACAGACCCCCAAATTATCAAAACTACTCCTTATTTGAGTCAGTAATGGAAGATGCTTTAGCAAAACTCGCAACAGGTAAAAAATCTCTGGTTATCTGTGGTGACTTTAATATTAATATTTTAGACAAAAATTCTAATACTAGTAGATTATTACACCTTTTTAAATCATTTAATTTGTTAAACGTGTTTTCGGAACCAACCCGAATTACTACAAATACTGCTACATGTATTGATAATGTTTTTTGTTGTTGCGACTACTTAGATAAATCAATTGTAAATTACCTCCCTTCTGATCACAGTGGGCAAACCGTTGTTTTCGAGTCATACACACCATTACAAAAAATCCAGATAAACTCTAGACAAATAACGCCCAGCAATTTGAATAAATTTAATAATAACTTAATTAGTAATTTAGGCATTCCGGGCCATATAATTGAAAATGCAAATAAATTTTATGAGGAATTCTTTTCGGTAGTTCACGTAGAGTTCAATAATACATTAAAAATGAAAACAAAATCTATTTACCCTAAGTTTATGTTCAGTGACTGGGCCACTAAGGGTATTAGGATAAGTAGGGAGCGATTGTTTGAGTTGTACGGCCTTAAGCCTTACATCAACTCGGAAACTTTTAATAAATATGTTGCAACCTATTCTAAAATCTTTAAAAACACTTGCAAAGTAGCCAAAGCCTTATTCATTAGCAACAAGATTAAGTCCGCCGATAACAAAATAAAGACGGTTTGGAAAATTATCAACAATGAAACTAATAGAAATAAAAAATGTAATAATGATATCAGACTAGAGACTTCACGTGGTCTTCTAAGCTCTAAAAACGAAGTAGCTCAAGAATTTGTAGATTTCTTTACCAATATCCCACTTAAAACTACCGAAACCTTAAATTCCTCACCCTTGCTTTCTATTGATTTATTAAAAGCGAACGTTTCAGCCTGTCCGGTTGAGTTTCAATTTAAGCATATAAACCCCATAGCAGTCATTAAAGCTTTTAAGGAAATCAAAATCAAATTAACAGAAGATCTATGGGGATTGTCTATTAAAGTGTGTCAAGCTATTATTGACACTATAGCACCGTACTTGGCTTTAATTTTTAATTTGTGTGTGGACCAAGGAGTCTTCCCAGACCTTATGAAATACAGCAAGGTAATACCACTTTTCAAATCTGGGGACAGTAAAGATACGAATAATTATAGACCCGTATCCGTGCTGCCGGTTTTCAGCAAGGTGTTTGAAAAGGTAATGCTTAATCAAATGCTCACCCACTTTAACACCAACAAAATCTTACACGAGAAACAGTATGGTTTCACCAAGGGACGTTGTACAACTGACGCCGGTGTCACTTTATTAAAACACATATATACTGCGTGGGAAGAGGCACAAGATGCCATAGGAATCTTCTGTGACCTCTCGAAGGCATTTGATTGTGTAAATCACCAAACCTTGCTCTTGAAACTTGAGCATTACGGCTTAGGTAAACTTGCGCTCAGTTTAGTAAAATCGTATTTGAATGATAGACAGCAGCAAGTACAGGTAAACGGTGTAAATTCAATGGCTTTGAAAGTAAAAATGGGTGTACCACAAGGTTCGATATTAGGTCCTTTCCTCTTTTTAGTATATATTAATGACCTTCCCCATTTATTTAAAAACCAACCACAAATGGTGTTGTTTGCGGACGATACTTCGTTAATATTTAAGATAAACAGACGTGCCACAAACCTTGACGATGTAAATAACGCTCTAATGCAGGTCCATAAATGGTTTACCGCAAATAATTTAGTATTAAATGGGAAAAAAACTAAGTGCATAAGATTTTCTCTACCAAATGTCAAAAGTAGTGACTGTGACATAGTATTGAATCAAGAGAAACTTGAATTTGTCGATGAAACTGTTTTCTTAGGGATTACGCTCGACTCAAGGCTACAATGGGGTCCTCATTTAACATCTCTTGCAGGACGACTGAGTTCAGCAGCATATGCTGTCAGAAAAATCCGTCAATTTACTGATGTAGATACCGCGAGGATAGTGTATTTTAGTTATTTTCATAGTATTATGTCATATGGTATTTTACTATGGGGACGGGCTGCAGACATCGAGTCTATATTTATTCTGCAGAAAAGAGCTATCAGAGCCATATATAATCTACGTAGGCGCGATTCTCTAAGAGAACTGTTCAAGGAAATTAACATCATGACGGTACCTTGTCAATACATCTATGAAAACATCATGTACGTTAGAAAATATCTGCATTTATTTAGTAAAAGAGGTGACCGGCACCACTATAATACTAGAAACAGAGACCAACTAGTTCAGCCAGGTTTCAGGTTAGCTAAAGTAGACTCATCTTTCATGGGGTACTGTTTAAAATGTTATAATAAAATACCTCCCCACATTCTACAACTGAATGAAACGAAATTTAAATCTTGCATAAAACGCACACTATGTAGGCAAGCATATTATAAGTTGGGGGATTATATTGATGATAAAAATGCTTGGCTCAATGCTGGTCCTGCTCCACAACCATAGGGGCAATCGGAATCATCTGAACTACAAAGTGAAGTTATTGTGAAAGCTGCAGAAGATTGTAAAAATATATTTGCATTGTATAGATTCAATCTCTTAGTATTATATAATTGCATAGCACATGTGTGAGTACCATGTACTGTAAAGCCACCATTTAATGAGTACCTAAATCTTTCATTGACGCGAAATTACCCTGGTGGTTGAGTGAATGTCATGCTCACTTAAATGTCACGCTGATGGTGGCGGGTGTGTCGGGTCGTTTAGTTCCCTTCAAAATGGTTGAGTTGAATGATGGCTGATACATGCGTCATGTTCGTGAACGGGCGCTGTCAGTTGTGACTGGTCATCTCTTAGCTGCCACGGTTTATTTTAATTACTTTATTTTTTAATTACTGATTTAATCTTTTACTCTGGACGCTCTTAACTTGCCCGTATTTCTACATTGTTCTCACATATTTGTAATTCTTAACATGAATGATGTAACCAAGATTTTGTAACATATTTTGATTTAAAAGAGTGTCCATGGAGTTTCTTGCCCGTTCTTCTCCATAGAGATCTACGCTACGGAATGGGCAACTACAGTACTTTCACAAGTTATTATGCCTTGTGACTGGGACTGTAGCTTCGCGTTTTATTTTGTTTTGTTGACTTTCAAAAGTGCCTGTAATGGTCTAATTGAAATAAATGCTTTGACTTTGACTTTGACTTTGACTTTATCCCACATAAATCCTAGTAAAGTATCGTTTTTACATTATGACTACACACCACACACATCGTCCATACATACACACACAAAATGCCTAATAAAGACGATGACTCAAAAAGCACCTAAGCAAATATAATAAAATTCATATGGGCCCACCTGTCAAGTTTTCTCTACCAAATGAATGAAGAATTATCTAAATCGGTCCAGTAATTACGGAGAAATGGGTGTACATACTTGAAAAATTTACATAAATAAATTTAAAAAATGATCATAAAATGAAAACTACTGGGCCAAACTATGTTAAATTTTTATGGGATCAAATGGCAACCATTCCGCATCAAACTAAAGAAGAATCACGTAAATCGGATCATAAATCTTAACGTAATCGGTGTACATATATAAAAAAATACCAATCGAATTGAGAACATCCTCCTTTTTGAAGTCGATTGAAAATCATTTAAGTACATATTTTTTTTTTTTTAACTTTTTTTTTATTTACCTAAACACAAGACACATACTATTATACAGGAAATAGCATACAGACAACAGAGGACTAAGACACCGCTCATTTAATTAAGAAATCTACTTTCAGCAGACCAGCACACTTATTCATACATGAATCGAAATGGTCTGTCTACCCAGTTGTCTACTTAGGAACTTATTTAATGTCACGAATCGAATATGAGCTTCATAGCGAAAGTAGTTAGTATAACAGGTAGAATCACCTCCTTGTGGGATGCTAATTCGCCAGCCTGTAGATATACAGGCTGAATGATAATTCTTGCACGATAGATCGATCTACCGGTCTATCAATGCATCCAAAATCATTCTAATTCAGCTAATTGAGAGCAAAAGTTACTTCATCAAGCGCAATGTTCTCAACATTCTAAACAAAACGCCCTTGTGCACTATGCCTATATGAAGATAAACTCGCCAGTGAAGTTATTTGTTCTACAATTATAGTTGGTACAAACGGCGACACATCAAGCTATACATTTCCAGTATAACATGGCCTCACTTTGTATATATTTCCCGTACAATTAGAGATCCGCATAAACTGGTTTTATATAGCTTGATTGGTCGCCGTTCGTACGAGTTAACATATCTGTTTTCGTTCGTACGTTTCAAAGTACTCTTTTAATTAAGTCTGACTTGCAAAGGATTGAAATGACGGAACTATTGGAATGTTTTGTTTGAGTAATTGGTTATGAAGCTGTGTGGGAGGATCCGGATTCGGTTGGAGGAACTTTAACAATTTTATTGTTATGTCATCTCTCTGCCAGTTTCGGTTTTGGTCAACATTGAGATCTGTGTATACATGCTGGAACAGAAAAGCTTGAAATGTTTGATAAGGCACTTCTTTTTTTATTAACACCCTTTTATTAGCTTGGTATATATGTATGTCTGTATGTTACAGAGTCTTCGAACGTGATTTTGACCTACTTCAAAACGTCGAATTAAATTGAAACTTTGCACACTTAACAAAGACCGATGGCAATGCTCGGGACCTTCAGGATTAGCGATTTTACAAATCCGATACCCGGTCAGTACCGGGTGCTCTTCCAAGTGGTTTTTGTGCCAATTACGTGTTTAAAAAAATTTCTGGAGAAGGAGACTGAGAAACGGCGACCAAATCCAAGAAAGGCAACAGGCGCGCAAATTATCCATGTCTCACATAAGTTGCCGAGTGTGAATTAAATATTGTGTACTGTATTTTTCAACAAGTTATATCGAATATATTTCAATTGTAGGTAAAATCTATAAAACCTTCACTTTAGCGCTGAATCTATGGTACCTTATGAAATGCTTTGCATGTTCGAAACTCGTTTGCGGCAGCTGAAAGATACGGCCGCTTTCTTTGGAAATATAAATGATAATGATTTACTATTTGGTGATATAATGCTACTACCTCCTGTCAGAGGACATCAAGTTTTTTTCAACAACCAAAACATATGAAGCCAGCTACACATTTGTGGCCTCAATTCCAGCTTGTGGAACTTAAACAAAATATGCGCCAACCAGGAGATACAACATTTATAGGTGTGCTTAACGCCCTAAGAGTTGGAGAATTAACTCTAGACATCTTGAAACGCTACTTGGAAAAGTTTCAGACGACGCTACCAATCAATTATCGATTGAGTGAGCTTTAAGAATCGAAACAAAAAGGTTCTCGAGTATTTTAAGAATAAAGGGACGATTATCCATACAATTAAGGCACAAGATCAACAGGTATCGGTGCCAACAGCTCGGGCCGATCCAACCCACACAGCAGCAGTCAAGATGACATGTCTTTTGTTTTTATTGTAATAATAATGATGTTTTGGATCCCATAATAATCGATTACTTTCATATAATGCAACTGCTTTTTGTGAAATTTCTATCTTTGAAATTTCTCTCTTCTTTCTTTCCGGACGCATATTGCGCAAAAAAATCACAGCGAGGCGGACACAACCGTCCAAACACAACGCACTGCTCGCAGTGAGCCGGCACACGCTCGCCGCACACGCTCGCCTCGCACGCGTGCATCTATGCGTAGCGCATGCCTCGCAACAAACATGAAGACACAAACGAGACATTTGAGCATATGTTGGTATAATTTTTCAACACGCACGCCTCAAGCCGAGGCATTCGTTGTGCGCCGTACGTGGCGCATGCGTCGCAAAGTCTGTATCCATCCAATTTATTAATTATTCTTTCTAGAGGTAATCACATTTTGGTAATTGATTTAAGTCATTTTTCTTGCACTAGCAGAACACTGTGAAATTCTTTTAATTTTGTGTATTGTTTGGGTCACCAAGATACAGGCTGTTCCTAGTTTGGGACCCGCTGTTAATCCTGTCTGCACTCTGTTGTGTTAGCTAATAATAAATGAATTTGAATTTGATCCAGAGTTGGGCATCAACTGTACGCAAGATGCAAGGATGCAGTCATTTATCTAGGTTCTCGACTATTTGCCGCTGGACAAGCCTATGTAGCTCTCAGCCGCGGAAGGTCTCTGGACGGTATTCGCGTAGAAGAACTTGATTGCTCAAAGTTAATAGGAAATGTCCCATGTAACAGTGATACATTAGATGAAATGGTTAGATTACGAAATAATTCCCAGAACAACTTGTCAACCTGTTTTCACAAATGATACACCAAAAAGCCGATTATTCGTTGCTATGAAATTATGATCATTGAAAACTATAAAAGCAAAGATAAATAATAATTTTAAAAAAACGCTTTTCTAGTAACCAGAACTAAATATAGTAATTAAATTACTTTAAATTAATTAATTATTACTTAAAGTAGAAAATAATTTTCAATAAATTTAAATTAATAGTGTAATTAACAAACAAAATCTTTCATTTTAGAAAAGCGTGGGGTGCTTGATGTCAATTGTTATAATATTTTAATGACAGATATTGGTAAAAATAGTCATTATGGAAATATCTTAAAAAGCGGCCCACGCTTGTCTACAATGAAAGACACAGTACTTACTCTTAATTTAAATTTATTGAAAATTATTTTCTACTTTTTAGTTTTCATTTTAATTTCGAATAACATCAACACTTCCGCTATAATTTACACGTAATGGCATATCCACGTTAGAAATTTAAAAGCTGTCTTTTAGGAATTTTAGGCAAATACTTCGCAAGTGCATGTGGACGTTGTGTTTCGTCGTCCAATTAACCATTTCTAGGGTTCTGTACCTCAAAAGGAAAACGGAACCCGTATAGGGTTGGTTGTCTGTCTGTCAGTTCAATGCCTTTTTCTCAAAAACCGATTGTGGTATCAAATGATGGACAAGTTATCAACATACAAGTTTGTACGGAACCTTCGGTACTCGAGTTAGAATCGGACTTGTCCGCTTTTTAAATAATTACGTTACTGAAAATTTACATAAAACATTTTAAGTAACAAACTTGTTAACAGCTCTATCTCTTGGTATACATACGAACTACACCGGAGCATGTGCGCTGCGGCGACCCTCAAGCTGGCGTTCGTATTAGTTCAGTATATACCCATAAGAGGTCTCTTTACTAAAGCAACCAAGTAAATAAACTTATATCGTAGTTTTTTTTTTTCATCTAATTAGAAAATACACATTAACATGGTCATCAATATTATTCATCCATCACTTCAACATTTTGAATCATAAGTTAAGTCCAGGTACAACAAAAAAAATTAAAACAATACAAAACGGGCTGTCCAGACTGCAGATATGGACATAATATGACCCAGCCTGTCCCTTGCTGCCCCCCCCTCAATGACGCTCTAAGCCGAGGTCCGATCCTAGCAGGTTGATCTGCAAGTGACGATACAAAGAACCAGATGTGGACCGGAATCAATAAAGCTAGGTAATCCAACAACGATTTTGCCAGTATGATTAGATAGATACTTCACACCTTACCAAGCCCTTGAACATGATGGAAATAACCCATAAATAACCCTGTTACGATTATGTCCATCAATGGCGTTCCCCACAGAATGTCCATTAATAGATAGTGGCAGGAGGAAGGTGGGGGTAACGTCAGCACCAGCGCCCAGTCACGTTTAGTCAGAACAGCCGCAATAACTGTAACATGCAGATAAAATCTACCCAATAAAATACAACAGCATTCCAGCACTCTTAAACATAACTTTATTAACAATTTATAAGCATTACTTTTCTAACATGGAGCATTCTTGGGGCACTTGCCAATGCTGCCTTCCTCCTTGTGCGCTGAACATATAGCGATGATCGCATCGATGAGGAGCAGCGAGGAGTTCGCGAGGGCGCAGATCGCAGCAGCTTGCGCGATACTCTTGCGTTCGTGTGGGGGGAAGGGGCGCCAGGAGTGCAGCGTTAGACCGCCGCACAATGCGAACAGAACGCTACCGCTAGATGACCACCACGCGTCCACGTAGGCGTCTGCTGCCGCTGATACTGCTTCGCCTGGTGACACACAGTCCAATACATGCATCAAGATCTCTGAAAGCCGTTGGAGGTGACGAGGGTTGAGTTGGAGAAAGCGTTACGGCAAGTGTAGCGTGGAACGCCCCCCAGCTAGATGGATTGAGAATCATTATTAAAATGCAACATATTGATTATGGAAGGTGGGAAACCAAGTGTTGTAGCATAACCTGCGAGAGGCTTAAATCCAGCAGCCAGCAGTAGCTGTCCAGATGGATGCGAAAAGAAGCAGTAGACTGCGGGAAGCTGCCATGAGTTTAATTGTGTCGCAATTGAGGGTTGTTGACTTTTAATGCGTATGATTATAATAAGTTTCCATGGACCAATACACTGATGACTTCAATCTAGAATAGATGAACTATTTCTATCCTTTAAACTAAATAAAGCATGAGAGAAGCATTTGACCTCAAAAGGAAAATATTTATTTACGTGATATACTGTTTAAAAATAATACACCTACATAAAGAAAATAAGTGTACAAAATAAATAAATAATCTCGTTAAAAGCTAGTGGGGAAAATGACTGAACACTTCACAAATATAGATAAAGTTCAGCTAATGTGCCGCCTACGTCCAATCATGATTACGTGACAAGCCGCATTTATACTGAACATTATAGTCTACAAACAATCATCGAGATATTCACCTCGTTACACGCTGGCCTCTTCATCGTACTCCTCAGAGTCCAAGTATGCCAGGCTCAGGTCAAAAAGCATGAAAACTGCGTTCAAGATAGATATAGCAGCTCCCAGGAACGCTGCGTTGGCGTCACCAGTTCTCGGGTACGGAGCGCCTTTGATCCTAGCTGTGATTACAAGGCCCCCAGTCACGGAGAACAAGACGACCCCGAGCATACCAAAGTACATGTCTTGGACGAGATCCAGCGGCGCGAATAACATCTCTCCTAGAATGTTCAAGTTGCTAAGACTGGGATACATTAACTGCGGAGCGACGAGCGGAGCGACAGATGCATAAACAAACTAAACTTTTCTCCATCGCTTCAGCAAACTGTGAATTTAATTAATGTAACGTTGAACTCAAACCTTTCATGTTACTCGTACTAATAGAACTGCATTCAAGTTTTTTTGGTCAACATTTTATAAACATTGTTAATGCAAGATACATACAAAAATATCTTCGCCTCTTCCTTTTAAAGAAAGTTGCAATGCAATGTTTTAACTCTATTTATTTAGTATTCGCTCCGCGAAGAGCAAATTATTAAACGTTCGAAATGGAACAATTCAATCCAGTATAAAGGCGGCATTTGTGCACTGAATACTGTATGCTTTTAGACTACAAAGAAAACGGAACCAATCTAAGATGAAAATATCTAACTCACCATGAAATGAAATAAGCTAAGGTACTTATGACATTATTTTCGTTAGGATAATCAACATACATAGATGTTCGTACGAGTATTACCCCAAAAACAACTACTTTCAGTAATACATACTGCAAATTCACGACCTATATGAAAGCTACAATATGAACGGAATATCCAAGCTATGCGTGGTAGGTATCTCCAGTCTGCGATCATAACTACATTTCTACGCGTATTGAACGACTGGGTCTAACACAGTAACTAGGTACATTCTCACCTACGATCTCGCCTGAGAGAACTACCACATAGCCGACGTATGTGCCCGAACAAAGCATGAGTGTGGGCACGTCTGTCAGGTCATAACTGTAGTGGTGTAGTGTTAGACATGCCACTGTTAACATCTGAAAACGATATTCTAAACTTTACTATACCCGACCTGTGCACTTTAGGTTCTTCAGTGATCCACTTTGGGGAAATGGTACAAGCTAGAGCAATCTGATCGGTGTAAAAACTCTCAACGAAAACGAGATGCACTTCAAAGTTTCAACTTTTTCACACGTTTTCTTTTTCAATACGAGTGTTAAATTTAATAACTTTTCTGTAAATACCTTCATGCCCCTATAATATTCAATGCATCCATCAGTACACTGTTTTAAGGCGCAGATATACGACTTTTAATGATTTTAAATTAAACATCACGTCTAAACTTCTAGTCTTATGACTAGAAGTTTAGACGTGATGTTTAATTCTTTGAAAAAAAATATGTTATACTAGACAATTTTCATTATAAATTGATATGAGAAAATGTGAAATTATATTTTTATAACATAGTGTAATTAATTTGTAAATTCATGTCTAACGCGGAAAAAAAACGATAATAAGGCAAAAACTATCGGACGTATTTGCATGAAACTTTGACCATCTGAAAGACAATTTAACAACCCATATTTTGTATTGTGTTTGATTAACCAAGGTGGGTTGATTTTTCGAATAATCTTGGTGCGCCTTGAAGCGTTACGCATGCACTTCCACTCGCTCAAGGTCGCGGGCACTTATTGTCGCCTTAAGTGAATTTCATTAAGTCCTACCACAAAACGTGATTTAAAAAGAAGTCATTTCCTAACAAAAAAAAATGAAAGCGTTAAATACTTCTGTCTACCCCCTTAGCGAGTACCAACAAGCGTGAAATGAAACACGTTACTCTTACCTAACCTAACACCAAAATTAAATTGCAAGTTCCAGAATTTATGCCCCAGAGAATGCTTTTAAACTCCACAAAGGCACTGTTCAAAGCTTTCCTTTGATAAACCATGAATATGCTAAAACCTACTTTAACTCTTTGTTTGTAAATGTATTGTAAATTGCAACCTCTATATTCGGCAAACATGTAGTCCGAAGCCTTTCTGTTCGAGAATGCACCGAAGTTTTGATGCTGGCTTAGGATGCAAGCTTGCATTACATAAAGGATATTTTACAGTCTACGGCTTTTTGTCCCACCACCAGCGTTTAGCGACAAGAACTAACGGCAGCCATAGCCCCAAACAATATAATGACAATGTTTTGAACGGTCATTCATTAGTAAACCTTCACTCAACCGCAAAACTAAATTTGTTTTTCATAGTAAGTTAATCAAAAACAAAGTTACTGCTGCAGTTTTGTGAAAAAGTCCCATATCTCAAAAACTACATATCAAATCTTATTCAAACCAATTTTCGTTGAAAGTTTTTTTTACGGTCTACATCCCCATATTTTTTTCAGATTTTTTCTCCTGTTACTTTAGAAATTAGAGGTGGGGGGGACACTCGTTTTACCACTTTGGAAGTGTCTATCTTTCAAACAATTGACTTTGAAAAAAAAATGGTTTCAGGAACCTCAATGTCATTTTTAAAGACCTATCTATAGACACCCCACACGTATAGGTTTGATAGTTTTTTTTTTGTTTTAGTTTCAATTTCATGTATGGGGGGATATCCTTATCTATATTTTTTTTTAGATTTTGTAAAAAAATCATAATGCGGTTCACAGAATACATCTACCTACCAAGTTTCAGCTGTGTAGTCCTAATAGTTTCGGAATAAAGTGGCTGTGATACGGACGGACAGACAGACAGACAGACATGACGAATCTATAAGGGTTCCGTTTTTTGCCATTCGGCTACGGAACCCTAAAAATAGTAGCCCACTGGCATCAGGAACGGGGTCCGAGCTACCGGTGGTCGGGGCTCTTGAGAGAGGAAGCTCCTAATACGCGCCGAGTCCAGAAGTAATGCTTTCTGAATCAAGCCATTGATCCAGCTGCCAAGCGAAAGACTCCTCAGATGTTGGTCGAAGCTTTTGGCTATTAAGCCATTGGCCGACACGACTATCGGCACAATGACTGCTGTACTCACGTCTCACATGTCGACAATCTCGCGAGCCAGATCGAGATACATACTTGAATTGCTTATCTTTCTCTGCTTTCACGACTATTATTGATCGAAGTTTCACGAGGTACTAGTTCATGACATTCATTGTTAACAATGTAAACAAATGCATAGCAAATATTTGCAAAGAATATTACAACACAAAATTGAAAAATAAAAAAACTTTTTGCAAAAAATAAAGCCTTGACTTTTGTTTCATTGATTCAGTTTTTTGTCACCGACTTCTGAAGCTAAAGTTATTAATCACTTTTCTGTGTTTTTGAAGTTATTTTTTTACAAAAAAGTTTATGTACGTTTCTTACTCAGAAATAGCCCTTGGAGGACGATAGGTGCCTAAGAATGCAAGTATTATTTTTGTTTACTTCTGGTTTAGGTAACTACTTGTATATTGCATCCTTTCTTAAAATGGTACATACTTAATACAATTAATTAACAAACTTACCAATTCACTGAGTTTAATTAAACAAGTCGGTATTAACATTGTGATATACTTTTATATGAAATTGTAAACTATAAGATAAAAATTTCTATAATAACAGTAACACGATTATTTAAATTACATTACACCCAAACTTGACAGCAACTGTGACATTTGTGTGTGACATTTGAACAAATAATAAACAAATATCGTGTAATATTCAAAAGAGTTTTATATGTTAAGGTTCTATTATAAAGTTAAGTTTGGTTGGCGGTGTAGAATAAAAACAAAAGCTCGTAAATAGAAAACCAACCGACTTATTGGGAAGCCCCGACCTGGGTTAGCTCGCATGATGCAACTCCATATAAAACAGTTTTTTTTTGTTGACGTTTTTACTCGTAGCCATCTCGGAGAAGGTTGAAAACATTTACATTTTCACTTTGGCACTTTTATGGTCTTATAATAAGCGCTGATGAACTGGCGGAATAACAAACTAATTGAGCTCTCATAATCTCATGCCTGTTTTCAATTACGCTAAGCTATATATTTATGCAAATTTGTTTTTTTTAAATACTTAAGAGTCAGCTCACACCGAGACGCGACGCGACGCTGCGCGCACTTGTGAGAATTCAGAATACGTTCCGCAACGTATTCTGAATTCTCACAATGAAATGTGTATCTTTTCGTGTAGAAAATAAAGTTATATTTTGAATCGCTCTTTAAAAGTGTGCGCGCAGCGTCGCGTCGCGTCGCGTCTCGGTGTGAGCTGACCCTAATAGGCTTGCATTTGGCTGCAACTCGTCTTATGTGAAGCGATGATGCGGCCTAGGGTGGAGCACGCTTGCCTAGAAGAAACCGATTCACTCGAACTTTGAAGAGATTCAGATTAAAATGATCAGGGACGTTTGGATTTTCTACTTACGACGCAACTGAGCCAAGCGTTGAAAATGTAAGTGTGCTTTTATTTTAGTTTTTTCACCAAGACACTAACACGCACAAGAAGAAGACACTGATAACGGACATTTCTTCAGTAAAAAAGAACGTCGAAACTTCGCCTACCATAGCACACCCACAGTAGCATGCTGCGGAAATACGCTTGACAAGCCTGCATGCTATTAAAACTTGGCACCATGCCAACATAAAAAGCCGCTTCAACATCGTCAACCATCGCACAAAATATCACCGTATTGATACCCATTTCGTTGGTATTAAATACTAATTTGAACAGATACATCCCATTCCGTGACTGTCGAAAGTTCAAGGAGTCTTTGTGGTAAGAATTGCTTTTATTCCGTTTTCATTACCGTAATAACCACGCAAACAAAGAAGCAATCGCCTCTTGGTATTTGTAAAACAATAAAAGTTTGGAACGAAAAATAAAAGCACTACACAAATATTTATGGAATTGATTGTTATTTGTTGTTGTTTTGTTTAGGAAATTGCGTTTAGGTTTTGTTATTATATTGTACTAGAATGATGTTAATGATATACATAAAAAGCATGAGGTCTTGAGTTTATAAGTCGGGCAAATTGGTATAGTTTTTCCATCTGGATTTTTTTAGAAGCAGCCTGAAGTGTCTCGATCGCTGTTATTTGGGACTAATACATATCTAGCAAAATGTGGAGAACCCCTAAAACCCTTCTGGATTACAGGCATGATGTTTTCTATGTTAATTATGGATTATGTTGTTTATTATAAGTTAGGTATGTATTAATATAATAAAGAGGTAAAATTTATTGGTCAGTTTGTATGTAGGGGTAAACTTTGGAACTACTGATCCGATTCCGAATATTTTTTTCCCGGGTTAGGTTATATTCCCTTCACAACAGAAGCGAAGCCACGAGCAAAAGCTAGTACTAAAATAGAACGACCTTTACTGGATTGAATAATTCACGTTTACTTGCCTTGTTTCCAAATAACTAGAACATACTATACTAGGTACTTACACTTTAATATTTAAAACTGTTTATGTAAAGAATGTCGTCACTGCATAAACAAGGCTTTGTTTTTCTGTAAGCGTCTTAACTTGCCTGTTTTCTCGCCCACGCGTTCGAGCACCTACTCCTACCTCTGCAGGGTCACCTGTCTACAATATCCAGGGCTGAAACGTGAATTATTACGGTCCCTTTGTTTCGTTGCGTGGGCCTACACGTAATGAGTATGCCTGAGCCCTCTGTCCACGGATTAGCATTATAAATATGAAAGTATTGCGCCTTATAAAAAGTGCTACACATAACTGTTTCGTAAATATTTATTTATTTATTAAGACAAAGAAAGACGACTTAAGAAAACCAGAGCGGTGAGAAGGACAACGTAGAAGACGATTATTGGAAGAACGAAGATTCTTACAGTATAAGTCTGAAACCATTAATTGTCTAAACCCAATCACGTGTTTACCACTGTACTACAGTGATACTGTAGTGCTACATGGCTTTTTGTCGCCTGAAAGGCACTCTTGGTAAACATTTGTAAAATTGTAATGAAAAACAAGATGGCATTAGTTCCGAATATGGCCACGCGTCAAAATACCCTTGTACAATTCTACTAGATACGCCATGTGAACACGTCGCAACATAAAAACATTAATTAGTTGTAGCAGTAAAGTTCCAGTGTAAATCGTGAAATAATATTGTCATAAAATAAGAACGTCTTGCACATCTACAAAATTATTACGTTATTGAAGAATTTGAGAAAGACCTATACCTACCTTTGAATAATGAAAAGGTTAAAAGTAATGTGGGCGTAGCTTGTATACAGGTTGGAAGGGAAACAGTACGAAAATTTTAATCGATTATTTAAAAAAAACAGCTGTTTTCTACGAAAGAGCAATACCTGCACAGTCAAAATATATGGGCTAGTTTTCTTTTTAATTTCTGATGTTTTTTTTCTATGTGGCTTCAGAATGATGTACCTACTACTTACATGGTAAGCGTTTTCGCGTCGGTATCCCTTACACCCCGTATACGATACTTTAAAAAAAAACTTTCTGTCTGTCCCTCTATCTGTTCCGGCTAGTCTCCTAAACGGCTGGACCGATTTTGGCGGGACTTTCACTGAAGATAGCGATAAAGAGTAATCACTTTTATTTTACCAAAAAGGACTATGGTTGCATGCAAAAAAAAATACGCTGACGACGGTCGCAGACAACAGCTAGTTAATCATAAGTGAAAATGGATGTTGACCAGCGAAAGGAAAACAATCAGTTTTTATGTTTCAGGTTCTGTAAAGCTCAAACAACATTCATCATGCGGATGATACTTAGGACCTTCTATTTGAACTGTTGGTAACAGTTACATTTAATAACCTATTATTACAAATATAATGTCTGGCTACTTTCAATTTATTGATTTATTTTACGGTATGACTGCCTTGATTGGACTAGTGTCAAGCAACTTTCGATTCCCGGGTCGGTCAAATTGGGTGTTTCCATCAGGAATTTATGAATAGCATTCATGGAGTCTACCAGTAGTCTCGCCCCCTATTCCACGGGACTTAAACATGACTGGCGAAATTTGGGTGTTCAAAAATCTCGAGTTGACCTAAAGAGAAATCAGCATAGCGGGAGTGATTTGTCAAAGAGTCTAAAGTTTAGACTTTTAGGTGAATGAGGAACAGGGTGGAAAGTTCCTCGATACTCTATAGAAAAGGGAGGATCCTCCGGCCAGACAGGTGTTATGTCTGGCGGGCAACTGCCCGATAGTTGTTATCGGGTTTCTCTGTATACTAAAGTCGATGTAAACTTTGCTTGCGACTTGTAGGAAATTGATGTTAGTTCCTCCGTCGCATCTTAGATGGCGCTGTAGTACTTTTTGTAGTATGTTGCTTTTTGTGGTCGCTACAGACTCTATAGCTATATATCTACTCTATAACCTAAACTACGGTTGTTAATACGTTTTGTGATATTTAAGATAAATAAACTTTAATATGTTGAATGTATTTATGGTAGGTAACTTTAGGGTTTTATTTTAAATTTCAAATATGGTTAATATTTCTAGAATAACTTGCTTACTCGTAGGTGTAGGCATCTAGTGATTTCAGTTTAGGTCACGCAGCCGCGCAAAGTTAAATTACCTTTAGGAACAAGTGAGCAAGTTAACAACCATTAGGTAGATACCTACTTTCGCAGTTTATTATTTTCATTTTTGTGATGAGGTCTTTCATGAAATGAGGTATTACATTTTTAATTTCTCATTTGGCCGGCAGATTAGTCTGAACTCCAAAAAGCCCACGAGAGACCGGAAAGTTAATACGATTTGCATAGAAAAGACATTGAAATATCACACTTCACTCTGAGAGTGTCAGAGCAACATTAAAAAGGTAATTATTCTCTTTTTTGTAGCGTTCAATAAACGTTTGTTTTATTTTCGCTCCGAGTTTGTAAATACCTTTGAGGTTATATCTCTGAATGAAATAGGCGGACCAAATTGGCTCGAACTATTCTGGGACAGGATCCCAAGAGGTCACACACATAAAAGCACTTCACTAAAGAAAACTGCGTGTTTCAGAACCTTTTCGACCTACCCTTTTGTGGAAACTTCTCGAAACAATCAAATTGAACGCAACCTAGTGATGTATAAAATCAATTTCTTCCGAACAGATTAGTTTTCTTTTTTTTTTCTTTCACTTTTCAAGGGAAAAGTTTTGGGTGGAAAGTTGGATTCTTTAAACATCACAAATTCAGGACAGACCTACGGCGAAGTTAGTCACATTATTGGAAAGTGGTTTATTAATAGGGTTATTGTACATTCGTCACAAAGAAAACTCGCCACATTTTTGTAAACATTGAAAGTAGGTAATACATATTTCCACATGCATTAAAATATGTGTTAACCCGTCACAAGTCTTCATTATTGGCATCATATTTGCTAAAATACTGGTAGCAAGCAAAGTTATTGATTTTTTAAGCTCGAAATTAAAGATAAATCTAAAATTATGAAACTACAGTAACTTTAAGATAACCTACGAAAAAGAATGAAAACTAACGGTAACTTACCATACATCTTTCTTTTCTCTTGCGCTCCTGCGCATGCTTGCACATGCATCACGAACCCACCCAGTAGGATTAAAATTAATATGTGACTTCATGAAAATAGAGCTGTGGCAAATTTACTCTTACTTTTTTCGGTAGCGAGTTTACCTAATTGTGACGAATGTACAATAACCCTATAAATGTACTAGGCAAACTTATATATGTATGTACTTGATCTTAAAGCATGATAACTTCTTGAAACTTTTACACTCGACCCTATTTTGCTGACAATGGTGGACATCGGACATACTTTGTTGGATGTACTTGCATTTGTCGAGCTAACCTACATTGTTCCATATAAAGGGTGTAAAACACCTCTTAACTAAGCCGAAAGGCACTGGTTCTCTGTCCTTGCGATCATTTTTTTTTTCTACACCATACCTGGGAACCTTCTAGTTACGGAGATATTAGGGGTCAAAGTTCCAACTTTTTGACAAGTATTTTTTTAAATACAAGTTACAAGTTTTTAATGTAAGATTTTTACTTTAAACACCTCCACGACCCCCGTACTATTCAATCCGTCCATCAGCACAATGTTTTGAGTGTGTTACATTGAGTTCTACCACAAAACATGATTTTACACCCCCAAAAATAAAGTCGTTTCCCAGCAATAATTTTTGCGTAAAGTTACTTAGTTTCATGCACAGAATGCTTGGTTGACGGCTTCGTGATGAGGTGATTTACACCGTGTATCTAAGTTATCCGGATCCATTCCACGACATCCCCGAAGTCTGTACAGACAGCGTACTGTATGTGCTAACCCCTCTACAGTCCCGCCGGGTAATCCAGGGGGGTAACTACTTATAACGCTGTCTGTACCTATACTAATATATTTTAATAATAGACGTCGATGCGAAAACGCTTACCACATACTCAGTACATCATTCGCAAGTAAGCGTTTTCGCGTTGGTGTCCCTAACACCCCATACAGAATACTCTCATATACACTAAATGCACAGTGGATGCGGTTCTAAAATGGCGCTTTTTTGTAACCGTTCTCCAAAGTTATTAAAAATCATTTGATAGCTGTTAATCAGAAGCGATTATGTGATCGGTAAGTCAGAATACCCAATGTCTGGAAGCGGCTGTGTTTTTGCCAATCAAATCTTCATTGTGACTTCACCCTTAAAGAAAGATGCGGAGATACAATGTAACGAAATTACAATAACGTTCCCAGCCGCAGACGGCGAATCATAATCATAAGCTTTAACGTCCTAAGACGTCTTTACATCGTCGGCAACCACTATGTTTCAAAGAAAATTGCAGTTTTTACTGACCACTTCGGTTAAATCCAGATTTTACTAGTTCATATCTAGTAGAAATTATTATTTGAAATCCAATTGGAGTGTCTGCAGCGTTGATTGCATTCTCGGAGCGCCTCTGATCGTGAGCGGCGCGAGGCTCTAGTTACCCGATTGTCTTGTCTCTTTATTTTTATTATTTTATCAGTGTTTATTGAATCTTGGTTGTCATTTATGGTTGCACTGACTATTTATTACCAGTATAAATAATGCTGCAATGCTGCTATGCAGCTGCATCTGTAACGTACTTAATAGGGAAAAGGCAGATCATGATGGACATTAACAATACATCACATGTAAAGTTCGTTGGAATTGAAAGGTTTCAGCTAGATAATGTCGTCATCTCATCATGTGCCAAGACGTTTCCCATCTGTGTAGGGAAAGTATGTACTTGGATACTACTAAAATCACCATGGTTAACTGAAAGAACAGTAGCTGATCCAAGTAGATTTGCTCTTATTTGTATCAAGGCTAATACAGCTGCCCATATTCAGCCTTTTCTTCACAGTAGTATTTGTGATTTGTCTTGCTGTTTATACTTAACTTATTGATTATTATTTAGACATTTAGCACTCATATACTTAAATTTATCGATTGATATTTCTCATCAGCCATTACATTTAAAGTGCACAAATAGTCATCTGCCGCGGGCGATGCCTCAACCCACTCACCTCAGATATTTCAGACTCTCTGCCATGATATATTGATGTGCGATAAGATGATCCTAATGTTTTATGTTATATCGGTTCCAATGAAGATTTTATCTATAAGCATTATTTGAGACCTATAATAGGATGATCATTTTAATTTGTGTCGTTTCAGTTCTGACTCTTCTGGGAGTATGAAAATCAAAATTATTACTGTGTGTTTTGGTGTTTAGTACTGTAAGGTCTTATAAAATATCGACTTACATGCGCAGTGTTTTATTAATATTTCTTTCGTTGTATATTATTTATACCGACACACGCACACAAGTGTCGTTGGGTATGATTTTTTTCGGGACATATTTTGTTATTTCTTTTATTCATTTTTATAACTTACTTTTTACATTTTTCCCATATAAAAAATCAATAAAATAAAAACAGTTTTTCAGCATAAGCATGCCACGTGTGTACAATTACAATGTTGGAGCTAAATTTATAATTTCCGTATTTTTTAGGATTCCTCGTTGCTGAACTTACTGACTGAACTTATGCTGAGTAGGGATCTAGGTGTTACCACTTAGTGATAATGACAGTCGATCATAAGGTAATATTCTTATAATACAGATCATGTCAAAAGCCAGCGATAATCGAGGCCGATCTTATTATCTCCCCGATATAAGAGGCGGTCATTTTCAGGTAGCTAGGTGATGCAATAGGTGAATCGCAACCTGCGAGTTTTAGGACAAATATTTATGTTTTTATTTTCTGCATGAAATTTATCTTCATTTACTCATTGATTAAATAGTAAACCAACCGGTTTTTCGGGGCTTCCGAAATATTCAGCCTTGTATCTACGATGTAGATGTTTCGATTTCCCTAGCATAAATTACCTACATAAATAAATAAGCTTTACATCATAGGCGTGCTACAGAAAACGCATGAACTTTAAGAATGTTCTGTTTACCTTATGCAAGTGGAGTCAACTAGATATTTTATAGCTCGCATGTATATGTCACGTTAATTAATTTAAACTAAAACTCTCATCATCATCCATCATGTTTAGTTTCGTTTACACCTACCGTCGAGTTGCGAGTTTGTAACCAATTACTAATTAAAATCTGACACACGGCGACACGTACGTTTCCAGTATAACATGGCCTCGCTTTGTATAGATTTCCAGTACAATGAAAGATCCGCATAAACTGGTTTTTATAGCTTGATTGGTCGCCGTTGCGTACGGCTACTTTTAAAATTGTTGATATTAATTTCGTGTTACAGGTACATCTCTATTTTCTGCAGCAGTATCTTGATGTATGGATTTGTAATCTTCAACTTTGACGGCGAGAAGATGGACATTCTGTAAAAATAATTCAAGGTATTTTTCCTCATAATTTTTGTATCTCTTAAAATTATTTTAAAAGTTAATTCAGTCAATCTAATCTTTGTGCAAAAATATAACATAGAAGGAAAATAATACCTACCTAGGGTAAAAAAAAAGTATATGATTATTGCTTACATAATTAAACGCACCAAACCAAAGCACGTAAAATCTCAAATAAAAACAATCCCCGTCCATTATCTTCCGTTCTATACTAAAAAGGCAATTATTTCGCAAGAAGCTACCAACTCGGGCGCAGGATCGGAACAAGATCATTTTCAAGTAATAGTCGTTGACGCGAGAGGAGCGCAGGCGCACTACGGTCACGGACTCGAACTTCAATGCTATGTGACATTTGCACAAAACCAACGTTTTACCACCCACTAGTTTGAAATTGAAAGTTCCCATCGGCAAAACCAACAATGAATGGATACACCTACTTTCATTTATTGGAAAATGGGATGCAAGGTTTGGTTGTATAGTTCGCTAGACTTTAGCGTGGTGCGGATGGTTTAGATTATTGAGAAAACTATTGAATTTTTAGGAGTTTTGGTGCATGGTCGCTTTGAAGCTATGATACATTTTATTGAACCTACTCTACACAGTTGTCTATGCCTTCTGTCTCTGATGTGCTTTGCCCTCCTGATAATTTGGGATACTGCCCATTCGTAGGTAGGTAGAACCTGTAGGTCTTCAAGCGGCTCTTTGGTGGCAGTTATCGGCCACAGACTGACATGAATTTCACTGTTCATCCCTGAAGACACCGGGAACAAATTTTAAAATGTAGGTATTTTATTTTCCGATAGCTACAATCTGGGGGTCTTCACGTCAAGAGTGAATAGGTTTCTTCGCGGCAAGCGTGCTTCACCGTCGACCACATCATCGCTTACCATCAGGTGAGATAGTGGTCAAGTGCGAGCCTATTGATAATAAAAAAAAACATTTCAAATATGCCAGGAAGAAGTTAGGGGCCATCGGAAGAAAAACTTTATAAGAAAGGAAGTGGGCTATCATGATGAAGTTGAAATTAAAAAAGGTACTAGATACATTATCCAACTTTTAAAGAGTTCAGATAAGGCGTTAACTTCGCCGTTTGCGTTCCATCTTATTGCAAAAGTTAAGTTCATCCAAAGGAATGTGTAACAAATGTTTGTTTGCGTCGCAGTCAAGTTTAACTAGAATCTAGATCCAAGGACTCCGGCACACATCTAAAAACAAAGATATATAGATATCAAGCCTCTATGTTTATATTTTACAAGCATCTCGCACTCTCATGCTTGTCATAAATCGTGGCAATGTATATGATTTTCCCATGCAAACATCCAGTCGATCACACTCCAATTTATTAGAACACTCACACATCATATTCGTATTAGCGCCATCAAGAAAATCTTAATGGAAATATCTAACGCAACCTAATAATGAAGTTGTAAGCTTTCGCAAGTGCGAAGTACAGGTGCTGCAACGAGTTAGCATGACTTATAATGACCCATATATATGTACACGTGTAGGAACGCTTTGATTTCTGTGAACCACCTAAGGGGGAATTGAAAGGCTTCGACTTTTGTTAAAGAAAACATCCGTAAAGGGAATTCCAGGTTAGCTAAATGTTTGTGAGCTCGAGGCGTGGGGCAACGAGGCGCGGATGCACTCGCGATACCGCCGGAGCACGCACAAGGTGAAGCAACCGAGAAAGGGCAAATCGGAGCAATATAAAACGAGGCACATCCTCGCTAACAGTATTCAGCAAACAGCTGAACAGCAAAGAGCGCCTGTTCACTTGTACAATAATAATTAAATACACCAGACATGACTACTTCACTGGTAAGTCCATGAAGAAACGGTGCTCGTCGTTGTAGCGTTTCTTGATTTAAAACGACGTTTTTTTTAAATCCCGGTTAAATTCAACTTACCCCGGACTTAATCCTGAAGAAATGCTCTTTGCCTGAAGCCAATTATTCAATTAGTTTTTGTTGTGGATCATCTCAAATGGTCCTGAAAATATCCTTGTGTGTAATTTTTGCCGAAGATTTTAATCATTATTTTTTGTTATACTTCAATTTCTAACAAATCTTTCTTTTTCTTTCAGTTGATCTTCTCCATGGCGCTGGTTGCGATCGTATCATGTGGTCGTCTAGAACCTCAGTACCTTCCCCCGCGGCCTGGTGGTGGGTTTGGAGGCGGTGCGGGTAGTGGTGCCGGTGGTGGTGCCGGTGGGGGCGGGGGCGCGGGTGGCGGGGCCGGCGGCGGATTTGGAGGATCTGGCGGATCCGGCGGATCTTTTGGCGGCGGAAGCGGCGGCGGCAATCAAATACCCATCACGAAGTTTGAGAATGTCAACAACGGCGATGGAACTTACCATTTCGAGTAAGATATTTTCAATTTTCTGTATTACTGACTTTTGGTGCTGGTGCATTACGAAAAAACGGTTGAAATTCGCATTAATCTTTTCGTTTGCGGAGAAAGTTAAACCATCTACGAGAAGCTAGCCCGATAACACAAAGGCTCGTAAATTATCATAGCGCCAGAAGGCTATTCTTAGCACCCACTAAAGCCGAATGTGAATTTAATCGATGCATAAAACGTGTCTTCATCCCCCCTTTACCCATTTTACCTCTACTCTTTCCAGTTACGAAACTGGCAACGGCATAGCAGCGCACGAGAGCGGATCCCCAAGCGCCCAGGGTCCCGAAGGCCTCGCGGTGACTGCCCAAGGGGGCTTCTCATTCAAGACCCCTGACGGCCAGCAAATCTCGCTCACCTACACCGCCGACGAGAATGGCTTCCACCCCGTGGGGCCGCACCTCCCCACCCCTCCTCCCATCCCCGAAGAAATCCTCCGCTCCATTGAGTTCAACAAGCGTAACCCCGGATCGTAAGTAGCAAGTTAATTTAGGTTTGTTAGTTTATAGTGTGCATTATAAAGGAGTATGACCACTACTCCGTAACGTACCAAAACCATGCTATGAACGTATCAGGCTAGGAATGAAACATGACACGGACTACTATGTCCATTAGAAGGTATCAACAGCGTATGATACCCGTTTAACCGGGTTTAGAACGCTCATCAAATCAAAATCAAAAGTATGATGAGCTATATTGACTTGACTAGCTTTTATTGGCCTTTATTCTTTGTATTGAAAAGTATGACACTATATGTCCACTATACCGTTCCGTTCCCATCGCGTGCCATGCACATGGCTTCACCCACACCCCATCACCATTGATGGCGAGAATATTTTGCCGGTTCCGATACACAACGTGCATGACACGCGACGGTGTTGATCGGTGTCTGAACATTCTAGCGGGCATAGTCTCATACTTTTCTTTTTTTTATTGCATGTTTTTTTGCAAATCATAGCTCCATAGTCATGGATGTGATAGTACGGTGTATTAGGCGGAATCCTTATAATACTTAAGGATTCTGCCCAATACAACGTACTATACGCGTTCCACGTGTAAACTTTACGCTACAGTGATTACCAATAAAACTGGCTTATTTCCCTGCGCTCCAAAATTCGGCTCCAAAACAAAAAAGCAACGGGTGGAAAACATTATATGGGTACGTCACAAGTGGTAACTTTTTATTGACGTTGCTATTATTTGTCTCTCTCTGGCACACTAAGGTTTGCTACCTTCTTACCTACAGTAATTCATAACTAAATATAAATTTTATGGCAAAATCATGACAAAGCTTTTTTACTTTCTATTAATACACGTACTTATAACAATAAGATATGAACAGGAAAAGTCTAATTTCTAAGTCATGAATAAAGATCTCTTTTATAAGAAGAGGCTGTTTGACAAGGGCAGTCTTATATTCTTAGAGACCAACTTATCTAATAAGAGCTAAAACTGTACCCGTTACAAAGAGATGAGCCTCGGACTTCTTTAACTTCGTGAAGAGGTATAAAACTCCACTGGGCTTAACTGGGCTAGAAAGTTGCGTCTTAAAAGTGAAATAAAATGGCACAAGTACTGAGGTACAGGCATTAAAAAAAGTACAATTGCCTACCCTACCACACGAATGTACCGTCGCTTTTAGATAAACAGGTATTTACCCAAAAGTAGTTTACTTAAATCTGCATTTTGTAATTAAATAGATATTTTAGTTTATATAATTTAAATTTCAAATTCAAGCTAATTGGCTCGTTGGTCTAGTGGTCGCAATCGCGACTGCTGAGCATGAGGTCACGGGTTCCATTCCCGAGTCGGGCAAATTGTTATTCAATTTTCCATTAGGAATTTCTCAGTAGCGGCCTCGGAGTCGGGATTCGGCCTCGGTTGATAAACTTAAATGGCGAAATGTGGATGTACTATTAGGTACACCTCTGCCTAACCCTTCAGAAATTACAGGCGTGATGGTATGTAAAACAGTAAACAGTAGTTTTTCGTTTTATTTTGCAAAATAGTTCCATACGTCACTGCGGATAAAAATGCACATGAACAACACAAGCACACAGACTAATTGTATTTTTCTTCTATTTTCAGCGAGGGTTCCTACAATGGCGGCGGTGGTGGTTCCGGTACAGGTGGATCCGGTTCGGGCAGCGGCGGCAGTGGAAACGGCTACCATTACTGATCTCACTCTATACTCACCTAGTTAGTCGCTTAGAACTCGCAAGCAAACACGCAGGGACTTACCGTAAACAGTAGTTAAGGGAAACAGTGCTGTGGAATCGTAGAAAGCGAATAGTACCAATCTGGAATAGATCGATTTTAATGAGTTTTGTTCTGGAGCATCTCCTTTGGGGTTGCGAATCGAAAAAAAAAAAATAGTTGGAAAATGAAAAGTATAAAGATGAAGGACTGCGTGAAGAGAATATCATCGTTGCTGAAGACTTACAAAGCTGAGCTACAAACGATAGCAAACAAATGAAGGTTCACCAAAACCAGACCACAGTTGCTATTGAAATAAGGTATTTAATGGAAGATGAGAAAACATGCACTAGTAATGTGAATGGTCGGATTTAAAGGGTAGTCCAACTGACCGCAATCATGTACTACGTTCGCTTGCGATTTCAAAGCAATTTTAGGTAATGAGGCATCGATCCGACGACGACCGCTTGAACTGGGGAGGACTGTGATACCACGACGAAACTCGCACTGTTTATTTATTTAGTAAATAATTGTAGTCTATCAATGTAAATATGCATGGTGTATGAATAAACGTATGTTTATGTGAATACTTATGTTTTACTTCTTTATTTTTTACTTAGCTTATTCTGTCCCACTGCTGGACAAAAGCCCTCCTCATTCCTTTCCAAATTTCTCGGTTTTTTCGTTCTATCTTTTTATAACTACTTTTTTTATTTTGTTACCACTGTATTGGTCTTCATACATTTTTTAAGAGTGAAAGTTTTATAACAGCCATCCAAATACTAGTAAAATTGAAGAATAAGTAATAGTACCTACTATAAGGTGGGGTACGCGATGTAAAAGATCAAGAGCTCAGGCGGCCTACCATGACGTCTTAAAACATTATTGTTTTACTCCTTTTCCAGTGTGGGAAAGAGATGGCACTAGACATCCTGTATGGCTCCGTCTTTTTCCCACACTGGAATATGAGTAAAACAATACTGCTTTAAGAGGTCATGGAAGGCTAGCTGATCCTACCCTCATAAAGTATTGTCTACATATTGAGTAACGGTGAGAGCATTGTATGATGAACTCACCCCCATTCAAGAAGTATGTTGAAGCCTGTATGCTGCTCATCAAGCGGGATAAGATTATATAATCTAAAGAACGGTAATATTCATCCTAACGTCCAAATAGGTCTTCATTTTATTTAGTTCTAGCTGGCCCGCGCAACTTCGTCTGCGTCACATTTTTCCTGTTTTCGCAACATTTTTTTGTGAAGATTTTTTTTCCTCGATAAATGGGCTATCAAACACTGAAATAATTTTCACAGTAGTTCCTGAAATAAGCGCGTTCAAGCAAACAAACAAACTCTTCAGCTTTACTATTGTATTAGATTTTCAGCCTGGGTTGGCCCACTGCAGAAAGAAGGCCTATCTTTCGCCTTTTCAAAATCTTTAATGTTTTTAGCTAATCTGGACCCAAGATGTCTATTTACTTGAGTTAGGTACTCAAAATGTGCTATATTATTAAGTTATTAGAACGTCAATTAGATTAAAGTTCGTTTTGCATAAGCAAAAAGGTAGAACATGATCCCGCTCACAGCAGTGCTATAAATGTCTTTAACCGAATGTACAAGTTTAGCACAATTATATTTCACCTCAATTAAAATCAATAAATGCCACGCTTAATGGTGGAAGGTTGGAATCTAAGATTATAAATATAATTATTGCTCCTAAACTAGCCACACTGCTCCCGCAAACCGAAAAGCGGTAACTCAACCAATGGATGTTTCGAGAATACAAAGAAATTGTGAAATGTTAAAACATATTTCTCTTATTCATATCACAAGATTTACAAATCATTCTTAGAACTTATTTTTGAATGTAGCAATAAAATTCAGGTAACTTTGATAACTACTAGTTAGTAACCTGAAAAAAAAGTGTTGCACTCCAGGAGTGCCGGCAGAAGTGAAAACTTGAATATTAATGTTGTGCATTTTTTTGTTTTTTTTTGATTGGTTAGGGAATAATTTTGCACGAACTGGTTTAATTATCCGTATAAAAGCACTATCATTTATGTGGTAAAATACAATATTCATTTATTGCGCTATCGTACACACACAAACATTGTCAATTTATATTACATTAAAAGTTTAACACTTCAGAACTATTACAATCCGTCTTAAGAATTTTACCTCTTTAGAGAAAGCGAAGGTTTTGTTTGTGTATAAGATAATTATCCAGTTTTGGAAATCCAAACTCAATGACAGATGTCATAAAGTTCAAATTCCTTCGCAACCTACGTGACCTGACGGTCAAGTGTCATGACGTGAGTTTAACATTTTTAACCCATCACAAAATTGAAAAAAAGAAGTTTTCACTTCAAAAACTAAATTTTATGTTTATTGTGATACTGCTTTTTGGCTTACGAGGCCAGCATATTATACTCATAGCTTTCAAACTATTACGAATTGTCAGATAAACGCTGGTTTACTGCCTATTACGACTAATGATAATACGGGATGAGCATGCATTTGGTAAATGCAATGCAATTAGAAGTACTAATGTATGGAATTAATTGGTATTATTCAGCATGCATCATTGGATATTGAAACCCGTCCTTCTGATTCAGATTATCAAATCAGTTTATTGCATGATTAAATTATTTTTTCAAACATGGACCCTGTAAGGGCACTGCAAAACGAATGAATTACATTACAATACAATACATTTTTATCAAAATAAAAACCGATTTTATCATAAAAATAACGACATCTGTGTATGAACACACGTACCTACTACACGTAGTGTTCATTGTTCAGAACAATCGTTAGTGAAACTGTATTTTAGTTCATCTAAACTATCAAAAGTGTATATTGAAAGTTACGAATTGTTGCAAATAAAGTTTGAGCGCCTACACTAGAAACAGAGTTGTGCGTTTATTTCAGTGGTGTATTTATGAAAGGTTATCCATCTATGTCTTCAAGCTATAATTAACGAGTGTAAAGCGTAGATAAGTAGGTATGAGAGCAGCGGTGGCCCAGTGGTGGCAGCCCCGACTTACGAGCAGTATGCCGTGGGTTCGAACCGAGGCAGGGGCATCATACTTTGTGTAATTTATTTCATCACCGCTGCTCTCAAAACAGTGAAGAAAAACATCGTGAGGAAACCGGCATGTCCTAGAACTAAAAATTCGAAGACATGTGACATCTACCAACCCGCAATGGGCTCGCGTGGTGGCCTGTGTCCCAGCAGTGGGAACATTATAGGCTGATGATGATGATGAAGCGTAGGTATGTAGAATAAGTGTAAACTGAGTAAATAATATAACATATCACGGCTGTTTCCACTAACCGGGGACAAACCCAGATTCCACCGCAGGCTGTTTCTGAGAAAGAACTTAATAAGATAGTGAAAACTCAATACCCCTTAGTACGACTCTGGAGAAAGTCGAGGAAGGATTTGGAGAGGGTTATGATGGGGAAGTTTAACCCTAATAGGAGGTATTTGAATGAAGCGATGTGGGCGGCACTCATGGACGTTAAGAAAAAAGGGAATATAGACAGGTGAGCAATTATTTTTTCATTACTCTTAATCTGAAAGTAGGTCTGAAGTTGCCTGAGGAGCGGGTTGAAAGTAATACTTTTCTTCCCTAGGGAGAATCGCTTTCAACTGACAGATGCCAAATTATAAAAAAAAACTAGTTCTATTTTCACATTTTTATTGAACCATGTTCCAACTTTCTATGCAGCCACGATGTAAAATTGAAATAACTTAAAGTTAAGTATTGATAGAATCTATATTTTTTTAATAACTTTATTCTTTAAAATAACATAGATTTGTGCAAAATATTTACAATTTTTTTAATGATGAAAATTAATAATAATGGTTGAATAGCTGGCTGCCACAGAAAAAAAAAACAAAATAGGCGGGAAAAGTTGTTGATTTATGTCAAATATAATTTACAAAATTTTTCTTTAGCTAATTCATGTTTTTATTTTTACTTTCCTTGTATTCGTAATGAAAAGCACAGTGTTTACCTCGGGTTAAAGACTTATTTAGTCCCTCGAACTATTGGCACACTTTCACCCCTAGGGTAACAATGTACTATTTCATTACTCTTACTCTGAAAGTAGTTCTGAAGTTGCCTGGGGAGCGGGATGAAAGTAATTCTTTTCATCCCTAGTCCCTCGAACTATTGGCGCCCGAACGAACTCGGGACTAAATAAGTTACTTTCACCCCTAGGGTAACAATGTACTATTATGCTTTTTCCATAATTTACTTTAATGAGTCATCGACAGAAAAAAAGTTTGATGTAGGTACATTAGTTTGCAATACTTTTTTAGGGTTCCGTACCTCGAAAGGAAAAAACGGAACCCTTATAGGATCACTTTGTTGTCCGTGCGTCTGTCTGTCTGTCAAGAACCTTTTTCTCAGGAATGCGTGGAGGTATCATGCTGGAATTAATATCAAATACTCAAGTCTACTGTCCCTTGGAGCTGTGAAAAAATTAAACTTCTAAGCCAACGCAATCAAAAGTTACAGCCGTTTATGCCGCAAATTTCCGCGTGTTTTCGACACTCGCAAGGGAATCAAAACCTACAGGGTACTTCCCGTGAACTCAGAATCTTGAAATTTTGTACGAAGCAACGTCTTATAGCACATATAAAGGAAAAATTGTGAAAATCGTAAATTTTTTGTTAAATCATATAATAAAAATATTTTTTTAAATTTCAACCAAAAGAGGAAAGCCTCATGAATGCGTAGAGGTATTACATTGAAATTTATATCAAATACTCAGGTCTATAATACCTTTAAGCTGTAATAAAATCAAACTTCAATGTCAACGCAATCAAAATAAACAGCAATTTAAGCCTCAAATTTTCCTAAAGGATACTTCCAGTCAACCTCAAATCTTGAAATTTGGCATGAAGCAATGTTTTACTTTACAACACATAAAGGAAAAATTCCGAAAACCTTTAATTTTTAGTTACATCACATAATTTTCTATTTATTCTCTTCAGTAATTTTGCTTTGAACGGAACCCTCGCGCTCGGTGCGCGAACCGACTCGCACTTGACCGGTTTTTTAAAACTACTGAAGAAGTTATTATGCAACAGGTTCTATAAATAATTTCGCGTAATTTTACAGAAACCCTTTTAGCATTGGTATGTTGGTCACGTCACTACTGGTGTGTCAATCAAAGAAAGAAAGAAAAGTATTATTAAGTTTCGCACAAGACTGATTTTTTTATAAACAAAAATAAATAAAAAAAAAACCTATATAAAAAAGTAAAACATGAGAAAGAAATAATAAAAAATAAGACATCACACCAGAAATCAAAGCCCACTGGCAACGGTTGTCTCTGGTGTAAATTACCACTAAGGTTTAATAGGAATAACATAAATCGTTTCAAAGAAAACACTGGCAATATAATAAAATCAAATTCCTATAAATAAAGTTCCTATAAACTTAACAAAGTTTGTTAATTTAATTTTATCCAAAAGGATTCAGTTAAAACCCTTAAACAAAATAGAACTAAATAGAAGCCCAAAACTTTTGTAAAAACTTTTGTACTTCTTAAGCATTATATTGTATTACAATAGTATCAGGTTCCAAGGGGATGACGTAGACGTAAGTTTCGTCAACCCGTTTTGACGTCATAAAAAGCACCTAGAAACAAATGACGCCACAAGGAAGGGACAAGTGTCCTCTTGCCGTATAATCATAGCACAAGCGGTCATCTCGCAAAAAGGAGGATTGATTCAAGATTATTCAAATTTCAATAAGTTTATTCGTGCCAAGTGCCTCGTTGGTCTGGATGCCTCGTTGGTCTGACTGCCTCGTTGGTCTGAATGCCTCGTTGTCTGAATGCCTCGTTGGTCTGAATGCCTCGTTGGTCTGTCTGCCTCGTTGGTCAAGTGGTCGCAAGCGGGACTGCTGAGCATGAGGTCCGGGTTTCGATTTCCGGATCGGGAAAAGTGTTATTAGGTTTTTCCATCAGGAAGTTCTCAGTAGCAGCAACATTCAGAATTAGTGCCTGGTTGATTGCAATAGGTTCCCCCCCCCCCCCCTATTACATTGAACTTAAACATAACTGGCGACGGCTGAACACCACTGCCTAACCCTTCGGGGATCACAGGCGTGATGCTGTATGTGATGTATGTATGTACTGGTACAGACAGCATTATTCAGTAGTTACCCCCTGGCGTCAAACAAAAGAGTGCAGTTCCGGAAGCATCAAAGAGACTTGCCCGCAGCATCACTAGACTGAAACAGGACAAAATTCGCAAGATTGTAGGTATTATATAACCGGCCACTGTCCCCTGAACAAACACCTATTTACCATAGGTGTGACGGATAGCTCTCTGTGCAGAGGATGCATGGAGGCGGAAGAAACACCACAGCACGTGCTCATGGAGTGCAGCAGCGTGGCAGATCAACGGGCACGGACTCTCAATCGCCGGCATCGCTCCCGGAGGCCTGCCGCAGCCTGAAAAGGCTGCTAGCTTTTTGGGAGGACCTGGGACGGTTGGCGTAACCAGAAGATTTGTATACGTACAATGGCCCAATAAACAGGCTAAGTGCGGAAACAGCCCTGCTAACCTAACCTAACATAACCTACCCCCCTGGTGTAATCGGCGGGACTGTAGAGGGGTTAGCACATACTCACGCTGTCTGTACATAGATAAGTTTTTATTTTATTATTTATTCATAGAACAATTTGCATTGTGTTTGAATTACATGGATATTACGCTCATCGTAAACATTCAGAAGTATATATTATCATGTCTTGCAGTCGAGATGTACAATCTTAATTTCATCAATGTGTAAATTCAAAATTTTTCACCAACACACAGATAACAGTTTGTTTTAATTACTCATTCAACATTTTTACTCACAAATTACTACTTCACGGTGATGCGTTCGCGTACAAGTAAATTAAGTAATCGAATACATCTTCGAACACAAGAATATTTTGCAAATTCCTCGCTACCAGTAGAAACATTTCCTAAATGGTCCAGAACGCTCATGCCCGTAAACTACACATTAAAATGTTTTTATCTTGTGAAATGCGCGATCCAGCTTAATATGGCGCCCGCGAGAGCATCAGGCATTGTTGATTGCGGATCATTATGTAACCTGATTATACAGTATCAGTGAGCTAATCTTCAGTAGTCTGTTATTTTGTAAGATACTCTTTAGACGTACGTTCAGTTGCAATTTAGACGAGGGATCTAAGATTAGTTTTCTGCATAGTCGTTCGATGTTTGTGATTAAGCAAAGCCTATTGCAACTGCAAGCTGCGGCTTGTTAGATCTTCGCTGACGTGAGATGCTCGCTTTTTTGTGCCTCAGGGAGAGTAAAACCGGCTAAAGCCATTAAGTAATGCCAGGTGTTGATACTTAGCACTAAGTAGCAGATATCGTAGACAGAAATCTAGTTGAGTACACGAGTTATAAATAAACTTGGCACTAAGATTGCATAGGTAGCTCGGAACCCTTACATTTTTCCAAATTTATTTCTGTTTGCTACCACAGATCTGTTTCATGCCCAAACGCAAAAAAAAAACGCAGGCATTATAAACACTTGTTTACTGCCTGCCTGGGTCAAACCTGCGCTCCTCACGTAAAAATACATCACTTGATAACTGTGTTTATTGGGACCGCAAATTACATGTATTAAGTTATAACATAATGCCTTGACTTTACTTTTTGTTATTGCATTGAACTTAGCCCCCGATTTTTAATATCTAAGACTAGCATCATTTTTTCAAAACATACTCCGATGTTCTAATCACGATGTCTCTATTTATACTCAAAAATAGTCTAGCAGCATCCCTCCTAACATTTGTTGCAGGTCAAATGCGTAGCGTCCAACTGTCTAGCCAACCGAACTCTGACCTTGTGCTCTCGCCACAGAGTTCTAAATTACATGTGTAATCGATCCATCCTTGAGACAGACATAAACATCAAATAAAATCATTGTCTGAATTTGGTGTTGGTACAATCATCGCAACGGCGGGGGGTGGCCTCAATGGAATGCCGAATGTATCAAACTCTTCACCAAACTGAATACGCCCTGACTGATATCGTGCAAGGTTCTTGGAAGGGTAACAGTAATATAAAAACACTGTTAGTCTATGCAGATATCATTCAGACAATAGCATCCAACGGAATAGCATCTCAACGAAAAATAGTTGAATCAAAGAAATGGCTGGATTAAAGGTAAGTAGTTCAATACCATAGCGATGTACTTGGATTAATAAAGCTACAACATGTTATTCAGTATTTGATCAATTTTGTAATTACCAAAGATAATTTTGTACTTTAGCCCAACAACTCTGGATAAAGTAATAAGATTTAATTTCACACAAACACCCTTTTAACATCTGATTTTTCATTCCCAGATCGTTTCAACCCTTGCCCTGCTGTCCGCGGTGTCAGCGGGTCACCTGGGACACCTCCAACCCTCCGCGGGATACAACGCGTTCGGCGCAAGCGCATACAGTGGTGGTGCCGCATTCGGTTCGGCATCGGCCTACAGCGGAGCTTACGGAGGAGCACACATCCCCATCCTGAGATACGAGAATGTGAACAACGGTGATGGCACGTACAGATACAAGTAAGGAAATTGAAACTATAAGGTCCGACTAAGTAAAGATATTACTCTAATCACGTTTGATATGCTCAAGATATATTGTTAACGTCATCCCACTGCTACGCAAAGGTCTTCCTCGATATTAGGTACCCATCACCCAAAAACGTATTAAAGTAATTATACACGACAGCGTTTCTTAAGCCAACCTTGGTGTCGAAGCTTGTCTTTCAGCACATCTAGGTAAGCAGTCCCGATGCATTCTAACTACTTATTAACCAAAAACTATTAAAATTAATAATCTATATTTCAATGATCTTAATATATTAACGATTTATTGTGACTAGCTACGAAACCGGCAACGGCATATCAGCGCACGAGAGCGGTGCCCCGCGCGCCCCCGGCCCCGAAGGACTCGCAGTGACCGCTGAGGGAGGCTTCTCTTACCGCGCTCCCGATGGCCAGCAGGTCTCCCTCACTTACACCGCTGACGAGAACGGCTTTCACCCCGTCGGCTCGCACATCCCCACGCCGCCACCCATTCCAGAAGCCATCCTTCGCTCCATTGAGTTCAACAGGCAACATCCTTCATCGTAAGTTTTTTCCTGACATGCAACCACTTGTAGATCTTATGGTAATTTCAAATGATATTCGAGTTTTCTCAATGATTTTCTTGAGGGAGTTTTTTTCTGATAATGGTCTGGCTAATGAAGCCTTATGAGTGATGTAAACCAAATATACCTTTATTTGGGTTACTTTCATAAATAAGCTGAAACATAACCAGCAAAATACAAGGTGTTGTTTTGCATCCTCGTCAAAATCCAGGAGGTTGTCAGTGAAGACATTAGTAATCAATTAAAATTACTGTTCCTAGTTAAGAGCGTTTACGCCTTACGACATTTTATACAAACTTTCAAGTCGTTATTTTCCGAAATGACTGAACTGATTTTGATGAAACTTCGTACACATAAGCCAGATACACAGATCTAAAAAGTTACTAAAAAATATTTTCGAAAAATAGTGTTACAGTTAAATTAGACCAAATTTAAATTTTCTATAGAAACAGAAAATTCCAATTATCTCTTGTTTTAAAACACATTTTGAAAATATTTTTTAGTAACTTTTTAGACCTATGTATCCTGCTTATGCGTATAAAGTTTCATTTAAATAGGTTCAGTCATTTCGGAAAAAAACTACTTGAAAGTTTGTATGAAAAGCGGTAAGGAATAAACGCTCTTAAATATTAATAAACGCTGATTTTTTTGTTTGTTTAAGTTTGACAGTATTTCAGAATAACCACCCCGTTAACGTGGTTTAGGGAATGGGAAATTATCGAATAAATGTTTGAGATTGTTTGTATGTGTGAAACCGCGGTTATAGAGCGAGGATCAGACGGGCCGCGTTTAAAACACGGGTGGTTCACACTTACCGACTTCCGTAAATAAAAAAAAATAATAAAAATTACCTACCCATTTTATTATTGATTCGTGACGAGAATCATTAGCATATTTATCTCCTTGAATTTAACGAGGATGCAAAACAGCACCTCGTATAGGTAGGTCTTTCGTGAACTGTCTAACACTTTAAATTACTCCTCGTTCAGGCTGTTTCATCATAAACAGATTCTACGGACTAATGTAAACTTCTTGCACATTTGTACGGATTTTTTAATATTTTGTTTGTAATTATTTTCAGCGGCGAAGGCTCCTACAACCACGGTCGCTACAACCAAGGATACAACTACTAATTGACACCAACCACTGACCGCGGCTGACTACGGACCGATCTAGTACTTACAGAAACTTATTGTTTTATATGCATCTCTATTTATTCAGTATTAACTGTTACTTGTTTTTATGGGCTTTAAAATAAAGTTTTAAGAATGTATTACGATTTTTTTTACTTTTTACCTACTAAATGAATTCAATTTTTTCTTTCAAAAGAAGAAATTTAACACTTCGTACATAGTTACATAATACAACTACATTTCGCATAACAAAGAACTCAAGTGATATATGGAAACATTTTCACTGTTATTGACAATCGGTTTGATGTGAATTTCAATACCTTGACGTTTTTATTTAACACTATCAATCTGACCGACCTAAATCTTTCTCATAAAACTTGTCGTGTCAATTAAGACGTATTGGACGAGTCGTTCTCAAATCCTTCGAAAACATGCAACAATTGATTTTTATTTTAAAACGCAGTACCTAATTGTAAAGAATTGAGCCGAGACCCATTCACAGATTTTGGCACATAATAATTTTCCTAGGCTTCCAAAATTAATAACATTTCATCATATTAAACCTCATTACAAATACATCAGTAACTTTCAGGCTAAAGCATACCATGCCAAAGTGTTTATAAGGCACCCTTATTTATACCAATACCTAGGTATTTTACATGACTGCCTACCCATGGTTCACTCTTTAGGTGAACCAAGGGTACAGAAAATTTATCTTGGAACACCTAGGTGAACCACTTTTGTGTTCCACGGGTCAGAAAGGAAATTCTCTACCTACAATTCAGTTACTGAGTAACTCAGTCCCATTAATTTAAAATTTTAATTTTACTATTTTCTTCTTTTTTATCTTTACTTATATTTTTGCAAACATTAAAATGTTAAATTCTAAGCCCGAGGGGTGATCTGTACCTCAGGATCTTCCTATCTTAGACACCTTTCTCTATATAAGATGTACAAATGTGAACCAGCACCTTAAAGTTTTGATGTGGAGATAAAATAAAGATTTATGATTATGCTTAGCACCTAATTACGGGTTGTCCGCCTTTCGGCGTTCTGACTAGCCATAAACAACAACTGTCATAGATTTAGGAATATCAGCAGGGACCTAGCCTTACATGCTTTCTAAGCCACGGAGGAGTCACGATATTAAATGGTTGGTGACCTCTCCATCGTTGTCAAAATGTAATTTAGCCTTAGTCAATCAGTTCTTGCACGAGTTATTAATAGGCCCCTTAACAGTAGAATCCTGGTGCTGTTGTGTTTGTTTTAATTTACGTCTGTCATTAGTAGATCTTTGACAGTCGTTACGGCCTTGTCAAATCCTGAAATTCTGACGACCATTATCAGCAAAGTAGGTTATCGTATTACCCAGTAACTGACCTGATGATACTAGACACACAGATACTCCACGTAATAAAAAAATAGTGCGTGGAGTCCCTCCGCGCGGAAGAAGTGAAACTTCGTAATACTACACGCATGCGTTCGAGTGCCACGCATTAACTCTCGCTCCGTCTCTTTCTATTCCTCTTCCGTGGTAGCGTTAAAAGTTTAACGCAACCTTGTTGGAAGTCACATAAGAAGTTTCACTTTTTTTTTAATGCAGCTGCATTCGACTAGACTGAAATTTAAGCAAAAAATAAATAAAGCTCAATATATACGGGAAAAGGCTAGGCAGACAATGAGCCAGTTTTAATTTAATGTAGCTGATAAATTGTTTGTCATATATAATTGGAATTAGTTGGATATTATCAAATATTTATTTAACAAACATTAGAATCACTATTTGTCTGTAACAGGCTTATTTCTCTTCAGCACTAGAATGTACTAAGAGCACAATAACTTCAGCCAAATGAGAGACTTTGCTCTGAGCACAGCACTTCCAGAAAGCACACCCACAGCGATGACTAACCGCCGCGATTTTTATCAAATTTGGATGTAATGTATATATTATATAATTTCTTTCTCGAAAACTGCTTTTTATCGCTCTACTATAAGGTTCAGAATGCAGTGCATTTCACACTCGTGATTTTTCTAATTTCTTACTAGTGCTTTATTTCCACAGAAAACCTTAATCTTAGTCCAACGTGGTTCAATTCCTGTAGTCGGCGCTCATGTTTTTTTTTAAAAGCCTAAATATTTTATGTTTTTTTTTTTTAATAGTTGCTTTTATCAACAATGCACATTTATTTGGGTTCTAAATATAGAAACATTTGAATATTCATTTTTTAATGTTAGGCTCGTTGGCGACTTCATGCATTGGCTTCTTCACCTTCAAAGGTAAAACGAGGTAAAAAAAGGAAATTAAATTCTACACACATAAAACCGTTTTCACGGTTTGTCCGCGGGAATGGAACATAATTTTATTTCTTCGTAAGTGTATTGGGAAACGTGATACACGTGGGCACTGCACTTCTAGGCTATTCAAAGTTTGCCCACTTGTACGAAAATGTACTTTCTTAGTCTTGTTATTTTAATTTAAAATTATGGTTTTCCTTCTCGAGTGAATTGTTTAATGTTGGAAAGGGTTTGGGTCATTTTTTATTTATTTACTTACATAATATATGCTTGTAATCCCCAGAGGGATAGGCAGAGGACCTAAAGTAAACGAGCTTATACAAGTCTGACTTCGAGCCAATACTGAGTAATGCCTGATGGAAAGAAACTTTATTACACTTTTCCCGACTGACCGAATCGAACCCAAGACTCAGCAGTAGTAGCTTACTTTCTCACTCCGCTACTGAATGTCGAAGTTTGAAATGTCGGCGTATGTTAGTTCTAAAGTACAGGATCTCGATGTACGCCAGTTCGAAAGCTCACTGGAGCGAAGTATGCAAGTCCGACGTATCGTTAGTTAGAAAGTATACGAGTGCTATGTATGCCAGTTCGAAATTACCCTGTTACGAAGTATGAAATGCCTCCATACCAGGTACTCCTACAACATTATAATTAGAAAATTTGTGTAAAATCAAATAGTTAAAGAGCGAGCGAAACGAGCTCTGGACTTGGAGCACCGCGACTCGGTTACTGTAAACCCTGCAGACAGAAATAGGAGCCCCGCGTAGCGGCGCTACGTCGACTATGCTTTTAGGGAAATATAAGTAAATTAGGTGATGGTTTTTCTTAAAAAATTTTCATATGTTTGTTGAACTAACATCGCACTCGTATGCTTTCTAACTAACGATACGTCGGCCTTGCATACTTCGCTCCAGTGAACTTTCGAACTGGCGTACATCGAGATCCTGTACTTTACAACTAACATACGTCGACATTTCAAACTTCGACATTCAGTAGCGGAGTCGAAGACATGGTAAAAAATACATAACAGTAGCCCCAAAATAAAAAATAAAACTTTAGTTCACACTAATCTTTATTTACAAGACACAAGAACAATAAAACATTTAACAAAAGTGATGCTCATGAAAATAATAATACAAATGCAAGCAATAATTCACAATTTCCTCCTTAGACATTGCCGCGGTAAGTCTTTGATGTATCAATCGATATCAGGTGGCCTACCATGACGGCTTAAAGCAATTGTTTTAATCTTAGTCCAGAGTGGGAAAGAGATGGCGCTAGATGTCCCTTGTAGCTCCGTCTCTTTCCCACACTGGAATAAAAATAAAACAATACTGCTTTAAGACGTCATAGTAACCCCCCTAGTTAGTAGTTGTATCCGTTGTTGAAGTGGCCGTTGTAATAGCCATCGCCTCTGGAAACAGAACAAAATCAAATGAAGCTAATAGCTAGCTTGGACATAAAAATAAAGAACTACAACATGGCATTCAGACAGCCATGGAGATTGTCTCACAAGGTTTTAGGCGCCCCATACTATTTGCAGTTTAGGTAGATGGTATGTTAAAATCCAATCCCTACAATTTGAAAGAGGGAAAGGCTGAATATAGTTAAGCGATTTTATAGTCTGCCTGATATGGTGCGCCCATTGTTGTAATTGGACTGCTCAACGCGCACAACATACATGCCTTATGAGGTTACGAGAGCCTCTGGCGGTAACGACACCGCTACACCAACACCATTGGAATAGATGTGTAAGACTTCAAGGTTGAAAGGTCATTTGGAGACACTTGACAACGGAACTAACTAACGTAGTGGTCGGAAAAGAAAATGTTAATTGAAGTCAGCAACTTTGACCTCAAATCTTTTCAATACAATTATCCATAATTTCAGACTCTTACAAACTGCAAAAATGATAAATTCTTATTTTTTGGTTAATTAACTCGGCCGATTTAACTCTCCGCCAAAAAAATTCATAGCTATAAATAGCATTTCTACACATGCATTATCGTCCAATGACCAGTCAAAGACTATCTAAGGAAGTAAGGGTGCCTGATGTAGCTGGATTTTTCAGTAAAAACTTACGATGAAGGATATTGTCTGTTCTGCTGGAGGGAGCGGAGGATGGCTTCTGGGATGGGTGGCGGCGTGGGGATGTGTGAGCCGACGGGGTGGAAGCCGTTCTCGTCGGCGGTGTAGGTGAGCGAGACCTGCTGGCCGTCAGGGGCGCGGTATGAGAACCCTCCGTCAGCAGTGACCGCGGGGCCTTCAGGACCCGGAGCACGCGGGGACCCGTTCTCATGCGCTGATATGCCGTTGCCAGTCTCGTAACTGTAAAAAATATCGCAAGCATGACTTCTTATATCAACTCAGCCTATAGCAGTCCAATGCGGGATATAAGAACCCGCGTCAAAACTCCCTGTCCTTCACTTTCTTCGTCACCACCTACCACTGCACTTCTTTCCTCACCTGTATCTATAATTTCCGTCACCATTGTTCTCGTTTTCGTAACTTAATACTGGTACATGTGCGCCATAGCTGCTGGTGTAGGCGGATGCTGATGCCGCAGCCCTTGCAGAGCTGTATGCGTTGGTACTAAACGCACTGTACCCGGAAGGTTGGAAGTGGCCCAAATGTCCTGCTGACACCGCAGAAAGCAGGGCGAAGGTTGAAACAATCTGACAAAAAAAGAAGTTTAGGAGTTAACCCCCTTTTTGGATACCCTTTTGCTCCAAATAGACTCTTTTGTTTAAGGTCAGAAAGGATTGACAAAGAGCTAGTGATCTGATTTGATGTGCCTGTAAACCTCTGAGGCAAAAACAGCGCTCTAGGTATTTCAGAAAAGGTATCCAAAACATCAAAATAAAAACTGTTGCAAGAGCATCAACATCTTAGGAATTAAAGCACACTAAAACTTTGATCTTGCAATTCGGATTGCAAAACAAACGAATTGATCTAAGTGAGATATCTTACCTTTAGGCCAGCCATTTTGTTTGATCTATTTTTATATTGATGATGATTGAGACAGTGTTTTTATATTGATGTTACCCTAGAAAAACCTTGTATGTCATCAGCCAGGGCGTATTTATTATTAAAGAATATTTAGCACCGGTATTTGGCATTTAAATGAAACTACCTCCTGCTGTGCCGACGCGATCATTGTTACAAATACGTGCAAGCAGGTTGATGGTAGCTGTGATATCTTTCACGAACGGCCTAAGTTAGGCACACCCATTTTGTTCCCTTCATCTTAGTAACCCAAAATATTTATGCATTGGTCTCCGACGCCGGTGACAATCACTCAAATAGGTAGTTCTACTTCTGAACTATTAGTCCAGACCACAAGGTGTTTTCTTTGCTAAATGCATTTTTAGTCAATTTCGCAGACTGACCAAGAAAATTGGCAGAAATCCAAGAAGGAATTTTCACGATTATCCGAAAATATGTTTGTTTACATTTTCAATTAACCAGTAGCATAATTACATCACTTACGTAATGCTATAAAGCACCTATCCCTAAGTTTCTTCGTGTGAACAACTTATATCATTCCACAGTAAGGCACAGGTCCCAACGTCGGTCCTTTGGCAGGCGCCTCCCGTCTACTCCTGCCACGTAACGTTGATCGGACACTTAAGATATACATACGTAGCCCTCATAGCAAAAATGTCTGTAACATTCACCATCCGGCTAAATAAGTCAAGTTGAGCATCTTGCTCTAGCTTTAAAAAATTAAGTTCGTTCAGCTGTAAATATCCTTTCCGGATATGAGCTGCAATGGCTATCCCAGGATGGATATATTAAACCTCCAGAGGTGTTTAAACATACTCACCCAGGGGATAGTCATAGATGACTCCACCCTGGAATGTGAATATTGTCCTGTTCTACAAACGATGACAACACTTTATATCCCTGTTGTCTGTAAGTTACAGGAACTGAAAGTGCCAAACTTAGGTTAGGTTCGACAATATAGATTAGCGTGGATTCGCTAGAAAGAAGAACAATAGAGTGCTGTAATTCGTTACATACAATGTCATTAATTCTACCTCAATATTTATCGACAAAACAATTCAGACTTTGAGAAATGTTTACAATAAACATTATCTTGGCCAAATAATATATAATAGAAGAATACATATCGGGAACTTATATGAATAATTCAATAAATCTCTTTGTATTTCTGTTATATGAATACCTACGGCATTCCTTAAAAAATTAAAATACTTGTAAATGTATTGAATATTGTATGGACAACAAGTAATGGCACAGTTTTTGGGCGAATATGAAAAGATAGGTTTAACAGTAAGCGTATCAAAAAGTCAAAAGTCACACAAAATAAGCTGAATTTAAAAATAAATATATATAGACAAAACCCCCTTCACTACCTACGGTTTTGGCGGGGGAGAAGAAATGGCCGAACAAATTTTCAGCAACACTTTCATAGAAAGAGAGAAAAAAAAAGTATTATTGGAGTCACACAGGACAAACAAGAAAACTTGAAAAATAAAAACATATGAAATAAAACTGAAATTCAAATAACATTTTTTTTTCTTTACGGGGACCATTGACTCCTATCTCAGCATGGTGCTGCGGCATCTTCTGGTGAAATACTACTTGTATAACTTCCGATGCTGGACGTCGAAAAGAGATGTGTGCTGCTTGTGCATTCAGCAACGCGCTGTCGCGTCATCAATTTTTCGAAATACTACTCATTAATGCCCACATCTACTCTCTGCTTTGATTACACCAAAATTGGTTGACCCGTATCCAATGAATGAATGAAGCTAGTTAGAGAGGAAATATTTATTAACTAAATCCTGTTGGTTGCGTCAGAAACATTTCTGTGGTCTTCACCCATCCAGTGGCGGAATTACCAGCAGGCTGAGTAGGCTGGAGCTTGGGCGGCAGATTTTTGGGGTGGCAAATTTGGGAACCGAATTTCTTTTTTTTATTTGCTACCTCGTAGAAATCAAAAAGATTTCTGCATGGCGGTTTTCTGATGTTTTACAGATAAAAGTCTGCAACAAATTTTGCGGATGACTTTACCCTCTCACTTGTCATTGTACGGTCAGCAGCAAAAGTCGCTTTACATAACCAAAATTAAAAGACGTCTTAGTTTTAGAACGATCCATATTAACAAACTGGAGTAAAAGACATAACAATATTTTCATCAATGGTTACACAAATTCGCAAAACAATATAACATCAGATCACACTGACCAGCACAAAACTTGGTGTAATATTTATAAGTGTTAACCGACTTTTGATGCTGACTGTACATTCGGTGTAGCAAACTTCCATATTCTAGAGTAAAACAGCTAGTTCGCCGCCCCCCTACCAGTAATCGGCCTCTGCGCCCTCAGCCCACACTTTGTATGAGTGAAAAGAGCGAAATTGCAGAAAATGAATTTTCCTCTTCGCACTATCAGTATCAACCCATACATGTTATGTCAGTCCTACTGACTGACTACTAACCCCTCCTTTAATCCCGTACATGATAGAGCTTTGATTAGCTCAAAAATAAACCCTAAAATTATTTTACGTGCAATTTCAACGAAATTGTTGGATTGTAAAAATTATCTAGGACATGAAAATTGTAGTAGGAAGGGGGTCAAGAACTTTACAGCCTATACCTTGAGAATTTGTAAATCCGCCACTGCTCCCATCTCAGATGTACTGGATATGGATACTGGGTCTAAGGCCAATCTATAAACATTACTTAACAAGTACTGAGGCTAAGTATACTTTTGTCACTGTCTCTCAACTGTGAAGTTACAAGAGCAAGATAGAGACGGTAACATATGTGACTCACGGCTTGTGACTAAGTAACGTTTATAGGTCTCAGCCCGCTTCTAAAAGTTACGGTTGTGTTGTGTATTCCTATTTAGGGTTCCGTACCTCTAAAAGAAAAACGAAACCCTTATGATCAATTCAAATTCAAAGCAATACATACCTTCTTCTTTCCTGCTTCTTTTTTAAACGAGATTCTCATTAATATTGTTACTACGTGTATGAAATGCAATGACAACAATACGGCTCCATTCATAATAAATTATTATTATGAAATTCGTCCAATTTCATTGAATAATTCATTCTGTTTACGATGGTATATTTGTTTGAAAGGCTTACAAAAAAGAATTATATCAGCAATATACGTGCTTTTCCCAGGTTTCATTCTCGTAATGCCAAGTAATCATGACAATGGCTTAAATACTTACTGAAAATGCTTTGTCCCTTTGCCAAATAAAATATTTATTTAATTTTAACTTTGTGTAGTGTCTGGGTCACCAAGATACAGGCTGTGCCTAGTTTCGGACTCGCTGTTATTCCTGTCTGCACTCTGTTGTTTTAACCAATAAATTAATTTTCACTTCAGTAGCTCAAACATGTAGGTTTTGCTGCCTGAAATCAGTGAGCAAAATGCGATTTTGCTCACTGAGTGAGACAATAGTTATTTGTGCAACAAGAGAGCAAAGTTGTTTTTTGCTGCGAGTGCTGATTTTGAATCCTGAGCGTGGCGAGGGATTCAATGGCACGAGATGCAAAAATCTTTGCTCTCGTGTAACACACATAACTTTTCACTTCAGCAGCGAGAACACTTTACGAGGTAAAATAATAAACAGGAATTGATTGAAATAATAACTATTTATTGTGAATCAAAATAATTAACATTATAGATGATCACCTCGTCTGTGATAAATCTAAAAAATAAGATAGCAACTCCGTCTCCGAAAAACTGCTTGCGCCCTTTGTAAGTCTCGTTGAAGACATGGTATGCTTCCAGATATTTCTTGCGAGACTTCTCAGGTAGGAAACTTAATTCTGCATTAATAACCGTCTTGTTGTTTTAACTCTTCCGGTGTTACAATACTGTTCTCGTCGCTAGTTTCACTCATATTTTACGATTATTTTAATATTTTTAACTTATTCAACTCTTTACGCCAGCCACGAATTTTTTTCCCGCTCGTTCATTTAAATTAAGGCGTGTTCGGAAATAGCACCCATGATATTTTATTATTCAAAATATATTACGTAACATTATTGAAACTAGAAATAAATATTTATAGGTTAAATATCAGTTTTATTTGCAGTAAATACTTTTTTTCGTTTAAATACAACAATAAGTTAAAAATTCAATAAATTACATTAGAAGACATACGAAATTCCGAACGTGTTCGAATTCAAAAACGGAACTTCGAAAGGGCTGGTCTTTGTCTCTCTCTCTTTCTAATGGGCGGGAAAGAGATAAAGTGTGAATGTTTCGAATTGTATGATTAACCCAAGGCTGAATAAGAAATTCAGGGCTTTCTGAAAAAAATAATTAAAAAGTTACTTTGTCTCACTCAGTGAGCAAAATCGCATTTTGCTCACTGATTTCAGGCAGCAAAACCTACATGTTTGAGCTACTGAAGTGAAAAGTAACTTTTTAATTATTTTTTTCAGAAAGCCCCGAATTTCTTATTCAGCCTTGGGTTAATCATACAATTCGAAACATTCACACTCTATCTCTTTTCGGCCCATTAGAAAGAGAGAGAGACAAAGACCAGCCCTTTCGAAGTTCAGTTTTTGAATTCGAACACGTTCGGAATTTCGTACTAACTAAAGAGATTTTGCAAAAATGTCTTAAATGTAATTTATTGAATTTTTAACTTATTGCTGTATTTAAACGAAAATAAGTATTTACTGCAAATAAAACTGATATTTAACCTGTAAATATTTATTTCTAGTTTCAATAATGTTACCTAATATATTTTGAATAATAAAATATCATGGGTGCTATTTCCGAACACGCCTTAATTTAAATGAACGAGCGGAAAAAAAAAATCGTGGCTGGCGTAAAGAGTTGAATAAGTTAAAAATATTAAAATAATCGTAAAATATGAGTGAAACTAGCGACGAGAACAGTATTGTAACACCGGAAGAGTTAAAACAACAAGACAGTAATTAATGCAGAATTAAGTTTCCTACCTGAGAAGTCTCGCAAGAAATATCTGAAAGCATACCATGTCTTCAACGAGACTTACAAAAGGCGCAAGCAGTTTTTCGGAGACGGTGTTGCTATCTTATTTTTTAGATTTATCACAGACGAGGTGATCATCTATAATGTTAATTATTTTGATTCACAATGAATAGTTATTATTTCAATGAATTCCTGTTTATTATTTTACCTCGTAAAGTGTTCTCGCTGCTGAAGTGAAAAGTTATGTGTGTTACACGAGAGCAAAGATTTTTGCATCTCGTGCCATTGAATCCCTCGCCACGCTCAGGATTCAAAATCAGCACTCGCAGCAAAAAACAACTTTGCTCTCTTGTTGCACAAATAACTATTGAATTTCATATCATTCGTGAAAATTACTGCTATCTTGCCACGATTCAAGGCCCCAGATCGATGTATATTTTAGAATTGTGTAGGTAGATTTTAGGGGACGGGATTTGAAAATTGGGACATTCGTGCCCCATTATTAGAAAACCCATTATTACGGGTTTGTGTAATTAAATCGGCTTGGAATAAATACATTATTAACTAGTTACTAACGGATAATTGTAACTTATTATTATTTGTCATGTTTTGGAATGCTTTATATTCGCATAAAAACAAAATTTCATGTAAGTAAATATTTGTGTCTCCTCGTCCAAGAATTGTGACATAGACGTGAAAATCAATATTATGATTTACAATGAACAGTATTTACTACAAATCAAAATAAACACAGAAAAATATCAGAGCATCACTTTGTTTATTAAAAAAATACATCTGGTACATTAAATTAACATTAAAATATACTATTTAATAAATAGCAACATTTTTTTTCATTTTTTTTTCAATAACAACATTGTTATAATTGTACATTATTTCGATATCACAGTCCACGGTTTGAGGTACGGGATAAGAGCAATGATAGGTATACGTCATTGTTCTTATGGTACGGGTAACAATCTTCACATAACAGTTTTAGTAGTAGTTACGTCCGCCGCCACCGCCGTTGTAGGAGCCACCGTCACTGAAAATAAAAAGTTAACTTCAGCGGTGCTTTAAAGACTCGGTTATTTTATTTCTTGGAGAAAAGAACCGTATTAATGGATTACTACGGTATGATTTTGAATGAAAACCTCTCTTTGTATTCGAAAGACATCAATCAAGAATTATACATATACATAAACTTGTTAGTAAGCTAAGCTGGGACATGACATCATGACAGCAGCGCAGCGAACGTGGGTGGACTATTGTCCGTAGTTCACCCTAGTATACCTTGGGTTGCCAACCGTAGTCTTGACCCGTACCTCGACTTTAAATTTATTAATTTGAATGAAAACAGTGGCTCTTCAGCTTTCACTCAGAGTAAAAGCTGAATAAATGAAAAGAGATGCGAGGAGTTCCTGTGAGTCTGAGCTCTTTAAAAATACCTCTCAGAAATCAGGTACTTAATAACAATCCTGACTATAGTGGAGGTGCATAAGTGTGTGTCCAGCCACATTTCGCCAACTGTTTGATTCCATGTAACGGGTCTTATTGCCATTCATCGGACCGGACACAAATACAGACTCTAGAGTCCTACTGATAAAATCTTACAGGATGAGTGGCATGTTGCCCGACCTGGGGATCGCACCCGGTTCTTAACGTTAAGAATTTTCATACATTTAAAAAGATCTTCAACTATTCACAAATGCCAATCCTGATTATCTGTGATTATAGCTTCACAATAAAACTTACGATGAAGGATGTTGCCTGTTGAACTCAATGGAGCGAAGGATGGCTTCTGGGATGGGTGGCGGCGTGGGGATGTGCGAGCCGACGGGGTGAAAGCCGTTCTCGTCGGCGGTGTAGGTGAGCGAGACCTGCTGGCCGTCAGGAGTGCGGAATGAGAAGCCTCCTTCAGCTGTCACTGCGGGGCCTTCCGGACCCTGGGCCCGAGGGGATCCGCTCTCGTGAGCTGATGTGCCTTCGGGAGTGTCATAGCTGGAATGAGAATGATTGGAAATTGAGAATAGATGACAGAATTATAGTACCTATAACATAAGATAATATTATCCTGAAAAGGTGTAACAGATGTATGTATATGCATTATATACAACCTATATAAGGGTATATAAGGGACCGCACACGTGGTTAGTCATTCCAAACAGCCTCATAGTCCAGTTTCTATAAAACGTAGTTAGGTACCTATTACGGGCTTCGGTCTATCCATGCTCTACTAATACTATAATTGCAGTTAAGTGGATTTCGATAAAAATTAATCATACAGGTAGATCAAAGGCCATGTTCGGATACAGGAACGTTATACCTCGATTGTATGTTCACGTGGGATAACTTTCGACCTCGAGACGAGCGAAGACGCCAATCTAGTTTCTATATGTTGTTTCGATGATATCGATGCTTCATTCTAAAGGTTGGCATTATACGTGCTTCTCGCAAAAACATCAGTCACATGCAATGCACTAGAATTTTAATGAGTTCGTATTAGTTAAGAGTTTCCCACGATAGCTAAGAATGCTCTCTATATCTGCCATTATAGGGACGCATCGCAGTCAGGCTGTAGCCAGAATTGACACGTTGTTAACAAGCAACGTGCATACTCATAGTTAAGTATAAGTTATACATGGTGAAAGGGACATACGCATACCGATCCGATCGATACGATTACGATTGTTTTATTCTGTACATCATTCCTACAAAATGCAATACCTACACGGTCAAAATATGAACGTTTTTTTTTTTTACTGTTGTATTTTTTTTTATGTGGGGGATTTACAGAACGATGATGTAGGGAGCGGAATGTTGGCTAATGAAAAAGACAAATGTACATAAATGCTTCACACTGCCGCGATGAAGATGCATAGTTGGTCTGGAGGCGTGACGAGACTGGGCAAAGTATGAAACGAGCATATACTTGATAGTTCCAAAGTCGCCCTATACCAGAGAAACTAGCCGAGAGCCGTCACAGAATTTATTTGGCTCAGCGCAGGAATAGTCAGACAGAGATAAGAGTACACATTACGTATAGATCATCACGCCTGTAAGCTCTACCGGGCTAGGTAGGCAGAGGAGTACCTAATAATACATCCAGTACAAAAGAGTACCTTCCATGAATGAACATCAGTACGAAATTTAAACAATAAATTCAAACTTGACATTACCTGAATCGATAGTTCCCATCGCCGTTGTTAACATTCTCGTAGTGGTAGGGCGTGGCATCGAACCCAGCGCGCCCACCAGCGTAGCCTGAAGGCACTAGGTGATCTAGACGCGCTGCGCTGACGCATGCTACGACTGCTACGCACACGAACAACTGAAACATTAAGCGTTGTAATTAGTATACAAAACTAACGTAAATATAAATAAATATAAGGGTTTCGTATTCGGTATTTGTCTACCCTTAAAAGGCATGATAGAACACAGAATATTATGATGTATGCTTTTATATCTGGTGTTCTGTGAGAGAAAGTATGCAAGAGTATCCATCTGTTCAATGTTGTCAACTTGATGTTTTACCCTTGTTTTTCTTTCCATGCTAATTATAGTAATTGGTGTTATACCGTTTTAATTAACCATAAATAAATGATTTTATGTTTAAAATAGTTTCGAGTTTTATTTTACAAGAATACCCGTTGTTAATCAAATGGCAATTTGACATTGTACAAATTCGATTTGGGTTTAATCGAGAATCGAAATACTCTGAATACGGTATCGTATGAAGTTGGTTTGTATTTGTATGCTAAAGTCTTTTCGTATAACAAAAGCAAAGCAGTCGCTTCTATTTATACAAAAGCTATTTGTTTTCCTATAAAGATAAATGAGTTACTATCGATTGCATTGATGGTAACGGTACACTGAAATAGATACGTTACTGAAATGGATTTCAAACAAAAACAGACAAAATGACATTAATGCAGGTTAGATAGAGCATGCAAAGATATTTTGTTAAAATTGTGTTCAGGATTGGAAAAATCATAGATATGTAGTTATGCTAGGACCAAGGAAGCAATTGTTAAATTAGGGCTAAATAGAGCAATAAATTAATGTCTTAGTCCCAAGTGGCCCCAATTCGAGGCGACACTAGGATGCATAGATATTAATAATTGTGAAGTTTGCTAAAGGTATAAGTAATTGCAATTTGATTAATTCATCATATCTAAAATTGGAATATGATGCATTTAGCAAAATCAAAAACACTAGATAATTTACATGATGAAATTATCGGAGGATACTACACATGTTATTTTAAATCACATGCCATATATGGCATGTGATTTAAAATAACATTTTTTATAAAAAATGTTATTTTTTTCCACAAGTACAAAAAAGGCGCATCTTCAAAGCATTACTTTCTTCAAACGCACCGATCTAGACAAGCTTTGTTATCAGAAACCAAAATCCAAACAAAAAAAAACTTAAGCCTCGTTATTGTTAGCAGTACACTCAAGTTTAGGCAAAATTTTAGCATGCCAGTCATCTGATAAACTCAATAAGGATTCCTCTTATCATTACTCCTTAAATGTGAAGCCGCAAAATACCATTTAAGGTCAAAAAGCTCGCAACAAAAGCCAATTCCTTACCAGTTTCATCATAGTGAGTGAGATTGTTCGTGTCGATATTGTCTATGCCGGCGCCGGAGTCGGAATACGGATCTCAGGGATGTTCACGTTTTATATCTCCGTAGTTTGCCCTTTCCGCAGGTTGCTTCACCTTGCTCGTATTGTTGTTTAGGCGGGCCGGGCGCAAATTACGAGAGGTCAGCTATGCTATGTATGATCTATGGAACTTGTCATGTTTATTGGTGGTGTATGGCATGGCATTTTGGAACAACGAGAACTTTTCTAATCTTTATACAAATGAAAATGTAAAACTAGTGCTACGATAGTTGCTGAATTTGATTCTCCCATGGCTTCCTGAGTCCAAAAAAAAAAAAAAATCTTGGAGATAACGCCGTGAATAATCTCTTCATTCATTATCTGAATTAGAGTTGGTTTCCATTAATATGAAACATGTTAAATTCAGCTACATCCGGTTAATACCGGATGCAGCTGAATTTAACATGAGAGCGAATGCCTCTCTGTTTCTGACTTCCACATTCCAGTCCAAATTCTGAGTGTAAAACTTTGACAAACCCAGGCAATGCAACGAAGGATAAATATATCGTGCGCCAGCCCCCAAATTCGCAACCGAGTTCGATTCGACAAGTCGTGTCTACCTTCTTTTAGCATAACTAAAGCAAGCGCGATACGACATCCAGAATCGAAATCAAATCGAAGCATTTGTGAATACACAAGAGTTACACAAGACCACAAGTCAATGAACCACTAACCCAGTTGCTATTGATTCTACCAACGTCACTGGATTCTTGTTTCGGGACGACACTTGTACCAAGAATAGAGCAGTAACAATACGTGTAGGATACAACCCTATTCGTCACTTCCGACACTGTCGTTCAGCTTAGTCGGCCTAGTAACAACCGCACCTATCTTGGATAGAGAACAAATGTTTTTTTTTAGATTATGAATGTCATCAACATCGATTTTCAACCCTTCTTCATTGTTACCCAACTACGGCTAAGCCAAATGGAGGGTTATTTCTTTTACAATAATAAAATAGATTGATACGAAATCATGAGATTTACCCGAAATATTTATATTTTCCTTGTTATTTAATACATCAAATTAATGTGATTACGATAAATTTATTTCATGGGAACCTATTATAAGATAGTTGATTACTGTCGGCCAAATATTTTCGAAACAAATAACAAATAGCCACATATTGAGTGAATGTCAGGAAATCTATTGAATATTGGGTTCATTGACATTGGTAACGATACTCATTATATTCGCCCTAGATGGGGTTTTCCTGTAATAGTTAACGTAAGAATCTATACACGAGTTTATAAAGAAAGTGCCTTTTTGTGGGTTATTTAAGGAAGTTATGAATATAATCCTCATCTTCCAAAAAGTCTATGATAAAAAATCTGCTGTTCTATATATTTTGAGCGGGGTACATATTGATTTTTTGTAGGAAGCAGATGTTATTTTTTTTTACCCGTCGCAGAAAGTTTCCTATGTAAGAGCTGTTAAGTGTGGACTGTATATTTACCTAATGGCTTGTGCACTTTGCACATAAATCTCGATTTCTTATTATAGGTTCAGAATTATGAACTGACCACGTGGTAACAATATTTCGATATATTTTTCATCAGTTTTAATTAGGAGATGTTTAAGTTCGGGAAGATAGCCCGGTGACACGACGTAATCTTATTTAGTACCTACTTATAGTCTTGACTGACTGAAATTTGAAATCTATAACATCTACATATTCTGTTTTGGGTATGTTGTGTAACTTGATTTTTGAGGTGGAAAAGTTTACATCTCTACACTTCAATTCCTATGCGGAAGCGATAATGTTCGCAGGATTAAGATAAACAGGAGTACCTAATTAGATAACAGCAACGTTGTATCTAAATCCTTGATAAGGTGTGAATCTGAAATAATGAAAATACGTTACAATATTAGGATAACGTTAACACCAAGTACTATCATGTGTTAGTGATTGTTTTCCTTATTTATCCGTACTAAGTGAAACAGAGAGAAGTGGAAGGAAGGGGGGAGGCCTTTATCCAGAAGTCGGACAATAGAGCTAACTAAAAAAATAGTTAACCTAGTGACATTCACATTTAATTAACATTTTTAATATTGGAAAAGGAATTCTTAACATAACCACCAAATATGTTTCCACACAAGCACTAATTCTTCCCATAATAAAATTAAAATCGCTTTCTCTTATGAATTGCACGGTTCGCAAAATATTTTGCAGACAAATAGCTGTGATGGTCCACCACGCCCCTAACTTTACAAGGTGATGATATAAACTAAATCAGATATATATAACAACCTTATAATATCTTCTACACGACAGGTGCGAAAATTGTCTGTCTTTGTCCGCATCATAAACACTGTCTTCATAAAAAGAGAACCTCTTTACTGCCAAAACAACTCAATTTAAGAAAGGCTTTTTAACGGTTTTCGCAATTTCCATAGACAATATAGAGCACGGGATCATAAACATTATAATTATTACCTACTCTTATATCTGTTCATATTTTTATGTTATTTAAATAAGAAATATTTTTATTTTCAGACTAGCACACATTAAATGAGATATAAGTCCATATTATGTTAGTAGGCAGATAGGTACTTAAAGCTATGTTATTAAAATTTAAAATTAATATTATTTTGGACATGCATGAGCGACCAATGCCTCAGGATTTGGCTGTCCACTCTGTCCGACACCACGCTCAGAAGTGTGTTGGTGCTACTTTTTATCCGGGACCGCAGGGACGCCGTTCTTATGCGTAGCACCGCCTGGAAGCCGTCCGTGCTGTGGTCGGCGAACATGCCGGAGGCACTGCACCGCCATGGGAGCCCCAACAAACCCCTGAACGCGTTGTTATACTGGACGCGCAGGGCATTGCAGGCTTTTTTAGTGTAATTGCTCCACAGGTTGTACGTGTATAACGTTTGGCAATAGCTTTTAAATAGTGTGACTTTTACATCACGTGAGCATCGCGCAAACCTGCGAGACAGCATATTACCCCTTAAATAAACCTATCTTTATTTTGGTTTGAATTGTAAATTGCCCTATTAGTACCAAAATACTAAAATAACATTTGAATTTACACAAAACATAATATCTCAATATCGGACAAAGGCCTTTCGTTCATCCGAATTTATATACATCAGAATCTGCATACATTTATGGGTGAATTTCAACAAATGCCATTTTTTTTATCATATCGGTGAACTTTTTCATTTATATTTTTTTTGTATATTTTTCAGGTTTAATGTAATCTTTAAGATATCAAATATCCCCAAATTTAATATCATCAACGTATCACTTAAGACTAAGGAGAAAATTCAGTTTGAATTCTGGTTTCCACCGATATGACAAACCGGCACCGAAATTTTTTTCTGTACACCGGTATGATAAGTTTATCCACCGAAATGATGTACATATCCAGCGATATGATGATCTATCACCCTTTGAACATCAAAAAATGAAATAGTTAGTAGGTACCTATATATTTTTACAAGGGTGACCTAGAACTGAAGACCTGAACTAAGGGTCTTATGTAAGTAGATCACATCCAAAGAGAACTGAGTTCTTAGAAATTCAGTTGCAAAATATTTTTTTAAATGATGTACCTATTTTATTATATACAAGGTGTAAATCACCTCATCACGAAGCCGTCAACCAAGCATTCTGTACCTGAAACTAAGTAACTTTACGCAAAAATTATTGCTGGGAAACGACTTTTTTTTGGGGGGTGTAAAATTATGTTTTGTGGTAGAAATCAATGTTACGCACTCAAAACATTGTGCTGATAGACGGATTGAATAGTACGGGGGTCGTGGAGGTGTTTAAAGTAAAAATCTTAGTTTTAAAACTTGTATTAAAAAAAATACTTGTCAAAAAGTTGGAACTTTGACCCCTAATATCTCCGTAACTAGATGGTTCCCAGGTATGGTGTAGAACAAAAAAATGATCGCAAAGACAGGGAGAACCAGTGCCTTTCGGCTTTGTTAAGAGGTATTTTACACCCTTTATACTTTCTTTTTTATTATATTTACTATAGGTACTATGAATAAAAAAAAATGATTATTTTTATTATCATTGTCTTTGTAATAGTATTATACTTTACTTAACGAAATGATACGGGATCTACAGACATGATAAAACGAACCACGGAGATGATAAAATGATCTAGCGATATGATAAAGTAATCCACCGATGTGACAAAACTGTGCGTTGATCATGAATCAAAACACCGATATTAAATATAAGACACCGATTGGTTTTTTCGGTGTAAATTATCACATCGGTGGTAATAAAGACCACCGATTACAGCGATATGAGAACAGCGACGTGAGAAATAATACACTTTTTCGAAAATTAGAAAAAATGCATAATATCTAGGATAAATTCAATAACAGTCAATGAAGCTAATTTACTTACTACCTGTGTTAGAACCAAACAACAAAAATAAAACTACTCATTACACTAGAAAAATGCAACCACCGATACTATAAAATAATTGTCCGGGAGCAACTGAAATGGCGTACTTATGTTATTGGCGAGAATATGCAGCGATTTGACACAAATCCGTCCTGACTGCGCACTAGCACACACTAACGAGGAAAATAAAATTGGGGTGGGGACGCTGTCGGACTCGTCGATGTAAAGTTAGGTTTAAATTACTTTTGTCCAGCGATATGAGAACATTTTGCAGGACAGGTACGTTTGTGCCTCTCAGTAATAATAATCGTTAATTATGTAATAAAATATGCTATATATTAATAACAAAACTAATATTCTATAAAATAGAATAAGTTATATACTTAACTTACTTATTTCTATTAGTGTATAAGCTTTTTTGTTTGTAAAAAAAGTAGAGGGACAGCACCGATTTGAAAAAAATAGAGGTTTATGAATTTATTTCAACCTTTTTAAATAGTCCTAGGCAAATTATATTTTTGCCACAACCCAATAACTACCTATTAAATACTAAAAAATATAATTCAGAACGATATTCCTTTTTTCAAATACTAATTTCACCGAAGACAAAAAAATAAGTCATTTGGGAAATTCACCCTTATACGATTGACGTAACAATAATAATAGTCGAGGTATCACAGAGAGCTAAGCGAAGCTGCCTGATGAAATGAAATGGAAAAATTAATTGTCTTCCTTCTATCTGACAGATGTAAAACCACCACGTCAGTTGCACACAGTGCAAAAAGACTACGAGATTTCCAGAGTAACGGTTCAATAAATTTTTCAATATTCCTCGTAAACTGGCTCTTAACGCACTACGATTAGGTTCATCATGCAATGTATTTCACACTCGTGGATTTTTTTCATTGTTATTAACTAGGGTTTTAATTTTCCTGATTTTGCCACAGATAACAATAAAGAACTGTACAGTTCCCTATAGTTTTTAAATGACAGATTCCTGTAGACCCCTTGAAGTAATTAAAGCCAAAAGTGCAACAGGTTAGGATGGAACGCTGGGAGACGTTGCTACAAACGTTTTCTAAATTACATTGAGGAAAATAAATATACTACTAACAGAACTTGAAAAAAAAATTATGACAGTTTGAATTAACACAGCATAGCAAACTAAAATAATAATAATGAATGTGTAACATTTCGCGATGCAGGCACTCTACATGAGTGTTCTATCTAGTTTATACTAATATTATATAGAGGTATTTGTTTGTAAGTTTGTATGTAGGGGTTAATATCTTCGGATCTACTAATCCAATCCGACGACACGGTTGGCGCAGTGGCTGAGCGATCGACTGCTGCGCTGCGTGTCGCGGGTTCGATCCCCGCACGGAACAAATATTTGTATGGCCTACAGATAGTTGTTCCGGGTCTGGCTGTTTGTGTATGTGAGTTTAAATGTTTGCAAACGCACCCACGATACAGGAGAAATTTCTAGTGTGGGGCAACGTTTTTTAAAAAGAAAGAAAGAAGAAAGAAGAATCCCGAAAATTCTTTCACTTTACATTATCTTCGAGTGTCATAAGGCTGCATTTAAAACGTCCCCGTGGTTAGTTTCCTTTCCGTACATAACGGGAGCGAAGCAGCAGGAAAAAGCTAGTGCTATATAAAAGCGGGCAGTATGTTTTTGTTTTCAGTGTTCGTCTAAAGAAAAGAAGAACAACAAATGAATAAACTAACCTATATATCTTTGATGTTTGCATTGCAAGCACACAAGTGAAACGTGTGCGTTGGCTAAAGAAAAAAAGGGAAGTGTGTGTTTCTTTTTCTTGTTCATCTACTGAGCTGAGCGAATAAATGAAGCCAAACATCTCAATACTAAAGTTGTACACAAAGGATAGGATCGTTTACCTTTACAAAACGTATTCGTCTAACTCACATATCGAGAGTTGAATTCAAAACGCAATATTAATGCGCCGCTCATGCCAACGATTTGGATCTCGAATAATTTAACATTCGCTGAATATTTGTATCTGTTTGTTTATTGGAGTTTATCCTTAACGTGTCATGGAATATGAATCTGTACGGATGTGTTTTGTTGTTCTGAGAAAGTTGGGCAATACTAGTAAGGTTTAAAAGTTTCCGGCTTCAGCAATAAAAGTAAGGATTAATATTGAACCAAAAATGGATTGAAATACAAGGTGTTGTTTTGCATCCTCGTCAAATTTCAGGAGGTTGTCACAAAAGACATAAATAATCAATTAAAATTACGGTACCTACTTAATTATTAATAAACGCTGAAATTTTTTTGGTTGTTTATGTTTGTCAGTATTTCAGAATAACCCCCTTAACGTGGTTTAGGGAATCAGAAATTATCGAATAAACGTTTGAAATTGTTTGTATTTGTAAAAGCATGGTTATAGGGCGAGGATCAGACGGGCCGCATTTAAAACACGGGTGGTTCAAATTTACCGATTTCCGTAAATAATAAAAAAAAAAATTTAACTTCCCATTTTATTATTGATTCGTGACGAGAATCAATAGCATAGTTACCTCCTTGAATTTGATGAGGATGCAAAACAACACCTTGTATAGGCACACTACATAAAAATAGTTTTTTACAGTGGGTAACTAGAGAAAACTTCAGTAAAATAGTTACATGATATTTTTGTATATAGACTTTGATCAATCTAATGTGCCCGGCCGGCCACGTAGGCCGGAAACTTTTGGACCATAACATGTATTTTGCACGCGTAACCGGTTAACGGGACGGGGTCAGGGTGGTTCGTTGACGATCAGTAAAGGGTTAAGTACAGGTGTCATATGTCGAACGCAGGTCGTCGGTGCTCATGATATGAACCCTGTTTTTTCATACAGCATCTATTCTTGTCATCTGTTAATAAAAATATTGACTGATTTTTCACGTCCTATGTGGAACACGTACGCGTAAGGGTCAGTTCACACCGAGACGCGAAGCGACGCGACGCTGCGCGCACTCTTTTAAAGAGCGATTCAAAATATAACTTTATTTTCTACACGAAAGGATACATATTTCTTTACAGGCGTCACGCGGCGCAGCGCTGTGTGGCGCAACGTATTCTCACAAGGAAATGTGTATCTTTTCGTGTAGAAAATAAAGTTAAATATTGAATCGCTCTTTAAAATGTGCGCGCAGCGTCGCGTCTCGGTGTGAGCTGACCCTTACATGATCTTTAGTTTTCAAAAGCGGGGACGTAAATAATAGAGCGTTCTTCAGACTTGTTTTATATTGCCTTTAGAACCGGAAAATTACAATTCAGAACACATCCTGAAACTAAAAATACTTTCACTAGATGCCTAGCCTGCAATGTTCAGAAAGTGAAAATCTTTTGGTTATTTTTGTGAATTTAGTGCCAAAAACAATATAAGCTGCTAGTTAAATGATATCTAAATGACGATCATTATGACATCTTCCTCGTTATTAATAGAAACTTGAAATCTCCATCAAAACAGTGGCTGTCACAAGAATGTCGATATCGACGTGTTCCTCGACAATACATCCTATCTCTCGTCACATCATATTATCTACAACACACTATGTGTATTGAAAAGCATAGGTAAAGTATTATAGCTACCTCAGTATTGTTAGTACTGTTCTATGGCATATCGTTTTCTTTTAGTAGGAACCAGCACAGCATGTGCTCTTTTATAATATTGCCCGCATTGACATTTCTTCACTGTACCCTTGTAAGTTTAATATTTCTGTTTTATACTCATAGACCTTCCCGAATAAAAGCACTAAGTAAGTGATCAATCCACGAGTGATATATACATTGCATTTTGTACCTAATCGTAGTGCAATAAGAGCCAGTTTACCAGGAAGTGTATTGGAAAAATCCATTACCGTTTATCTCATAGTTGTCTCGTAGCTGGACAGATGGCGTTGAGATCGGAAATGGTCGAGCTTAGGTTTAATTACGACTGGACAGAGTTAAGAATAGCTTTACAGACCTATGCTATGCTAAAGCTGGAACATGATAATCCCTGCAAACTTCTTGTCAAATCTAAGATTCGTCTCTTAATAGCCAGTTCATCTGTTATACGGCTTTGTAGTTAGTCTCTTAACATATAAGTACCTAAATGGGAATTCTCATAAATCAGACTCTTATAAAAAATAAATAGATAAACCTTCCCCTAGTTGTATCTATCTACAGTCCTACGACGCCGACGGCGCCGCTTGCAACTGCAAATCTCAGCAATATCTAAAATTCACTACAATTCAATTTCCTATTTCCGCTCACCGGATCATGCATGTGCTCGTATGCACGCAAAATACTACATACGCTAGACAAAATATGTGTTCTTTGAACAGAAGAGAATTGAAAAGGTCTCGTGTTCGAACCCAAAACACGCAACTCTTATTTTTCGGATTCATGTGCGTGCGTATTGTATAATTATCACTTACTTCGGTGAAGGTATAAACATCGTGAGGAAACCAGCATGCCTGAGCGATATTTCGTGTCGCCATGTAAAAGCAGGGGGCAGCGGTGGTCCAATAGTGCCAGCCCCGACTTACGAGCAGTAAGCCGTGGGTTCGAACCCAGGCAGGCGCATTATTTTGTGTAATTTATTTCATCACCGTTGCCTCAAAAACGGTGAAAAAAACATCGTGAGGAAACCGACATGCCTAGAACTAAAAATTCGAAGACATGTGACATCTACCAACCCGCACTGGGCCCGCGTGGTGGACTACAGCCCACTCTCTCTCATAGAGAGGAGGCCTGTGTCCCTGCAGTGGGAACATTATAGGCTGATGTAAAAGCCAAGTCAGAGGCCCATGGGCGGCATAAAAACTCTCGACACCAGGTTAGGCACTTCTAACCACGCGATAAGAGAAGAACCCATAAACTGTGTTCCGTATTTTCGTAGTCATCCCATCTTCATGATTCACTTGCGAGTACAAACCTATACGCCAAAGGTTAACTTACTGAGGCTGACAGTACATCTTTGTTGATGCGAAATTATTCACCTGGCATTTTGCCAAAGCTAAACAACTAGGCAATAAAATAAAATTCCTAATCGAACATCGTATGTGAAGTTTTAGCGGTGGGCGAGCGCTGTTTTCTGACGCACATGATGGCCATTGTAGGTACTTACACCAGTCTTGTTTGGGAAAATCAAACGCTCTGTTTATAAGGCTGTTTTTTATTTATCTGTGAAATAAATATCTGGGGTTGGCAATTTTTGCACAGAAAATTACTATGTCCATTAAGGTGCTGTCAAATCGAGCGAACCGGAGTGTGGACTGATAGATATCTTAGTACATTATACCTGTCTAAGTCTGCTGTCCATTGTACGGTCTGCTCTACAGTAAGCTTGCTATTCCACACCTTACCTGAAATATTTATTCTTCAGAAAAAAGTCTAATCTTCTCAGTCATAATATTTGGCCCTAGTAGGGCCTATTATTATTTAGATAACTTTTTTATTACCTATTGTAGGCACATCCTAAGGTTATGGTCGGTGACTACAAATAGCTAACCGATGAATAAATTAATCACGCGTTTTCACAAGTACGTGTTAACATTATTACATTTGACATTGACTGCACCGCATCAAAACTGCACTGTTATGTGGTAGAATGTTCAGCTGTATAAAAAAATATTAGACTCTTCTGTAATCGTTCGGTATCAATCAAATAATTTTGATCCAATAAAATAATACAATACCTACTGCTTACTTATAACAATAATGTTTATTTTCAGGCGGGAAGAATTAAAACTAACATTTCTGTCTACTACTCGTAGTTGCTGTCTTTGGCTACTTTCAATATTATTGCCTTTTCGCAAAATAATGATCTTCAGTCAAGATTCAAGATTCTTTATTTGCATGATGAGTCTGAATTTAAACCCGGCCCTTCATAACTAACATTATTTTCTGTAGGGCCTTCGACTTAGTACAACTGGAGCTTTCTCTACATAAATAATCTCTCTGCACAGACTACCTACTACCTAATCTAGCTTTGTTAGCTTAAGGCTGTGGTTTAATTGTTGCCACACCGCATCTGGTATCCGACTACTGTCGGATGTGGTCAGGGGGTCTACGCTCTGGTCTCCAAGCACGAAGTCCGTAGTTTCGGCCAAAGTTACGGTCGTTTCCTACTACTTATCACTTACGGATATAAGATTCGTTAGCGGCCCGAACTAAAAATGAATGACAATACGATTGGACAGTTATCTTTACTCCCGATGTGTATTCAAAACTCATGAATCTGAAAATATTAGGGAGTAGGGTTTATTTCGAAGTATAAAGCTTGTTACGGACGGACCCGTACTTTCGTTGACAGACTTGGAGAGTAGGCCCCCAGGACAAATCTGAAGGTCTGTCATGTCGAATACGGTGCCTAAGTCTAAGGCCTAATTATGACGAAGACTCTAGTATGCAAGGTGGAAGGGACAAAGACGCTAACACAAAATAACAATATGACTTTTGTCATATTTATATTAACCTTTTTATTCCATTCATTTAGTTAAAGGTCGTAAACACAAGACAGACTATTTTGGCTTCTGCGGCTATCAACTTAAGGATACTTACTTATGTACACCTACCTACCGCAAACCGGCCAACTTACTATTACTACTTAGGTAATCGGAATTGGCTCCATTTGACGTTTTCTCAATGTAAGGTTAGTATGTGTGTGGCGACCTACAAAAAGCAACTCACAACAAAAAGTTCTACAGCGCCATCTATGACACGACGTAAGAACTAACATCAATTTCCTACAAGTCGCAAGCATAGTTTACCTCGACTTAAGACTATAGAAAAACCCGACAATACCTGTCGGGCAGTTGCCCACCAGACATAACACCTGTCTGGTCGGAGGATCTTCCCTTTTCTAAGGAGTATTGAGGAACTTTTTACCCTGTTCCTCAAACCCCTAAATTATGTGTGAAATTGTGTTCGACAATTTTCTTGCTGTAGTCACTTGTCGGTGGCTGCCGTCGGCGCATGGTCATGTAATTTTTAATGACGCAAGATTTTGAATTATCAATTTCCTTGATATGTTATTTATCGTTTAAATTGCTTTACCAACACTGATAGTTGGAATAGGATGTTTACACATTGAGTTGGTACTAATTTACCACAATAACAACAGCCTATATTCATTTAACCACTCATTCGTATACCCTATACGAATGAGTACTAGACTACAAAAAACCCACTACAGTCATGATGGCTGGCAAACATCTCGCGTAGCCGACACGCTGTCCAGCGGGAGCGAGCGACGACCTTCGACCGAGTGCGCCGACGCACAGCGCACATCCACACTCCGCCGACCCAAATTGATGGCTCCAAACTATACATCAAGTGATCATGAGCGTCCCACTGAAATATTACGATGACAAATTTAATACCTCAAAGTTTGCCAGGTTTCGATCTGAGCAGTATGTCGATTCTGTAAAATTCAGACGACAACTCACATCTCACATCGCTATCCACTGTCACTTCACGTAAGGTTCAAAATGACGTTGATTTTGTAGCCAAGGGGATTACCTTACAGAATGCCACTTCTTACGTCATCTCATACTTTATCTGTCAAAATCTCCCTGTTAATTTAGTTCAACTCGCTGACACGCTCGTAGTGGTGGCGCTAGTGTAAATTCGAATTATCAACCGGGTTTTTAGAATGCCAATCAAGAAACTCACAGCGGATTCAGATTCGAAGTTCTAAGTGAGGTCTTACGGAATCACACCGTAGGTTAGGTATCATTCGTCCGAATTTGTTCGGACAAATCGGGCTTTTGCCCTGCGTCCATAATTTGTCCAACCTCGTAATTGTCAGGAATTTTCAAATTTAGGGTTTTTTGATTTTTTTTTTCGCTGCTGTGTAAAGGCCTCCTCTTTCTCCTTCCATACCTCTCTATACTGTGCGATCTCTAGCTATGTTAGCCCCACAAACATAATCAGATCATCCGATATTCTTACGGCATCAAAAAATCAAGTGATTAATGGAATAAAAACCTTCCTTTTTGTCAAGAGTTTTCAAATTTCTAAATGTTAACCGTCGATCTGAGTCACTCGGCCTCACCGCCCATCCATCGATGCGCACTTCGTACTACTTAAGGGGAATTGCTATGCGAAATGTATTCACACTGTATTATGTTACTTGAAATTTTTGTTAATAATGTAAATCTATCATTTATGAACCGCAGCATCGCGTCAAGTCAAGTGTTTTCTCATTCGTCACTCAATAAGAATATTTTATTTAAACAGATTAAAGCGCTAAGCAGAAGATAGACTATTTGTCCGCCGGATAGAAATTACCGCTCCTGTCCATTGGTTGTTGCGAATCGTCCGCGGACAAATTGCCCATCGTCTGTCTGCTCAGCGCTTAAAAATGGAAATCATTTGAATGTGTTACACAATAGATGTATCCATTACCTTAAAGGTAAGGCAATGGATATATCTATTGTGTAGTAAGGACTCCGGGAACAAATCAATATTGGAGAAACTTGTGAATGTTATTTTTCTTGCGGCGGCGGGGCGGCGTTGGAACTGTTTAGTATTTCCACAACACTTGTGTCTAAACAAAACGCTATCTTCAAAACGTTACGTTACGATTATACAGCATTACAAACATTCATACAAACGTGCGTTTTTTTCATGACATCTTTCAGGTCAACCTATAATAATAATACATTTATTTATTGGCATAAACAAGTAATTTACACGGTTGTGAAACACTGGTGCCTACGGTAGGTAGTAAAACACCTGTATTACAGGTCACCAGGTTTCCACTCAGAAATCATTTTACAATTATCATTGTTAGGTACTATGATACTGTCTTCGGCTTAACCGGTATATTCTTGAGTGTAAGGCCTCCAGCCAGGAAATACAATCATGCGAATATGATTTAGGACTAAATACGCGGCGATTGGCAGAGGTGTAGTCCAATTTCAGTGTAATCCTCGTACAAATGTCAAAAAATGAAGAAAATCATCTTGAAATAGCCCAAGCTCAAAACACTAAACTGAAGTCAATAATTTATTTTCGTTCTAATTCAAAATTCAAATTCATTTATTAATTTTGTGATCACAGGGTATAAATGGTGTTCTATAAAAAAAAGTTCGATCTTTATATAGAAAGGCATATTATTTTCCATGTAATATTTACATAGTCATTGGTTTTCAATTCTTGAAACTGCGGCTGCATAATTTGTCATATAACTGAAAAGGTACCAAAAAACTAAGTTGAACTTCACCCGGTATCCGAAACGTAATTTCTATGCTGATAAAGCCACAGGCTATTTACAGAGCAAGTACTCTACTGAAAAAAAAAAACCACTAGCTTTCAGGACAGACAAAGGTCGGTTTATTGCCTTGGCTTCGGGCTTTTGATTAAGCGCAGGCTACTATTTTAGAGAGATCATTTTTCCGTCTCTTTTACAACCTTAAATCTGTTATGCAAGAACAGTTTTAACTAACGGTATCCGTTTCAGTTTCAGGAAAAAACTATTCTTATTAAATCAAGCGAACTGTTATAGAAAAGATTTCTTCAAACGAGTGTGTTTACATAACGAAACTATAACATTTATCGTACTTTATAATCAGTTTAATTTCCTGCAGATGAAAATAAATTGAATTTTCACACTATAATTGTTAATTGATGACGTAGAAGTTGGGTTTCATGAGCGAGAATAAGATTTACGTATCAGATTTCAAGATCGCAATATTCCAGAACTAATGAGTTAAACTAATGGCGCGGTAAAACCAACCGATACAGTTTGTTTTTCTTTATATCTGTATATACGGAGTTGTACAGTTGAACGAAACCATTGGTTCTCAACCTACATGGTCACAACCAATATTACTTACAGTTGAAACGGAGAATGGTATAGGTTGTCAAAAACAACGCGACGGCTGGATACACTGATATAATGGACCGATAGCACTCACTGAAAACAACAAAAATGAGTTCAAGTTAAAAGCTCGAATCGTGCTTTCAAGGGTAACTTATTTTTGCGACGCAGGACGTTTCACAGAAATCGATGTTGCAAGGAACTGCATTCCATTTTAAGTACTCGACCCGCTAAAACAAAGGTTGTGAATCCCTGAAGTTTGAACTAAACAATATTCGAATACTACAAACTTTCCATACGTAACCTTACGTACACATGTACTGAAGAGTACCAACAAATGGATATTATTGTGGAGTAATATAGTACCGGGCTTTTTGGCGCATCTCCAATAAAACAATCAGGCGTAACGAATTAAAGTATATAAACACATGTAAAATTTATTTGAAACACATCCAGACTCGCTTTTTTATGTACAGTTCTTATTTCATTTTAATGTATATAAACTGTTTCTTTGGTTTTGTTTGTTTGAACTCAGTTTGTACTCATATACTACATACAAATGTGCAGCTGTTAACAATACAATATTTTCCTTTCGATATTGACAGAGAAGGACGATAGATTTTAATCTCGGTTTATATTTTAAACATATTGACATATAAGTTATTGGATTTAGACGTGTTTTGGACGTTAATTAAGCATTTTAATAAGTGTTGGACGTTGATGAAGTGGTGTGAGTCAACTGCAGAGACTTGGGGAACTGAAACTAGCACCATTAAGCATCCATTAAAATAAGCGATGTTAGTTTGATTAGACAAATGATTAAATATCGAAAGTTTCGCAGAAGATTTAGTTTTGTGTAAGTATGTTTAACGAATCAATGTTCTGTAGTGAACCAGGTAAAAAAAACAGTATGAGATTGAGTCGCCGTCGATTTTCTTTTCTTTCGTACGACTTCCACCATCTCAAGGTATAGTTTTTAAAATTCTAAAATGTCTTTACTTTTATTTTTGCCACCTTTACCAATTTTAATATTATGGAATAAGAATTGACACAAACTCGCCACAAATACAGTCTTGAAAGTAAAAAAACTCCTTTAAATTACCCACAAAAAATTATGTGTCTTAGGTACTCACTGAGAAATGCCTACATTACTTCAGTATTTTGACATGTATAGTACTTTACAGTTCCGATTGTATATTATTTACTAACCACAAGCCGCATATTTATACACAGCATAAACGAAATCAATCAGCCTGCAAAATTAGGAACTTAAAAATATAAAGAATCGTCATTTTCCAGAAATACTTTATAATTCAGTAGTATTATCATAAAATTATAATCATATAATTCTAAGTGGATCCCTTCCACGTGTCCAGTAGGTACATCATAGCGCCCCCCCCCCCATTCCCCACGGACCAATTCGATATGTTTATTTTAAAAAAAAAAACAGGAAATTATTTTTTCGTCGCGTGATTTTTTCAACCTTTATGACATAAATACTAATAAAACAGCAAAAAATGAACGTGGAGGGACATTGCTATGGAAAGTTTTGCCATAGATTTCTATAGTAAAAGATTCTCTAGACCGTGGCGTTTATTTGTTTGTTTTTGTCTTCCCCATCGTAAATAGGAATTGCTAACGCATAATCTTCTTAAGAAGGTAGTGAGGAAGCTACGCACCTAAAGTTCGAGCACTTACATTTTCATAACAATTGACAATCGACATTTATAACAAGAGAACAATGAGTGATCTGTTTGATCGTGAGCGGGATCGCCTTGACACCACAAACTGTTGCCGCGCAGTTGACACGAAAATGATATATAACAAGGCACGCAATTTTCAAAGCATACATCATAGCTACGTCGAAGCTGCGTAGAAGTCGTGTAGACGTTATACTGAAATAAAGTAGACGCTAGCCATTGCGTCGACGACACGGAGATTACAGTGAGCTTTGTAAGTTTTTTTAGGAGTAATGCCGATCCTATGCAGACTTAGGGTCAGTTCACACCGAGACGCGACGCGACGCGACGATACTTGAAGAGGCCAGTGATTTCGCGCTGCGTGGCGCAACGTATTCTGAATTCTCACAACGAAATGTGTATCTTTTCGTGTAGAAAATAAAGTTATATTTTGAATCGCTCTTTAAAAGTGTGCGCGCAGCGTCGCGTCTCGGTGTGAACTGACCATTAATCCGGCTGAATCGTAAATTCTTAACTGTGTGGATATAAAACTGTTTTTAGCGGTCCGTGGCCAAATGACAAAAACGGCCTGAGTCCTTTCACTTGGCACCACACAGGGAGAGCATGTGTCTTCTACGTATGAGACCGCTACACAATAATACTGTGAAATTCTGAAAAAAAAATACGGTATGGTCCTTATCTATGTAACTGAGGCCTAAAAATAATTCTGCGTATGTAGGTAACTGTGTCGGGCATCTATCGACAGCTCTTAATAATATCGATTTATATTCACTTCTAAAGCCGTTAAATTGTGCGCCCTCTAATTTTTAAAGTAAGAGGAGGAAAAATCTGAAAAAATGGTGTTTGTTGAACATAAAAAAAATGATAATTGGTTTGAATAAGATTTAGATATTTAGTTTTGAAATACGATAGTAGTAGATAGTTTTGATTTACGTGAAACTGCAGTAACTTTGTTTTACACTCAGAAAAACAAATTTGGTTTTGCTGCTGGTTGAGTGTAAATTGACCTATGAATGAGCGATACAAATACTGTTTGGTGCTACGGACTCATTTGTACGCGAGTCCGACTCGCATTTGGCCAGTATTTTTATTATTTTTATGATTTACAAGGTGTTGTTATGCATCCTCGTCAAAATTCAGGAGGTTGTCACAAAAGACATAAATAATCAATTTATTTATTTATTTATTTATTAACTCGTCATCACTATAATTACAGGAATGTCCTAATTCAATAGTGTGGCCATAAATACAGTTTCATTATTTACCGTAACATATTCTGTGCATCGTGATTTTTGTGAACTCACTCAGAGAACAAGTAAAAAGATCTATGCTGTCTGCTACGTCATTAAGTACACGCAAGTTGACGCAAGGTACGCGATATAGGGGCTTTACTCAGTAGATTGGTCCTACTGCTGGGAACCGCCAAAAGACGTGGCCGTCTCCGTCGCAATACATAATTGTCGGGCACACACAGGTTTATTTCTTTTAATATACCTGGGTTTGAAGTCTTGCCACGCAACAATTTAAACATATAGGTAGCAAGAGCTATGTCCCTCCTTGTTTCCAATTTATTGTATCCCACCATGCCTATAACAAACAAGGTTGGATACATCAATGGATAAAATGGATATACACCATACAACCTTAAGTACAGAAACCTAGTAAATTTATTTTGTATACGCTCCAGCATGAGACTGTATTTAGCTTCATGTGGAGCCCATATGATTGCGTTACATTCGGGCTGACTTCTTACCAATGCATTGTACAAAGAAGTTAGCGCAGCGATGCTTGTAAAAGCCTCTGCTCTTCTTAGGACGAACCCTAGGTTCCTATAGGCTTTTTTACAAACATTTACGACGTGATTACGAAATGCCAGATTCGAGTCAAGGCATACTCCTAAATCACGAACCGTTTCTGATCTTTTCAATTACGTCATTTAAATTACGGCACCTAGTTAATTATAAGCTCATTTTTTGGGTTGTTTAATTTTGTCACTATATCAGAAAAAAAACCCCTTAACGTGGTTTAGGAAATAAGAAATTATCGAATAAACGTTTGAAATTGTTTGTATATGTGAAATCGTGGTTATAGGGCGAGGATCAGACCGGCCGCGTTTAAATATGGCACTTTCTTATGACCCTCATCAAGACCGTAATATATTTTTATTAAGGGAAAGTATTTTTTATTGCTTATGCGTTAATGTTCTGTATTGAACTGACAATATTACGACATATTAATCGGGAATTTATTACCCAGTACTAACTGGGTTGTGAAGGCCAGATAGGCAGATAGGCAGTCGCTCCATGTTAGATACTAGTATTCAGCTGCATCCGGTTGGACTGGAAGCCGACCCCAAGATTGTTGGGAAAAGGTTAGGGATATTATGATTAATCAGGAATTAAAATGATAAATAATTTCGGGAACTTTGACGGCACGGTTGGCGCAGTGGTTAAGCGATTGACTGCTACGCTGCGTGTCGCAGGTTGGATCCTCGCACGGAACAAATATTTGTATGGCCTACAGATACTTGTTCCGGGTCTGGCTGTTTGTGTATGTGATTTTAAATATTTGTAAACGCACCCAAGATACAGGAGAAATTTCTAGAGTGGGGCAATGTTTTAAAAAATAAAAACTATTTTTCATGATGTGAGACCTTACCTATGCAATCTTCGATAGTTAATGACTGATAGCTCAATGCATATTTAATAAATCACATTAGAACCACTTTGATAACCGTTTACAGTGAGCACCGTACATAAAATTGCCATATCGGAATTTGGTAGTAAATTAATAATCACAGTAGCTAATTTCATTTGCGACCGCCGATCAAGTTACCTAACAAAACTATTGAAAGGTTAACCGCGCCCCAATTTAGCGTCCACCAATAAGAAGTTTTTTTGCATCATCTAATAAACAAATATGTTCTATCTATGAAATTAATTTCATTCATTATTCAGTTTGCCCGAGTACGAACTATAACGCTGAAATCGACTCTGGAAGAGCGCCAGTTAGCTGAAATTGTGACACCTTCGTCGTTCCTTAAATTGTATCAGCAAAAAGGTACTCGCCGAATACATTATATCCTCCTTTTTAGAAGTCTTCTATGTATGTACTATGCCATACTATGCATTTAAATTTTATTTGTTTACGGTTTTGTTAACCTGCATTAGTTTTGGGATTCCCCATCTAGTTTCGGACACAAACAAACCAATGCGTAATGAATATGAATTACATAAAAAATAACTATAACATCACGCCTGCCATCCTCCAACACACCCACACCAATGTAATGAAACGTAAAAGTAAATTACAGAAAAAAATACTTTTTGCTTATTCTTGTTTATTTGTAACAAAATGAAAGGTACTCACTCCACGGTGGTGCTGCGGCGGCGCCGGCGACGACATTGTCAAGGCCGCGCGGCGCGTGCGCGGCCGCTGCTCTTCTGCACGCACACGCTCGATACACACACCGCTAATTTTTACCAGCTATTTTTTTTTTAAACATTTTGTTTGTGACATTTTAATTAAAAATGACAAAAATCTTTATTTAGATTTTCAATCCTGTTTTGTTGTTCGTCTGAAATATTCTGTGTAACCGTAAAACTGGGCCAAGATACAAAACAAATCAGTTATTTATCGTATTTTTTTTTTGGGAAATGACTGTCTTTGATGAAGCTGACTATATTTACAGGAAACGCGGAACATTTAAAGATAAACATCTTTACAACATATAAATATCTTTTAAAGTCTGTCATAACATAAGCTTAACGTAGCAAAATCCATTGAGGACATCCGTAGCAATTTCTAAAGAAAGACTTATTTATTTTATGACTCGTCTTTTAAGCACGTAGTTAGCCTAAATGATCAAGAATTATCATAGGTATCCGGATTTCAAGACCATTTTATTTCCCTGACCTTCTAAATTCCCCGTCCCATAGTGTGGATGGGCGATGCAACAGGCGTTACATAACCGGCAAGCGAATGCGTTCGGTTGCGCAAGCCCAGTGTCCGGGTACCGTAACGGTGCGCAGACGATCCGGAATGCCGGCGATTTGACGCGCATTGCTTCATCACACGCCACACATTAGTTGCCGTCGAAGGTCGACCGTTGTGCATTTTTGATTAATTTCAATAATAAGGATTGACCGTGATCTCGGAACTGTAAATGCGACCCGTGTGAATAGACTCTAATTGAATCTGAATGTTGTTGTGTGTCTTCTGCAAGGGCGCGTAGGTTTCTTTTTAAGAATGCTTTTAACAATTACCATAAGAACTTTGATACCGATAATTGTATTCATAGGTATTCCTAGAGTTTCACCGCGAGGCTAATCATCACACTACAATTGTACAAATTAATACAATAAAATATTTGTGACCTGTTTTAACCTTCACTCTAGAAGTTAATATCACTTGACGTCAAATTAATTGGCTTCCGATAATACCTGAGTAGGTACCCACCTACTTGATGAGTAAAAGCACTTGATCAAACCGTGCCATGTCCGTACCTCTCTGTCTCTCGCCTACAGGCGCTAGGCACTAGCTTAAGCGAGCGGAATAAACGGACCTATACCTATACGAAAGATTTTAAAATTTAAAATACTCGATTCCTTAATTTTAAGAATTCATTCAAATCTGACAGCTTGCTGCACTTTTCTTGTTGACAGCAATGTGGACGCATTTTTGAACGCTCTATTTTATCTATTTGTAGTTTCAAATGCGCATAATTATGTAGTTTGTAGTTCGTCAATGGTGTTACGAACTGAGTGTTTCGCAAAAAAAAGCTATGAGGAGAGGTTTTAGTATTTTCCATTCAAAAACGCGTTTACACCGCACGCGCACGCTCGTATTAGTGGCGCCGATTCTGATGAACGTACTGACCAATTTCACTAATGAGTACGCAGAAACACTCGGAATAACTTCGACATATATTATGGCCCCCGAGGCAATGATTGTAAAACTTTCTACGATATCTTAGCAATATTTTACATAGGAATGATTTTTGATCTTTAAATCAGTGTTTCGTAAATGGTTGAAAAATGATTCTCATAACGCTTTTACTACTTCGATTGGACGCTAATTATAGATGACAATAAACATTTTAATTTAACGTCTTATGTCCAAGCTTCGTTTCCTAGAAAACATAATAAGATTTTAATGTTCCCACTGCTGGGACACAAGCCTCCTTTATATGAGAGGAAGAGGGCCGAAATCAATCTTCGAATGTTTGTTCCTGGGGCATCCCCAATTTGAAAGCAATGGTGATGAAATTATTAACACAAAGTAAAGTGCTGGGTTCGACAGGGCCACCACTGATGCCTGGGTCACAACCGCTCCCTGCAGGGCTACTGAAGCGCCTTGGGTCACCGACGCTCCCTTGGCCACAGACCGACGCTCCCTAGCCACCGACGCTCCCTGAATCACCACTACACACGTTATGATTAAGTGTAAAACAAAAACTGACTCGAAAATAAAATTCTTATTCTTTAATTCATAAATGCAAATGTCCATGAGAGTTTTCTTCTGGAATCTTCTAGTATTTATCAATCAATTGTGAATTTGTCTAAAATGCTATCTAGTTTTATAGTTAATCCATGTTTGAGGAACACTGTGGCCCAGGTGTGATCTTCACCACAATAGTATTTGCGTTATTAACGTTCCGGCTTAAAACTTTCTGGCCCACGGGAAAGTCATTCAGTTTTCACACCCAATTTACGGAAACCGTTCAAACTAACTTTCATGCAGGCAGAGCACGTATGTAGTTGTGGAGGCAAAATTAAACAATGGCTGAACAAACTGAAAATCGGTCCGTTTTCCATTTTTAGATAGGTTGTTTGGTTTATTTGGAACTAGCTGTTGTCCACGACTTCGCTCGCGTAGAAATGTTGATGTGTATCTGTGAGAACGAAAAAAGATTGTCTTTGTCCTTCCCCAGGACTTCATCTATCTCCTAGCCAAATTACATTACGATCCGATCAGCCATTTAGTCGTGAAAAGGCAACAAACAGAGTTACTTTGGCATTTATAATATTGAGTATATATTTGTATTGTGCGCCTTAGGGCCGGCGCCCACTGCCGGCACGGCACGGTGTGTCATGGCAAAGGATTTTAATACTAATTAAGTTGTTTTGAATCTTATTTCAATGAGTTTAGAATTTATGTTACTTTATTTCGATACCACGATGCCGCGACGTGCCGCAGGATGCTGCGGCATGACGCGACACGCCGCAGGATGCGTCGGCATGACGTGTCTTGCTTTTTCATTCCACGGGATGCCGCGACGCGCCATTGCATCCTGCGAGACGTATGGGTCACTTTGGGGTCGAGGAATTATGATTGCTAGCTAGTTGAAATAAGGTTGAAACTTGTGCAGCATTTCGGTGGGGCTCGTTCCGGTCGGTGCGTGGGGGCAAGGGAGGGAGAGACACAACAAATGTTCTCTATGCGACACAACCAACTTATAACCAACTTCGAATACGCGCGGAGCAAAACTGATGGATGCCAGAGTGGCTGGGCTTTCAGCAGGATGCCACGGCATGCCGCTGCACGCCGCGGGATGCCACTGCACGCCGCGGGATGCCACTGCACGCCGCGGGATGCCACTGCACAACCTGCCGTGCCATGCCGTGCCACGCCGTCAGTGAGCGCCGGCCCTTACACGGTATGGGCACATATCCTTCTTTCTTTATGTAGGTATTTGTTGATGTTAAAGCGCCAATATGGACTACTTACCTAAGTAATAATTACCATTAAGCATAATCAGCCTATTGGATGTCCCCCACTTCCCAAAGCTGGGACACAGGCTTCTTAACTATGCGAGGGAATTGGCTATAATCTACCACCATCCCCAGTGTGGCTGGAATATAGGACAAGACCCAAAATTCCCACTCACCATATCCAAACAAACAAAGCAAAGAGAGCAGCGGTGGCCCAGTGGTGGCAGCCCCGACTTACGAGCAGTAAGCCGTGGGTTCGAACCCAGGCAGGCGCATTACTTTGTGTAATTTATTTCATCACCGCTGCCCTCAAAAACGGTGAAGGAAAACATCGTGAGGAAACCGGCATGTCCTAGAACTAAAAATTCGAAGACATGTGACATCTACCAACCCGCACTGGGCCCGCGTGGTGGATTACAGCCCACTCCCTCTCATAGAGAGGAGGCCTGTGTCCCAGCAGTGGGAACATAATAGGCTAATGATGATATCCAAACGCGGGAATTTTCCATTCAAACATACATTTTTATGATCAATAAAAAGTGTTGATATCATCACGTGATACGGGTTCAATTCCTGCACTGTAATTATTCTCGGCAACAATTCGCCCTATCTTGTTAATAGGATCTCTTCACGCCGAATCACAAACGAACCATCTATGCAAATAGACACCAGTCCCATAAATTGGAATAAGTTATTACATATCTGAACGCCGGAGTACCGTTAATAGAATATTACACAGACATAATGTTCGAATAAGTCATCGTTCGTCATGGTGAGCTGCAACCATTATTTATAAATTAAAGAAGATAAATTACACATATCCAGATGTAAATAATAACTTTATGGCGGTTTACTGTAAATCAATCTTCTACTGTTTTCGGAGATGGAGCTAGCGATGGAGTTCGTAGTCCTTATGAATTTGAGATTATTTTGATAACATCGACACTTTCATAATTGGCGTGACTCTACAGAAGGATGTGTATTTGTGTGTTTATTTTTGTAAAATATTTATTTTAAGTAAACAGCTGATTATTGTGTTGACGAGGTAGGTAAACATCCTCATATCGAGCCGTGTTTCTTAATCTTATGATTTTAACTAAATAAAAATTGCTTTAAGATGGATGCAGATAAATTCGGCGAGGTTTCCCCAATGAATTCAAATAGGCCCTGAAAGTACTACTTACCTAACTATTTTTGAGAATAACTATGGGTATAACAATTCTAAAACAAACCTCAGAATTAAATAATAACTTCCAAACATAACAAACATTGGTTTAGCACTCCGTATCGTTCAGTATCAATACTACGTTGTAGCATGCGCGGGCGCCGGGCGCCAGGAAGGCGTCGCCACTCCCGCGCTTACACGCGCCATCTCGCGCGACCTAGATCCTGTCGATTACTTACATCTAACACTGCTTCAGCTGCTTCCTACTCCCTAATGCATAAGCCCGTTTAATCAAGACTAACGCCAAACAAATCTACCATTCAAGATGTTTTCGTTACCTGTCTACACCGTCTAATGTTTGCACGATATAAAAAGGGCTATTTATGTAATAGTAAGGTAAATCACATAACAAACTGTAGCAGAGTGCTGAATATGCGGTGAAGCGTCTCACGCGAAACTTTAGGGGTTGTGTTCGAAACAGATACCGTTGCTCTGGAACGCAAAGGGCTGATAAGAAGAAACATGGATGGGTTTTAGTCAGGTACAAGTCTGACACTCCCTTCCGCTCCGCTCAGAGCAGGAGGGGTCATTTGATGATTTCCCATCCATAAAAAAGGCGTAGTTATAGAATAATAGAAAATATAATTAAATAAAACGTATGTAAGAGAAAAGACGAAAAGTAAACTTATGTCACTGCAGCTGAAAAACAACAAGGCTTTAACACAAACACATCCGGCCGTTCCGTGCCAACAATATCCGTATTACCATACAAGCCTTTAATAAACTGCATAATAAAGATAATCTGCCCAATTTAAGCTACCAAATAACAATCGACTTGATAAGCACGCCGATCAAAATATAAACAAAAACATAAACAGTCCGTATGTGTTACGTGAATGATATAAGTTGAACGTTAAATCGGTGTATAATTGGATAAATCCATCAAATTAATAACTGCTAATCGGCGGAAGTTCGATCACAGCTCCCGTCAAATCGTCCGCTTGATTTGCATAATGCAGAATCCATTGATCACATGAAACACCTCGTTTCCTGTATAAATCAACACCGGAATATGGCCATTTCATGTTCAAAATGGTTCGGAGCAGCCGCACGCCAACGTCGGAAACAGTAAATTTGCTACTACCATAAAACACCATATTATATTGGAGAGATTTAAATTCTGACAAATGAGGAACATTTGTGGCATGCATTACCAAATATTCCGTAGGAGAGTTAAGTGTTTGCGTGTGTCGATAAAAGAATTCAAGGGCACTTTTTACTCTCTATTATCTTGGCATGTGATGTGCATTATCTCCACGATTTGAGTTTCACTAATACATACGATAATCCCTTTGACATGTTTGCCAAATACCATTATGTGTCATTAAAAAAACCTTTTAAGGGAAGATAGTATATTAACAAAATAAAACTAAGTAAACCTTTACCAAAGTTGAACATAAAACTGACTTCGGAATAAGTAATTTAGGTCAAGTTTAGTAAAAGGATGTAGTAGATTTTAAAGTAGGTACTTTAAAATCAGAACAAAAAGTCAAAAACAATTGTTCTGATTTTAAAGTAGGTACTTTAAAATCAGAACAAAAAGTCCCCCTTAAAAGTTAACCCCATAGAAACTTAATCAGTCAGTAAAAAGTAAATCAAAACTTAATTAAATAAGTCAAAGAGCTCTATCCCACAATGTTTCTTTAAGTCTAAAATCGAAAAAAAAAACTCATACTTACTGCTTTAGCATGAAGTACGTGACATAAAAGGAAAAATTTTATTCTAGGTCAAGGAGCCAACGATTATATAATCTCACGCATAATTATACCTGCCTTCAGTCAAGTACTGATGATACAACAAATGTTTACCTAACTTTCCCTGCGACGCGAACAAAGCTCACATGCGTTATTTACAGCGTGCTGTAAAGAAGCGCACTAGTGAGCATCGTTCAGATCAATGGGACAAGACGCTTAGCGAGCTCGAGCCTACCCACCTAGCCTTCTGGCAGCTCCAACGCAAGTTGCGCTCCACCGAAGAGGCTTCGATGCCTCCCCTCACCCGACCCGATAAGAGCGTCGCATTCGACGACTCTGAGAAGGCCGAATGCCTAGCCGACAGCCTGGAGTCCCAGTGCTCCCCCAGCTCTCAACCAGTAGACAAGCGACATCTCGATGAGGTGAACGCATTCGTCGAACGTAAAGCCGCCCTCCCTCCCGTAGAAGACCCTGATGATCCTCTGCCTTCGGTCACAGCTGACGAAGTGCAAGACATCATTAATAAGCTTCAACCGCGGAAAGCACCCGGCTCCGACGGAATCACCAATAGGGTGTTAAAACTCCTCCCCGCTCAGCTCGTCGTGTTAATGGCGGCCATCTTCAATGGCGCCCTGAGCAACAACGCCTTTCCCCAAATATGGAAAGAGGCCACTGTCATCGGTTTCGCCAAGCCAGGCAAACCCAAGTCTGAGCCCTCAAGCTACAGACCTATCAGTCTCCTGAACGCACTCGGCAAAATCTACGAGAGACTTATTTATAAGCGACTCAAAGACTTCGCCGAGGCTAAGAGTCTCATCCCCAACGAGCAGTTCGGCTTCAGGACCGGACACTCCTGCATTCAACAGGCCCATCGCATCGTAGAACACTTGAGCGCTGGCTTCCAGCGTGGAGCGATGACGGGTGTGTTGTACTTCGACATAGCAAAGGCTTTCGACAAAGTCTGGCACAACGGCTTATTATATAAGCTGTACAAACTGGGAGTGCCGGACCGTCTCGTGCTCATCTTACGAGACTTTCTGTCGGATCGCACCTTCCGCTATCGCATCGGGAAGGCACTGTCTTCCCCCCACCCCATTAGAGCCGGAGTCCCTCAGGGCTCCGTCGTCTCTCCCCTTATCTTTACTCTGTTCACCAGTGACATCCCCAAGAGCAAGAAGGCTCAGTTAGCCCTGTTCGCGGACGACACGGCCATTTATTACACTGGCCGCAGTCACGACGCTATCTATAGCACCCTCCAAACCTCAGCCAACGTCTTAGGCGCTTGGTTCCGGAAATGGAGAATCGAGGTGAACCCCGACAAGAGCCAGGCAGTTCTTTTCTCTAAACAGCGTAAAATTAAGCCACCCGCGCTCAGCCCGATCACTATGTACGGTAAGCCTATCCCTTGGGAGAAGCAAGCCAAGTACTTAGGAGTCATACTTGACAACCACTTGTCTTTCGCGGCGCACATCAAAGCAGCTCGCGACCGAGCTGCGTTTGCTATGGGTAGGCTTCATTTCATGATTTCGGCAAAAAGCAAGTTGTCACTCAAGTGCAAGTTGCGCCTTTATACCGCGGTGATCCGCCCCATTATGACGTACACTTGCGTCGTGTACGCTCACACCAAGCCTAAGTACATCCATAGGATGCAAGTTTTACAGAACCGGTTCTTACGTAGAGTCACGGGAGCCCCTTTTTATGTCCGTAATGACCGTCTACACGTAGACCTTAGAATGCCCACCGTCCTTCAGTTTATGAAACGTCTTTCGAAGCGTTTCTTCGATAACGCCATTAAACACCGTAATCCCCTGATCGCAGCGGCCGCCCGTTACGAACCCTCGCGCATTAGTACAGTACGCCGTCCTAGGCATACCCTTGTCACTCCAGATGATGCTATCACCCTCCTCCAGGAGAGTAGCAAAGAGACTAGCACTCTTAAAAAGTTCCGACTCAAACCGCCGTCTTTCCGACCTCGCCGTCGAGGTCCGTCGCGACGTCCCGGTCCATGCCCTCCCCGACCCTCGCTCGAGCCAGCCCGCGATGCTGTGCCAGTAGTTTTAAATCAGCCCATAAATAATGATACCATTCAGATCCAGCCTGTCCCCATGCAGTCTTCCCCCAGCGACGCCCTAAGCCGAGGTTCGTACCCCACAGGGGGTGCCCTTAGCGTGCAGTCGCTTAGTTTGTAAGTTTTTATGCCCTGGCTGGAGGCCTTACTCTAAAGGCATCCACGGGATAGTCCGGTTAAGCAGACGACAACCTCATAGGTTGAACTGCGAGCTGCCATTCAAAAAAAAAAAAAAAAAAATGTTTACCTACCTGGCCAACAATTTGTAACATTTGCCCTGAATCCCTGATGTCTACGACCACAGGAACTGATATAACCGTCAGATCATCAGCCAATGTATTGGAATGTTGATCCAAATATGAGAGGTCGAGGCGCCAGATGCACGTAGATTATGCATTATATACCTGTATGAACGGAAGTGATGGATCCGAACACTTCCACTGCTCTGGAATGCGGCAAAGAATTTCTTGTTGGTCAACATATACAAGAACGGGCTAACATTTGGAATTGGTCATACCAAATTGGTTGAAAATGAATTTTGATGATGTAAAAAAGTTTTGGTTTTCGAATTCTACCGTTCTGGTGATCTCTTTACACAAACGATTTTTCCTTTCCTTAATATTCAAAATCTGGCTTATGCAGTAAAAGGGAAAGAAGCTTATACACTGAAACTATATGAAAAAATCTACCATCTACGAAGGTTTTGTTTTGTACACAAACCTAATATGATAAACCTTTTATGGCTACCCATAATTTATGGATGGGGTTCACTTTTTAGATTGCAAGAGCTTCACGTGTTATTTTTTTTAACTTTCTCCTGTATCCCGGGTGCATTTACAAACATTTAAACTCAGATACACAAACAGCCAGACCCGGAACAATTATTTGTAGGCCATACTAATATTTGTTCCGTGCGGGGATCGAACCCACGACACGCAGCGCAACAGTTGATCAGTCATGTCTGTGATACAGGGCTGCTAGTTTAATTAAATAATTGCTAGGTCACTGACGCATCCATACTAATCCATACTAATATTATAAATGCGAAAGTCACTCTGTTTGTTTGTATGTTTGTTTGTTACCTTTTCACGACTAAACGGCTAATCAGATCTAATCTGGCATGAAGATAGATTTTAACCTGGGGAAGGACATAGGCTATATATCATCACGCTACGACCAATAGAAGCGGAGCAGCAATGAAACATTTTGCGAAAGTGGAGAAAATGTGACGCAGACGAAGTTGCGCGGGACAGCTAGTTTACAATAATGCAATTCCCAGATTTGATTATTCATAGAAAGCCAGTGAACAGATTGAGCAGGCATTGTTACATTAGACCGCTTGACTACCCCCTAAATGGCAAATGATTAACTAAGCGGATAGTTCCGCACAATCGCATATTAAGACTTGAATCGCGATTAATATTAACTGAAAAGTTATTATTAGTAAATTTTATTTTGAAAGCCCATTTTCAATTTTCTACTGCTGTGTAAAATACTCTCTACTCTCTTTCCAGTACTATCTAGGCCTATTTGAAAGTAAATAGCCTTTTTAGGGTTCCGTACCTCAAAAGGGAAAAACGGAACCCTTATAGGATCACTTTGTTGTCCGTCTGTCTGTCTGTCAAGACCCTTTTTCTGAGGAACACGTCGAGGTATCAAGCTGGAATTTATATCAAATACTCAGGTCTTCTGTCCCTTAGAGCTGTAAAAAAATCAAACTTCTAAGCCAAAGCAATCAAAAGATACAGCCGTTTATGCCGAAAATTTCCGCAAATTTTCGACACTCGCAAAGGAATCAAAACCTACAGGGTACTTCCCGTGAACTCAGAATCTTAAAATTCGGTGCGAAAACCGTAAATTTTTTGTTCCATCATATAATAAAAATATTTTTAATAATTTAAAACTTTCTACACCTTTCCTCATGGACGCGTAAAGGTATGACACTGAAACTTATATCAAATACTCAAGTCTATAATACCTTTAAGCTGTAACAAAATCAAACTTCTATGTCAATGCAATCAAAAGAAACAGCAAATTAAGCCGCATATTTTCAAACTTGCAACTACTCGCAAGGAATCAAAACCTAAAGGGTACTTCCAGTCGACCTAGATTGAAATTTGACATGAAGCAATGTTTTACAGCACATATAGAGCAAAAATTCCGAAAAACTTAAATTTCGTTACATCACATACTTTCATTTATTCTCTTCAGTAATGTTGGTTTGTACGGAACCCTCGCCTCGGTGCGCGAGTCCGACTCGCACTTGCCCGGTTTTTAGTAGAAATCCAGCTCATCCCGCCAGCTCTCCCCCAGCGTGCCGCGATGTCATGTACAGTCGACATCGGAAGTAGGTTAACACTTATCAATATTACACCAAGTTTTGTGCTGATCAGTGTGATCTGATGTAATTTTGTTTTGCAAAGTGTAACCATTGATGAAAATATTGTTATGTCTTTAACTCCAGTCTGTTAATATGGATCGTTCTAAAACTAAGACGTCTTATAATTTTGGATGTGTATATATGGCGACTTTCGTTGCTGACCGTACCATGCTAACAACCCTTAAATAGGGCACGTAAACTATTTTTTTTTGTTAATTTAAGAGCTTTCAACAAGACAAAAAATCAATCTCGGAACAGAATTTTGATGATCTACCTACCAAATAATTCTGCGCGCGTTTAGTTACAAACAGGGGGGTTACTATGACGCTTAAAACATTATTGTTCCATTCCTATTCCAGAGTGGGAAAGCGATGGAGCTAGACGACCTGTATAGCTCCATCTCTTTTTCACTCTGGAATGAGAATGGAACAATAATGTTTTAAGACGTCATGGTACGCCACCAGGTCTATAGTTATTTCTAATATTTTTTCCCAGTTACCCTACACAGTTACCTCAGAGTGTAAATGCCTTCGCCGGAAGTACCGAACATACAGTAACCAGTTCAGATCGCAGATTCTTTGACATGAGTCATCATGGCTGACGCATGCCTTTCAGACCCACATGAATCATCTATTGGCAATCGAGATATGCTTCACCTTGACCACGAGGAACCAGAGGCACTTGAGAAATTTGAGAGGTTGACCTTAATCAACAAGATTAGGCTGAGAACAGATTTTTGCTCTCTAGTCTACTATCTGTTTTTTTTTCCAATTAGTATAGAATATCTATAGAGGGTTAGCTCCTGGGGATGATTGCCTCATTGGTCGAGTGGTCGGTTTTCCATCGGGAATTTTTCAATAGCAGCCACGGATTTGTGCCCGGGTGATGGCTAAGGCTCGGCGCAGACAGAACGGAGCGCAGCGGAGAGGATTTTATTAACGCACTTGAAAAGAAACTTTAAAATTATTACAATAAAGTGCATAAATGTTTGAACCTAACAAAAAATGCTCGCGCGTCTTCGAAGAAACGTGGGCATCCTCGCGCGGCGTCGAGTCGGCGCCCGCGTCGTACGCGTACTTTCAGTGTTGTCATCGAGTTTAAAGAGGGAGGATATTTGATATTTTACTTACCTTGAACTTAAGGTTAAGAGCGTTTACGCCTTACGACTTTTCATACAAACTTTCAAGTCGTTATTTTCCGAAATGACTGAACTGATTTTGATGAAACTTCGTACACATAAGCAGGATACACAGATCTAAAAAGTTACTAAAAAACATTTTCGAAAAATAGTGTTACAGTTAAATTAGACCAAATTTAAATTTTCTATAGAAACACAAAATTCCAATTATCTCTTGTTTTAAAACACATTTTGAAAATATTTTTTAGTAACTTTTTAGACCTATGTATCCTGCTTATGCGTATAAAGTTTCATTTAAATCGGTTCAGTCATTTCGGAAAAAAACTACTTGAAAGTTTGTATGAAAAGCGGTAAGGAATAAACGCTCTTGCGTTTCTCAACAGAAATGGTTGAACGAAAATAAGTGGTCTTCTTTTGAATATATGGACGTAACATATCCATCCACAAGCATTCGAATTTTTTCATAATTCATTTTATAGTAATCGTAAAACAAAACTCCTTTCGATGGTAAAGTCGTACACAGTGTATTAAATTCACCAAAACTACACGTTTCTTGCCAACATTCCTCGACCCATATTCTTCGTCTGACTTTCTGACGCCTTATTTTATTATCATGTTCTTCGATTTCTTCTTCTTCCGTCAAAAGCACAATTATTATCATATCCCAGTCCACCATCGTTGACGAACTTTCACGACAAACTGGCATATTTACTGTAGAGTGGTAACCCAGAACGGTTTACTTACGCAGGCTCGCGAGGTCGCGCGCAAGCTCGAGCATACGCGATCCACAAAGAAAATGCCCGAGACCGCGCAGGGATTATTCCTCTCTGTCTGCGCTGGCCCTAAAGGATCGTCCCCTATTACATGGGACATAAAACATAACTGGCGAAATGTGGGTGTACTAATGAGCCTAACCAGGGGTTAGGCGTGATGTCTCGGTATAAAGAAAAGTTATATTTGTAAACTACAGAGCCCCTTTTCAAAAGTGCAGTTAGACAGTTATTGTAGTTGTTACTTTGTGTAAATGCAATAGGTTTTAAAATGACATAAACTTGTGTTGTTGAACTATGATAAATTGATAATATTGAAATAGGCAAAATGCAACACCAACCACCAACCCACGGAAAAATCTCAACCTCATACATAATTGAAGCTCTTTGATCAAGTGCTCTGCGTGACAGCAATTTAGCCTAAACTAATGCTGTGTCGCTATTAATAGTAGGAACAGTAATAATGTTACAATATTCCATAAATTGCAGCATATTACCGATGCTCTGCTGACCTCAATAATATTTAGGTCACTAGAGCATTCCTGTTACATAAATCTTAGATTATTTTACCTTATAAATCATGTTTTTAATAAAAAAATACAAAACGTTAATGGATCTACTTACACGTACAGGTTTCCACTGAGGAGATTCTTTGGTCGTTTAGTACGATAAAAAGAACAATCGTTTAAAAAACGCACTCCTATTTCTTTTTATTACGCTTACATTTTTCTGTTAAGGATTTTCTGACGATTAGGCTTTCTATTCATAACTAAACCTCACTGGATCCGCGTGGTGTATTACGGACGGCGTACTCTCTCCTGCACAGAGGAGGCCTGTGTCCCAGCAGTGGGAACGTCATACGCTGAATATATAGGCTTTCTGAGTCAAAGAAAATGTTTATGTTGAACCAGAACTTTATAAGCTATTGGGATAATTGTTCAACTATTTTTGTGTGTGGGAAAAAAACACAAACGCTGGGTGACACAGTCAATGCTTATGATCAGAGCAGGTGTCTCGATTTAGCTTAGTAGACAAAGCTGAAATGACTCATGTGCCCGTAATTAGGTACACCGGCAGACCGGCACTTATACCCTTCGAACCGGAACGGAACACAGCAACGCAGCAGTAAGTACTTACTACAACGGGTACGGTTGTAGTAAGTACTTACTTCCCTAGACAAGCTCCTTGACAATGAGATTCAGTACGTCTTAATGTCGTACGCAAGCATCAGTGTCGTCTCTATTACGTAGGGCCTACGTCAAGACTGTCAAGAGACGCTCGTCTTAGAAAAAGAATTATAAAACAATCATGGAAACATTATATAACGTTCATAATTCGCTCTCATTTTCTAATTATTTTCGTAAGCTTTCTAAAAAATGCCTACAAAACAGAACAATGAACATTTCACGCGTATTGAAGACGATTCACAATGATCACGCTCCCAGATCATGAGTCAGGACTCGCACTTTGAATAAATAGCTATCTGTTTTGGATGAAACGAGTTTTATACGCCGATTTGCGGTTACTACGGTCGTGAGTCAGACAGAAGAGCTTTTTTTTTCGTTCAGCTTTATATCATTAGCAGCAAAATGCCAGGTGAGATTAGGCCTAAAAAACTGCGGGGATTTGAACTTGTTGACATATGAACGAACAAGTACTTGCCTGTTCCAAAGTTGAATATGCTAGTGACATAAACAAAGAGCAGCACATAAGATATCACCCAGGGTGGGTGAAATGCAGTCACTGTGGCCGACATCTGCAAGATGTTAAAGTCGGCTTGTGTGTTAAGGATGAAATTGAATGCCTTCATTACGAGCCGACTACGCCCCGTTACCATGACAGTTGCAGTTAGATAAGAAATTGAAACTTGTCCACAGTTTTCAGACTGTTATGTTTAGAGCACAAAAATATCGAAATCACCGTGCAATTTGCTAAAATCCTTAGAATGTCTGCAACACACTACAGGTGAGTCAGCTTCAGAGAACTTATTGATGGAGAAAATAAACATTACAATAAAAAAAACTGGCTACTGTCTGACATTAAAATAATGTTTTACCAATCTGTTATAGTGCGCTGGGGTGAGAACTGAGAAGTACCATCAAACATTGGGTTTATATTTTTTCTGGATACTAACGGGTTACGTAAACTGTTGATAGCAGTGATATTGAAATCGTGTACTTTAATATTTATCTTTTTCAGTTTCTTGTAAGTTTATATTGGACTTAATAACTCAATCCCAAATTATCACAACATTTATCTTAAAACTAATTTTTCCCTACAAGTTCGTCCGCGGGGAGGTCAGAAGGTGCTTGTTTTGGTCGACCGCCTCAATATTATCGCAATGCATTAAAATCAACATAAGTATAAATATTGATTTATAAGTCGAGCTTCACGATAACTGACAAATGCTCGCACTGACTGGACTGGTCCACTCAAATCTCTGTGGTTCTGTCTGCAAAAGACCATTTCAGACACTAATCTGCATAGTCCTCATGTAAATTGAGCAATGTCTGTTCTTTAAAAGAGTAACAAGTTAACGAAAGAGAACCTCTGAGTTTGTTAGCTTAAACAGCTTGTAGGCTGTTTCTTCTCAGAGTAGTTAGGTACGAAACAACGGCCCCATCTAGTTTAAAAAAAAAAAAAAAACCTGTAAAAGTGTTTGAAAAACCTACTTGCAAAAAAAACATCATTTATCATTCATAAAAATGTCTAATTAGCAGGTACACTTGATTTGCCAAGAGTCGATCATTTAGTCTGAAAACTGGCAAGATATTCCATGATCCTACTCTGTAAAATCATGGCATGGTTACGTTGAATTCTATATCTATTAGGAGTTTAACAGCCAGTCTAGTTCTACTTAGGGTTTAACTTAATTTACCTTCACAAGTATCAACTGTCATGATTTCTTAGAATTTTCTCGTCTCGGCCGCCCTGTAAGTGAGACGCTCGTGACATTTACAAGCTCCTCCCGGTAAAACTAATTTATAATAAACTATTAATATGTGTGTCGTTGAGATGGTGACTCACCGGGGTAACAGGAAACGCTTTCACAATAAGAAGTTGATAGTTATAAAGTTTATATATGTATAAGTTCGTAAACAAAAGTAGCAGTAACACTGTTTATAATCATTCGTCTCACAGACGACACGTTTTGCGAGTGGAGATTTTTTCTTACTTTGTTAATGAAATAGAATTTAAAACAAATCTGTTTAATAAAATAAGGGTGGGCGTTTTGGGGGGACTGCCTCTTGTAATTTTGACGTTCAAAAAGTGCTGAATATCAGCCTAATTTGAATATATGACTTTTGATTTTAGTTAACATTATTTCAAAAAAGTTAAATCTATACTAATACATTCATCCGTGAACAGCACATTGGACCATTGCTCATATTATAAAGCTAAAGATTTTGTTTGTTGGCTTGAACGCGCTATTCTCAGGAACTCACAGAACAACAGGATCCGATTTGAAAAATTAGTTCGTTAAATAGCCCATTTATTAAGGAAAGGTATAGGCTGAGGCGTGATGATATATTATCATCACGCTACGACCAATTGGAGCGGAGCAGTAATGAAAAATGTTGCGAAAGCGGGGAAAATCTGACGCAGACGAAGTTGCGCGGGACAGCTAGTTATGTAATAAAAATATATTCAATATGAGCATTCACAACACAACAACAACAACAACATGTACAACGTTTAGGTGCGTTGGTCCCCAAGTACAAAAATGTTTCATTGCTCACATTAAAACACCGACATCGTTTTTTATCATTCGTCGAAATGATATGACTGGCATTTTTTTATAATTATTTATTAAAAATAGGTTAACCAACAGCTTCTATGTACAACATATCCTAAGTGTAGATTTTTCCTGGACTTAAACAGTCACTAATACTGGTCGACCAACATTCACAAAAATAAGTAAGAACGTAAAAGAAAGTAAAAAGTATTAAATACAACACTAAAGTCCTTTAATTAAAACGTTAACTTCAGCTTAAGAAAAAATAAATATAAGTTACGCAAACTAAATCATCATCATCATTAGCCTATAATGTTCCCACTGCTGGGACACAGGCCTCCTCTCCTATGAGAGGGAGTGGGCTGTAATCCACCACGCGGGCCCAGTGCGGGTTGGTAGATGTGTCTTCGAATTTTTGGTTCAAGGACATGCCGGTTTCCTCACGATGTTTTTCCTTCACCGTTTTTAAGAGCAGCGGTGATGAAATAAATTACACAAAGTAATGCGTCTGCCTGGGTTCGAACCCCCGGCTTACTGCTCGTAAGTCGGGGCTGCCACCACTGGGCCACCGCCGCTCTCATTAAAAACAAACTAAATAATATATAACTAATGACTAGATCTCAATGTAAGTCCCATTTCAAAAGTTTTTGGAGGTTTAGATTACGACGACACAGCAAAATTTATACAGAATTCACAAACAATACGCCAAGTTGAACTTTAAAAGAATCATTTTCATTTTTGGAGATGCATACATACCCACACCCCCTGCGCACTTCCTCAGACTTACACACACACACACGTATATAAACCACAGCCCACACATGCATAATAACTACACTGAACAAGATGTCATATATTCTCTTTACATTTTTTGCTCTTATTATATTTTTATTTTGTCAAGCTCTACATTGTAATTTTCTTTGTGCTACATTGAGAGAGTTTCTTCAACAATAATAGTAGATTGTTGCATCGAGCGCAAAGTGAGTTATTAATGCACGAGTGTTATGTTGGTGCCCGAGCGTACGCGAGGGCATTAAATTAACACGAGTGCGAATCTACTTTTTTTTCAACTACCGTCATACCGTGACAAAATATACTACCTACCTACCTACCACCACCTGCCTACGACCTGCCTGCCGCCTGCCTACGACCTACCACACCCTGCCTAACACCTGCATATCTCCTGCCTACGACCTACCACCGCCTACCTACCACCTGCCTACCGCCTGCCTATGACCTACCACAACCTGCCTACGAACTGCCTACGACCTGCCTAAGACCTGCCTAAGACCTGCCTATGACCTGCCTACAACCTGCCTAACATCTGCCTAAGACCTGCCTTTCACCTGCCTACGACCTGCCTACAACCTGCCTACCACCTGCATTTCGCCTGCTTAACACCTGCCTACCCCCTGCCTAACACCTGCCTACATCTGCCTAACATCTGCCTGCCACCTGCCTATCACCTACCTATCGCCTACCTACGACGAACCACCACCTGCCTACGACCTGCCTAAGACCTGCCTACGATCTGCCTACTACCCACCCACTACCTACCTAAGAACCTTCTCCTGACAATAACAAAAACAACAAAAAAAAAATTGCGAAATCCGTCCAGCCGTTCACGCGCGATGCGACCAAGGGAAATAGGGAATCATTTTTATATATACTCGTATAAATAAAACATAAAAAACAGCGCAGTAATGAAAACAGTGCAGTAATGACAACATTTCTGCACTGTTTTGGTTCTAAGCAAAAAAGACATCCTTTGTGATCGGTTTTGTAGTGATTAATGATACCATTACTGCGTAGTTGGAAGAAAAGTTATTTCTATATATCATCTTCTCGAGGAAAAGCAAAATGATACTTCTAGCTAAACACAAAACAGGGGGCTTGTTATGATGATATAATGATATAGGTAAAGTGTGTATGACAGTTTGTAAACTTAAAGCTCGCGATATATTGATAGTAAAATGTATTATACAATGTCGTTCAAATGTATTAGTTTTCAAAACAAACATTATAATGTTAATGAGTTTCAGTTAATCATTATTACCTAATTAAGACCGTGCAATGAGCAGGTGACTAACAAATATATAAAATATGTTTTTTCCAATACTTTGTCACGTCACGTTCACTTTCTTCTTGACCTTAATTTTCAGGTTTTACCAAAGACACGATAATAAGTGACACATGCATTTTAAAACATTATGATTTGGTTGGTCGACTCTTCACATGACCAGAAGGCTGGCCTTTTTTTAGGCCAAAAAATTAGAATTGCCATCCAACGTGGCCAGCCTTCTGGGCACTTTTCCAGTTGACAGGGATGTGGATGAATCTTTTGACGCCCTGTAATTTTGATACTTGTACATATTTTATTATTATTGTATATCTATTTGTAGTGTAAATAATGTACATATGTAATTTAATAAATTACAATTCCGACAAAATAAAGGTAGTTTTTATTAGTAATTGTCGTAAATAAAAAACAAAATAGCACATAGCACTTACTTAAATTCTACGAAGCTTCGACGCGTCTTCGAGCTTTCACGCAAGTGTAACGCAGCGTCCAAAAGGCTTCTAAGAGATTTCCACGTAGCGACGACTGTATGAGCCACACTATAGTGATGTTAAGCAGTTGCTACGAAGTGTCTACGAAGCTTCAACACAAATTCTACGTAGCGACGTCTCTAGGAGCCTTCCACGCAGGTGTTACGCAGCGTCTACGAGGCTTTAAAAAGGCCTTTACTTCGCAACGCGTCCACGAGAATTGAGTGCATAGGGCCAACTATGATTGCAATCGTAGTGTAGAGTACTACATGTTTTATGCCATTAGGCACTCATTCAAAGCAAGTACCGTTTTACACACTTATATGCACAAATAAAACAACGGAAATAATAAAAAGTTAGTAAAAATACATCAGTTGTAAATATTAGTATAAACCTAACGGGTCAAGCGTACTTATTGCTTCACATATGCATTCCTTAACAACTCTAGTGTAGTAATTGAAAACGCTGCAGTGCTAAGGACTTCGTGGGAGATGCGTCATCACCATCAGTGTCACCTGTTAATGGATGCGGACACGTTATCCTGGCGCAATGTGGTTACACTTGCGATCATTTAACACGTAAAAAAGACCAAACTTTGTAAGAAAGACAATTTTTCAGTTGTGTTTTTAGAATTCAAAACTTTATTCATAAATTGCCTCTTCTTATTGTCTCTTTTGCATGGAAGCAGGCAGAAACTAGAGAACGTTGCTACAATCCTTACAAACTCCTTTCTTCTCATCTACGTTCATACACCTAGTCATACATGCACGCCAAATGTGAATGCTATGCACCTCATCTTTCTGAAGAACATCACCAAAAAGGTCAGTGCATGTCCTTCTGGGGCGTCCCTCTAAGCATTGCACCACACATAATGCCTTCTACCTTTCAAAACTTAATTTCATCTCAATTAACACTTCATTATACCTTGGTCAAGCTAACATCATTGTAATAAACTATTAATCATAACCAACTTAGATATAATCTGTGGGACCAAACTTGTTCGGTGTCCGCTGAGCGTCCTATTACGTATACAGTATGTAGCCAAATTGTAGCAACAGGTAAGCTTAGGTTCTCAAGGGCCGTGACCCAGTTCCCGTGCTGTTGATTTATTGGTCTCTCATATTAAACAAGTGTAATACGATTATTGTAGGAGCCCTAATCTTTTAATAAACAAATTTATCTTAGCGGTACTGGGTCGTTATTAATTACTTACATGTTAGGTTTTATAATCAAAAATAAAGGTGGCTACATGATATTTTATGTCATGTTTTGAGATTTATAGTTTGTACTAGGCTTTATTCGAGGCTTCGCCCGTATGGAAGTCGTGTATTGACCCAGAGGAACACTTTATCGGGACAAAAATCTTATCTTATGTCCTTACCCAAGTAATCATGATCTCTCTTTGTGTCACATTTCATAGCAATCCGTTCGATAGCTAAGGCCTGAAAAGACAACAAACACATGGACAGACAGAGTTACCTACTTTTGCATTTATAATATAAGTATGGATTTAATATTCTCAACATATTTGCTAACTAAGTTTCAGTCATTGTAGACAAACCATCATTATTTGCTAGTTATCTTGAGCTAGTTGTTATACATATACCTATATTTCGTAACTAGTTTATGCCCGCGGCTACGCCTGCGTGGAGTTCGGGAATTGCCCACGGGATTATACTTCCTCGATAGAAGGTAATAATAGCCTATGTGCTAATCTTATTCTATCTATTTGCCAAATTTTTATACAAACATACATCAATCCAAAAATTTGCATTTATAATAGTCATAAAGCAGCATCGCTTTTTCCATTCCACCGGACGTATAAATTGTAAACAAAGAAAACTACCTAACCACAAATTTCTTCGATATCTGACCCTAAGGCCACTCGATGATATTGAAACAGAACTTTCCCGGACTTAAAGAGGTCAGTTTCGTGCCTTGGAGCACATCTTGAAGTGCATCTGAAGTGGTCACGTGTGCTGGTGATCACGTGGCCACTCCACCTGTACCGGGGCAGTACTTACGTACAACCGCTAGCCGTGTGCCGTGCCGTGCCTGCTCAAGACATTTACTACGACATTTCAATAGAAAGTTTAGTTTTATTAGATTTGATTCAAATAATACAGAGACCTTTATTTGGTTTTGTTTGTAATCCGTTTTTAGGAAATCTTAAGGTATTTATTTTGGAAGCTATTCATAATGTAGTTTTTTTTTAAATTCTGCTTATGAAATTCGGAAGCTCGATCTGGTCTACTTTACCTTTTGAATTTTTCTAAGCTAGAACTAGTACGATTACGATTTCTAACAAACTATTTTATAGCCCATGTTTTTTTTTCATTCAGTTTGGTATATTCAGCTTCATAGTTCTTTTGGCGAGTGGCCTTAATCAGAACTAACCACGCCATCTTGTTTTTCAATATAATTTCCACAGACAATTTTACAAACAGCGGAAATAAAGACATTCATCATCTACCTAGCCTTTTCCCAAATTTATTTGGGTCGGCTTCCAGTCTTACCGGATGCAGCTGAATACCAGTATTTTACATGAAGCGACTGCCTATTTGACCTCCACAACCCAGTTAGTACCGGGTAATACGGTAGGTACCCCTTAGTACGATTGGTTGTCAGATTTTCGAGACACTGACTACCTGTGACGAATGTCAAAGATCTTCAAATGACAGCCGGGACCAAGCAACGGCCTAACGGGCTTTCCGTTTCACGTAAACTCGGTATGTAATGGGTGGTCACCCATCCAAGGACCAGCCTAGGCAACCGCAGCTTACCCTGAAGATCGAACCAAGCCGCTGTTATTATTTTGCAATGAGCTCCTCTATGTGACTGAACATACTTTTTAGCAAAATAATACGAAAACCATCATAGTTTTAAAAAAGCCATCACAGAATTAACTCAGAAGGTCGCATGATGCGACACACATAATAGATGCACTCGGGTACAGTTATTATCTCAATTTTAATTCTTGAAACTACAAAGATACATTACAATGTTTTACCACTCGCCAACCATTATAGATTCGTCACAACAACCCTTTATTATGACGTATCACTAATGACTTTGAGTGTGTTTACGTTTTAAGATCAAACATTTTGCTTGTACCGAAATAGGGGATATGAAATCATAAACAGTTTATAGCATTTTGAAAGAAAACATCGTCGTAAAGAATAAGATGCTAGCACGCGGTTTAGTCACGCCCGCATCACGTTGATTAACCCTTCTAAATCCGATGATGACTATATACCATAACATTACGCCTGAAATCCCCGAAGGGTTAGAGAGGTGTACCCATTAATTAGTACACCCACATTTCGCTAGTAATTTTTAAGGCCCATGTAATAGGGGACGACACCTATTGCCATCAACCGGGCACAAATCCAGACTCCGTGGCTGTTACTGTGAAATTCCGGATGGAAAAACCCAATAACACTTTGCCCGAACCGGGAATCAAACCCAGAACCTCATACTCAGCAGTCGGGCTTGAGACCGCTAGACCACCGATGCAATCGTTGTCGATGACTTATAACAGTAACACCCTTCGTACTAATGCATTTTCATGCTTCATTTATATACCCTAAACCTTCTCTTCCGCTGCATGTTGCCAATTTGATGGCACCGTTGGCGCAGTGGTTGAGCGATTGTTGCTGCGCTACGTGTCGCGGGTCGATCCCCGCGCGTAACAAATATTTGTATGGCCTACAGATGGTTGTTCCAGGTCTGGCTGTTTGTGTATGTGAGTTTAAATGTTTGTAAAAGCACCCACGGTAAAGGAGAAATTCCTAGGCAAAGTTTAACCAATAAAAAAATAATCTCTTAAGATCGACCACATTGAGGTAGGTATTTCATGTAGGCCTCCAGGTAGGTATTCCACGTGATCGCTTCAATATCAACTCAATTCATTTAGTTTATCTTGTAGTTTCTAAGTTAAATCAAAGTATGCCAGAGATAATAAAATATAATATTTATTTATTTATGAATATGAGACAACCATACAGAGTAACTTAATAATAAACACACGTTAGAAATGGTGGAGTGTAAAACACATTTTTTAACTACGTACATGAGTAGGTTTTATTTGGAAGCTAAGTACGTAGCCGCGTTGGTATTAAAAAAATATATATTCCCACGTCATTTCCGGTTAGCTAGAAGTAAAAGGGTTAAAACTTCAGTGTTTAACAAACATTGGTCACGCGACAACTGGGTGGTTTAGCTCGTGTACTTGACGTGTTCATAATTTATTAGCTTCGAGAATTCCGGTGTTATTGCAGTCGCAGCAAACACTCGTAAAGAAATGTGAAAATGATTTGCTAATGAACCTGTAAGCGGTCGCGATAACACCGCTCATTCATTGCAGAAATAACGTTTACGTTTGTAACTAGTAAGTGGTAACTTTAACGGGTGAACGTTATCAGTTCGTGACAGAACTGCAAGGGTTAAGTGCGTGTTTTTTTGGGAAACTAGAGGTTATATATATGTGATAACTGATAACTGCTCGGAGGAGGATTTAAATATTATTTTGCGTTATTAAGTATGTATTCACCACACGAAACCATTTCATAGTAGGTATTTCGAAAGGTTTCGATTCAAAATGGTCTATTTCAGAAGGCACATAAGTGAGTGCGACAAGCGTTCTCCGTCCTCTACGGGAAATGCTTCAATACCCAATCATGCGGTTCCAATACACAATTCTTGGATTTGAATCTGAGTATTCGGACTACCAATTAACCTCCACAGTGCCGTGTAGTACAGGAGCTACAAATTCTTTAATCTGTTCCATAAACATGAATTTCCCGAATCAACCAAGTTGATTATATCAATTGATCATGTCTCTCTCTGTTGTTGAGGCAAAGTCTACAAACTACAAAATAAAGAAATAAAGACAAGATATTTATTTGTACTGTAAATTCTGAAGTATTTCATGTTAAAGTATACAAGCATTGTATTATAGTGACTGACAGGTTGAGTATTCACAGCACTGTTTACATGTCTCCTCCCAGTCTACCATTCTATGAACGTTTCATCTCTTACTCATCAAGTCATCAATCGACAATGATTTCTTTTGATTCTTTATCTGAAGTTGAATAATTGATTTTCATTAATTGTGTGAAATGAACTAATGACTCAGTAGCTCTTAGGAGACGGGAGTTATGCTACAGTCGAAAATTTTCCGTTCGAGAATTGATTTACACTATTGTATTATTATTGAAGAAATATTTAAAACCGACCAAGTGCAAGTCCGACTCGCGCACGAAGCCGTACCATTATTTATAAAAACGAGCAAAAAAAATAGTAATAGGGTCTGTTTCGGTTTGACCCTTTGGATACGGAACCCAAACCAAACATTGTGCGTTTTTAGCACAATCTTTTAGCATTACTATGCAACGATCCACCACATTTCCCATCTTCTTCCATCTGTGATAAATCGTCACATTTAGACTTCCATTTAAGTACGAAAGGATTCTAACAAGTCTTGTCATATCTAATTTGGCAAGTAGAAACCAACATTTAGATCAGAATGTTGGGCCACAAAAAGGATGAATAAAAGAGATTTGGATGTGGCTGAGATGCGAAAATACCAAAGAAACGATGGATGGAATCAAATGACAAGAAAGGAGGTGTCTGATGAGATGACAACTAATAGAGAAGTATGGAAGCAGAAGACATGCTGCGCCGACCCCTAATAAATTGGGAAAGGGCAGAAGACTGATGTAAAGAAACTAAAATCTAGTACAATCTGGAATTAACCCGTGAGGACATAGATTGTATACGTGCACAACACTATGAGCCATGCACTTTATGCGCATGTGACGCGTGGCGCCACGTGCCAAACTACCAGACGATAAGCACACATGATTACAGAGGTGACGGCTTATATTATGACGAATATAACGGTTAAGATGATGAAAGTGAAACCTTGAAAGCCCTTGAACGTAAATGAAAACGTGAATGAAAATTTCTTTAACATTATAAGAGATCCAGAGACCTGTATCAATGGAATAAAGAGCAAATTTATGTCTGGTTTGTCTGGCAACCACAGCTAAACTGCTTCGATACTCATGAGAGTGAGAGACAATCGCAACAGCATCCCGGGAACAGTAGCGGTGAGCTCAATTGTCCAAAAATGTAACTGTCCAAATCACGAAAAAAATGGTAGTCCGTTGGAGCAAGGTCTGGCAAATACGGAGGGTGACGTGGATTGGTAAGCTTTGCCTTAGGACACTGTTGCGGCGTTTGACCTGGGGCCAAAACAACTGATATCGCGATAATCGAACACGAGTTGCACATTTTTTAAAAGAAGAACTTCATATGTACCATGTGGAAAGAGTTTTACTCAAAAATCTGAAACCATGAAGGTTCTATGTCAATTCGAAGTACCTATTATTATTATTATTTACAATAAAACGGCAATTTCCTACTTTAACCCATAGGGGTTAAAGTTTAGAATTTTATTTAAGAAACATAATGATCCATAGGTTCTTAATAATAGTATTAAGAACATATGGATCATTATGTTTCTTAAATAAAATTCATTCCGTCATCATCATTCTCCTACCGTCATCCTTAGTATGTCTTCTTCTTCCATACTTCTAGGTGGCGGCCTACCATGGAAGAAGTTAAAAACAGCTCTTTTCTAACAATACGTCATTGTAAATGTCAAGTTCAACTCACAGCCAACAGTTACACCAGCTCTGTAAGCACATACACCAAAGTTTTAAGCATCGCTAGTGCACATTAGAAACTGCATACTCGAATGTGGGAGGGGCGTCCGGTGCAAAACAGACCATTAAAAGTTTTAATATGAATCGATTGTACTGTGTAGAACTTTTGATAACTGGAGAATATTGGAAGTTGTGCATTTACATATATAAGATAACGCTGTATTTCACAAGGGAGGTGTAAATTCTCCTCATCACTGTGTTTGTGGCGAAGCTATCGGCTGCGTTAAACGTGCTATGTTAACCTGGAAAAGGTTCTGGGAACCAGAATATGGATAGAAGTCTAGAGGTTTCTGGTGTTAGATTCGCCTATTTAATTTTATTTAGATAAATAGTTCATCTATTTTATTAAGATAAGTAAAATGTTTAATTTAAAATGTTTAATATTTTTAAGGGTGCATTAAAAAGATTCAGTAAGCCTTCGTACGCGCTTTTTAAACGCCACAATTTTTTATGACGCTCTTTTTTATTATTTTCAGCCCACTGCTTAGTGTCGAGAATTGAATAATAAATTGTCCGCTTTTTGAGGTGGGTTGTGTTCTGTTGGACCCTCTAAGTCCCGTACTACCAACAGAACGTCACTCAAAACTCAGGCATTACTTAAAGTCAGTTTAAAGCAATCAAAACGTTTGAATTTAGTTTTTAGTACCTGTTGCTTGAGTCTTAAATGACGTTCTGTAATGCATAACTAAATATCCAGAAGTAATAATCGAGTGCGCGATGAAATAGTTAAAGTTTACCATAGTATCGGTTTAGTGTCAAGGCTCGCATGTAAATTAATTTAATTGTATATTTGTAAACCATAATTGTGTTCAAAGAGAAAAATTAGATGAGTAGGTACTCAATTAGAGTACTCGTCTAATTTTAAGTGGGCACTCAACGACAAATAAGTAATGCATGATATGCTTATCCTGTAAGAGATTGGAACACTGGCCTATAACTCTATTGTATGTTCTCATATATTTTTATCGGTGTATGAATTGTTAGTGAGACATTTTTTTTTAATCGTTTCCCCTCTCTAGGAATTTTTCCTGTATCGTGGGTGCGATTACAAACATTTTAACTCACATACACAAACAGCCAGACCCGGAACAACTATCTGTAGGCCATGCACATATTTGATCATTTAAATAATATATAATATCGTATACTTAAACAAATCGTATCAGTAATATTTCTAATTAATATGCATTTTACGAGTACATTTCGCAATATTTTAGATTCAACATTGAATGAAGCGGCAGCAAGTGTGAATCACCAATTCGCCAGCTAAGATCATATTTATACGGGCGACAGGCCAATTTAGCAATTGAGGAAGACCCAACTACCAATAAATAATTTAGGATAGTTCGGTGCATAACCTACATACGAATGGACATTTTGAACACGACACAAACATGGGTATTTCCCATATAGTAACGTCTAACAAAAATAATATAAAATATTTAAAGGGCCAATAGTTTTATGTGTATATACCATATTACTCTGGTTCCTGGGAACAATTGTAAAAGTTTTAATAAAAAAACTGTTTATTATTACTTGAACAAGACAATAATTTCATGAAAACTTAAAAGTAAAAACACACAAATGTAATTCGACCCTTTCAGATAATATATTCATAGAATAAAAAATATATTGTTAGTAATTATATTTATTTTAATCCGACGTCTAGCATTATACATGCTACGTACCTCAATATAGAACTTTACTTACTTCAGCTATGCAACTGTATTGTTATAGGTACGTAAGTACTTTTCTTTTTTCAGTTTTCTCCTTCCGGTGACGTACCTAGCTTATCTGATGTTTAAGTCTGGTTTCCGCTGCAGGTACCGTAATGTTTTATAGAGTAATCCTGAAAATGTATCTGGCCTAATTTCTTTTATATATTTTTGCGATTTACTGTTCTTTAATTTTAAATTGTGAATGGACCAGACCCTAAGTACTGGTTCAATTATGAAAATAAAACATGTCCGAGTTTTGGTAAGATAAATCCTGCAAAAGAATTCTGAAATTCAATTCGATTGATATTTTAAGTAAATGTTGATGACAAAAATACGTTTTTTTTAAAAAAAACAAAACTCGAGACTTAATCACAATTAATATTTTATTCTACATAAAACAATATAAAAATAAACCAAAACAAATGTCAGACGGGCTATACCCACATAAAAAGCTCTCCACTAAGCTACCGCAGATTTACATTCTGGATCTAAATCGAACCGAATTAAATAAAAGTGACAGTATCGTCCTCGGGCTTTATTGTTGAGCGCTGGATCCGCAGGATGTGGCCAGATCACCGATTATAATGCATATTGGCACGGACGCATACTGAGTGACTGAGTGCTGCACGGAAGCGCACGGCGGCACAGCGAGCACGAGAAGCACGAGGCGGCGGCGACGGCGGCAGCGGGCGCGCGCGCCAGCACCATTCGACTCGCGCCCTCCGAGCACGCCGCACGCATCGCGCGCGCTCACACAAACTTTACTCGTTCGACACAAAGTGAATTAAGTGCTGTTCCGAAGTTTGGCCTGTTCCTCAAGTTCCACCCCACGATACTTTGAAAACTGACAGTTTTGGTTTTGTGTTGTTTATGTTTGTTTTTGTGACCACATTGGAGGTGATCGGTTTATTTTCAATACGGCCGTCTGTTTACGGTGAGTACGTGTTTGTGTTTTAATTTTATTTACGTAGGAGCCTCGCACAGCTGATTTATGCACCAAGAGATCGCGCCATGAACGCAGATTACTGTACTAAGGTCGCTGGGCCGGTGCTCGATTACATTCTATTTCATTGTTTTACCAATGGGCTTTAAAAGCTTTCGATAATTGACAAAGAAAGCTTTGAACATCCTTGTGTACCGCCATTAAAAAGTAATTGCAATTAATTGATTCTTCACTTGCCTAATTAGTTAATTTATTACGCACGAATACTGAGATACAAAGAGTTACGGTTTAAGCCGATTAGGTCAATATCCGCATGCAAAGCTAATGGCATATTATATTATGGTCGTTTACTAAGAAACTGGTACATTTGAGTTTATGATACGAGTATTTATGTACCTACAAATCAATTGGCAATCATTTGTCAGTACCTAATGATATGAAATATGACGTGTTAATTAATTATTGCATTACATTTCTTAATGACCTTTAACAAATTGTGTTATACATAACCACCAACCATACACTGAAATTGGTATTTACTTCATACCAAGTCCATAATAACTAAAACTATTCTTCAAGCGTAGAATTTCATTACTATTAAACTGTGCGTTGAAGTCTTTTACAAGCAAACGCTACAAAACAAAAAAAAACTCACCAAATCTAAATACCTAAATTCGCAATTTACAGCATCTAATATTTTGACAATACATCAAACTTTGATAAATATAAGTGTTATTTTCTTATACTTGGAAATGTGGCATGCCTTGGATGTAATTAATATGACATTAACAAGCCTACCAACAGCGACTGTAAACTCATTGTTCATTGATAAATTAATCCTGGACAGTAGGAAAAAAAATTAAACACAATACCCCCTTAAAAGATTTTCATGAGACCACAAAAAGAAAAGTTATCTAAATATAAATGACCTTCCTTAAAACGATAGCAATCATGGAAACATTAATGATTAGATTATGCAGATAGCAACACTCCTCCTAATCAAGAGACTAACATCTTGGGAAACTGTCTTGAAAGGCTGGGTCCAAATCATTTTTTTTCAAACATAGGTCTACATGGGCACTTATAAAACGTCGACAAAAGGTGCACGGTTCGGGTTCGTCGTTTCCTATGGAGAAGAACCGGCAAGAAATTCCATGGTTACTCTTATAAAATCATTTGGTTATACAATATTTGTATGTTACAGCGTTAGAACTTAAGTATTCCCATACTTAAGTTCCCATACTTAAGTTCTAACGCTGTACAGCGTAGGCCCATCAATAAGCCTATTTTGCTTACTACAAAACATAGAACAAGATAAAAAGATAACGAGCATCTTGGAAATCTACAAGGTAAACAGTCATTGTCCACACACATTCACAAACAATCGGTAAATAAAAAGAATCTATACAAAAATAAAATATTATAAAAATCTAAATTAAACAATTGACGCGAATGTTGCTATCAGTGCTGTAATTTTTTACCACATCATCGCTTACCATCAGGTGAGATAGTGGTCAAGTGCGAACCTATTGATAATAAAAAAAAAAAACTACTTATTATGAACAATCAACGAACGGTGCAATAATTTAAAAACTATTGTTAAACATCTGAATAAAAATAAAGGAAAAAATAAGATTGGGAATAGTGAGAGACGTTTATGAGCTACCAGCGAAGCCGCATGAGCAGAAGGAACTAGAGCCAAATTTCTTTATCTCCAACGTAGATGACACGTTTGATGTAACTTTTAAACTATCCATCGGTCATTTCTGTTACTGACTTTGGCAACTTATTATAAATAAAAGCATATACTGTTTTTACGAAATGACTTGCTTGTTTTAGTTAATCTGTATTTGGGTATTATAATTTCGTGTTCACTGGGAGCATTTATATTATGGAAGTCGCTTCTAATTTTGAAAAGCCCTCGGTTTTGGGGGACATATAAAATACATTCTAAGATATAAAGTGAAGGCAGAGTCAGTGTATCTATCTCTTAAAAATTTTCGCGAGGGACTCGCGAGCACCCATTTTATAGATCGCGCGGACTGCTCTGTTTTGTAATATGAAAATGCATCATGTGTCTTGGACCGATTCAAATCACGTTAATTGGATTTAAAGTTCTCCAGTTTTAAACATATATTTTATACTGATAAAAAAACGAAACGGCCTAGTCTTTTATAACATCTTTGGAAAAAACTTACAAACATATTATGTGGATTTATGTGTCTATACAAGTCGTTCCCAAATATTGTCCAGTGTCCGCAATGAATCAAAGCTAATGTAAATATTACGATATGTGTTGTATTAGTAGTTTACAAACTTTGGCCCTTCTAATATGACATGTGATTGTGTACTTATATATCGGTTACCATGGCAAATGTGGAGGAAATTAATGCAGAATATTTAATTGCAAGACTTAAGCCTATACATATTTTTCTCAATGGCAACTCTAAGTCTAGATCTGTGCCCTATTACATGACACTTAAACGTAACTGAAAGAAATCTGGGTGTACTGTATTAGCTGGTGTACCTAGCGAAACGGTCTGCCTAACCCTTCGCGGATTACAGGCGTGATGTTATGTTTACTTCAACCTGTACATGTGAGTACATGGCATGGGCACGGTATAACATTTCCGGTCCCAACATCGGTCAGTTCCAGACCGATTCGCTCCGTGCAAGCTTAGTCATTCATTCCTTTTGATCGTATTTACTGAAACAACTATAAACTACATTTACACGTTATTTCTTATTCCGCTTTTGAAGATTATTTATGGACTTATATATATGTTTGTAAGGTGCAACAGCTTCCTATTGGGTCGTAACACTTCATTTCAACTATTATGCAGGCACTATACAATACGAATATGTTAATAAAGTTATTGTTATCATAGTGTGTGGAAATAATCTTTCCATCAGGGACTTTCTTGCCACTCATTAACAGTGTGATTGCATACCACATAAATTGAACTGCTCATCCTTTACAAATTAAAGCTAGTCTACACCACAACTATACCCAAAGTAAAGTACCTAAGATGCTATCTTCATTTTGGCTATAAATCCTAATTAACGCGTCGCTTAAATTCCGACGAAATACCAAGTTCCTGCAGTCATGTTGACCTGTTTTTGCCGTATCGTGTAAACAGCGCCTAATCATGTGGCTCTGGTATGCACTGTACAGTTTGTCACAGCTTAGCACAACAACTGGACAGCTTGACAGCCTAAATTGTGTAACATTGCTGTGCTGGTACACAACACTATTAAGACAACAGATTAGATGAACTGAGTTGAACTCCTGCATGACAATAACATGCCTATTATTAAAGAACCACAATATAAAACAAAACGCCGAATTAGGATAATGTTACTGACAACAATGTGTATTGTCTTTTGAGAAAGAACAGCGTTGTTTATGCATTTAAAAGAAAATAATCCTGATATCTACACAAGAACAGTACAACTACCAATGCAATTATTTTGATCATCGGGAACCAAAATTATGAAATGGCGGCCAACAGAGATGTACGGAAAGAAGGGACGTACCTTCTGCACTGACTCCAAATACAATAAGATTAGAACAAGTAGATGATGACGATACTAACCATCATCATCATAACTGATCTGGCTCTGGACCAGACCTTAAAGATTGTAAAATTAGGTAGTCGTGGTTACGAGTCAGGTGTCAAATTTTGGGTGCAGTTAGGAGTTCCAGACCATAAAGAAAAGAAACTGCTCTATGACGTTTCGAGAATTAAAAACCAGTAGTGGAATACTCTGGCGGTTCGCTCGTGTTTATGTCCATGTCCGAGAGTTTAGTACGATTCTCAGCGGACACAATAGCGTCGACAGTGACCCGTAATGTAAACTAACGTGCGTGCCGCCGGTGCATAATCGCAGATTAGGTTACAGAAACTTACCAGATAAATGAGAATACGAACATTGTTCGCTGCCTGCTTCCAGTTAGCGTTTCCACTTTGAAAATAATGAGAAATGTACAGAAATATGTACGTGTTGTAAATCTTAGCAGTGACTTGGATATAGTTTATGGAAATCAGTAAGAGAAACCGCTCAAATAGACGAAGTTATTGACCTATAAGATCAAGGCAAACTTGGTAATTAATATTTATAATTATTTAAGGAAATTGATTTTCTCACATACAACAGACTTTAAATAGATAATTAAATAAACAGGTTTTAAACAAATGTCGTAATTACTCGCGAAAGACAGAGTGACAAAGAAGAAGGATATCCACCGTCTTACTATCATAAATACGTGTTTTGCCGTCGGTTTTGCCAACATGCCTTGTTGCCATGAGTTGCAATCCAACCAGAATTTTGAAGAACAGCAAAAATGCTACGAAAGAATCTCTATTCTAATCGACACAGCAAACAAAAATCTCAAGCTTGCAACAAGGAGGATTCCCTGCAACAGTAGAATATTAGTCAGGTCCTAAACTTTCTAGCGTCTTAGTTAGAAGATGCCTTATGCTTTGACATGATTTTATCAACGGCAATTCTGATAGCAGCCGCATGGGTCGATCTTTAAGGTTAAGCCGTGCTTGCCGAGGTTGGTCCGAGGATGGGTGACCATAATTACATATCGAGTTTGTAGATCTTTCACAGTCTTACGAGTAGTCAGAACCCAGTCTGACATCCAGTCTTACTAAAGGGTATCGTATTACCCAGTTACTGGATTGTGGAGCTCAGATAGGCAGTCGCTTCATGTAAAATACTGGTACTCAGCTGCATCCGGTTAGATTGGAAGCCGACCCCAAGATAGTTTGGGAAAAGGCTAGGCAGATGATGAATTCTGATAAGAAGTATATTATATGAAGAAATAAATCTTCAAACGTCCTATAGCCAAGTCACATCCACACATGCGCAGTGCGTACCGGTCGTTACACAAACCGAATGCTCTTCGGCTTTTACTGCAATTAACTTGGGTGAAGTGGTAAGGAATTTCTGCACAAGGCTAAAAGCAATTATTGGAGATGTTGTTGACATCAATAGATTTCATTAGAAATCAGGAAATCAGGGGACACGATCTGTTCCTTTAAAACCTTTTGTTTTCTTCGGAAGCATGTGCACCAAGTCAGGCTTAATTATCCTCCCACCTATCAATAACGCTTGAAAACGCGTCGTAAACTGATAAAGCATCAAAGCTGCGTAAAAGCCGTCGCACGCTGTGATTGCTCCGATTCACATGAAAATATACTTCCTTTAATTAAGTCACTGGCTAATAGTATCGAATGGCAATAAACAGCGCCTGTATCAAAGCTTTTAACATAGTTATTATCATACTTAACGGGCAGCTGGGATCATGTGAGCCTTACCTACGCGTATGTGCTGTATGTTTAATTGTGTTCATCGCTAAGAGTACAACTTGATTGTTTAGTGTTGTGAGTGCGCACTAGGGCGACATTTTCCCGCGCAGGTCGGCTCCCGCGCTCACTCCCACGCCACCAGTCTTCCGTCTTCACCTCATGGACAATAGCTGCATTACTGCTTATTTTTTTCTCCAGCTTTGTTGTTTACATTAATCATTAACGTGCACCAGGCGTTCCTAGAAGTGAAACTTGTCTTTTTCTGATGTTTTGTAGAAGCGAGATAGCTTCCGCGTATCAATTTTTTGCCATGAGAGCCTATATGATACCAATACCAGTCCTTTGGGACCGGCCTCGGCCTGTTCCATTTCAAATGTGGAACACCACTGTAGTATTACGACAACTTACAATATATTAACTTTGGAAACAACATATCCACCCACCACTTTCTTCACAAAAAGATTTATATGAAGCTTTCCTAATGCATACGGCAACGTTTGCCTCAAGTAGAGTTTTTAAATTCGTTTGGAGATACCAAACTGTTTTCACTGGGAACGGTGCCATGTGGGTGCACTAAAGGTGACAACCGGCCGACTTGGCATTATTTATTGCCCTTTTAAAACACGCGGTACTACTCGGCGGGTTTTGCGCACATATGTTCGCTCAGTTTACTTGGCAGATAGTTGCGGATGCTGCGGAGCGTGTTTATCATCGGATAACGACATCAGTTCTCCTCAGTTTGATTTTAATTGCCGACAAATTATCACTGCGCTCTTAGATTGTGAGTCGGCGGTGCTTTACCGTGAAGACGGGGTTTCGACCTTACACGAACAAAGATTACCGTTGGTTGCTGTCATTTTTTACTTTATTTAATTCTGCGAAGTGGTGTAACGGTGTCGTCTGAATTTGTTTTGGTTCGACGCAGCGCTACGTGCGCCGGAGTCCCGGCGGGCGCACCGCCATAACCTTGCATAAACCATGTCTTATATCATCGCTCTTCACTTTGTCTTTCTGTTGCAAGCATGTAGTCATTGTTTTCATTTCAATTTTGAAATCAAATGCATGCAGTTTAAAATACAATAAACAAAGCACCGCGAAAACCGGATAGGTGAGTATTCTTATCTTTTAGTACAGCAATTTACTCTAGATAGTATTCTCCGTCCAAATTTAATTTTCTCGTGCCTTTGAATTCTGAGCATAATGGTCGCTTAGTAACATTATGGTCGAAGTGGAGCAGTTTATTTGTTAATTGTTGTGCAAAGAATGCACCACCGTGGGAACAGATTAGGCTGACGCGCATGGAATGGACCAACGCAAGTGAAATTTGACCTGTCCACAACACATGCTTGCCTAGTAATACCTAGTACTTACGCATGTACAACTTTGTAGACTAATAGGCACAAATATGTACATTTATTTCCAATAAATTTCTCATATAAAACATAAATACGAAGGCATAAAATCACACCTCTTTCCCATGTGATGTTTTTTGTAGTATAAAAAATATTCATACATTGTGTTGTGTCGGGTGTTCCACTTGTTTAAAAACACGTAACTAGTATACCATAGCAACAGCAAGTTCAAAATTTTGTAGCTAGTTTGAGGATGTTTGGTAGTTCATCTTCTCTGTAATTGACAGTTTGTTTTTTTTTAATCTATATTAACTACCAGACAATGGCAACCTCTATTCCTCTGACTCTTCGTCATTCGTGTCGTATTGTCTGAAGTCACGGAACAGTTTGTGATTATGAAATTAAATAGAATTTCTAGTAACATCTGTAGTCAAACGAAACAACGTAATTTCATCAATGATGCCGCGATACAATCATGATTAATTTCCATTTGACTACGCATACATTGAAGACCACATGGAAAGTTCGACATTCAATTAACATTTGCCGAGGTTATCAGTAACATTAGATAGATTGATGTCCTTCATAATAATGTATCCTCTGAAAGAACCACTGTTTTCAATAGTTACATAAGAAGGCTTCTTCCTGTATAAATCGAAACTGTTTCTGTCCTGTATTGCTAATGAATCATAACATCGTGATCAAGAATTTACCACCCACCAATAGAAGATATTTATTATTTTAATTGCCTACATAGTAACTAACATCATCTTTATGTCTACAGATTTGTTCATCACGCGTGGTCTATGCAAATTGTGAAGCAAACGTTTAGTCATATTGGAGGAGTGTCGGTGTGCAATACATATTTAACACGTTCTACGCTAGGTATAATTTGGCTGAATATATTCATAGAGGAGGTGGCCAGGCGGCCACAGGCGGCTGAGGCGACACAGCATGGCGCGGAGGCAGGACGAGGAGAGGCGGGCGCGGGCAATGAAAGTGACAACTGTGTACGAAAGTGACTCGCTAGATTTATTTACACTTGTTCGAAATAGATGCGATCACTTCTAAAACTGGTGTCCACTTTACGTCTGTGGCCCCGTCCGCTTCGCTATTTATATCGCTCCAGGCGGAGATCTGCCTCCTTCTACGGCAAAGTAGAATGTGCTCAGCGAAACACGCCAATTAACCGCGTGTTTTGTCCATTGAGACATTTTATTCCATTTCTTTGCGTCGAATTAATTGATGGTCCTCGTTTCTTACTTTTTTCTCAAGTGCTTACACGACGACGTACAATTCATTTTACGTGAGGTCGTCGAACCTTTTAGTGTTCCGGCTGTTCGTAAACAATGTCGGAGGATTTAAGGGTTTGTGTGTGTTTGTTGTGAAAGTTTACACATATACAACCACAATCCTTGTCCAGTTCATTTCTGTTTATGTTTTGGGCTACTATAAAAGTCTGGCACTTTTATTTTCGGAGATGTAGCCCATGCGCCACTAATAGAAACAGGAAATCGAATTTTGCGTGTGTGACCCGCCCGATATAGCCAACCCGATGAAGTGGGATCCCCGAGTACTTACATCAGGTCAGACTCGAAACAATAACCCTGTAAATGGAGCAGCTGGTAATGATCAGTGATTGAGTCGCGCCAGTGAGTGAGAGCGCCCAATTGAGTGTGTTCCTAATACAATCGGATATGGCACTCAATATGATGGAAGGGGCGAAGCGACGAAAAAGTTATTCTCGATATCGAAATGCAACACAAATTTGATTGACGGTTGAGTTCTATTACGTGTACCATTTGAAAAAGGAACTTGTTAATGTAACTTTTCTATGTAAGAATGTTGATGATAGTATTTTTTTTAACTGGTGCTCGATAAAAGTAAAAACGAATGAACGAGGTTCAATTATCAAAACTACCGAGAGAGAAATGGAATGTCCCAAGTAGTGAGATAATTTCGATTTCCTTTTATAGAAAGTAAGAATGTTTCGATAGGTGTATGTATAGCGGTGATGTTAACAAGTTGCTGATGCTGCTTCAGCTGGAACCTGTTCGCGACACCGACGAGACTGTGGCTAGTGCCACTGACTTATAGCAGGCCTACATCCAGAACATAAGACGCTAGTGCGTATTTTGTCACGAAACTTTCTAGAAACATTACCAATAGGTGAGCTCAAGTAAACACTAAAATATAGCTAATTTAAGAAACCTCCATCTAAATATTTATCATGCATCTCACAATGAAAAAAAACAAATCCTCAAACATCTTACACAAAGCTCCAGGTTGATTGAAAGGTTAAGGTAAAACGAAGCATATCGGAAACGTTTCACTCGCTTGCTTTTAAATGCTTTTGTTTGAAGTGGCAACCCAGTTAATCGATTTAGCCGCACGTGGCTTCAAGAGTTTGTTGGTTTCCGATAAGGATGAACGATACGTGCCTGCATATGTTTCAGAACAGCTAAAAGTGAACAAGATGGATGGCTTATAAACGCTTGGCACCTTGACAATGGTGTAACCTAGCCTTTTAATTGTCCAGAGCAAATGATAGCAACACTAACAAACGCGGAAGTTGACATTCCTGGAGCAATTAAATCGTTCCAGAGATAAATCTAATGAAGTATATTTATAGTAGGGCCGTAAGTTCGTTACAAAGAGGTACATCATGGCGGCAAGTGCTGCAACTTCTGATCTCAGAATAAAGGAGAAACATAAAGCTGTACGGGGAAACTTATGACAAGCAATTGAAGTTATTAATACATGTGTGCTCAATGAACTCGTCGGCAGCCATTGGATGTTACAACACTTACAACCGACTATAGATGATATTGATTTAAATCAAACTGATTTTCTGCGTAAATGGACTATATTTTCAAATAATATCATGATTGTTTTATAATAGGGGGCGTTTAAATGAACTATTCCACATAAAACATTAAATATTTAATAAATTCAGCTTGCCGCAGTAAAGGTAACTAATTCAATTTAACACACTCGGAACCGATTCATTTCTGATTTCATCCTTAAGGCGGAAATACACTTACGTGTCGTGGCGTGTCGTGACGCGCCAGAAGCAAATCGGTTTAATACATATATTATAATATGGTTAGGGACATATTTGCATGGCGTGTCGTGTCGCAACGATGTATGAAACGGAATGCTTCTGGCGCGTCACGACACGCCACGACACGTAAGTGTGTTTCGGCCTTTAGTTTAAATATATACCTAACCTATCTACATATACAAATGTTTTCCATAATAAAAAATATATTGTGTTCAATACGGATTAAGAGCGTGAATTAGTTTGAATTTTCCGGGTGTACGTAGATGACTAAATCCACTATCAACACTTTGTGCAAAGTAATTTCGCGGCCTATATTTTGGTAACATGGCACTTATAGCAAGATTTTTGAAAGAGTGGACACAACTTATTCTGGAGCAAATCCAGCATGTATATTACCCACGATTGGATGCATAGATACTATGAGGCTAAATAATATCAGCAGAACGGATCGATGTTTAAGGTTAAGCCGTACTTACCGAGGTTGGTCCGTGGATGGGTGACCATAATTCCATACCGATATCCTGCGTGCCTCGGAAAGCACGTTAAGCCGTTTGTCCCGGCTGTCATTTGTAGATCTTTGACAGTCGTTACGAGTAGTCTGATGACAAAAATCTGACATCCAAACGGGTATCGTATCGTCCAGGTACTGAGTTGTGGAGGTCAGATAGGCAGTCGCTTCCTGTAAAATACTGGTACTCGGCTGCATCCGGTTAGACTGGAAGCCGACCCCAAGATAGGAAAAGGCTAGACAGATGATGATGATTGAATGCATAGACACTATGTAACCGCAATTTAGATTTAAATTTATTCCATACGGTTTTCTTGGCAACCAAACCACTTTTTTTCAGAATTGACCAAGCATATTGATAAATTCTCGGTAACAACAGGTCAACAGCAGCGTTAAAATTCTAATTAATAAAGCAACCACAACCTTCACTGTTACAGTGTAAGAAATAATACAGACAAAAAAAAACAGATAAAACATTTCAACACTATCTTTTATTGCTGGTCAATTTTTAAACATAACCTTAAAATGTGGGTAGATTTATATTTCGAAAATTCTATGGCTCCAAAACTATTTTGACGTTTGAGAACAACCTAAAGGGCGTAAAACACCTCCTAACAACGCCGAAAGGCACTGGTTCTCCCTGTCACTTCGATCATTTTTTTGTTCTACACCATACCTGGGAACCTTCTAGTTACGGAGATATTAGGGGTCAAAGTCCCAACTTTTTGACAAGTATTTTTTTAAATACACGTTTTTAATGTAAGATTTTTACTTTAAACACCTCCACGACCCCCATACTATTCAATCCATTCATCAGCACAATGTTTTGAGTGCGTTACATTGAGTTCTAACACAAAACATGATTTTACACCCCCAAAAAAAAAAGTCGTTACCCAGCAATAATTTTTGCGTAAAGTTACTTAGTTTCATGTACAGAATGCTTGGCTGACGGCTTCGTGATGAGGTGATTAACACGGTGTATATTAATGAAGCAATTGTGGACCAGGTGCACATATAGCTTCCCATACCAAGCTTTACTTCAATTATTTCGAGTCCGTGACTGCAGTTTCACCCTCCTAGACATAAACACGCATACATACATACATATACATCCATGTAAGTTTCTACCTGTTTGAAGAAGGGTCGGGCCGCAGGTGCTCATCCTATACTATATACAAATAAAATCCTCAACGTAAACCTCTTCAGACAAGACGTTAATCACAAGTTATTGCATAACCAGGAAATGAAGAAATTACACCTTGTATTAGTTAACGATGCAATATTTAAAACATTAAATATTCATTGCAGTCGGGAACTGTTCAATGTCTGGAAAGGGGTCTTCCTTTTTAAAAGTTGTAAAGTTCCGGACTATCCTTCCATTATACTTATGTAGATCTGCTATCAAATGGGGTATCAATACTGTTTACTTTTGAACTTCAACCAATTTAAAGAAGATAAGATAGAAACTTTCAGAATTTGGTATAAAAACAAATGCAACAGATAAGCTATGGGTATACGGATGTTATCTCCCTAGGGGGACATTTCTCAGTTCTCCCCCATCCTCCGAGATCCTTCCCTTCAGTTAATGGGCGACGGGGCAACCAACGAGACAGGAAAGCATCCGAGGTGAATATACTGTAATTGCTCCGCCAAACGCAAAAACAGATACTGATGAAAATATTAAATACAAATGTAGATTACCAGATACATATGTATGTATTGTCATTATCGGCAAAACCAGATATTTACAAACCTTTGTTGCTGCACCGCTACCATTTGCTCTAAATCGAAAATTTCAGATTCCCTTTCATGCGACAAAATTGATTTGTTGTTCTACAAACATTCCAAATTCAATCAAGTATCGGCGGGTACCGGGTAGATTCGAACGTGAAAAGTTCATCATAAATTTTGAAATGGACCATTGAATACGTCGGAACTTTCGTATTGAAATTACACGATAGTTCAATTTGCAATTGAATTGCAAATATCCGGTCGTCGTTATATCGGCTGTGCCAACAATGGCATCACATTTCATTCTCGTTTACATACTAACGTACATTGCTGCTACTTTAGTTGACTGAAATTCATACATTCATGGAAATCCCTGACCGATTCCTGGCCCAATTATTAAAACTAACACTCTCGAATCTTAAATTCACGCAACGAAATGTTTAATCAAATTGTAGACCACAAGCAGAACTTAATGAATATATCCAGTTGCGTAATTTTACTTGTTCAACCGTTGCATCCTAACATTCTTAACCTAATACCATTTTAACACACAAGGAGATCAATTTTCAATTCTGTAAATCGTTGGGATTGGAAGTAGTAAACCCGATCTTACATAAACATACACGATTCTGGACGAATGTAATTCTAAAACCGGACCTTTTACAGAAAGTGAAACGGAAATCTGACGAAAACTCGAATGTCATGAGATGGTAAAGCGATCCTCTTCTCTGTCACATCAAATGTATCTTCTGTAGCACTATTGCACACTCAGATTTCTGCATTCCGATTTAACCATTATGAATATTGCCTAGCGAGACATTTACCTTGAAAGTCCTTTGTACTTTGTGGTAGCGCACAGTATACTGACTTACACGGATATAGTGCACGCAATACGCACTAAGATCGAAGTCCGGTATTCTTCGTTATAACCTTTAATAAACGCGAAGTTAACCGTACAAGGAAACCTGGACCAAATGATATCGCAACTGCTCATTAGTCTACCAATCATGGCTGTATCTAGCATAGAAAAACAGGCAAAGGCACCGAATTAAATGTTATCATTATTCATTATAATTATCTGTATTAATTGCAATTCTTTTCGAAGATAATGAATGTTTGTACCTTTCAGGTTCTGTAACCAAAGTCACAAAATATCCAGAAGTTAATAAGCTAGACACTTAGCAATCGAACAATAATAAACAGTTTCATAGACAGAAGCCATGACACATATTCTGAAGTGGTGACAATAATTTCGTCTACAATTCGGGTTGTAATAATTCCAAAAGTACCTACACTTCAGAGAACGCTCCTGTAATTAACCATAAAAAAGTGAAACGAAACATTTTCAATCTATTTGTTTCTTCAAGCAAGGCTAATTTTATCTTGAGGCTCAACCAAAGTATTTATATTTTTATTTCAATCACTAAGTAAATTGACCAGTTGACAAGAGAAAGTTATTTGGAGGACAACGGCTTGTTTGGGTTGAAACTGTAGCAAGAACAGATATTGGTTTAGTGTGCCCACATCGGACCTTCGTCAATATTAAGTCATGTCTGTTGTCATCTTACAATCTTGCAGGTACAGTGTACACCCACTTTGCACGTCGTAAGCCGTGGGCTCGTGGCCATGAAACAAACGACACAAACCTTAAAAATGCGTTTTGAGAAAAAAAAATTTAACAGGACCTGAACATACCTTCCTACTTATAAAATTGGTTGTAAAATCCCTGATATCGAATAGAAACATGATGAGTCATGAAAAAGATAGGTATAAGTAGGTAGTATTATTAATCTTCATAGTCGTTGTAGAAAAATAATTCAAACTAGACGATTTGTTATGGCTTCGTGGCCACACAATTACATCCCACGAATCGATCATCAGTAAGGAGGCAAACGTGGGCAGTTTGCATTGTTAATTGATTACCGTTGACCTCTTTATATTAAGCATTATTTTTTGCATAAAGTAGCTGAGCTGGCAAATTGAATATAGGTAGTGCATATAAAGCTATCCCATTAACCTGTTAACCCTTTAGGGTTAATCTCATGTCAAATCCCACGTCAAGTTATTTGATTAATTGCTGTCCTCTCGGTCAACCGATCGTAATAGCTATCATGAACAGATTTTACTCATCACAGAGTTGACCAGGCTTTCAGAGAACGCTGAAAAGTTAAGTAGTGCAAAGAGCGATAATTGTTAATTGATGTTTTATTGTTTTGCACTCAGAGCTTCTGACAAACCAAAGTGATGTTGACTGCCCATCTCACAACCTCTCCTATCAAGAACTACACACTCGAAGTAGTTGACGATTATGTCAACCTGGGACAAACGGTCCAGTTGGGTAGATCTAACTTCGAGAAAGAGGTCAATCGTCGAATCCGACTCGGCTGGGCAGCGTTCGGGAAGTTGCGTGGTATCTTCTTGTCCAACTTACCGAAGTGGTTACTTACGGGACCGAAACATGGTCGCTCACAATGGGCCTCATCAGAAGGCTTAAAGTCACCCAAAGGGCATTGGAGAGGGCTATGCTCGGAGTTACCTTGCGTGATCAAATCAGAAATGAGGACATCCGCAAGAGAACCAAGGTTACCGACGCAACTCGAAGAATTTCCAAACTTGCAGTTTGCAGGGCAGTTGGCAGGGCACATTACGCGCAGAACGGATGGCCAATGGGGCTGAAACGTTTTGGAATAGCGACGATGCGTGGGAAGGCCTCCAACTAGGTTGACTGATGACCTGATGAAGGTTAAGGGGATCCGCTGGATGCGAGTCGCATGGGACCGGTCAATGTGGCGACACTTGGGAGCGGCCTATGTCCAGCACTGGACGTCTTTCGGTTGGAATGAGAATGATGAAAAAACACAATATCGAAGAAGTCTGGAGGCCTACTCTCTTTCTCCGAAACGTAACTTCGGCAACGAACGAAAATTAAACGTAGTATCGTTTGTGACCCTACTCTATATAATTTGAGGACGCACACAATAAAATTCAATATATACGTTGTCTGCAATTTCGAACTTCTTGTGTGCGTCCGCAAATTATATAGAGTAGGGTCACAAACTTAACTACGTTTAATTTTCGTTCGTTGCCGAAGTTACGTTTCGGAGAAAGAGAGTAGCCCTCCTGTTTCGCGCACAGTTCGGATAAAAATTTACTTGCATTTTGCTCAAGTAAATCAAACTTAATCAATAGTGCAGCTGTATAATTCATTTTCTGACTATTATTTTTGCAGTGAATAGATTCTTATTATAAATTGTTGAGATTGGTTAGTCTGTATAGGTCAAGGCAAAAACAGTGGGCAGATTATAGACATTATGCGTTTATAATTTCAGGCACAATTATCTCTTGGAAACGGCAAATGGAATAAGCGTTATGGATACGAGGAATTCCTCTGTCCCTGTGGTATTGACGAACTATTGAAGTGAACATCGTTGTGTGTGACATTATCTCGTGATCGGCTTCTTACTAATTGTCGACCGAGAGGCGAGTTCAAACAATCGCCACCATTGTTCCGAATGCCAAGGAGCGGGTCGACAATAGTGCAAACGTGTTTCGCGAGGTAAAAGTGCCAGCAAACAATGGAATCGATGCCTATTTGATTCCGTGCTTTCCCTTTTGTCGAACGGTGTGCTTGAGCGAATTTTCATAATAACGCTGTTCCGGTAAAGTACCTAACTGGGTAGGTACTACAATAATATTAATGTAGATTGTATACAGATACAGAGAGACAGTTTCTTCTGCTGTTGTGTTTCAAACCGGTAAATCCTTTACGCCTTCAACTATCGGTAACATGGAACGTTTTCTAACTACAGATACTAATGTTTTAAATGCGAAAGTAGGTAATTCTATCTTTCAGATTTCGTCGAAAGATAACCCTTTCGATGAAACTCGTTACGCAAGTAGACCATAATCTGGGCTACGCTAGTAGGTACATAGAATCCTTTTGCTCTGCTAGGACGTTCCCGTAGAATAATTCTCCACGTCGACAAGGGCGATACCGCGCGCAGAATAGCTAGAATGCTAACATAGTTTGTGAAAGCACAGGAATTTGCTTCACATACATAAGTATTTTACTACACCAAATTACCAAGAACACAAGTCTCCCTAATTAACAAATACTTAGTTAAACCAAAGGGTGCATGGGCATCAAAAATTCAACTAATTAAGATTGTAATAAAAAAGTTCTAACATTCCATTTTGGTTGAATAGCCGACAACCCGGTTCGTAAGTGGATGTAACTTAATATAACCTATTTTAGACCGCAATAACATAACAGAAGTAATAAGATATCAATGCTAACCCTGGGTACAGTGTACCTATAATAATTGCGTGTAAACATTCCAATACTTAGATCTACCTGGTTTAAGATAAGTATCTAGTCAGTTAGTTAGCCATGTTTGCACTGGCTGAGCAGGAGGCTGTAATGTACCGGTGCTGCAGATACAGAGTTTACTTACAAAATGCATGTATTACCGTAAACTAGCCTAGCTGGGAGCTTGTGTGTTGATAAATAAGTAACTGCAGGTTTCCTTAACCACTCTCTTGATAGAATCTAGACCTATTCAAAATAAGGGACGTAGGTCTAGGAAAAAAAACGGGTTGCACTCCGGGAGTGCCGGCAGAAGTGAAAACTTGAATATTAACGTTGTGCATTTTTGATATATTGGAATGGTTAGGGAATAATTTTGCACGTATTGCTTTAATTAACAGAATAAAAGTACCATCATTTATGTGGTAAAGAACAATATTCATTTATTGCGCTATCGTACACAAACATGACAATTTATATTACATTAAAAATTTAACACTGCAGAACTATTACTATCCGTCTTACGAATTACCTCTTTGGAGTAACCGAAGATTTTGTTTGTGCATAAGATAATTATCCAGTTTTGGAAACACAAACTCAATGACAGATGTCATAAAGTTCAAATTCCTTCGTAACCTAATGTCAATCCGTCTTACGATTTTTTCTGGCTAAGTACGAATTACGCCAATGAAACGGGGCACAGCTTCAAGAAATTATGACACCAACAGCTCTTGAACGCGATTTGGATGCTCTGATCGCATTTAGTTTCAATGATTTTCTATCTTTGTCAGATCTTTGCATCGTATCATAAGAGGATCACACACAAATCTAGACGCGTAGTAAGTACTCTGATAATCGCAACATGATGTCATCAGTCTTGTGTGTTCGTACTGGTAATCACCAGTAATAATCACACCAGATATTAAATGTCATACGGCATTGCTTATAAAAATAATTAAATAACAATCAAAATCATGCTTGCACCTTGTTACGTACCCGATTCAGCTTAAAGTTCAACAGATACTGTCTACTTAGGTAGTACTAATCAAGACTTCAGACCTACTTCAGACCCCTAGGCCAAAAATACAGAAATCGCGCTTGTAACTACTTAGCAAGTGCCTAATGACGATTCTTATTAATTAGTAGATAGCGTTATCACGTTTAAATTGCGAAACAAAACGCTTATTGCGTCTGTTACGGGACGTAGTAACGACGACGGTCTCATTAAGTGGATTCTTGCCAAAAATAACAACTTTCGCGATCACTGCGTCAAACTGCTAATAATATAAAAGCAACAGTTTACTATCGTGACGTCATGAACTCATGTATTACAGTTTTATTTTGTGTTAAGAAAATTGTTGAGTCTTCTCGGCGTCTCTCTGTCTAATAAAGTATTTTGATGAAAGCATCTGGTTGAAAAGATGTTCAGCCAAATTCTGTAATGTTTGTCTCAATTACTTTTAATCAAGCTTTATGTGTTTGTTATCACCACACATTTTATACGGTTAATTAAACTCTGTTAAATTACAAGGGATCACTTAAAAAAAACCGCCGGTAGTTAAATGTGAGACTCATCATCTTAAAGTTCTTTAATGTCTGACGTTCTACGAGCCTTGACATCTTTATTAGGTTCCTCTGATTGTACCTACCCACAACTAATTTTAAATTTATCTATAATCATTACCGTATCTTGTTCTGACGCCCGGCGCTATCTTAACTATTCGTCCTATTTCGTTTACTATGTCTATGGTCAGCAAGTACCCATTACTGACCACTTAATCTATGGTCAACTGACAGTTGTAGTTAGATAGTCGTTACCCTACCAGTTCGATAATTACCGACGCCCTAAATGTTTACGTGACTAATTTGTACCGTTTTGTGTTAATACAAACGTTTCGGGTTTTTTAAGTGACCTATAAGGTGCGTTTTTTCCTTCTTTTTGCGTAAATCAGTAGTTAAAACGTCCTTGGCATTGATTTTTTTCTTGTAATCTTACTCATCCAGTAAGTCAATACTTAACGTTTAAAAAGTTCTCTGAATCTTCTGTCATCAACAAAGTACAAAATACCAAAGCAACTTTTTCTATAAACACGACACGATAATTAGAAAACAAACACTATTTAATGTAACAACACATAACGACGTAAAATTTTGAGGTGCTCCATGCTGGAAACCGGCTGCCTTATCGATCTAATGCAATATTAATGAATGTGGTTCGGCTACTGTGTGACCGCTCCTTAATGCTCGTAATCTTGCTGCCAAGGGCCCTTCGTGGTTTTTATACGAACCTGGTAATAAACTTTCCACTTAATATTAGTATGACGGCCATGCGTCAGGGCCGTCTGTCATCCCCTTAGGAATACGCATTGGTTCTTTTACTGTGCCCTAGAGTACCGTCCGTCGCGTCGTACCATCAATCTACCAATCAAGTCATCGTATTGCAGGTTGCTACTGAGCATAGGCCTACCCCAAGTTGTAGTACAACAGTGATGTTTAAATGTATAAACAAAAGATAAATATTATAATTTTTATTGATGTAGACAGGCGATAAGACAATCTTAACAACAAACCCATGCAACTAACACTTGAGATGTATTTATTTACCGACGGAATACTTATGCTCATCTGCTTATTTAGCTTTCTAAAAGTTTGAGAATAATTGCGGTTCGTCTTTCAATAGATTTCCAGCTTCTCTAACAAAAGGCACTATCTTCATCGTGATACTAGACTTGCAGAAAAACTATTAACCTATGGATAACATGCAAATATTTTCTTACTTATACTCAAAAGATGAATTGCTTAGTTTAGCTTGCTTAGCCAATTTTCCAGCCTATAAGTAAAAAATAAGTTGGATTATAAGTGAAATAAGCAATCAAGTCAATCTCTCACAAAATGTTTTTGCAAATAAAACTGAATGTTGAAAAACTTTCCATACTTCTTGCCTTCACCTTCAAAATACAGATGTTAATACTTTAACATTTGTCCTCATAACTGATGATGTTAACAAACAACTTAGGTAAACATTCAACAAGTTGAAATTAAAATGGAAAAACTTGTTTCTAATCTCTTATAATAAGCAATTAGTTATTGAAAGTTGTAAACTTATAATAACAAACAAAATGCAAAGAGCATTAGAAATCAACCTATTTACTAACATAATTTTGTCGGATTTTAATTGCCCGTACTAATTAAAATACATGGCACAAAACAACATGACAGATTTATGGAAACATCAAACATGTTTTCTTATCTTCAAACATAATTATAATTAATTCCTGTCATACTCCGACATATCTAAATGCAATGTAGTAGATTATCAATCAGTCATCGCCGCTACCTGACGTTCTCAGAAACAATTTCTCCTAATGACAACTGCTCTTGAGTTTAAACAAACACAGTCACTAATGACGTAGTGACACAAACATCACTAACTAGGAGTGCTATCATTAAGAGTGACTGCATTACATCAGTGACACTAACTCTAGTTTATCATAGAAATGGGAAGCAGGATTTTCAGGATAATCTTTGTCATACCTTTATTTCAACCATTTTATTATCGAGATATGGCTTCTTGTTCTCAGGTCGATGACAAATCAAATTTTAGTCAGCCCAAAATTTGGCGAAGAGTTTGGCACTTTCAGTAGCGTCCATCAGCTCCGGTGCAAGCAACAAGATATGCAGGCCACGATATCAACTGTCCCATCGTTTGTGGGGCGACACCAGATTTACACTCCAGGGTAGATCTATAAATCTTTACCTGAACAAGTTTTCCTTGCTTCTGCCATCCTGTATCCGGAGTTTATTTAAAGACTTCGGGGTCAGCCATGGCAACTCGATCTCAATATTGTGACTATTAGTGTACGCGTAACACATAATCGATCCAAAAGAAACATCCCGTGCTCAAGTTTAGTTTGATTAGCTGAAACGACACTTTTTCCGTTTTTCTAACAAACGTGATTAAAATGTCAAAACCGCCAAAAATTTTACTTAAGTGGTGTTAGAACTTCAACGACGATTTAATATTTTCTACGCAAGAATATGACTTGATCACACGTTTTTCTGAAATATTTTGTTTTGATATGATTGTTACCACGTGTGAAGCGAATAAATAAATAAAAATTCAGTTCACGTGTACTTATCTTTTAGTAAGATACAGAAGGTGTTTGTTTATTATTTTTTTACTAGTACTTCCTAGAGATTTCAACCGACGTAATTTGTCTTATCATGTTTTTGTCACAATGATTTACGCATAACTATTAGATTAAAAATTCCATTCTAATTCACGATTTGTTTTATTTAGTCAACTCATCTTTCCATTTTTGCCATTAATCTAAAAATCTGACGAATGTAATTTAATATTTTGGTGCCATCAAAATTATTAGAAAAAGTAGTTTTTGAAGTTTTTCAAGTGTAAACCTTAATGTATGTGCTTGAAACCCCTCTTGAACCATAATACTGCACGTGCATGCTTCTGCTTACGTCCTAAAACAAAACTTTTATAACTTTATCTTTCGTAAAAAGCTATTAGTTACAACTAAGCAAAAGTGCCACGGAAACTGCATATTTGCAACAGACTATTATGCCTTAAGTTAAGTACACGTTGCACCAGATTTAATGGAAACCTAAGTTTTGCAAGAATATAAGCGATATTTGTACTTTCACAGGAGTTTCGAGTAGATAGATATAACTTGGATAAAACTACCAAATCCATCAATAGTTCCAAAATTGATCGGCGGAGTGTTATAAAAATCAGTAAATGATATGTTCGACTCGTACAAAAGTTTTTTGATGCCACTCTGAAGTTACAACGAAGTGCCCGGAACAGAGAGAGGAAGGAAGCACTGTTCAACTGCAGAATACTTAATAAGGACAAGCACATAATTATTGAAATAGATACAGTACCTACCACACCAAGCACGTATATCAACGATTATTTTAAAACAAGCATGACACTTCCTCAACTAGCTATTTATTTATCCTCTCTGTACAGATTATAAATAATTAGCATTTCATTAGATCATGCGATGACAAAATTAAGTGAAAGTGGGTATCCCACTCGCGGTAATATAATATTTAAAATTAAAATAAGCACCAAACATAAATTAGTGTCGCAGTGCAGTCATTATGTTTGCAGAAAGAATAGAAAGTAAAGGTCCGTACAAAACGCATTGTCCCCCGAGGGACGCTGGTGATAATGCGGAAGCTGCGACGGCACAGCGGCCGACGGCAACGTGCCGTCCTGCCGCGGGCGGAATTGTTAATCGCCTCATTTATCATTGCAAACGAAAGTGAAAACTGCTACTGTGTAAATAATACAAATGTGAATGCGTCTTTATTTTTTTTCTCGTTCAATTGTATGATGTCGGTTTAAGTATGATTGATTTTTTTGCTCACATTTTTTTAATGGCTTGCAATTATCTAATTTGGAGTATTGCGAAAGAGATAGCAATTTCATTACCTCATAGAATAGAACAGATGAATAAGTAGTAGACAGTTTGATAACTCGCAGCATATGCAAAAGTACACCAGTTTTTTTTTTGCATCGATTTACAGTGTGACGAACGACATCATAATCGATTGTCATATTAAATTGTGACATAACATTAGCATTGTGTGGCAACATGGACGAGTAAAAGTGAGCCCATTGTATCGGATGTGCGGTAATAGCTCTGCCCCTTATGGTTGCAGGCACGGATCAGACTATTTGACGTGACTGAGATTCAAATGAGGAACTAATACAATGTTGTTTTGCATCCTCGTCAAATTCAAGGAGATAACTTTGCTAATGATTCACTTCCCGAATCAGTAATAAGGGTAGGTATTTTTTTTTTCTTTTTTACGGTAATCGGTAAGTGTACCCTATAGGTAATCGCGCTTCCACACATACGAACAATCTCAAACGTTTATTCGATAATTTCTTATTCCCTAAACCACGTTAAGGGGGTTATTTTGAAATACTTACAAACTTAAACAACCAAAAAAATCAGCGTTTATTAATATTTAACTAAGTATCGTTATTTTAATTAATTATTTATGTCTTTTGTGACAACCTCCTGAATTTTGACGAGGATGCGAAACAACACCTTGTATAATACCATAGACCGCTTTAAGTTTAGAAAAAAAATAGTTTATGGTACGTTATGGCCATGGTCGTGGGAAAGTGTTGCAGACGAATGTAAACCATGTAGCAGTCCGCAATGAAGTAATTTTAGGTAAAATATAAACAAATTCCCATAAGTAAAATAAATCCCTATGTTGTTGGACCCACTCTCGGTGAAATTCAGTATTTCAGTAGGTGTACAATTTCTAATTTTACTTGACATAATTAACACATGCCGCAAAGGTGTCAACGAGTTTATAATATTATATTCTGGACCTAGTCTCTGTACTATTAAACTTTTCACGAGATGATTACCAAAAATAAACTTGTTAATTCAGAGTTGACAACTTTGTTGTAAACTAATGATGTGTCGCAGAAAGTATAAAAAGTGCAATTTACGAGTAGGTACTTGTTATAAAAACTTTAAGTGGAAATTAAAACTTTTAAACACTCAAAAAAGTAAATTAAATATCGAATTAGTTTTGATAACCGACCACAGCTCAATTATTTTTAAAGATAAATAAATTGTAGCGAACTATAAAAAGCAACATAATACAACAATTACTACAGCACCATCTATGGCAAAACTGAAGAACTAATATGGTCTGCATCTCAGAACCAAACTTATCCTCATATAGAAAAACCCGACAACAAGTGTCAGGCACGAGACATAACACCCGTCTGTTCGGCGGATCCTCCCTTTTATATGGGGGATGAGGAACTTTACACCCTGTTCCTCATGCCCCCAAAAAACAACTGTTTTAGAGAAAAAGCACATAATTACATTTAAGTACTAAAGTCGTCAATAAATCGCTCTATTCTTCCTTTGATCAATCACCTCTCAGGCTCTTTAAAAAAATTGATAATAAGATAAGCTTACACATGATACAAGAACGCAAATATCTATTAGTATGACAAATGACTATCTATACAAATAAATAAAATTGAAGTGTCTGTTTGTAATATTAAAATAACCGCTTTTTACTACATGCATATGAATGTATATACGGTACATATACAAAATTGACATTTTTTAAAATTTTTGACTGTAAGTTATTTTTGTCTGTTTGTTCCGGCTAATCTCTGCAACGGCTGGACCGATTTTGACGGAACTTTCACTGGCAGATAGCTGACGTAATAAGGAGTAACTTATGCTACTTGTATTCTAGAAAAATTCTAATTCCACGCGGACGAAGTCGCGGGCACAGCTAGTCTATATATAAAAATTGCAAATCCTATTGAGGGTCACTATTTCCATAAGTAGGTTTTGTCATGACATTAATGAAATGAAACATGAATCATACAAGTAGTTTTTGTGTGTGTTGAACGGCACAGATTGTTATCACATCCAATTATTAACATAGGTATCTAGACAAGCGTGAAACGAACAGTTATTTTTACAATTCATAGTTAGTTTAACAATGATTGCTATTCACAAGTTCATTAAAATAACGCTGATTGTATTCTCCGAAGTGAAAACATACTTATGTACCTACTTACTCTTCTAATTTCTATTTTAACCCTCTGCGGCTGACGTAGTAGTCCAACAGACACCGCGAAATACAAAATCCCGTTTTTTACCGGCAATTTTCAAATTTGAGCGCCGCCGCTGCGAGTACCTTATTGTAGTGGGCTCACACGTCGGTCAGGGTGCGACAGGCGGTAGCAGTGAGCGCACGCGTGCGTAGCGGAAGAAAGGTGTCCACGAGACTACCACGTCAGCGTTATGGCAAGTGTCCACGAGACTACCACCTCAGTCAAATGGTTTTATCTTTATAGTGTCTCCTAAGCAACCACGTCAGCCAATAAGTTTAAATGATGTATTATTTCGAGTAATTTTCGAATTTTCATAAAAATAAATCATTTAAATAACTAGATTGCAGACTATAGAAAAGGTGGAGTGGACGAGGTAGATAAAAAGTGCTCGATATACATGTTGTTGCAGTCGTAAAACTCGTCGTTGCCGTATGGCAATCTTTCAAAGGATTCTGGACATGGCAGGCATAAATAGCTTTGTATTGTATCAAAGTTGTAATGACAGTGATGGCAAAAGGAGGAGAGGAACTTTTTTATTGAATATGGCCAGAGACATAGTGGATCATATCAAAAACCGAGTGTATAATGCAAGATTGCCAAGGGAGCTGCGAATAACTATCACTAGAGTTTTAGGCAAGGATCCACCACCAGTAGTTCGGTCTGTTCCACCAAGTGGCAAAAAATTATGTTATGTTTGTCCAACAAAAATAAAAAGACAAACTAAATACCGTTGCTGTGATTGTTCGAAGCCAATTTGCCTTCAGTGCTCCAAGCCACTGTGTGATAATTGTCAAACAAAGCTGTGATTTTGAAACTCTCCAGTTTTTAAGTTGACCAACGAATGTATCTCATTTTTCCTAGACTGATTAATGAAATTGTGAACTTTTAAAATGTATAATATTTAATTTAAAAAAGTTAATTTTGTAATTTTTTATATGTCATAAATGTCTAAGTAGAAACTTATAGACTGATTTGTGTTAAGTAAATAAACGTTGTTTAGTTTTGAAAATACAAATAGTTTCTTTTTATTTCAAGTAAATTTAATTTATAAAATAGGCTATAAATCTAATAAATATGAATAAATTTGCTGCATACTTTAATTCTACAAAAATATTTGCTGTTGAAATGGTGTCTCGTGTACTACCACGCCAGTTGAATTGTAAAAATTGAGCCACGTCAGTCGCAGAGGGTTAATTACTTTTTATATTTCACCACTTGCGATTATCATAAAACTGCTTATTTGCGTCTGAGCGTTTCAGTGAAAAATTGCGCTTCGTCGCGTTTAGATTTCGTATTTTCCTTTTTCAATGCAATTTTCCTGTTATTACCATCATTTCCGTTATTCGTTATTTTTAATAGCATCATGTTACAAAGTTTCCCTTAAATTAAATTAAATACGCTTTATCGGGTTTATGATCGGCAGGTATCAACGTCATCATATTGTTCTTCTATTATTAGCTACGGCATCATGAGCTACCCCTCAACAAACATCCTTACCTTGACAGCGGTGGTTTATAGGTCGTTTTTGCAACTATTTTATCATAATCACGCTACAATCATAAAAAAGCCGTCGAAAAATGCTGGCATCTTTATTGCATCAACGTGATAGGCGACGTGCCGAGGGTTATAAAGTGCGTGATACTTCGCAAGTTTCGTGTGTACCATGTACCTAAGCAGTCAGAACGCTTTTAGGGGTTTTTTTACTGGTGTAAGTTAGCATTATTCCGTAATTCACGAGCCAGTTTCTTTAAGTAATTTTCAGTACAGCTAACACAAGCACAAGCCACAGGTAAAATCTAAACAAAAAAAAAGACCGCTTCATTTCTTCGAAATGTACTGATACGGTGTAATGCTAGACGAGATTTTATATAGTTAGTATTTGTAGCAAGTCCTTAGCGGAGCTAGGTGGCGCCAGCTGGCATTCTTGTCTCGGCCAGGAGCAACTTTCATGAATAGTTAACCGACTAGTTTTAGTTCTAGCCTAGGATCGCGCTTTGCAAAGTAAACACTGTTCGATACAACGTCGCGTTTTAAATAAACATGCAGCACTTTACGTATATGTTTGGCATGTAGATACACAATGTTTGATTCATATACGACCGTCTTCTCCTTACGTATCAGCGTTGAGTACCTACCGTGACAAATGGCCTAATTCTGTATCCAGTGGAGCGGTAAAAAGATGCTTCCAGAAGTTGTTACAAGATCAAGATCTCAGGTTTTTGTGGGCTGTTGAAATCATTGAAGCAACAGGTCTTAAAATAAAAGCTCAATTTTTATGGCGGGTGTAACATAATATGAAAAGTTCGGGGCAATAACAGTTACCGAAAAAAGGAACTAACTTACAATGCAAAATTTTAACTTGAACTCTACCAACTCCTAAGTAAGCTCACTTTACGAGTTTCCAAGCTAATCGACACCGCTCAGACAAGTTGACATTGTGCTGTACGGCACCTTCCAAGCTACAAAAGACAATTAACTCAACAATCAATTGAACACAATGTCGTACAAACTAACTGTTGCTCGAAGACGTTTACAAGATTGCCAGACAAGTATTTTATCGTACAATTTTGTTGCCCTGTGAAACATTGAACCCGTAACTTCAAAACATGTTGTCTAGACCAATAACTACGAATAGCAACTATCTAGTGCCATATTAAACTGATATAGTTACAGTTTGCTTCCTTTCTTTACAAATAAGGGCGAATTTCACTAAACTAAATAAGACGAGCATATTTACACTGATACCGCGTTTAAGAGCTCCGTCAATATTGCATAATTAATCAACTTCTTGAAAGCGACTTAAAATGTGCTGATCGTGTTCAGTTACAAATATTGGTGGAATTCGCTCTTAATCCGTTCAACCTGGCCATCAAAAGAACGTTGTAAAAAATAGTGATACGGCGAATTTATTTTATACGACTTATAAAACGTCACTCTATAAAACGTTTACACCCTCTCAGCGATTCCTAGAGTACAATAAAATTTTATGTAATATTTTTATGTTCCAATGTTTACTTTGAACATAATAATAAGTAGTAGCAGCTTAGTAGCACTTAAAACAAAATGTATAAAGAGACCGACAATCACTTAAAGGTGGACCATATTTTGAAAACAAAAACATTGAGTAAGGAATCAACGATGATAACAAAACGACAGCAGTCACAAATGCTTGGGTCAAGTGTTAAAGGTACAAGTCACAACGTGGGTACATCTCCGTCATACTCCACTTAATTAAGAGTTATTTCATCGTAAAACACGGTTAAATATCGTCTATTATGTTGAGGACACTGCTATAGACTTAAAGGGCCGATCTTATCGACTGCAATAATTATTGCTTTAATCTAAGAGCTTCCCCAGTAACTAAACATCATTAGCACACATAGCTGCATTCATTTCAATACAATAATCGTTCAGTTTTACTTCTTCATATTTTTCTTGATTTATTCAACAACCGCGGCGTTATCTTACAACCTATTGCTCTCATAAAGTCTTATCATTTAATTAATTATTTTCTGTCAATTACAATTTTGTATCAAACAGCCACCCATACTGCTCCTCTTTGCGTGACGTTAGTTAGTCTGTTATACTGGTACAATATAAGAAATAGAAGCAAAATTAAGAAAAATATTTATATTCCCAATGATAAACAGGGTAAACACAAGTGTCTACAAGTGTTTGTCTAACGGAAGGAACTGTTTACTGAATGTGGACATAACAAATTGTTATTGCAAATAACCTGTGTTACTGTTCAACATCTAGAAGACTAGATTATCTAGTGTAGAGTGAGTGCGTGCAATAGGTTCACCAAAATATTAACCTGTGTATGTTTTCTTCCAATGGTTCCTATTCCTACGTGCTTTGATTACTTCCAACAGAACGTGATACTAAATGTATTCCACTGTAAACAAACGTGAGTAATTGTGCAGATATTTATTAGCATAATCTTACTTTATATGTAGCTCATTCCCTTCTTGTTCTGTATTTGGAATCGTATCTAAGCAAGTGTAGTTCTGCGTAAGCTTTGTGTTCATAGTAATTAAATTCGACATATTAGTTATGAATCCAGTCACGAACAGGAGGAATCAAGTGGTTAATTATTGGATTCAATTATTGAATATATATGTATGACGTCACAAAAACTAAAGAAATGCTCCAGGTGTCAGTCACAATGATCCCACAAACCGCACAAACGCCTGGCGCGACCCGAGTTCGCGTATTTTCGATCGACAGAAATTTGCACACAATGTTTAGAAACAAACGGCATCGATGTTTTGCTTTCACGACTCATGCCTGAGAATGATTGTACTGTTATTACTTGAATTATTCACTTATTTTTATTCTTTGGGAATGTTGCGAATCAATCTTAAGATTCTCATTGTTTGGTGAACGATTAGCTTTGTCCAACAAAGAATTAGTCAGAATTGTTAAATTATATCTGATCTGGCACTTCTGATTCTATTCCTATCTTATGGTCTAACAATATCTCATGAACGTCCATGTATGATGTAATAGGTAGCTCGTGTAAGTCTGAACCACAAAAGCTTAAAGAACGGTCTTTGTTCCTGAAACAATTGAGAGCCCATAATAAATGAGTATATACAGAACGGAACATGGTCGGATTCTCGGGAGTCGGTCGCCCGAGACCGCCGAGACGTCCAGTGTTTACTCTCCATACAAACCAATATTGACATTCTCTTTGTCTACTAACTGACGGCTAATCTCTTTGTATGGTATATTCTTTTGTGTTATCCATATCAACGCATTTCTTTGCTTGCTTGAGCGTACTGCGCATGTTCATATAAATATCGTATTTACCACTGAGAAAACACAACAACAGCTAAAACAACTATTCCTAACTATTTCCCTGTGGTTTAGTATAATTGGTCGCTTGTCTACCACCATGATATTACCCCAATATAAGTCCGTCAACGAAAGTACGGGTCCGTCCGTAACTAGCTTTATACTTCGAAATGAACCCTACTCTCACATATTTTCAGATTTATGAGTTTTGAAAACACATCGGGAGTAAGGACAACTGTCCAATCGTATTGTCATTCATTTTTAGTTCGGGCCCCTAACGAATCTTATGTCCGTAAGTGATAAGGAGTAGGAAACGTCCGTAACTTCGGCCGAAACTACGGACTTCGTGCTTAGAGAGTAGACCCCCTGATACGGCTAAGTAAGCCAACGACTCTGATACATGGCAATGATCACGTCGAATGTAACAATAATTCATAAAAGCTCATAAAGGGACTAGTTTGGGCTATACCTACTTGAGTAGTACTGGACGTGGGCTCGGCCGGTCCACTTTCATGCAGTTTGTGTGCCGGGCGGCGCGGCGGCGGCGACGGCGGCGGCGTCAGCGCACACTGGGATGTTCATACAACGTAATGGTCAAAACTTGATTTTAAAAAAGAAGGGTATTTAAAAAAAAAACTGTGTACGAGTAAACTTAAGAATGTATCACATCATTTCTACAATCAGTAACTGCTATCTGCTGTCCAGCACTGGCACATGATATATGACTGTTTATCATATATAACGTACTAAACGTTAAGGTTCATAAAATCAATATTAGAACAACCATACCTTGCCTAGTTGCAGCCATGATGCACTTCAATTAAATATGACGATTACTTGTAGAAATAACTGTTTTAATATTCACTACAAACTCACGAACGTTATCGGATAATTAATTATGTGGGTATAAAGTAAACTTTGAGCTGATGCACTGGACAGCGGATAGCAGTTACTGATTCAGTATTTGTAGAAATGATGTGAATCTTGAGTCTACCCTTACATATTTTTTTTAAATACTCTTATTTTGAAAATCGAGTTTTGAGCATTACGTTATATGAACGGGTCCCACCCAGTGGGCGGCGCACCGAAATTGTTGCGCGGCAACATTCTGCGCGCTGCGTACATCAAAGATATTGCTAGAAAGCGTCCCAGACTATCCATGTCTTTGGGACCAAATGGGAACTACTCTCTTATAAAAACCAAACAACACTGGCTAGAGCTTTATTTCATTCCATCGACCTATTTGAATGCAAGAGGGCCAGAAAGTTGTCAGTAATCTATCAACAGTTACCGGCCACGTTCCTACTTACAATGAAGCTATAGTAACGCAGTAAAAGATAGAGGTAGTGCAACCCGAATTCTAAATGCCAAATTACTGTTACCAACACAATAAAAACAAATCCTATCTTCGATACGGAACATTTTTGGGCCATCAAATAGCCGAGTAATTCCCGTTGGCTCTGTGTATCTTTAATTTATTATCGCACTGTATTTATTATTACTATGAAAGCTTTCTGATGCTGATGATGACGAGAGCTTTCATGTACCATCAAAATAAAGTGCGTGAGTGACTGTGTTATGGCTATAAACTGACATCGAAATGTCACCTTCGCTGTCATATATTTCACTATACTGTAACTTTTCACGATACTTACTGTCATATCCATACACTCAAATCATGTTCTTTGATCTCAAATAGCTTCATGTCAGAGAAAACTTTAACAACATATGAATTAAATTATTATATAAATGTAGGTACTGAACCGTATCATTGAATTTATTATACACTTAGTGATGAGCTCTTATCGTAACATCGTTGATTTAGTTAGACTGTAGGCATCAGGCCGTTCCAAATGTAGAGGCAGCAACAAAGTTTATCGGCCAGTTTGGCATCTACTCTGAAATCTTCACACATATGTTGATACGTTGGACTGTTGAGTCCAGATAAAGATTGCATCATCAAAATCAATATAATTGATGTGGATTTTCGGATCCGTGATAATGAGAACTAATAAGGAACTAACTTTTATCCAAACTGCTTACTTATCGTCAATTTATCGCCATCATCATTAGCAGGCTTGAACCCCCTACTGCTGAACACAGGCATCCTCTCTCATGTATCACCAGTTTGGACGTGTCAGGAAATTAAAGTACCCATGGTGGATCTTACTGGCAACAGGCATGCTTACTGCCGCTACTGATCATTTCTGCCGACTCATGTTACTTTTGCTGGAAGTCGTCGCTTTTAGCATCGGTACCATTGTAGATCATCGAAAGTCGTAGTTCTAATGATGATCATTTGAGGATTATTTATCTGAACTAATTTATTTTTTATATAAATATTCCACAGTAAATAGTTAGAACACTGATGTGAACATCATTAACCTGTTTCCTCATTGCAGGGCTGCAGGTGACGGGTTGGAGCGCCCGTTATAATGTGACCGGCGCACGACGACGCGCGTCTCTCCTCAAGGTAAGCCTCCTCTCTCCACTCTACTCTACTACTGCACTTCGACTATACTAGTGCGGTGGCTAAATGTCACGTCGATACAATTACCTTTATCTACCTGAAGACCGGTCAAAGGGGGCATCCCACGATTTAAGGCGGAATCACACCTACGTGTCGTGGCGTGTCGTGACGCGCCAGAAGCTATCGGTTTCATACATCGTTGCGACACGACACGCCATGCAAATATGTCCCTAACCATATTAAATGTATGAAACTGATTGCGTCACGACACGCCACGACACGTAAGGTAACCACTAAGCTGACCATCGAAGCAAATGTACACTGGCAGACAGCACAATGCGTAGTGTCGTGTTATCAGCTTCCATCGGTTCGTAGACGCAAAGTTGTTTTCTTGATAATTTATTTTAAAAGACCCCTTAAATAATTCATCGGCTTTTGGTGTTGACTGTACCTCATCATATTTTAATCAATAAAATATTTATGGACTTTGCTCCCGTGTGATTTATGAATATGATCTTAAACAAAAACACTAAAGAGGCTTTAAATATAGCTAGCCGGACCAAAAATGTATCAAGATGATATTATTAAAACGAGTCTTATGGCAACGCATTCGGGTAACCTTTACAGGCCCGACTGTGCCTACTCATTGTGCAGGGCGCGGCATCACCGACGGCCATGAATCCGAGCGTGATATATTATTTGTTATTCACGGGCGAAATCTGTCGCCGCCCGGCTTCCGTCAAAGCAGACCGTTTCCCTTCCAAAAATACGAAGATTATATTTCGAACGCATCCGTCTCGGTACGCTGCATGCGATTTCGTTTCGTACACGCTCGTTAACAAAGTCCATCCGACCGTTTACGAAATTCAGTACCACTAATTAGAACGCTATGGCGCTAAAGCTGTACATAGGTACTGCCCTACACTGCCGAGAACTAGTGTGAAAACCTGATCTCAACACTAATACAGCGGATAATGGAAGTAGGAGAAAAATTAGAGCGGCCAAGTAGAAGCGACTTTATTAATGAAACTTGTTGAACGCCCTTTAAATCCTGGAGTCCAACAGAGAAAGTTGTAAAAGTTTTAAGCTTACAAGTGCGTCGCTACAAGCTTAATTTTTTACTGAAATAAGATCAAACATGTTTTCGATATTTTAAGATTCTTTAACGTATTGATTTCTAGTCGAAATAAAATTATTGGATACAACGATTTTTAACAGGTAATGTAGTATGCAAGTAAGCATCAAAACTTCTGAAACCAAACAAACAAGTGCTGTTGAAAAAAGACACTGAGCGCAGAATAATTTATAAATGCAAAACGCGACAAACGTAGTCAATAGTCACCTAAAAAAAAAGCTGCCGTTCATAAAGTATCTACTCTAAACGGAGAGTTGAAAATTAAAGGGAGATGAATGGACCGTTTTTAACTTTTTATAAATAAACATCGCCGTCTGCTCGCCTGAGGCCGTCGCGTACTACACAGCTCGGGCTATGTGCACTTAATTGTTTTTGGACATTGAGGAGATACATTTCCTCCTTAATACGGAATGTACACATAAATAGAGGGGTTCGGCAGCTTTAGTCAATATACCTAAGGTGGACAAGTAAGATGCGCCCTTAACTAATTTTATTTTATTTTATTTTTATTCAAAAGGAACAGCAAACAGTATACATATAGTATAAGAAAAGAGATTATACACATAACATTTGAACAATATTGAAGCCCACAACGCTGTTCACAGAGTAACTGTGGAATATACCATACATTTTCTTATAATAATAATCACTTTTTAAATTAGTGTACAGCTTGTATTAGAAATAGCAAATCCTCGAGATCATATAATTTGTAAGAATAACACTTGACAATTAAGTGGACATAGAGGTAATATAACGTTTCAAACAACAGACGTTTCACAATCATCTGCAGTAAATGTGTCATTTACAGTATTTGATGGCTTTGTATCACATGGTGCATTGTTCACGTGACTTGCTAGCAATTAAAATGAAATAGATACAACGAACGTGGCACCCATATAAATCTAGGGCTGACCCTGGCAATAATATAAGAGGAAAACCTGACAATTATTTTATATTTCATATTTACAAACAACTCGTTGTAAAAGTCAATTATCTATGATGCAGCTCATTACGATAGTGATAAACCCAGCATCTTGATAAACGTAAACAAATAGACTCGACAGACACACTTTCCTTGATAATATTTTCGATAGAGTATTGGCAACAAATCCAAACACAGCTGAATTCTAACCAACAAAAAAAAGTTAACACCGATATACGGTCACGTCTAATAGATACGCTGACCTTGCAGCAATACCCGAAATGTACCCAAGATGTAGGAACGATAGTGAAATGTCTCGGGCTTGCGGCACATGCTAACCACGCAGTGACGCAGTCAGTAGGTCGCTCTCAACAACCGACACACTTGCCCATGAGAGTGACAAACTTGCAGCTGCAAAACCGAACCTCAATTTATTACAAGCGACTTTATAGGCCAAATGATTGAGCGTGACCGTATACATTTAATTACAAAAAAGGATCGAGATGAATGGATATTGTTGACGGGCTACACCGTGAGCGCCGAAATGTTCAAACAAATCTAATGGGGCTATTAGTCGGCTGAGATGTGTACACTGCAGAAATATCTATGCTTTATTTAGTGCATTTAGTGTTACGACTAGTCATGGTGTGTTCATGACACTCGAAGATTTTGCATAGTACCAAACGACCGAAGTACCCACAAATTTCTGATGGCTTAAACCTAGTGCAAATAATCTCTCGGCCCTAACTTGTGAGACCTAGACCTAACAACCAGCAATCTGATGTACCATCAAGGTTGCTAGCTGTACGATAGCTACAGATGAAATAAACTAAGATAAAACGAACTGATAAGACGGTTGTTGGCAACAGAAAATAAGACTTAATTAGAACTTTACACAATTAAGAAACAGGAATGTCCACTCAAATAATTGAAGGAACACGAATCAAGCTAATTTAGCAATTGGCACACTAAACTCACACTAATAAGAGAACTAGCAGGCAGTATCAACTCTTAAAATAAGTCAACGATGTGATAGGTTAAATCGATTCGACTTTCTACTGGCAATATTTAGCATCTGTAGATGTAATGAACCCGTTGGCATTAATCAATTTTATCACATAACATGATAAATTAAAAAAAATCACTTGACCTGGCTCATTGCGCATGGACAACTTTGCCCAATTATCTTTCCTTGTTTTAACGCTGCGTGGAAGGCAGTAATTGCTGTCACATTGACATTGAAAGCAATGCTGCCTTTAAAAAAAATAAACCCATTTGTGCAATATTCATTTGTAAGAAATCTTATAGATACACTAGCTGTGTCGCGCGGATACATCCGACATTGACTTTTTTCATTTTACTTGGCTCGTAACAGTCGTAGCCAGTTGTCACCGGCGTTTAACTGGTAATTTCAGAGATGAGCGTGGTCACAAACATAAAAAAATCATGAGCTTTATTATACATATAAATGTTTAATCGGTGAAAGATTAAAAGGTCAATCATGGGATTGACCATGGGTTCATGGAACATGGGTTCCAACTGATACTCCTGCCGTACAAGCGTCTCTTTACTTATGTATGTATATATTTCTGTCATAGTTCACAGTTGACATGGTCATTATGAGCCGTAGAAAACTCAAGCTCATTAGGTGTTAGTAGTATAGGGGCACGGTGGTGCCCCCGCCAAGACGAGCCAAGCGAAACGCAAGGGCAGTACCTACCTTTTCTCGAAGTGTTTCGTCGTTTTTTTGAACCCTCATAGAGGTGGTTTCCGATGTACCAGATAGTTCATATTCTCAGGATATGATGTCAATAATAGACTAATTAACATACAAAGTCTCACTTGAATAGCTTTAATACTTTAGATTTTATTGATATCTAAAATACACCGATTTCGTCACTGACACCCTCACTGACACACTGATGATCATGAAAATGTTTGGCTACTTCCTGAAGTGCTAGAAAGCCGAAATTTGGTATGTAATCTAAGTTTAGTATACAACCAACAAAAAAATTCATAAACTTATAACTTTTGCCCCCTATCCCCTAAAATGGGGGAGTGGAAGTTTGTATGAGACTTCAAAATGTTAGGGTATTTCCTGAAGTGCTAGAAATCCGAAATTTGGTATGTAAAAAAGAAGAAAAAAAATAAACACTAAAAAGACTGCCTAGAAATTACGACTTTAGAAATTAAATATTCTCATCACCTCCACGACGGTAGCGAAACGGCTAAGCCGTACATTTTTACTGAAGGTAGAGTTAGGCCGTGTAGATTCAGAAGCTTTGGCTCCACATGAGATCTGATATCTTTTTCACAGGCCAAACCTTATGTGGTCGTTTTGGCAACATTTTACATGAAATGTTTTTGGGATTTTTATTTTTAAAAAAAGATTCGGAATTTATTAACAGACAAATGTTACTATAATATGTATAAATGATTTCTTTACGGGTACGTTTGGACATTATACCTATTGAAATATTGTACATTTTGATAAATCTTACCTATTGAAATATTTAACGTTTTGATATATTTCAATTCTATTTTCATGAAAATTAGGAAAAAGGCTAGGCGGATGATGATGATGACCAGGTTAAAGCATGTACGGACCTACCCTACTTGACTAAGAACTTTCATGCCCAATTTGTGTGTAAACGTATGTTTTTAACAAGTAAAATATCTTTATCTTTATTAGTTAGCTACTTTAACCTATTCGTGACTGGTGAGTGGAGACTACTGGAGACAGTTTAACTCAACGATTATAACGGTCAGTTAGTGGTGTCAAAAGCTTCTTTGCCCGAACGAAGGAGGCGTTATAAAACAGAATGACGTAATCAAATGCGTAGACCTAGATCCTTCCAAATAACCATGCAACATTGTACGAGATCTATAGGTAAATATTTGCACAATAAATGCAAAATAAAGAAGAAAATCTACGAGCGGTTTAAGTTGGTTTGTGTCTTTGTTCTAAGTTCTAACGCAGTGTTACAAGAACCTAACCACTTATTACAGGTAATATTGTAACCCTCTGTGTCAGTGTTTGTTTCAGTACTTGAATAACAGTGGTGTCTAATCATTACTCTGACCGATGTTCCGTGAAGGAACCCACTTACTTTTCCGCAAACAAAAACCGATTGAACATTTTCAACATCCGGAAGTGATTGAAGTTACCTTATACAAACGCGCTAGATAGACGATCGTGGCAGCAAAGTTAGTTCACAACGATGACTAATAAAGATACACTAGAGGTAACAATTTGGTTACTATTAGTTTTTAAACTGACATGGTCACTAACACTATCAAAAACATTTGTAACGGGATATTTAGCAAATTTCGAGTTCCCGATATTTCGGCGCTGTTGCAAACGCCATGATCACGAATAAACTGAAGTTATTGCGGGTGGGTGTTTATGAGTAGACAAATCGGTCTACCCTCTTTCTTGATCGTTTTTTGCACTCCGTACCACTACTATTGTCAATCACAACTCCACATAACATAACACAACAGAACAGACGCAGATTTCGACAGAACGCCACTATATACCCAGACTGGTAAGAGAAGCAATTGAAATGACCAAATATAAAAACTTCAACCGGGAGGATAGGTATCAACTGTCAAGAGCCAGGCTCTTCATAATCTAGTGGTTCAATTAAGTCAAAACCGAAAAAGTGCCGTGAAAAGTTCGCGAGTGGACACAGTGTGTATCGTGTGTCGGGTGTGAGTGAGTGGTGACAGTGGTAGCGCAAAAAGGAACAAGTAAGACAGTAGACCGATTTGTCTGCTCATAAACACCCACCCGCAATAACTTCAGTTATCCGTGATCATGGAGTTTGCAACAGCGCCGAAATATCGGGAACTCGAAACAAATAGTAAACATGGTAAATATCCCGTTACAAGTGTTATTGTGACTGTAATTTGTGTTTAACAGATAGTTCAGAAAGTAATCATTGACTTTAAACTTTTGAAATTTAACCTACTGAGTGGCGAGGTGTTTGAGTAAAACTATAAACGATTAACTTAAGGCCTTACAGCTAGAAATCTCCTCCGTACGCTTGTATTCAAAGTCAAAGCCTGTTTTTAGTTTGACACGATTGTGTGGCGTAGGAAAATTTAATAACCAGCTCTTAATTGGTGCCAGTCAACCTTACCGAATTTTAATTAACTAATATCCAATAAATATAATTATGAATGAATAAGCCCTGTTTCAATAGCTTTATACAAACAGTAACTACATTTTATTTTTACAATAAGAGTTCTTTACACTCTCATGGCCATTATCTACCTACATTATCCTCGCTTTGTACCTGAGAATAAAATTCGCGGAAAATGACAGAAATCATTATCCCTATATCCTGTTCACGAGGAATATCAATCAGTTACCTAATATGCAAATTTGGCCGACATCGTGTCTGACCAGTTGGCGAGGACACTTTCTCGCCGACGCCGCGACGTATGGCCATTATTAAACAATGCTCGTTATGGATAATATCAAGCACACGTGGTCATACTGTCACGAACAGCGCAGTGGGTCTTGTCTAGTCATAATTATGTAGTCATGACTGGAATAATCATGGGAAGGTTTCTTCCTTGTGTAGGTATCCGCTCTTCTGGGTCCAACAAGGAATTACCTATTTTAAGAACATCGTGCTACTTTATCATATTTCCGTCATCTACAGATCACACTTATTTATTTTTGTAACCAAAAACCTGTCAAACAGCAGGTGTAGACAACACAGGTGTTTCTTTTAAAATCCAAGTCGGAAACATTTTTTTATTATTTAGTAGGTAGTATCTCAGTTTGGGTTCTTGACTTTTTTCATTACCAACCTATTCAGCCTCACAAATTCGTTTAAAGAAACACCTGCCTTTTATTATGAGGGTGGTGCACCAACCATGACAGAGAGCCACTTCCCCTAGCAAAGTCTCAAAACCTTTGAACCCAAATGCAGTTAAACACGATCCATTGATAACTCAGAACATTTATTACGAATGTATTTTGGAAGTCGTATAAAAATGTAATTCATCCATACACGCACAAATCTTTGTGAGAAGCACTCGACTCGAATTCTGACTGGAAAGCTATTTGTGTGCAACCCTGCGCCGACGCACCTTCTGTTCCGCAACTGCCTTGTCTCGCTCTCGCATGCATGTCAAGGTAGGGTTCAATATTCGAGGATTTGGTCCGTGCCGATAATAATACATTCAAACGGAATACCCGACGTGTATCTGTTTTATGTAAACAGAATGTTCTCATTAGGTCAGACGCAGTCGGAGACGCACATAACTTCATAACCCCAGCACACACTGCATTCTTTAGTCGCGCCGAAGATTTGTCGGGAGAAAATCCCAAGTAGCATTCAACGAGTTTAATCCCGCTTTCTAATCCTTTTCACACTAGAGAATGCAGTATAAAGTATGCTTCAATCAAGCACCATTCAAACTCGGTCAGTTCCCGCGAGAAGCTTCCGCGTGCGCATCAGGCGCCTGATGCGAGATCATTGCCAGATGCCGCCAATAGATCGCGACGGGGTCAACAGCCATTGCCCTTGTTTTGCGCACTAAATTATTTACTCGAGTGTACAGCCGATCCACCATAAGCGCGTTTCACTCAGCCGGGGTCAAGGGAACTAACACTGTGCGCAACAATGTAGCTGACAATAAACAAAAAGCGTTATTTACATACAAGTATTATGTAGTGTTATTTACATTTGAATGAACCATTTCTTGCGAATAGTAAAGTTTAGATTTCAACTGACTAGTAATAGCGGGCGTTATGTCATTAGATGTTACTCCACGTTTAACCTTACGTCGGAAACAAAGTAAAACGCACTCAAGTAATTACGCGTAGGTAAATTATTGTACTACCCACTGAAATAATGAGCTTTGAAGTTATCTTCCAAACAAGACTTCCTTCGCCTCACGTGTTGTTCTTACAAAACGAACGGGCAAGTAATTGAACTGCGCATAATATATTGCAAACAAGTTATAGCATCAAAGAATGCGTCCGTTGACTTGAGAACGACATCACAATGCTGCAATAGCTAGCTTAGAAATATCTATGGCTAAACGTAGTTCTGCAAGTACCTAGGTACCTGGCTGAGTATATTTCTTTAACAATCTCTTTTATCGAACAGTATTTGTGTCCAAACTAAGAAGGTGATACTTTTCAAGTTCCCATCCCACAAATACAATGAGACTAATCAAGAGCTCTTTATAGCAGACAATAGTTAATTAACAAATCAATTTTCACAATAGATGAAAAAACGTAGGTAGTCTACGTTCCTACCAACATTTATTTTAAACCAGTGTTGGGCAAAATTTGGTTAGGTCAATATATTTAGTAAAAAGAGTTAATACCTTGGTCATTTATCTCGCATACCTAACCTTTACGTAAGTTCAAGTTTAGAAGTAACATGCTGTTTATTATTGTCATATTTTAGCCTAAACATCAACAAAGTTTTTTAGTTCGAGGCTCTGGACTCTTCTGAAAAAAATGGGCGCTCTACGAAGCACATGAAACATCATCAAATCTGTTTGTAAATAAATCATTATGTTTATAAACCGTGTCACGGTGTCATTCTTATGGACATTGGACACTGGATCAATGTGTTTTCATTGGTATTGATCAAGAATTTCTAAATGACTCATCATGTCATCATGGCATTTGATTTACAAAGGTACCTTTACGTAAACAATGCTAATTCACCGTTTAATTCACCGTATCGAAGAAAAGGAGGATTTTTTTTTTATTCTGGACAAGGGCCTCCCCCATGGCTTTCCAATTTTCCTTAACATTTGCCTTCTCCGACCAATGCGTTCCAGATCGTGAAAAAAATAATGAATCAGGATTATTTTAAACCCAAGAGAACCAAACACCTAAATCTACAGGTCTTACCAATAATAATAAAAATCGGTTTATCATGATAAAAAACACAGATGTTCTATGAAATACACCACAGAACATTTGTCGTTGCCATCTCGGAAATGTTTGTTTAGAAATTCTTACTCAATTTGTTCGTGCAAAAAAACTTAACCACAGTTCTGCATGGCTTTCAACCAAATGTAACATGTAATTTCTTTCGCTTTCTCATTACTTACGTAAAAGCACGTTGATGCATTACTATCACTTAGGTGAGATGCATATTACTGGTACTACTGGTAGTATCTGTTGCCATTGTAGCGTGTGCAAACGAGGCACAACTGACGCTTATGGCCTTCCCCTCGTTATCTAAACTGTTGTGTCGGATGTAACTAATAACTTATGATCACAAAATTATCTAATGACGATGATCTGCTGATGTCACCAGAATGTCTTAATCTCCGATACGCTAAGAGGATGAGGACTGACCTCAGGCCTGCTTGATACCGGACATGAGACACTCCAAATGTCGCAATCAACATGCAGGTTTCGTTATTATCTCCAAACGCTTTAGCGGTCGGATAGTAATGATGAAGGGAATATTACTCATTTTATACTTTGCCTAGGTATTCTAACAATACCGAATGCGCAGCCGGCAATGTGTGTAAAAGATGATATTATCTGAGTACTTATGATCAAATTAGATACTGTTAGGTAACCCAAACATTGTAATAAAAATTGTAATTTATGCTATCTTATTAAAGCAAACTCCAAACCACAGCTCCAACTAAGGCGTAGTATCGAGGTGTCCGTGGGGATTTCCCACTCCTACCAAAACAAAAAAAACAAAAAACTAAGGCGTAGTCGACGTAGCCTTGCTACGCGGGGCTAATATTTCTGTCTGCAGGGTTTAAAGTAACCTAACACGAAGGGGTAATACCAGGTCTTAGATCGCTCGCTTGGGTCGCTCTGTAGACCCCGCCATCCCCTTCTAACCTAACTTTTGCGGGATACCCAATGTCCCGAGCTATCTTTGCTCGCTCTTACCCTGCCAAATCCTTTGCTCTGCACTCGTACGTAGTTTGCTTTGGAAATGACGAGCATAATGTATACTAATACAGTAACATGTCTGAGTTGAAATACATTTTGCTCTTTCGTGTAACGAGCACCAAGCGGTCCAGCACAGACTAAGGACGTCTGTGGTAATATACAGTTTGGCATTACGCCACCTGGGTCCTACTTACATAAAGGCCAAAATCTATTTATTTAACACATTGCCGGTGGACCAGCAGGTAGGTACTCTATACAATCCCTAGGTATTGTATACATTACCTAGGTAAAGTATATATAACGGACAATAATGTTCCTAATATTTTATACATTGCCTAGACACCCCAGGTATTCTACACATTACCTAGGTATTGTATAGAATACCTGAATTATAAAGATTGCCGGTAACATAAACACTTCATTTATTGATCGGTTCCGAATATGCACTTAACTTCAACATAAGAAGGGACGTGCCTATCGATAAATTAATGCGACTTAAGTGAATGCATCGTAAGTGCGTCCACATAATAATCTATGATTAACACACTTTCACTTTCTCAATGATAAAGGGCCTCAAGGTCGCTGGGAGAAGATATTTGGACCACATTCACGAATCTACTTGCTTCTAAGACCAATTAAGGTTGATGGATTAACAGATTTCTTAAAACTTCTACTTTCCAACACAATAAGTCTTAATTTCTTGAAATCTGGGCCTCTAACTCCCCTATAGGTAAGCGTCTATTATAACCCAGTTTCAGTTTATGATAGTTAATCATAATGAAACTAGAACGGCAATAAATGTTATACCCGGGCCATAGTATAATATTTAACATTCAAGATAAATGCAAAGGAAAATAATATGATTTAAGTGGCATTATCAGATCAATGTTTATGCACAATATTGTTACGAGCTGGGTACCTATAGGATAAATTAACACAGAACTTTCTCGATCTTTCTAAAAATTTCCATCGAGGAATATTCTAGGATTATTCTCGAATCTTCTAGACATACTGGATCATTCTTATAGACTCGAACGTAATCCTAGAATGATCTCGTAAAGCAGCCGACGTAACAATATCTTCCTAAGTCAGAATACGTCCTATAATAGCATGATTCATATAGACGCATAGGACGTTTTATACAAATATCCAATCCATATCCAATCTGGATCCAGAGATCCAGTTGACATTACATCGAATCTGGTTCCATGAGCAATCTCTTAGATCCATCTATACAAATCGTTGCCTGTATTAGCTGAGCGTGGTTCCAGTGGCAACTGTTGCTGTTCCTACCTAAATACTTACATTAAAATGACATACTTAAGGAAACTGCCATTAATCTTCGTGTAATGAATAATGAAACACTGCACCATTTCCTGCTTACTATAAGAATAAAATAGTGATTAGTGCGGCACTGGTGCGAGAGGAGCGACTCTGTGGTCACCAACCCGCTTGTGCGGCCTGGTAACTACCCGCTTTGCCTACCTATTTTGTGGTAAACATGCCGATGGACTGCCGTAAACTGACCAAGCTGGCTTACAGAAACCCTAAGCCAGATTCATGGTTGTGAACCGACAAGCTCGTTTCTAGAATAACAACTAGATTCATGTCTGACCAGTTTAATCGATCTGCAGAAACGGCACTGCATAAATTTGGGTGGTAGAACTCCCCATACGTGTACAATAAATGGTGTTCTTTTTTTATGAAAGCAATACCCTACGTGAGCCCTTAAATAATTAAAGCTGAGTTATTTTTTATTGTTTGCAGGTGTTTGCGATGTGGTACACGTGGACGACGTTACTGCTGGTGTCGTGTGCACTAGTGAAAGCGGAGACTGGGGTGGAGGGCCCGGTGGAGGGGCCGGCGCCGGCGCCTGTGGCGACCACTCGCGCGCCACCCCGCACCCTCGACCGCAAGGCCGCTGAGCTCGCCTGGAAATCCTGGCTTCAGAGCCCCGAAAGCGGCAACCCGAATGCACCACCGCGAAGAATAACCACTAAGTCCCTGTTCATAACGCCCCTAAATTGCCCTGAGGGACAGAGACTTGACCGGAATGGCTGCGTTCAGGTTGGTAAATCAAAAACCATTAAAATAGGTTCTATGAAATAAATTGATTCGAGATATTTTTCGACTTATAGCTTTAAGTATTTGTAGGTACAAGATAGATTTCCTGAATGGGTTTAAAGTGTTGGAACTGACGATCATGAATATTACCTCTAGCTAGGGTACTCGTATGTATGATGAATTAAAAAAAAATCTAAACATTTATCAAGCTTTGCTTATAGGTAACTTTTTTTAGATTTTCTGTTACAAAAAATTACGATTTGTTGTTAAAATATTGGTTTATATTTCCAGGTGGTTACAGTAAACAAAGACGAACACGAACGTATCCTGCTGGAACATCTCAATGCTTTCTTCGTGACTTCGGCTCCCGGTGGAGATGTACTGTACGACTACGGCGATGCTGAACCAGGGCCACTGCAACTTAACATACCCATCGGCTTAGATCCTCAAGCTGCGCCACTTCAGGGCCAAGGGCCATCTTCTGAGGTCAGAAATTCGATTAAATGTCCCAAAGATAACAAACTTTCATAACTATTTGTAGAAGATGCGAATTTATCATATTTAAAAACTAGCTGCGCCCCGCGGGTTCACCCTCGAAGACTGGGATAAAAACCTATGTGTTAATCCAGGGTATAAGCTATCTACATACCAAATTTCATCTAAATCTGTTCCGCTTTTCAGGCGTGAAGGAGTGACAAACATACAAACACACACACACACTCAATCACAAACTTTCGCCTTTGTGTGATAACTAAATAACGCTTTTATTTTTCCAGGCTCAAGAGCTGCAACCAAACTACGTGAAAATTGACAAAAAAGATAAACCGAATGGCGACGCCAGCATAGAAGCTGAACTAGAACTATTGAAACTTCAAAATACACTTAATCCAAACAACACTGTCGTTGATAGTTCATACATGGTGAACCAGAATATTCTGACCAACACACAGAACTATCCCGACAAACCTAAACGCGATAGTCCAATCGTGAATCTTACCGAAATTGAATCGCCAAATAATGTCACCGACGAAGGACAGAAAGAATTAGTTTATGGACACGTAAACGTTGACCCCGTTCTTTATAATACAGAAAACCTAACGGATAGTGCCGAAGTTTCTGAACCTAGCAGCTTAACAGAAATTGAAAATAATGCAACCTCTGTTAATGACGCCCAACAGACTTCGTCTATTATTACCACTTCAGGAACTGATCATACTCCTGAAACAACTGCAGAAAAGTTAAAGAAAGATGGAGATCAGAGTAAACTTAATCCAGAAAACGACTACTCCGATATAGGAGAAGCTATTAAATTAATCAGCCGTTATGCCGACGTTACTACTGATGACAATTTTACCAAAGAAAAGAATAATAACCGGATGGCCGATGACAGCGTTCTGGGTACACGTACTAAACTTCAGTACCGTCGCAATAAGCCAAAAGAACAGAAAATGGAATCTGTAGCAGTGAATACACCCCTTGGCCTGGCTTACAGTGATAGAACCTCTATGCATAATGCGTATCCAAAGTACGAGGTTTACTACAGATATCCTTGGCAGAGTCAACATTCTCAGACGCCTCCACCAGATTACCCGTTCCGGCATTTACAGGACTACTGGCCTGGTCGAAACCAAGTAGGAGGCGTGTATAACACACACGAGAACCCTCGGCGTCATCACCATTCTTATCCCCACAATTTCCGGCTACACTCTTACCCTCATGCAGGATACGCGGGCGTACCTCCTGCATACCCGGAACAACTGAAGGGATATATCCACCGAGTGGCCCAACAACGCGCCGACCCGATGCGACCCCACGCTAGCAACCAGGACCTCTACAGCCTCCTTGGCCTGAGACATTGGTTCAGTAGTGAAGGGACGTCAAAAAGATAGCTCGTTTCCTGCTATATTAGACAATTCGATGTTACCCGACGACGTATACTGGAAGCTATGGGAAAAATGAACATGCACTATAATGTAGACTAAACATCTGAGTACGCTTTCATTATGTACCTTACTTATCTTAAAATTAAGTTTATAAAATAAGTCCTATAATCAAGGAAAACAGTAACAATATTATTGTTATGTAATTCGTTATTTTATTGAGTCTTATTTACTTCGAAGTCATTTCTCTCCATAGCTTTCAATATATTAGCCTATTTATTTCAAAGCCAAATATTACAGTCATAATTAAGTTATTATTTTTTGTTAGAAACTTTAAGTTCTGTAAATATCTTCTAATTTAAGTGTTTTATTTTGCTACTGATAAATTGTTCACATAGTATTATCGTTGTTTTATGTAATAAATTGTTCTATTGATGATAATTTCCCATTTATATTTATTCGATGTATATTTTTATATAATTTTTTCGTTGTGAATGTATTTGTCTTTAGGTAATTGATGTTTTGTAAGAAATATCGCAAAATATAATTGTTAATTTAAGTAAAAACAAAAAGAAATGGCACGGGCTTGCCATACTTTTTCAAGAAACTAAGTATTCGTTGCAGTTGATATGTAACCTAATTCGGTGTTTTATGTTTATGATGTGTGTAGATATAGCTTGTAAGTGTTTGTTCGTATTATTAGTTCCAAACAATCAAAATGCAAAATCGGACACTTGAAACCCACCAAAACATGATTGTACTTCCGCAAAAGCATTGTGTAACTTTTTATGTTTTTTTTTTTTTAACTTGGCCACAACCTTCGGGAGTATATTGTATTATCAATTATTATTAATATGTATAAGTTTTATTTTCTCGAATCTGCAGGACAACTGTGTAACTTGCGACATATTGCTAAGAGAAAGCCATGATTCGAGAGTACTCGCATTTCGAAATACATTCACATTTCTGTGCTTTCGTAAAAGGTGCTGATAGACTTGAGCATTCATTTGTAACAGAACATAGAGCATTCGCCGTTTTTAAATTTGTCGAACTGAACAACGAACAGAGCCAAGCATAGAGCCAAACATCGCTACGAACATTTTCATGATCTTTCTAGCGAACGCTGTAATCGATGCTCGTCAAAAACATATTCTTCACGAAAATGTCAGGATCTGGCAAAAAGCTCGAGGCAAATTCACAGTCCTTTCGCTAGATGCTCGCCAGAACGCTCGATAGAATGCTTGCTAAAACGCTCTCATTTATTTTTCTGTAATGTTACATTCGCAAGAATGCTCATTACAAGTGAATGCTCAAGTTTATCAGCACCTTAAGGCGTAAATACCTGCATTACCGAACTATTACATTATATTACACATTAACGATCCCACCAAAGCGTAGTTTAAGTATTTCGTTTTTTTGTCACATAATAATTGTATTTGAAACTATATAGAATGTAGATGAATTAAATGTATTTTTATAATCAAACAATGTTTAGAGATGAAAATTGTCGAAAAAGAAATGTGTTGGGCTCAAGGTGAAGACTATCTGCTACCTGCAAGAGGCGTTACTCAGCTCAAAAATCGCTTATAACGTAAATATTTGGAGTTGAAGCTCGATTTCGGATAAAACTTATTTTTTACTTTTTATGAACTTTTTACAATTTTCTGTTTCTACAAAAAAAATACCCTGTATATAAAAATTAATAATGATGATGGCCAACAAAAGTTTTTTAAAGATGAGTTTTTTACGACTTTCATGGATTATATTTATATTTTTATGGATTATTATATTTATTATATGGATATTTTTTTTTCTATTTACTTGGCTGTTTCCGATTGAGTCGAGTTTTTTTCCTTTGAGCCGAATATATTTTTTTAAATGCTTGTTAGCAAGTCAGAGGTTTATCAGGCTGTTTTTAAACGACTGCAAAGAATTTGTGTTTTTTTTTTTAAATATACGAGTAGTTTAAATAAAAATAACAAACTTGAGTAAGAAATATGGGATGAATTGGTGAATTGGAACCACTGTAAAAGAGATTTAACGTTGTATTAATAATTGTTTCTTGCCAACAAACAAGGATGTTAAACTCCCTTTTTAAGTTTTGTATCGATTCACCCTAGCATCCCCATTTATCCCATTTTACGCAATTTTAAAATTAATGTTTGTAGTAATTTAATATCTACTTACAGATGAGTATTCGAAAACAACGATTTCATTTTACCCTATAGTTTATATGATAAACTTTTGACTACAATAACTTTACTCTTATTTAATTATCTAAAACCAGTGTATTAAATAAAAAGATGGTTAGATATGATATTTTTAACACTGAAACTAACCATGTATGAAGTATATCATTAAAAGTACAAAAACAGCCTGAATTCATAACTATATTTAAAGTCAAAGAAGTAATGTACCTAAATTTTCATGTATTATCTAAGTATATCGGTTCCTTTAAAAAGCCTGTTTTTGTACTATGCGAAATGCTTTTTTTAAAATGAATAAATTATTATATATTAATATGAATTTTAAATAAAAATAATACTTCATGAGGACTATTGTACAAATATTGTAAGATTTTAGTCAATAGAATATATATGTATCATCAAAATGTCTTAAAAGCTAAAATGTTATATTTAAAATTAAAGAAATTTGCTTATTCACTGGATGATATTTGATAAAATATAAAACTATTAATTGATCAATGCCAGTATTTTATTGTAAATAGTAAATGTGTTACATTAAAACGGAAATCAAATTCATAAACGCATTTTTATTTCAAAGTATATGGATGTTTAATAACAAAACCAAGATTTACTGTAAGATGTTTTATTGAAAAAAAATATTCAATTTTATCAATAACATTGATAATAGTTTCTACTAGTAGGTGCCGAATGATATTTAACTTGTTCAGTATAACGAGATTCCCTGTACTTGCACATACTTCAAGCTACGTGAAGTAGGTAACTTTAACTGACTATTGTACATAATATTCATAACAAAAATGGTGATCAAATAAAAGAACAACTTACATGCAAGTCATTTGTACAAAATATCACAATAATAATACATAGTATTATTAAGAAACTTAACACATTATATAATATTACAATTATTATACTTTAATGGTTTTTAAGTTTCTGAATCACTACTATAAAACTGTGTGATGACAACATAAAGATGTCAGCAATTGATTTTCTTTCTCTAGATATATAAAATAATTACATTTCATTGATAATTAACAAAGCATCATTCCTATTATACTACACAACATTTGGAGCTCCTCGACACTGAAGTATGTGCAAAACCAGAATATGACACAATGGTGTTCATGAATCATTTTGTAAAATTACATTTCTGAGTTACTTTGTTCTGAATGAATGTCTATTATTAGCCCTGACATCTTTATCTTAAATTACTAGAGAAACACGACATTGGCAATCTTTACACATTTTGGATACTGACTGATGTTAACACTTAATGAACAAGTAAGTACTAGCGGACACAAAAATACCAATCCAAATTTTTAAGTTTACACATGTTGATTTCATCTAAACTCATAAATTTGGATGCTGTGTTCCGGTACATGGCTTAAAGTCAAAGATTGATACCTGAAAATCAACACAAAATTCACTAGTTATTATTTATTCGGAATTACCAAAATGCACAAAGTAAAAGTATGTACAAATTAATTAAATTCTATTCTAATCTTACAGCATATGATTAAGCAATGGCAATAAGCCAGACTGGAGTTTCTAGAAACCTAATTAAGTATGGCTAATTAGATAAATTAGCGGCACAAAAGAGGCTTACATCTTAGCTACTAGTGTGTTAACAAAGTTAAATCAGGATAGCCAGTGTAGTGCTAGTTCTTTTGAGTGTTGAAGCTATGATATCACTAATCACTCTGAACTACTGTTATCTTTAACCCCAGTCTAGTGGATAAGTGATTAGCATTGCTGAAAGACCTATTGATTTCTAGAAGCTTGTTAAACCCACTCCAATTCAAAATTAATGTTAGATGTTAAATACTTGAATGCTACATATAGTTTTAACCAATAAACCTACATTACTAGATAATAACACTATAGGTACCTAACAGCAACAATAACAACTTAACCTGAGGGAGAGATAACAACCTTACTTTGATAAAGAACACACTTCCTTGACTTCAAAATATTCTTACTAATTATTCTAAATGAGTGAACTTTGTTTAGTAATGTAAGTTCACACTACAAATAGAGGTTTTTGTAATACATCTGAGTTTTAATGTATTATAATATTATAAAAATCATTTATCTATGAATGAAATAAAACAGTACTCACCATTCAGAACTCCGATGATAATAATAACCTTCTATTGTGGCCGCAGACTTATGGAAGCATATATAGTAAAAACCAGCAAATGAAGCACCATTTATGTCCTTTATCGTGTGATCTGGCACTAAAAAGTGTTCTTTCCACCTCATAAACACATAGTCAGCCTTTTCAAGAGAGTCATAGTCAAACGAATCCGAATTGAATGTCTTTAAGTAAGGTACAAACAAATCAAATTTGCTCTGAAAGTAGTAACAAAATAGTAAGTGTTATTTATTGGTGCTTACAAACAATATAACAACGATATATTAAAACATAAGCAATTATACTCACCCAGTGTTTCCTATCCACATCCTCATCAGCATCCCACTTTCTTGTAAGAAAAGGGTATTTGGCAGATATAATTTCTCCATCGAAAAAAGTTGTTAACGTTGGAAACTCCTCAGTTAAGCCTTTTATTTTTAAATACCCACAAAGGTATGAATTTTCCTCATCTACATGCTGTAAATAAAATGTATAAATAAATTGCTGAACATAGTAGTTTCTAACACAACTATGTATCACGTAATTTTTAGTCTAACAATATATTTGACATGTCGGTGTATGTCTCAAATAATAGGTAAATGTATTTCCACACTGAAATGTAACACATACACTCATAATCGTGCGTTAATTTCTAATTTTATCAATATTGTGTACTTTGTTTTTGTTACTAACCTGTAAAACCACTTCGACTTCATAGGAGTTACCTTTGCTTTTTTGGTGCCCTTGAAACTTGGAACCGTTATAGAGCAGAGACTTTGTTACTCCAGGCTGTTTAGAATTTGCTGGAGGCGGTGGAGTTATATCAACTTTAACGGGCATTATTTTTCCATTAAAACGGATGACCAAGCTTTCGTAAGTATGACAGATGATAGGTTGTTCTCTTCAACAACTGGCGCCTTTTGACAGTTTGTCGCTTTTCCAGCAAATTCTATGAATTAAAACTTAAACAATTTTCAATAATGTGCCCAACTGAAACAAACTTGTATAAATTATCTGTTTCGTGGTATTTGAAAACTAGTTTACTTGTAGATTTTTGTAAAAAGGAAGTGAAAGTTACGGCTTGCTTTTCAGACCTCGCAAACAGATAAAAAATAATTTGGCATCTCGTGACACTGACAGGATTTCGAGCAGAGTAAAAAACATAATATTCCAAAGAATTTTGAACATCCGAAGTTCCGAACATACTCTAATGCCGGCACCACGCTGTGGTCCAACAGTTCAACACTATCTGTTTGTACTTGGTATGCACAGACTAGTTGGCTCTTCTCTTGGTCTATGTATGTACTTGAATGTAAGGACGACCAAATAAAGGCGGAAACACACTTACGTGTCGTGGCGTGTCTTGACGCGCCAGAAGCATTCGGTTTCATACGTATCGTTGCGACACGACACGCCTTGCAAATATGTCCCATATTTCCGCCTTAAAGGCGGAAACATACTTACGTGTCGTGGCGTGTCGTGACGCGCCAGAAGCAAATCGGTTTCATACATTTAATATGGTTAGGGACATATTTGCATGGCGTGTCGTGTCGCAACGATGTATGAAACTGAATGCTTCTGGCGTCACGACATGCCACGACACGTAAGTGTATTTCGGCCTTTACACTGTACTGTAGGAAAGGTTATGTACGGCTACATGGTAGACTTCGGGTCTTGCTGCTCACAAGCAGGAACGAAGGGAATTCATCAATTTAACGACGCTAGTGATAAATCAACTATGTGAATATCTGTGCGTGGCATAGAAGAATATTACATTTACTTACATGTGATCTGTTGTAAAACACTGATCTGCAAATTCAAATCTGAAAAACCTTGTGTTCGTTCGTTAAATTTGCAGGTCAGTGTTTTACAACAGAACACTGAGCCGTTACCCACTTTTGTAGAGAAGTTGCTTGTGTCATAAAATGTTACACAATGGCGTTTGTCAACAAATGATCTAGTTTTAAATAATGTGTATGGTCAAATATTAAATATTATAGTTTACAGCCAGGTGAAAAGTGTAGATGGTGGCGAAACGTGGATCTTCGTTCGAACCTGGTAATGCAACGTTTTCTGGCAAACTCAGCAATGTCACTGCCCAGAGTTGCCAGAAAGTCGCTAACAACACCATAATTTACCCTCTAAACTGCGATAAAAGATACACAATTTCGTCTGAAATCGTCTGTTGGCAAATGAAGTACTTTTATATATCTAGAGCTTGTTCCTCTATGACTTAAACTGACCTGATGGCGTTCCCACCCTGTCGTGTGCACGCTTCTTAAATTATCCAAAAGCCAAGATTCATTTATGGTATTAAAATTTAATTTATAAATTATCGTTTGTCTATGGAATAATGGTAGGGTTTCATCGTTTCGTTGATTTCGTTGACCGATTCACTTGTAAAGATTGTTTTGTTTTGTGATTAATTTATTAAAAACGATCAAGTCATTAATTATCATGATTTCGTTTCAAATATCAAGCGTGATTCCTGTTGAGAAACGTTACAGTTCGATCTACGTTTTGTGATCTTCAAGCAATACTAGTGATATTTTCCCACATAATTATGGTTAACTGACGTTAGACTGTGCATCCTCAATTATGGCAGAGCCAGGTTATTACCACAGTGATTACGTTCGACACCCAGTTCTCCACGAGCTCGGTGTCAAGTATGGGATTAAAACTGAGTGTATTCCAGAAATAGCACTGCCGTCTAAGTTGGAGGAGCTCAAGGATGTCATACGTAGAGAAATACGTAAAGAACTTAAAATAAAAGAAGGAGCCGAGAAATTACGGGAGGTGGCCACTGACAGAAGATCACTCTCCGATGTTGCTAATATCGTGAAAAAAGCTAACATAAAGCTCAATGAACTTAAATCAGATCTTCAAGAACTGGAGTCGCAACTTCTTTTGTCTCGTGGTCAGTCCACTCCCACTTCACCTGAAGACCTATCTTACGATGAAGAGATTATTCTGGCTTCTGAAGCAGCCCAGCAACAAAGGCAGCTTGGTGAAGCTACAACAGACAGAAAACTGGCATCACTTGAAAAACAGTTAAACATTGAACTGAAAGTGAAGCAAGGGGCTGAAAATATGATACAAAGTATCACTAGCAGCAATCAATCCAGAGACAAAAAGTTACTTGCTGAAGCTCACCAAATGTTAGCAGATTCTAAAGACAAGATTGAATATTTAAAGTTACGTATATCTAAGCTGACCAAACAGCAAAAAGGTGATATTGCAGGAGCCAATGGAGATGGAAAAACTTCTGAGAGTGGTATTGCTGCATTATTAGATGAAAGAATTGCTGAATTGAGAAATCGTTTAAGAATTGAGGCAGCTGTGGTGGAAGGCTCCAAAAATGCCATAAGACTTTTACAAAGTGACAAGAAAGTAACTGACAAGAAAGCTTTACAAGAAGCTCAGACAAGCCTTTTAGAATCATCACAGAAGTTAGATTTGTTGCGCAGATCTTTAGATATGCGTAGACAGGAGCTTCCTTCTGAGAGCCCTGCATTTATAGAATTAGGACATGAATTACGTAGTACAGGATCTAGCCCTGGATACGTAAGTTTATCTGGAGGCAGTGGGTCGAGGGCCCAGTTTCTATCTCCAGCTCCTTTGATCAGTCCTTGTGTTCAAGTGACTGGAACATTAGAAGTAAGATTGATGGGCTGTCAGGATTTGCTAGAAGATGTTCCTGGTAGAACTCGTCGTGACCCTATGGCTAGCCCTTCAGACTTGAAATCATTTGTTAAGGGAGTTACAATACGTAATTCTATGAAGTACACATACAGCATTAAGGAAGACACAAGCATTGAAATAATGGCTGTTTTAAAACTAGACAACCATAATGTTGCTCAGACCAGTTGGAGGCCATGTTCACAACAAGCATGGGATCAAAGGTGCGTTGGCTGTAATTTGACTCAGCAATTTTGTTCCATTCAATGATAAATAGCATGTACATGTGTTTTTTTTTTATCCAAAAAATATCTGAGTAGGGTTTGTGTAGTAAGTTTTAATAGGTCATTTATTATCTTTGATTATGGGTACTTTTTATATAAAAGGTATTATTATACTCCCATTAAGATAAATTCCTACATTATATAACAAAATAAAATATTAATTGAATTTATCTTTGTAACTTGGCTTCCTTGAATTATAATCTTTATAATTCTTTGCTATTACTCATATCTTATCTACATGCCATACACATATTTGTAGTGTGACTAAAAGTTCTACTTCACAAATAATGCTGTACTCTTCCACTAGACTAAAATGACTTTGTAAACAGATATAGGTTTAGAAAATGTAGTACATTCAACTTTTGACAAGATTTTGTTTTTATTTTGGTGATAGACAACCAATCTGAAGAAAAAAAACAGAAACTTCACATCAACATCACTTCATCTAAATAATTGCTGCATAATTGTTAATTGACATTTTGTTATTGTAAACTATAAATAAACCATTTCTCTTTTAAAATTTACAGATTCACCATCAAGCTAGACAAATCAAGAGAACTTGAAATCGGCATTCATTGGAAAGATTGGCGTGGATTGTGTGCTGTTAAAGTTTTAAGATTGGAAGAGTTCATTGATGATATAAGACATGGTATGGCATTGGAACTTGAACCACAAGGCCTTCTATTTGCAGAGATCAAGTTCTTAAATCCCATCATATCTAGGAAACCTAAGCTACAGCGTCAAAGAAAAATTATCAAACAACAAGGCAAGAATATACCTAGGCCATCTTATGGTGATATGCACATTCCAGCTGTTGTGCTAGGCAGACTTCTGAAACGCTCTTCTCCCTCCATCCAAAACATTCAAACTGCTCATATGAACCAGTCGCAGCAACATAGCTTTGAGTCTGCTTCCATTGATAACAGAGAAATTGAAAATCCAAATGTAACATTGGGTGGTATGGCTGGTATAAGACCTTTAGGTTTACCTTCCACACCTGTTACTCCTCAATTGCCTATCACACCCCCACCTCAACCAACGTTGCCTATGCAACCGCCTCCTAATGTTTCTACTCTGAGAATGGAGAAAGAACTACAGGAAGCATTTGCATTCTTAGAAGACTCTTATACAAGGGATAATTATGTCACAAAAGAGCCACAAACACCATCATGTGATACACCATTAGTGGAGTATCCACCATCACCATCACCTAAATTGGTTCTGGAATTCCCAAGTAATGAAGATCAAATAGTTGAGATTACCAGCAACATGAGAATATCATCTTCTCGTTCATCATCAGTAATAGATACTTTAGGCAAAGAACTGGATACCAGAAGACAATCTGGTGAAATGTCTATGGAAAGTTTCAGATTGTTAAGTGTTCTTGGAAGAGGACACTTTGGCAAAGTAATTCTTGCTCAATACAGACCCACTAATGAATATTTCGCAATAAAAGCTTTAAAGAAAGGTGATATAATAGCAAGAGATGAAGTAGACTCACTGCTATCTGAAAAAAGAATTTTTGAGGTAGCTAATGCAATCAGACATCCGTTTTTGGTAAACTTGTTTGCTTGTTTCCAGACTGAACAGCATGTGTGTTTTGTGATGGAATATGCAGCAGGAGGTGATCTGATGATGCACATACATGCTGATGTGTTCACTGAACCTAGAGCAGTTTTTTATGCAGCTTGTGTAGTATTAGGCCTACAGTATTTACATGAAAACAACATTATATATAGGGATTTAAAGTTAGATAACCTACTTTTAGATACTGAGGGTTATGTTAAAATAGCTGATTTTGGTCTCTGCAAAGAAGGTATGGGATGGGGAGACCGTACTGGTACGTTTTGCGGTACTCCTGAATTTCTTGCCCCTGAAGTTTTAACTGAAACTTCGTATACACGGGCTGTAGATTGGTGGGGTCTCGGCGTCTTAATATTTGAAATGTTAGTTGGAGAATCGCCTTTTCCAGGAGAGGATGAGGGTGAAGTTTTTGACTCTATTGTTAACGACGAAGTTCGTTACCCTAGAACACTGTCCTTAGAAGCCATCGCGCTCATGCGTCGGTTGCTTAGAAAGAATCCAGAAAGACGCTTAGGGTCGTCTGAGAGAGACGCCGAAGATGTAAAGAAACAGGCTTTCTTCCGAAATGTTAACTGGGAGCAATTACTCTTGCGTAAGGTGAAACCACCATTTGTGCCAACAATAAATAATTTAGAAGACGTCAGCAACTTTGACAGTGAATTCACATCAGAGGCAGCTGTGCTGACGCCACCCAAAGAACCAAGGCCGCTCTCTGCCACAGACCACAAGTTGTTCCATGACTTTACCTATATGGCAGATTGGTGCTAGTTTAGAATTTATTGTTTCAACCAATTTGAATTTAGATTATAATTTCATGATATTAAATAGACGACTAAACCCCCATTGCCTTACAAGTGTGTGAAGATTTCTGTATTTTGATAATAACACTGTTATCTATACAAAAGAGTTCTAATAATATAGATTCTCTTGTTAACTTGTATTTAATGCAGTTAAATGCAATATTTTATAATAAGCTGTATAATTTAATGTTCTTAAATAGTGCTAATGTTTATTTTTTTAAAACGACGTGTTATAGATTTATATATTGTGTAGTTATGAAATTAACTTAGATACTAATAATAATTATAAGTGAAGGCGTGTCAAATCATATTACGTTTTCAGTCAATTGTATTCAGTAAAATAAAGGTATCACCAACATACATCTTTATTTATCTACAAAAACTTGACTATTTTTGAAAAAAATAAATAAAACAACAGTTTTGGAATTGTAAGTTTCTAATATTACATTTGGTAAATGAGCATAATATCTGGAATTGATAACTGATCCAAAGGAAAACAACATTAAGTTTATACAACATGGGGTCTATCTATACATATACATCAAATTTCCGGAAGGCCGAAAAATACAAAAATTTACTAACAGTGGATACACAAGAGCATTTCCATTAAATTCCCTCATAGAAATAAATTGTAACATAGCAAAACATTGAGTTTCATGCTTTAATGAATCAGTTCGTCAAAATATGACGCATTCGATGCTTTGTGTACTCTCCTACAGACTTATTATATATTCTTCTCAAGTGTTTGGATGGGCTGCTCTTACTTCAGTCAGCCAGTTCTAGTCACATAGAGGGATATGTTGCGTAAATTTCATCCCATGAGAGATTCTCTTCAGCGCAGCCAGATTTTTAGTAGTGTGTAGTTTAGTTACGAGTCTTTTGGCTAATTTTGTGTTATGCCTAGAAAAACTGTATATTGAACTGCTACACTCAAAGACTTTAATAATAAAATCAGGTAACTTTGATTAGTATATCATAGCACACAAATGTAAACATCCTCTGCCTTATTTTTCACTGGTGTTCTAATATCTAGTCAAGTTAATATTGATTATATTTAAGTGACATCCCTGAGTGCAGCAGTTATAAGATTAGACTGTAGGTAATAATATATAGGAGGATCATACAAGCTTTCTAAAACTCCATACTCATACAATAATCAGTTTCCACCATCATAAGGCAGAAGAGAAATAACAGCATTTGCTCTATGATCTCAGATCAGGATCAAGTCAAAATAATATTTCAAGAATATACATTTGACTGCACCAAACTATAAATTCTAAAATGTTATTGAAAGTAGCTCTTAGCAGTATCCTATGTGATAAACCCATGGGTATTTGCAACAATAATTAATTACAACAATTTTTGTTATTGACATTTTGGTGCACCCATATGTAACATAACATTTCCTAAAATCTATTAAAAATTTTCACACTTCAAATTGAGTATTTGTCTAATATTTATAATTTACTGAAGTAGAAGACCAAAGATACAGTACAGTTACCACTCAATTGACTAATACAAATGTTATTGTAGGACTGGAGACAATTTTTACATTAAAAAATAGAAATACAGACTGCTAACACTCTAAAATATGTACACATTTCTCACGCAGAGCTGACAGTCTCAAAAAATATTAAATCATTCGAGGATAAGCTCACATACGTGAGCCTTTTTGTTGAAGCACCTTGGCACGATCTGTGGGTTCTATGTCATTGCTGTTGAGGGAGCTGCCACACTCGCGGCTAACAACACAAAGAAACTCTGCATGTTCTTCATTGCCATAGTTATATTGGGAGCCAATATTTATCAGCTGTTCAAATTTCCAGCCATCCGACATAGTGGACACCATTTGTGTCAACTCTTCTTCATGAAATTGTAGCACTCTATACACATGCTTCTTAGAATCTTTCAAGGGCCTTCTTTCTCTTAAACATATTCTTTCCTTAACTAATCTTATAAGTTCAGTTATATTATAAAACTCGGCTTCTTCCAACACTCCCTCTTCGGCGATGTCATTGTTAATAACCAGTTTACCGTGACGAAGATAATTCAGGACTGGTGAGAAATACGTGGGATCTCTGTCTATTAAATAAGCGCCAGTTTCGTCCTGGAAGCAGACACACATATTTGATGTGACAAATAAACCAAAACTCATTTACATACAAAAAGACAATATGAAATTCTACAAACCCTGTCTGAAATCAAATCGCTGTCCTCTTGAACTAATCGATTTAAAAATGAATTAGGATCTCTAGACAACGTTGTTTTAGTGGTCAGGAAATATGTTCCACCAACATTAAGCTTAACCCACTGTTTACTGCTCCTCCTTTCATTGTTAAATTTTTGTATATTTTCGTCCAAAAAATCACCGTCACCAACTCGATCCGCCATGGCGTACCATAAACAAAACAAACAACTTTTTGTTTCTTGTTCGATTCATTTGACGGCGGCGTCTTGGATAAGATCCAACCTTGTCAACCCATTGGTTAAGTTAATGACGAGTGTACATGAGAGGAATCGAGAAGTTTTTAAAATCTTTTCCTTTCTAACTCAATATTGTATTCAAGCAATTTAAAATAGAAAAAATGAACAGCAGACACTCCAATTCTTTTTTTATTCTTATACATTGAACCTTATACATCAATGGCATGGCGTAGCGCCAAAGTGACAAAGGCAATAAGCCTGGTTCTTCTTCTTTTTCATTTGGTTAGTGACTAACCTAGTGACAGAGTTTTTTTTTAAAAAAAATATTCTTAAAAGACAAAAAATAAAATCTTCATTCATTCAACGATTGTGCACATCACTACCACTTTTTTTATGATTTCGTAGGACAAATTCATAGAATAAAGCATAGAAGTAGCGCTTAAAAAGAACTCTGTGACTATCTTTTTTCCCGCTTTGTCTTATGGCACGAAAGTGGATGTGGGAATGAGAAAAATGATTTTCTCTTAATCTTAATTTTTGTAGGTTGTCACCAGATGAATTTTCATTTGGTTCTAGTTGGTTCTAATTCTTACTACCCTGCCAAACTTGAAAACTACGTTGTTTGCATGTTTGACAGTTCGCTGTTCGTTTATTAAACTATTTGACATGTTCGCGTGTTCATTGTTGATGTTGTGACAAAAATGCTGTCGATACTTTTCTGGAAAAGTTTCCCTAAAGACGCAATGAAAAAAAACATTAATAGATATATTGTATAGGTAGACGAAATTGCACTCCACAAAACCACAGTCACATAAGCTCAGACAAAATTAGAAAAAAACCAACCACAAATGGTGTTGTTTGCTGACGATACTTCTTTAATATTTAGGATAAACAGACGTAACACAAACCTTGACGACGTAAATAACGCTCTAATGCAGGTCCATAAATGGCTTACTGGTAATAATTTAGTATTAAATGGGAACAAAACTAAATCCAAAAGATTTTCTCTAGCTAATGTCAAACGTAGTGATTGTGACATAGTATTGAATCAAGAGAAACTTGAATTGGTCGATGAAACTGTTTTCTTGGGGATCACACACGACTCAAGGCTACAACGCGGCAACGGGGCCCTCATTTAACATCACTTGCAGGACGGCTGAGTTCAGCAGCATATGCTGTCAGAAAAATCCGTCAATTTAATGATGCCGCGGGGCTAGTGTATTTTAGTTATTTTCGTAGTATATATCATGCGGTATTTTACTATGGGGACGGGCTGCAGACATCGAGTCTTTAATTATTCTGCAGAAAAGAGCCATCAGAGCCGTACACAATCTACGTAGGCGCGATTCTCTAAGAGAACTGTTCAAGGAAATTAACATCATGACGGTACCTTGTCGATACATCTATGAAAACATCATGTATGTTCTGCATTTATTTAGTAAAAGAGGTGACCGGCACCACTATAATACTAGAAACAGGAACCAACTAGTTCAGACAGGTTTCAGGTTAGCTAAAGTAGACTCATCTTTCATGGGGTACTGTTTAAAATGTTACAATATAATACCACCTTCCATTCAAAGTCAAAGTCAAAAAGTCAAAGCATTTATTTCAATTAGACCATTACAGGCACTTTTGAAAGTCAAAAAAAAACAAAATAAAACGCGAAGTTAGAGTCCCAGTCACAAGGCATAATAACTTGTGAAAGTACTGTAGTTGCCCATTCCGTAGCGTAGATCTCTATGGAGAAGAACGGGCAAGAAACTCCATGGACACTCTTTTAAATCAAAATATGTTACAAAATCTTGGTTACATCATTCATGTTAAGAATTACAAATATGTGAGAACTATGTAGAAATACGGGCAAGTTAAGAGCGTCCAGAGTAAAAGATTAAATCAGTATTTAAAAAATAAAGTAATTAAAATAAACCATGGCAGCTAAGAGATGACCAGTCACAACTGACAGCGCCCGTTCACGTTCCGTTTAAAAGACTGTCCATGGAGTTTCTTGCCCATTCTTCTCCATAGAGATATACGCTACGGAATGGGCAACTACATTACTTTCACAAGTTATTATGCCTTATGACTGGGACTGTAGCTTCGTATTTTTTGACTTTCAAAAGTGCCTGTAATAGTCTAATTAAAATAAATGCTTTGAGTTTGAGTTTCAGTTGAGTTTAAGATGCTATAAAATTGAGACGACACAGAGAAGATGTGGTACATTTTATTATTATGGATAGAATTGATGAAAAGGGTCTGATACATATATGATTTGATAGTATTTTCTTTTCAATAAATGGTATCCCGTTTAAATCATAACTTGACTTAACTTGACTTAAGTATTACATTATAAGAAGTTGGTACTTATGGGCGTCTGCGATAAAGGACATTGTAAAAAAAAGTTTGATACTGAATAATAATATGTGGAAAAGACTATTCATCATATAGGTATAGGTGGTTTATGTATGCAAACTATAAAGTATCTATCTATTTATTTGTCTTTCTTTAAAGATTATTAATTGTGTACTGGTTTTCAATGTTTTTCATCCTATGTAAATCAATGTATATATCAATGTATAATGTAACAATACGGCAAGCCAATAAAGCAAGCCTTTTGTTCAGAAACCCTAACATCATGAGAAGTAGTAGGTAATAAAGCCAAACCCAATGAAAGTACCGTCTCTAATGTAATTATTTAAAAATACAAATATGTATGAGAATGTATTTTATAGCAATAGTTAATAAAAGCATTCGCAAAAGCGAATGTCTCCCCACTTTCTTTTCAGTAAACTCTAAAACCATTAAAAATTCGAGATTTAATTTTTGAAAACTTAAAGAGCATTGTTTGTACTTATTAAAGTGTCGTTTTATTTAAACACACCTCAAAAAAACGATGTTGGTATTATGTATTCTTATTTTCTTATTAGTAATTTATAAATTTTAGGTAGGTACAGTTATAATTTTATCGACGTTGAAATTTAGAAGGTCACATCACTACTCTGAATCAAAATAATGGTGACAACCTACGAATTTTCAAAATGTCGCGGTATACTTGCCCTTCTCTAACATCATAGCGGCGCCAGATAAAATGAAGCAAATGAGTTCAGTCAATATATATTTGTCTATGAGTTCAACTGAGTGTTTTGAGACACTGCTGGCGCGGCGTAGTGATATCATGCTCTGTAACATTTTATCAGAATGTATATTGTATGTCGTGAGGAAAGTTTTGAGTATGAATGTAGATGGTTATAAGAGTAGAGGATGTTGGTGTAAGCCTATAGCTGTATAACTCACACCAACTAACTTGCACGCAGTTATCTTGAATAAAGATGTGGAATGTATTCACTGATACTCGGATTTTGGTAACAAATAGATTTATTTTATACCATCAGAAAATTCATGACACACAGAGAAAAAACAATCGACACAATACAAAAGATGTCAGATTTAAACTCCGTCTAATGAGTTCCCTCGAACATATAGTATTTACATTGAAGTATAAAAGACCTCCTTTCTAACACTCCTCCTCAATGAAATAACTATATAGTATCCGCTTCCTCATCATTATTATCAAGCACTCAAATTCATCTCTTTCACACAAAACTTATGCTTACATCGTGGCAAGGACTTTGTGAAAATATCTGCAGTCATTGCCTCAGTCTGCAGGTACTCCACCTTCACAATGTTATCATTCAATGCTTCTCGTATGTAGTGACATCTCACATCGATGTGTTTAGTCCGTTGATGATGAACTGGATTCTTCGCTATCTGAATAGCTGACTGACTATCTGAATATAGCATGATAGCTTGGCGTTCCTTTCCGGTAAGCTCTTCTATAAGCCGCTTGAGGAACGTTGACTCTCTGCATGCTTCAGACATGGCTATATATTCAGCCTCTGCACTAGAGAGGGCTACTGTACGTTGCTTCTTGCTTTCCCATGATACAGGAGCTCCTCCATAAATGAATACGTAGCCAGAAAAAGATTTCCTATCACTGATATCTCCGGCATGGTCAGCGTCTACATATCCAACTAGACGTTTCCCTGTCTTCTCAAAATTAAGTTTATAGTTGATTGTACCCTTCAGGTATCTCAATAATCTCTTTGCTACACTCCAATGTTCACTTGTATAACAACTATTGAACTGGCTAAGATAGTCAACGGCATAACTTATATCAGGTCTCGAGCAAATAGCTAGATACATCAGTGAACCAATTAGTCTCTGATAGGGAATATCTTTAGGTGGGATGAAATTCTCTTCCACGGGTCTCTCCAGTTTTCTACCAGTCTCTAATGGTGTCTTCACTGGTTTACAGTCATGCATTCCGAACTCTTTCAGAATTTTCTGTATGTATTCACCCTGATCAACAGTAATCTTACTACCATGTTGATGTATCTTCATTCCTAGAAAGTTATTTACTTTTCCCAAATCCTTCATTTCGAACTTGTTTTTCAATTCGTTCTTGACTTTTTCTTTCTCAATTTCACTGTCGTAAAATATCAAGATATCATCCACATACACTGCAATGTAGACAATGTTATTTCCTCTTTTTCTGAAGTAAACACATGGTTCATTTTCAGATCTCTTGAACTTCATCTCAATGAGAGCATCATGTAGTTTCTTATTCCATGCTCTGGGTGCCTGTTTAAGTCCATACAGGGCTTTCTTCAACAGACATACGTAGTCTTCTTTGCCTTTTTCTTCACAAAGTCTAGGTTGATTCAAATAAACTCTTTCCGTCAAATCTCCATTCAAAAATGCTGTAACCACATCCATCTGATCAATAGAAAGGTTATTCTCAACAGCAATAGCGAATAATAGTCTCAATGTGCTGTGCCGAATCACAGGCGAGAAAGTCTCCGTATAGTCTTGTCCAAATTTCTGTGTAAAGCCACGAGCTACTAGTCTAGCTTTATATCTCTCTTTCCCCCCTTGCTCCTTTTTAATTTTAAATATCCATTTGGAATCCACCACATTAAAATTAACATGGGACTTATCCAGCTTGACTAGGCTCCAAGTGCCATTCTTCTTTAGGGCATTTAGTTCAGCATTAATGGCTTCCTGCCATTTGTCTCTATCATGTCTGCTGAGAGCTTCTTCGACAGTGATTGGATCATCACTATGTCCTTTCGTGGCATTATACAAATAAAAGTCATCGTAACTTTTGGACTTTCTATCACGTTGTGGATATCTCCTGTTATTATCCACTTGTGTTTCAGGTGTCTCGTCTCTTTCGATTTGAATCTCTTCTATTGTAGCATCTCCAGTACAATCTTCAAAGTTATCTTCGTTATCCATAGTTTCTGTCGTAGTAATCTCCTCACCAGAGTTACTGTTGTTTTGCATCAGTTCTTGCTGCCTTTCATTTTCATGTATTTCAACATTTAGAAATTCACTAGGAGCATTCTCTTCTGGAACTACTTTTTCTCTTTTATTAAAGAATTGGTTCTCGAAAAAAGTCACATCTCATGACTTCTGAAGCTTAGCTGTGATAGGGTCACAAAGCCTATATCCTTTGGATTCTGCGCAATATCCTACGAAGATCATCTCCTTGCTCTTCGCATCGAGCTTCTTGCGTTTAGCTTTGTCGATGTGCATGAAAGCTTTACAACCAAAAACTTTCAGCTCACGTAAGTCGGGTTTTAGTCCTGACCAAGCTTCATAGGAAGTCACCTCAACAGCCTTTGTGGGTGAGCGGTTCTTCAAATACACTGCTGTATTAACAGCTTCTGCCCAGTACTTTCTGTCTAAGTACGCTTCCTCTAGCATACACCTAGCCTTCTCGACTAAAGTGCGGTTAGCACGTTCTGCAACGCCATTTTGTTCGGGGCAGTAATCAACAGTTAGTTGATGAATAATCCCATTTTCTCTAAATAGTTGACTAACCTCTTTGTTCACGAACTCCTTTCCATTATCAGACCTAAATATTTTTATCTTTTTATTCATTTGATTTTCTACAAGTGACTTGAATTCCACTATCTTGGAAAAAACTTCACTCTTCTTCTTCAAGAAATAAACGAAAGTGTACCTCGTTTTATCATCAATAAATAAAAGAAAGTATTTCATGCCACCGTGCGAGTCCGTACTCATTGGACCACAAATGTCTGAATGTATAAGCTCAAGTACTTCTGTTGCTCTCGTTGTACTTTTCTTATTAAATGGTGTTCGTGTTTGCTTACCCTTCAAGCAGGCCTCACATTGTAAGGAATCCGGATTTTTGAAACTTACTCCTGTCGCCATACCATCTCTCAACAGCTTCATGTTGGGTATTCCAAGGTGTGCCAGTCTCTTATGCCAAAGCTCGTACTCATCAGGCACGGAAACTGCAAATGCTGAGTCAGGTTCTGTATCATTGGATTTAAACTTATAAATTCCATTCTCACTTTTACAGTTGTAACTCACCTCTCCTTTTATACAACATTCATCGTTGTCATATATATCACACCCTCTCTCGGAAAATACGACTACTTTGTTTCTACTCACCAATGTATCCACACTCAATAGATTCGCAGACAATCCAGGAACATACTTTACCTCTTTTACTCCGAATTGCATACTACCATCATTAATGACATCTCCTGAACCATATGCATACAACTTCTGACCATTAGCTACACTAATGTCCTGCACTTTACTAAAGTCTTTATAATTAGTCAGCCAATCCTTCCGATAGGTCATGATAGATGACGCTCCTGAGTCTACTATCCACTCATTGTTGCTGCTGTCCATGGTACTGTATGCAAGTAATGTAGATTCCTTCTTGTCTTTGTTTACATTGGGATTCTTGGGACAACTCAATGCTTTATGTGGTCCTCCACACACAAAACATTTTATTTCTTTCTTTTACTTCTCACGCTTCTGCTGCGTTTGCTTATTATTGCCTCCACTGTTCGAAGAACTGCCCTTGTATCTTGAACGGTTATCTCTTGCAATCAAAGCATTCTCGTTGGATGTCGAAGGTATTGGACTATCCTGTTGAAGCAGTTTGGTTTTGACATAATTTGATGTCAGTGTGATGTTGGCATTCTCTATTGTCATTTTCAGCGGTGCATATTCTTCAGTAAGGCCTTGTAGCATGATCGCTGCTAGCAGTTCATCGTCTACTTCCTTACCGATGTCACGTAACTGCTGAGCTACCCTCATCATAGTGGTGACATAGTCCTTCATACAGCTGAATTGCTCTAGCTTCAAGCTGACAAGGTTTCCCAACAACCGACATCTATTTATCACTCCTTTATCTTGGCAATTGTTCTCTAATGCTTGCCAAGCCTCTTTAGCAGTCTTAGCCTCCTGTACGTATACTAGTAGATCAGTATTTATCATAAGACAGATCTTAGCGCAAGCCCTCTGGTCCTTCTTTTTAGCTTCCAAGTCTGTGGCAGCTGGCGTAGTTGTTACGTAGGTCCACAGATCGTCATGAACTAAAGACATCTGCATTAAAAATTTCCACGTCGAATAATTTGACGAGCCCTCTAACTTCTCGAATGCAGGTAAGCTACTACTAGACATCGTACTAGTTGTCGTACCACTCGTACTGCTATTGACCATTATTGTGTCTTCGATCACGATTTCTGTCCAAGATTATCAGGAAAAACTTACGAACGGTCCATAACCTGTTGGTGTAAGCCTATAGCTGTATAACTCACACCAACTAACTTGCACGCAGTTATCTTGAATAAAGATGTGGAATGTATTCACTGATACTCGGATTTTGGTAACAAATAGATTTATTTTATACCATCAGAAAATTCATGACACACAGAGAAAAAACAATCGACACAATACAAAAGATGTCAGATTTAAACTCCGTCTAATGAGTTCCCTCGAACATATAGTATTTACATTGAAGTATAAAAGACCTCCTTTCTAACAGAGGAAGACCAAAGAAACGATGGATCATCCTTCAAACCTTCACCTTCACACAATCCATTAATGATGGATGGATTGTGTGAAGGATGATATGGCAAAAAAGGTCTCATAAGAGGACAAGTAATAGAGAAGTATGCAACACGAAGACATGCTGCGCCGACCCCAAGTAAATTGGGATAAGGGCAAGAGAATGATGATGCAGTGGTGGCAGCCCCGAGTTACGAGCAGTAAAGCGTGGGTTCGAACCTAGGCAGGCGAACTACTTTGTATAATTGATTTATTTCAAAACGGTGAAGAATTCCGGCATGTTCTAGAACTAAAAATTCGAAAACGTGTGTCATCCACCAACCCGCACTAGTCCTGCATAGTGGATTACAGCCCACTCCCTCTCATAGAGAGGAGGCCTGTGTCCCAGCGATGGGAACATTACAGGCCCCCCTATTCACAAACGCTCGATTTCGATTCGGAAAGTCGTAAGTATGTCTATCTCGCTCGCATTCGTAATGCCAAAACAAGATAGACATACGACTTATCGAATCGAAATCGAATCCGAGCGTTTGTGAATACGGGGGCAGGTTATTTATGCAATATTGTAAAGCAGTTGTGCTTAATTTTTTGGATTACAATAAAGTATATTCTTTTCCACAAATATCACACTAAAACGAAATATGATATCAGTAAAAGCTATTTTTGTGGTTTTGTAGTGTACACAATACACATTCCTTATGGTTGATTACTCTATCTGTCTATGTTCGTTTATGGTTTAGAGCTTGACTTTCAGAAGAAAAAAAACACTTCATCCCTGTCATAGACATATAAATCATATGGACTTGGCATACCTACAAGAAAAACGTGCATACCTACACTTTAGTGAGCTGATAAAATGGCGGCTAATAGGGCAGCCCTTATCGATATTTCTATATAATAACATCGATAAAAGATTGTGAGAATGTTTTCATAATGTTACGGTACAATATCTACGGGTGAAAATACCCCAAGTTTTCTAACATAATAATATACCTTTCATTTGTTGTTGTTTGAGAAGTTTCGTCCTTCTTTCACGGTTAAACCGTAGAACTTATTTTGATGTTTCCTATTAAGACAGGTTGAATCTTGGAGGACAGATATATTATGCTGTTTTTTATCGACCTAGTGTTCTGTAACTGATTTCACTCCATTGTATAATTTAAGGAACAAGTTTATCTAGTTGCCGGCCCGTTGAGAACCTCCTCCTTTTTTGAAGTCGGTTTTATAATTTTATGCTCTTGGAAATTATTCTTTTAGCTATTACAAGAAATGAAACGCAGTAAGTACAAGTCGTGCCATTAAAGTTGAGACTTGACCACGCCTCCCGCCGCTTTTTCGCGGGTATCCATGAGGATCACCTCAGCGGTATCTATCAAGATACCGCTAAAACCACGTGGTGCGTCAAGTCTCAACTTTAATGGCACGACTTGTACACCCGTGCGCGATAAGTTGAGACCTGAGCGCGGTGACGTAACAGGGGCGTGTTTGTACCGCCACGGTACAATACGGGCGCCATCGGGAAGTGCGGGGGAAGCGGGCGGGGGGAGTCAGGTCTCAACTTATCGCGCACGGGTTAAATACCTACTTACATCGAATAATTTTTTAATCGACCTTTTTGCTTCACTTGCTGTCCCCACGGTTTCTTTATACTGTTATCTTAAGGGGGATGCGCCAAGGTAGCCCGCGAAATTCAAATTTTCTTACGTTTTTTTGCAATTTGCAGGTCAGTGTCAGGTTGTATCTTGATAAAAATATGATTTGCGACCGTATCAAAAGTACGTACCAATAAGGTTCGTGAAGGTAAAGCATCGTCACGCAATGTTACTTTATTGAGTATTCAGTTGAAAGACGATTCTTCAAAGTGAAGAGAACAAATAATTATTGTTTTTGTTGTAATTTTTATATTTTCCACACCAATTGTTTATAGCCTTAAAAGTAAAACATAAAACCAATAAAGAACCATAAAATTGCATTATCGATAAATATAAAAATGTCTGAATGCACTACTCTATCCCTTCAATAACAAGAAAATGATTTCATGTAGTAAAACTGTTGAATATAGAGGCAAAAGGGAAAATATGAATGCTTTACTGTTGAAACTCTTAATAAATGCAGAATCCTTTGTTTATCATCTTGAATTCACAAATTTTAACCATAGCTAAAGAGCATTTGACAGTTGACGTACCCAACTTAGGTATCAAACAGCGAGCGGATAAAATGGCGACCCGGCCGCAAATAGGTATTTCAATGACTTAGAAATGTAGGGCTGCCATTATAGTAACTGTCAAAAACACTATTATCCTTTTTCACTTACGCAAAATTATGAAAGTTAAAAAGAGATAGCAGTATTTTTCTGATTTTGGCGTCGATATGCCTCGTATTTGTATAACTGTTTTTTCTATAGTCAAACATTTCAAGTCCATATAATTTATATGTCTATGATCCCTGTGGTTTCGTTTCGTCCGCTGTTGTTTGTGACTGTGTCATTCACTAGCCAATATTTATTGGTATTTTTACAAGTTTTCCGTGCAGTACACAAATACTGTATAGGTATTTAGCATTCGGAAAAATTCGTAAGCAATTGTATTAATATAGCATAATGTACATTTGATATAGGCTAGACACAATGAGCAGTAATTTGGATAATGATAGATCACTCACTAGCAAAATGCATCCAATAGATTTAGCACCCCAAAAAATTACTATAGTTAAAAGTGTTACTAATTCAGAAATGAAAATGGCTCACTTGATCCCGGGACAAGCTAAAACAACAGGTTCAAGTCAAATAATAGCACACGCTAGCCCAGCAAGTGGCTTGATGCGTCCAGGGCTTGCTCAAATTATTTCTTCAAATGTTGCTTCACAGGTATGCGCTTTTATAGTATTTTGAAATTTACTTGTTTGAACTTATGTTTCCGTTATTGTTTTAATTTGGCCAGATGTGCTATGCAGCTCCATATTAAGCATTTTATTACATGGAATTGACTGCTGTCTACATAACCATATGCTTAAACCATGTTTCAAAATTTTCAGCCACAGATGATAATAAGTGGATCTCCAATCTTGCAAGGAGCCCAGATTGTAAGCCAAGGGTCACAGCTCATTGGTCAGAACTCCCAAATAATCTCCCAGTCACAGTTAATTACACCTGGCCCTATTTTAAGTCCTGGTACACAGATTATAAGTCAAGGAACACAATTGTCTGCACAAGTGTCAAGTTCAAATAATGTAGGGTCAACAAATATTCAGGCTAATGTGACCTCATCTGTGAGTGGTACTCAAGTATTGAATGTGGGAGGGCAGCTTGTGAGTGGTGCTGGTAACTTAGTGGTTAATCCATCTGTGCGGACACTTCCACCCACTGTGAGGGTGCTGCCTCCATTGCCTCACCATAATAACAGGCCAGGTAATAATTAAACATAAAATTATTATTTTTCAATTAATGCAGTACCTAATTTTGTCCACTATTTTTCTCTTGTGCTATGTAAACTAAAGCGAAATAAAAACTTTTCAGCCGTGCTGTCGAGTGTGAATGTGAGCAGTTCAAGTGGGGTGTTGGTGAGCAAAGGCGTAGGTGTCGGAGTGACGAGCCACGTCAGCCACGTACCACGCGGATTAGCCGCCGGCGCCTCGCTTGCTGTCCGCCCTGTCACCCCTGCATCTAACTCAGCAGCTTCCGGTGCAAAATTCTTTCATATATTCATTTTTAATGTTAACTTTCTCCCCTGACGTAAACAGAGCTATTTGGTCCGATTACTCACTTGATCAACAAACCTAGAAATAACTGTTTTAAGAAATTTTCTTTCTTGCAACAGAAAAGATAGGTTTTTGTTCTAGTAGAAGTGATATGCAACCTGCTTAGATATTTTCCATCTCCAATAATTACAATAATAAGGTTATTACATCAGGTGGTGCATGGTCGAATGCTTCTCGCGGCCCCCGCAGCACACTGGTATATGGACAGCGAGGAGCACGCGCGCCCGCGCCGACGTCTTCGCCCGCCCAGCCATCTCAACCCACGCACTCCACTGTCGGTACTTTGCCTACTACATCAGTACTCACCTGTAAGTACCCTGAACAACGCTATATAGCCCTCTAACTAGACTATAGACAAGCTGCTCAAATAATTCCCTAAATATTAAGGAATGTGATGATAATATGAACCAATTTTCAATTTCTACTTGGGATCATTTTAAATAAACAATCTACAACCAATTAAAAAAAAAATACTGTGTTCTTTTTTGAATTTTTAAACACGTCGCTTGTCTGTCGCAATATGTCCCGAGCATGTCGGTGACACGAACCCAAAGATTTTTGCCCTACCAAAAAGCGCTCAATGTGGCTAAAGAAGTTTTCACTTCAAAAATATTGAAAAACTGTACTCCAGAAGAAATATATTCCTGTAAAGACTGAGCCCTCAAAGAAAACAAGATTCAGATTCTGAAGTGTTTTTTTTTGTCATTTACAGCAAGTGGTGTTATATCATCTACAGGGCGAGGTGCCCCGCCGCGAGCCCTAACGCCCACCCCTGTGGCAACTGGGCCGAGACCATTACCACTATTACAGAGGAACTACCAACCACCTAAGGTAGAAAACGTAATATAGCCAGGATAGTAGCTACACTTTTTACCTAAAATAGGAACAAATATTAGATACTAGCGACCCGCCCCGGCTTCGCACGGGTGCAATGCTGATACTAAATACACTACAGAAAAACTGTGAACGTTGTATATAAAAACATAGCGGCCCGCTCTGGCTTCGCACGGGTATAAAATATATAGTATATATAGTTATTATCCATATAAACCTTCATCTTTGAAGCACTCTATCTATTAAAAAAATATATATATAATATAAATCTATTTTAAAGATTTAAGCATACATAGGGATATAGGGACAGAGAAAGTGACTTTGTTTTATACTATGTAGTGATAAGATCGGAATGGACATATTTACCAACCAAGCGTTACTGTTAGCGTCATGCGAGCGTTAAACGATACATGCAGCATACGGCCGTACGCTGAAACTCGCATGAGTCAAATATTTTTAGAAAACTCGCCGCATCGTCACCTGCGCGAGTTTTAACGTACGCCATTAAACCCATAATTATAGTGGGATCATATATATATAAATATATATATATATATATTTACGGATGGGAAATCATCAATGGGCCCTCTCGGACCCCTTCCGATTTGCTGACATCTCCTTGAGGCGCGCGTGGAACACAAACGCACCGTCGGCGTCGGCACGGCCTGTCGTCATAAAGTAGAGACGCCTTACGACAAAATATTTTTTCGGGACTAATGTTTCGGAACATTGCTTAAGTACAACTAAAATTAATAAAGTACAACTACTATCGAATTTATTTACTGTTTTTGTTAAAATAAAATAAGAGTATGCACGAATTTTATTGTTTAAAAAAAATAAAACTAATTTTCTTATCTTCGCTTGAACGATGTAGTAAGGGCGGAAGCAAATGTAATTTACATATCATCTTTAATAATTATACAACTAACAATCCCTTCGGTGGGTTTGGTTGCCATTTGATTACTATGAGGGAGCTAAATTACTGTAAACAATGAGACAAATTATACATATAATAACTTCGTCCCAAGATTTCTTCTTTTCGTAAAATATGGATTAACAATCGGATTGTGAGTAGGTACCACATTTCTGCTCGGACTAAAATATACAAACACTGTTTGTGTTTAATCTTTAGAAAGTCTTAAAAGTCTTGTCAAATTCATAAACTTACCAAGCAGTTTGATTACCAGAGCAGATGTCAGTTTATTTATTAATTTATACATAGATAACACCTTAAACTACCATTACAGGGTTTACCCTAATGCAACAGTTCAGAACTTTAAACTATATACTTAGAATTACAAAAATTAGAACAATACAAAATAACAGCATTATTGAGGTAAAACATAATCCATTAAATCAAGCCAAGGTGGTCATATGATTCAATGAACGATAAAACAAGTACTTATAAGTCAAAAAAGATAAACCCGAGGAACTTGAGGAACTACGTTCATGTGTGAATGTCGCAGGTGGTAGGTGTCGCGAGCGTGGGCGTGCGTGGCGTAGTGGGCAACAGTGCGCCGGCGCAGTTGTACTACGAGGTGCCGCGCGGCTCGCACGCGCCCTACCTGCACCAGCCGCAAGCGCAGCCACAGCAGACTCAAGGTACTACATTGACAGACTTTCACTACCCGTGGGCCTACAAACCGAAGAAGTTAACGCTGCATTTTTTCACATGAGTGTTTTGCACATATCTTTTATTAAGTTTCACGTCTATGGGTGTTACTTTTGTGCTTGTCGCATAAATTTAAATAATTTGTTTCTGTTATTTTTATTTGTTTCTGTTATTTCATTTTTGTTATTTACTGTTAAAACACTGAAAAGAAACATGGTGACGTCCTAGAACTAAACATTTATACAAGGTGTTGTTTTGCATCCTCGTCAAATTCAAGGAGGTAACTATGCAAATGATTCTCGTCCCGAATCAATAATAAAATGGGTTGGTAATTTTTTTTTTTTTCTTATTTACGGAAATTGTTAAGTGTGAACCACCCGTGTTTTAAACGCTGGCCGTCTGATTCTCGCCGTATAACCGCGCTTCCACAAATACAAACAATCTCAAACGTTTATTCGATAATTTCGTATTCCCTAAACCACGGACACTGGTCGCCCATCTGCGGGTGGTAGGGAGCCTTGCGCGGCGACACGGCCGTCAGCCACTCGCCCGGCCGGAACGTGTCTGGCAGCTCGGGGGCGGGGGCGGGGCGGGTTGTTCTGAAATACTCACAAACATAAACAACCAAAAAATCGGCGTTTATTAATAATTAACTAGGTACCGTAATTTTAATTGATTATTTATGTCATGTGTGATAACCTCTTGAAATTTGACAAGGATGCAAAACAACACCTTGTGTAACGATATTGCACATTTACCAACCCGTAGTCGGCCCTCCGTGAAGGAGGCCTGTGTGTGACTTATTACTAGGAACATTGTGTGCTGATTTTGATATGCTATAACTCTTATTTGTAGTAACGGTGGTGAATGCTGTATCGTTGTCGCCGGAAACCCGCGTACCCGTGTCCTCCGTCCAAACTCAGCAGGTCTTACCTAGACCATCCATTCTCAGGAAGAGGGAACTTGATAGGTATGTTTCAATAATAATCATTCATTAATGTGGCATAAAATATCTTAGCAGTGTGTGTGGTCAAATGCATCAAAATTATTTGATTAAATATTTGTAACTATTTAAAACTAGTCAAATAAAAAATATAACATTAAAATTACTATTCATAATAATATGATACCTTGTTATAAATGACTTTATTGTCCACACTATGTCACACATACTTATTATTTTTTTACTTTCACCAAACTGAAGCACTTTCTATACTAGTCAACACTCAAAGTTTAGGTAAATATCATCCTTAATTATTTTATAAATTGATGAGGCTTTTATAAAGCAATTTTTCTATGTCGTTAGTTCTCCATGCAAGGCATCCAGCTATGGGCGCTCGGGCTGGGACGATGTGCCGGTAGGCGGAGCGTCGGGCGGTTCCACGACCATCAGCGCGTCGTCGTCGCCCGCGCCCGACGACGAGCCAGACCCGCCGCGCCAGCAGACGCATGAACCGGACCTTAGCCCTCGTAAGAAGCCGAGGAAACAGATGTATGTAACATTCAAAGCAAAGAAAGAAAAATCGTTTCATTCGTTTTAATGTAAAAAAAACCAAAAGAATAAGTACTAATACCGCCACCTACTCTTACTTTTCGACCACCTGTTGGAGTTAGCAAATTTTCGGGCTAAGTTCATTACTTGTCTCCTGCGAATCTCCTCATTTCGGTTAGACCGGCGATACATGCGCGTTTTAATTAATACAGCAGTGGAGACTGATTATATGATAATGTTGTTGGCAGCATGATGTCTTCTCTAAAATTGGTATCTAATTATTATAAAAATTACTAACACTTTTGCTCTTACCTGTGAAATAGAACGTAAATGGCAATATGAACAATTTTTTTTCTTTCTGTTCCTTATAGATTAAGCAGCGAAGTGAGACAATGTGACTACCAAGGAGAAGACCCACCCCCCACGCCGCCTCCTGTCGCATTCAACCCTCCCAAACGTGAGTATCTCTCGACATGCCGTAGTAACTTTGCCAAGAGCATGCTGGCTTTGTCATTGCATTTCACGCGCCTCAATTATTGCAATCTAAACCTTATCGCAATGACATAAAAGTAATATACAGTTTATTGAGACTAGGTGAAAAGCTAAGCTCTCGACAAAATTACTGTATTTTCTAGCTTATCTCCGTAACTGGACATGTGGCACTTATTGTGCATTTTATTCTACAATGAGTTTTGAACAACAACGTTTCCGATGCAGATGAGGAAGATAAACCAAAGTGGAAGAAAAGGATACAGAAGGTCGTCCCAGCGAGCGTCAAGGGTTAGATATTTTTTAAATTAGAAAATCCTGAAATGCAGAATTGTCATACAATTTTGAGCAATATAAGGTAGAGAAGCGAGGAAGAAAATTGAGCCTTCAATCAAGATTCAGAAAAACAACGCTTAAAGTGGCTGTGTACGAGGCTTTTCTGGTACGAATCGCGGGTTCGATTCCCTCACAGAACAAATGTTTTCATAGCAGTTCTAGGTGGCAGTTTTAGGTTTTGGCTAAATCACATGCGCCATCGTGGGACGCACAAAACTATGCTCACAGCCGTAAATGGGCTTTTCCACATTCTAATAAAACAAAATATTATAATTTGACAAAAGTCATTCTTGGCTTTTATGATAAGAGATATTTTGGTTACATAAACTTTCGTGCCTCGAGTAGTATACACTATATTGACAAATAAAAAAATATAGTAGTTGGATCTGTATATTATAGTCATTGGAACTTAAAGAAAATGAGTACCTTAAATCTACTAAACATTGGAGTTGTGCAAGTGAGCCCCTAAAATTAACGAACAACAACTGTTATTGCACACAGGTCCACTTTTAAGTTCGAGTTACGTGTGCGGTTGGCGCAGTACGGCGTTGCATTTCACACGTCCGTCAGACGTACGGCGACGGGAGCCGCGGACGCGCGATATCGTCGCCATCGCCAGCCAGAAGCATGTGCTCACCAGCGCCGAGGGCTGGAAGGTGCATCATCTTACTGCGCAAATGGACGACTTGGTAACAACACATACTGTTCATAGTGCCTTTAACAAAATGTTATTTGGCTTGAAAATGTTACTAGCTCTTGTAAACCATGCCAAATTAGGCAAATTACTTTCTCGCCTAGCGTGCGGTTGTCGGAACTATGGATTTTATAATATTTATTTTGTTTTTGATCTAGATGTCCTTAGAATCTGACGTTGGGGAGCAGTTAGCGGGTCTCCTTCGAGCACTAGAAACAGCTTCGGGACGCGCAATCTCTGCTCTGCAGCCACATTCACACACGATACTTGAGTTACTCAAGGTAGGTTGGTTCAAAAATGTCCACGACACTAATAGTTTACATGGTTTTCGTAGACCCAAAGCTACCTTAGAATGTTAAAATGTCAGTTAAATCACTATAATGATAGATTTAACGACCCGCTACTTGCGAATACTTTACGAGTCCATCTAGTGGCGTGATACGATCATATTAAATACATTTTGATTGTTTCAGGGTAACATACAAAGGAGTAAAATCGTCTGCGAAGGTATACAAGAAGCTCGCGAGGACATCCTTCGAGTCTTCACGCACAGAAACTTCGTGTCAGACATCCTTACGAGACAAGCGGACAAGCGGTGCTTCAGAAAACACAGGTCGCAATCATAGCCGACTGTGAAATCTCGCTCAAGGAAAATAGTCAGTATTTTCTTGTGATTGTATAAGTCTCACACGGACTTTCGCCTTACTCTCATCACTTTCCAGTTGCCACCTTCTAAATAAATGACTACAATGCATAATATTACTGCTGGTAATAAAAAAGCTCAAAGTATAAGAACTGGTAAACTAGAGTAAGGCTGCAAGTGCAATATTAAGACTTGTACGGAAGTACATTATAAAAGAGGTTCTTCCGAGAATATATTGAGGTTCTAAACTTGTAAATAGACTTAAGTGTATGTAAGCAATGAAAAAATATTTAAGTTGAAAAAAGAATGCCTTGAATGAGTTGTGTTGTTTTGGGACTTAATTTAGAAAATACATGATTTATAATTATATAATATGTTGTTTTTGTGGTTGAGCCTCATCTAGCAGCACGGAATCGCACTTCTCCATGCTCCTATCCTTTTCTGTCGCTCAGAACCGTCATTTGCTAGGGTGAGAAACAGTTCAATGCTATCGCACCCGCCAGCATCGTCGATGTGGTCGGCAGTGGTTTTAGTCAGTACGAGTCTGACAGGACCACCGCCCTCCCCAGGGCGGAGGACATCTATCGAGGATTTCCACATCGTCAAAAAAGAAAAAAACTTCTTTAATTTAGGGAGGTAACTATACAAGTCATGGGTTGGGTTATTTCTGGAGAAGTTAAAAAAGATATGCTCCAAAGTACCTATTTCCCACCCACATTTTCAGAACGATGTGTGGATTTTGTGTAGGAAAACCGGAGAACAACAATGGCCTTTACCAGCTATACTCAAACTGCGGGCCGCATGCGGCCCAACGGGCTTTGGTGATTGGCCCACTTGGGAGTTACAAAATTGTAAACCATTTTAAATTTCGCACTCATCAGACAAACTGGAGTAAATAAAATAGGTAACTAGATAACCCTAGCGCGGTGCGTTGCATTGAGTGGTGTGCGAGCGAGACGGCGGGAAATGGGAATCCCTTCCGTTTTGAAAAAGTGTTCACAGTACAATAATCTCATTAAAACATAGGATGTTAAACGTTCACGTTCGTAAAGCTCTTTGAAAGTTTGGTCTAGGTATATCGCATGAGGCTTTTCAACTACCTTTTTATTGAAAATAATAATAAATCGTTAATTTTTAATTACGTTTTTTTATTAACACGGTAATAATTGTTACTTGCGGCCCGCAACACCGTGACTGAAACGTGTTTGTGGCCCCTATTAAAAAAGGTTGAGTATAGCTGGCCTATACGGAGACGGCAAAGAATGGATATACCTTCTTGGATATATTTTTTATAAGGGTAAAACCAAAGCTTGGGTTGGTTGGTTAGGTAACATTAGGCTGTATTTTGGGTGTGTATGGTTGCCCATATAAATATATTGTAGTCTTTGGTGTATGGCGACGTGGTCTCGCATCGCACGCAAAGATGATGAGCCTGTGACGTCACGTGAAAGTGTTGCCAACATAAGTACTTGATAAATTGTAGTTGTCTCGTGTATTATGCAGCTAGCTACTGCCTGCCGACTGCTTATATAGAGAACAAAACTGTTTTTAACCCCCGAACAAAGAAGAAGGGTTTTGGGAGTTAGAAAGTGTGTGTCTATCTGTGGCATCATAGCTACTGAAGAGAGAGAAGCACGGGAGAAGCATGAATCGATTTCGATAAAACTAAAACACTAGGAAGTGGCGAAGGGCGGGCGTTTTGGGGGACTGTCTCAAGTGATTTTGACGTTCAAAAAGTGCTGATTATCGGCCTAGTTTGAATAAATGACTTTTGATTTTGACTAGTTTCGTTTAAAAGGTATCTTATTCAACAGTGTTCTTAGCGATATATTACTTTCCTCTATGGTTCTTAGCTATGTTTAAAAAACACCTGCTCATCCGAATCTTGTTACTTATCACCATGGGCATCGCTGGAGGGGAAGCGGCAGCTGAGCTGTCCCCCGACGCGACGCAACGAGGATTAAAATTATCATCATCATCATCTGCCAAGTTTTTTCCCAAACTGTCTTGGGGTCGGCTTCCACTCTAACGATATGCATCCGGTTCACTAAGCTGCAGCTGAGTACCAGTATTTTACATGAAGCGACAGCCTATCTGACCTCCACAACCCAGTAACTAGGTAATACGATACCCCTTGGTAAGACTGGATGTGACTACTCGTAACGACTGAAGATCTACAAATGACAGCCGGGACCAACGGCTTAACGCGGTGGTTAAAATTTCCATTGTTGACCGTCGATTTAAGGAGCGGGACGGGTGGTGGGGGGAGGGGGCTACCCGCCTGTACCACCCAAACACCGCGCAGCCCCATGGTTATGGAGATATTCATGGTTAAAGCTTTTAGGTTAGAATAGCGCTATTTAGTCAAACTGGGGGGAGAACTGGCCCCTCCCCCCCCAGTTTGTCTCCGCATGATCTCCGGCGCTGTTACTAGTACGTAGGCGATGTTACTTTTGCTGCCAGGAGAATTTGGATGATAAATTAAACTTAAAATATATTCGCTTATAAAGCGTACTCGTTTACAGTAACCTAACCGAGTCGGGGTGCCCCAAGTCCAGAGCTCGCTTCGCTCGCTCTTGCATCCAAATTCTACTGGTAGCAAAAGTAGTCAAACGATCTGAACCGCAAGGGCAACAAACGATGACTTACATTGACGGCTAACAGATAAAAAAAAGACGCTATAAAACAAAATGCCGTGACGTTCCATTAACAGTGTAAACAAAAATTCGTAATTTTTTTGTAAAAAAGTAAATGTAATTGAAAAAGTAAATGTAATACAGCACGGTTATTGTGCACACTAATTACACACCAAATTTGATTTGTCGATATGTGAAAATAAAATTATATTTAAGTAAAAAATATGACATAAAATTGAATAAAGGTTTTTAAAATACACCTCTACCGTCAACGGAACGTGACATGTCAACTTTGACGTCTACCATGACAATTTATCCAACCTAAAAATTGCAAATGGCGTGATTTTTTGCTATTTGTATGGAAACTTTAAACAATTATATATCGTAAACCATGAAGTTACGCCGTTTGATAATTTGTGAGAACCTTTCTATTTATGAGTACTATCTACAAAAAAAATATGAATTTCCAAATCAGCGGACTACAATGGAAATTTTATCCCTATATTTGATAGTTCATTATTAAGTTATTATTATTTAATATTTATATTCTTTAATAAGTTATTATTTAATAGTATACCCAATGACGTATTATATCATTGAGTATACCTCTAAAGTTTATCTCAATAGTTTCGGCTGCTATCAAGCTGTCAGTGTCAAGTGACAAATGTCATTTTGAATTAAAAGAAAAACAATAACCTAACCTACATAACCTCATCCACCAACTATTAATTTAACTTGCCTCTACTGCAGGTAATTCCAATAAAATTAAATAATCGCAGTTCACTAATAAAAAACAAAATGGCAAGTAGTCGCTTGGAAAGAATTGGAACTATTTACACACGGTAAGAACTCATTTCCTTTTTGTATGTTTTTTTTTTAATGTCTATTGATTTTGAATTCGGAATTTAATTCTTTCACGCGCCAATTAATTTTAGCGGGAATTTGGATAATCCACTTAATTTCTTTTCTTGTGCGTTCGTTATCAGTGTAAAACTTGTCTAACTCACTTTTTGCTTAAAAATGACGACTAAAAAAGGAGCAAAAGCTAAACATTTGTCAGTAGATTTAAATGAATTATTGAATGAATCACAGTTTCTTAAAGATTCTCCTATCAATAAAAAGAATCAAAAACGTCAACGAAGCGACGTGACCGTGACCGAAACCGAAGAGGAAAGCATTGCCAAGTTGATAGGGCAATATCAAACTAATGCTAAGAAAAAGAAATTGGAGGTCAATGTAGAAGCTTGTAAAGAGTCACGCCAAAAAATATTGAATGTTATGAGCCACCAACTAGAAACAAGGTAAGTAAACTAAAAATTCATATTTTAATCCGCCCCTAAGACGACCCACTGACCCATATTTTCCTTTCATTGATTGCTGACTATTCTGTGATGGCAAAACAATACCTACCGACTCAGGTAACTAAATGTCACCCAACACATTCATTTCAGAAAAGAAAAAAGTGATGCCCTGCTTAAAAATCTCTCAGAAGTCATGCTGCAATTGGAAGCAGATTGTAATGCAATGAAAGAAAATGAGAAAAAGTTGGAACATTTAACTGCAGCGGTTGTAAAGTGCATGCAGCAGACAACCACAGCTCATAAACAAAAACTGAAAGCACTAAAAGAGATTCATACTTCTTATAAGAAACAGTAAGTTTAAGACATTAAAATTGAATTGAAAATCCAAAATATGAATGTTGGTTTGGCAAACTCTGCTATTACACCAGTAAAAAATTACATTACAACAGAAACAAGAAGTTGGAATGTTAATTTTTAAATTTTTTGTCTTTGCAATTCATATTTTTCTTTATCTTTTAGATGTGAAGAAATGGAATCTGATCATAAAACTGAAACTGACAAATTAGCAGAAGAGTTGGAAGATGATATTACAAGACTTCAACAAAAACTAATTTCAGAGACCAAGAAAAGTGGTTGGGAAAATTTGCGCAGAACAATTTTTCATGCCATGCAAAATGATTTTTAATTTTAACTGTATTTGATTTTAATTTAATAGCTATTTTAATGCAATAAAACTTTTTTAATATGTAATGTTCCAATGCATTTTTAATCTAACTTCCTAAATATTTTTCCTTAAACCAGCAAAACAACATCTTGGGTATTGTACTGACTCGGACTTGATTAGCAAGCTCCCCTCAAAGTCTCGTTCACATTGTTGGTGTGTTTCAAATAAATGAAAACTTCATGGGTGACCCCATCAAGTTATCATTTAATTGGATTTGTATACACGGCGACACATCAAGCTATATATCCAGTATAACATGGCCTCGCTTTCTATAGATTTCCCATACAATGAGAGATCTGCATAAACTGGTTTTTATAGCTTAATTGGGTGCCGTGCATACCAATATAAAAAGTCTTTTCTTATTGGGCCAATCTTATATGTCATACTTAAAACATATGCAGCCTCTTATGTCCCCATTTTGTTGAGGTATGCTAACTTAAATATATGAATGAATATAAACCCAGAAAATATACAGCTTCAGCTAATTGCTTAATATAAGTAACACACTTTGCGGTTGTTTCAGAGTGGAAGGACTACTAACAAAAGGAGCGATGAGAGCAGATGACAGGCCCCTTTGGTTTGATGTGTATAGAGCTTTCCCACCCCTTGTAGAGCCTAAGTTTGCCAGACCTAAACCAGAAATCAAACCTATCAGACAAATTCTTTATCCTGAAGATGCCGTCAGAGCGTAAGTAAATGAATGTACCTATTAATATCTGTTCGCAAATGGCCTTTAGGCGCGATTGGTCCATCATCTGCCTAGCTTTTTCCCAAACTATCTTGGGGTCGAATTCCAGTCTAACTGGATGCAGCTGAGTACCAGTATTTTACATGAAGCGACTGCCTATCTGTCCTCCACAACCCAGTAACTGGCTAATACGATACCCCTTAGTAAGACTGGATGTCAGACTTTTTGGATTCTGACTACTCGTAACGACTGTCACAGATCTACAAATAACAGCCGGGACCAACGGCTTAACGTGCTTTCCGAGGCACGGAGGAAACTCTGTGTATAATTAAGATCACCCATCCACGGACCAACCTGGCAAGCATGGCTCAACCTTAAAGATCGAACCGGGCGGCTGTTAATATTTAGCCACGAGTTCCTATTCACCGATTGCGCGCGATTGGTCCAATTCACCTTATTCGCGGTTGGTCCAATATAGTAATTCCAAAATTAAATAAAGTAGCTTATTTTGATGAACATATTGTAATATTTCATAATCATATTACAAATCATAGCTTGTGTTTGTACTAAAGTACAAAACTACTAATTATATGTAGGAATTAATATTAGTAGTTTTGTACTTTGGTAAAAAAATTGGATATTTTTTTATACTCTTCTTGTTTTTAAATTTACCTAAACTTTTAGGTTCATGGTAAACATCAATATTTTAGTTTTTATTTCTGTCGGCAGGGTTTAAAGTAACATAACACGAAGTGGATGGTTAGGTTCGAAGGGGATGGCGAGGTCTAGTGAGCGAGCGAAGTGAGCGAACTAAGACCCCGCCACTAACCTGTCCGAGTCGGGTTGCCGCAAGTCTCGAGCTCGCTTCGCTCGCTCTTGTATCCTATGTTCTCCCTGCCCCAAAATTGGCCATTTTAGACCAACCGCGGATTGGACAAGCTGCGAGTCAAAAAGGCAAATAGGCTCAATCAGTTGTGTTGTAGTTGGATCTTGGCTTGCATCACGCCTATATTCAGATTATATTAACTTACAGGAAATTTCACTCAAATGGCCATGGCTTAGGAGCAATAAGTATGATCAGTCAAACAGAAACTCAAACCAAAAGACTTGTTCAACAATATGAGAAGATTAAATCCGAGGGAGTTGCAGAAGAGGAATTGATTGAAAAATCGGCGGCAGCAGTCGGCAGTGAACGACAACTGGAAGCCACTAAAGCCAGAGTTACGGCACAAAGCCCAGATTCAGTATCTGCTAAAATTATGTCTGAAATAGATATGAAGAATATTTTCACTGAAAAGTGAATAGATTTAAATGTAGAGTTAAAGTTAGACTTATTGGTGTTTAGATTTAGTTAGTCTTCAATAAAGTTTTTTTTTTTATTTAAACTTATTGCTCATTTCACTGTGATTCATGTCATTCATGCTTCTGCTTGCAATGAAAGATGTTTGGAACCGGGCTGGTTGCGCCACTCTTCATTAAACCAGCCGGCACAGGTACTACAGTTCAAAACAATATTCGATAGAACATTACATGACGCCTGTAATCCCTGTGGATTTAGGGTGAAATCACATCACACCTGTCCGCATTGATTCGCATTTAGCTGTGTGGTTAAGGCCACTTACGCGTCGTGAGTCAAAGGCTGCTGGATGAATAGAAGACTATTCAGCCATTAGCCGTTTACCCGTCTGCTACTTCGGTATAACCTAGGCGGTGCTCGGGCCCCCCAAATTGGGAAGCAGCGTTGACAGCGCGCCCGCCGCGCCCATCAACTTGGGCACCAGTATGCTTTCAGCTTCGATGGGATCCTAATATCTTATGTATACCATAATAACCTCCATAAGTCGCTTAACAGCATAATAGTTTCGCCCTCTATTGCATGGGACTCACGCCGTTTTCACATAAGGGTAGGCAGAAACAGAAAATGACAGTATTTTTATTTATTTAGAACATGGAGGACTTATAGCTAATAAAAACAAACAAGAAAGGGAATAATAGTCACCAGAGAGATAATTGGCGAAATGTGGGTGCACTTGTTAACACCTTTTCCGGCTCTTCTTAACTCTTCGGAGATTACAACGCGTGATGTTATGTTGAAACTACTCCTACCTACATGAATGAAGTTCTATTAGTAGCTGCTGAAAAAAAGAAACCATATATTTTATAGATTTTCTCCATACATTTTGAACATGGTTTTTCTGAAAGATATCTATCTGGAAATAATCCTGGAAAAATGCATCCGGGATCGCGTTGTAGGGATCAATTGATTACAGATACAGGCTGCTTATTAACTATAGGTGGAACAACACGGGACCCCATTATGCTCAGCAGTCAGCAGCTCAAACTAACTTGCAAAAATTATATAGGCAAATACTTGGAAAAGTGACAAGCAGACCTGTTGAGCTCATTGACTCACACTGTAGCGTGCGTGAAGTTTTTTCAGTGGAAAGGGTGTGCTGGCGGGATGTCGACTGAAGATAGGGGTCGGCGCTGGAGTAAATAAGAACGCTGTTCAGAGTAGTCTTCAGTATATTTCTTCTAGTAGTGCTTCTTGAGGGACTGCTCGATCTGGAATGCTAGACCACGGAAAATGCCCTTTTTTTATAGGCATCTTTGGCCAATCGCGACCTTGCATTTTCCCGCGTATTTTTCCGCGCATTCTGCGCATTTCCCCGCGAAAACTAACATAAAATTTGACCAATCAGGGCGAAGGTGCCCCTTTTGTATGGGAAAACTAATTAGGGCCTTTTTCTCGTGATCTGACATATTTACAATATTTTCCCTAACTTATATCTATGAAACGGATCTTTATTTATTAAAAATCATTGAAAACAATACAAAAAACCTTAATTTAACACATAAAAAACAGTAAAAACCAGAACGGTCCTCGTTACGGTAAAGTTTTCTTAGTACTTAAGCTTACGTGACTGTTTTCTAACGCAGTGACGCCGTCTAGCGGCAAAAATGCTCAACGCATTCGTAAACAAACCTAACAGCTATGAGTTTAATATTACATATAACTAGAAGGAGAAATCAAAATAAGTTATAAAATAACATTAATATTTAACTTAGAGGGTTAAATTACATTACCTCGCTAATGTATTTACATATTCTTACTAACTTCTAACTTAAACTGTTACGTATTGTTGAGCAAACTTATTTATCGCCTTTTAATGTACATAATGCTGCTAATAGCTTACTTAAGATCATATATTACATGTCATGAGTATATAACGCTTCTAAGTAACTTAAAACCTTATCTCGCGTGTAGTAAATATACAACGCTATTAAATGACTTAAGATATGATTGTGTTTTACTTGTCGTCGCTAACATTCTCCCCCACGGTGCGCAGCACTTCTTCTTCTGGAGGCGACGATGCAGCTGGAACCAGCACGATGATCCGTCGAGTCGGGCGACGAAGCACTCCTCCCGGCGTCCGCACGTCCAGCACTCTCGTTCTCCCGTCTGGTCCAGGATATGTTTTCACAACTTCTCCGCGCGGCCATGTGTTTCGTGGCAGCGTAGCGTCGACTATCAGCACGATGTCTCCCAGCTTAGGGTCCTGGGTGTCTTTTCCTTCTATTTTCCTTGGCATCAGGAGAGGCAGGTATTCTTTTACCCATCTTTTCCAAAAATGATCAGCTAGTCTCTGGGTCGTTCTCCAGTTCGCCTTGCCGATTAGTTCGGTGTCGTCGAACTCTCCTGGCGCCATTGCTCCACAGGATCTCCCGAGCAGGAAATGGTTTGGTGTCAGCGCCTCTTCGTCTTCGGGGTCCATGCTAACTGAGGTGAGTGGTCTTGAGTTGACTATGTGCTCAACCTCAGTCATCAGTGTGTGAAGTACCTCCTCAGGCGGGCTTCTCTCGTCGAGGACCGCTGCCAGGGCTGTCTTGACTGACCGCACGAGTCTCTCCCAGGCGCCTCCCATGTTTGGGGCCCCAGGGGGAATGAACTTCCACTTGATCCCTTTCTCTTGAGCGGCCTCTTCTAGTTCTCTTTTGGCCCCGACGAAGTTTGTCCCGTTATCGCTAAATATGGCTTTCGGGGTGCCTCTCCTTGCTGCCATTCGACGTAGAGCCATGATCATTGAGCTTGTGCTAAGAGAGGTCACTAACTCTAGATGAACGGCTCTGGTGGTGAGACAAGTAAATAATGCCCCCCAGCGCTTCTCAGTTCTTCTTCCGATGGTAACTTGCATTGGGCCGAAATAATCTACGGCCGCGCAGGAAAACGGGAACTGATGATGTTGTAGTCTCTCGCTCGGTAAGTCGCCTGTCGGGGGTATCTCTGGTAAACTCTTCTTTGTCTTGCACCATTGACAGCTGTGTGCGACTGCTTTTAATGTCGCTCTTAAACCCAGTATCCAATATTTTTGACGAATTTCATTCATTACGGTAGCTGTGTTCCCGTGGAGAAACTTCTTGTGATAGTGTTGAATAATGAGACGCGTTATCTTCTGTTTTCCATCTAATACGATGGGGTTCATTGACCTCTCGCCGACGTCCTTGAACTTTGCAGTTCTACTTCTTAACTTAATGACTCCGTTGTCTCCTATGTAGACGTCGATTTTCCTTAGTCGACTCGCCTTTTCTAAGGGTTTTTCCGCTTGTAGATTTCTTAGTTCTGACACGAAACTATATTGTTGACTAAGTTTCATCAATAACTCTTCAGCCTTTTTTAAATGTTCTTCCTCCAGGGGTAAATATGGCCTCTTTTTCTCGTTTTTGATGACTGGTTGGTTTGAAGTTCGTGTGTTTTTCTTCTGGGTTTTCTTTTGAGGTTTCCAAGGCTCTTCTTTGTGTCGAGTGGCGGTTGTTGTTGCTTTACGGGTTTTCTTTAGTAAGTGGTGTGTGAAGGCGACCACTCTACCCATAGTGCGTAACAATCGTTCCCAGGTTGAAAACCTCTCTGGATCCAGAAGGACATCGTCTGTAGCCTTGATTGTCATCACCTTCTGTTTGTTCCTTTCTTCTGGCATGACCCCTTCTGGTTTGAAGTCACGAAATGGCCACTCTTCTTCTGGGTAACGGAGAAATGATGGACCTTTGAACCATCTGGCGTTGTGGTCAAACTCGATTGGAGTTCCCCTCGTGGCGTCGTCTGCTGGGTTTTCTTTAGTTGGTACCCATCTCCAGTCTTCTGGTCTGGTTTTTTCTTCGATCTCTGCGAGTCGATTGGCCACGAAGGTTTTGAACTTCCTTGGCTCCGCTCTTATCCACTGCAGTACTGTGCTGGAGTCTGTCCAGTAGCTCTTCTTTGATATTTTGAGGTCGGATTCTTCCTCGATGGTGGCGGCCATTCTGCTGCCAAGCAGGGCTGCTTGTAGCTCCAGCCTCGGAATTGAAACTGGTTTGGTTGGCGTAACTCTTGCTTTGCCGGCGATTATGGAGACGTGGACCTGCCCTCCGGGTTCGACTGTCCTCCAGTATACTACTGCTGCGTAAGCCTCTTCACTCGCGTCGGTGAACGTGTGTAGTTGGCCTTCTCTTTTGCGAGGCGAGATGCACCTTGGAATTTTCAATCTTTCTAACGCCGATACCTCTTCTAGGTATTTTTTCCAGGTTTCTTCTTGTGGTTCGTTGATTGGTTCATCCCAGTCTGTTTTCGATCGCCAGATGTCTTGAATTAGCTTCTTTCCTTGTATTAAGACTGGTGTCGCGAAGCCCATTGGATCGAAAGTGGACATTACTGCACTTGTGACTTCTCTCTTCGTTGGAGTTCTTCTACCCTCTTGCAGATCTTTTGACGTGTTACGTAGCCCAACATTGAAGGCGAGTGTATCTTCTTTCACCAGCCATCTTAGCCCCAGGGTTTTCTCTTCTTTGGTTAGCTGCAGAGAGTGTTCTTTATTGGTATCTTCTTCCTTTGGTAGTACCCCCATGATATTACTGGCCCACCCCTTTAGATGAAAGTTCGCTCTTGCATGGATATTCTTCACTTCTTCTGATATCTTCTTTGCTTCTGCTGCAGACGCGAAGCTCTGTAGATAGTCGTCCATGTAGTGGTTTCTGTTGATCGCTTTCACTGCTTCGGGATGCGTGTTCTTGAAGTCTTCTGCGTTCTTATTCATTACGTAAATAGCTGTTGCCGGTGATGACGCTGCGCCAAAGATGATTGACGACATTCTATATTCTTCAGGCTTGCCAGTTCTTCGGTTTCCACGCCACAGGAACCTGAGGCTGTCCCGGTCATCTTCTCTTACTTTGACTCGAAGGAACATGTCTTGGATGTCAGCCATGACAGCCACTGGACCCTCTCTGAAGCGCAGCAACACTCCAAATAGCGACTGCAATAGGTCTGGGCCTGAGAGCAGGGCGTCGTTGAGGCTCTTCCCTTCGAACTTGGCGGCCGCGTCGAACACGATTCTTAACTTTTTCTTAACTGGGTGAACAACGGCGAAGTGGGGTAGGTAGAATACTCTTCCCTTATTCGAGGTTGCCGGGGCCTTCTCTGCGTATCCTTTTTCTATTAGGTTCTGGATCTGCTTCTCGTAGTTATCTTTGGTTTCTTGATCTCGATCCAGTTTCTTCTCAATGTTGACTAGACGTCGGATTGCTTGATTGTAGTTGTTGGGTAGAGTTTCATCTTCTTTTCTCCACAGAAGTCCTGTTTCGTATTGGCCGCTTGACAGCTTCCTTGTTGTCTTCTCAAGGGTTTCTAGTGCTCTTCTATCGCTGTCATTGGTTGGCGACTTATTTTGGATTCCAAGAGATTCCAATTGAAAGTGCTCTCGCACGATTTCTTCTATGTTTTCTTCTTCAGTGGTCGACGCGCCGTAGTGAGTGAAGTTTACTAAGGCAGTCGCTCCTGATTCGCATCCGTGTAGCACCCACCCTAAGTTAGTGAGTGAGGCCACGGGATCGGATGGTTTGCCCTTCTTGAGTCTTCTTGTAATTATCAGCCCCCAGTTGTCTTGACCAATCAGCAGCTTGGGTCGCTCGTTGACGTAGAGGAGTTGATCTTCAATCGCTCTTAGATGCTGGCAGTTTCTCACGGTGTCCTTGTTGATGCATTGCTCTGATAGCTTCAGGTCGTCGATGGTTCTTGCTGTGATAGTTCTCTTCTCCCTTTTGTGAGCTCCTTTTATTTTGAACTCGATTTTCTGTGAACTATCTTTTCTTAGCACTTTCCCGCCGACTGTTTCGATTGTGAGTTTTTCTTGTTTCCCTTCAACCCCAATCTTCTCAGCGACTGATGCATCTAGGAGTGTGACAGTTGACCCTTCGTCCAGCAGCGCTAGTACTCGAACTTGACCTTTTGGACCATAGATGTCCACTGGGATGATCTTCAGGTACGCCTTTTCTTCCCCTTTTGCGTTATGGATGGAGGCGACCTTCTCTTCTGACGTACTTCTTGTATCTTCTTTATTCACTTCTTTCTTGGCTTCTTTTTCTGTTGGTACTGGCGGCTTGTCTGAGTGCAGGATGGTATGATGCCACCTTTTGCACTGCTTGCAGACTGGAGCTTTGCAGTTGATTCTTGAGTGCTTGAACCGAAGACACTTGAAGCATATTCTTGCTTTCTTGATCATTTCCCATTTTTCGTTCAGGCTAGCTTCTTTAAACTTTTTGCATTCTAAAGCGAAATGCTCTTCTTCACAGAACGGGCATGACTTCTTATATTTTTCTTGTGACGCTTCTTGTACCGTATGTATGGGTCTTCTTATTCCCTTCTTTTGCTCCGAGGACGCTTCAGGCGGAGCAAAGTCCCCACACATATCGGCTTCTGTTTCTAAGAACGCTTCGACTAATAGTAACTCTTGAATATCTTCTTCTCTTCTGCTTCTATGATAGGCGAACCAACGAAACTTCATGGACGTTGGCATCTTCTCCACTATGATTCTCAGTGTTTCAGGAGAACTGAGATACTGTGGTTTCTTCAAAGCTTTAATTGTTTCGACAGCGTTCTTCACTTTACTTGCGAATACACATATGTCGCTTGGGTTCTCGCCGACTTTTGACAGGTTCTTCATCTTCTCCAGTTCGGCTAGTGCCAGTGCTCCAGGTCTTCCAAATCTTGATTCGAGTCCCTTGATTACTTCGCGTGGATCTTCGGCTGTAAACAGCAGGCTTTGGACGGCTTCCCTAGCTTTGCCTTGGATTGCAATTCTAAGGCGCGCTAGGTTTTGATGGTTGCTGAAGGAGATGGCCATATCTTCGTAGGACCTCTTGAAGGCCAACCATTCTTCACAGGAGCCGTTGAAGTGAGGGAGTTCAAGTTGCTTCGATGGAACGGTGTCACGTGACTTTTCAGACAACTTGAGTATAACTGAAGCCAATTCCTGGATGTCGCTCTTCTTTTCTTCAGTTTCAACCGGCCTCGGATTCTTATTAGGCCTGTCTCCTGTCGTGATGAACCACTGCTCGACTTCTTGACTTCGCTCGAACAGTTCTTCCCCATCACCATCTTCTTCTTCAGAGTCAGCGGTTAGCAGCTCTAGTTCGGCTCGAGCCACCTTTGATCGTGCCTCTGCTAGTTCCAGCTCTCTCAGCGCCACTGTCATTCTTGCTTGCGCTTCTGCTCTCTTCCTATGCGACGAGCGAACGGAACGTGTGTCTGGATCGCGGGTCGTCTTCTTAGGGTGAGCCCGCCGCAGACTCTCTTCTCTGGACGTCGGTAAGCTTCCTTCGTTCAGACGCATCTTCACTGCAACACTTCTGTCTTGAATCTGCGGCGTTGGTTGATTTTCTTCTTGACGGGCGGGAATCTGAGCTTCGTTAACGGTGTGGGTCGGGGGAGGGGAGGTACTTGATTCTCCCCCCGGTGTAGATTCTTTCTCGGCAGTCTCCTTTTGTACGGGTTGTTGACGGTTTTGAATGCTGCCTGGCGGTGATCTTTTAGTTAGTGTCGATCGGTCTGAGATTGACGTGTGCGTGGTTGCCGCGCTAGTTGATTCACTCGGCGTGTTCATGCTCCAATCCGTCGCACCGGTACCCGTAGTTTCCGTAGTAGCACTGGTCGCGTTGCTTTCACTCGCAGTTGTAGTTTTCGACTGCACCGATCTTGATCTTGTGTTCGTAGGCATCTTCCAGTATTCTTGAACCCGATCCGGCTCGAAGGACCATATGTAGCGTGCGTGAAGTTTTTTCAGTGGAAAGGGTGTGCTGGCGGGATGTCGACTGAAGATAGGGGTCGGCGCTGGAGTAAATAAGAACGCTGTTCAGAGTAGTCTTCAGTATATTTCTTCTAGTAGTGCTTCTTGAGGGACTGCTCGATCTGGAATGCTAGACCACGGAAAATGCCCTTTTTTTATAGGCATCTTTGGCCAATCGCGACCTTGCATTTTCCCGCGTATTTTTCCGCGCATTCTGCGCATTTCCCCGCGAAAACTAACATAAAATTTGACCAATCAGGGCGAAGGTGCCCCTTTTGTATGGGAAAACTAATTAGGGCCTTTTTCTCGTGATCTGACATATTTACAATATTTTCCCTAACTTATATCTATGAAACGGATCTTTATTTATTAAAAATCATTGAAAACAATACAAAAACCTTAATTTAACACATAAAAAACAGTAAAAACCAGAACGGTCCTCGTTACGGTAAAGTTTTCTTAGTACTTAAGCTTACGTGACTGTTTTCTAACGCAGTGACGCCGTCTAGCGGCAAAAATGCTCAACGCATTCGTAAACAAACCTAACAGCTATGAGTTTAATATTACATATAACTAGAAGGAGAAATCAAAATAAGTTATAAAATAACATTAATATTTAACTTAGAGGGTTAAATTACATTACCTCGCTAATGTATTTACATATTCTTACTAACTTCTAACTTAAACTGTTACGTATTGTTGAGCAAACTTATTTATCGCCTTTTAATGTACATAATGCTGCTAATAGCTTACTTAAGATCATATATTACATGTCATGAGTATATAACGCTTCTAAGTAACTTAAAACCTTATCTCGCGTGTAGTAAATATACAACGCTATTAAATGACTTAAGATATGATTGTGTTTTACTTGTCGTCGCTAACACACACTTTTAGTATTCTAACCTGTTTTTCAGTACAAGATAGCTTTGTGTACGCATTACTAATCAGAATCACACTATCTTATCTAAGCCTGATAAGAACCTTGCGCTGAGGAACACACCTAGCTCTATTTTAGTGTGTCATAAGTTTCGCTTTATTGCGAAGTGTTGTCTAATTCCCTACTAGTGTTTTAATTACAAGTGTTTAAAATGGCGCAAAAGAAATCTTTGTGGTTCTACTTTGCTGTTATTTTGGGTAAGTGCAAATCATTTCTAACATTATCTAATGTGGGCTATTTGTAAACAATACATAATTTTCTTTTGTTTTTTACCTTTGTCTCTAAAGTTTGTTTGAAAAATTTGACACCTGGTAGGGCAATAACCATGGCCTAATTTCACATAGCAACCCTTATGGACTCTATGGAGGTAGTAGTTTGTTCTGTAGGTAAGCTGAAACTACTAGGATAAGTTTATGTCCACAAAACTTAGCTCTGAAGATGTGTGTTTCGCATGCGCATAGATAGATGTAATAAGTACCTACCTTTCATAAAATATGTACATAAGTACCTTAGTTAGCATATAGGAATTGAGAACAATATGTTTAGGTATTTACATATTGTCTCAAGTTCTGGTTTCTGTGTGGCAATAGGGCCATAGTGTTTGAAGTTTACCATCCAATTTTATTTTAATGTACGAGTCATACCGGATTTCCGCCGTTTTCTTATGTACCGCTTCTGTTGAATATTACCAACTAGGCCGTTATCTAAGTACTTTAAAACGGAAAATAGAAAGGTCATCACCTGCCTAGCTTTTTTCCGACTAGGGTCGGCTTCCAGTCCAACCGGATACAGCTGCTGAATACTAGTATGTTACATGAAGCGACTGCCTATATGAAAATCAATACCAAAAAAAAAAGTGTGATTTCGGGTATTGCTTGTAAGCAGTGCCTAATTATTTACTATCTTTTTAATCTATACTCTTTCAGTTATTCTGAGTACACTGACTCAAGAAACCGAAGCCAGGCGAAAAATCCTCCGAGGAAGGCGTGTTATGACACGTACTTACTACCGTAAGTTCGATTTTATCAATATCTACTAAGTGAGGATCAGCTCTTAACAGGAGCTTACGGCGGGTTTACCTACTAGACGGGAAAAAAACTATGACATGGCTAGCGCAGTGGTTGTGTGCGATTCCGTACTGCGTTACGACACGAGTTTGATTCTGGACAGAACAAAAACATCTTAGTGGCTTAAGTCGGTTGATCTATTGTCCGGCTATTTGTCTGTTAACGCACCCATGATACATAAGAAAGTCTTTTTGCTGCAACATTTTTGTCAAAAGGAACATTTTGTAGATTTCTCACAATCATCACGTCATGTAATGTAGCATGTTAAGTGAGCAAGCCTGCCACACTATTCCAGCTACTGCCACTCCTGAAAGAGGTTAGTGGGCAAATGGCGACTCCCATTTTCTTTTCCTGGGTTTCGTTGACGTACGGGTAGTAATAATTAAAACAGCTGCAAAATGAAAGCGCTAAAATTAATTAGTTTGTTTTTGACTGAACTTGATAATAATTATTGTTTCTATCAATTTCAGATGGTAACTCTGTTCCTGCATGGGCGATTAGTTTGATGGCTGGCATCGGAATGCTGCTTGTAGGCGGTATCTTGTATGTCGTCATGAGGAAGATTGTACTTTCTTCAGAGACCGGCTCCTTGAACACGTACCAGCCGGCTATGCAGCAAGATGTTTGAGTTTCTTTACGATTTAAGTTTATTTGTAAGGTTTCATTCTAACTTTAAGGTGCCATAAGTCGGGTCATAGCGATGCGATCATATCGAACGAACGAGTTAGTTTATTCATGTCCTTTATTTACTGTTTATTCAGACACATTAATTCTGTAACAATGTTTTAAACGAAAACGTTACCACCTACCGTTAATTGCATTTTTTATTACTTTATGTATTTGTATTTACTTAAATTTATTTACATTTTATTCAGATTTAAAAAATAAAAATCGTTTTTAGATATTATTATTATTTTATTTTATCTTTTAATGATACAATCAAGTTGAATGGATATATGAAATTCATTATCTAAAATGATCATGTCATTTTATTGCATTTTTGAGATTGTATTAGACAAGGGAAATTACTTGTGACGAGAAAAATTTAAAACTTAGAATTCTCTGCGATGATATTTGTCAGGGTCAAAGTAAGAAGTAACAACCACACGATTGCTGAACTTGCGGCCAGTCAGGGTTTGCTGAGCCTTCTGGCAATCAGCAATACTGTTAAACTCGACAAATACCTGTAGACAAAGATACACGAAATTAATGTTATGTACTGTTCGTTTTCAACAACATTCTTCAATTAAAAAGCTTAAACATACTTTTCCACATCCAGGTACTTCAACTCCCTCTATAGGTCTTGGGATTTCTATACTGCGTACACAGCCATATTTGTTGCATTCTTCCCTGTAAAATAAAAGACACAGCATTAGTTATTGAATCAGTCAACATATTCATCATTCAATAACATAACATGAAATATTTAACTTTTTCAAGTACGTTTAAATCTCCTGTAAAGTATCACCAAAATGAAGCATTAACGAATTTATATATAGAATAGAATCAGAACACTCACTTGATATCTTCGAGGATGTCCTCATACTCCTCTTCGTCGCGCAGTTCGTCCGGAGTGACCATGTTGAGGAGACACAGAACTTCTGTGGGCGGGCCGGCGCCCGCCAGCGTCAGGCCCGCCACTTGCAGCTGCACCGGCGCCGCTCCAGTCATTGCTACAAGAACATTTCAGACATCAGAGTAACAAAGCTCAATAATTTTTTATATTACCACAGCAGGATTTTGTAAGCATACTGTACCTAAAGTTGAGTTCTTAGCTCCAATACTGGCTCGTTGAACAATGAGTTTCTTGTCACCCAGTTGCATTCCATTTAGTCCTGCAATTGCCTACAAAAAAGTTGCAACAGTTCAGGATTCATATTAAGATAAACTCATAAGTTATAATTTAATTTTCACATGCAATAATTACCTGATCAGTCATTGAAATATCAACATATTCCGCAAAGGCATAGCCCTTGCTCAGTCCAGTTGATGAGTCCTTCACCAAATTGAAAGCTCGTAGTTGTCCAAATGACATCAGCAATTCTTTTACCTGTTTCACACATTATTCAATCAGAATGTGAGTTGTTTCTACAAGGTTTGAATTACACTGAATAAATATTTAGGTACATGATTGGTCTATTATGCAGTTGTACATTCATTACACACAATTTTTTAGTGTTCCCGTTACATTTGCTAGGCAAAAGGCAGCAAATATATAAATGAATGTTATCTGACCTGTGTCTAGCCGCATGTTAGAATCTGATGTGAATGGAGGAGACTTGCCTTGAAGTGCCGACGTCTCATTCAAGTACAAGACGTATAGGTGAGAATGAGAGACAACAGTGACACGCGGGCCGCGAATGTGCCAAATCTAAGCTAGGGAGGGGCAGAAAGCAAACTATATCAGTGAGTTGTTTCAGAATATATCGAGCGTGAAGCGCACGCTCATTCCGCTAGGGTACCTGTGAAAATACCTGAAACTGACCAAAACATAACGCGGCTCACTGCTGGCTCCACCGTAGCCCTGTCAACTGTTGAATCTCGCCCTGAAATGGCTGCGGCACCTAGTACTAACTCCTAATGGGAACATCTACAGTCATGTGTGCAACATACATGGGTAGCTTGCTCAATATTATTGCTATGAATGACTTACGTATGTTTGATTAAATTTTTTCGTTACACCAAAGTGATATCGAAAATATCAATAAAATATGCTTCATGTTTATAGACCAGTGCTAAAAATAATTTGGGATCAAAACAATTACAAAGGAAAGGAGGGTTGTGTTGATTTAGTTCACTTGACAAGAGAAATCCTAAGAATCTGTGTGTAAGAATACAAGAGGCAGTCGCAGTATAGACCTGCAAAACATAATTTTGTATAATCAGTATGAACAGACGTATATATTTTAAACCTTCATTGGAAAATTATACACTCATGAAATAATGGTGTAGTTTTATGATTAATTTCAATGCTCAAGTGTATTAATATAATATACACCATAAGGCTGATAAATATAAATAAAAGAGCAAAAGAATACAGGAACATGAATAGATTTTTTTTAAAATGATACATTAAACTTAGAACATTTATAAATATCAGCCTTAGTTGATTTTATGAAATCCAATAAGTATTTTCATGATAATTATATATTATATGTAGGTATCAAAAAATACTATGAAACATTGATTTGATGTATAATACTTCTAAGTGTTAAGACTTTTAATGTGGACTAATCCTATTTACATTTGTAACCAATCAATGTGTCACAGAAATGTATTTTATGCTAATTATCAGATAGCAGCAACTTACTTGGTCCTCATTCAGATAATTGGGCAAACCGCCAATAAATATTTTGTGTGGGGAATCTGGAACTACTGTGCTAATCACACCAGCTGAAAGCAAATAAACATGATTGTACAGAATGAAATTTTCAAGCGGGTGTGGATGGCTAAATCCGAAACTATGAGGAATAACAAAAAATCCTTAAAGGACAGACTAAAAAGCACCCTAGGATTTTAGAAAAATCAATATTCCTTACTAGGAATTAAATGCTATATATCACTGCTTTCCAGAATTTGATCATAATTAGCAACACCATATGTGTAATAATAAGCTTTTTCTTTTGGAATATTGTTTTTTTTTTTAAAATATAATGATGCAGTTTTAGTTTTCATCAAAATTGGGCATGATACTCCTTTGAGGAGTTTCAGATTTGGTCATCCGCAGGTTCATCATGTTTCCAAACAATTTACACATTTTTTTTATCATGCGTAGCAATCCAAAAAGGGTTATAAAAGTATTTATAACCTTATTTTGCCTAGTATTAAAATTAATTACAACCACATGTTTTTATGTAATATTCAAGGAAATCATTATCAGAAGTGATTACTCACCTGGCACATTAATAGCTGGATTTTCAGTGCCAGGCATGGGTTGATAGTCGTGCGGCCGGCGAATCTTCAAGCTCTGCCCTTTGAAGTTGATACCATCAAAAGCCATAGCTTGTGTTGTCTCATCTATAGATCTAAATTCAAGGAATGCAAAGTTTTTGTCCAAGTTAATTTGGCAAGCCAACACAGGATTTCCTGCGGCTTGCGCCAAGCCCGAGAGGTGCATCTGTTGGTTGAAAAACTCCATGGTTTCCTCCTCTGTGACGCCGAAAGGTATGTTGCCCACATACAATCTTCGGGCTTGACGAGTTATCGTAGATCCTACGACGGGTACAGCTGCTTGCGGTGTATCTGCGACGATATTGGCCGGTATTTGTCCAGCAGCTTGCATGGCTTTATATTGTAGCGGCGTAATATGCTCGAAGCCCGGTGGCGGGACATCCCAATACAAAGACGGCTTGCGCCTACGAGATCTTTTGCTCTGTGATCTAGATCTGCTTCTCCTCGCAGGCTTTTCACGACGTTCCCTAGAACGGGACCTAGAACGCCGCCTCTCCCTCGAACGAGACCTGCGTCGGCGGTCTGCAAGCAAGGTAATACTGTTAATTATGGACTATTAATCTTACTTTAATAAGGGAAATCAATTAACGTACCTTTGTCTTCACCCATATTTTTATGTTTATTAGTTAATTTCAGAGCCAAATATTCAACTTTCCACTTTCACAGTTTACTCAAGCCGAAGAAGCAAAAATACGTCTTCGCAAAATGGCGTCGGGTTTTAAAAACATTAATTTTAAAAGTTTGAACACCGATCTTTCGACTTTATATTAGTAAACTATTTATTAGAGTTGGGATTTTAGTAATGTCATCAATATCATCATCCACAGGCCACAGCTGGGTATAGGCCTAACCCTTTTTTCTGCCACACTCCTGTGCGTCCCTTATCCAGGTAGTAATTTATTTACGAATTTGCTAAAAAAAAGTTAGTAACCAAAAACACTTGTTGTTTACAAAACAGCCAGTGAGTACATTGTCGCATTAATTTGAATACATTGATAAATACAAAGAGTAGAATACTTATCCCAATGGATAAATGGAAGAAAACAAAGGAAATAAACGCCCTTATTCCTTGTTTGTTTTTGGTGGTGATGTGCACTCTATCTTTTTCAATACGTTTTACAAAAACGATGATTTATCAAGATTATTTAGGCTTGGGCACATTATACAACATGTGTCAACTGTCAGCCCTCGTGTGTCATTGATGATTATGTCAAAATAATTTTGACAAAATTATACAACTAACTTCGAAAGTAGAACAAGTTGCAAGGAAACAGAGTGAATGTTAATACAATTTCCCCTGGCTGGATTATAATGTATATGTCAACAACTTGTTCAGAAAAGTGAAAGTTTGTGAGAATTTATATCTTTGCCGCAGACCGAAATTGTTATTTAGCTCGATGGCTTGTTGCTTTTCGATTAAAGTTTTTACCAGTGGTGTATTTTTTGTTATATAAAAAATGGTAGTTATGGTTTCATTTATAAAACAATTTTAATCGTCGTTTGTAATACAGTGGGTTCAGTTATATTTTACTTGATCAAAATTAACTGTTTTAGAACAACGAACAAGGGAATGGAGAAGTCAGAAAAAGGTTTGGAAATGGATTGGATAAAGACGCCCTCATCGAAAATGACATTAATTCCGTGGAGATTAAAAACACGAAAGGAAATACGAAAACTATCGGACTGGTATTCGTGTCATTACTTTTGGATTTGTTAGCTTTTACGATGATTCTGCCTCTTTTGCCGTCCCTGCTGGATTATTATAACAGAGAAGAAGGCAAAGGGAACAGTTTGTATGCTTCTTTATTAAGAGCTGTACAAGGTTTCCAGAAATTCACAGGAGCTCCAGATCGATTCGCTTCAGTTTTATTCGGAGGAGCACTTGGATCTATGTATAGCTTCTTACAATTTCTGACCAGTCCAATAGTGGGAAGCCTTTCAGATGCATATGGAAGAAAGCCTATGCTTTTAATTTGTTTAGTAAGTTTGTTTTAATTAGTTGATCCTATTAGAATGTAAGTTTCAATATCTTATTAAGTTGTTGAAGTAAAAAATACAGTTATCTGAGGAAAAATTATAAAGTCAATGCTTATTACAAAAATATATAAAGAAAACCATAGTCCTACTCATTCATCAAGTAAGTAGAAGATCTTGCAAGAATTTAAAAAAGATTTTTTATGAAATACAGTTTAAAAAAAAGTTAAATAACCTGTTTAACTGTGTGGTATTTTTACTACATGAGTTTATCTAGTTCTTACAAGACATGCTGTCAGGAATTGTGATAATATCTACTGGATTTCAACATATCACTGATAATGTATAAGTATGGTTTCTCAGATCTTTGTTAAAGAAAAAAAAACTTTAAATTGATATAAGAGTTGGAGAAACCACTTTCAGCTTCCTACTTTTGGAGAAAAGCAATGTCCAAATTACATTTAATACAATGGTTTAAAAAAAAATACAAATATTCCGGTAAAAAATGTGATAAAAGACATTGTAAGCTGAATGTATTAATAATGTGTAAAACTATTGACACAGTATTAATATATTCAGCTAAAGTTTCAAGTACAAACATTGATGATTACTCAGGTGTGGGAATCATTATATATTTCCAAGGCTATAGAAAATGTACTTAAGGATGTAAGTAGGAATGATGTAACATGTAATATCCTTGATTAAATGTTCATCTATCATATAATCAATTCAACAATTATATTTATGAGTATTATTACTGACTTACTAAGCAGTTGAAGTAGCAAATGATTGCTTCTTTAACTGCTTAATAATAGAAAGTGATTTAATAATGAAATAAAATGTATGCATTTTGAGAATTATTGTTCATGACCATTAATGGTAATTCCCACCAAATATCATTGTAATGGTTGTTAGGGCTTCAATTGCAAAACTTAATGACTCATCAACCAAAAGTAGGTATGATGTGTTCTCATCTCAGTGCAAAAGAAGAAAAGATCTTGTGCTTTATTGGTTCTGACTGTTACTCATACCTGTTGTTTATTTATTCAAGAATAAATAAATAAACAGGTATTTAAGGTTTACCAACAGCTTCTATGTACAACATTACCTTTAAAAAAAGGTTTTTACTGTCTTGAACACCTGGACAGTCACCAATTACTGTTGTTGCATAAGTACTGGTTTATTTCTTCTTAAGGATACAATCATTAGATATATTAGTAATTTTCGATTCAGCTATTACCTCAAACTAAAATAAGGTAAATTAGATCAAATGTTTTTACCAATTCTTATTGTAATAAACCTGTTTGGAAAGATAAAAAATGCAAAAACTTCATTTACATAATGACAATAATTAAGTTTAAGCCAGTAAAGAACCAAATTAATGCAAATAAATTGAATCATCATAAGTTGTTGCTACCCAATTTTATCAATAATGTTGATCAAAAAGGTTCAGAAGTGCAAAGAGTTTCGAGAGTTAGTTTCATGCTGAAAGGCCCGTGTTCCAAACATTTCTGCCTACCCACAGCGCGCATACAACCGTGATGTTTTTTAAAAGAATGCTACGTTTTTTCTTCTAGGTAGGAATAGCATTATCCCATGCGCTATGGAGTTGTGCCAGTACTTTTAGCGTTTTTGTTCTGGCGCGATTTATTGGCGGATTGAGCAAGGCCAATGTGAGCCTAAGTATGGCTGTGGTCACAGACGCTTCCAATGAGAAGACCAGGGCTAGAGGAATGGTAAGAATGTACTTATTATTTTTAATAAAATAAAACGCGCCTTTGCACTGTTTTAACACATTGTCACATTGCTGACCTCAATGTAGACAATGTAATTGTTTATTCAAGAGACACTTGTCAAAACATGGTCCAAAACATGTAAAGTTGCAGTCGACTGAGTCGACAGCTAATAATTACGGCAAATAGAAAGTTACGTAAATGTTCGATTGTTTGTCCTCGTAACACCTATGCCTCGTGCATTAACATACCGAAAACCACCATAAGAAAAACATCGAAAAACTGATGTAGAAATGGGGACTCTTTCGTTTCTTAAGTCACATTTTCTCTACGGTAAAAGGAGCTAGCCAGCTATGAATCCATCCTTTTGGGTCAATATATTGTGGTGGAAGAGAAGGGAAAGTAAGCATCAATTTCGCCGCGATGCGTATGAACTCGCGCGAAAACACGAGACGGCAAGAATCACAATCTACTTTAAAAATCGCTTTACTTTCGTTCTCTTGTAACACAGCAATGTTTAATTAAAATCCCTATGAGCAATCAATAAATAAGGAAGTATATAGAACGGTTTCAACTGTTTATATTTTTCAGGCACTGGTAGGTTTGGCGTTCTCCATCGGGTTTATTGTTGGGCCAGTCACTGGAGCATGGTTTGCCTTGAATAGTGACCTATCCTCCGGCGCCTGGGGCGAGCGTCCCGCCATGTATGCGCTGTCTCTTTCTCTTGCCAATATACTTCTAGTACTATTCTTTATTCCGGAGACATTGACTAAAGTAAGTTTATTAACTGTACATTTCGGTTTTTTAACTTATATATGTTTCTTCTGCTTTAATACATCATATTTTTCAGGATAAAAGAGCACCTTTATCATTCAGTCTATCGAAATCCGTGGATTTCGTCTCCCCTTGGCATCTACTAAGGTTCACTGCTGTTAAAAATCTTTCACGTCATCAAAGTGAAGTACTGTCGAAGTTGGGGCTGATCTATTTTCTATATTTATTTATATACTCGGGCCTCGAGTTCACCCTTACATTCTTAACGCATCACACCTTCCAGTACACAGCTATGCAACAAGGCAAAATGTTCTTAGTTATGGGTAAGTTAGTTTTGTTTCAATAATAAACGTTTTAATGTTTGCAGTTAGTAATTGTTTGATGTAATGTAATTTTTGCTGCATGAGTGCGAAAAATGTTCCAATAAAGTAAATAGATTAGTTAAACTCAATTGATCAGAAATTATTTACAGAAAAAGTTATTTTATAGTACGTAGACGTACCTACCTAAGGTACATACTTTAAAATAACTCATCAATTTCAATATAATTCTCCACCTTCTTTGATAAAACACTTGGTTAATAGATTTCATGCCAATTAAATATTGATAGTTCGCCAATTTCCACAATTAAGGGCTGATAATGGCGGTGCTGCAAGGCGGCGCGGCCCGTAGGCTCGGCGCCCGAGGAGCAGAGCTCGCAGCGCGCGGGGCCCTAGCTCTGACTCCGGCCTCTTTCCTGAGCGTCGCGTTTGCCGCGCTACCCGACCCACCTTTATTCGCACCCATATACTGGCTCTGGCTCGGACTCGTTCTATTTGCATTGTGTAAGTGTTCAATATTTCACTCAAAAAGAACCAAAGCTTATTAGCTTCGCTTGATTTATTGTAAACTCGCTACGGATTTGCAGATGTCCGTCACTTTCAGAGAGTATAATATACTTTATTATAGGTGTTTATTTACTGCCATTGAAACTAAACTTTTAAAATAACCCATCGTGTTTCAATGCCAATATGATAACTACCCACACTAGTTTTTTTCCAGGACTTTTCGTCTCATACAATTTGTTTTGTCACAGCAACGGCGTTCGCAGTATCTTGCATGACTTCAATGGCGGCAGGCAAGGCGCCAAGCGAAGCGCGCGGCGCAGTCCTGGGCACGCTTCGCTCACTCGGGGCGCTTGCACGTGCCGCAGGACCTTTACTTGCATCCTCATGTAAATTAACATTTTTTTTTACTATTATAAAGTTTAAGTTGTGAGGGTGGATAGTCGGATGGATGTTTATTACTCTTTCACGCGAAAACATTGATTAAACACTATTTTCCCTCCAGGTGGCATTGAAAAATTCCACCCTGTATACAGGACAAGCTCTTATCTAACCCTTGACCTTCATACCTTCCTTCCACTATATCAAAATCAAAATATTTTTATTTCACATAGGCCTACATGGGCACTTGTAAAACGTCGACAAAATGCTCGGTTCGGGTTGGTCGTTTGGAGAAGAACCGGCAAGAAACTCCATGTGGTACATTTGGTAAAACTTAAGACATTTTGTTTTATTCGTATTCAGTAAAAGATGGTTGGATTGTATAAGCACAAGTACCTACCTACCCACTGCTGATAACTACCTACCAAATATTCAAAATCAAAACCATGACTGGTGGATTCCCAGTGTTTTTATTCAAATGTGACAACAATATTCAAATAAAAATTTCTTGGATATCATTTCATTTCCAAAGTGAGTCAAGATTTATCGGTATTAGTAATGCCACAAAGGCACTTGACCTCGTTATTTCTTTCACGATCCTTATCTTTGAAATGATTGTAAGTTATCAATATCATCGCGCTGTTGTTTACTACTAGTAGTTTCCGGGCTACTCAATATATGTTTGATTATTTAGGAAATTACATACATAAACTAATTTATTGTTACTCTTCACCCTATAAGAGATTCTGCCCACTACACCGTACCATGCTTTTCAAAACAAAATCAAATCCTGCCTCATACGTATAAAGCACGGTATCGAATGTTATGCTGTAGTGGGCAGACTCCTTAAATATTCACATGCATTGCATGGACTCAGGCTATCTTTGACAGGGGACAGGCTAACTAGACAGACATCTACTATCTACATCTACGACCCTACGACGTTGTTCTTGATAGTGATTGAGTGCGCGAACCCAAGGAGGTTCAAGGCCTGGTTTCCAACAAAGCGGAGTCGACTGGAGTGGAGAAGAGACATGCAAGGTTCGACCAATCACAGGAAAGACGAGATGTGGATTTCAACCAATGCGATTGGTCGATTCTCGCACATCTCTTGGCCCCGGTACAAACCGGGCCTTCCATAGGTAAGGACTCCAAAGGTCAAGTGGGGGCAGGGTGTCCCCGTCTCTCTCTCCTTCATTTATAACAGATATGTGTTTTGTTACAGTGTACTGGTGTTCAGGCGCGATGATCACATACACCATGGGATCTATAATTCTAATCATTCCTGCTGTGATGATAATTAGACTGAAAACATAATAAAGCAGCTTTTACACTGCATGTACAATAAGAACAAGCAATAACATTTTGAATAATTAATTAAGAATTCCACTATTTAATAGTATTATACAATTGTTTGTATTATTTATGATAACTTTGTTTGTGTATTTTTGTACCATTTGTTTTTTTTAAATTCTCTCGAATAATCAGTATTAATATTGAGTTTTTGATGTTGAAACTTTTGAGTCAATATGGCTTTTGCCACTGACTGAAATTTAATTTTATCCTTGGTCTTGTAAGAATTAAATTAAAAGTGTATTACTATCTACACATGTATCACCTATAAAAGTGGTTTATGACTATTTGAAAGTCATAGCGAAGTATTTCACGGCTGATAATAAAGATAGTCACCATACGTGACCAGACTCATCAATATTGATAAACAGAAATAAATCTTTCAAATTATTTCAATCTTTTTATTTTACCTTTTTACCTTTTTTTTTGCGGATTGGAAATCATCAAATGACTTCTCCCGCTCTGGGCGGAGCGGGCGGGAGTGTCAGACTTGACTGACTAAAACCCACCCATGTTCCTTCTTAGCCCTTTGTGTTCCAGGGCCGCGGTATCTCTTTCGAACAACCCGCAGCCCTGGCAGGCATCGGCCCTTTCGGACCCCTTCCATTTTAGTATTACCTCCACTTGGCTTTGAACATAGTAATATACAAGAAGACAGTTTCCGAAAGTATATATACCTACTTATGTATACATAATTGGACGTAATTACAATTTAATTTAATTTGTACTTTTCTTTACGTGTGAACGTGGACGTGACAAAAGGACTATGTAGGCGCTGCACAAACGTGGACACATTTGTTTCTTGTGTCGGATACAAGCCACCAATGAATATTTGATTTCTATACAGGTTTATTTGTACACCGACAACATCTCAGGACTGTGTTACTAACATCATAATCAACAACTTTTGTTCTATGACTTTTAAAAAATCATCATATTTTAGTTCATCAGATTTTCATGCAAAAATAAAAATATAATTGAACGCTCTAAATGTTACGACTATGCTCCCCTCTCTATTGTACTATCGCTTTTTTTGCTTCGCATAGACTTCGTAACATTTAGAGCGTTCAATTTGTTTTTTGTATGAAAATCTGATGAACTAAAATATGGTGCTTTATTCAAATAACCTTGTATAACCAGTATGAAATCAGCCACTCTCTGCGCAGACTCTACAGGACACAGCAACTACGGTTTTCTATGATGGTGTGCCGTATCGGTAAAAAAAGTGTCTACGTTTGCGCAGCTCTATAAGGATCGAAGCAGGCGGCGTTCTGTGGTTTCTGCCTCCCCCACGGGAAATAAGCGTGAATTTCTGTATGTATAATTTTAAGGTTGTCGAATATCCACTAAGACATTTAAATAATCTTCTTATTTAGTTTGATAACCACAACCATGCATCTAGTAGGTCATTATATTATACTAACTCTAAGCAGTCCACGTCTATGGTTTTGAGAAAACATTACTTGTACAAGTCTCAGGCCCACACAATGTTGTTAGTCATTCTTATTCCAAAACTTGGGCCTCGAGACCTTTTCTAAATTTTTAATTAAAAATGCATTATAGTGGAATAAATGTATTTCATTTACCATCATGGTACCTACGCTAGCGCATAAATACGATAGACACTTTGAAAACTATAGAAATCATTCGCACATAAAAACATTACCCTCCTTCTGTGGCAGTCGGGTAAAAGAAAAAGGAGTTTTAACTTCATTCCTCACGAAGTTTTTGTTTGTGCATGTGTTGCTTAGCAACCGTTTGTTGTTATGACAGGCAAATAGGTTGACATTTACTGTGATATATTGTGGCTGCGAGAAAATGCCACTATTTAGTAATAAGTTCTCACCAAAAACTATTCCGGTGCGAAAACAAGATACTGCTGTGCTGAAAAAAGAACTTGGCAGTGACTATGCGTCGAATGAATTATCACTCGACGTGGCCCCATTGAAGTTTAAGTTAGGGGACTTTGAAATATCTTTCGAAGACGGACAATGGATTCCAGGTAGGTAAATAAATGACTTTTTCCGAAAGGTTTTTAATCTAGAAGAAAGTAAGTTCCGTTTGCGTTATGCAGTACTTTTTATAGAACTATCAACATTGAATCAAAAAATATTTATTGACATAAAAACATTGTACACGGTAGGTACCTAGGATTCTCTGACTATAGAAACGCAATGTGGTAAACTGTCATGTTCGTCAGGTCTCAGCTATTGTACTTAGGAATGGGCATATCCACCAACCCGCACTTGTCCTTCGTGGTGGAGTACGGCTTTCACCAAGAGAAGGTCTATGTCCCAGCAGTGGGATCATTGTAGACAGATAATGCTTGACTGCCTTGTTGGTGCTAGGTAGTGGTCGCAAAGCGTCTGTTGAGCATGAGGTCCTGGGTACAATTCCCAGGTCGGGCAGTGTTATTTGGTTTTTCTTCAGGAATTTCTTAGTAGCAGCCACGGAGTCTAGATTTTTACCCGGTTGATGATACATGGGACTTAAATATATATATATAAGATGGCGAAATGTTGGTGTACTTTTAGGTACAGTCATGTCTAATAATATGAATACACGTAGCAACTTTTTCAAAAGTGATTTTCTCCTACTGTATTGATTAAGGTTTTACGTTTTCACGAACATGGAATTTTGGAAGCCATACTTTTACGAAATAGGTCTTATCTCAATGTAGAAACCGTAATTTCACGAGCGAATCACTTTTTAGTTTTTCTAAGTGTATACATATTATTAGACTTGACTGCAATACACCTCTGCTTTCCCTTCGGGGATAACAGATGCGATGTTATGTTATAATAATGCATGTATAACCTCAGCCAAAAAAAAAATGTTAACTTCACAGCTTCCGGCAAAGCAGGCGCCGCTCACAAAGAGAACATACGACTCAAGAACGAGCTAGAAAGACTTGAAGAAGAGAACAATATGCTAAGATTGAAGTTCGAAATATTATTGGACATGATGACAGACAAAACAGTAGAGGCGGAACAACAAGAATTGCAGAGAGCACAGAGTTTAGGTAACTTGAAACATAAGGGCAGTAAAAAGAAATGGTCATAGAAAGTGATGGATTTTAAAATGTGTATAAATGTTGTGATTGATTTAGTAGCCTAAAACTCTCACAGGTAGCCCTTAGATTATCTTTTGACAATCCCTCGCTTGCGTTTGGCGCTACTCATAATACAAAGTGGAAAGGACACCGCCGCGAGAACGGTTACCACTTTTTCAGTACATCATTCTGGACCCCCCATAGGATTTTTTTCATCGGTTATTAAAAAAGAACACGGTCAAAATATATGAAACAGCTCATTTATTTTTTAAATTTCCGATGAAAAATGTCTATGGTGGGGGGTTTAGAATGATGTACTAAATACGTGGAAACCGTTTTCGCGATGTCCCTTCTACCCTGGATGCGAGCGTGCAACCGCAGTCCCGCACCAGCGTAAGTTTTAGTAAGGTAAAGGCATGCGCAGACGACGGACTTTTCTCCGCGGCGGAGAAAAAAGTACGCTCCGCGAATAAAAAGTCCGCCGCGGATTTACCGCGAACTCAACGCACACGGTGTCATCGTTTATCGTCGTGCATATGTACGTCACTCTCGAGCGCCGACGCAGACTAAGTCCGCCATGTGCGTTGCTTCGCCTAGCCATACGAGTTCTAGTTTTTTCGGGGACTACTTAGCGTACTTTTGTCCAGTCCGCTCTCTGCATGTCTTCGGTTATTCGGGTCACTTTTTGTACGCGGTACTTTTAATCCCTCGTTTGCGTTACTCGATACAGTTGTAAGCGATCTATTTTAGCGGACAATAAAGTCCGCGGACAAAAATCCGTCGTCTGCGCAGGCTTTAAAACTTACGCTGGTGCGGGACTGCGGCTTCAAAATATGTCCTACTGCTACTGCTGCGTGCTACTGCCGACGGGGAAAAGGTTCCCCACTGTTTTGTAAATAAAATAAATAAAAGTAACCAGTAATTTGGTGTTTGACTTGATTTAATCAAATTTTTTATTACAACTCAGTCTTCACGGAATGCGGAAGTTTGTAATATTAATTAAAACTATTCTATGTGACTACTTACTTGAGACACACAATATTATCTTTTTCTGTTTAGTTTTAGGTTATTTTTTTTTGTGTGCACTTGTGGAATGTGCCAAATAAATATTTTTTTCACCACTCCCGCACGAAAGAAGTGTCTTTCCTCTACGAAAACAGTGAGGAAAATTGGTTTTTCCTCACTGTTTGAACAGCGAGGAAAGTAATGATCCCGTTCAGAAATTAACTTTGCTTGATTTTTTTATGTTAAGTTTTAAAGATATTTTCAAAAATAAATAATTTTATGCTTAGAATAGAAATATTTATAAGTTAAGATTAATGTTTTTTATAAAATTTATCAGATTAAATCAAATTTCAAATTTAAGCACCGTTTCCGAATTATGGGCCTCCGAATTTTATTTAGTTTTTATAAGTCCTGGCGCCATAGCGCCCCTAAGGCTACACTCCAACCGACCGGCGCGTGGCACTAGTAGAGCGAACTCGCCAACAAGACAATTTAAACCTTAAAAATAGAGTTTAGAGATTTAAGTTTTTCGTTCAAAGGTCTATGCAAAAAATTGTATGGGCGCTGTCCCCACCCACCAACAGACATACCCTACAGACACTGGTTTCAATATTATTAGGACGTCCTACGAAAAGACTTATAACCATTTCCAATTCAAAAATGGATGGGATTTTTAGCCAGAGAGGACCTACAGAGCGCTGAATATGAGAAATATAAGTACCTAAAAGTACGTTGTTATTTCGTCAATGTATTAACTTTCATTGATAGTGCACGTTTCAAACGCCTATAAACGTCGTTTTCAAAACATTGACTTCCTAAATGTGGTTTTAGGCACAACTACTTACAGTAACAGTAGTTTGTACAGATCGTTAATTTTGTCCCAGCGCCCAACAGCGTAAGGATATTCAAATTCAAATATGTATTAATAGATTGATGTCTTCAAGAAGAATATTTCTTGCTTAGACAACTTATCTCAATTCAGAGTTAGAGAGGAGCTACAGTTCGATGCCCAATCAACACCTAGTCAATACAACCGAACAGCCTTCGAATTAGCAAAAGTTGCATTAGTAGCAAATTTTAATATTCTCATTGAAAAGCTCTTTAGATTGGTGTATATCTTACTGCTATTGGTTACCCAGAAGATCTTAACTTCGATGCCCAATTAAGCACACATTTATTTGAATAATTCTGAACAGACTACGAATTAGTAAAACTGGTGCTAGTAGCAAAAAAAATCAAATTTAAGTGTATAAGTTCAGAAACATTAAAAAAGTAAATTAAATTTTTCATTAAAAAAATTAGGATTATAATTTTTGAACGCACTCAAAGAAAGAAGCCTGTGAAAGAAGGACATTAGAAGCAAAAATTCGAAAAAATAATTATTTTGATTTGCTTTGTGACTATTTAATTTATTTACCTATGATGACTGAATACTTTCTTGCTGGGAGTGGTGAAAAGTTTTGTATGCAACATGTGAGCAAGTTCATTTGCTATTCGTTTTGTTGAGTCTTTCGCTAACTCAGGATTGAAATTTATAATCACTCGCTGCGCTCGTGATTCTATTTTTCAATCCTTCGTTACTCAAGACTCAAAATCAAAACTCATAGGAAAAACGAACTTTCCTCACTTGTTGGATAAATAACTATTCTTTCTTTACTTACTATGGAATCCAATTGATAGGATTATCTGGTTACACACCCATCACCATAGTGAGATAATATGTATCAATTAAGTAGTCTAGTTGACCTATCACTGTAAACCATCAACAGCTGTTTGGCAATATTTAAGAGACGTACATAGTGAGGTAAGGGAACTCGTAGAAAAAAAAAACAAAGGTATTAAAAATATATCTTTACTTACACAGTAGTAACTTTTAACATCTTACAACAATCTTATCGCAATATACATTACTATAGAATAACATCAGTTGTTCTAGCTGCCTTATTTACAAATTGAATATACAAGTGTAAACGGACTCTACACGAAGCCGTCAACCAAACATTACAAGTGGTGGAAACCATACGCGTCGAGCAAATGGCGCGAGGAGGCTGAAAACCTGAAACATGACGTCGCCAAGTTACGCACGCAGCGAGACATGTGTACATTAAACTAGGAACCTCTATGCAAAATATATTGCTGGGTAACGCCTTTTTTTTTTTTTGGGGTGACTGTAGAACTTAATGCAACGTACTCGAAAACTTTGATGATGACCACTGTAGAAAAGAGTTGTGTCTACTGAAGAATCGACATAATGACAGATGGCCGATGACAATGTGTCAGTTTGTCGTTTCTTCCGTCGACATAGCCCGTTTCTACGGCGGTCATGCTACGCGTGCAGATGGATGCATTTAATACTACATGGGTCATGCAGGTATTTAACATAACGTTATAACGTTAAAAACTTGTGAAAAAGTTGGAAAGACCTCTAATATCTCCGTAACTAGAGTAGAAGTTTCCCTGGTATGGTCCAGAACAAAAAAAGGATCGCAATGACCATGACGGGGAGAACAAGTGCCATTTGGCTTCGTTAAAGGTATTTTTACACACATTAGGATAGCATTTTGTTAGACATCACAGATGTTTGGTTTTACATCTAACCTCGGCTCAAATATATTTACAACTAGCTGTGCCCGCGCCTTAATCCACGTGGGATAAGAATATTTCTAAAATAGAAGGCCTAAGTTACTCCTTATTACATCACTTATCTGCCAGTGAAAGTCCCGTCAAAATCGGTCCAGCCGTTCCAGAGATTAGCCGGAACAAACAGACAGACATACAGATAGACAGATAAAAATTATAAAAAAAACATTTTGGTATATGTACCGTGTATATACATTCATATGCTTGTAGTAAAAAGCAGTTATTTTAATATTACAAACAGTCACTTCAATTTTATTTATTTTTTATAGATTGCAAACAGACCAGGCAAGCCCCTTAGTAAATTTATCCAATTAAATGCAACAGCAGTAACCAACGATACAATGACAAACCTGGCGCATAAATGGCCTTTGTAATCATCTCTATGCAGAATAACTTAAATTAGTTTTAAAACTCTATTCAATGAAACGATACTATAAAACTGAGATCTATAGAGCGAACTTAGCTCAGTCGAGTTTCATCCGAAAATGAACCCAATTTTATTAAAGTTAATGATCTTATTCGTATGATAAGCTTGATCACAGTCATTTGTAGGAATATGCACATTAACTTAACAACAATAAGGTTTATTTTCGGGTGAAGGGCGACAACTAAGCTTGAACTAAGTCTAAGTTAGTTGTAAAGATTTGCATATCAGATCTGCGTAAAAACTTAGGTGTACAATAAAGTATACAGTATCTATCTATACTGACTTGAGGTATAGGTTAGAGGTTTATTCCGCGTTAGGGCATCGTCCCCTCGTGTGTCCGGGCTGGCGGCACAGGCTGCACAGCCGCCCCCCGCCCCCCCTGCCGCCCCCGCCCCCTCGCCCGCGCGCTCCGCCCCCTCCCCCTCGGCCGCGCCCCCTGCCTCGGTTACTGCTACTACTGCTGCTACCCCAATCTACAAAACAAGAAACAATCTTAAGTGGTCCCAAGCGAAGAACTGGGCCTCAAGTCTGCTATGACAATAGTGTCAGAATGGCCTATCATTGATTTCATAATTGTTGTTTTTGACAAGTTTGGTAATCTACTAATACAAGGTGTTGTTTTGCAACCTCGTCAAATTTCAGGAGGTGGAGCTTGTGGTCACAAAAGACATAAAAAATCAATTAAAATTACGGTACCTAGTTAATTATTAATAAACGATGATTTTTTTAGGGGAACTATATTTTCTATCACCAAAATTTATATTTGTCATCAAGTTGTATCACCTAATAAATAGATCTATCGCCACGAAATATTTTCGTTCTCAGATAAACAAAAATTGTTCCCAGGTATGAATTATCAAATTAATGTTAATATATGTGTAAAATAAGAGATCGATAACCAATAAAATTATATTGCATTACATGAATATAAACTTCGTTCTTATAATAACAGTTTTGTTACTTAAATAATAGCTCTGTGCTCAGAATGGTAGATCTGTCACCAAATAAATAGATCAGTTAATACGAGACATAGGGCACATCAACTCGGACAGGTTAGGTTCGAAGGGGATGGCGGGGTCTAGTGAGCGAGCGGAGCGAGCGAACTAAGACCCCGACATCCCCTTCGTGTTAGGTTACTTTAAACCCTGCAGAGAGAAATAGGAGCCCCGCGTAGCGGGGCTCCGTCGACTACGCCTTAGTTTCGACCTGTGGTTTATTGGTGATCTCTTTAAATTAGTTTGCTTAAATACTTATTAGGACACACCTATTATAATACATACAAAAACATTTATTTGGTACTAGACCTTATATCTCAGGATTTTAGGTGATTTATTGTGGAACTGATTTTGCATTGTTTGGTGACTACATTTTGGTGACAGATCTACTATTTTGAGGACAAACCCTATTATTTAAGAAACACAAAACGAATTAAATTGGTGATAGCTTAAATGATACCCTTTTTTTATTTGTTTAAGTTTGTCAGCATTTCAGAATAACCCCCTTAACGTGGTTCAGGGACTAAGAAATTATAGAATAAATGTTTGAGATAGTTTGTATGTGTGTAAGCGAGGTTATATGGTAAGAACCAGACGGGCCGCGTTTAAAACAAAGGTGGTTCACACTTACCGAATTCTGTAAAAAAGAAAAATAACCTACCCATTTTATTATTGATTCGGGACGAGAATCATTAGCATAGTTACCTCCTTGAATTTGACGAGGATGCAAACCAACACCTTGTATAATGGCGTCATTATGACTTCACAATGGTCAACCACTGACACTCCATTGAAAGAAATGCCATAGAATTTGACATACCATTATGAATTTAGCAGATTACGGACTTTTAGCAAAATGACAATGGGATCGTGTTGGAATGACGATATTTATAAAAATAGCAGACTTGAGGCCTTGGGGTTTAAATGAGTCTTTATTAGTCCCATACATATGTAATAATTTGAAATCTGTCACCGTCTTTAGTTAGTCGGTTAACCATCAGAGAACTTCACTGATGGCATTTGAAAAAAAAAAACTGGCGAAATATGAACCACACCTCTGCCTATCTCTTGGCCGATACAGCCGTGTTGTTATGTCACGCATTCAGGTATTACCTGTAGTAGATCCACTGTCAGCCCATTGGAAGAAGTTACATCTTGAACCCATATCCTTCACGCAGCAGTAGAAAGGACGACCTTTATTAGGACCCTCCTTTTGCACTGTTATTCTGTAACAGAAATCGCAAATTAGAACATAGAAGTTGATAGACAATATATCTCCTCAGTCTGCCTTTTGACGACTTTGCTTTTTTGAGTAAAGCTTATTTCGCCGCCAACATAAAAGCTGCATTTATAAATTGTCAAATCAAATTGCGTTTCCTATCCAATATTTGGTAAGTAGGCGGGAGTGGGCTGTGGGACTTAGTACTTCTTACAGTGAAACAGCTTGAAACCCAGCATGTCACCTGCCCATCTCACCGCCGGACGACCCTCATATATTTTGCCCGGTCTTGGAAGCCGGTGAAAGCTTTAGTCTACCTGTCATTCTTGCGCCTTGATAGGTGTCCAGCCTAAGTCTATTTGAATTCCGCAACGCGATTTCCAATTTCGAAAACCTTTGTACGTCTTCGGATTTCGACGTTAGAAACTCGATCTATCAGCTTAATGCCGAGCATAGAGAACGCTCCATGGATTTTTGTGCAACTCTCAGTCTGTTCAGAATGTCTGTTGTTTAATGGGTGTATAAATACCCTTAACAAAGTCGAAAGGTACTTGTTCTCCTTGTCATTGCGATCATTTTTTGACGTGACAACGTCTAATAAATCGATGAACGCCAGCTGCATGTATGAAAAAGGATGACTCGTTGTCCCGTTACGCTCATATGCTTGCGCCGCATCAATGTTTTGTTATGACGTTGTCACGTTAAACTATCGTCCGTAAACCAACTTTACAGACAACCATTTTTTTTGTTCTGGACCATACCTGGGAACCTTCTAGTCTATATACAGATATATTGAAGATCAAAGCTCCAACAGTTACATAAATACTTCCATCACCCGCGCACTATTCAATGGATTCATCAGCACAATGTTTTGCGTGCGTTACGACTTCGTGAAGGGGCCGTTTACATCATGTATTATATATCCTAGTCTCATCGATAACTTTAACTAACGTTAAAATCCTGTATCGTCCAAGATACAGGATTTTTGTCACATCATGTGTGTAGTGTCTATGTCGCGTGTAGATGCCGCAATAGAACTTTTGTAGGCTAGTTACGCTATTACTTACTTTTTACATGGCGTTCCGCAGTCGCACCTAACATCATCACCATCCCCACCGTCCCGTGAGTGGCTCGGCGCGACGCCCCAACCTCTCGACGTGGAAGCATTGCTGGATTGATCGCTACTGTCCCAAGTACTGCTCGACGGGGTGTCGTAAGGATTTTGCACTGTGCTATCATTCTCCGGCGCCCAAAGGAAAAAGTCGCAACCGCCATTTTCTTTGCCTACTTGACATTTGTAGAATTGTTTTCCTGAAATACAACTGTTTAATATTTAAAAGTAGGTGATTATACTCGTGGTTAAATAATAACAACCGTAAGGGTCGATCAAAGATTAAGTTAAGCTTGATGCTGCCGGACCGTGGATGGGTCTGTCCATACATGTAATGGAAAGCACGTAAAACCGTTGGTTTCGCTGTTTTTGTACATTTTAGACAACAGTCGTTACGTGTAGTCAGAAGCCCAAAAGTCTAACAAGCAGTCTTACCAAGGGGTATCATGATTACCCAGCAACCGGGTTGTGGAGGTTACATAGGCAGTCATTCCAGAACACTGGTATTCAGCGGCATCCAGTACGACTGGAAGCTGACCGAAATATTGTTGGGAAACGTCATTATCTGCCTATCAGCTAATGACTTGGTGACTATACTTGTGCGAACTCATTTGCGCAAGTATACTCGCCATAATAATGTATAAGAACATACCGTGGTTCGCAGTTTGCTTCCGCACAGTTAATATAATCGCAGGTTTGTTACAACCGCAGAGTACACTATTATCGCCACTGTCACTGCTCCTTGGCACCGGCATCCGCGGTTGATTGTTCATTGTGTTTTGCACTCTACTTGCAGGTTGTGGAGGTACAAATTGCCTTGGCGCTGCGTTAGTATTGCCAGTATTTCTTTGGGTTTGTCTCGCCAGGGCCACAGGAATTGTATTGATAGGACTATTACTGTTGCTATTACTAGTTGACCTATTATTTGTAGGCTGTGTTCTATTAACATTTGCAGTTGGCCTCGTATTATTTGTTATTTGAGTTCTGTTATCGGCGCCTGGCCTCACACTTGAAGGATTTATCCTGAGCATTTCTAAGAAAGTAGTGTCGCAGCCGCCGATACAGCCCGTGTGTGGGGGCGGGTATATATGACTTAATTGGTTGTTTTTCCATTCGAATTTCAGCATTTTGTAGTTTGGGCCGCACTGTAAAGTGAAAAAAAAAGTATTAAATACATGTGTTTCTTCACCATGTTTTTAAAATAGGAATCAAATCAATCACTATATTTTTAAATATCCAGCGTCGATGTGGTGCTGTTAGATTTTCGTGCTATTCGTTTCAGCGCCTAGAGTTGAGCATCCGATACGTACATATCAATGCCTTAATGCATTTATTATATCTACGACATAATTACCTACACAGCTAAATAAAAAAATCCTAATCCTACTTACAACAGGACAATTGTCGGGTAGAACTTGTATCGTTTTGACTAGAGACGGCAACCAGACCGCGTTCTTACAGTTTGGATATGAAAGACAACCAATGTATAATTCATCTGCATTGTTCTTTTTCTGTCTTACAGCCATATCTGAACCACATTTTGGACATTTTAGAGCTGAAACAACAATTTCATCAATTAAGTAAGTAATAGATATAGGTTTTAAGAACACGTTTCAATTATTGCAATGTAAGCCATAAGACAATGAATGTAGCCCGCGCATGATTTTCACGAAAGCCCGTCAATCATTGCAATTTAACCTTTATAACAATAAAACAACAGTTACAATGCGCGTCTGCAACTTTTGTGGCTTAGATAAAAAGCGACTTTAGTTTATTATCTTTTTGGCCTAGAAGGAAATGGCGGGACAAACTCGACTGTTTTCTCAAAGATTGGCCAACAACAGCTGTAGACAGAGACAAGCGGAAGGAGGGAAGGAAGGGAAGCATTTGCCCTGCAGTGGGACACAAATGGCTGAGAAATAAATAATAGTTTATTACCTATCTGATGCAGTCATCAATAATTAATTTGATGGTCAATATTTTTATTCTTCTTCTTCGTCTCCCTTTTTTTTTTAAGGATGGGAAATCATCAAATGACTTCTCCCGCTCTGGGTGGAGCGGGAGGGAGTGTCAGACTTGACTGACTAAAACCCATCCATGTTCCTTCTTAGCCCTCTGTGTTCCAGGGCCACGGTATCTCTTTCGAACAACCCGCAGCCCTGGCAGGCATCGGCCCTCTCGGACCCCTTCCGATTTGCTGACATCTCTTTGAGGCGCGCGTAGAACACAAACGCGCCGTCGGCACGGCCTGTCGTCATAAGACGGACGGACGGTGAGCTGGATGGGCAATACCCCTTGCGTAACATGCTGTTAGATTTGACAGATCCTGAACACAAATTCTTCGTCTGCCACGACATTATATTTTATTTCTACTTTCACGGCTTCGTCAGTGGCAGCGCAAAGGTCGCAGCATTTATGCTCGACCAAGATCCCGTGACCGCCAGACCGTCATATTATAAGACGGGACCTGATACTTTTAAGGTAAGAACTGGTGGCTATTATGAAAAGTCGGTCGTGGTGGCATTTAAGCTAAGCGACGGACGTGAACTACAAATTCGTAGGTCTAGCAGTCACGGGATCTCCCTTTATTCTAATCATTGATCAGTCAGTTGATATTTATGTGACTGTGGGTTAGTATGTTATGGTCTTCGATTCACCGTGGCCGTGATAATTGGCATTCAACATCCCCTTTAGGGGAATACTCACTACTCAATGGGTAGACATAACATTAGAAAACAATTGATCATTTAAATTTAAAATAAGCATACCTGCCATGTCTAGCACCCATAATAATTATCTATTGCAATTAATTTCGTTATTATCAAGTTCAAAAAAGATTGACCTTGAAGAATGCACTTTGTTTTTATGATGATAAAGTTGATATTTGCGTGTTACCGATAAACTGTGCAGTTAAAATAAGGTTGATATATATAGAATAAGTTACCTGCAGGCATGTTGACGGGTAGTGCCTCAGCAGAAGGAACATACTCATTGGGTTGTTCACTGAACCTTTCAGCGAGCGCAGCGTCGATTTTATTCGCTTCCAAAGCTACTGTCTGATAAACTTCTTTATATTTTGCCACCTACAACGAAGAAATACTTGATAATGATGTGAGAAACGTTAAAAGTAAAGTAAAATAGTGTGGTCGAACTATTTTGCCCATTCTTGCAAAATAGTTTGGTCTTAATACCTAGTGTTTGCAAAGATGAAATGTTTTCAGAGTAGTAACATGGATTCTTCAGTTTATGAATACATAGGCCCTATGTATTCATAAACTAAACAATCCATGTATAGTCTTTGGTTGGTTTGTGAGGAACGCCCTATGACATAGGGCGTTCTTCTGCGACTACCAGGACTTTTCTGTTAAATGAGTCTACATAATACTTTGTGCACATTCAATTGTAATTGCATTTCATGGGACTTAAACATAACTGTTGAAATGTGGATGTACTATCAAGCACAGCTCTGCCTAAGCCCTCGGGGATTACAGGCGTGATTATGTAAGTATATTAATAACGTTTAAGTATGGAGTTTCGTGGAGACAGGTATTCATGTGAACAAAAAGACTCTAAAACATCAGTACCTACCTATATCCCGATTTCTGAAAGTCTATTAAATTTAATCTGTCAACTCTCATTACCTGTTCAGCTAACACCGCTTGGGGTTGTTTCCGACCTTCACTGATTGCCTTAAGGTCTGCCTCAAGCTGCGCGCGCAAATGTGGCTTGGATATAGTAAGGCCCATGGCGTCATATCCCTCGACGAGCCCCATGCCGAGCAAACCGGGGACGAAGTGTATAGCGTCTGCTAGCGCTACGTACGACCTGTTCTTTATGGTTTCGATGTGCTCTGCGTGAGTTGCGTCAGTTCCTGGCGAGGGATGAATTGTCAAGTTGCGTCACTGTTAAATCAGACTTTAAGCCCGGACTCCACCAAAATGAGGATAAGCGGAGCGGTGCGGAAACGTGCAAGATTCAAGCAATCACGAGAGACGCGATATAGATGACAAAGAATGTGATTGGTTGATTCCCGCACGTCTCCTCTCCACTTCATTCGTCTCCGCTTTTGAGGAGTTCGGGCTTTAAGCAGTTATAATGTATAAGCAAATACCTAAAATCAACCATTATCAATCACCTCAGCTTAAAGTAGTGCACAGTTCGACTTAACCCTCTCCCAAGTTGCGTCACAGTCAGTCCTGGCTACATTTTTAAGGTCGCTTAGCTAAAATCATCATCATTTTAAACGAAAGTGTTTTAGTAGCTAGAGAAGTAATCATTTTACCAATTCCATGCTTTTCCATAAGTCCAATGAGATCAGCTTCTGTTAATAGGTTTGGAGGAGATGTGTTGCCATCTAACATGTCAATACTCGTTGGATTAAAGGTTTGCCCGTTCTGAAACAAATGAATCAGTATCATTCTTCTACTTTTTTTTTGTCTACCTGTTTCTTTACCTCAAACGTGTGCTAAGCAAAATTGGCTTTAATTCTTACTTCATAAACGTGTATTTCCTTTGACGACCACTTATCATAAGGGTACACTTCTAAATAATTTCTCGCCGTGATCATCAGGCCACTTGCATTGAACTTTTCGTTGGCTATTTCTATGGCGACGGTGGTTTCTTGGCCCTGGGCGTCTTTGGAACAACACGCAAGGAAGGACCGTACTATGAATTCATATAGTCGTTGTTCATTGCCTGATAAACCTGTGTAAAATGAAGGATCATTTAATTTAGATAGTAACACTGTGTCGTAAATAATCTGTTAAGATTTTTTTAGTATACTGAAATAAAAATAATCATGATATCCAACAAGAAAGTCTGAACTCTGAAGTCTGGGTGGAAAATAAAACCTTTTTTAATCAAACTGTGTTTTCAATCAAACCCTTCTTTTTTTAATCAACTCCACTTTTTAACAAAGGTTACAAACTTATTGACTAAAATTATAAATCTTACTGTTTGAGTATTTCGTCGGGTGTATAGGGGGATGGGCTTTATCGCTCTTGTTCCCTTGCCGCGGCGTTGGCCCCCCACTATCCAGAATGTTCTGTGCAAAAGACCCCCAGTTGGGGTCACCAGTCTGGTGGCCCACTAGTTGGGCCAAGTTCATCTCTTTGGGGAACTCGTTTGTCTCTGTACGAGGGTAACTGATGAAACCCTGGGTGTACAATTTTTCCGCTAATCGCATTGTTTCTTTTGCGTTGATTTTCAGTTTTCGTGAAGCCAGTTTTTCGAGTTCCTTAATAAGTACAACAAGTATTAATTTATTGTCAAACAAGATTACGCAAAAAGAACGCAAGATTACGCAAAAAGTACGCAAGATTACGCAGTAGTTAATTTTGTTTACTGGGATTTTGAATACACTAACAAAAAAGTCTACAACACTATCAAATTTATCATGGCATAGCATACTCAGCCTGATCTTCCCTCCACTCTGCTGGGACGCAGGTCTCTTTTCTCTGTGAGGGGGCAAATTCAGCATTGTTATTAAAGTTTTTACTCACCACTGTATCCAGAGGTAAAGGTCTCCATTTAGACTTGGGTTTGGTTTTCACCTCACAAACCTTAGCCTGTGGGTTCTCAAGACAAATGTCATGAAAAAGCTGACAGGCATGTTGGTCAAACAATCTGACTCTTTCCCATACAAAATCTACACTTAGATTGTTCATTGTATGGTTTACTGAAATCCATTATCTATCATTAGAATTGCAGTTATAAAATAACAAAATAATATACAGTTTGAGGAAACTTACCTTTAATCTTCCAAAAAGTTTCTGATACAAAGTTTTCCACAGCTCTATACCTCTCAACCACAAAACCTAGAGTTGGAAACTGGCATGAACCATAGCTAACTAAACTTTCTGCTAGCTTTCTAGGAAAAACTTTTTGGAGACGTAAGGTTTGGAATCTTGTGAATGCGGCACCTGTAAGCATTAACTTCTTCAGAAACAGTCTCTATACTATGTTCTACAGTTTATGGTAGATACTCAATTTATTACCTATCCTTAAATCAAGTTCCTGTCTCACATCTACAGCATCACTGATATTCTTGTTTGGTTGTTCTAAGTTTTGCAAAGCCCTCCATACAGACACTCCAGTGATCTCTGAGAATTTGGCTCTAAATATTCTGAGGTTCCTCTTCACCGCTGTGCAAACATTAATGATCTCAAAACCTATGTTTTCTCCCTCTCTATCACAATCGGTCCAGATGATCAAACCATCACAACTTCTTATTTCTCTTTCCAAAGTTTTCTGTGAAATTGTAAAAGCTAGATTATTGAAATTTATTTTTTATTTATTTAATTGTAGAAAGAGGAAAAAATATGGTATGGATGTCAAACAATGTATGTCTTGTAATTAATCCAATTAAAACATATCTGTGTTTATTTTCATTTAATATATGTATATCTTGTGGAGGTTCTTAATTTGCATACTGAACTTTTAGTTAATTACAAACATGGATGGAGGAACATGGAAACGATTTGATAAAAAATATGCAGTTGATCAAATCTATGTTGTAGTATAGACTTGTTTTAAGGTGGAATTTGTAAATACTTTTTTAATCCTCCTTCATTATCGGGATAGAACTAGAAGGCTATAGAACTCCATTAGTTTTTTTAAATATTATTTGCAGCTTTGTTTAAGAATAGCTTGCTCTAAGAAACTAGGTAATCTACAGGACATTTCAAATGAAGATAGATGATAACTTTACCTTAATTTTTTCATAAAACTCAGGACAGTACTTGAAGACAGGTGCATCAAATAGTGCTAAAGGGTTGCATGACTGCCAGTTTTTATATGCTCCAACAAATTCAAGGGCTAATAAATGTCCAGATACTGAGGTCATTACCATCTGCCATTTTTGTCCCACTACCTCTGCTTCAAATTCATATATTTTATTATATGTTGATAGACCTTCACGCTGAAAATCACAATCATAGTTATAAACTAAAATGAAATCAAACAGGAAAAAAAATAAAACTATCTAAGCTTTGGTCTCTGTCAGTATGAAAATTTCTAAAATAAGTAGAATTAGTTATGTGTTCTCAAACCGAGTTGTGGATTTTGAAAGAAGAAACATACCGCTAACTCATTTGGTGAGGAGTTTGTTCTGCCACTTGTTCCCAGCTAAACACTAGGAAGAGGCGAAGGGCAGGCCTGATTATAAGCCTAATTCGAATAAATGACTTTTAATTTGATTTTGATATAGTTTTCGATAGTTGGTTACCTCAATCACACCTTGAAAACCTAGTAACAATACTTATTACGGGATTTACTTACTCTTCGTGATGTCCCTCGAGATAAATGCTGTGCAATATTTTTAGCAGCATCATTTTTTTCGGCTACATTTAAATACTTCATAGTTGCAGCGTGACTCAATGTTCGAATATAGTTTTTAATGAAGAAAATCAGTTTAAGGTTATAATTAATACGTATTAAACAAATCATATTTCACTGACTTATCATCCTTCTTTTTGTGATTACTGTTAATCTTTCTCCAGTTGGCTAAAATGTGTGAATTTCCATTAGTTTATTTTAATTCAAAATAAATCTCCGATGTAAATAAACACTCCCGCCTAAAAATTGATTGATGATATTGACATTGACACCGAACTTCAAACTCAACGTCAATAACTGACGTAAAAAATATCTATAACGTAAAACTGTCACTGACCGGAAAATTGTAATAAGAAAAACTGAATTTGCAAAACTCGCCATCAAACGTAAAAGTTTGCCGAGAAACACCTCTGTATTTTAATTTCATCATTTTTTTATTTTTTTTATTAATTAAAATGTAATAACATGAAAATGTTTGGTTTTTTATACGCACTGATTCTTTCAGGTGTTACTTCCAAAAAAACCTAGAGATTTTAATAGGTTTTCAAAAATGGTCATTATTTATCTGATAGGAAATAATTGTATCCAACAATATGCTGCTTGAATGTGTACCGTTTCCCCCTAAGTTACCCTGTAATCCATATTTTGATCATTAAAAACAACAGAACTATTAAAACACCCTAAAGTTAAGAAATTTATTCACACTTATTGTGATTTATCCTGAATAATTAAATGTCTTTGTCAAAAAATATCGTTTACAAAAATTACAATTGACAGTCATTGTCAATGTCAGTTTTGTGTCATTTCTTCGTGCTCGTCATGTTTGTTTTTAATTCATTGCTTACACAATTAACGTAAAATGACAAGTTTATAAATAGGTTATCTCTCGTTGTGGTTAGAAACCTATATTATAAATTAAAACAATGGTGCTGTCGCGTTCATTCGTGCCAAAGCCCTTAACCTATACCAAGATGTGTTTTCTTGTAAACTGCCTCAAAAGATTTAAGAGTTCACAACAATGGTTGAGTCGCCAAAAGGCTGATCCCTATGTTGAAAGAGCGAAAATATATAATTACAGGTGACTATTTTTAATGCCAGTAAAATAATATTTGACTTGGTTCAAACAACTTAATATTTTTATTAATTTGTAGATGTCGCAGTGCTTTCAAACTATTAGAAATGAACGACAAGACAAACATTTTGACTCCAGGATTAACAGTTATTGACCTTGGAGCGTCGCCAGGGTCATGGACACAAGTTGCTGTCCAAAAAACAAATGCTGATGGCGCTGACCCAACAAAATCCAGAGGGAAAGTTCTTGCCATTGACAAACTACAGATATTTCCTATAGAGGTACTTATTGATATTTCTTTTCGGCGCCGAATTATTTTATCATTTTTTACTTAAGAAGAATAGAAGATTCTCTAGAGCAGTTTGGAAGATAAGATAATAGATTCATAATGTCTTTGTTCTAAATATATAACTTTGTTACACAATGACAAAACCTCATTAGTAAATATTTATGGAAGAATGTTTTTATTCAACAGGGAGCATCAATTATGAGCAACATGGACTTCTCTACAATAGATGCTCATGATAAAGTAATAGCAGCACTTGATGGTGCAAAAGTGGACTTAGTTCTATCTGACATGGCTCCCAGTGCCACTGGGGTGAAAGAACTAGACAAAGACAGAATAATAGGCCTATGTTACATGGCCATAAGGTTTGCTGCTCTAGTCAGTAAGGTTGATGGCAGCCTGTTGTTCAAAGTGTGGGATGGAAAGGAAGTGCCAATATTAGAGATGGATTTAGAAAAGTTCTACAAAAATATTAAGGTCTTGAAGCCACAAGCAAGCAGGTCAGACTCCTCAGAAAAGTTTATACTAGCTAGAGGCTTTAAAGGTATACAGAGACCATTACGGAATGGAAGGTGGGGAGAGTAACTAGTTGAAATCATGAAAGGAAAATTAAGGAGCTGCATAATTATTTAACCTGCTTTCATATTCTAGAATGGGGCATGTGGCAGGCATTGCCTTATAATCAAGTACATAATGTTCAATTTGTTAGGGCAGTTTTTACTGTCATGTATTAGTGTAAATACTTTAATATGTAAGGAAATAATGCCATAGAATGTTGTTGATGTAGTGAAAAGTCTTCCACACATTGTCATGTAAAAATATTACTAGTATAAGCTTCAAGTGTAAATCTTATCAACTCATAATATAGATGAATTGTCATTAAGCTAGCAAATTGTTTTATATAATTATAATTTAAGACTTAAATGGATCATTATAAACTATATTATTGTATGTTGATATGTGGATTAAAACAAAGTTATGTTAAAAGATTAATTATTTCTTTATTTTAGCATATTTTCTGAAGCATTTTAATAAAGTAATGCTTTAGATAGAGCTGCTAGATTTCTACTATTCATTAAAACTCACATGGTTTTAAAAACAATGTTAAAGTTGATTTATAATATTGTCAATTGATTAAACTCAACCAGTCCTTCATCTGTTATAATCTCTGTTTATTTTTGTACGAACAAGTTTAATAATTTATGAATATAATAATTTCACTTTTATTAAATAATATCACAATGCGTAATTTTAATACAGAGTATGTAACAGTATGTTAAGTATTTTGCTAGTTAAAAGCACGACATTTTTCGGACGTAAATGGCTTTTTAAATGATCACATAAATCTCTAATATTAATAAAATACAAGAAGGTATATTCACATTATTAGCTGTGACTCTGTTAGCATCACGAGCAAGCTTTATTTTTAACAAACTTCCAAAAAGGAGGAGGTTCTCAATCAACTGTTTGTATTATGTTTTTTTTTGTATGTTCACCAATTTCTCTGCCAATTTTCGACCGATTTTCAAAATTCTTTTTTATAATAACGTTTGTATACAGCTGGGGTTTCGTAAGTATAATAATTTTATAATGATTAAGCCAACATACATTGTATTTGTGCACGAACATGACGTGACATTCAAAATTACAAAAGAGATCAAATTAATTATCACATCCACAGTTACGGACTAATAAATAAGCATGTAACTAGTCAATTAAACTTACAGATAAAGTATACACCAAATACAAACGCAGTAAACTTTAAAAAAAAGAATGTTAAAATATTGTAAACTAAACTACCCTACAATGTAGATTGTAAACAACCATTATCAAACAGAACAGATATTACAAAACGTGTGAAGTTTTGTCACCTAATTTAGCGATTAGCGTGGTGCGTAACTATTAGCTAGTTAGGTAAGGTATGTAGCAGCCATTTGGATATAATGTAGCGGAGGTTTCTAGACGAACTGCGATCGAGTTCCACTATTGAGTTTGTTGAGTTGTGCGGCGGAAAGCAGGCTGGAGTGAGCAGCATGGTCCAGCAGCAACAGTCTCTCTCCCCTCTCGTCGCTGGCGGCTCTGACGGTGCGAGCACACCGCCCACTGCCCGTCTCCAAGGCAAAACTGCTCACAGCACATATAGCGTAGATGAACGTTAGTACGAATAGCGCACAGCCAAAATCTGAAAATAAACATTAAGTATCACTGTTTTCCTCTTGGTTTTCCGCCTGGAAAGGAGGATAATAGTAGCGTTATCCTAAACTTTTATGGTTCAAATGACTAGATGTCGTGATCGTAAATTCGTGATGAGTAAATCTTTGGCTGAGCCAAGAGTAGGTAGGACAAACAAAGCATAGCTACGCAGTACGCTCGCTACCTAGTACCATGCAATGCAGCTGATCGGAAGATGGATCGGTATTTTGCGCGCCGGTCATACACGAAAACATGACAATCAAACTCAAAACTGGTATGATTAGATTTATTGAGATAACCCTGGTACCTACTTGTTTGTTTACCTAACTAAAGGCGGAAACATACTTACGTGTCGTGGCGTGTCGTGACGCGCCAGAAGCAAATCGGTTTCATACATCATTTAATATGGTTAGGGACATATTTGCATGGCGTGTCGTGTCGCAACGATGTATGAAACCGAATGCTGGCGCGTCACGACACGTAAGTGTGTTTCCGCCTTGACGCATTGAACTCAGATCATATCCTGAAAGGAAGTGTTATATCTAATCTAGCATATAAAGACTGTCTTTCAGTTATGCGGTTGATACCGTCAGCAATAAAAACGTGAGTCTTCTTTTCCACTTATCTTATGAAATCCACAAGATTATACTCACGATAAAGATTATGTCCTCCAAAAAGGTTAACAACACATGGATAGCCATCGCCGAGCACGATGGCCACAATGAGGAGCACTACTCCGATGCATGCGGCCAGGATCCAGGGCAGCACATACTCGCGCTTGTACTTGACCGCACCGTGTAGCAGTGAGATGCAGCACATCAAGTAAATCGAGGTCAGCATCGTGCTTGTGTATAGAAATATTACTGTCACTGGAAATTCAACAACTTGAATTAGTAAATAGGGCTTTTTAACATCTTGAGAATAAAGCTTAGGTCTTCATGCATTTTCTGGGTTTTAAATTCGACGACTGGTTACTACGGCCAAGATTATTTCATCTCTAATAGACCCATCTAAGCCGTCATCACCCTGTATACATAATTAAAGAAGGACAGGTGAGACCTAAATTATAAACAAAGAAAAGTTTAAGTAATAATTAATTAACCTGATGCCAGATGTCGTGCTTTAGCAAACCTACGTTGATTGTTGGAGCTTATCACTTCTCCGTTGTGATAGCTAAGGTGATCTCCGTAAGCCACTTCGTACAGCCCGCGTCTGTCGAGGTCATCTTCCATGTCGCTGTGCAACATTGATAGCATTTCCCCGACATGGGATATACCGACTAGTAATATTATTAATATGAAAGATGATAGTGCCTGCGAAATAAAAAACATTACATGCACGTTTCCATGAATTCAAAACTCTGTCCTTCTAAAAAACAATGAAACATTTGTCATACTCACGATTTGATGGACGGCAATAAGAATTGTGCCTTGTCGTAAATTGAAAACGTACAAAAAATTGTTTAGACGAATCATCATCTTGTGTGAAAGATTACATTGCTTAGTTCTATCAAACATTTGTATTATAGTACCACTAAACCATTGCCAGTAAGAATTACAAACATTGTTTGGACATAGCCCAAGTCAGAAACTACATAGCGACTGCCGCGCGCATGTTGTTTTCTATTGATTTTATTTTTTTGTGAGTTGTGCGTAATGCGCATGAATCTGTCTTAAGTAAAAAAAAAAGGAGAGATGGGATTGTAAAGAAGACAACGTTATTTTTATAAATTAGTTTTATTTCAAGACTTACGTAATGAATAATAGCAATAATAAAATTATGACTGTAATCAACCTAAACCAAACTTTTAGTCGGTATTAGTTTATTTGGATTGTTATATTATCCACTATAGCTATCACAAGTAGACAAATCATAAAGTAACTTGTTATAGAAACAATTATGTATTTACAAAAGTATAATCACGTCACTTCATTTGTAATGTTTTAAATATACATATGTAATTTTGTGTTTTTGATAGTTCGCGTTTTATTTGATACTATAGATACAACTTCGATAGTGTTGACTTTTTTAGACATGCTTTTTACAAGAAAAATTTACAACAAATAAAAAAAATGGTCATACAGCATGCTGTTGTATTTTCAGAAATTAACATTAAAACCACAAACATTGAACGAATTCTTGGTAAATCAAGCAACTTATTAGAAGACAGAATTTTCCAGTAGGTTTGAATTATTTCTAAGGACGGACTGGACTAAACAGGTATTGATTGAAACACTGTTTTCGTTGTTAGCATGTTGTAGGGACGTGAAACAGAAATATTAAATGCAAAGTAAACTATGTATTTTACAAGCTAAAACATACACAACCATCTAATATTGAAAATATTGTTATTATAAATGAAATGTTGTAATTATGTTGACTAACATCCTAAACAATAAGTTACAGTAAATAATATAATATGTATATCTGAAAATAGCCAATATTTTACGACATTATGATTTAGAATGAAAACATTTGGTATGCAGTGAACTCTCGTAGTTGATACAAATTTAGCCAAAATATTTACATGTTATGAGACCTTATGAAATATAATACCTTATAAATAATGGACAATAAGATACTTGTACAATTCGAAAGTTATATTATCCAAGACTGATATTTGTTACATACATCGATATAGAAAACTGTACTTACGTCACATACTTTAAAAAACTGTACCGATGTCACTTAAAATGGATATAATAGCATGTCTTTAAATAGTAGGTGACCACACAATACTAACAAGTAGGTTAGCGTCGAAACACAAGATATTTGTGAATTATGAAGTGCCGAATGTCTGTTGATGGCACTCATGTTGTATTAATTCTTATTTAATTATATCACCACAGTATAACAATAGTCCTATTATATCACTAGGCACTAATAATGTTAGTCGATATAAAGTTAATGTAGGTATTACACGATGGACAAACATAGGGCTAGATGCCTCGTCAAAATATTCACATATTACAATTAAATAACACAATATTCACATTATATTCTGTTAAGTAACAATATCTTAGCCTAGTCTCTATAAACTAGTCACAAATCCGTTGTCAGTTACAGCCTGTATTTTGTGTTAGGATTACTCAGTGTTTGGACAATATATTGTTCGAAGTTTCGATTAAATGTACTCAAACTTCGCGACAATTATTAGGACAACTATGTTCTAAATCATCTCTATAATATTCTTAAAGATTACCATTGGCAGTCAGAAACTGTTTATCATAAATGTGGCGCAGATTCCTAACGTCTTTTAACACGAAATTTACATCGAAATATTGGCAGGTTGTGACTTTGAAATATCGAGAAATAATAATTAGAGGATTATACAATTTTTATATTACAAGAAAGATTTAAGATTAGGGATTACAATGTTATGCTAACTATATTAAAATGTTATTGCCGGGTTGGAATTACGCGTAGATTTTGAGGTTTACACAAGTTGTTTTTGAAGGGTTGCCAATAGTGATGAAGGGTCAGGTCAGCCACACTTAATTAGTCAAACAAGTGTTAGTTTCGCTGGTTGTATGTCGGTCTCAAGCGATGTTGCAGGAGTTGCGTCCGGTGCAGTTGAGTCGCGTGTGGTGGGAGTGCTTGTGTGCGCGCGCGCGGTGCCGGCTGGGCGCGGCAGAGATGGCGTACGACTTGAGGTGGGACTTCAGCGCCGTCGGCAGCGGCAGCCGCTCCAGGCCGTACACGGAGGTGCGCGCCACTATTGCACGACAACACAGCTCTTGGAGGCTTAGTACTGTGGACAAGACAAATTCTTTACTGAATATAACATACTACAATCGCGACTCCGTTTGCTAAACATAATCAATACTAATTGTTCATTGTATAGTCGTACCATTTGACAGTAGCAAGTCAATCTTTGTAATTTAAACCTTATGTTGATGACACAAGTCACTTGAGGGCGCGCTCATGATTTGTATCGACTATACCAGTCATAAAAAGGAGCCCATATTCGGCAGTGGATATTTTTGATGGACTAAAATGAATGGTATTTACCTTTATTGCTCCTCCAAAGCCTCTCCATGCCGTTCCGATGCAGTGCCATTCGCGACAGTTCGCAGAAGCTCTCTCTGATGTTGAAGTCACACAGGGGGCTCACTTCGAAGAACGCCATGTGGTTCTTGGCGGCATAGACTTCTGCGTCTCGTTCCTGCACTTGCCGTTTAAAGGCGAGGTGTAGACGATTGCCCACTAGGACTTTAGGGACACCTGGTGCATGCTGGGAAACAAAGCAATATTTAGTAGGCTCTATAACATGTTTTGTTCGTCTTGAGTTTTTAAAGTTCAACCACAAGATTGGAACGATTTAAGTCTAGGGGGTTTTTTTTTTATTGAATAACGCTTATTTTGAAACATTTTGTTTTAAAATTATGTGAGATGGACTTTTTTAATATTTATGAATTTAATTTATATATATTTAATTAACAAAAAACAAAAAGCTGCTACTATTTACTTTGCCACTATGTTTAACTAGAGAAGATACATACTTTTTCAACTTCCTCAAGCCACCTGTCAATGCTGTCAAAAGACCATTTGTTGGTGATGTCATAAACGAGGAGTATGCCCTGCGCCCCGCGGGAGTACGATCGTATGATAGTGCAGAAGCGGCCTTGTCCTGAAGTGTCCCAGAGTTGAAGCTTCACTCTCTTGCCATCCAAAAGGATTGTTGTCGTCTTGTAAGCTGGAACAAGATATTATTGTTGTGATAGTGTCATCATTGTTTTGGCATTGGATGGATGCAAGGGAATGAGGCATACTGCGGGGAATATGAGGAAAACTAACATGATTAGCATAGAGAATAGACATTTATGAAAGAAAAATCATGTTGCGCCAACTGTTTATTTCATTAACACAAATAACTTAAGAATATCTTGAATGAATGAGAGTGGCTCCTGCCTAGGAGGATAATGTTTTATTGTGTTAGCATATGCTATGTTTGGAGAAAGGTTTTGATATCCTGTTTCGACTTCCCATTACATAGTTATTACAATGTAATTGTTAGGGAAATATTAAAAAGCAAATAAATAATATATGGACGACTGTTAATGAGATACTTTAATACTAGACCGAGCGGCGTTAAATTATGTTTGCGAAAAATTTACTAAACTAGCGACACATTATGAATGAATAAATTTCCGGAAATGGGCTACTAGCGGTGGGAAACAGTTAATCTAAGCAAGCAACCAAAATTCCAAGTAGCCAAATCAAAAACTAAATCGAGCGAAAATAATAATTGGTGAGTGGACTATAGAACCGATTACCGTAGCTCACGAACACATCCCAAAATGGGATGTATTCTGATACCATTTGAGTTAATATTTTTAAAGTGAAACTTTTATTACATCGTCTCAAACTTTTTCGTCTGTGTGTTGCATGTCGCGTGACGGTGGGCCGCGGAGTAGGGATAAAGTGAAAGGCACTCGTTAGAGCGCCTTTCACTTTATCCCTACTCTGCGCTATAGTGTGAAAAAAAAGTTTCACTTTTACCGTGGTTTCATAAAACCACAATCCTTTTTTTCTATTCTAGGTAGGTACAAATTTAGGGGGCGGAGCGACGAAGCGACAACGGTGTGCAGCGCTGGAGTTCGGGTGCACTTGGGCGTGTTCGTATGACCCCGCCATCCACTTCGTGTTATTAGGTCACTTTAAACCCTGCAGACAGAAATAGGAGATGCGCGCAGCGGGGCTACGTTTGTCTAAATTGTTGCTTATTTAGTTATGTTTTAAGCTGAGTATTTTGATTGGAATTTGGATTATTTTTGGATAAAAAAGTTATTTTTTTATTTGCGTTTAATTACTACCCATTAAAAACAAATCTACAGAGAATAGTCAATCCCCCCCCCACAAAGAGGCTAAGTGGCGACAGAGCCCAGCTAACCTAACCCCCCCCCCCCCAACCCGTTGACAGCGACGGTTTGAATTATTATGCTGATCGTTCTGAATAACTTGTACCTCAAATTCGTATTTTTAAGTCGCCGTTTTCAATATTTGTGTTCACTCTCAGTCTTTCGATGACTTAGTATTTCAGTGCGCCATAATCAGTATTTTTGGTAGCCTGATTTTGAAATATATTCAAAGTCAGGTCCGGGAAGTCGGTCAGGAAAACAGTCAGTCGATCTTTTAAATACTACCCGTAATATTGTTCTGGTACAAAAACATAATAATGATTGCTACAAATAAACATTGTTTTTTTATTTGTGACTGAATTAATGAAAAAGTGAATATATAAGAAACTTTTTTGACATACTAAAATATAATTTTCTTAAGTTACTTGCTTACCTTATCTATGGCAAAAGCAAACAATGTCCAAAGAAACTCAATTTTTATAAAACCTTATTATGAACGAACTTACAAATAATTGAATTACTATTTTTCTTTGGTGGTATGGTGTTCATAATCTTTGCACAAACATGTCATACATAAATTCATGCCTGGCATTCTGCTTACCACCATGAAAAATCATGGGTAAGCAGAAATGGACAGGATGGATCAGGAGCATTTAGCAATTCCAGGGAAAAAACCTTGCTACAATGTTACATTATTTTGAATTATAGATATACATCATACAAACAAAACATCAATCAATAAAAAATACTAACCTATAAAGAATACGCCTTTTCCAGTATCAATAACTGTATTTATAAACTGGTACACATAAACAGAATACAAAACTTGGTGCTTAAATCAGTAGAAAGCTTAATATACCATCCAATATGTAATTAACAAAGAATAATTCCCCAAGCAAAACCTTTTGGTTCTCCTTCCAAAAATAGCATCACGTTTTTTTGTTTTTTTGGCGGGAACCGTACTAACGATTCCCGCTTCTTTTTATTTTTTTATTTTACACATGTCGAAGGTTTGACCAAAGAGTTCTTATAAACTCTTTGGTCATATCAAAAAAATCAATCTAAATCACAATAAACTTATTATTATTTAGAAATCATGACATTCGGCCATCCGACACAGTGTAGCCTCCTGGCACACACAACAATCATAGTATTAAAAAAAACAACAAATCATGACATTCTTGTATGTTATAGAAAGAAAAATGAAATGTTAATAACATACAAAATACGCACAATTTTATACATTTAAGAACATTTTAAGACTTGACAACATATTTAACTAGAGCTTGTATAAAAAAAAAAAAACAAAAAACATATTTTGCAACAAAACAATATTTACAAATACAAATATATTTTAATTTAGATTTACTCAGAGTTACTTTGGCCAGCATCCTCAGAGCTACTCACATCGGAATTATGCAGCTCCAAAGTTTTTATGTGTATCCATGGTCGGATTCTATCAGCTGCAATAACAGTTTTATATGGGTTGCCTTTCTTAGTAAAACCAGGGACATCTGTTATTCTATAACGGTCATTGCCTAGAACTTCAGTGACTTTGTATGGACCAACAAATTTCGACAGAAGCTTTGTACTTTTCTTATCATTATCAAAATTATTTCGAGATATTTTAACTATATCACCGATCTCATACTTAGGTGCTGGGATTCGATTTGCATCATACCTTTCTTTTTGTTTTTCTTGAGTTTTTTCTATATTAATACCGATTTGTTTTCTGACTTGTTGCAACTCTAAATTAGTACTTAAACTGTTGTCGGCGTTAAGCTTATTTGTCAAAACATCGCGTAATTTAATTCCAAACATAGCTTCTGTCGCAGTTTTCTGTGTTGAGGCATTAACAGTGTTGTTAATGCCCCATTGAATTTTACCCAGGCTCTTGTCCCAGTCGCGTTCATGGCTTGAAAAGTTTTGAGATGCCAATGAATTTAAGATCGTTTGATTAAATCTCTCTGCCTGACCATTAGCTCTGGGACAAGCTACTGCGTTCAAGATATGTTTAATACCATGTGTATTACAAAAGGTCTGAAATTCTTTTGACGTAAAGCTTGTGCCACGATCAGACACAATCCTAGCTGGAACACCGAAGTCATAAAATATTTTCTCCAAGACCTTAACCGTGGTTTTTGTTTTTACATTTTTAACCGCTCTTACGAAGACATACTTTGTGAAACCGTCTACTACCGTTAAAATGTGGGTATTACCGTCTTTACTTCTGACAAAGGGGCCAAGGTGATCTATATGGATCGTGTGAAACGGTATTTGTACTTTTTCTATTGGATACAAATGACCCGACTTTTGTTTTGACGTGTTATCCTTGTTATACGCGCACTCTAAACATGCCGCAACATACTTTTTAACAAATTTCCTTTGTTTAGGGAACCAGTATAAATGTTGTATTCTTTCCAGGGTTTTTGCGTAACCCAGATGACCGATTTCATCGTGGTTAGCTCGGCATATTTGCCATCGTGCACTACGCGGCACAACAAGACATAATTTATCGTCTACCCTTTTATATACGGCATGATCCTTTACAACATAGTTTTTACGAATGTCACTACATTCCTGGTCACTTTCAGGTTTAAGGATTTTGAATATACGGGATATTTCAGGGTCTGCTAATTGTAACGATAAAAGCCAGTCCTCTTTGCCTATAGTATATACGCCAACAGAGGGGGCTATCATCTGGCTCCGCAGATAATTTGGTGTTTCTGCTTAACGCATCAACGTGCGACATCTGAACACCAGGACGATATTCAATATCAAACGTGAACTCACTTATTTGTAGCCACCACCTTGCTATTCGCGGAACGAGATCTCTTTTGGTTAGTGTAGTGCGGAGAGCAGCACAGTCGGTATAAACCTTAAAATGAATACCCAACAGATACACACGGAACTTTTTTAAAGAACATACAACAGCTAGTGTTTCTAGTTCGTACGAATGCAGATGTTTCTCTTCGGGAGTAGTCTGTCGACTGAAATAAGCGACGGGTTTTAAGACCCTAGTATCTTTCTGCCATTGCATTAGTATACCTCCCACACCCAAAGCACTAGCATCGGTGTGGAGTTCTGTTTCAAGGGTGGGATCATAAAGAGCTAGGACCGGCCGACCAATCAGCCTGTCCTTTAAAATTGTAAATGCTCGGTCTTCTGTAGATGACCATTGCCATAAACAATCTTTTTTTAATAAAGATGTTAGCGGACGAGCGACCTCTCCATAACCCTTTATAAACTTTCGGAAATAACCAGTCAACCCTAGAAATTGTCGGACCTCATGGACATTTTGTGGTTTCGGGAATTCCTTAACCGCCAAAATTTTTGTTTCACTTGGCTGAATGCCTTGTGGCGAGATTTCATATCCAAGGTAGCTAACAGTACTATCAAAGAACCGACATTTGGTCAATTTTAACGTTAAGCCATGTTGCCTGAAAAGTATTAACACGTCCTCTAGTCTATGAAACATTTCGTCTACAGTTTTTGAGGGGATTAAAATGTCATCTAAATATGCTAACGCGTATTCAAACCGTCTGTTCCCGAGAACTTTGTTAACCATTCTCTGGAACACGGCTGGGGCATTCGCCAAGCCGAAAGGCATTCTTTTAAACTCGAAATGCCCATCGGGTGTGACAAAACCCGTTAGATGTTGGCTTTCTTTAGCCATGGGTATTTGATAATAACCTGAAGCGAGATCCAGGGTCGTGAAGAAACTATTGCCACTAAGGTTCGATATTTGGTCTTCTATAATAGGCAGCGGAAAACGATCTTTTATAGTTTTATTATTCAGGGCTCGAAAGTCAACACATAATCGCTGCTCACCCGTTTTCTTTTTGACCATTAAAATTGGGCTGGCATAGTCTGATTTCGATTCCTGAATAATATCGTTTTGAAGCAATTCGTCTATGGTTTCACGGACTCTTTCGCGTTCATAGTGTGACAACCGATATGGACGGTAAACAATTGGCTTATTATCTGTTAAATCGATTTTTATTTCTACATCAACAACGCAACCTATTTCGTTAAGGTTTGTAGCAAAGCAATCGCGGTAATTTTGCAACAACAAGTACAACCTATCCAATTGTTCCTCATTTAACTCTTGTCCTATTTTAATGTCGTTTTTATTGAGAGGTTCTACATTAGAAGATTCTTTCGCTATCTTATTTATTTGGCACGTTTTCTGTTCATTAAACGGAATGGCTCTAGCAATTAACACGTTTGGTTGTAAAGTAATTATATGGGTTGACAAATTAGATACAACCACCGATCCCTTACCATTAGAAATATTGAAAGCACCCTGTAACAGACGGAACTCTTTACCCGTTTCGACAGCGTTGTATCCTTCTATAAAAACATCTCCGTTGTAGTCACAGTTTGAATGAACTGGGACAATACTGGTTTTCAAGATTTCAGTCCTATCAGTAACATAAAGCTTTAAAATACCTTTTGAATCATCAGAAAAGGCTAAACTTGGGCTTTTGTAAAACGTAAGTGTAGAGCTATTTTTCAAAACAGTGATATACGGCAATTCAGTAAAATTCTGACCAATGATAAGTGATGTCTGCATCTGAACGTCATCTACAACTAATACCTCAATATCAGATTCAATTTCGTCGATCCTAACAAATGCATTTGTCTTATACAGAGGTTTAACTGACGACAGTCCAAAACCCTTAATGATCGGAACGTTATCAACGTTTTGAACTAAATTAAGTAATTCTGCATCGGTCTTACGCAGGAGTGTACACTCACTGCCAAAGTCAATAAATGCCTCCAAAGGCTTATCATTGATGACAACGGTTTTAAAATATTTGGAGTTGCCGTTACTGTAAGAATTAATTTTTAAAGTATTTTTATCTGATATATTTTCTATTTGGTTAGATTTCGAATTCGAAGCTACAAATGGGTCTAATTTGCATCCATCATTATCGTGCCCTATCCGATGACATTGTTTGCATTTAATAAGAGGCTTCGTGCATTTAAAATAAGGATGACCTTTCGAACGACAGTTATAACAAGTGATTGAATTGGTGACAGCACCATTTGAATTTGCGCCGGTATTACTAGAGCTTAGCTTTTGTGTTGAACGTTCACGTAATTTATTATTAAGCTGATTATTAAGCTGCGGTTGAGGTCTCTGAGATGCAAGGAAGTTAAGTAAATCTTCGGGTTCCGAACTATTCTGAGCTTGCGCCCCATTCCTAATCGAACGGTCGCTTATACCGTATACGATACAATCAACAGCTTTTTTACCGGTAATTTCACATCTATTTAATAAGCCTAATTTATCATAAAAATATTCACGAAGACTTTCATCACCACGTGAAGTACGATTTAACATCTCTTCTAACAGACGTCCATAACTTTCTTCACTAGGGAAAGCCTTTTTGAGTTTATTCTGCCACTCATCCCAAGTGAAGACAACCGTTGGCAACGATGCGAACCATCGCTTTGCAAGACCAGCTAATTTTTGTAACGAGAAGTGGACAATTTGTTTCTCATCCCATCCATATATAACAGCGCATTCATTGACTTTTCGCAACCAGCTTTCGATAGTTTGAGTTCTACTCGAAGGGTCAAACTCGGGAATAACATTATGAAGATTGTTGTTGTTCCAGGAGTTCCTAGGAGAGTCTCTTGTAACATGTTTAACTAACTTGAAGATATCTTTAGCAGAAAACTCGTTAGCACGGATACGTATCTTTCTTGGGACAGCCTCTTCACTTGAACTGGATGACGACGGGCTTCTTCGCCTACCCTTCATTTTCTTAGGTTTACGCCAGCGCCTCAAAGGTGTACCAGGTGGGGTACCCGGCTCAACATCAGACGTCATCGTCGCACCTCACTGAAACATTTTACATTACTTGGGGAGTAATCCATCCAAACTTCGTTACACTTTTTTTTTTCTTTTTGTCTGTTATGAGATCAGTCAATTCGGGTAAAATAGTAGTTGCATAGGTATACTTCTAGCTACTAAGCATTCACAATAATTTATCCGACGACTAGTGACTCACTCAATCAACCAGTAGGAACCATACCTACTCAAAAATCCAGTGAAATCACATAGTACGCCCCCTAACATAATCCGACGACTAGTGACTCACTCAATCAACCAGTGGGAACCATACCCACTCAAATATCCAGTGAAATCACATAGTACGCCCCCTAACATAATCCGACGACTAGTGACTCACTCAATCAACCAGTGGGAACCATACCCACTCAAAAATCCAGTGAAATCACAAAGTGCGCCCCCTAACATCCAACCATCAGACTGACTCGCTCAGTATCCAGTGGGAAACATACCCACTCAAAACTCTAGCGAAGTCACATAACATGTCTCCTAACATAGACCCAGTGAACAAGCATATTTCACTGGGTATCCATTTAGCAAATTATCATGGCAATCACTAAACCAAAAAATAAGTAACTCACAATTACCTCATACTGCTGGTAAACAATCATAAATTAATCATGTACAAATGTTGCTCATTTAAATCTTTATGTATGAGCTTATGATAACATGACCATAGCTATAATAATTAATAGCCAAACAATTAGACCATAATTTTGTTAAGTCTGTAGCATTGCATTGTAGCGGTAGTCATTCTCATTTGCCCATAAGTTAAGTTTTTCAAAAGTGAGCGTGTAACCGTTTTATCAAATTATTATCAAGCAATTCATATTTAAAAAAAAATAGTTTTACGTACCGTTTTGGTTTATCCCACTTGTGAAATATAAAGAATACGCCTTTTCCAGTATCAATAACTGTATTTATAAACTGGTACACATAAACAGAATACAAAACTTGGTGCTTAAATCAGTAGAAAGCTTAATATACCATCCAATATGTAATTAACAAAGAATAATTCCCCAAGCAAAACCTTTTGGTTCTCCTTCCAAAAATAGCATCACGTTTTTTTGTTTTTTTGGCGGGAACCGTACTAACGATTCCCGCTTCTTTTTATTTTTTTATTTTACACATGTCGAAGGTTTGACCAAAGAGTTCTTATAAACTCTTTGGTCATATCAAAAAAATCAATCTAAATCACAATAAACTTATTATTATTTAGAAATCATGACAAACCATAACAATTTATTTTTAAAGTCTTATACAGCACTACTACTATCAAAAGGTTATTCATTAGATAAGCATGCGGCAATTAAAATAGTTTGTTACTCATAAAGTTATAATTGATAATTATTGTTTTTTGTAAAAAATATCAAGGCATCTTAAATTCTTAGATAACCTCACACGTCAAAATAAGAATCATGAATGATTTCTAGTAAACAGTTTCTAAAAAAACCATTTTAGCAAGAGAATAAAATAATGGGTTTACACCAAACTGATAGAACATGTCCTAGATTATCATAGGCTGGTTGTATAATACTTACAACTTATTTATATTAGAAACTATTTGGTGTTTACAAATAAGGAGCTATTCATCATTACCAAAAAGGAAAATAACTATGTTATCCTCTCAGCCTGCAGTGATTGTTTTTAAAATATTTATTCCAAATTACCATGAAAATCTTTGTCATGGCTGATGGTTACTTTTGCATTATCAATATTGGTTCACAGCTGATGCTTCACAGCAGAAATCTGTATGTTTTATACATCATTTTAAAACAGGCTTGATTGTCAGACACAAACACACCACATGACCACATCTGCCGCATGTCGCATCAAAAAAGGGCCAAAGCGGCAACAGATAGGGTTTCAGACAGCGGAACCCGGCAATGTAGTAGGCCCAGAAAGAGATGGCGGGACATGCTGGACTCTTACGAAGGGGATTAAGCCCGAATAGCATAAGAGAGAGAAAATGGAAGGAGGGAAGGGGGCCTTTATTCAAATTAAGCTGATTTTCAGCACACTCAGCAGTTTTTGTGAATGTCAAATATTACAAGAAAGCTTCTAAAACAGCTGGGACAAGAGCAGGAAGATGATGAGGAGCAGTAGCACAAACAAACTCCCCAAAAACATCAAGTCCACATAGCGGTAGCATTTATATTTTATTACCTCTTGTCTAAGCATTAGTGATGGCACAAAGCCATAATAACATAATTCAAAGAGGTCATGTGACTTCATAACTAGATTAGCATCACAACAATAGCATCTATTCTTATAAATATTGAATGGACAATAATATCAGCTTACCACTGCCACTGCAAAATGGTGAGTCAGCAGACCCATCTTCCAAGTCTTGAAGTATCTCTTGTTTACCAACATCTGAGTCACCAACTAGCAAAACTTTTAATAAATAGTCGTAGGACTTAGGTGCTGCTGGGGGTCGTCCTAAAATGTAAATAAAACTTTCCTCAATTACAAATTTCTCAAAAATAAAATGTAATGTATAATGACTCAATTAATATAATTGAGAAATCATCAAAAAGTTTGGTTTATAAAAAATAAATGTCACCATTATTAAATTTACATGAATATGACAACAATACAGGAACATTAACATAGCAAGGCTGGGTATGGTTCTATAAATAAATTTTGTTCATTTGGGGCTTGACCCACTCTGCTTTGTTTAAGTCCATTCCACAAACATCCTTATAATAATTTCCTATTGGACTGTCTCAGTCATGTGAGCAATTTTTGTAATTGTTGAACAGACTCAGATACCTACTCCTTTTATTTTTATAAGTAAATTACATAGGTTCTGAAGCCTCCTAAGCCAGCCTGGCCTAAAATAGTAATAAATGGGACCAGTGATTAATCATTTTTTTAGGCAAGTGACAGTTTTGAAATGCTCTTCTATAAGTTGTATTATTTTACCTGTTCTTTGATGATGTGATCGAGGTAATGTAGTACTTCCATTTTGTGTGACTTGACTAGTCCCTTGTTGTGGTGTCGCTACCATTCCAGACGATGGATACATAGTCATGGTGAACTCGGAGTAACTCGCCTGATCTCCAGGTGGTCTATTCCACACGCAAGTTTATACATAATACTGCTGAATTTAGCCCTTATGGTAATCCATCAAGATAAACATTCATAAAATAATTATTCGAACAACAAGCAATAATCTGTTTATCAAAACAAGAAATAATCCACTTTTTCTTCAATCTGCCAACCAAAATAACATACGTTCTTGTAGGCAAGGTCGCCGCTTGTTGTGGTTTTCAAATAAGTTTAATTAATTCTTCCGTTCTATCTTGAATATAAACGGTGTTATTATTTTATTTTCACCTTTTAATTGCTTTCTCAATTAAGTTTAATTGCAATATCGACACAATAACAACCCAATTTTCACGAATTAAAGAATGAATGACGACTAACGACTTCAATCAAATGAACGAATGAATTAAGTTTTTTTTTAAAATCTATGGTTCTACTAAGTTTGTTATCGGGTCATTTCAGACTTTTTCCTGAAATTCTCAAACAAATTAATAAATGAATGACAAAAAGAACTGCTGCTCTCTCAGTTCTGAGATTGTCTATTCATGTTTTTGGTTTAGCCAGCCCGCGAAATTAAATTTCTCTCGCAAAGCAACTACTCGCTTGGTACCTATAAGTATTCTACTCTGTGCTCTGCAGACCCAAGGAAAAAGATTTCACCTGCTACTTTATGTTGTTCCCAGACTTCCCAGTACCTCGTTGGTCATTAGAGTTAGAGTCCAAAGTCTATGGAACTACGCTTGTGGCGTGGTATATTTTTCGTTTAATTTGACGTTATTATAAAAATCTTGGTACATACAAAATCGGATTTTACTAAGACGAAGAAGTCGAAACCTGGAGAAAAGCATTTCTAATCGCATGCCACTGAGTCGAAAACCGCTGTATCGAATGACGTTGTCGCTAACACGTTGATTCGAAATACTTTTTGTATGATACGCTAGTACCGAAAGTCTTGGTATTGAAATCCCCAGCGGCAGTTTTTTCCCTCTGTAAAGGTACATTCAATATTTATGGTATGCCGAACCTTTTTCTAACTATGGCTGAGGCCGTATTAGTGCGTTGCGTTGCGTCATCGCAACGGACCAAACGTATTGTATGCCACAACTGCGTTGCGACGACGCACGACATCGTAACGCAAAAGGGGGGCGAGCACGCCAGCGCAGCGCCCTTGTTTGCCCCTCTAGCAGTGGAACACTGTCCGTCGTCTCCGCTCCGAGCTCCGATAATGCAGCGCATCACTTTCTCTCTTCGCTTCAACTCTCGTCCGTTGAAACATCGCATGCGGCGGCGCAAAGCATATTGTAGCATGTCACTTAAAAATATACCTAAAACGACGCAGCGACGCGACGACGCAACGCACTAATGAGACCTCATCCTATGTTGGCGTCGGTTTCCAGTCTTACCGGATGCAGTTGAAAAACAGTATTTTACATGAAGCGATTGCTTATCAGACCACCACAACCCAGTCAGGATGGGGTAATACGATACACCCTGGTAAGACTGGTTGTGACTTTCAGGCCACTGACTAGCTGTAACAACTGTCAAAGATGTACAAATAACAGCCGACACTAACGGCATAGGGTCCCCTGCATAACGTGTTTTACGAAGCACCGAGTAAAGTCGGTATGTAATGTAATGAATCATCACCCATCCACGGACCAAACAGGCCAGCGCGGTTGATCCTGAAGATTGATCCGAGCGGCTGTTGTTACTTAGCCACGAGCTATAAGCACGAAGGTACGGAATGATACTAAACTAGTAATTTGATGTCAACATTTATTTAAAGGTAGTAGGATATTCTTAAATGCTATCTTATGCTAATATTCGAATAAGGCACTTAAAGGTTACAAAACAAAAAGTAAAAAAGCAATATACAATATATTAAATGCAAAAACGCAATACATACATGTAGATAAATAATCAATAGGTTTCGAAACCAGGCAGTGGGAATGTCCTGCTGTAGTTTTCAATTTCTTCCTTGAGACTCTTTATTTTGGCCTTGAAGTCTGCACTTTCTTCAATTGTTTTGTTGAAGTCAGCAACTTTGGGTCCGGACACTTTGGTGATCTCTTGTGCGAGTTTCAGAGCTTTGTCGATGTAATCGACTACCCTGTCAATGTCGGTTTCTTTCATGCCCCTAGTCGTAAGCGCGGGAGTACCTGGGGAAAATAATAAAAAAAAATGTTAAAACTGCATTCATGCAAACATTTGTTTATGCGTCTAAATAACGACCATACTGAGTGAATGATCCTGCTAGCTGTCCACTGCAGGGCAAGGCTTTATCTCACACAGGGAAGATATGAACATCGATCAAAACGTTTTGCGCTGTCCCCAAATAACATGAGACAAGGGCAGAAGGATGATGTTGAGATTTTGTTAATACTTATCTTAAGAGGGGACTCTAGTGGGCCTTTCTCCATACAAGCGTATTCCGCTGTTTTCTTCGTAAATAATGCGTCTAGAGCAATGATTTTTTTCTAAAAAATCTAGGTCTTACAGGTCCCATATCATTTTCTTATTTAAAAAAAAAAAATAAGCACGTTTATCAATTCTTTCAATCAATTCTTTATCAATCCTTTTTTCCCGAAAAAAAGCACGTTTTTACCGCTATGTTCAGACTTCAGACGACTATCAGACAAATTAGATAAGTTTTTAACAAAAAAGAAAATAATAGAAGCATAGATATACTTTTCCTCCAAATTTTGATATGAGAATTATTTAGATCAGTTTAGTTTTGAAGAAGAAAACAGCGGAATACAAAACGTCTTTTGGTCAAGATTTTTGAGGGTAAAATCAGCCTGAGCTGCAGTTGTCCCCTTCGTACTTTACGCTCGCTTGTTTGGGCGCAGCGCGACGGCAATAGTTTCTTCAAATACCTATTCTTCAAATTCCTCGGGCTTAGAGTCCCCTCTTAAATCTATTTTTCTTTCTAAAAAGTCTTAAAAGATCAAACCCAAGTTGCAATTTCCAAAGGTGTATAATTTTCTCGTAGCTTACCAAGCCTGATGCCGCTAGGATGGAGTGCGCTCTTGTCTCCAGGCAGGGTGTTCTTGTTACAAGCAATACTGCAGAGCTCCAGGATACGTTCGGCCGGGGCGCCGGTCAGGCCGCAACTGCGCATGTCTACCAGAATCAGGTGCACCTCGGTACCGCCGGTCGCGATAGTGTAGCCACGGGACATCAGGCCATTGCACAGGCGCTGGGCATTCTTTACGACCTAGGTCAAAGAAAAAAAACTGTGATAAGCGTGTGTGAGTATTGTTACCCAAGTAGAACGAAAAGTGTTTAAATAACATACGAAAAGTGTATGAAAGCAGAGAACTCGTTTTACAAACATGAGATCTAATTTCTGATTCGATTGATTCAATATGCAGGAAAACTCGGAGCCTTTCCAGTGTCATTTGAGTTAGTATGACCATTTTATGAGACTATTATAACTGTAGGAGTAGTGCAGTGCCCTCGACGCAGTGCTAAAACGAGCAACACAGAATAGACTGTACAAAACATGAAAGCTTGCCAACTTTTTCATAGCATACCTGTTTCTGGTATTCAACAAATTCAGGTGTAGTCGCTTGCTTCATAGCCGTAGCGATGGCAGCAATAGCATGATTGTGTGGGCCGCCCTGCAGTCCAGGGAACACGGACTGGTTGATCTTGCTCTCAATGTCGTACATGACCTTCTGGCCGTTCGCCTTCACGGACCGAACTCCCTTGCGGAAGAAGATGACGCCGGCCCGAGGACCACGCAACGTTTTGTGGGTGGTAGTCGTCACAATATCACAGTATTCGAATGGGCTGGGAATGACACCTGAAAATAGTATTTGTTTCAAGTTATTTCAGCCGATATAGGCCTTATGGAGTATGTATTAATAGGGATGATGACTGGGTAAAGAAAACGAAATTCTATTTTGTCTGTCAATCAGGTAATACAAAAATATTAGATACGTATTTTTTGTTTTATCAAGTTATCAAAAAAATACTTAGTTAAAACGCATTAAAGTTGGAGAGTGGGGGCTCACTAAGTCACAACTAGGTATAAAATTTACATACACGTGACGTCATGCGCCATTTCCACTCAAAATATCTCCGTAATTTTACGATTACGTGAAAAAGAAAAAACACGTGTCAAATACTTTTTAATAATCTACCCGATAGACAATGAAACAAAAATTAGTTACCATCCCTATTAGAGACTCGCTTGTCGTGCTCAAGGTTGCATGTTCGAAACGAAGAACTAGTTTATTTACATCAATGTAAGTGAATAGATAAGGTCTTGAAACATAGGAATAATTCCATCCAATTAATTTATTGCGTGGTAATTTTTTTCTTAGAAATAACTGTGGATGTATTTTTATTGCCTAGATAAATTAAAAACCCTGATGATGTGAAGTTGTAAAAGAGAAACGTTATCATTACTCCAGATAGGTGGTAGATTTGGTTATACCTGCAGCAACAAGTCCAGAAACATGGGCCATATCAGCCATCAAGTAGGCGCCATTCTCATCAGCAATCTGGCGGAATCTCTTGTAGTCCAGACAACGGGAGTAGCAGCTGATACCAGCGATGATCAAACGGGGCTTGAAGAGCCTTGCCGTCTCGGCCAACTTGTCGTAATCGATCAGGCCTGTTTTAGGGTCCACCTGAGAACACGAATTTTTATTAGTTATTTAAACTAGTGTTTGATTTGGTATCGCGGCGTAAGACTTAATTAATCGACATCGCATGTTAAGTGTAAAAGTGTGTCAAGCCCTTGAATATAATTATTTGTGTGGTCCGTTCTCACAGACAAACGGTTAGAACAGTTTTGTGGGGTATAGTTTTAAGTACAATACTATTGTGAACTTTTATAAATTAATCCATACGAATATTACCTATACTTGTTACTTGATATTATAAAGCTGAAGAGTTTGTTTGCTTGAACGCGCTAATCTCAGGAACTACAGATCCGATTTGAAAAACTCTTTCAGTGTTAGATAGCCCATTTATCGAGAAAGGCTATAGGTTATATATCATCACGCTACGACCAATAGGAGCGGAGCAGCAATGAAAAATGTTGCTAAAACGGCGAAAATGTGACGCAGACGAAGTTGCGCTGGATAGCTAGTCTATAATAATATTAGAAAGCTGAAGGGTTTTTGTTTTTTTTTTGGTTGAACGCGCTAATCTCAAGGACTACTGGTTCAAATTGAAAAAAATCTTTTGGTTTTGGATAGATCATTTATCGAGGAAGGCTATAGGCTATATACTATCACGCTACGACCAAAAGGAGCGGAGCATGAATGCAAAATGTTGCAAAAACGGGGAAAATGTGACGCAGACGAAGTTGCGCTGGATAGCTAGTAATAAATAAATAGCACGTGCTGGATGTTTTAGGCTAAACGAATGTTAAGCTAAGGAGATTTAATTCATTATGTTTTAGGACTTTCCTATTACTGAAACTTGCTATTTTATTAAAATATTTTTTCTCTAACTTGTTGTTATGATCACGCATTCGCAACATACATTTATCTATGTTCTCGCATTCCAGGGTCACATCATTACGCTATTTTTATCAACAGAACGCAAACATCAATTGAACTGATCTCTAAGTTCATGGGTCAAAGTAACTCTGTCGTGAACGAGAGCAGATATTTGTTAAGATTACGTCAAGATTGCGGGTGTGACCGTCGACTGTTTCTTATTCCATTTGCTTATCAGCGCAAATGGTTCAACAATAACATGAGGCGATTACTTTTAGCATTACGTCTAAGAAACTGAAAATACTGTTGTTAGCTTGTGGGTTGTTGCGTAATTTAACGCGGCGTGTCGATTCGTTGAAAGTAATTGAGTAGTTTGAGTACCGATCATAATGTTACTCTGCCTTCGCTGTGGCGAAACATTGCTACATTGAAATATTTACTTCTATTGAAGTAAGCAATTTACTTCTCATCATCATCTTTCTGAGCTTGTCCCATTCATTATACTTGGGGTCGGCGCAACACATTATCTTCTTCCATTCTCCCCTGTTACATATCCCGCCATTAGTTTCTCCTACGCAATTTACTTCTATTGAAGTTTTATTTTTTAAACATTTACTACTACTGATAAAAATATTTTAAAAGAAGAGAAAGAAATAGAGATTTCATTATATTTTTATGAGAATGTTTAGCCTGTGCGAATCGCACAGTTAGGGTAGCAACTGAGCTCTGTCACTTTATTACAACATTATTATTGTTGCGATATTTACTCGATTTTTAAACTATAGGTCCTATGATGGAATGCAATAAAGTATTGAGTATTGATTCTTAATCAACCAAGAAAACGGCTAATTAACAAAATGTTATTATTTGTTTAATATTGCGCTACCGTTGATTACCTACAATTGATAAAAACTTACATAATGAAAAAAAATCGCCTTCAAAAGAGAAATTCTACAAAGAGTTAGTTAATCATGATTTTACCTTGTATGGCATGCTTTCAAAGAAGATGGAAGTGGCAGATATCTTCTTGGTGGCAGTGAAGAAGCCGTGGGTGAGATGACCACCATCAGGCAGGTCCAATCCCATGATTCTGCCATGAGGTTCCACCACACCCGTGTATACCGCGAAGTTGGCTGGTGATCCTGGAAATATAATATTTCGTATATTTTAGTATGTAAATATTTTAGTAAAAGCTGTCTAAATGGTGGAATGAATAGGGGCAGGGAATTACTAAACAGAAGTGATGGGTAAGTGAAGATGTTTACGAAATGATTTTAGTTGCTAAGAGTCTCGCATTATTAAAAAATATGCCACTTCTAGGGAAGTCAGGGTTTCTCTAGAAATAGAGTATCTTTTTATACATAACAAAAACTCAACTACTTTATTAAACAGAATAATATAAAGTAGTCAATAAGTGCCTTCTTTCAACATAAACCATTAGATAAGGCAACTTGTTGTTGACGCAGTTCAAGATTGTCAGTAAATAAAATAAATGAAACTTTTATAATTATGTATTGTTTATCTCAAGTACCTTTTGTGCCTCAAGTTGCTGGATAACAGTGAAGTTATAAGTATAATATATATAATATTTATTTTAGTGTTTTGGTAATATAAACTGGCTTAACATCATATACAAAGCAACTCTGTGTTAGGCTAGGTTAACTCAAAGTCAAAGTATTACCACTTGTTTTCTTTTGGTCAATTGTATTAAAATGAACCTGTTTGTACTCTACAAATAAAATACAAAAGCTATCAAAATTGAAAACTTCATCCTACTATATTATAAATGCGAAAGTTTGTGAGGATGTTTGTTACTCTTTCATGCGAAAACTAATTAATGGATTTGGATGAAATTTGGCACACAAGTAGTTTACAACCTGAAAAAAAAGTTTTATGTTTGAGTTTAAAATTATTTTGCATTCGAGTTTATAATAAAAAGCATTAAGTACCTGAGTAGGGCTGCACATTAACACCCCATTCCTCTGCACTCACCCTGTAGGCCTCAAGAGATCTCTTTTGTGCCAGGAGTTCAATTTCATCAATAAATTCATTGCCTCCATAATACCTGGAAGAAACCCATATTTTTTTTTAGTAAGATGAAAACTTTTTTAGTTATAAATAATGTATTTTTTAAATTAAGAAGTTGCATGTAAGACCCCATTTATTTTACCTTTGGTTGGGCATGCCCTCAGAATATTTATTGTGCAGACATGTGCTCAGGCACTGCAATACTGGTAGAGAAGTAAAGTTCTCAGAAGCAATCATCTCCAGTCCAGCTCTCTGGCGTTCCTTTTCATTCTTGATCATGGCATACAGCTCTGGGTCTGTGTCCCACAGGTTCCCGTTCATGATTGTACTACTCATGGCTGGACTGCTATGTATTTGTCTATTTAAATAGGAAGTCTGAAATATTATCACAGCCTTGTAATAAAACTGATTATTAAAACAATAAAATAATCTATGTTTAGTGATTTAAAATGCGAATTTTATTGCTATTCAAAAAATTTAGTAACTTTTCAAAGACACTGTGTCCTTACAAAACAAGAATACACACTGAACTTTATCAAACATTATGTTGTAATATAAAGGAGAAACGCTGACCTCAAGCTGATAACTAGATAATGCAATAAAAAACAAGAGTTGGTTGTACTTATGTTCATGAGTTATTGCACATTGAACGCGCGCTTTTCTGCATCCTTCTAATTATTTTGAATGGAACAAATTAATATAAAAAAGATAGTCTTTAGTTTTAATATACATATGGTACTTACGCAATGTTATAATAATAACAGTAAATATATAAAAATAAACTAGCACAACCTTCGTTAGAAGCCAAGTTAACCTAACAAACTGCCAGTTTTAAAGCATGTAACGTGAATAGTTGCTGGCAGGTACAAAACAAAACAAATTGATAACAATTAAAGTACCTCAAGGTGGATTTTTCCGTAAACCGCTTGCACTGGATTCACAAAACAGTATGATGAAAGTCTGCTTAAATTTTTAGGTAAGGAATAAAAACAAGTTTTTCCTAGTATCTTGGACATAATAATGTATTGAAAAACCAACTATTCCTCCGATTACACTATATAATATGTTTTTATTTGCGCAAACATGAGTTAATTTTTATCACTATTGATAACCCATTATGAACTTTACACACTTTACAGACGTAACTTGACGTTTCGTTGCGACTGACATTGACAGATGGAAACGTTCACAGTTTCATCGAGTGAACTTGCTCGGGCATCTGCATAGACTCAACTGCCTACTTGGAAATTGAAAAACAATGTGTATGTGTCGGTTATGTTTGGTTTAATTATGTAAATGTTTATTAACGATTATTGCTTACAAGATTTAGTACGTCTGTGTTTTTAAATCGTTATTTAAAACAATGGTGTCAATGAGTCATTACTTAATTACCGAAGACAAAATGATTTGCTAACTGTTGCCCGCGACCTTCGATAAAAACACTTTTGTAACTATTGGAAACGGATTTTTTAACAATTTCAAGGGTTTGATTTTTATTTCACGGAGCCCTATTCCTTTTTCTAAAATAAAAGTAGCTTGTACAAGCTACTTCTCCTTATAACATCAGCGATCTGCCAAAAGGGTGCCAAAATTGGTCTCGCCATTTCGGAGATTATCCGGAACAAACAGATATTAGACGGAGAGACAGACAAACCTTTTTTGTCGTTGTTAATAATACCGTACCAAATACTTTCATATGCATTCAGTAAAAAGCTGTTATTTTAAAATTACAAACATTCGCTATATTTATGTGTTTAAATGTACACTTGGATGATCAAGACTTAGATATGTCTTACCAAAACTTGTACTGTGCGGACGATGCACACAATATTACCGTTTAGAACAAGTAATTAAAATAACAAAACTAATTAGTTTTAGCTCGAGTTTCATACATGTGGGAGACGTGTCGCCTATACGAAAAAGGTTTCTGATCCTGACGGTATTTCTGGCGTTCGGTTCTTCATCTTGAGTTTGAACTTTTTGTGTATTGCTTTCAGTCTATCTTGTCAACTTTATTTTTTTACGATACGCTTCCTGTGTTCGTTGATCGTCTTATCTATCTCGTGTGCGGAGTTTCGCTACATAGGTAACTTGAGTACTTTTTAAAGAGCTGATAATACAAAAGCTCGATTTCTGGACACTCATGCTCTAACTCTAAAACAATCGTTGTACCTATATATAGTTCGCTGTATTTTGAGGTATTCATTCTACTTTCTATAGTGAATATATGATATCTACTCATATACAGTTCGATATTGTTGTTTTATTACCCCGCTATTGATCGACAACGTGCAGTTAGTTACACTTCGACAGCGGACAGAATTGTTGGCACAATGGGCAGACAGCGAGACAGTTTGCAAATAATTATGTATAAACGTTGGCACTGTTGCGACACGGATGTTCAGTCTGTCACACACAGACGCGGTGTTATGATTTACGAAAATTAATTTGCATAACTTGACGGCTGACGGCAATTAATTACTAGTAGATTGTAGACAGGCTGCTTGAAAGCCGACCATAAGGACCACATACACGCTTCACTTGTTCCCTTTGCGTGAGTACCAGCGCTCTGCTGTTTTTTTTTTGTTCATTTCACCTCGCTGGTCTATCTAGGAGGCCTTGAGTGTAAGGCCTCCAGCCAGGGCAACGCGCTCTGCTAGTCACTAAACAAGTTCTTTTATTTGTTTTCTCCGCAGACGCAGCACTGTCGCAAATCGCAATACGCATGTCGCTTGAACGTGTAACGTGTGACTACGGAAAAGACAAATCTATCTCGTTAAAAAACAGAAGGTGGATAATTATGACGTGATTGAGTTGGGTTCGTTGACACAGGTGAGATTAGGTAAAATGACTAATTAGAATATAATATTACCTACTTATTACCCAGTGGCGTGGTGGATTATTATGGTCCACCACTTCCTACACCTTGGCCTGCATCCCGTTCCACTGGAAGCCGACCGCAACATAGTTAAGAATAGGTTAAGCAGATGATGATAATGGTGCTCTTAATGGCTTTTCACACAGTGACTGATGATTGACAGCTCTGCTCGGATGGCTTACTAGGGAATAGGGATCCATCAACTCAGTTAGTGATCTCTCACGGGACATCGAAATATATCCAACATCGATCATTTTGTTTACCATGCGTTTAACGAGATTGTAGTTATTTTCCTTATATGGAAAAATAGAAATAAATACTTTTAATTTTAACATAAAAAGGTGTGTTCATCACACACCTTTTATGTTTTACGGGGACAACGGGAATACAGGATAAATTCTTGCATTTGAAAAGATTTTTGTTATTTAATTACGCATAAACGGATTTGGATGCAATTTGAAAAAAGGGACCATGACCAAGACCCACATTGCGTCACATTATTAGATATCGTCACATTATTAGATAATCTACCTAATGTACTAAAAGATAGTAGTTGTTCAGTGAAATCTTTTAAACTGATATTAATAACAATGACAAGATGGCATTAACTTACCCACTTCTATGTATACGAGTGCCATACAAATAAGCAAGAGTGGAGTCGGGTGCAAATATAGTCTTGACACACGTTTATAACGACGTAGTCCCTAGGCTGTAAGAATTTAAATGTATCGAATTCAGTACTTTTTCTTTGGCTAAAGATTTAGCATTACCATTCAACGTAGCATCAGTAGCATGCTGCCAGTCCATCGGGCACTTTCCCGGATGACATCGATGCCGAGGAGTAGTTTGACGCCACTATTATTTATTTATTTTTATTTTTAACATTTTGGGAAAGCTTACAGACTACTAACATTATAATAACAAAAAAATACATAACTAAATGGGTAATTACAATCTTCCATAGATAAATACAAAATTGTTACTTCCTAATACTACTATCACTTACTTCCTCAAAGTTGCTTCATTTTATTTTTATTTTGAGCTAGTACTGTGTACATTTAGTCTAAATATATAGTATTATTATTTATTTAGGGTTATTCATAGTCTATTTCTATATAAGTGTATCATCATCATCAGCCTATAATGTTCCCACTGCTGGGAAACAGGCCTCCTCTCTATGAGAGGGAGTGGGCTTTAATCCACCACGCGGGCCCAGTGCGGGTTGGTAGATGTCACATGTCTTCGAATGTTTAGTTCTAGGACATGCCGGTTTCCTCACGATGTTTTCCTTCACCGTTGTTGAGAGCAGTAGTAAGTATAAGTGTATAAAACTATAAAATTTTACTAATTCATTTACTGAAATAGAATTCCTTCCTACCTACATTTAGGTGAATCTACTTTGAAGTCAAAAGCGAGTAAACTTTCCGCCTTGATTAGGGCTGCCATACACCGGACAGGACATGTCCGGGTTTGGCACGTTGTGTACAATCAGTCAGTAGTCCCGGTTCTGTAAAAAAATATGGTCAACTCGTGTTAAAGACGCTGCTTTCGGGAAAAGTCTTGACTGGTTCTTGGACTACTACGGTCTTCTCTATGGACTTCTACGAAATCTCTTCATAAACCCAGAAGCCCAGAAATGTATGTTTCCCACATATATTTTTCAAGGGACATAATCATCCATGGTTTCTAATAAAAAAACCCAGGTCGGCGTTTCCGCTTTTAACTTATCAACATAACATTAATTTATTTTCAGGCAACTTTGGCTTATAGATAAATACCTTACAGACTAACATATTTATCGTAAAATACAACTGGTGTTAGTAAATATAAACTTAAAAACTATGTTAGTAGCACTTCTCTGCACTTTGACACTGTGCGTTCAAGTGGCACTTGTCCGTGGAAGGGTCGCGCGTCGGAACACCACTCCCTGCGGCCAAAAGTCCTCTTCCAAGGCAAGGTGCAGATTGCACGTAGGTATTCGCACCACAAACGCCTTAAAGTTGACGTTGCGATGCGACTCTAGTAGCTGCACTCTCGCCTCGTACTTGAGCTTCTGACGCACGTACTCCACAATGCAGCTCTCGCATAGATAGGTAAATCTATTCCACCTCCCACCTTCGGGCGCGTCTTAGCTTGGCGTCGTGAAATGAAACTCCAACTAACCTCGTTTTCACACAGAAAACTTCGCAACGGGTACGATTTTAGGGATTCCCTCTCTATCCCGCTTAAGAGTTTCTTCTACACTTTGTTTACATTGATAATTTATCTTTATGTTTTACTGTGTATATATATATATATGTATATATAGGGGTATCGTATTACCCAGTTACCGGGTTGTGGAGGTCAGATAGGCAGTCGCTTCATGTAAAATACTGGTACTCAGCTGCATCCGGTTAGACTGGAAGCCGACCCCAAGAGAGTTTGGGAAAAGGCTAGGCAGATGATGATGTTTTACTGTGTATCAGCAAGTGGATCCTTAAGATGACGCGGCTCTACCGCGTATCAAGACTTTTGTATTATTTGCATTAGTTATAGTCTCATTAGAACGCAACTTTTGCATTATTGCAGTTAAGTCAACCAGGTTTCCACTCACTTCGTCTCACGACCTCATTCATTTTATAATTAAGTGTACCCTAAAAGGGTTTTTACGCTTGGCTCTTAGTGAATTATTAATTCCTTTAAGTCAACACCACCTTTTTTTTTTTTTTTTCGGATGGGAAATCATCAAATGACTTCTCCCGCTCTGGGCGGAGCGGGAGGGAGTGTCAGACTTGACTGACTTAAACCCACCCATGTTCCTTCTTAGCCCTTTGTGTTCCAGGGCCGCGGTATCTCTTTCGAACAACCCGCAGCCCTGGCAGGCATCGGCCCTCTCGGGCCCCTTCCGGTTTGCTGACATCTCCTTGAGGCGCGCGTGGAACACGTACGCGCCGTCGACACGGCCTGTCGTCATAAGACGGACGGACGGTGAGCTAGCCCATTACTCACCGTCCACAGGCTCGCGCCTACGGTGGCCGGGGGCCACTGGTTGCCCCCCGACGCCCGGGGCGTCTCCCGCGGCGGCTGGGACGTGAGGTTCTCTCCTTCTCACGTTCCGCCACCTCCTTCGCTAGCATGACTGCTTCGCAGAAGGAGGCGACGGCATCCCATTCCTTCTCGCTCCGGACCATGGATTGAACCAGGGCCGGAAGTCAACACCACCTGAACATTAAAAATTAAATCATTTTTTAAGCGCTAAACTTAGCAATTTAGGTAGCTGTACTTCCTGTAAATTGAAGGTAATGTTGGGCTGTATACCTAGGGTTATATAATATAATCCACCCGAATTAGTCTGGATTTTTCAAACTTTTTGAAAAACTTTCTTTATTTTTAAAATTAAGGGATTTCTGAAATGGCTACTAAAAAAGAGGAGCTCGTGGCTAAGTAATAACAGGCGCACGAGTCGATTTTCAAGGTTAAGTCGCACTTGCCAAGGTCGCCCCGTGGATGGGTGACCATCCATAACGTACCGAGTTTCCGAGGTCAGATAGACAGTCGGTCCATATTAAATACTGGTATTCGTGCATAGATTGGAAACCAATCTCAACATAGCTAAGAAAAAGCTAGGCAGATGATGAAATTTCAAATAACTAACTCCTGACAAGGAATGATCAAAAAAGGAAAACATCCAGAATTTCTTGAAAATATCTGGCTTTTTGTCGGGACTTTTCAAAGTTCGGAATTGTTACCCTACGTATACCTATCCCACAGGAACAGTCACAGCACAGTGCGTTCCTACCATGGAAGTTACTCTCACTATTTTTCCTTAAATTTAATTTGACAGAAGAAAAATTTTCCTCTTGCAATTTTCCTCCTTCATTGTTTCCAATAACTTTTGTTTATGAACTGCACTCCGCTATTTTAAATTATAGCTAAATGTGAAACGGTGTTTCATTCTAGCTAATAGAGTAATTATGTATTTTGCTTCTACTTGGGTGTTGCAATTTGACATGCTAAGTTGCAGAGACGCAAAACCGGAATGTTAGCACCAAAGGAGATGTTTCATTTTCGGCCATAAGATGTACATTTACTGAAAAAGAGGAAAAAATACCACAAACTTATGAAAAATATTCTTTCGTGAATTTAAGCCTGATTTGCTGTGCACAAAAAGTAATAGTTTTTCAATTATTGCCCCATTCTGTTCAACATGGCGTCTTCCAGTTTACAGTTTGCTTTTCTTTTTTTTTTCGTTCTGAAAACATGTCACACAAAAACATAATATCACATCGACGTTAAATTATGAAAAGTAGGTGTTTTTGTAATTAATTATTATTATTGGTCTCTAAGACATAATTTTCAACTAATTATTAGCAAGTGTGGGATTTCATCGTTAAAAACTATACAATAAGTACTACTTTTTTGGAGTGTACTTCTGAACGAAAAATTCAAAATGATATTTTGTTCTGACAAGTGACAAAACCCATCATCAGTGTCCGTCAGTCAGTCTCGTTCGTCTCGTATTGTCTAACGTTTTATGAAAACAGAGAACAAACCAAATACGAAAGCATCGAAAAACATCAGTTCTGATAAACAATTATTCTCAAACAACAATTTCTAGGTTATGTAAACGTCATCTCTACAACCTGTCCTGGCTGTCATAACTCTCGCGACAAACATCAAACATTTTTAATTTTTATTATGTGCATTAAAACCATCTATTACTATTTTAAAAATGTTACTTTATTCTATTCAGGGGATTGTTTCCCACCTTTCCTGAAAGGTACAGGTCATGGCCGGAGTCCCATACAAAAATGAAACATCTCCTTTATAAATGAGTTCTCCCAAAGAATACCTACGTAAGTAGGTACTTACTAAATCGAGTTCTCTCCATTTATCCAGATAACTTTGCCAGCCTAATTTGCTAGCCAGACTGACCTAGAATTGAACTTAGATACTCTCATAAGACATAGACGAACAGTTTCTGTCTTACGAAGCAGTGTTTCTATGTCGAATTATTACTTGTTTATAATAAAGTAATGATTATAGTTTTAAACAGCCTATCACATTGTTTTTTGGAAGTTAGAAAGTCACCCCAAATGCAGGTTATTTTTTTACACTTACTTAGGTCTTCAGAATATTATCTTTCCAGTTTAAAAAATAACCCAAGGTTGCATCAGCTTGAGCACTTCCGACGTTTGGCCCCAAAACTGGAACGGGCAGGAGCTGCATTCAAGCGGCTCTTATCCAACCTGGGGGGTTCAAACGCCTCCTGCCGGAGGCTCTACGCGGGGGTCGTGTGGTCCATGGCCCTTTATGGGGCCCCGGTGTGGGCGCGTTCTTTGACGCGGCGAGCCGCCCATTACCTGAACGCGCCCCAGAAGGTGGTAGCCGTAAGGCTGATCCGGGGGTACCGCACGATCTCCGGCGAGGCGGCGAGCCTCTTGGCCGTATTGCCGCCATGGGATCTGGAGGCGATAGTCCTCGCGCGCCTGCACGAATGGCGCGCGGAGGCACTACGCCGGGGGTAAACTCCGCTGCCGCGGCAAATTGTCGCTCAGCGGACAGACCTCCGGCACGATCTCATGGCGACATGCAGACAGCGACTGTCGCAACCACGTGCAGGGCACGCCACAATAGTGGCGATAAGTCCCCTTTTTGAGGAGTGGCTAGAGAGGCGGCACGGCGCCCTCACCTTCCGCCTGACGCAGGTCCTCACCAGACACGGTTGTTTCGGGAGGTTCCTGCACCGAATCGGGCGGGAGGAAACGCCCGGGTGTTACCATTGCGAGGATCGGCCGGAGGACACGGTGGAGCACACCGTGGAGCTCTGCCCCGCTTGGGCTGAGCACCGCCGTGTCCTCGTAGCGGCGATTGGCGGCGGTGACCTCTCGCGTCTGGCCCTGGTTCAATCCATGGTCCGGAGCGAGAGGGAACGGGAAGCCGTCGCCTCCTTCTGCGAAGCAGTCATGCTAGCAAAGGAGGTGGCGGAACGTGAGAGGGAGAGAACCTCACGTCCCAGCCGCCGCGGGAGACGCCCCGGGCGTCGGGGGGCAACCAGTGGCCCACGGCCACCGTAGGCGCGAGCCTGTGGACGGTGAGCAATGGGCTAGCTCACCGTCCATCCGTCTCATGACGACAGGCCGTGTCGACGGCGCGTACGTGTTCCACGCGCGCCTCAAGGAGATGTCAGCGAACCGGAAGGGGCCCGAGAGGGCCAATGCCTGCCAGGGCTGCGGGTTGCTCGAAAGAGATACCGCGGCCCTGGAACACAAAGGGCTTAGAAGGAACATGGGTGGGTTTTAGTCAGTCAAGTCTGACACTGATCCCGCTCCGCCCAGAGCGGGAGAAGTCATTTGATGATTTCCCATCCGCAAAAAAAAAAAAGGTTGCATCAGCTACATCCGGGACTGGAATCCGACCCCGACAAACTTTGGGATAAGGCTAGGCAGATGTGGGCTGCTTGACCAAGGTTGGTAAACTCTGCTTCACAGATTATTCAAATCTTTATCGTATTTTTATACTGCACGTTTTGTATTACCAATAGTGTTACGCGATTTGGGAATCGACACCGCAGCTTTTATAAGAAATTCACAACAGTGGTAGATCTTTTAAGTGGTTTGAATCCACCTTATAATGAAGATGCTGAACTAAATATAACCCAGTTAATAGATAAGTATGAACACCCCGTGCAAGAATATCATGTGGAGACAGAGGATGGTTACATTCTTACCATATTCAGGATCGAGAGCAGAGGCCCTCCAGTTCTGCTGATGCATGGGTTACTAATGAGTGCTGATGATTGGATGACCGCTGGACCAGATGTAAGCTTGGCATATCTGCTAGCATCGGCAGGTTACGATGTCTGGATGGACAATGCTCTAGGAAATAAGCACTGTAGGGAACACGTGAGCATGTCACTAGACACTAAAAAATTACGGAATTTCAGTTGGGATGAAATTGGCCGCTATGACTTACCAGCCATGATCGACTATGTGCTTAAAACAACTAGGAAAGAAAAATTGGCGTATATTGGACAATCAAAGGGTACGACAGCTTATCATGTGCTCGGAGAAACCGCAATATAATAAGAAAATTACAACAATGATCGCACTAGCGCCTTTAGCTTGGGCGTCGCATATAAAGAGCCCATTACTCAGAATGGCCGCTCCGTTCAATTATTACGAAATTGAACTTGTTAAAAAGTTTCAAATGTATGAAATCATACCAAAGCCTGTCAAACAACAATATTCTCTATGTGAAATAGCTAATGGTATAGTATACGCCGCCACAATTTTATTCTGTTTTACTGGATTCGATTTTGAACAATTCAATAAAGAAAAGTTACCCGTGATATTTGGAGCTTCCATCAACCAATTTGTACATTATTTACAAAACGTAATGTCACATTCATTTAAGAGATATGATTACGGAGAAAAAAAGAATAGAGAAGTCTATGGATCTAGTAAGCCTCCAACATACGCAGTGGAGAAAATAACGGCTCCAGTTGCTTTATTCTATATTGACAAAAATTGGCTCTCCGATGTAGAAGACGTTGAAATTTTAATAAGCAAATTACCGAACGTAATAGATTATTATCATGTACCATTCAAGAAGTTCAATCATATAGACTATTTATGGGCTAAGGATTCTACACGTCTTGTGTATAGTAGAATTCTAAAATTACTAAGATTCGAACCTAAAAACTTGAAAACATTCTAAAGAAACACAATAATTATGTTTTTTTACAAATCAGCCCCCGTATTCACAAACGCTTGGATTCGATTTCGATTCGGAAAGTCGTATGTCTATGTCGCTCGCTTTCGTAATGCCAAAACAAGATAATACATACGACTTATTGAATCGAAATCGAATCCGGGCGTTTGTGAATAGGGGGCGATGTGAGTTTCATAGCGAAAGTCACCCCCCTACCCGACCGGATTCCCGGTGACCAAATTGCCACGCTGCTGCCTGTATTTATTAGTACTCTACCTATAAATGAAATATGTTTTTTATTAATTTAAAATTATTGTGTCAAAATGGTGTCTGGTGAAGCACTCAAGAATTCAGGATTTCCAGTGAATGCTTTGTCTACTCAAATAATGTATATACTACATGAACAACAATTGATGCTTTTCATTAAACAATCGATACCCCAGTGCCTATGCCTAATGGCAACTTATGTATATTTATTGTTCTCTGTAAAAACCTGTTACAAAGTCTTGCTTGAAAATAAAACTAATTGTTGACATAATATTAAGGGTACTAAGGGGAATTTAGCACCCTAAATATTATGTTAACAATTTGTTTTATTTTCAAGTTCCCATCCCATAGAAACTTATTAAAATTATGGTCACTATGTTGCTGAAAGGGTCTCATTTCTTATTTTATGACCAAACCATTCGTAAAGTACAAGCATTAAGAACGACGCAACTTGATTGGTATTCTGCCCACACAGGGACGACAGAGGTTGTTACAATACAATAGCCTAAATGAATGTTCCGGAACTATTGGACATTACATTACACCACTCAGAACATAATCCTACTTAAACAAAATGTCTAATGTAAACGGATCGTTTCGTGAAAATCCGATAGAATTTTGGTAGGAAAAGCGTAGGTACTTACTACTTGAAAACAATTGTTTTTCGACTCTCGAATCAACTCGGCTGAGATCAATGAAAACTACAATAGCTTCTAGTCTATCCAATAACACCCAATGTCAGGCAACAAAACTCATTATCCACTTGAGCAGCGGTTAACGAGTTTAGCTCCCTTGATAGTAGTTATATGAAACGTTTTCGATATTTCACAACTTTACGAGCCAGGATAGGATATCAGTAAAGTCACGTCTCTGTCACACTCAGCGGGACAATAGGTATTAATTTAATGACTTCCCATTTACCTACCAACATGTTCAAGGTCATTAATCTAACGCCTATCACCCAATACGTCATAGCCTTTGATATCAATCATTCAAAGAGAGGGCAAGAAGATGACATTAAGTTAGCTAGCCTAGCTATACCTTAAGCCTGGAATTTTAGTATATAATTGGGCAGGAAAGTTATCCGTTGTAGCTTCAATCCATAACATAATTATGTAGGTATCTCTAATTTAAATACCTACACTTTTTTAAACAAAAAAAAACCTCTAGTAAACAAAAAATAATGAATCCAAGCGTCGCGACGCTTGGATTAATTAGCGTCGGAGGTCCGCTTTGTTTTGTGTTTGTGCTAAGCGGTCTGTCTACTTAGCGGTCCCCCGACGATACGACGACGCTTGGATAAATTTATTTTTGTTTTGTAGAGGTTTTAGGGTCGGAGGTTTCTTAAATTTTATGTCATTCTTTTTAAACTTAGATTATTTTTTCTTAGCCTTGACTGTCCCACTCCTGGACATTGGCCTACATTGGGTTTTTTTTTTTAATTTATAATGTTTCTTGTTTTCGTTAATTAGCGAGAAAAGGCGCAACACCGAGAAAAGTGGAAGGAATGAGGGGAGGCCTATGCGCTGGAGTGGGACCGTCCAAAATCTACAAATGACAGCCGGGACCAACGGCTTAACGTGCTTTCCGAGGCACACCATTAATTACGAGTAGGTACCAACCATTGGAATTACAAACTCTTTATATTAGGTTGAAATAATTATTTTCGAACTGAACAACTTTCTCCATGGGACGAACAACGTATTGACAACTGAATAATTTTCCTGATAAGGTACGAACCTTATCAGGAAAACTATTCAGTTGTCAATACAAAATTTGCCACCCCGACCCAAATGTATGGGACAGCTGATAACTTGTTTATGATCTTGACCACATCGCTTCAAATATTACCACGCATAGCTGAAAACGTTGTATGTTGGTCTGAAATCGCCGTGTGCAAGTTTGGCGATAAATTTATGACATCACTCTAGAGAAGTAAGTAAACGGGACAATTAAATGCCGATTCATATATGTTATTTCACAAGTTTAAAAGTTATCGTCGAAAAAACTAACGCGTTGCAGTAATTTCTGGTTTTTATCTCATGGGGTGATGGGGCGAGCAAAATCATAATTTGGCAGTTTATGATTTGTCTTTATGATACGTTACATCGGTATCATAAAGACTAACGTGACTAGTAGGTTGTCACAACTGCGGTCATAATTAGTCACTGTTGATTCGTTTTAATGACTGCCCCGTGATTACAAGTCTTGATTAGGGTTTCTAAATAATACATAACATTGCCTTGATGATCTATTGGTTGCAAGTGCAACTGCTGAGTATGAGGACCTGGGTTCGATTCTCAGGTCGAGCAAAGTGCTATTGGGTTTTCCATCAGGAATCTTTCAGCCACGGAGTCTGGTTTTTTGGCCCGGATGATGGTAATTAGGCTTCCACTAACTTCCACATACTGGTGAAATATGGTTGTCTATTACGTACACCTCTGCTAACCCTTCGGGTATAACAGGCGTGGTGTTATGAAATTTTTGTGGTTAGGTATCAGCAATAGTTCTGTAGAAAATCCTTACATAAGAGGTCGTAACCCGCAAGTAAGGAGCAATCCGTGAAACTTTATATCTAACGCGTCACTTGACACCGCCCAATTAAGCTGAGTGCTTACTCTATTGACATTTGATACCCTCAGGTCGTAGGAAAAAGGGAGGAAGATAAATAGTCGTTCGTAAGAGTCAGCTCACACCGAGACGCGACGCGACGCGACGCTGCGCGCACTTGTGAGAATTCAGAATACGTTGCGCAACGTATTCTGAATTCTCACAACGAAATGTGTATCTTTTCGCGTAGAAAATAAAGTTATATTTTGAATCGCTCTTTAAAAGTGTGCGCGCAGTGTCGCGTCGCGTCTCGTCTCGGTGTGAGCTGACCCTTAGGGATTTTTATTTTATCTTCCGAACTGGGTGTGTAGTGATAGATTTGTGCAAATTTTTCTAAGGGGCGATAAGTTTCCTCAAAGATTTTAAATCATCGTAGGAGTACGGGCGGACTATTTCTGATCCGAAGATTTTCTCAGTTTGCACTGTTCAAAATCTAGTGCGTGGAGGAAAACCTCGCTTTGAAAATAGCCCGAGCGTACGAGGCCCAGCAGAACTAGCTGAACCAGTTGTCTCTCTGAAGCCAGGCATGGCCAGGACTGACGCCTTTGATTGAAAGAATCTAGACCGTCGAAGCAATCCCGGAGAAACAAGGGACTTTTTTAATAAGCGGGCCCTAAAGAGGTGATTTAAGTCAGAGCAATAATTGCAGAGACATTACGTTGCTATCGAATCCCTGTAAGGATTTCTCTACGATTATCCTGGATAACCACTTCATCATGTAAAACATAGAAAAAAAATGTTTAGTAAAAAAGATTGTAGAAAATAAAATGAATCCTTATAGGTACATATATCTTATTGAAAGTGATTATTGAGCATGATAACAACTATAAAAATGGTGATACCCAGTCAGCCTATTATAGTCAGCATATTTTTCGCCACAAGTCAAGTTGCGAGTATAATCAATACCTAGGACTTAAAAATATTTTTGCACCGAATGCAAATCGATCAGGACAAAAAGGAACCTATTGCAAAAGTATACCACATTTTCCGTTTTTTTCTTCTTGGTGAAGAGAAAAAAGTAAACGTTACGCTCGTTTTGTCTCAAGATCTTAGAATTTTCTTGAAAATTCTTCCAAGTAAGCCAACAATGTTGAATATTAAACCTATAACTTAGTTTCTCGGTAAATATTTCACAGCAGTTCCCCAGACTTCGAGCGAAGTCTTCAAAAGAATATGAACATTGTCTGAAGTTGTTCCATATTTCGTTTTTAATTCAAGCTACAAATGGTTGGTTTCTAAATCATTTAGCAGTGCTCAAGCTTTACTAATGGAGTGGAGAACAAAGAAAAAGTCGAAGCTAGAAAAGTGCTGGAACAAGCAAGTTTTAAACTGGTAAAGACCAGTTTATCGACTTGCTCGTCCATTTACTAGAGTTTTTATTTAACGCCAATAGTGTCCTAGTTTTATATACATGTATCTACATAGACAAACCTTTGCAAATTTTCTGTGAAACAATATAACTGTTGCATGTTAAGCAGTGGCGATATATTGTTCGAGAAACATATTGTGAGAAGTCGTTTGCTACCGAAGGCACAGCGTACTCTCTCGTACAGCTTATCTACTATTGTTTTAAAAAAACCCTGTAATTAGACATAATTATGTGGCCGATAAAAGTAATTATGTCCGCCAGCGTAATCTTAAAACAATAGCTTTAGCATACGCAAAATATAAAAAACCTACCTACAATGCGGAGGGATATCTTCTTCTATGCGGACGATACAGCTGTTGTCTACCATGAAAAAACCTGGGAATCCGTACACCAGAATGCTGGACGTGGTGTCACCGTTATAGTTGACTGGTTAAAAGCTAATTTGCTGACTCTTAACATATCAAAAACAAACTATATCTATTTTTCTCCAAGTCAAAGATCTAAACCTGGAGCGGATTTTGAGATTGGGACACATGAGTGTGCGGACCGCTATATAGAAAAGTGTAACTGTCAAATTATAAAAAAAAGTTTCGTTTACAAGATACTTTGGCATAATTATTGACGAATGTCTATCATAGCACTCACACATTCCTACTATCATGTCACATGTAAGAAATCTATTATGGTTTTCAAGACACTACGCCATGTGTTGTCGCTCCAGTAATGTTTATATTGCATTAGCTCAATCACTACAGTACAGTTTCAGGCAAACAAAGAGTGCAGTTCCGGAAGCATCAAAGAGACTTGCCCGCAGCATCACTAGACTGAAACGGGACAAAATTCGCAAGATTATAAGTATTATAACTGGCCACTGTCCCCTGAACAAACACCTATTTACAATAGGTGTGACGGATAGCCATCTGTGCAGAGGATGCATGGAGGCGTAAGAAACACCACTACACGTGCTTATGGAGTGCAGCAGCGTGGCAGATCAACGGGCACGGACTCTTCAATCGCCGGCATCGCTCCCGGAGGCCTGTAGCAGCCTGAAAAAGCTGCTAGCTTTCTGGGAGGACCTCGGATGGTTGGAGTAACCAGAGGATTTTTTTTTTCAAGTACAATAGCCCAATAAAGAGGCTAAGTGCGGAAACAGCCCCGCTAACCAAACCTAACCTAACCTAGCTCAATCATTAATTACATACTGCATACCAGTCTGGCTGGGGAGGTGCCATAAAACAAAATTTCTTGGGCTGGAAAGAGCCCAGCAGTCCCTAATAAAATTGATGTACTTCAAAGCATATAAATACCTCACAGTTAACTTATTATACAGAGCAAGCTCATTGTTATCGGTAAGACAATTATACTTGTTAAATGTGACCCTATCTCTACATCTATTACATTTAATTCTGCCAACCGGGATAGAAGACTGAGTGATACTGTGGCCCACTCAGCACGAACCATCGTTCGAGTTTTGCAAGACGTCAGTATGTAACACAATCTGCATATATTTACAAAAAAATAAACGCTAAACTACAATTTCATCCTAAAGTCTTGTATGAATGTAAGAAAGTTACTGAATGGCTAAAAACTTTAACGTATTAGGAAAAGCACATTCTAGTACTACTTCATTCTAGTATTTGAGTACGAATTAGGTAATTTGACACACAATACATAAATATTATTCACTCAGCAACACGCACACACATCCAAACACGCATGCATAGAATAAGTTCATAGAAAGTATAAGAATTAATTTGCTGGGTTTTATTTTATTTTGTTTTCTTTTCTTATCGATAATTTAGTCTCAATATTGTAATAAATAAGGTAAGTAGCGAGTCAACCCCAACATAAGTATTTTTAATTACTTACTGTGGCAGACTGTGGCTGTCTCAACTCATGCATAGCATGTGGTCTCTTCACTTTTGAGATTAAAACAAGTTTTTTTTTACATGGTTAGGTCCAAAAGTTTCCGGCCTACACATTAGAATAATAAGAGATACAAGACTGTCATGTAACTGAATTACTGAAGTTTTCTCTGCTTACCCATGATAGTTCTACAAACGGCTGGTTCTGAGCATCTGGAAAATTTCTATAGTGAAATTGTAAATGGAAATTAACATGTTACCTACTTATAAAATGACACCAAGTGCCGACCGAAATATGGGCAGAAACGCGAAGCTGACTTCCGGGGAATACAGGTGCGATAAAACTTGACAACCGTCTCACGTAGTATTAATATTACTGTCATGTATGGAGGTAGGATGTACACGCGTGTATTTTATTTACATTTACGATAACATTGTGGAGAGCAAAAAGCAGCTTTATGTTGTATGGGAGATAAAAGCAAGCTATTTATGGGCCCCCCATAAAATAAAAGCCGGTGACAAGCCGTAACAACACTTCGACATAATATGTCGTTGTTGTTACGACTTTACGTAATATTATTACGACATTTGCTTTTTATTGTTCAGTGAGTTTATGCTACCGGTTACACAGCGGCAAGTTTACTAGTCTCTTACCAAGCTTCTACACAATGTTACCGGCTGTCGCTATTAAAGTAGATTTACCTACGAGTATCTCTGCCAGTGCCAATACCTATTTGGAAATAAAATAAATAGTAACAACACAACTTATGGTTATAGGCAGATCAATTTTAATATTGTTAAATAAAAAACTTCTTTTAATTCGCCAAAAAACTCCAAGAGTATAAATTAGTTGACTATTAATTCTTTTTAACCGTTAACATAGATTATTAATAGTGATAAAAGCAACTGTAAGTTCTATAAAAGTTATTTATTTATGGCAGATTTAATCGGTATTGTCCAGAATCATCTGTCGTAGATTATTCAATACGAGTATAATACAGTTATCATTTGTCTCCATAAACGTCCTCATCTGGTTCATTATATTCCGAATTAGCATTTTGATTACCCGATCACGAATGATTTACTAACCGTCTAACACAAAATACAACCACAAAGCTATAATTTTGGTTTGGTCCTGTTATAATGTGTAGTAAACACGGCGCTATATAAATAGGTCCCAGATTTTTTTGACGCCATTTCGTCATAAGAAATTGAAATAGTGTCCAAAATGATAAAAATAGTTTTATTTAAAAATAGTTTTAAGTGGTTTTTGTTTTAAGTGTTGTGTAAGTTATGAAATGCGCGATCGTGAATTATTCGATATTCAGGAATTTACCAATTATCTGAAATCCACCCAGGATTCTCAACTGTTTGACAGTACGAGGATCATTAACACTGACTTACAACAGTACAAAGCCGGACTTGATAATGAAGACGTGTATCTAAATGTTTCTCAGTTGATATCAAAATATGGATATCCCGTGGAGGAACACAAAGTTAAAACCGAAGATGGGTATATTATAACTATGGTGCGAATACCCAGTAAAGGGCCTGTTGTATTTTTAATGCACGGTTTGCTGGGCTGTTCCGACGACTTTGTAACTGCAGGTACACAAAGTGGAATCGCCTATTTACTTGCCAACGAAGGATATGACGTGTGGATGGGAAATGCTCGAGGCAACAAACATTCGAGGACACATGAGACTTTAATGCCCTCTACGTTCCAGTTTTGGGACTTCACCTGGGATGAAATCGGGCGCTACGACCTGCCGGCAATGATAGACCATGTACTAGATGTGAAGAATCAGACACAGTTGATTTACGTGGGCCACTCACAGGGCAGTACGGCTTTCTTTGTCATGGCCTCTGAACTACAAGCGTACAACGATAAGATATCTCTGATGGTAGCGCTATCAGCTCCCACTGCAATACCTAATATAAAAAGTCCCTTTCTCAATTTTCTAAAGATAATAACGCTTAACCGTCCGGACCTGTTGTTTGCACTTGCGAAAGAAATGGGTCTTTACGAATTCCTGCCAAGTACCGATTTAGTAAAGAATTTTGGGCCGACCATATGCGGTCGAGAAGAGCTCGCAGAAATCATTTGTGGTAATATTATGTTCATGTTCTGTGGGTTTGATGCTGCTCAGTTGAATATTACACAGTTACCGGTTATTTTCTCTCACCAGCCGTCTGGTGCGTCTACCAAACAAGTTGAACATTTCTCACAAGTTGTGATATCGGGTATTTTTCGAAGGTTTGATCATGGCGAAACAAAAAATCTTGAAATGTATGGTTCTAATACTCCCCCAGAGTATCCAGTGGAGAAAATAACAACCCCAATTGCAATGTTTTATAGTGATAACGACTGGCTCGTGTCTGTCGATGATACAGAAGCTTTGCTCAAGAGACTGCAAAACGTAGTGGAAGTTTATCAAGTGCCGTATCCGCATTTTAATCACGTTGATTATTTGTTTGCTAAGGACGTCAAAACATTGGTGTTCACCAAATTATCTTCAGTTATAAAGCAATACATATAAGTAACAAACACAACGAATGAATGTGTTATTTGAATTTTATTTTGTTTATTCTGGTTGTAAGAAAAATAAGCTGATAAAATGTATCAATAATTATCGAATGGATTGCAATAATTTAAAAGAAATTGTTGATATTTTATGTACGAGTTTTTGAAAGATTGTTATAATAAACAGAGAACCAAGAATTCTAAGTTTTGGATTCGTGTTGACATTATTCACTATGTTTCCTTTAACTTTATGCCTTTATGCCTCCTTGATCGTCAAGATTTCAGTTCAGAAGAATCACGAGAAGTACCTACTTACAAACATTGCAGATCATGAAATTGGAGACCTGACAAATGGTAATGGGCAATTTTTGGATAAGTGACCAATCTTTAACGGACAAGCGCCTCAGAAGGTCACCGATTGTTAAAAAGCAGCATCAAAAACATTTTTATAAAAAAATGCCTCATCTAGAGCTAGTAAGTATAAGAACTTTGCTGACTATAATTATGTCGACAGACACAATCTACAGAGAGGGATTATCCGATTACGTAGAAGTAAATACAAACAGACGATCTTGATACGTATATCTGGCGCCGACGTGCCTGTTCTCACGACCGCATATAAAAACCAAATTTACTCAAGGCCCCACATCTATGTTTATATCCAGTAGAAAAAGACGAAGACGGATTGCGTGCCGAAATTCACTTGCCGAAGATACGTGTGCAATTTATCACTGTCCCTATGACGGAGCCGAGACGTCTCTGTCTTATTGTCTACTCTGTTTCCATTAGCCAAAATGTATTGACGCATATCTCTTCAATTCAATCACTCCTTGTTCTATAGATATTTAATGAAGTTTTTTTTTTTTTTTTTGAGTTGTATTTGCTCTTGAGTCTAGTCTCGGTCAGAGATGACAGAGACAAAGTCAACGATGGAACGAGCTTACCCAGAAGAAGCCTGTTCACTTCACTCTAACTTTGAAGAGATTAGTGTTGTAAGCGTTCGGAAACACAGACGCAGGCTTTAGGCGATTTAAATTGTTTAGCAAATTTACACCCTACGTCAGTAAACTGTCCAAGAATGACAGTAATTGTGATTTGCACATACGGACTATTTAAGTTGATGTATAGTTAGTTTCTTGGAGGAGCTCGTGGCTAAATAATAACAGCCACCCGGGTCGATCTTTAAGGTTAAGCCGTGCTTGCCGAGGTTGGTCCGTGGATGGGTGACCATAATTACATACCGAGTTTCCTCCGTGCCTCGGAAAGCACGTTAAGCCGTTGGTCCCGGCTATCATTAGTAGATCTTTGACAGTCGTTACGAGTAGTCAGAAGCCAAAAAGTCTGACATCCAGTTTTACCAAGGGGTATCGTATTACCCAGTTACTGGGTTGTGGAGGTCAGATAGGCAGTCGCTTCATGTAAAATACTGGTACTCAGCTGCATCCGGTTAGACTGGAAGCCAACCCCAAGATAGTTTGGCAAAAGGCTAGGCTGATGATGATATAGTTAGTTTCTTAATAATTATTTTCTCTTTCGTAGCATCTAATAAATAACTTGAAAAAGGAATGCTTTTTTTATATTCCCTCAATGAAACATTGAGGGAATATAAAAACAGTACAGGGGTGTAAAAGCCGATTATTCCCAATAGTCCCCTCTAGCCCTGTCCTCCGGGGTGACAGCTGGGAATTGTCTTCCCAGTTGTCACCGGGGTGACAATTTGTGCCGACTGTTCCCTTTGAAAACTGACTAGAGGGGACAAATGGGAAGTCTGTTTCTCAGTTGTCACCGGGGGGGGGGGGTGATATTTGCTACGATGCCTTACTTCCGACCAGAAAAAAAAATGTAATTTCCCTAGATTTCAGCTTTTTACCCCGGTGACAACTGGGAAGACAATTCCCAGCTGTCACCCCGGAGGACATGGCTAGAGGGGACTATAGGGAATAATCGGTAAAAGCTTGACTTTGTTAATTACCTACGTCAAAAGGTTCGTCAGTTCAATAATGGGGTATTCAGCATTCGCAAGCCGGTTCATAATAGGTACATATATTCGAGAAGTTATTTTTTTAATATGTACGTGGGCCAAGATTATTGTATTACTAGAAAACAATACACAATATTTTATCAGTTCACTCGAGTCGAGATGGTAAGCGGTGCTTATGGATCATTCGATATTTATGACATAAGTACACGGAAGTGTCAACTTCCTCTCGCTTCTGAATTATACAGGGTTATTGGTAATTAGGTACATTCCTTAAAATAGGTGATACTAGACCTAATTTGAAACAATTTTGACCCCGATAACTTGGGGTTTAAACTGAGTGAACATGACCTTTATGTTGATATAATTTCCAAAAACAGATGTATATTTTTGACAATTTGGTTTTCGGAGGATTCATTCGTTCATGAGCTGTCAGAGAAGTATTAGTTTAACATCGGCGTAGATTTCTCACAATCAGGAGTTTATGGCGGAGAACTGGAAAATGTCCAAAAAACTTGTAAAAGTTTGATTTCTCAAAAACAACCTAACTTGGAGACCAAATTAGTCCAAATTATTGAGGTCAAAATCTTAATCAACCTGTAGATGTATCAATTTGATTGATTGCTATTGTTTTTGCGGTAATTGTCCCGCGGGATCACACTACCGGGATAAAAAATATCCTATGAGCTATTCCAGACTACTATCTATCCCTGTGCCAAATTTCATCCAGATCCATTCAGTAGTTTCTACGTGAAAGAGTAACAAACATCCATCCATACTTACAAACTTTCGCGTTTATAATATTAGTAGGATAGGATTACATTGATAAAGTCCGTCAATAGAACTTCTTTACCGAGAACTCGTTGCTGAGAACAATGAACTGTGGGCTTGACATGGTCTGGAATACTGAAGCACCATTTATTTAGAAGCATTTACAAAGTATTTCCATTTGTTTTCCAATAATTCCACGTCATTTTACTTATGCAAAGTTTTAACACGAAAACCTTTTCAGATTTTATCAACGGAAATTTAATCGACACAATTTCCGTTCGGATCATCGTATCGTTTCTGTTAAATGTGGAAGGTGGGCGAATGAAAGTTTATTTAGGTTCCTACAGCTACCCTGCAGTCTTGACACAGTTATATTTCCTTTTATTTTGCATTTGTGAAAATCCATGTGTACCTTATTCTCGTTGGAATAAGGTAGCTAGCGAGTTGCTGTCACAGGTAAAATTACTATCTAAACAATACTTTACCTCACTGAGCAATAGTCTTTGCTCCAAAGTCGCTGATGATGACAACTTGCATAAAAAAACATTTTTAGCAAGTTGCCTGATAAAATTACTATTCTGTTTAAATTGCTAATGTTCGCAGTTGTGCGCGAACATTGCGGTGAACCCGCACACATGTCCATTTTATTTGAGCAAGTCCACCGAAAGAAACATTTGTGTGGCACACTGTGTGGCACTTTGCCGCACACCGGTGGAATCGCCATTATGTTTTGATTCTTGAAAATAATCTTACTTTAGATGCGGGAAAGTGAGGAAGCTAAAGGTATAGGACGTCTAATTTCCACATTGAAGCACTGGTCAGCCCCCAAGTCTGTTAGTAGTCATACAGCGTGACCAGCAAGCTCTTCACAACTGGACACATGAAGCAGCTTCCTTCTGTTAAAGGAGGTTTCATATGCTGATATTGAAACTATACTATTTAATTATATTTTTTTTTGATAACTGTTACTTTGACTGTGTCACTCATGATTTTTCTCGTTGTGCAAATACATTATATTAATTGTTTCTATGATCGTTTCAATAAACAATCTGGATTCTTTAACATGGTAGCAGAGCGTGGTTGAAAAACAATTCATAGAAATGATATAGAATATAAAGTTGTAAGTACTTAAGATTTCCGGAAAATATTTACGTAAAAAAAACTTTTGCAATTTTTTTTTTTTTTTTGTCGAAAATGTCTTCATCAGGCTCAACCAGCTGTAAGATTGACATCGGGCAACTAAAAGGTAAAGAAAATTGGGCCACATGGCGCTACAAAGTCACTCAGCTTTTAAGGGGCAGCCAAGGTGGATTGAGTGCTGTCGAGGGCAAACTTGCAAAACCTATTCACCCAGGGTCTACAGCGACTGTAGAGGAAGTGGCTACGTATAAAAAGGAAACACAACACTACAACGAAGTTGACAGCCATGCTGTTTTGTTGTTAACGGCCAACATGACGGACGAGACGCTGCAAAAAGTCATGAGGCTTCAAAATGCTCAAGAGATTTGGGACGAGCTACATCGCCTGTTTGACTCATCGTCTGATGACAGGACGTACACGTACTCGCTGGATTTCTACCATTATTGTAAAGATCCGACACATGATATGGCGACACATATCTCCAAGGTGAAAAACCTATGGCATGATTTGAAAACAGAGCTGATAAAGGAGTACAAGTGTGACCTACCGGATGTCCTCCTAATTTGCAAGATTCTCGACTCACTCCCCGAGGATTACTTCAGTTTCAAATCATCATGGTTGCTAATGTCAAAGTCAGATCGCAGTATAGAAAATCTAACTGCGCAATTGTGTCATTTTGAAAAATCATTAGCCGGTAATAGTAACGGAAATTCAGATGTATTGAACGTTCAACAAAACCAAAATAAAAAGTTTTCCAAAATAAAATGTGGTTATTGTGGCAAACCAGGCCATAAAGTCAAGAGATGTCAAAAGTGGATCTCAGATGGAAAACCACCGAAAGCTTCTACTACAAGCAAAGCTACCCTGACAATTATTACAGCAGAAAGTCACCAAGCGTTAAAGAAACCCGCTGTTTTCAAGACAAATACCGAGAGTTGGTATGTTGACAATGGTGCGACAAACCATGTCACAGGTCGTAGAGACTACTTTACAACTTTCGAAAGTTTTGAAGATTCTACAACGGATTATACGTTGACCACCGCAAATGGTGCTGTTGTAAAAGTGATTGGAAGAGGTACAGTTGACTTGATTGCCTATGTTCATAAAGAAAAGCAAGACATTCAACTAAATGATGTATGGTATGTACCGGGTATTACTAAAATCTGTTTTCGGTACTTGCGGCACAAAACACATTGGAAAATAGCGAATTTACTTCTGAAAGAGAAACTTGTTGGTTAAAAGAAAAAGGAAAGGTCTTGCTAATGGGAAAACGTTCAAAGAATGGAGGACTCTATGAACTACTTGCGAAGACAATAGTCAATAAAGCTGCTTCCAATATTGAAACCCACGTAATGACCAACCTACAACTTTACCATGAAAGATTTGTCCACCAGAACAAAAGACATGTAAAGAAGGTCATCGAAAAGGAACTCGGTATCAAAGTGAAGCTAGATTCAGAATTATGTACAGGTTGTGTATATGGAAAGACACATCGTAGAAAATTTGGGACAAGGGCTCAAGCGAAAGAACCTGGTGAAATACTACAAACCGACGTTTGTGGTCCATTCCCACCTTCCTTCGGCAAGAATAGATATTTTGTCCTATTCAAAGATGACTATAGCAAATATCGCTACGTCCATTTCATGAAAAATAAATCGGAAGTAGCAGATAAACTTGTTCAAGTTCTGAAAGAGATAAAACAAGGGGACACACTGTAAAAGAAATTTACAGTGACAATGGCGGAGAGTTCGACAATGGTAGAGTAAAGCAAATTTTGCAAAATGCTGGTATTACCCAAAGGCTGAGTATGCCCTACACCCCAGAGCAAATGAGCCTAACGAAGCCATTCAATTGCCTGTTGACATGTCAGGTGCAAGGGAGGATGAGCAAGATGAAGCCGATCGGCCGTCTATCTGTATGCCCCAGACAAGTCAAGATTTTCGTGACACAACGGATGAAGAACAGGAAAGTTACGATACTCCATATGATTCTGAGGAAGAAGAAAGTGTAGATAGGGTCCTTCGAGATAGAAGCCAGCTACGACCACCTGCGAGGTACGGTGACTTCGTATTAAATTTGAGTTCCTTTGTTGAACCCAAGACTTACAAAGAAGCATTGACAAGCTCACAGAAGGAGAAATGGCTGAAAGCTATGGAAAGCGAGATGAAATCGCTGTCTGAAACTAAGACCTGGATTTTGGTGGACTTACCCAAAGGTCGAAAACCAATTTCATGTAAATGGATCTACAAAGTTAAGACAAATGCAGATGGAAGTCTCGACAAATTCAAAGCTAGGCTAGTGGCTAGAGGATTCACTCAAAAGGAAGGAGTTGACTTCTACGAAACTTTCAGCCCTGTGGCAAAGCTAGCTACAGTCAAACTGATCATAAAAATCGCAGTTGATGAAGATCTTGCTCTAACACAGTTTGATGTTGCAACGGCATTCCTCAATGGTTCACTCGATGTAGATATTTACATGAACCAACCGGAAGGTTATAGTGACGGAACAAACAAAGTGTGTAAACTTCTGAAAAGCCTGTATGGCTTAAAGCAGTCCTCTTAAGATGTTGGAACAGATGTATCGTTGATTACTTGATCAATATTGGATTTAAGCAATGTCAAAATGATCCTTGTTTATTTGTGAGAGTTAAACAAGGTGCCAAGATCATACTTGCATTATATGTGGACGACGGTTTGATTGCTGCCACGAACCCGAAGGATTCAGAAAGATTTTTAGCTGAATTGAAGAAACGGTTTAAAATAACCGTAAAGCCTGCGTTATACTACTTAGGTATGGAGATATTAAAGCATGACAACGGTATCAAGCTTACGCAGAAACATTATGCTGAAAAATTGCTAGAGCGCTTTGGAATGCATGAATCTAAATCTGTGAGCACTCCTATTATCAAGGATGCTACAACACAACCAACAGCAACCGATGAGGAACTTAAATTCCCATACAGAGATGCAGTTGGAGCACTTATGTATCTGATGACTGGATCTAGACCGGACTTGTCTTACGCAGTCAGTGTTGTTACGCGCAATCTTGAGAATCCCAGCAGGGAGGAAATTACAAAAGTAAAGCGTATATTCCGCTACATCAAGGGTACTGTTGACTATAGTCTAATTTGCCGAAAAGGAAATAAAGGACTAATATGCTACAGTGATTCTGACCATGGAGGTGATAAACAGACAGGACGCTCTACATCGGGTATCCTCTGCATGTACTCCGGTGGAATTATATCCTGGGCCAGCAGGCGCCAGACCTGCGTAGCGATCTCGAGCACTGAAGCCGAACTAGTAGCGGCTAGTGAAACTGCAAGGGAGATGATCTGGTTGAAAAGGCTGATCATAGAAGTCTCCCAGCTGATTGGGACTCCGAGCCTTCTGGTGGACAATGATGCAGCAATAAAGATATCCCAAAATCCTGAAATGCACAGGAGAACCAAACATATAGCGCTCAGGCACTTCTACATCAGAGAATTGGTGACCGATAAGGAAGTCCAAGTGAAATATACTCCAACTGAGTATCAATATGCAGATATGCTGACAAAACCAGTAAGTGGACCAAGGCTTCTGGTACTACTAAAGAAGATTGGCCTGATGAGCACTGATTAGTAATAATGATATCAAAAAGGGAGGATGTTAAAGGAGGTTTCATAGGCTGATATTGAAACTATACTATTTAATTATATTTTTTTTTGATAACTGTTACTTTGACTGTGTCACTCATGATTTTTCTCGTTGTGCAAATACATTATATTAATTGTTTCTATGATCGTTTCAATAAACAATCCGGATTCTTTAACACCTTCGACGTATTCCGAGCACGTTTGTAAGGGAGCGGTTAATGTGGATGTATTGTTTAGGTCATTTTTTTTTCTATGACAAATGGTGGTATATTAACCTTAGCTCTAGCTTGATTTTTTACATTTATATTAAAAAAAAAAAAAACAGGATCATACAACTTAAACCTTAATTTATTTAATAATTCACAAGCCATTTATTAAACCTTAATCATAGGTGATGAGTTTACTTGTACCAAGATGGCCTATGCAATAGCAGAATTTATTTAGATGTGGATGTGTCGCGCTGATACAGTTCGGTTCATCTCCGTATCTAGAATAGAATAAAATCGTTAAAATATCTAAAAAAGCCATAGTGCAACAAGTGGGCACTGTTATTGTTGTTTACTACATTCGCATATGCCTTGGCATATTATGGCATTTATTTTAGGGTGACTAGTAATTAGTGACCGATTGCTATCATGAGTATAATCATGTGTTTATGTATCGGTCACTAATTACCCTATACATTATATTTTTTTTTGTTAATTTAAAAAAAAAAAACCTTCTGGTTTCATTTTAACTGTTTTTAAGTGAACAAATGCAAAAAAGGTGGTACCCGCAAAAATACCTAAATTTAAATATTGGCAATGCGCATATATGTTAGTGGATAAATGGATGTTTTCAAATTTTCGGTTTTCGTAATGTTTTTTCTTTAGCGAGCAGTGAAAACCACCACTAATCGCAAAACGGTGACGGATAAATGACACAATATATAGAAATATATTATTATATATAGAAATAATTAATTGAAGAAAGCCGAGATGAGAGATACCTAATGCACTTACTTGCTAATTCTAGAAATATCTTTTTCGGAGATGGTAAAAGAATCAGTTTCGGTGTTATACGTAAATGTTCCTTCGAATACACCTCGACCAGGACCTAAGATTATCTGAAACATAATAACATAAGTTATTCATATCTATGAATGACACTGATTTAATTTGGATTCAGTATGTAAATTATTTACAAACTACAATAGGGGATAATCCAATTTCTTTTTCTTGGCCGTCGGATAGTTTATTGAAAAGTATTGGACACGTATTTTTTCATTTTTCACGTGGTCATAAAATTACGGAGATATAAAGGGTGTAAAACACCTCTTAACGAAGCCGAAAGGCACTGGTTCTCCCTGTCATTGCGATCACTTTTTTGTTCTACATCATACCTGGGAACCTTCTAGTTACGGAGATATTAGGGGTCAAAGTTCCAACTTTTTGACAAGTATTTTTTTTTAATACAAGTTTTTAATGTAAGATTTTTACTTTACACACCTCCACGACCCCCGTACTATTCAATCCGTCCATCAGCACAATGTTTTGAGTGCGTTAGATTGAATTCTACCACAAAACATGATTTTACACCCCCCAAAAAAAAGTTGTTTCCCAGCAATAATTTTTGCGTAAAGTTACTTAGTTTCATGTACAGAATGCTTGGTTGACGGCTTCGTGATAAGGTGATTTACACCGTGTATTGAGTTGAAATGGCGCATGACGTCACATGTAGGTAAGTTTTATACCCACTTGTGACGTAGTAAGCCCCCACTCTCCAACTTTAATGAGTTTTAACTAAGCAATTTTTTGATATTTTGATAAAACAAAAAATACGTGTCTAATATTCTTGTATTACCTGTCTGACGGACAAAATAGAACGTCGTTTTCTTTACCCAGTCCGGTCCCCTATTATAAACTAAAACAATACATGGCTCTCAATAGGAAAAGTTCCGAGAAAGCTGGTAGCAATACCACATTGGGTTGCAATGCCCTTTGGTCACGTGAAGAGTCAACCAACCATTTATTTTGGTCATCATAGCCAACGTAAATATTTTTACATTCTCGACGTAATCAGTATCTAATCTGTTTCCCTTACAGTTGATGGCCTAGGAAACCTAAAGCAAAAGGACACCCTAGCTCCCCCTAAGGTCTTCTTATTCCGTATTTCTAAAGAACTCTTTGTCTTTCTCGATACGCACCCCATAAAGATCGCACACAAACCTTCGCCTGATAATATTCTTTAAGCCCTCTTGGCGCTTTGCGTATGGGATTTCCAAGATACGCATCTTCTTCCTTTGCGTAACCATATTTCAAAACCTGCTTGTTCACATCGAGTTGTAACACCCATTTTATGGATATTAGTCGTCTTCTTGCGCATTTGGATCTGTAACATTATCAAGTTGTGTGTGTTTGATGCTCTAAGACCAAAAAGGCTCAATGATCGAAAAAACAAAACACGCGTTTCATTTTCAAAACGACCACTATGCGAAATTGCCGTAGTGGCTCTCTTGAAAACGACCACAACGCGTTCTAAGTCAACACAAAACGACCACGAAGCAAGGAATGATGAAATCCCACAGCGACTTTTGAGCTTAAACAAACAGCCACGACAAGATATGACAGAAGGAAGTAAATGAAACATGTCGACGATAACGGATGTAGTCGAAGATGACGAGACAAACAAACTCGGGCAAATGCGTAACCGAACATGTAAATATACGAAGAAGGGTTACGCATTTGCCCGAGTTAATTGTAACACTCGGAAACCCAGCCTACTTTTTGTTTTTCCAAGGGCCTGATCAAGATCAAATCAGACCTATCCTTTCTAAAGTCAGTACAAAAAAATAATCCTGTAAACATACATATTTATTTATTTTAGAGTGAAGTTTAAATATTGCCTATTGTGTCCTTAGACAGTTTTATCAGAATACATAAAAACCCATAGATATCGGTGTTTTTTTTTTTTGTAATAACAAGTCCAACTTTTTTTTGAAGGTTCGACATCTCTTCTTTCTAGCGCCCAAATAAAACAATGTTTAATTTCCTTTCTTTCATAAACCATGCCGGGTTAAATGTCTTTTTTTAAGAAATATTAAAATCATATTTCAATTATTTAATTTATTAGTTTTTAATCGTTGTAATATATATGTCGTAGTGAGGTGATTTTATTTCGTTAGACACGGTCTTCATGTGGGCAGAACATGGGTTTCGTGCTATGAAAACACACACTACAAAATCAAAAGTCATTTATTCAAACTAGGCTGATAATCAGCACTCTTTGAATGTCAAAATTACAAGAGACAGTCCCCCAAAACGCCCGCCCTTCGCCACTTCCTAGTGTTTTAGCTGGGAAGAAGAAGTGGCGGAACAAACTCCCCAGCAACACATCTGTCTGTTAGGTTAGAAGAACCAGATTCTATGTAGATGCGGAGCCCTTCAACGCCTTGCTCAATATCTAAAGAGGCTGGATTCCTTCCACTGCACTCACAAGAAACAATTCAGCGATAACCCACCACGAGCGCGCATCGGACTCATCGCTGAAATGTGGGTGTTCTATTAGGTACACTCTGCCTAACCCTTCGGGGAACACAGGCGTGATGTTATGTTTTGTCAGGATCGAAATCCGGCAACACTAACTTGCTATTCACTGGCTTTTAGTTTGTATCGCGGGTGCCTTTATTTGTTTTGCATTTCAAAAAGTAACCGTCACTGATTGTTATTTTCACTGTTCGCGCGTGTGATTGCATTAGCACGATTTTATCGCACTTCTGATGTCGTAGTGAGGTGATTTTATTTCGTTAGACACGGTCTTCATGTGGGCAGAACATGGGTTTCGTGCTATGAAAACACACACTACAAAATCAAAAGTCATTTATTAAAACTAGGCTGATAATCAGCACTCTTTGAATGTCAAAATTACAAGAGACAGTCCCCCAAAACGCCCGCCCTTCGCCACTTCCTAGTGTTTTAGCTGGGAAGAAGAAGTGGCGGAACAAACTCCCCAGCAACACATCTGTCTGTTAGGTTAGAAGAACCAGATTCTATACACAAAGTACACTGCTTTTATCGAACTAACAAATTACTTGAAATTACAATCCAACACAGTAACACTAGGCACAATGAATCGGGTTACAGTTTCGGGACGTCTTGACTCCGCCGCGATCAGACACTGACTGTCCTCCTCGCAGCGAGCTCGAAACATCGCGACTCTGTAGTAAGCGCGCTTGGGTGTGGGTAGACTGGTAAGTAGGTCGCCTTTGGCGCGCTTTCGATTCATGTCCGTACTTATGAGTGTCTCCGACATATATGTAGTTAGTTCCCTTTTATGAAAAAGTTATACAGTGGTAAAATATGGATAAAAGAAATATCTTTAATAACGCAAGTTTCTTTTTTATTTGTCCTGCTTTCACAACGCAACGAAAAGCCGTGATTCAAATAGGCATTTTTTTGGCTCGCAGTTTAGTACATTTTATCCAGGAATCCCATGATAGGTTCAAAGCCGCAGTCAAAAGCCACCAATAGATATATTTAAATCTTACCGTTGTTCTTCACTAATGCTGTCAATAAACTCGGCCAGAGCAAAAGCCGCTTTGTGGAACATTTCTGGATAAGATACGTTGGACCATTTAGTACAAGAACACCAATGTTGTAGGATGCCAGCCTCGGGACATGTTCGATTTTTAGGTATCTGAAGACCTCAAGTATAGTCAAACATCACTAAATATTAACAACATAGGACAAATCAATACGAGGAAAATTGCTTGATTTTACTGAAGATGTGGCAACACTTGCACTGCCACTTTCACAACATAATATCATTTACAGTTTTCAATATAAAATGAATCAACACATACCGGTTCTAACAAACTCATGGCTCTTGGTACATCAGCACCGAAGACTCTATACTTATTGCGTTCGTCCTTCAAGTTCAACACATCTAGTACAGTGGTGTGGATATCAAACGGCGTCGTCAGAACATCTATATTTTGTTTAAGCGCCGCCAAAGCGTCAGGCCTGAGTTGTTTCAGCTTTTCTGGTAAAATTATTGCCATTAAGGGCAAACGTTCTTCCAGCTTTCCTAGATATGTGTTACGTACATTCTTAAACCTGGAATATTGAACAACAACAGCTGTGATTAGCGTGATTGCTTGGCGGTCGATCGAGAGCTCACGTTTAATGGAATGTTAACTGAAATACAGAAAATGATAAAAAAAAACAAGCCGTGTGCTGTGCTCGATGGGATTTCTCACTGTCAAAATGAACCCCTCAAAGTAAACCCTCAGACAAATTCTTTGACTCTTTTAGGGGATAAAGTTTAAAAATATCCGGTACCGAGATCCGTGGTCTCCCATAAGTATGAGGAGCGTGTCATCAAACACCCGTCTTGCAGCTAAAGTCTCCAGGAACCACGCCACGTCTTCGTCTGCTGTCCCGATCTGGTTGAAGTCATCGTGGCTGATATCAGCTATGAGCGTGAAGCCAAACTTCTTGCCGTCTAGCCGTAAGAACTGTTGCAACAAACAAAATAACTATAAATCGAGTAAGAGCCGTGTAAAAATCTGTCGGACCACGGATACAGAAGTTCCGCTGGCGGGATCAATATTTACGCATGCACATTTATTGATTTGAATTTGTTTTCAAATCTATACTTCCAAAGAGTGTAAAATCAGTGAGAGCCTTTTGATCTGCGGGTCTAAGTGTTATAAAATCCGTAGATCTGTAAATGATGACTTCCTTGATGCACATATATCGTAACGGTTCTCCAATCAGTGTGAAAAAATACAGCCGAATAGAGAAGCTCCCCTTTATAAGTTGGTAAAACTTTAACTTTGAGATTTTTTATTTTGTTATTTAAGGTACATCAATACAAGCATGAGGTTCAGAATGATGTACGGAGTAAGTGGCAAGGGTTTTCGCGTCGGTGTGGCACAAGATTTTATAGGGGGTTTAAGAGACACCGACGCGAAAACGCTCATCACCTTCTGAACATAGAAACTTTTCATCGGTAGTTTTCGGTGAGCGTTTTCGCGGCAACGTCTCTTACACCCCGTATATTAATGTTGTTGACACCAGAAATACAAAAACTTTTACTTAATTTATAAAAGTGTCTACAATAACTGCTGATTTCAATTACGTGCTGTATATTTATATTCAAATACCTCATTGGTGAGATTTAGAAGCAGCTGATATTGGGGAGTGTCTCCTACGCAGTATTTTTGTGGGTTTACATTTTCGTATTCCAGTAGAAAGGCTCGCAGGTAGTGGTCTGCGGGTTGCTGACGGAACCCATTAAACCTATTTTGGAAGGTTCCTACTGTCGGTGTGTCTTCGAAATACGCTGTTCGATACCTGGACCAGAAAGTGATGTTCCATTATTAATTTAAGAGAAAACACTAGCGGCAGCTGCCCACGACTCCGTTCACGTGGTTAGCAAATCGGATCAAACTCACCCGTATTTCTTTAACTGGTGGAAAATAAACAACTCATGATCAACAAATACTTTTTCTGTAATCTTTTTTCTTGCATCTTGATGTTCATATTCAGCCATGCCTGTAAGTATTGGATACAAAGTGGCAGTAGTACCATCACCGACAATATTGTAACTGAAATGATAATTAGAAGTTCACAAACATTCTACATTGAAATAAGATGTGGAATTAACCTATTGGTGATTTCTTACCCGTTCAAGATGACCGCTCTATCAGCCAAAAATTTGAAACTTTTTGGCATTTTTCTGTTAAACCCAATGTGGGATGCGGAGTCGAAGCCTAAGAACACGACGTTATAGGAATCCTTGCGATCATAGGGAATCGGCTTGGTCTTTACTGGACGAAAGCCTGCCTTGACTCCTAACCATCGAGAATATCGTTTGATGTAACTGTAAAGGTTCATAGCCCCAAATGCAAGATTGCTGTAACATTACAACAAACTTAAAATACACACATCAACACAGTCTAGGGATATTTCATACTCAATTAAATAACTCGAAAAGTACTGGCCGCATTGGAATCTTTTATACACCGATTTGTTTGTAATTTATCTGAATTCCAAATTCAAATTTTTGAAAATTCTTTTGTTTCGGTGGCATAAAAATGTCTTGATGTGTAGGAGAGGGAATTTTCATTTGTGCGAAATTTAGAAAACAATACGAATTACGTTTAGTTACAGTTTTTTTTTTCATTTTTAAACGAAAGATAAAGTTAAAATTGAGGTATTGTAGCCATGCAACGCCAACATTTGACGAGGGCGGAGATGTTACGAGCTGTGGGAATGCTGGAAGCTGGGTCTGTTCAGCGTAATGTTGCTGAGGCCATAGGGACCCACCAAAATGTAATTTCAAGATTGTGGACACGCTATCGTTCCACAGGTAAAGTAGCGTAGGCACCGGGGGCCAAGTCGCATCACTACCCCCAGACAAGACCGATTTTTGCAAATTACTGCGCGAGCTCAACCAAATGCAACGGCGACTCAATTGGTCCAAATGCTGCGAGTGGAACACCAAGTGCTTGTGATTGACCAAACTGTAAGAAGGCGACTGCATGAAAGCAATCTACGCTCTCGTAGACCACTCCGCGTCCCACCTTTACGGAGAGGCAATCGTGGACGACGATTAGAATGGGTTCGGAACCACGTGGACTGGGGCCGTGAGCAATGGTCCAATGTGCTGTTCACGGATGAATCCAGGTTCGGCTTCCATCCAGATTCACGAAGGACGCGTGTTTGGCGAGTTCCTGGACGATGGAGCCGTCTTCAGAACCCTCAGGAAGTTCACCCATACCAAGGAGGAACAATTATGGTTTGGGCAGGAATTCGTCTTGGAGGACGGACGGATCTCGTTTGGGTGCGGGGCAATATGACGGCAGAGCGATACGTCCAACAGGTGCTGGGGCCCGTAATCTTGCCCCACAGAACACAAATGGGGCAAGATTTCCTGCTCATGCACGACAATTCCCGGGCACACACGGCGAGAACGGTAGCAGCTTGGTTACATACACACAATGTTAGGGCCAGTTTAGTTTACGGCAAGCTCACTTGCTATCTGGGAAGTAGAAGGGTCGATCTCTCTTCGGATCTTAGACCATTACTAATCTCCACAGTTCTACCAATTTAGACCCAGTCACCAATTTCAATTAGCTCGGTAGAATGTTAAGTAATTGTTAATCCAGTCAATTCCATTATCCATACTTCCATACTAATACTATAAATGCGAAAGTCACTCTGTTTGTTTGTTTGTTTGTATGTTTGTTTGATAATATTATCACGACTAAACGGCAGATCGGATCTTAATTAAATTTGGTAAGAAGATAGATTTCAACCTAGGGAAGGACATAGGCTATACATATATCAACACGCTATGACCAATAGGAGCGGAGCAGCAATGAAAAATGTTGCGAAAACGGGGAAAATGTGACGCAGACGAAGTTGCGCGCGACAGCTAGTAATTAAAATAAAACTTACCTATTCACCTCCTTACCGGAACAAGATACTTTGACATGGTCGCTTCTGTTGAGTATATACTTTTCGTCTCCACTCACTTGGGTATAGTCGGATATGAAGTAAAGTGAATCATCTACATACACAATATCTCTATAACTACAACTGACATCGGTAAAGTTCTTTAATATTTCTTTCTTGACATAGCATTCGGATTTCTGTAATTTGAAATTACGTATTTACTTCCTTGAGTTCGTAGTAAAATGTTTTAAATTTTACTGTTTGAAGCTTAAGCCAAGCTTTTTAATCAAGCGTCACATCTTTTTTTGTTTACTTACATTACAAATAACCCAATCATTGCCTTCGCAACGTATTTTCTTCACATTATGGACAAACTTCATGCCATCTGCGGAAAACGGATCAACTTTTGGTATTTCGCAGCCCTTGCCTTTCTCTTGTAAATAATACTCTAGCAGGCGGCTTTCGACGAGTCTGCAATGAAAGTCCCACCGTACACTCGGAAATACTCGAATAATTTTTTATGTGCAGACTGGGAACGTCATTATGTTTATGCAGTTTTATTTACTGTTGTATTGTCGGCGCCATCGTGTATAGGTACTGGTTTACACTTATGCAATTAGAAAGTTTTATTCGATAAAATAAGATGACGATTTTTCCTTGCTAATAGATATGTCACACTGCACAACGACGAAACCAGACTTACAGTTGAGTTTCGCTAAAATTCATTGGTATGTATTCATCTTTATCCTGTGTGATGAAGTAAGAAGCAGCTAGGGTGATGATTAACATAACAAACACACAAATGCGGAGCCGTTGCGTGCCGTAGAGCTTTTTCGAACATTTAAGTACCTGAAAAATTAGGTATATTACGTTGAATGTGTTGTGGATATAGTCGAAGGTTTTGGTTTGTTTTGATGGTCCAGAATACTACCTACATGTATAAACAATTATTTAAATGCATTATTTAATCAGATTAATACATTCCATAAAAAATTAAAATAAATATATTTAAATTTATTCAAATATTGCATGTTTTGTCATCATCATTTCAGCCGAAAGACGTCCACTGCTGGACATAGGCCTGCCCCAATTGTCGCCACATTGACCGGTCCCATGCGAGTCGCATCCAGCGATTCCCCGCAACCTTCACCAGGTCATCGGCCCACCTGGAGGCAGGCCACGGGAACAATCTGCGACTACCGCATTCCCCTTAAACGATTCCCGGAAAAAAAAAAAAAAATGGTTAGACCTCCGGTCTTTGTATGGATCAGAATGTTGGGCCACAAAAGGGATGAATGAAAAGGATTTGCATGTGTCTGAGATGAGAATGCTAAGGGGAATGTGCGGTGTAAGGCGAATGGATAAAAAAATAAACTAGTACATATGAGGAAGTCTGAAAGTGTCGCCGGTAGCTGAAAAGTTGTGTGGTAATCGGTTGGCTTGGTATGGGTATGCGATGCGGAAGAATGAGGAACATGTCGTAGGAAATTTATAAGTATTAATGTAAGAGTAGAGGAAGGCCAAAGAAATTATGGATGGACTGTGTAAAGAATGATATGGCAAGAAAGGAGATGTCTGATGAGATGACAATCAGACACCTCCTAGCCAGGCACACTGACAATTTTAAAACCTAGTAACTCCAGCCACTTACTATGTTTTAAAATGTTCAAGGTCATTTACTAGGTTTACATATTGGAAAAGTAGTGCGTGTATTTCTGGAGTTTAGTGACAGAATGCTATTTATGTTTTTACAGCAAGGCACTTTAATTTTGAGTCAATTTAAGTTTAAAAAACAGAATTGATAAAATGTTTCTTACTGGGTTTTGAAATAGAGCAGCCGTGGTGGTTAACTAGCGCGATCTACCGCGTAATAGCTGAACTACATTCAAATATTTTTAATATTCGTGTTTTTTTCTATTCAACGCTCGATAGTGTTACTGACGCTCGAGATCAAATATTTTGTTTGTCAATATTCTCAAAGTCCGCTCTATAAGTCCTTTAAATCTCTTTGTTACCATTATTCGTGAACAGTCTGAGTAAAATTATATTACCTTGTACATCTTGTTTAAAGCAATGGATACTAATTTTAACATCATCTTGCATAACACAAAACTCAATAAACATAAAAATATTATATTATTATAGCCTCTCTTAGAACTAGGCACTGATAAATCCTGAAGACAAAACCATAAGCAAATCATATGTCATAAAATAGCAAATGACAGATGTTCATCAGCCGATCTTTGGAGATTTATTAAACAAGGAGGTAGTAAGTAATCTTCTTGCACAATACCTTTTTGACAATTTTATTAAATTGGCATCGATGAGAAATACCAATAAGGCCACTTGTACACACGTTATTTCACCGTATAACATAATGCCTGTTATACGGTGAAATAACATGATAAATCAATTTTGCCTACGAATTATGCTGAATCATATCACCAATTCAGAAGGTTAGGTTGGAGTGGTGACTGGTGATACTAATCTATTTGAACGTCAGATTTGGGTACCTTGACATTAGTAACAAGGTCAACAAATGCCTGAACATTCGTGAACATATACTTGTTGCCCTCAATGATTTTAGCCAAGCTTTAAATTGTTTATAATTTAGTACGCTATTTAATAAATTACATCAAAGGCTTAATGTAGTGATATAGAAACTCCTTGGAGTTTCTATAGTATTAAATATAATGTTGTTATTTTATCTGTCATTATGACACATCTATTTAGCTGATTAAAACCGTTATTTCAAAAGGTTTTATCTTATTTATCAATTTAATCAGCTAAATGTTCTAATAAGAATGGACAGATTCTTACGTCCCGAAAAATTGGACATTGATCCATCGGATAGCTCTGCGCCGAGGGATTGGGAGTACTGGAAGAGGACATTCGAAAGTTTCCTGTCATTCTGCGGAAAAGATTTAAAAGATGGTAAAACAACTTTAGATTTACTCATAAATCATGTATCCGCTAGAATTTACTCATTTATCAGTGAGTGTACGACTTATGAAGCAGCATTGAGTACACTGAATAATATATTTATCAAGCCAAAAAGTATAATTTATGCTAGACACATGATGGCAACGAGAAAGCAACAGAGTGAAGAAAACATTGACATCTATATTCAAGCTCTAAAATTAATGGCAAAGGACTGCGGATTTGAAAAAGTTGATGCGGAAACAAATAAAAATGATAGTATAAGAGATGCATTTATTTCTGGTATCAAGTCAAACAAAATTAGACAAAGGTTACTTGAAAATCTATCATTAACACTCGACCAAGCCTACAATCAGGCAGTATCGCTAGAAATGGCTGAATTGAGTTCACTGAGCTATAATGTTTCAAATTTAGAATTCTCTTTTGGAGGACCTAAAGATCCAATTAAAGTATGCAGTGTTGCTGCAGCCTCTGTACCAGCTGTACCCTTGTTTTCGAACGTTTCTCCTGAATGCAAGCCTATTGCTATAAAATCTCGAAGATACAGTGAGGATGATAAGAAGTTTATCGACGATGAAGTTAGAAAACTTTTGGCCGAGGGAATTATTGAGGAGAGTACGTCACCCTGGAGAGCGCAAGTTCTTATTACGAGTAATACTAATCATAAAAAACGTCTAGTTATAGATTATTCTCGAACAATAAATAGATATACACATTTAGATGCATACCCACTTCCAAACATGGAGGAATTGGTGTCACAGATATCAAAATATAGTGTATTTAGCGCTATAGATTTGCAAAGCGCATATCATCAAGTACCAATTCTGCCGAAGGAGCGCCAATTCACTGCATTTGAAGCTTCAGGAAATCTCTACCAATTTCGGCGTATTCCATTCGGTGTCACAAATGGAGTTTCAAGTTTTCAAAGAACCATTGACTGGGTCATTCGTAAAGAAGAGCTTAAAGGAACGTTTGCATACCTAGATGACGTAACAGTATGTGGACAAAACCAGGCGGAACATGATGAAAATCTTCAGAATTTTTTGAAGGCCGCTCAAAAATATGGCCTTACGCTCAACAAAGACAAGAGTAAGTTTTCCCAAGATTCTATTAATATTCTGGGATACAATATCAAGAACCACGTAATTAAGCCAGATGGGGAACGCTTACGGCCATTACTGAGTTTGCCACCACCATGTGATTTGCCGTCATTAAGAAGGGCAATAGGAATGTTTGCGCATTACAGTAAATGGATTCCAAATTTCTCTGAAAGAATTCATGCTCTCGCTCATACACAATTATTTCCACTAAACGATGAACTAGTACAAAGTTTTGAAACACTGAAATGTGCTATTGTTAAATCTACTATTCACGCTATCGACAATAATGCACCGTTCACCGTAGAAACGGATGCATCTAATCATTCCATTGCAGCAACTTTGTCTCAATCTGATCGACCGGTTGCATTTTTCTCCAGAATGCTAAATAATAGTGAACTTAACCACTCAGCTATAGAAAAAGAAGCTTACGCTATAGTGGAATCGTTAAGGAAATGGCGTCATTTTCTTATTGGAAAACCTTTTCGTCTCATTACTGACCAGCGATCTGTATCTTTCATGTTTGATAATAAACTGACGAGTAAAATAAAGAATGAGAAAATACAGCGGTGGCGATTGGACTTGGCACCGTTCAAGTATGACATTGTGTACCGCCCAGGAAAACAGAATAATGTTGCTGACGCACTTTCACGAGTATGTGCATCGGTACCACTACGGAATGAGAAACTAATTTCATTACACGAAGCCCTGTGCCACCCAGGAATAGTGCGTATGAACCACTGGGTAAAATCGAAAAATTTGCCTTATTCCACTGAAGAAATTAAAAATATGACTAATTCGTGTCGGATTTGTTCTGAAATAAAACCAAAATTCTACAGATCTGCCTTGCCAGATCCAATCTTAATAAAAGCTACTTCACCTATGGAGAGATTAAGTATTGATTTTAAAGGTCCAGTACCTTCTAATACAAGAAATAAGTACATATTAACTGTGATCGATGAATACTCACGTTTCCCATTTGCGTTCCCATGTGCCGATATGAGTTCTGCAACGGTTATAAAACATCTAAACGAGATATTTATGCTATTCGGGATGCCATCTTACCTTCATTCAGATCGAGGAACTTCATTCGTATCTGCGGAAGTAAAGAATTTCTTGAATCAAAGAGGGATTGCTTCAAGTAGAACCACTCTATATAATCCAAGAGGGAATGGTCAAGTAGAACGTTTCAACGGGACTCTCTGGAAATCAATACAATTGGCTCTACGTTCACGCAAACTGGCAATTGAAAATTGGGAACAAGTTCTTCCTCAAGCTTTACATTCCATACGGTCCTTGCTGTGCACAGCCACACATTGCATACCTCATGAACGAATGTTTACGCATACCAGGCGATCTACGAATGGAGTTTCTATACCCACTTGGTTGACAGAATCGGAACATGTGCTAATGCGAAAATTCAACCGCACTAATAAATATCAACCACTCGTTGAGGAGGTGACGTTACTCCATGTAAATCCAGATTATTCTTATGTTCGTTTAGCAGACGGTCGAGAATCAACTGTCTCAAACCGACATCTAGCACCATTGGGTCAAAATAGTGAGATCATTCAGGAAACGCATGAGATACTTAATGAGACAAGAGAATCAGTAGAAACAAGTGAAGAAGACTTCTACGATTCTCGAAGTACGAATGATGTAGAAGAGGAACAGCCGACAGATGAAACAGCTCCAGCTGAGGATCATCAAATAGTCGAAGCAGAACACCCGGTCACTGAAAATTCAGCTACTCAGCGAAGATCGACGAGAGATCGTAGGCTTCCAAGCCGCTATGTGGATTACGTTCTAAACTGAAAAGCTGTTCTCTTTTTAGCCTGGAAGAATGTAGTGATATAGAAACTCCTTGGAGTTTCTATAGTATTAAAAATAATGTTGTTATTTTATCTGTCATTATGACACATCTATTTAGCTGATTAAAACCGTTATTTCAAAAGGTTTTATCTTATTTATCACTTAATCAAAGGTATACGGGGTCCATTTTTAGAATGGTTTTAAAACTACCACAAAAACCGCTTCGCGTCGGTAAGTGTAGCAGGCTTGTTGAGTGACATGATTCCAACCAATACAGGCACAGCACCAGGTTCGATTATCGGGCCTACCGAATACTTACTTTATATGAACGACATGTGTGACATCTTCACGGTAGGCCTCTTGTACCAATTTGCTGACGATACATGTTTAGTTACTACACACGAGGGCGATGCAAGGTAATTTCGACCTCCTATGTCAGTGGGCTCACGATGTTGGTCTTGTTATTAATCCAAAAAAACAAAACTTTGGATAAACTCACCTTACCTGACGGCGTCTTGAGTGCCTTTTGTCATTCCCCATGAGAATCTGTGTTTACATCGACGCGGTCCAAGCTTGTAGTTGCCAGACATTGGAGTTGGTGATTGATTTTATGTATCTTGGTCTGATATATAAAGTAATTTCCTCTGGGGCGTCCGCACATTGATCACGTATGTTGTCAAGGCCGTAGCCAAGACTTACTCTGGTATCTATCATCTATCTGTCAAGTTATTTAAAGTACTTACTTGTACTTAAGTAATTACTTATGCAATTTTATTTATGCAATAGACAAGAATTTAAACGAAGTAAGAACCGACAAAAAAAGCAAAGCTAAAATATTTTAAGTTTTGCAGTTCAAACTTCAAGCAATTACTACGCTACATATCAAAAATCGTGTCTTAAATAATGATATTTACTCAAGTAAACACTTTGACTTGTTTATAGATACGGTTGTTAGAACCGTATTTATACAAGCTCATGGTCTGGCAACTGCGAAGAGTGAGGAGACGAAAAATTTTGCACCTACCATGAATTGTATAACCTCTAACGGAATGTTGGTCATTCTGATCTCGTTTTTGTGTCTTTCCAATTTCTCTGTTGATTATATTATCTGTCACACAGTTTTGAGTTTAAGAAATACCAATTTTGTTGTTTATTATTTGAGATTTTGCCTTAAGCGCAGACACTTTTGAATATTTTATTTTTGAATAGAGTTATTCAGATCTGAAGTCAAAGACTTTGCGTAATATAAATTATATAAAATATGTCTGTTATTTCTGTTTGACAGGACGTAGTTAGCAGTTTATACTGGGCTTTGAACCAAAACTTAGCTTCTGTGCTTAGAATAATAACGCATAGAAGCCGCGTCTAGCATAAAACACGAGCGATATCGCGTGTCAAATTCATTTTCTTTGTGTGCGTGAGTCGAATGTGTCTACGTTCCTCAAACGCACACAAATAAAACTTTCAGTGATACCATTACCATGCTGTTACCCACAAAAAATGGGAAAACGCACCACTATGTTGCTTGATCAAATCAAAACAAGTATTTTATGTTATCAGGATCTGGATAAAATGTAGATGATTTTTCATCTAATATGACATATTTTTACGGAAGGTACAGAATCGGCACCAGTATCCTATTTATAAAGACTAATATAAAATACCTGATACCAAGTTAATTTCTCAAAACTGGCATAATATTTTAACGTATGCAATAGTTAGTAGGTACATCACAAACATTTTGTTTTCCTAAACAAAAATAAGAACAAAATTGTAAGCAATATGGGTATTTTTTTCCTCACAAATAGCAACACTGTATTGTGATAAGTTAGGTTATTAAAATTTTTGTTTGATGATCGATTTACGTAAAAATAATGTATAAAATAATTTGAAATATAATTTGATCACATTTTTTTATGTTTTCCTGAAGTTCTACGACATCCCTTCACGCCAGAAACTATCATTTTCAATTATTTTAATTGTTTTCTCGTGAGATGTGTTCGACGGAGCGTGACCTTGAGTACTGACGGCTCGCTGAGAGAAGTTTGCCAATAATGGCTAAGTTTTTGTTGCCTCACTTTTTGCACGCGTACTAGGTTTCTATGCGTTATTATTCTAAGCTTCTGTGGTTTGCAGTCGATTAAAATCAAACCTGTATGACATAACATGAGCGCGATAGCATGATAATGCGAGTGATAAATCTGAAAAAAGAACTATATTCAGACGTCCTCCCACCACGACCGCTAGGCCAAAAGAGTAAAATATTGTAATTGAAATAATGAATGTTTTCATTGTTTTCATTAGGATTTCGAGTAAACGTATAACTCCACGTCATTCCGCTCATGTTCACACTGGTGTTTTGTTGAGCCAAGGACAATACAATTCCCAGGTTGAATGGTCCGCCTTTCAAACAGGAGCCTGCATTGTTGAAGATAACAATGAATTGGCTCTCACTCAGAGAGAATTCTTGCTTCCTACGAGATTGTGAGCTTTACTGTAACCAACACAAACAAATTAGTAGTGAAACATAAATCTTTACTGATGGTGTTAGTATGATTGTTTTCATGCGCGGCAATACTCAAATGTAGGTTGGTAGGTAATTCGAGGGAAGCCTGGGCAGTCTGCCTGGCTATCATAATTACTCTGTAACATTCCCTCTGCTGGGACACAGGCATCCCTGCGCTGAGAGGAACCAGCAGGATGGTGCAGCACCATCCTCGTTTTTTTTCGACAGACATATTTTAGCCAGTCGTGGTACGACTACCAAGTCTCTTGGTAGTCGTACCGCGACTGGCTGATTGACTAGCAACCAGACAGAAGAAGCACCTTCCCTCGATGAATTCCGATCACGTTTCTTACAGAGCGGTTTGTGTACGACAGTTATGAATGATACACTTTTATTTTAATACTAGCTTCTGCCCGCGGCTTCGCCCGCGTGCAGTTCGGCAATTGCCCACGTATGCGTTAACCCCCCAAAATAATGTCGAACATCATTTAAATGTTATAGATAATAGTTGTTGCCCGCGGCTTCGCAGTTCTCACTTAAATCAATGCCAGACATAGCCTAGGGGAGGATATTCAGACAATGCGTATTTTAAATTTTATTATTTGCACTTAGAAAATGAGGTCATTTTCGTTATCGGCGACCCTGAAGTCCACAAAAACGACACCCGTGAAAGAAAAACCGAAAGTTTTCCTCGGCGTCAATTTGGTAAGCGACCCCGAAAACAACGAAAACGACACCAATGAACGAAAAACAGGAAATTTTCCTCGGCGCCATCTCGGATTTTCATTTTCATTGCCAGCGACCCGCTAAAACCACAAAAACGACAGCCATGAAGCCATTGAGTCGCAGAAGTGTCCTTCGCACAAATGACCCAGATTCCCTAGAAATGTGAACTTATATGAAGTTTTTTTAGCGTATTTGTCCATACAAAAGTGCTAACACAACGAAATAAAAAATAAAAAAAATTGCTACACCTGTTATCGTCTAAGGGGTGGATTTTCCAAAAACATTGATACGTGTTTATCAATTCCATCGAGATACACAAATAGCAAATTTCAAGCTGTGCAGACTATATTTGTTTTACTAATGTTTCAACCCCTTTTCTCCCTTTTGGGGTCGAATTTCCAAAAAAGGCCAAATACGTGTTCATTTATTTTTGCTCAGAAACTTTAATATTTAATGTCATTCTTCTTAGTTCAAAAATGACGGATTCCGCATAAAAACTTTGAACCCCCATTTCACCCTGTTAGGGGGTAATTTCTCGAAAACGCTAAAATATGTATTTATTTATTTCTAACCAGAAGCTTGTATATGAAATTACAGCCTTCTAACTTTAAAAATGACGATTTTCCATACAAACTTTCATCCCCTATTTAGGTCCCTTAGGGGTTGAATTTCGAAAAATCCTTCCTTATTCCTTGTCTACATTTATAGGGAAGCTGTGTACAAAATTTCAGCTTTCTAGGTTCAAAGGTTTGGGCTGGGCGTTGATGAGTCAATCAGTCAGTCAGGACTTCTCTTTTTATTTGTATATAATTCTTATAGGATTCGTCAACCGAAAGGGGCAGGGATATCGCCCGATCGTGGTGACGCAGCGAGTGGCGGGGGCAACGGATAAGCGGTGCGCTCTCGGAGCGTGTTGGCCGTACACTTTGGCTCGGAAGCTCGGATGCGACGGACGTTATCTGAGACTTAAAATTATTTCGGTCTTTAACGGTTTTTGTAACTGTGTTGATTTTGTGGTTCGTTATTTTAAATAAATAGTGCTAAGTTGTTTTGATTATTCTTTTTAAGAAAATTAAATGAGCTTCTGATCCATAAGATCAGAAGTGGGATTCGTTAAAAATAATATACACGCGACTTTGATCGTTCGCCATCTATTTTTATTTTTAAACAGTGTGTGTTTTAAAAATAATTTTACTGTTTCGTTTCAAAGTAATTCCAACCACGTGTTGTGAACACAATTTAAAAGTAACTCGCCACGTGTTAATTAATTTTTCGGTTTTTAGTGTGTGTGCGTTTAATGCCCACGTGTGTTTATTTGTGGTTTACATTATTGTGCTAACTGCTATTTAATCATGTCAGATCGCGAGTGCATGCCGCGTGAAAAGCGTAACTCTCGCGACCACCGTCGTAAAGAGTCGCGTAGCCGTCGCGATGTTCATTCGAGGCATCGAGACCGTCATCGTGAAACGCGTAGCAGATCCTCTAGGCGTTGTCGCGATAGATCAGCGAGTTTCGAAAGTCCACGTAGGCGCCGTGATCGTTCTTATGGGCGTCGGGACAGCCCTCGCCGCAACCCTGTAAATGAAGTGCTTGATCGGTTGAACGCCTTAGAGCAACGGTTGGCTCCAAACGCTATACAGACGTCTACTCCAATGACGTCGCATCCGTGCACGGGAAGCTACACGCCGGCGCCAGTATCGGCGGCAACCGAAGAACCTGTTGCCATTATGGAAACACGTGCTACGGGGACCACCGTCCTCGAGGCATCGCGCGGGGCTGACGCTGCGGACAGGATTGTGGATGCACTTTCATCCCTGGTTCAAGTAAGATCGAACCATTACTATATTTCGAATTTCGATCCCAGTGTACATGACTTTGACGTGTGGTGTGCGGAGGTAGACAAGGGTCGCGAATTAAGCCACTGGGGCGATCGGGAGTGCCTGGGACGCATTGGTGGTTGCTTACGTGGTGATGCTAAAACGTGGCTCAACGATTGGGTGACCAATGACCGAACGTGGACCAATTTCAAGGCTGAATTTCGGTCATTGTGTCCGCGTGAAGTAGATATGGCCACTGTGCTGTATGACGTGATGAATACGAATTCGAACAAATTTACCACGTATGCAGAATATGCCCGAAAGTCCTTGTTGCGGTTGAATATTGTCAAGGGGCTTTCCGATGAACTGAAAGCCGCCATTGTGATTCGTGGCATTTCTGATCCCCAAGTTAAAGCCGCCACTACCAACGCTAAACTACAGTCAAAAGATCTGGTAGAATTTTTGTCGGTTTATTTGAAACCTAAAAATGCACCTACTACTACTACAAGCAATCCTGTTCGCACGTCGAGCTCAAATAACCCTGATCCGCGTAAACGCAAGGCTCCTGCGCAATATGATCGGTTGACTTGTTTTTCGTGTGGAGACGTAGGCCATAAACAGGGTCACTGTCCGAAGAAGTCTGCTAAGTCCGGAACAAATGATGCAAATTCTCAATCGAAGGCTGAGCCCAACTCACAAACAGCAAAATCGGTTTCTAAGCCCGCTAGAACTTGTAGCTATTGTAGAAAGACTGGGCATTCTGTTGAGACTTGCTTTATTAAAGAACGTGCGGAATCAAAAACAAATTTAAAAATTAAAACGAGTAATGTAAATTTTTGCTCAGAGTCTCAACCGGACAAAGCAACGTGATGTCCGCAGTTATTCAAAATGTGCCTGTCGATGTCTTAGTTGATTCCGGATCTGATATTTCGCTTATATCTGATTCTGTGTTGAAGTATTTTAGTTTTAATAAAATTCCTACCTACCGCCGTATGAGAGGTATAGGAAGTCAGGACATAGAATCCACTTCATTAGTTAATACAATTATCGAGTTTCCAGAACTTTCTTTGGATATTGATTTGTATGTGGTCTCCCCGGATTGCATTCAAGCACCGATTCTGATAGGCACCGATGTTTTGAATCGCGGCGGGGTTACATACATTCGAACGAACAACTCTCAACGCTTGATTAGGGTCTCACATATATACAATGTGTCAACTGTAGAGTTCGCTAAGATAAAAACGCCTTTGACTGGTAATGAAAAAGAGTGTTTGTTGGCTCTGCTAAAGGAATTTCCCGATACTTTTACCACTGGGACAGCGACATCTACAGTTAACACGGGAAGTATGGAAATTAAGCTAAGCAGTGATATTCCTATTAACTATCGGCCTTATAAACTCTCTGCAGATGAAAAACGCCGCGTTCGCGAGATAATAAATGATCTGTTAAGTAAAGGCGTAATCCGCGAGTCGCAGTCCGATTACGCGAGTCCTATCATTCTTGTGAAGAAAAAGGACGGGGCTGATAGGATGTGCGTTGATTACCGGGCTTTAAACGCTGTCACAATTAAAGAGCGATTTCCGTTACCACTGATTGACGACCACATTGACAGGCTGGGTAGTTTTAAATATTTCACAAGCCTTGACATGGCCACAGGTTTCCATCAGCTGCCAATGAAGGATGATGACTCCATTAGTAAAACAGCATTCGTAACGCCCGAAGGGCATTACGAATATTTAAAGATGCCTTATGGTCTCGCTAATGCTCCTATCGTGTATCAGAGAGTCATCTCCAAAACTCTGAAGCAGCTAATGGATACTGGAAAAGTGTTAGTTTTCATAGATGATGTGCTTATCATGTCCAATTCTGTCAGTGAAGGCCTGAAAATTTTGCGCGAGGTATTAAAAACACTAACGGGCGCGGGATTTTCAGTAAACCTAAAAAAATGTACGTTTTTGGACACAGAGCTCGAATACCTTGGTCGACTTATTGGGCATGGTCAGGTACGGCCGAGCCCAAGTAAAACTGAAGCTCTAGTTAAGTCACCGAAACCCTCTAATGTAACAGAGGTTCGCCAGTTCCTGGGATTGGCGGGCTATTTTCGCAGGTATATAGCAGGCTATGCCTCAAAAACCGCTTGTATTGCCAAATTGCTCAGGAAAGGCGAACCTTTCAAATGGGGCGCGGAACAAGACTTGGCACGTGACTATGTCATTAAAAGTCTAACCGAAGAACCCGTTTTAGCAATTTTCGATCCCAATCTGCCTACTGAGCTCCATACCGACGCCAGTGCTATCGGTTACGGTGCGATTTTAATGCAGGAACATGAGGGAAAACTGAAGCGAGTTGTCGGCTATTTTAGTAAATCCACTCAGGGCGCAGAGTCCCGTTATCACAGTTACGAACTCGAGACTTTGGCAATTGTTCGCGCGTTACAACATTTTCGGCACTATTTAATCGGTGTTAAATTTAAAATAGTAACAGATTGCAACTCTTTAAAGTTGACCGAGCGTAAAAGGGATCTGTTGCCACGAGTGGCGCGCTGGTGGATCTACATGCAGGACTTCCAGTTCACGTTAGAGTACCGAAAGGGTTGCCTCATGCAACATGCAGACTTTTTGAGCCGACAGCCCGCTACTGTCCTCCAAATACAAAATCCGCGAAATTGGGCGAAGATTGCTCAGACGGCTGACTCTGAAACTCAAAGCTTGATGCAAAAGCTGAGAGATGGTCAGTTAGATTCCACACGGTTTTTAATTAAAAATGATTTGTTGTACTATAAGTATGTGGCTACTGGTGAGGATTCTCGCCTCCTTTGTTTTGTTCCTAAAGGCCATAGACTTAGTTTGTTAAGAGTTTGTCACGATGACCACGATCATATTGGAATCGATAAAACTACGGATCTTATATTGCGTCATTTTTGGTTCCCTGGTCTAAGACCTTTCATTAAGAAATATGTCGGTCATTGCATTGTTTGCTTGACCCACAAGAAAGTGCCTCGAAACCCTAGCCAACCGATAGAATCTTGGACGAAGCCTGAAATACCGTTCTCAGTGGTCCACACCGATGTTCTTGGCCCCTTATCAGAGTCAAACGGGTTCCGGTATATACTCCTCGTAATCGATTCTTTCTCCAAATACTGCCTCTTGTATGCTCTATACAGGCAAGATACTGCCGAATTAAAACGCGTATTTTCAAATACCATTTCACTCTTTGGGACGCCGTCAACAATCGTTTGTGACCGTGGCAGGATGTTTGACAGCGCTTCCTTTAAAGACTGGGTTGCGGAGTTAGGCTGTGACATACATTTTATCACGCCAGAAATGCACCGCGAGAACGGGCAAGTCGAGCGTTACTGCCGGACGGTCCTCAATATGTTGCGTATTGAGGTGAACAATAAGGGTGCCCAGTGGTCCGACGCGTTATGGAAGGTACAACTAACCCTGAACATAACAAAGCAAGCTACGACCCGTACCTCGCCTCTACAGTTGCTGACTGGTGTTGAAGGCACAACTCCAGTCCTGAGATCCTTGGTGCGAGACGTCGCGCTGAACGGCTCTCATCCTAACCGAGAAGCGCTCCTTACGTTGAGGAGACAGAGGGCATCTGAACTGCTTTCTGAAAATCAGCAGCGACAAGATGCGTACGTCAATGAGCGTCGTCGACAGCCACGAACATTTGCTGTGGGCAGCTTTGTGTTTGTTAGCAAGGGATCTCAAAGCACTGGGAAGCTGGACTCCGGAATGCGCGGCCCCTATAAGGTCATGCAAGCGCTACCGCATCACCGATACGAGCTTGAGCTAATGGCTAGCTCGTACGGAAAGAAGACTCAGACTGCCGCAGAACACATGGTTCAGTGGCGTGGTGAGTGGACTCCGGAGGCGTGTGAAGCGTTTTTTGATATCGGTGAGTAATTTAAGCGGCCCCGACATTGTGGCAACGTTATTACTCATAGTCCCGAAATTGTGACTGTTTGCCCCGACCTTGTGGCAATTTCTTTTTATAGCCTCGACATTTGGCTACTTATTTGCCCCGACATTGTGGCAATTTTGGTTTTATAGCCTCGACATTTGGCTACCTATTTGCCCCGACATTGTGGCAATTTTATTTTTATAGCCTCGACATTTGGCTACCTACTTGCCCCGACATTGTGGCAATTTTCTTTTAATAGCCTCGACATTTGGCTACCGTTTGCCCCGACATTGTGGCAATGGTCTCGACATTATGGCCATCTGGAATCCCGATAGTGGTTGCCAGGCGATGTTGTAGTTGCTTCAGTAATGATTGAGGTCCGGAACTCTTTCATTGGTGATACAATTTACCAACTACTGCCTATTTTGGTACAATTGCTAGTAATTTTGCTACAATAGGCAATTAAAAGTTCAAACTTTCAGAATACCGCATTCAAGTCTTGGCTCTATGTTTAAGATGACGAGGCTACCAACGAGGACCAACCTGGTGAAAACCAGGCGCAGAACTTATCAGTAGAAGAGGGCAATGCAGCAAGAGATGCCAGAGAGCCAAGCTGACGAGGTCGTTCAGCTGTCAGGAACGGCCGTCTTATAGGATTCGTCAACCGAAAGGGGCAGGGATATCGCCCGATCGTGGTGACGCAGCGAGTGGCGGGGGCAACGGATAAGCGGTGCGCTCTCGGAGCGTGTTGGCCGTACACTTTGGCTCGGAAGCTCGGATGCGACGGACGTTATCAGAGACTTAAAATTATTTCGGTCTATAACGGTTTTTGTAACTGTGTTGATTTTGTGGTTCGTTATTTTAAATAAATAGTGCTAAGTTGTTTTGATTATTCTTTTTAAGAAAATTAAATGAGCTTCTGATCCATAAGAATATATATATAATAGAGAGATAGATAATAAGTAACTGTCCAGCGCAACTTCGCCTGCGTCACATTTTCCCCGTTATCGCAACATTTTTCATTGCTACTCCGCTCCTATTGGTTGTAGCGTGAAGATATATATCCTCGATAAATGGGCTATCTAAAACTGAGAGAATTTTTCAAATCGGATCAGTAGTTCCTGAGATTAGCGCGTTCAAGCAAACAAACAAACAAACTCTTCAGCTTTATAATATTATAAGTATAGTATAGATGGATGTATTGTTTCGGTGATTTTATGTTAACCTAAGCTACTTCGGTTGTGTTACATCCTACTAATATTATAAATGCCAAGTTTGTGAGGATGGATGGATGAATGTTTGTTACTCTTTCATTTCAAAACTACTAAACCGAATTGGATGAAATTTGACACAGTAGTTGATTACCTGGATGTTAATCTGTTAAGATAGGATATTTTTTTCCCGGTAGTACGATACCGTGGGATACTTACTGAACTACGCGTGCGAAGCTGCGGGAATAGGCTAGTATTTTAACAAAAAAAAAAACACTAATATAAAACATTAAACCTTAATTTTTTTATTAAATAATTCACAAGCCATTTATTAAATATTAATCATAGGTGATTGATGACTTGAGTTTAATTGGACCAAGATGGCTTATGCAATAGCAGAATTTATTTAGATGTGGATGTGTCGCGCTGATACAGTTCGGTTCATCTCCGTATCTGGAATAGAATATAATCGTTAAAATATCTGAGAAGGCATAGTTGGGTGACGTGGCGTGATCTGGAGGCGGAGTTTGTTTACATCTGTGTCCGTCATTGAGTGTTAAAGTGAGTGGTGTGTGGCAGGTATGTTTTAGTGGAGGAGCACGTGTTCAGAGTTTTTTTCCGTTTTCCAGCCTGCAGACTCAGTGGACTACCTTATTGAGTTTACGGAATGTTTAAGCGAAGTATGTGCAATTGTTGAGAACGAGAACGGTCGAAACTGTATTTTTGTGTTGCGAGATTTCAATTCACAATTGCATGTTAGTGGAAGTAAACTGTCTTTTAATTTTTGATTTTTGTGATGTTTTTCTTCAACGAATAGTGAAAATCACCACTACTAGCAAAACAGTGACGGATAAAAGACACAAAACAAAATTTATGAATTTAAAACAACACCAAACGTTACTACATTAACATTAAGTAATTGAGAGCAGCAGTGGCCCAGTGGTGTCAGCCCGGACTTACGAGCAGTAAGCCGTGGGTTCGAACCCAGGCAAACGCATTCCCTTGTGTGATTTATTGCATCACCGCTGCTCTCCAAAACGGTGAAGGAAAACATCGTGAGGAAACGGGCATGTCCTAGAACAAAAAAATCAAAAACATCTGACATCTACCAACTCGCACTGGGCCCGCGTGGTGGATTACAGCCCACTCCCTTTCATTGAGGGGAGGCCTGTGTCCCCCCAGTGGGAACCATATAGGCTGATGATGATGATGATGAATTGAAGAAAGCAGAGATGAGAGATAATGCACTTACTTGCTAATTCTAGAAATGTCTTTTTCGGAGATGGTAAAATAATTAGTTTGAGTGTTATACGCCAATGTTCCTTCGAATACACCTCTACCAGGACTTAATATTATCTGAAACATAATTACATAGGTGATTGTTTTTATTATCATAGCTAACGTACATATTTTTAAACTCTCTACGTACCATAGATACTTTGTTTCCCCTGCAGATGGCGGCCTAGGGACCAAGGGTATCCTTATTCCTAAAGAATTAAAAATTGTCTTTCTCGGGAACCGCCCCATAAAGATACCACACAAACCTTAGCCTGATAATATTCTTTAAGCGCTCTTGGTGCTTTGAGCCTGGGATTTACAAGATACGCATCTGCTTTCTGTGAGTAAACATATTTCAAAACCTGCTTGTTCACATCGAGTTGTAACACCCATTTTATGGATATTAGTCGTCTTCTTGCGCATTTGGATCTGTAACATCGTCAAGTTCTGCGAGTGTTATGGTGCGATTCCACCGGTGTGCGGCATAGTGGGACACAGTCTGCCGCACAAATGTTTCTTTCGGTGGACTCGCTCAAGTGAACTTGAACAAACTGTGCGCGTGTTCACGGACTCGCATCAGCGAACACGCTGTCGCAGTCGAGGAGACTGACCTTCACTCATCTGTTTACTGAAAAATATTTTAAGCAAGCTCAGTAGTTGTCTGATGAAATTACGGCAAGACTATACATTATTTTGGCTAGCAGACAAGTACTTTTTATCCTGGAAACCCAGGACAGGTTCGAAGCCGTAGGCAAAAGCCAGTCACCAATAGCAAAATAAAACTCACCGTTGTACTTCACTAATGTAGTCAATATACTCGGCCAGAGCAAAAGCCGCTTTGTTGTACATTTCTGGATGAGATACGTTGGACCATTTAGTGCAAGAACACCAATGTTGTAGGATGCCAGCTTCGGGACATGTTCGACTTTTGGGTATCTGAAACCTCAATTATAGTCAAGCATCACTAAATGGCCTACAGATAGTTGTTCCGGGTCTGGCTGTTTGTGTATGTGAGTTTAAATGTTTGTAAACGCACCCACGATACAGGAGAAATTCCTAGTGTGGGGGCAACGTTAAAAAAAAATATATATATATATATTCACTATACAGGACAAATCAATATATTTAAAGAGTCGAATGTAGGTATCATGGATTCGAAAAGAAGAAGTCTGCCACAAGACAAATTCTTGTGATGAGCAATCTAACCTCAATGGACTTATTCTTTTTGTACAACTACTATCGATACGTACCGGTTCTAACAAACTCATGGCTCTTGGTAGATCAGCACCGAAGACTCTGTACTTATTGCCTTCGTCCTTCAAGTTCAACACATCTAGTACAGTGGTGTGGATATCAAACGGCGTCGTCAGAACATCTATATTTTGTTTAAGCGCCGCCAAAGCGTCAGGCCTGAGTTGTTTCAGCTTTTCTGGTAAAATTATTGCCATTAAGGGCAAACGTTCTTCCAGCTTTCCTTGATATGTTTTACGTATTTCCTCAAACCTGAAATATTGAACAACAACAGCTGTAGACCTGTCGACCGTAGATTTATTATAATAGAATTGCGTGATTGCTTGGCGGTCGATTGAGGGCTCATGTAGAAGCATTGCTCCAAGATTGGCTGAATGGAATGTAAACTGTAATATCTGAAACTAATAATAAAAAAAAGCCGTGTGCTGTGCTGGATGGGGTTTCCCATTGGCTAAATGATGAACCCTAATGACAAAATTTAACTTTTTTTTTTTCACTAAGGAACGATATTTTAAAATGTATCTCTTTTTTTTTAAAAAACCAACGAGTTCTATTCCTGGCCAGGAATATGCAGTTATAGTTTTCATTAAATCGGGCTCGAGACTTCTTTGAGTGTTTTTCGCTATCCCTCATACCTTTGGATTTGGCTATCCCCGCCCACATGCAAAATTCACCCTGGGTATAGAAGATAGACAGGTTATGCATAATCTATTGTTTGGTACCGAGATCCGTGGTCCCCCATAATTATGACGAGCGTGTCATCAAACACCCGTCTTGCAGCTAAAGTCTCCAGAAACCACGCCACGTCTTCGTCTGCTGTGCCGATCAGGTTGATGTCATCGTGGCTGATATCTGATATGAGCGTGAAGCAGAACTTCTTGCCGTCTAGCCGTAAGAACTGTTACAACAAACAAGATTTATTTCAACCGTAAAAATTACCAAAGGAATCAGTAATAATTAGTGAATAGTCTATGAAATAATCAGAATAACTAAATGTTGACCCCCGAAATACAAAAGCTTTTACTATTTAATTTATGAGATTTTTTACAATACGATAACCGTTGATCAAAATATTTTAATTACGCGCTGTATATTAAAATCCTAAAACTCTCATCTACAATATTGTTGATGTTCTACGGACCCAAACAAACCGCCAGTCTGTGGAATTCACTGCCTTCTCAGTTTCCCGATCATTACAATCTGAATCTCTTAAAAGTTCAGGTGTATCGGTTTCTTCCAGGCAAGCGTCCTCCACCATAGGTCGCATCATCGCTTCAAATCAAGCGAGTTGCGGCCAAACGCAAACCTATTTTATAATCAAAACATTACCTCATTGGTGAGATTTAGAAGCAGCTGATATTGGGGAGTGTCTCCTACGCAGTATTGTTTGTTTATTGTTGGTTTTTCATTTTCATCTTCCTTTAAAAAGGCTTGAAGGTATTTTTCATTTCCGTATTCCTTTAAAAAGGCTTGAAGGTAGTGGTCTGCGGGTTGCTGAAGGAACCCATTAAACCTATATTGGAAGGTTCCCACTGTCGGTGTGTCTTCGAAATACGCTGATCGATACCTGGACAAGAAAGTGACGTTACATTATTATTTTTTAAACTAGCGGTATCTACCCACACGACTCCGGTCACATGGTATGTAGCAAATCGGATCAAACTTACCCGTATTTCTTTAACTCGTGGAATATAAACAATTCATGATCAACAAATCTTTTATCTGTAATCTTTTTTCTTGCATCTGGATGTTCATATTCAGCCATGCCTGTGAGTAGTGCACACAAAGCAGCAGTAGTACCGTCACCGACAATATTGTAACTGAAATACTTAGAAGTAAACAGACATTCTAAATTGAAATAAGATGTGGAATTAACTTATTGGTGACTTCTTACCCGTTCAAGATGACCGCTCTATCAGCCAAGAATTTGAAGCTTTTAGGCATTTTCCTGATAAACCCATTGTGGGATGCGGAGTCGAAGCCTAAGAACACGACGTTATAGGAATCCTCACGATCCAGGGGAATCGGCTCGGTCTTCACTGGACGGAAGCCTGCCTTGAATCCTGACCATTGAGAATTTCGTTTAATGTAACTGTAAAGGTGCATGTCCGTTGATAGATATTATGGCGGGTGCGAGTCATTTAAAAAAGGAGTAAAAACGGTCGTAAACGTGCACAGTGCACAACAAATTTGCCTCTATCTTTGTTCTTATTTGTTTACTGCACAACAAGGTGATCCCAACGTTTATGTTTCATTCAGGTAAATCAGGTAAGGTAGGTGCCCGCGACCTTCCTCCGCGTGAAATTATTATAAAAACATTACACCCCTTTTTAAATTAAGTTTTCATTTTTATGCACGGAACATCGGAACTAAAATACTTTTTCTAAAATGAAAATGTTACTGATTATAACATTTGCTATCTGCCGGTAAAAGTTCTGTCAAAATCAGTCCAGAGCTTTCGGAGATTAGCCGAAACAAACAGGCAGAAAGACAAACAGACCAACGGACAACAGACAAAAAAAAATGTTATATCATAAGTTCCGTATTTTCGTATGCTTTCATATGCAAACAGTTAAAAACTATTATTTTGAAATTACGATCAGACTACAAAATTATCAGTACAGTTTGTTACGTATTTTTTCATTCCATTATAATTTAAATAAAAACTAACCTGTTCACCTCCTTACCGGAACAAGATACTTTGACATGGTCGCTTCTGTTGAGTATATACTTTTCGCCTCCACTCACTTGGGTATAGTCGGATATGAAGTAAAGTGAATCATCCACATACACAATATCTCTGTAACTACAACTGACATCGGTAACGTTCTTTAATATTTCTTTTTTGACATAGCATTCGGATTTCTGTAATTAGAAATTATGTATTTACTTACTTGAGTTCTAAGTAGATAACGAGTCCGTAGTCAAATGTTTTAAATGACTGTTTAAAAAGTCTTAGCCAAACTTTATAAACTAGTTTCATATCTTTCTTGTTTACTTACATTACAAATAACCCAATCATTGCCTTCGCAACGTATTTTCTTCACATTATGGACAAACTTCATGCCATCTGCGGAAAACGGATCAACTTTTGGTATTTCGCAACCCTTGCCTTTCTCTTGTAAATAATACTCTAGCAGGCGGCTTTCGACGAGTCTGCAATGAAAGTCCCACCGTACACTTAGGTACACAATATGGGGCAAATGACTAAACTATTGGATATATTTGAATGTTTTTTTGCTGGAAACGTCATGAGGTATTTATAAGCAGTTTTAGTTATTGTTGTATCGTCAGCACCATCCTGTATATTGGTTTAAAATTAGACATATGTTTTTAAGAAAGCTTTACTCGATGAAGATACAATTTTGTCTAGCTAATAGGTAGGTATGTCGTACTACACGACAACCAGACTTACAGTTGAGTTTCGCCGAAATTCATTGGTATATATTCATCCGTATCCTGTGTGATGAAGTAAGGAGCAGCTAGGGTGATGATTAACATGACAAACACGCAAACGCATAGCCGTTGGATACCGTAGAGCTTTTTCGAACATTTGAGCACCTGAAATAATTAGGTATATTACGTTGATTTTGTTGTGGATAAAGTCGAAGGTATTTCGCTGTGAGTGAACGTTTGAACGATGGAGCCGAATTAGCGCCCGAAATCTACTCTTTCTTTTTTGGGGAATTAGTTTGATCTGTGGTAGACACTTTAAACGGTTTTAATGCGTATATGTCGCGCGTCATATTTAGTGCAATTCGTTTCATTACATGTATATATTTATATATCGCTGTAAAAATTTATCTGCTAAGATTATTGTTTAATCTAATTAATAACCAACTTATGATTCTCATTCATGATAATATATTTATGAACCTGCCATCTCATTTCATCTGCAGCCGCGTGCAAGGCCTTTCTTCAACAGTTCATAGGAAATGTGATTGTGTTATAAACGTGGTATTTTTTAAAGAGCTGATAGGATTTCGAATAATTTAAAATTATAAAAAATGTAATAATCGTCACGTACTAAATAAAGTATTTTCCCATAAAACTCCAACGACAACAACAGATCGTGGAGTAGGAATACCGGGGAAATCAATTTAAAAATAGAATCTTTTCAAAGAAGAAAGAAACTTTTCAGAACTTTTAGAATCGCGATATCTTAAGAATGGTGATTCTTGGGAAAAAGTAAGGACTTTAATTACAATTGTTCTTTGTTATATTTATATCGGCAATTATTACAGTTGTTAGCACAGAACTGATTTTCCCTGTTCCCCGTACCAGGAGGCCTACTCTCTTTCTCCGAAACGTAACTTCGGCAACGAACGAACATTAAACGTAGTTACGTTTGTGACCGTACTCTATATAATTTGCGGACGCACACAATAACATTCAATACATTCGTTATCTGTGAATTCGAATTTCTTGTGTGCGTCCGCAAATTATATAGTGTAGTGTCACAAACGATACTACGTTTAATTTTCGTTCGTTGCCGAAGTTACGTTTCGGAGAAAGAGAGTAGGCCTCCAGTATAAACTGTAGTAACGGTTTAACAGTTTTCGTCGTTCTCTGTGACTTTACAAGAGTTGAAATGAGTTTGTTTCATAGTGATAGATCGTTTAGTTTATATAGGGGGCATATGGCATCAAACAAGAATTTAAAAAATGCTTAAAAAAACACTTTAAATATTTTATCCGTCGTCAAATTAAGCATTTCGATATGTGCACATTATGAAGACTCAAACTGTCTTCGTGAACAAACAATTTATAGAAAATATTGAGTGATGGACCATGGGCAAATTTGTATGGAGACTGGACCAAATCCTCAACATTAACGAAACCTACTCCAAAAGAAAGATTTTGGGGTATTATTTAATTGTTACTATGGGAGCCAACCCGAATTCGAGCGCCAACAAGGTGATTTCGAACATCAAAAAATATATTTATTGGTAGCTGCTAGCGAGGAACTGAACATATTAATATAAACAAAAATAAAACAACGTGTTTATTCGTGTATTGATTAACATTTAGTTTGAACTAGCTTTGCCCGCGACTTCGTCCGCGTGGAATTTAACAAAAAAGTTATTTAGTTTTATAATAATTTTAGATTTTTCTAAAACAGAAGTAGCTTAAGTTACTCCTTATTACATCAGCTATCTGCCAGTGAAAATCCTGTCAAAATCGGTCCAGCCGTTCCAGATATTTGCCGGAACAAACAGACAGGCAGACAGACAAAAATTGTAAATAATGTTATTTTGGTATATACGAGTATGTACAGTATATAATATATATTTATATGCATGTAGTAAAAAGCGGTTATTTTAATATTACAAACAGACACTTCAATTTCATTTATAGCATAATATAGGTATATACAGTGCATAAAACATAGGTACATTCTAGACAGTCTTAAAATGATTGACAGCGACATAAATAACTGGCAATTATGTCTACAATAATGTCATCTAAATGTAGTGCTGGTCGGTGAAATTCATCCAGTCTTCCCCGACCAAAAAACCATATTCTTGATATTACATGGGCACAGCTTCCTATTGTGCGCCGACCCGTAATACAAGTACAGTAGTATTGTGTTATGGTATCTATGCACACTTGATTGCGGTTAATTAACACATACATATTAGTTATAAGTATAAATTAAGTTATTATTAATTAAGGCGCATTTATCGCAATGGGGTAGCCTGTAATGGTAGATGTGAGTAGATAAATAAATAAATAAAATACCTAAGTGTAATATGTCCTTGTCCTTATGTTTCGTGATTGGACTCGCCCTCTAAGCAGCCACAAGTTATTTTCAAGAATATTGCATGCCATGACTTGCCACACAAGTCCGGTAGGTTATTCTCTCGATAATGAATGGTCTATTGTATATAGAGTCTATATACAATAGACCATTCATTATCGAGAGGTGGTCTATATTATAGACCATTAATTCGTAAATGTTCGCTAGTGTATGTACGTGCAAGTTTCAACTGACATGAACCAAGGGACAGAAGTACTAAATCATCATTCGTTAATACCGGGAAGTCTTGCAACTGAGGAAGATGAGCATCTTTCCTTTCAAACGCAACAGGTTGTCTGTTAAGATTTTTTAATGTCGCATAGTCAAATAAAAGATTCGGGGTGTTGTCTTAGCATTTATACCTGATGCGCAAAACGTCTCCAGCAAATCTAATATTTACGGCTACTCTATAAAACGCGTTAATTAGCGCAGCTGCAATTATAAAATCCGTTAACATAATAGTATGTGGCAACGCTCTATTAAAATAATCATGGCGAAGCAATTTGAATCTATTCTTAAACTTGCCACTGACTACTTCCACCACCCAACGAATTGCTGTTACTAATCTAGATTTATTAGCCTGCTCTGTCGTCAACTGACTTTCATTTCTATCCTTTGTAGGAGGAAAATGTGCTTCATATCCCAGTGATTCTAAATCTATAATACAGTGGTTCAAAAAACCGACGAAAAGCGTGCTTTTCATCCTCACACAAGTTGCGCATTATTGTTGCATCACTTGTTGTAGCTGGGTACGGACCAAGAATCGTATAATGTAACCGTCACTACTAACTATTAAAAATGGTTTTAAAAGGTTTTGGAACTTATGATGGCTATGTAATAGCCTCTGGAAGAGAAAATTACTGTTTTTTTCAATATAGATGTAGGTACTACATCCCATCACAGATAATTTATTATCGCTTTTTGTCGTCATTGCCATAAATACCCTTTGGTATGTTGTGGTTCTCTGGTTATGTTGTTCATGCCTAAATGAATATTGACAAAATCTCCAGTCAGATGTTCTCTGGCTAGTGCCAGTTTCCTTTCTAGAGTTCTGCGTGACATATTAAATAGGCTCGCCAATCGTTCATTGGACTCATCTGTACGAAGTTTGGACAAATAAATACCAAGTACAGTACGAGGACGGTCAGCCACTTGGCTCAGTGAAGAAGTTTCTTCTACAACTACATTAAATTGCTCAATACTAAGTCCAGTCCAAAAACTCATGTCACTCTCACTTAATGACCCTAAAAGTTCAAAATCCATCCTAGTTCCTTGGTTAAGAGCCGATATTAACATTATTTGAAATGTCTGTGAAAAAAATTTTTTTTTTTTGTTTTTCTTCTTTGACAGAATAAATAGTAAACATGGTAAATATCCCGTTACAAATGTTATTTATAGTAAAAAATATTTTGTTTACAGTTTCGATACTATGAATTTTGATGCTTTCTCAGTATGGAAAACGTTCCAAAACACCATGTTCGCGCTCGAATTCGATGTAGCTGCCGTAATAAGAAATTAATGATACCCTATAAGCTTGCATATGGGATAGGTTTTATCACTGTTGAGTAATTGGTCCAAAATTACTCATGGTCCTTTGGAGTAGTATTACCTTGTACATCTTGTTGAAAGTAATGGATACTAATTTTAATATCATATTGCATAGCACAAAACTCGATCAGAATAGAAATAATTATTTTCTCTTAAAATTAGGCACTGATAAATCCTGAAGACAAAATCAGCAAATCATATCAAAGAGTAGAATAGATAAACCAAATGCCATATCATAAAATAGCAGATGTCAGATGTTCATTGTCATCTTGAGATATTTATTAAACAAGGAGGTGGTAAGTTATCTCGTTATGTCCTTCCGCTTTCTCTGTTAATAACCTGCTTAACAACCTAATAAAAACTGTGAAAGTTTTCATTAATAGAAATACCAATTTTGTGTTACTTATTATTTGAGATTTTCCTTGAGGGTAGAGAGATTTTTTTGGTAGAGAGGAAAATTTCCAAAAACTTTAAAAGCTTGTTGTTTGGTATATTATAATCCATTTCTAGGAATGCAGCCAATCACCAATAACCAATCACCCTGTTTCATATTAATACCTAAAGAAAAAACTTTGTATCGTTTTTAAACAAATTGCGCCCACAGAGGAGTACCTATGTGACTTACTACTTAGCATAGTTAAAGCTCATAGAGAGGAGTACAGAAGGATAAAAACATGAAACTTAATGAACTATGGTCGAATTTCGACCAAATTAATGTAAACGTATAACTCCATGTCAGTCCGCTCATGTTCACACAAGTGTTTTGTTGAGCCAAGGACAATACATTTGTAAAAAAACCCAAACTATACATTTGTCATTAAAACATAAAAAAATAATCTTCGAAATACAAATTTGTACCCTCGGTGGGCGGGGCCGACTCGCACTTGTCCGGATTTTTGTTCTTGATTTGATTGGCTGCAATTTTCAGCGTTTAAAAAAAAAACCAAAGATGTCGCCGGCGCCGGGAAGTGACCCTAAAATCCACGAAAACGATTTTTTTTTTCTGCGCCATCTTGGATTTTCACTTAAACCTCGTTTTCATTATCATCGTCCAGAAATAAAATAATAGAAAAAAGGAATATAGAAGTATTTACTTATCACTTTAATTAAATCAAAGCTTTCGATCGAAAATATTTCAATTTTCTCATAAAACATCGAAAAAAAAACTTTAAATGTAAACCTTAATTTATTTATTTAATCATTCACAAGCCATTTATACAACATTAATCATAGGTGATGAATTTACTAGGACCAAGTTGGCTTATGCAATAGCAGAATTTATTGAGATGTGGATGTGTCGCGCTGATACAGTTCGGCTCATCTGTGTATCTAGAATAGAATATAATCGTTAAAATATCTGAGAAGGCATAGTGCAACAAGAGTAGGCATGGTCATTCTTGGTTACCGAAGAATACCAACCGCTCCAACAATGGTCATCATCGATTCAGCCGAAAGACGTCCACAGCTGGACATAGGCCTCCCCGAAGCGTCGCCACATTGACCGGTCCCGTGTGACTCGTATCCAGCACACAATAAAACAATGGTTATGTTGGTATATTTCCCAATAAATAATAACAATATCATTTGTTCGTTATGATTAGATACCGGATTACAACTATGCAAATGCACGTTTGCATAATATGAATTTTGCATACTATGGCAATTTTTTTGAAAATCATCACCTGTAGGCCTAACTAGCCTAACTAGGCCTTTCCTAACTTCGTTGGGAGCAAAATAGCAGTATTTTAGGGTGTTACGACACCAATCGATCGATCGTCGATAGATGCCATAGATCAATAGTAGAATGGATTAGTCGACAATCGATCGATAGGTTTACCTAGTAGAAACTATCGATCGACGACACAACCCAGTTTACCCAGCACTCACTATGAGGAATACCAAGTAAGACTGGTATCAGGCTTTCGGGCCACTGACTACTGTAATGACTGTCAAAAACGAGCACAGCACACACGATCTACGAATGACAGCCGGGACTAACAGCTTTACGTGCTTTCTGAGGCACAGAAGAAACTCTGTATGTAATGGGTGGTCACACTCATCCATGGACCAACGTAGGTAAGCCTGAAGATCGATTCAAGCGGTTGTTATTATTTAGCCACAAGTTTTTGAAGATATATATTTTTTGGGCATATTTCCTTTCATTTTAACTGTATTTACCTGGAAAAACGTGCCAGTAATCCAGTCGACATTTCGAATGTTGTTGGGGTCAACGAACATGACCTCCTTATGCACTAGCAGTGATGTACATCACCACTACTCATAAAAAGGTGACGGATAAATAACCCAAACAATATATATAGGTATTATGTAATTGTTACAAAGTTACTACATTAACATGACGTAATTTAAGAAAGCAGAGATGTGAGATAATGCACTTACTTGCTGATTCTAGAAATATCTTTTTCGGAGATGGTAAAAGAATCAGTTTGAGTGTTATACGCCAATGTTCCTTCGAATACACCTAGACCAGGACCTACGATTATCTGAAACATTACATATTTGATTGTTATTACACATATTTGATTACATGGGTGATTGTTTTTATTATCATCAACGTCTACATTTTGACACTCGTAGTCTATCCAATCTGTTTCCCTTACAGATGACGGGCTAGGAAGCAAGTGTGACCTTATTCCGTATTTCTGAAAAACACGAGAAGCACGCCATAAGGATGACACACAAACCTTCGTCTGATAATATTCTTTAAGCGCTCTTGGTGCTTTGCGGATGGGATTTCCAAGATACGCATCTTCTTCCTTTGCGTAACCATATGTCAACACTTGCTTGTTCACATCGAGTTGTAACACCCATTTTATGGATATTAGTCGTCTTCTTGCGCATTTGGATCTGTAACATCATCATGTTTTATGAGTGTTATGGTGCGGTTCCACCGGTGAGCGGCATAGTACCACACAGTGTGCCGCAGAAATGTTTCTTTCGGTGGACTCGCTTAAGTGAACATGAACAAGATGGACGCGTGTTTACCGAAATTTTCGCGCACGTTGTACGCACACACGTAAAAGTGCATACATAGAAGCGGTGGACCCGCATCAGCAAACAGGCACTCGCTGAGGGCGCACTCAATTTCGTAGTGTATAGGCGACCGACCTTTACTCATATGTTTACTGAAAACTATTTTAAGCAGGCTCAGTACATGTTGTCTGATAAAATTACTGCAAGACTAGCCATTGTTTTGGCTCAGAGAGAAGTTCTTTTTATCCTGGAATCCCATGACAGGTTCGAAGCTGTAGGCAAAAGCCAGTCACCAATAGATATAAAATAAAACTCACCGTTGTACTTCACTAATGTTGTCAATATACTCGGCCAGAGCAAAAGCTGCTTTTTTATACATTTCTGGATGAGATACGTTGGACCATTTAGTGCAAGAACACCAATGTTGCACGATGCCAGCCTCGGGACATGTTCGACTTTTAGGTATCTGAAGATGTCAAGTATAGTCAAGCATCGAACGATTTTGATCATTTTAACAGTTTTGTACCTAAGTTAACTCTTTCTTCATTGTGGTAGTTTCGGGTTTGGTGTTTTGTAGGTTGTGTCGACTTTTTATAGATTTATTCCGTTCTGATACCAACAACTAATACCACTGGTATTTGTTTCATCTCAAATTTTATATTTTTCAAATTTATTATCTATTTCTATGGAAAGATTTTTGGAGTAATTAAAATAGTAACCCCCCTCTGACAGAAAAACATTTGAAATGGTACATTTCAGCTAGTTCAAATCTGTTAAACAATTAACGTGTTTTGAAACAAAAATATTCCAGGGCGGGGGAGGGGGGGGGGGGCGCCCAGGAATATTTTTGGTTCAAAATTTCAAAAAAAAAATGCATGTTTCTTCTGTTATATTGTTTAGTTAGTGCTACATCCCGTTTGGTAACTTTCCCATTCGACAACTAAACTAAATATCATCACAAAAGGGCCGTTTCGTCACTATCTCATCAGAAATTGTTAAACAACAGTCACCTTAAATGTATGCAAACCTAGTACTTTGATCATAAGTAGGTCCTACCCAGATTTTGTTTGTGCAGGCGGAACTGTAAGAATAAATCTCATTGAATTTTTGCAGGCCTAGTACTTTTTGAAGGGTGTGTGTCATTATGGATTTCAATGCCAGGTGAGATCCTATTTATATAAGACCGTAATGTAGCATGATTTAACACAAAAAAAAGATTATATTCTATTTTACAAAATTAATCAATACATACTGGTTCTAACAAACTCATGGCTCTTGGTAGATTAGCACCGAAGACTCTGTACTTATTGCCTTTATCCTTCAAGTTCAACACATCTAGTACAGTGGTGTGGATATCAAACGGCGTCGTCAGAGCATCTATATTTTGTTTAAGCGCCACCAAAGCGTCAGGCCGGAGTTGTTTCAGCTTTTCTGGTAAAATTATTGCCATTAAGGGCAAACGTTCTTCCAGCTTTCCTTGATATGTGTCACGTATATTCTCAAACCTGAAATATTAAACAACAACAGCTGTAGACCTATCGACCGTAGAGTTAACATAAGAGAATTGCGTGATTGCCTAGTGATCGATCGAGAGCTTATGTTGAGGCATGTTAACTAAAATCTTTAGAAAATAATAATAAAAGAAGTCGGTTAACAAGCCGTGTGCTTGATGGGATTTTCCATCGGCAAAGTGATGAACCCTTTGACAAACAATAACTGTCATATGGGATATTACTTAGCTTTTATAAGAAACACTAGTGCAAAATTGCATACGTATGAACTCAGATGGTTAGGCTTGCTAGATTTATATCAAAACTAGATCCTACTAACGCCATCTACCAGTTGCTTTGTTAAGGTAAATGTACACTATGCCGTGAACATTACGCCGCCGTGGCATTTTGATTTTTGTCGCAAATTAAGAAGACAGTAAAATCATGATTTTAGACTCTCTGTCTCGAAACCTGCGTTAAATTTTTATGGCTATGAATATGGTTGTGCATTGTCTGTCAGTGAATTAATGAATTAAAGATTTTTATTAAGTAAATTGTTTGGTACCGAGATCCATGGTCTCCCATAAGTATGAGGAGTGTGTCATCAAACACCCGTCTTGCAGCTAAAGTCTCCAGGAACAAAGCCACGTCTTCGTCTGCTGTGCCGATCTGGTTGAAGTCGTCGTGGCTGATATCAGCTATGAGCGTGAAGCCGAACTTCTTGCCGTCTAGCCGTAAGAACTGTTACAACAAAAATAATAACTATAAATCAAGAAAGGGCCGAGTAAACACCTAAAAACAGACTATGTGCGTGTTGGATCACGGACACAGAAGTTCCGTAGTCAGGACCAATATTTACGCTTACTCTATTAATTTATTCAAACGCAAAAAAAACAGGAATCGATAATAATGAATCAATGGTCTATGAAATGATCAGAATAACTATATGTTGACACCAGAAATACTAAAGCTTTTACTTTTTTGTTTCTTTACAATACTGTTGATCGAGATATTTAAATAACGCGCCGTATATTTATATTATAACTCTTCCATCCCCATTCTGTCATCGGACGAGCAGAGATATGGCAAAGCGTCATATGGAACATGAAACTTCAACCATATAAGAACCAGAAGACGATGCGTTGGAAGGCCTCCCACTAGGTGGACCGATAACCTGGTGAAGATTGCGAGTCGCACGGGACCGGTCAATGTGGCGACAGTTTGGGGAGGCCTATGTGCAGCAGAAGTCTTTCGGCTGAAATGATGATGATAAAGATGATGGACAAAGCATCACCAGGTATCGTATTACCCAGTGACTGGGTTGCGGAGGTCGGATAGGCAGTCGCTTTATGTAAATCTATTCCCCAAGGGAGTGTAGTTGGATGTCTCCTATTTCTTATCTACATAAATGACCTACCGAAAACCATAGAAAAGCCATGCGTCTTGTTTGCTGACGATATTTCACTTATTACTTCATGCCGTAACAATGATGGCTTGAGCGAGGACCTAACCACTACATTAAATAAAACCATATCCTGGATGAATAACCATAACCTCGAAATCAATTTCTCTAAAACTAAAATAATGTCCTTCCACCCCCGACAAAAAACTCCACTAGTAATAAACTTCAGCTACAACGGCACCACAATAGAAGTCGTTCAAGAATTTACTCTACTTGGCCTTTCCATAGATACAAACATAAATTGGAAATCTCACATTAAAAAAATTAGATCTAAGTTGTCCAAATTTGCATACGCCCTTCGTGAAGTCAAAAAGACTACCAACCTTAAAACCGCACTTGTTACCTATTATGCCTATGCATATGCGTGGCTCAGTTACGGCGTGATATTGTGGGGAAACAGCACAGACGCACCGACACTTTTCACACTACAAAAAAGACTAATAAGAATATTAGTAAATATAGAAGACACCGACAGCTGTAAACCTTATTTTCAAGAACATAAAATATTAACCCTCCCCTGCCTATACATACTAGAAATTTGCAAATTTGTCCGAAAGTACCCACACTTTTACACTACACGAGAAAATATACAGTCAAGATACACATTACGTCACAAAAATAGGCTAAACCTACCGAGCTCTAAGCTAAAAATGCACTCAACAAGTGCCCTAGCCATGTCAATGAAAATTTATAATAAATTACCCGAAATTATTAAAAATGAGCAAAAATTTAATTCATTCATAAATAAATTACAACATTTTTTATTATATAAATGCTATTATACTATTAATGAATACCTAAATGACAAATTTTAAATTAATATGACTAACAAAATTTCGTTTTTTTTATTTATCTTCTATTTTTTTAATTTTTTTTTTTTTAATTTATTGTTACATTTGTATACCTACTAATTAATAAGATTAAAGCCCTCTCCCAGTCTCCTACTTTGCTGTGCCCTTACAGGGTCCATATTTATGTACCTAGCTTTAAGCCCTTTGTAACATCTTTTTCACAATATGGAATGCAAAATAAATGAATATGAATATGAATAAAATATTGGTACTCAGCTGCATTCGGTTAGACTGAAAGCCGACCCCAAGATAGTTTGGGAAAAGGCTAGGCAGATGATGATGTGCAAGGCATCACCGTTATATTTTTGATGTTCTACAGACCCCAACAAAGCGCTTTGCTTCCACATTTATGGTGCAAACCCGCCAGTCATAGGAATTTACTGCCAGTTTCTCTGTTTCTCGATCATTATAGGATCTCATCAAAGCTCGAGTGTATCGGTTTCTTTACCCTAGGTCGCATCATCGCTTTAAATCAGGTGACTTGCTGCCAAACGCAAGCCTATTTAGTATTAAAAAAAATACCTCATTGGTGAGATTTAGAAGCAGCTGATATTGGGGAGTGTCTCCTACGCAGTATGGTTGGGAAAAAAATGATGGTTTTTCATTTTCGTATTCCTTTAAAAAAGCTTGAAGGTAGTGGTCTGCGGGTTGCTGACGGAACCCATTAAACCTATATTGGAAGGTTCCCACTGACGGTGTGTCTTCGAAATACGCTGATCGATACCTGGACAACAAAGTGACGTTCCATTATTATTATTTTTTAAAGTAGCGGCGACTACCCATGACGCCGGTCACGTGGTAGGTAGCAAATGGAATCAAACTTACCCGTATTTCTTTAACTGGTGAAACATAAACAATTCATGATCAACAAATACTTTTTCTGTAATCTTTTTTCTTGCATCTGGGTGTTCATATTCAGCCATGCCTGTGAGTAATGCATATAAAGCGGCAGGAGTGCCATCACCGACAATATTGTAACTGAAATAATACTTAAAAGTAGAGATGTTCCGACTATTGGGCCACTTCCGTAGTCGCCAACTCGGCAAAGAGCACCGACGGATAGTCGGTGCTCTTTGCCGAGTCTTCTAACTTTACGTGGGCTTCTAACTTTACGTGTTTCTCAATAAAATGTATGATGTACAAAATTCACTTTAATGTACAATAACAGTATTGTCCTTCTTTTTTTTTGTCACACAAACACCGCTCTGAACAGTGCAAAAACAAAAAATTAAGAAACAATGCGAAATAAGATGTGGAATTAATCTATTGGTAGCTTCTTACCCATTCAAGATGACTGCTCTATCAGCCAAGAATTTGAAACTTTTAGGCATTTTCCTGATAAACCCATTGTGGGATGCGGAATCGAAGCCCAAGAACACGATGTTATAGGAATCCTTGCGATCGGGGGGAATCGGCTCGGTCTTTACTGGGCGGAAGCCTGCCTTGACTCCTGACCATCGCGAATATTGTTTGATGAAACTGTAAACGTTCATGTCCGTTATTAAAGCGGCTGTGAGTCATTAAAAGAAAAGCAGTAAAAAGGAATTAAAACGTAACAAGTGCACAACAACGTGGTTTCTCGCTTTGATCCTATTTGTTTTCTTTACAGCACGGTCATTGTAACGTAGATGATATACACGACATACGTAGAGAGCTTAATTCAGGTATGGATGGCCGCGAGCTTCGTCCGCGTGAAATTATTATGAAAATATTACTTCCTTATTTGAATCTGATTTTGTTAAGAATTTGATAGGATGTTAGTTGCACAGAACCCTAATCATTTTCCTTAAATAAAAGTTATTAGCCTGAGTTACTCCTTAAAACACCAGCTATCTACCAGTAAAGTTCCATCCAAATAAGTCTAGCCGTTTCGGAGATTAGCCGGAACAAAAAGACAGAAAGACATGCAAACACAAAAAAACATGTTATAAATCATAAGTTCCAACTGCTTTCATATGCATTCAGTTAAAAGCTGTTATTTTGAAATTACGAATAGACACTTCAAACTATAATCAATTTTCAATTAGCTTAGCCGTAAAGTTTGTTACGTAAATTTTTAAGATCCAGTTTATTCCATTATATTTTTTTTAAACATAAAACTAACCTGTTCACCTCCTTACCGGAACAAGATACTTTGACATGGTCGCTTCTGTTGAGCGTATACTTTTCGCCTCCACTCACTTGGGTATAGTTGGATATGAAGTAAAGTGAATCATCCACATACACAATATCTCTATAACTACAACTGACATCGGTAAAGTTCTTTAATATTTCTTTCTTGACATAACATTCGGATTTCTGTAATTTAAAATTATGTTTAAAATTTACATCAATCCATCTACTACATTATTGTACACTTGGGTGAGTTACCTGAGATACGGGTTTATTACTAGTTCAGGTGGAATCCAATTATTATATAATACCTTTGGTTTTTAACGACGTATTGTAAATATTTTTGTAATTCCATTATTTCAATAAACCATTTCAATTTCATACCTGAGTTCCACGTGGATACCGAGACGGTATCCAAATGTTTTAAATCTTACTTTTTGAAGCCTACGACAAAGGTTGGAAGATTTTGCAATAAGCGTGGCCTGCCTACCTTCCGCCATTTTAATTCTTTGTAAAAGTTGCGGCCACGCATATGACCTCTATTTGGTATCAATACAAACTTATTTTGTATGAGACAAAATCTTCTAAAGCGTCATGTTTCTCAAAAACAAGCTATCAAAGTAGGAATCAATGCACAGATGTGATGTGGAATCTATTCGAATGAACTTTAATTTTATTAGCTACGCATAAAAACCGTATTATTCTATAGGTGGCATCAATATGAATTCGTTTTTATGAGACAAAATCTTCCAGTGTCACATTTCCGAGATTTATGCTATCAGAGTTAACGTCTAATCTAGATCATATCTCAGAAACGTGACGCTTTAGTTTGAAGCATTGTGTCTTACACAAAATTTGTATTGATTCTAGCTATCGATTAATACAGGTTTCATGAGTGGCTAATAAAATAAAAGTTGTACTAAAGCTGCCATCGGTGAATTGATGTTTACTTTGGTTGCTCATATCTCGGAAACTTTAGAGAATTGTGTGTCATTTAAAACTACTTTGTATTGATACTAGCTATCTTTTGATATAGGTCATATGCTTGGCCGCATATGTGAAAAAAATGGCGGATGTGAGACGGGCCATTTAATTCAAACCCCTTTATAAGTTAAACAAACTTCACATCTTTCTTGATTACTCACATTACAAATAACCCAATCATTGCCTTCGCAGCGTACTTTCTTCACATTATAGACAAACTTCATAGCTTCTGCCGAAAACGGATCAAGTTTTGGTATATCGCAACCCTTGCCTTTCTCTTGTAAATAATACTCCACCAGGCGGCTTTCAACTAGTCTGTAATGATAGTACCATCGTAAACTGATACATATTCACGTATATATGGATGTCAAAATACCCCTAACGAAGCTGAAAGGTACTTGTTCTCTCCGTCATTGCTATTCTAATGTTCGAGACCATACCTCGTCGAACCTTCTAAATACGGAGATATTGGGGCCAAAGTTCCAACTTTTTCATATTTTTAAATACAAGTTTTTAATGATATAACTTTACTTTAAATACTTCCAAGACCCGTACTATTCAATGCAGCCATCAGCACAGTAATTTGAGTGCGTTATATTGAGTCCTACCTAATTGTTAACCTCCAAAAAAAGTCGTATCCCGCAGTTTGATGCACAAAATGCTTTGGTTGCCGGTTTCGTGAAGGATCCGTTTAGTGTTTACATCTTGTATATTGGTTTAAACCTATGAAATAATTGCTAATATGTCAAATTGCCCGAAAACCAGACTTACAGTTGAGTTTTGCTCAAATTCATTGGTATGTATTTATCCTGTGTGATGAAGTAAAGAGTAGTAGCTAGGGTAATGACTAACGCGATTAACGCATAAATGCGTAATCGTTGCATGCCGTAGAGCCTCTTTGAACAAATTAGCACCTGAAATAATGATATTAAGTTAATTGTATTGTGAATTAACTCTAAGGTTTTATTCCATGTGAATAATGTAGCCGAACAAGCGCCAACTGCTTTTTGCTTTTTATGGGGAATGAGTTTGGTCACACTTTGAATTAAATCACAGTATATGAATTAAATCAAGAATCCACTATTACACGACACATTCGACAGTCACAAAAGTCAAATTAATGACAAGCTAGAACAAAATTACACCCGGGCGGCGGCGTAAGCATAATAAGTAATACCTACATATGAGATGTTTTGTTTTGTTTGTAAAGAATCTCACGGGCTATTAATTTCCGCTCGTGTCCAGACGCGCAAGTGTCAGTAGCGTAAGTATCAGTAAAGTAAAAGTCCATGCACGGCACTTCCTTTTTTTTCGCGCAAGTGGGTTCTGGCAAGTGACTTTCGCGCAAATATCTTTCGAGCGAACGAGTTAGATCCCGAGTCAAGATGGATTCCAGATATTGACAATACAACCCAAGTAATGTGGATTTATATTACCTTGTAAATCTTCCTTAAACTAATGAATACTAATTTTATTATCATTTTGCATTATACTAAACTCGATAAGCTTAAACAATTTTATTTCTCTCATAAAATTAGACACTGAGACATCATAAAGACAAAACATATAATTTGTCATAAAATAGCTAATGTCATCTTTAGATGTTTATTATACAAGGAGGTAGTAAGTAATCGTATTACACAATAACTTTTTGACAATTGTATTGGCATCGACGAGAATTACTGAGGCTGCTTGTACACAAGTTATTTCACCGTACAACAGGCCATAAACATGAAAAATTGGTTGTCTGTAAAGTCGGTTTACTGACGATAGTTGAACGTGACAACGCTATAGGGACGCGTGCCTCTCACTCGCTCTCATTGTGAGCGCATAACGTGAGCGGAGCGTAACGCAGTTTCTTGAAGTGTCACCCGGCAAACCAATTTATAAGACGTTGTCACGTCAAAAATCCATTTTGCCTACGAATTATGCCGAATTCGAAATGGGAAATGGGATGTTGCGACTGACCGGTCTAAAAATAATAATCTCTTTATAAACGTTCTTCTTCTTTCGTATTGATGGTACGTCTTATTTAAATGGTTTGGGAGCAATATGTGGCCATGTTAATCGTCCTCTAAAGTGCAGGTGTCAGGACACTTCAGACACTCCAGCAAGAGGGACATCGTCTGGTCGGGAGCACCGCATTCAGTGTGCCACGGAAGGATCTTTAATTCCTCATTTTGCCAAATTGTGTTTTTTTTTTTTTTTTTTTTTTTTTTTTCTTTTTTGGCAGGAGGGGAAATCCGGTCGGACTAACACCCAGGCTGTTTCACAAATCGATCCAGTCTGGGTAGTGTCAGGCTCCAACTGACTAAAACCACCTCCTGCCTTGCTCGTGTCCCCCTGACATGGTCAGAGACCTTTTTAATACATTTCTTGTTTTTACTGCTTATTTTACATTTACTTTCATAATAATTAAAGTTTATACAAGTTACAAAGTTTTCAAAATTTCAAACAATAAATAAGTTACGTTACACTATGCCTATTTCTAAAATATCCTTTCTGCCCCCCTAGCATGACCGTTCTATCTCTATTCTACCAAGAAACGACAAGAAATCTTTTCTTTACAACTTGTCATTTCTTCTGCCCGAGCATGGCGCGCACCGTCGACTCGCGTTTCTACGAAGACATAGACAGAAATTCTTTCCATAGCAACGGGGACGTTGCTATGGAAAGTTAAAAGGTTACGTTTAGTTAACAAAAAAAAGTTGCCAATTGCACAAGTTTTTCATTTTTCGTGGGCGGGTTGGTGTTGCTGCATCCTGAATCCAGGCCTGGATCTTTTTCGCGAAATTAAACCTAAATATTTTACATAACATTTCAACCTTTTGAACGTAACTCAACGCAACCACGAAACGTATTTCTCGTATTTAGTTTTTATTAAGACTAGTTTGACATTTGTCAGAAGTAATGTTTCTACCCCCAAATGTCAAAAGAAAAGAAAATATGGTCGTCATGCTCGACGTTGTAGACTTGTGTCGACTGAAGAAAAGAAACATTTCTTTTCTACATTCTTAATATCGCCATGCTTGGGACGATAGAAATATCTGTCAAATTGTCGATTCTTCCGTAGACATAGCTCGTTTCTACGGCGGTCATGCTAGGCCGGCTGGAAGAGAAATATCTATATTTGTAAATAGCATAGATTCTAATTTACTTTGTTACGCTTTATGACTTTAGCGGCTATATTTACGCAGTATTCTATTAACAATTTTCTTTGTTTTGATTCTAACATGAGTTTACTTATATTGTTAATAGTTATTTCAGTCTCTAGCCTTTGCTCAGCTTCATATCTCTCAGTATGATATACTGGGCATTCTGTCAATATGTGTGCGATCGATTCCGCTTTATCCGGCTCGCAGATGCACGCTGGGCTCTCCTTACATTTGAAACGGTGCAAATATTCGGAGAACCCACCGTGCCCCGTCAAGACTTGCGTCAATATGCCAGCCGGTTTTATTTTAAGGACAATTTTGTGCGCGTCGATCGCATCGGGAAGGAAAATTTTTGTTCCAGAGGCTGTTTCACCGTTCTGGTACCTCCGATTCCATTCGTCGAGCGATCCCATACGGATCTGCCGCTTGACGAATGAAACCGGGCAGCGGTCGTAGTCCGGCTTCTTTTTGGATCGGAGTGCAGCCTCCTTCGCGAGGTGGTCCGCTCGCTCGTTGCCTTCTAGACCGGCGTGTGCCTTTACCCAGAACAAAGACACATCTTTGCCCTGGGATAAAGCCACGGCAACGTTCGCTCTCGTCTCCACGGCCAAGGCGTGGAGGGAACCCTGATTTGTGACTGTTTGTAGTGCGGCCTTTGAGTCACTATAGATACCGAAGGTTCCCTCCTTGCGCTTGAGGATTTCGCGCGTGGCGACGCATATGGCCAGAAGTTCAGCCTGGTAGACCGTGCAGTACGGAGGCAGGCTAAGTTTGGCGGACTTGGTCTCGGCCTCACCGTCCCAAAATGACAGTGCTGCTCCGACCTTGCCCTCAATCTTGCTGCCGTCCGTGAACACTCTGACTGCTTGACGGTTGTGGGTCTCCACAAGCGCCTGATCTTCCAAGCACACGAACTCCATGGGAATATGTTTCGCCGGGTGCGGGGTCTCCGTAAATGCCACCACCCGTTCCACCTCCCTGCCCGCGAGTGCTGGCTGTGGCACCCCTCTTTTTGCCTCATACAGAGCGGCTGCTTCCTGTATTCGGAGGTCGAGAGGGAGTATCCCAGCCAGCACCAGGGACGCGTTCAGCGAAACGGTGCGGTATGACTTGCAGAGCTTCTGCGCGAATCCTCGTTGGACCGTGTTCAGGCTTTTCTGCACTCCGATCTTCTTCGCTGCCGGCGCCCAGGCGCTCGCTGCGTACAATATAACCGGCTCCACTGCTGCCGTGTAAATTGTGTGAATGATCTCCGGGTTTAGGCCCCAGCTCACTTTTGCTGCACGTGCCAGCTGTTTGTAAATATTAACAGCTTTTCTGCACACATTGGCGACGTGGGTGTTGAACGTGAGCTGGTGGTCGACGGTGAGCCCCAGTATTTTTATTTCCTTAGACATGCCAATGTCTACCCCGCCCATGCTCAGGAGCGGGACATCGTACCGAAGCTTCCTGGTAATCACCATTGCACATGTTTTATGCGGTGCAAACTTCAGCTTGTTACGAATGCCCCACACCCGGACATACTCGAGGGCGGCATTGGCCTGCCTCTGGACTTCCAACGCTGTCTCACCGTCGAAGATCATCACGACATCATCGGCAAACGCTTGGCAGTGGATGCCTTGCTCCTCCAGCCCCTTCAGTAGGGGATCCAGGATCAGGTTCCATAGGATCGGACCGCCAATGGACCCTTGCACACACCCCTTGTTCGTCTCTCTATGGCATTCAGCGCCCGCGTACCTCACTCGGACACTCCTACCAGTCAGGTAGCTGTCTATCAACCTTCTGATATTCACCGGGCACTTTTCCTCAGCCAGTCTGGTTCTGATGGCCGGCCACCATGCGCTATCGAAGGCTCCCTCTATGTCCAATGATACAACAGTGATCAGCTTCTTTTCATTTAGCTTTCCCTTGATATGTTGTATCATGGTGTAGAGGGAGTCTTCGGTGCTCCTCTGTGGCATGAAACCAAACTGGCGAGTACTGAGCCGCGGGATAAGGTGCCACTTCAGTCTTGCTACAAGAAGTTTTTCCAGCGTTTTACCTAAGACCGGTAGAAGGCCAATCGGTCTGTACGACTTAGGGGTGGTGTAGGAATCCTTGCCAGGTTTGCGGAGGACTACCACCGTAGCCACTTTCCAGGCCCCAGGAAAGTGTCCGTGCTCTAGGCACTTGTTGGCCAGTGCAAGGAACGTTCCTGGGTCCCGGGATATAGCCTGGGCACAGATATCGGCTGTGAGACCATCTGATCCGGGTGCCTTCTTAGGATTGAAACTATCCACCGCGGTTTTCAGCTCTTGAAGTGTAAACGGTGGGTCATGTTGTTCATCATGCGCCCAATCGTTTACACGACTGGCCGCTTCACGTGTCCGACGGTGGCCAAATTGTGTTTACAGCGACCTACTTTGATGCGCAATCGATTAAGTGCCATACAGGCCAATGCAGATCATGTGCTGGAGGCAAATGTTCCTGGTGCTTAACGAAATCTGGAGGTGGTGGGTGCTCTTTTTAACACAGGTTGCTTCTAATATACGTTAAAATAAGGCTGCTATTGGATTGCTGCTTCCTGGGCATAAATAACTTTGAAAGGACTAATAACTAATACGAGGTCATTATACCAGTAAATAAATAAACGATCACACATATCCTCATCTCATTTATTTTTTAATTTTCTAAAAAACAGTGGAACTTTCGGATAAAAGTTACATTTGGTCAAGGAAACATCGATTCAGTGAACTTATAAAAGCTTCAGATAAACAGAATCTGAAATTCATTTCATATGAGTGATTTCAGTTAAAACAGAGAGTGATCATTTTACATTTTTTTTGCGAAAATATCGTTGTACATTAAGTTTTTTTTTACAAGTTTTAAAAAGGGCCCACCCACAAAGGAATTGCCTTAATAACAGATTTACAGAACACAGCGCAATTGGTGTTTTTTGTCGTGATCAAACTAAACTCAGATTAATCTCACCTTAGGCATGTTTTTCTAGGGTGTCTGAAATTCTTTTTCATATCGTTTTATGAACTCGTACATTACATGTTAAATCACATCATTTTATACATTTACATTTCGATTATACTTAATTTGGTACATTTAGTTTGACCTTATAATTATTTAATATATCTCTAAAACTAATTACCTAGGTATAATATAATACATTTTATTATTTTCATTATAAAATTCCTGTATTGATCAGAACTTCAAATTTTATCGACTATTTATACATTTGTTAATGTATTTTAAGTATCATCTAGATCAGAAAAAAATACAGCAGAAACTTTTTTTGTTTCTTATCGCCACTCAGAAATTGATACTCGTAATTACTTTTTTATGCATATGTTTTTAGAGCAATGAAATACACTTTTTTTTTATAATGATCATTGCAATATCTTATTTTGCGAAAAACCGTATTAAAAAAAAAAAAACAGTTTTTTGGTTTTGGTATCCCACACAAATTCTTGTCATATGTTAATTGTTAAGTACGTATGAGATCATCCACAAGAAAATATGCGTATTAAAGAAGCTTACTCGTTATTCAAGCAATTTAATAATATGGATAATAATAGACCACCGCGCGACATCTTAACCAAAACAAAATAAATAAAAAGCAATAATATCGGAGAAATGAGCATGACAAAAAAAAACCCGGAGGAGTGTTATAAGTTTGACTGACGTGTGTAGTGTATTTGTGTGTCTGTCTGTCGCATCGTAGTTCACGGATGAAACGATTTTGATAAAATTGGTTTCGTTTGAAAGGTGTTTTAATCGAGAGTGTTCTTAGCTATGTTTTGAGAAAATCTGCTAAGGCGTTTGAAGATCAACACCTCTTTTCTAGCTGATGAAGGGATTTAAAAACCTTCTAGAAGTCTGGTCGATTCGAAATTTAAAATCTTGTTACTTGTCACCACGGGCATCGCCAGGAGGGACCGGGCGGCTGCACCCCCCTCCCCCTTAAAGCGTCGGGGGTCCGCTTTGTTTTGAGCTTGTGCTAAGCGGTCTACTTAGCAGTCCCCCGACGCTACGATGCTTGGATTAATTCAATTTTGTTTTTTTAGAAGTTTTTTGTGTCAGGGATTTTTTTTTATGTCATTGTTAACTGTTATTTTAGTATCCGTACGATGTCGACAAACTTACAAATTGTTCTGTGATAAGTCTGCAAGTAGTCTTATCGACGTTAAACAAGTTTGGGTAACTGCAAATTTCAGAGTTTTATACCAGCACTAAAAGTTTAATAGTAGTTAATTTGTTTGAAATCATAATTCAATCTGAATATTTTAAAAACGCTTAGTATTAGAGGTTTGAAAAATAAAATAGTAACACGGAAACATAATAACATCCCCCGGGTACGTTCATATCATACAAGTTCCCTAACTCTCACTTCATTATCATTCGTTGTTTACATATTACTAAACACACATTTACATTCAACTATAAGGTACAGTAGATTATACACAATAAAAACCTTCATTTACACTCGACAGTTGTCACATTATCACGCATTGATATAGATGTCTTCTTTAGTTTTTATTGGATAGTCTTTAGGCGGTAATTTGAAGCTATTCCTTATGTATGAGAAGCGATGGAAGTTGTAGAAGTATTCTTTACCGTCTGGTGAGTACTGAGGGTAGAGAGTGTAGGCAGGGAGCTCAAAGTCCAGGTCAGTCATGGAGTCCGCAAGGGCATGCTTCGCGAACTCCTCCTGATATCGTCATGACTGCTCCCTGTACGCCTTGCGCTTCATACACTTCTCCCTTAGTATGTAACAGAGAGCGATAGCTATCAGTACCGCGATAGCGATCGCCATACTTATGCTAATCCAGATTATCTCCTCGTTGATGCCGCTCGTCGATTTTCCTGTGGGCAAAAAACATTTTTAAATTATAATTTGAAGACAGACTGTTTAAAGTAGGGATTTATCCCTTCTAAAACATAAATGTGGAAATGGGAACCAAGTTCAATATCGAGATGTGCGTGGTTGTTGAATTTGCCGACAAAAGAATTGAGATCTAAATGGGTGCCAAGCAAGTTCTATTTGTCGTAATCGAGTCGGGTCCAGTCATTAGTACGGACATAAAATGAATCTTAAGCGCGCTAAAAGTCTACCTCTATCCACACCTTTAGCGTGCTTCTACAGTGTCGTGATGTTCTAAGCTCGTAGCGTCGACGACATTCTGTGTCTGAGTCACCTCTATTTTTTTGTCGGGGGATAAAAATAGAAATTCCATCAATACAGTAATTCTTTTGATTCCGTCACAGTTTCTACGTTCCAATATTACAATTAATTGACTTTTAGATTTCTTATAATATTTGTTTCTTTATTTTGTAATTTTGCAGCTTAATGAAAAACACATTATACATGAAAGAAAGCTTTGTCATTGCTTCATGTAATGTTACATTGATGATTGCTTCTGAAATTAAGAGGGCCCCATTATGCTAATGTTCTTTCAACTATGTGATGCCAACAGTGAGATCTGGGTAACTTGTGAATCCTAAGTAGAAAAAATTGAAATATTATTATTAATATTAATATTATTTCACTGTTTAAAATAGGTACCCAAACCCAACAAAAAATAAATAACATACACGTTTGTTCTCTTTGAACGAGGCGTGAGTACAAAAAAAGAAAAATAGAGGTAGAACATAAATCGCTAACCTAGATGGTAAAGTAAACAACAAAACAACGAGTGAGCTGAGCTGAAGAGTGTTCTTTGTCCTTTCGCAGAATTACATTATTTTCTGAAGTCCTATTTGCACAAGTTGTGCGGAACATTCGCATTCCTAGTATTTCTCGACCCCTCGTCACGGCTAACTAGAACACTAGACGAATAAAAATACCGAACCGAAAGTTTCCGCGCAGACTTGCTTCGTATTTTATAGTATGTGCATAAATTATGTCAGTACTGTTTTCACAAAGTTTTCTTATTTTGTACTGGTTTAGATAAAAAATGCAGTTTTATGATATTTCAGTACTTAAGCAATTTAGCATACGATACTGGACTCACCGAATATTCAGCGAAGCGACAAACTTATTCTTATCTTTCAAATGGTCTACGTAGTCTATACAATATGTTAAATAATCCTGTCCGATCCGAAAGGATCATATACGAGTAAGTATACCAAAGACATACCAAATAAAATCATCATCTGCCTAGCCTTTGCCCAAATTATCTTGGGGTCGGCTTCCAATCTAACCGGATGCAGCTGAATACCAATATTTTACATAAAGCGACTGCCTATTTGACATCCACAACCCAGTAACTGGGTCATACGATACCCCTTGGTAAGACTGGATGTCAGACTTTTGGCTTCTGACTACTAGTAACGACTGCAAAAGATCTACAAATTAGAGCCGGGACCAACGACTTAACGTGCTTTCCGAGGCACGGAGGAAACTCGGTATGTAATGGTGGTCACCCATCCACGGACCAACCTCGACAAGCACGGTTTAACCTCAAAGATCGACCTGTGCGGAAAAATAAAATAAGAAGCAAATTATTCATGAAATTAAAAATATTAATAAATTTTAAAACGCTGGATTTTTTTACGCAAACTGGTAATAATTTGTGTGTGGATGTCCCATTCTACCCTGCATACCTACCTAAGTAGCCCTATTTTTATTTTCTTTTGCAGTTATTACTGTGTCTATATTAATTTGCCAGCGCCAGACTTAATTAGCCTAATTAGGCAAGATGGTTAAGCTACACAAAAAATAATTTATTTTGTGTTTTTAAAGAGTGGAATGGATCTTATATTTTCAGACTTAATGATAAACAAGAAAAACCCTCTTTTTTCATCGCTTTTCTTGACTACCAAACGGAAACCGTGATTAAAAACACACAACTGTAATATTTTGAAAAAGACTCATTTCTTTGTCACGATTCCTTTTAAGCATGAAAGATATTCAAAACCAGTTCTTTATTCCAATGGGCTTTGCTTTAGCACAGATAGTGTGGTCAAGACAATAGAGAGTGGACGTTAGAATTGTCGGCTTGGCGTCAATAAGCCAGTCGCTTCAGATCTATCGCCGGATACGAATCACAGTCGAAGCGAGAACAATATGAATGGTTTCTAGAAATTCTATAACAATTATTGAACGTGACTGCTTGACTGCAGTGATATTAGTCACGTAAGCTTTAATAATCTTTCAGAAAAAGGAAATATACACGTGAATTGGTAATTGTGAACCACCGTGTTTTAAACGCTGCCCGTCTGATTCTCGCCCTATAACCGCACTTCCACCATGCAAACAATCCCAAACGTTTATTCGATCATTTCTTATTTCCTAAACCATGTTAAGGGGGTTATTCTGAAAAACTGACAAATTTCAGAATAACCCCCTTAACTTGTTTTTGGGTCTCGTTACAAAATATTTTACAAGAGACAAAGAAGTGCTTCCGATTTCTAATTAATGTCATCAATACTTGCCTCCCTTCTTGTTGGAGTAGCCACCCATCTTGCCGGCGACCCTCGCCGTGGCGCTGCCGGCCACCACCAGCACCAAGGTGCTGGTGCGGACTGCGTGACCTACACAAACACAATATTATATCATGGAAGATTCCTATAAAGATTTCAGTGAAATACGCACTTTACACTTGTGCGAACACCCACCCGATAAACAATACAATACAAAGCCCAAGTAAAAGAAAGTTAACTAAGTACTTAGTTTTGTAACAAGGCCAAAAGTATTGGGGACTGTTGGAACTGTCGTGCGAAGTTTGTTGTTACGTATAAATTAACTAGGATCTTGATAAAACTTACGGATCATGATCGCCATTTTCTCTGCTCGCTCCAAGAACACGAAAAAGGAAATCAGCTCCTTAATTACATTGATGTTGATAGCGTCCCCTCCTGTGTAGCTCTTCGCAGCACCTGTAAAATGGAAGTTACTGAGTAAGAGCAACGTTTTAAAAGCACAGAGGTACATGTGAAAATCACAAGAAACTATCGGGGAAGTTAATAATGCACCAAGTAATAGCACTTTGTCATCACTAAGCGAAGGATAGGGTTACCAGAGAAGAGGTTTTGACGGCTTGTTGTTGTTTGGCTTTTAACTCGTTTTGTCTGAGTCCTCCCGGATGTTCGGGAATCAAGTGAATAAAGTTTAAAGGAGTATCGTATTACCAAGTACTAACTGGGTTGTAAAGGTCAGATAGGGAGTCGCTCCATGTAAAATACTCAGCTGCATCTGGTTAGACTGGAAGCCAACCCTAGCATACTTGGGAAAAGGCTATGCAGATGATGATGTGAAGTGTTGGAAACTATTCCCAACCATATTTAGTTTTGGTAGGTTACTGTCGGATGATGTTTAATTGTTTCGGACCTTGATAAGTTTTAATAGAAAGTAGATTAAAAATTGTGTCAGGCACACTCATATTTCTCGTTGCAGACGCTACTATTGAGGAGGTTGCATGAGGTTTGGGCTCGGTGGCTAAGTCTGTCAGTGTTATTGGGTTTTTCCGTGAGAAATTTGAAAATAGCAGCTACCAATTTTGGATCCTGGTTGACGGCAATAAGCTCGCTTCCTATTACTAGTACTATTAGGTACAACTCTATGTAACCTTTGAGGATTTGAGGAATTACAGGTATGATGTCATGTTATTTATTTTCTTTTCTTACAAATATTTCTATAGTTTTTTAATACTATTGTTTAAAAAAAACTATAGAAATATTTGCTAGCATATAAATGCTGGCAACCCTACGACTTCGCAATAGTTTCAGGTCGCAGGTTTAGAATGTGGTAATAGTGATTATAATAACATTCAGAATCAGAATCAGAATCTTTATTTGTTAAACATAGGTATAAACACAACTTTAAGTTATTTCAATTTTACATAGTGGCTTTATAGAAAGTTGGAACATGGTTCAATAAAAATGTGAAAATAGAACTAGTTTTTTTTTTTTTTAAATTTGGCAGCTGTCAGTTGAAAGCGATTCTCCCTAGGGCTGAAAAGTATTACTTTCAACCCGCTCCTCAGGCAACTTCAGACCTACTTTCAGAGTATGAGTAGTGAAAAAATTATTCCGCGCGCTTTTTCTTTTCGCTGTATTGTTTTTATTTGAAAATGCGTCCGAGTTTTATTTATTTCCTCGCAAAAAATGTTATAAAACGTCGTATGACATACGTGCGCTTTGATAATTACAGAAATCCCGTTTATACGAAAGATAGATAGTAGTATAGTAGTATACTTTATTCCATGTGTACAAAAACGTCTATGGATTCAACAGCGATCGTTTCCTCAAATCGATTTCTTCTTGGCAACCTGTGAAAAACAAGAATGCGTGTAGTTAGTGGTGCACTCATAATGTTGGCAGTGATTACATGCCACGTAGTTTTTTTACTAAAGTACTAAGCACAGATACTTAGTTGCTATATGATATTATGTATATAGAGACCATTATATCGTACGGAAAAGAGACTTCTTATTCTCCTCGACTTAAGACTCAAGCCTTTAAATCGTGACCGAGTTTTGTCGAGTACGAGCAAGGGAAGCAATTACACAAAAGCGTCGAGAGATGACGCGCCTATGTTGAAAGTACACATACAACTCATCTAAAAGGGACTTTAACTATGTAGTTAATATCCTTGTGAGACGCTAGTGTTCTCAATAGAGGTATCCTTGATTGAGAGCTTGCTTCAATAACTCTCAGCTTTGCAATCTTACCTAGATCTTTCCTAACCCATTTAATATATCCATTTTAGATGTTACTTTATTTGAATTCTAAGTAACTGTGCTGTTGGTGTGCTGATTATAAATAAATAAATATCGATAAATAAGCCTTAGAAAATTATTTGTAGTCGTTTTAATTTGCTACTTTTCTTTTCAAACTTGGCAGAAAAAACAATTGAGTATCGATTATCAGTCTATCAATCACCCGGTTTTTTGTGTCACGCTGAGCGGTTTCCGTATTATAATAAAATAGACTTTTTTGTACGCAGTATATGTAGAACTTTTGATTGTATACAATATGCTTAGACGACGGATCGACACAATATTTTTATGATTAGGATATTCATGTCCTACTTTTCACTTTCTCTCGCGTTTCACGGTAATTAGGTTATTATTTTTGTTTGAGGATGTGAACGCAATAGTTTTTGATTTTATCCATATATTGTGTGTACCTACATTTTGTGTAGAATATGATGTCATGCATCATTAAAGTCTTAAAACTGAATCAAGGTATTTTTTTTTCTGTGCTAGTAAATGACCTCCCCAGTCCTTCAAAATGTTGGTTCTTCTACTAAACAAGCTGTATAGTTCAATATAAGTTATAATAACTTTCTAGTTATATCAACACTTAGGTACTGAAGGCGAGACTCGTCTAAAGATATAATTTGATGACTGCTCCCTATACACCAAAGGTCATTTATATAACTACATGAGCTAGGCTGTATCAAATATCCAAATAGACAATGATTTATAGAATAGAGAGTTGAAGATTTATATACTCGTTACTTGTACATATTCATGCAACGAGCAAAGAGCTCTAGGATGATTGCCCTCCGTTCAAATCGGACAATAAATGGCATTCAGCCGATTTTTTTTCATTAACTTTTTAAAGTCATGACAATGAACCAAGCCAAGAACCTTCATTTAAAAAATGCCTTTTTTTCTGAGGTGGTACCTTACTATACTGGTAAGAACTATTGGCTATTATGAAAATTCGGTCTCAGCCATTGGAAAATAAATACATAATGTGGATAAGATAAGAAATTACAAATAAGAGCGTTTATACCTTACCGCTTTACATACAAACTTTCAAGTCCTTATTTCCCAAAATTACTGAACCAATTTAAATGAAACTTCGTACACATAAGCAGGATACAGATCTAAAAAGTTACTAAAAACCATTTTCGAAAAATAGTGTTACAGTTAAATTAGACCGATTATAAATTTTCTATAGAAACAGAAAATTCCAATTATCTCTTTTAGTCACGTTATTTAGTGCACACTTGTTAGAACCATTTATTTTATCTTAAGATCATTTCTTCCTAACTTATATTATAAATGTGAAAGTATATCGTTCTTATGATAATAGATGGCGCCACGTGGAACGGCCTAACAACAAGCGGAGTACAACCCGAATTGATTGTCAAATTCTAAAATAACGCGGGCGGAGCGGCGACAGCGGCAAAAGCTAGTAGTAGTACGTTGGTATATTTTGCAGCTCGTTATTTATTTATTTATTTATTAATTTTTAATTCAGGTAGAACCCATAAATTTGTTAGTATTTCTTAACCTATGTTAGTATAATAGACTAAAAACATACGATAATTAATAAATTTTAATAAAATTAATAAATACCTAATTACGCCACCTCACGGAGACACCCGGCAACAGTACATGCACTGCGCACAAGTGCCCTATAAGGCGGCCCTCAGTCTTACTAGCAACAACGCTCAGAAGACTGTTGTCGCTGCCCCGCATCCGACGCAGTAGTGAAGCAGATCTTTTACGAATGATCGCAAAGAAGTCGTCGGTACGCGCTGTTGCGAACATCCCCGACGCGCTACAGAAACGAGGCAGCGACAGCAGTATCCTAAAAGCATTGTTGTATTGCACACGCAGGGCATTAAACGTTTTCTGCGAGTATCTGGTCCACAGACTGCAGGTGTAAAAGGTCTGGCAATAAGCCCTAAACAGAGTTATCTTGACATTGCTGTCACACTTTGCAAATCTGCGGGCCAGCATGTTGCATCTTACGGCCAATGCCCTACGCTCCCTCTCAATATCACAGTTATCAGTGCCATCTTCTGTAACCCAGTGACCAAGGTACTTGACCTCCTTGACTCTGTTTAGAGTGGCACCACATAGCGAGACTGGAGGTACCACTTCACATTTCTTGTTTTGTGCCATAAAAACTAACAGCTCGCTTTTATTGGCTTTTCTTGGCAGTCCATGGGCCCCAGCATAGCACTCACATATCTTTAACAACTTTCTAAGAGCACTGATTGATGGACTCAGCAGCACCATATCGTCAGCATAACTGATGTTGTTGAAAGACACACCATCGATCGTGCATCCGATGCCAGTGCTGCTGAGTTCCTCGATCAGCTTATCGAGGTCAGACCCCCTTGTCTTACCCCGCACTCTAACCTGTACACATCTGAGTATGAGCCTGCCCACCTCACAGCGTTCTGCTGTTTATCGTACCAGAACTTTAGTACATTAATTAATTCAGGCGGCAGGTTAACTTCATTATACATTTTTTTCCATAAGATGTCATACGAGACTAGGTCGAAAGCACTGGATAAATCCAAGAAGCATGCATACACAGGTGTCCTCCTCCCAGTGTAATATTGCACTGTACTCTTTAGTGTCATGATTGCAGTCTCAGTTGATAACCCATCCCTAAAACCAAACTGTCTGTCGTTAATTTTTAATTGTTTACCTAGACAACGGTCAAGCAAACAATCAAAAACTTTCGCTGTAACCGTTGCCAACGATATCGGTCTATAATTATTAACATCAGACAAATCACCGGTCTTGTTCTTAGGAACGGGCACCACAACTGTTTTCATTAAATCAGCCGGCAGATAAGAATGACTGACACATAGGTTGAATAGTAAGGCAAGAACCCTTGGGAGATGAACACCTGCGTTCTGCAGATGCTCAATACTTAAACTATCATGACCAGGTGACTTACCCCTGGACATGTTTTTGATGACGGAAGACACGTCCCGGGCAGTGAAACGTACACTTAGGTCATTGCAGCTAATAACCCAGGGGTGGATCAATTTGCATTTTAATATTTTATCCATTAAGCCAGATAAAAAGGAATAAAATTACAATATTATAATAAATTGTCTACGGTTACTCACAATTGCCGCCAAAGTGCTTACGCTTGCCCGCATAATGTTTACCGTGGCATTACTCGCAGCCAAGATTAATGTCGTCAATCAAGGAAATTGGGGGCGTAAGCGTTTTGCTACACGCTGAGCTATACAAATGTTGTATACCAGAAATTGTATGTTTTTGAACCAAAATGCTACGTTATCACGTATAGTTTACCTTTGTTCATAAAACTTTCAGTTTGTTTTATAAATGAATTTTGTATAAGTGGAAGTTAGGAAGTTTTTCTGCGAAACAAAATTGTTTTGCCAGTACCCAAAGGTGGTGTTGACAATGTTTGTGTCCCGAAGGTACTTCAGCGACTGTACACGTTCGCCACACAGCGTTGTATATCATTGTGTTTTTTTTTGTTAAGTCATCATCTTACTGATCTTGTCCTATGTTACGTAGGGTCGGCGCAACATGTTTTTTCTTCCATTCTCCTAAGTCAACCGTCACGCTAATTTACTCCTTTTTCCTTCATATCATTCCTCACACAATTCATTCAGCGTTTTCTTGGTCTGTCTGTCGCTGTCCAGCCATTAACATTTATATTCATTTGATTCAGTTTTTTATTAATTGTAATTTCTTATCTTATCCATATTATGTATTTATTTTCCAAAGGCCGAGACCGAATTTTCATAATAGCCAATAGTTCTTACCAGTATAGTAAGGTACCACCTCAGAAAATAAGGTCTTTTTTAAATGAAGGTTCTTGGCTTGGTTCATTGTCATGACTTTAAAAAGTTAATGAAAAAAAATCGGCTGAATGCCATGTATTGTCCGATTTGGACGGAGGGCAAGCATCCCAGGGCTCTTTGCTCGTTGCATGAATATGTTCAAGTAACGAGTATATAAATCTTCAACTCTCTGTTCTATAAATCATTGTCTATTTGGCAATTTGATACAGTGTAGCTCATGTAGTTATATAAATGACCTTTGGTGTATAGGGAGCAGACATCAAATTATATCTTTAGACGAGTCTCGCCTTCAGTACCTAAGTGTTGATATAACTAGGAAGTTATTATAACTTATATTGAACTATACAGCTTGTTTAGTAGAAGAACCGACATTTTGAAGGATTGGGGACGTCATTTACTAGCACAGAAAAAAGTAATACCTTTTAAGATAATAATTTAATATAATTCAGTTTTAAGACTTTACTCATGTAAGTCATCATGTTCTTTACGAAATGTACACAATATATATTATATAGATAACAAAAACTATTGCGTTCACATCCTCAAACAAAAATCTTGGAAGTCACGAATAAAATAATAACCTAATTATCGTGACACGCAAGAGAAAGTGAAAACTAGGACATGAATATCCCAAATCATAAGAATATTGTGTCGATCCGTCGTCCAAGCATATTATATACAGTCAAAAGTTCTACATGTACTGCGTACAAAAAAAGTCTACTTTATTACGGAAACCACTCAGCGTGACACAATAAACCGGGTGATTGATAGATAATCGATACTCAATTGTTTTTCTGCCAAGTTTGAAAAGAAAAGTAGCAAATATCGACTCTTTGGAACAAAAAGACTACAAATAATATTCTAAGGCTTGTTCATCGATATTTATTTATTTATAATCAGCACACCAACAGCACAGTTACTTAGAATTCAAATAAAGTAACATCTAAAATGGATATATTAAATGAGTTAGGTAAGATCTAGATAAGATTGCAAAGTTGAGAGTTATTGAAGCAAGCTCTCAATCAAGGATACCTCGATTGAGAACACTAGCGTCCCACTAGGATATTAACTACATACAGAGTTATAGTATTCCCGTTTAGATAAGTTATATATGTACTTTCAACATAGGCGCGTCATCTCTCGACGCTTTTGTGTAATTGCTTCCCTTGCTCGTACTCGACAAAACTCGGACACGATTTAAAGGCTTGAGTCTTAAGTCGAGGAGAATAATAAGTTCCTTTTCCATACGATATAATGGTCTCTATATACAAAATATCATGTAGCAACTAAGTATACAAGGTGTTGTTTTGCATCCTCGTCACATTCAAGGATATAACTATGCTAATGATTCTCGTCCCGAATCAATAATAAAATGGGTAGGTAATTTTTATTTTTTTCTTATTTACCAAAATCGGTATTGTGTGAACCACCCGTGTTTTAAACGCGGCCAGTCTGATCCTCGCCCAATAACCGCGCTTTCATACATAAAAACAATCTCAAACGTTTATTCGATCATTTCTTATTCCCTAAACCACGTTAAGTGGGTTATTCTGAATTACTGACAAACTGAAACAACCAAAAAATCTGCGTTTATTAATAATTAACTAGGTACTGTAATTTTAATTGAATATTTATGTCGTTTGTGACATCCTCTTAAATTTTGACGAGGATGCAAAACAACACCTTGTTTGTACTTAACACTTTAATAAAAAAAACTACGTGGCATGTAATCACTGCCAACATTATGAGTGCCATTCTTGTTTTGCACAGGTTGCCTGGAGGAAATCGATTTGACGAAACGATCGCTGTTGAATCCATAGACCTTTTTGGACACATGGAATAAAGTATACTCTATCTATCTTTCGTATAAACGGGATTAATTCATAACTCACATGGAATAAAAACATACAAACGTTGTTCAAACATTGATCCAACCTTTGTTGTCCGCTAGCGTTGATGTCGAACTCGTGTTTCGTGTATTGACGTTGCGGATTTTCTTTATACCAATTGTGTTGTATCAAGAAAATCTTAAAGGAATAATGAAATTTATGAAGGAATTGCTTTAGCCGCAAACATCATCATCATCTGCCTAGCCTCCACCAAACTTTGTTGGGGTTGGCTTCCAATGCAACCGGATGCAGCTGAGTATCAGTTTTACGTAAAGTGACTGCATATCTGACCTCCACAACCCAGTAACTGGGTAATACGATACTCCTTGGTAAGACTGGTTGTCAGACTTTCAGCTTCTAATTACTCGTAACGACTGTCAAAGATGTACAAATGACAGCCGGGCCCAACGGCTTAACGTGCTTTCTGAGGAAACTCGGTGTGTAATTATGGTCACCCATCCACGGAACAACCTCAGCAAGCACGGCCTAACCTTGAAGATCGACCCGTGCGGCTCTTATTATTTAGCCACGAGTTCCTACTCCTTAACCGCAAACAATCTCGAAAAATATGTGCAGATTTGATCCCCGTATGTCAATAACAACTTTATTGAATCCATTGCCAAAATCTAGTAAGGAGGTTACTGCTAAGATGAGTAGTAAAATATAAGTTTGGAAGAAGAAGACAGGCTGCGCCGACCCCAAATAAATTGGAATAAGAGCAGGAAAATACTGATGGAATGCTCAGTATCTCCACCTGTTTGAGTATGTACCTACTATTATGTTTTCCTATTGAACATACGAAAGTTGTGGAAAACCATTTCATCCACATTTGATACAAAGTAACAAACTTCTCAGTCGTATGTTTCTCGTGTATCTCTGAGTTTTCTCGATTTCTTAACCTACTCGTAGCTCTTGAGTCATGGGGCGTCATATAAGGGAGTAAGTATGTCGGTTAATTCGTCATGTCACGTGCAAGATGTCACGTAAGTGTCTTATGGGTACCAACTTGGAATACGGAAATATACTGATATGATTTGTGCGTGTTCCGTTGCGGAACATTTAGACTGTATTTTTTCCTAAATTATCCATTCCATCCATCCATCATACTAATCCATCTATAATTATCTCCACCGGCTCTTATCGCATACATTTAAAAATTTGAAAATACCGTAAAACATTAGTTCCATTATTTTTAGATTCTTTTAAAAATGGAACTAGTTAATTAAAAAACATCAGTAGTTCCATCATGGAACTCTTAATGCTACTAGACTAGTGGCAACGAAGGCAATAATCAACAAGCTGCAGCTTTGCTTTCTCAATAGCAGCCACGGAGTTGATATTGATGGCAATAGGGTCGCCCACTATTAGATGGGACTTAAAGATAACTGGTAAACTGTGGGCGTGCTATTAGGTACACCTCTGCTTAGCCCTTCTAGGATTACAGGCGTGACGTTCTGTAATGTGAACAAGCTGTACGCACTGTTATCTACACCCACTTATAAACCTAAGTTCGAATTTCCGATCAAAACTTTTCATGATATAATAACGTTTGAGAAAGTTACGGCCACGTAGAGCTTCGGTGGGCAGCATGTGAAACTTGTTGTCGCATGTTCGCCATTGAATCCGAATAAAACAAAAAGGGTCGGTTCAATCTTTTTTTTGCGTCCCTTGAATGTCGTGCCGGCGCATCCCGTACGTCAGTCACTAATAAAAACATAAAAGGCTTTTTACACTCTGCCGCACTCTTTTCAGCTTTACTGCCCGTGAGATATTTTCACCTTTATACGTACGTAGATATTATGTATCCATTCACGCCATATGATGAGATTTTCAGTGACAGCAAAATGCAAATGTTCCGGTTCTCATTTGCAGTTGGCGTCATTAATTCGGCGTTTATCTCCAATTTGAATTGTTTTCCAATAGTTAAAAACCTACATTATCCGTACACGATAATGTAGCATCATTCGAAGCGGCCATTGTCCTTGATTTGGACAAGGTTTTAAATGAATATTAATTAAAGTTTATTTATTAACACGTGCGTGCTTTGTTTGTTACTTGACTGGCAGGCTTTACAACACACAACAGGTGAAGTCATCATCTGCCTAGCCTTTTCCCATACTATCTTGGGGTCGGCTTCCAGTCTAACCGGATGCAGCTGAGTACCAGAATTTTACATGAAGCGACTGCCTATCTGACCTCCCCAACCCAGTTACTGGGTAATACAATACCCCTTGGTAAGACTGGATGTCAGACTTTTTGCTTCTGACTACTCGTAACGACTGTCAAAGATCTACAAATGACAGCCGGGACCAACTTTCGAGGTGCGGAGGAAACTCGGTTAGTAATTATGGTGACCCATCCACGGACCAACCTCGGCAAGTACGGCTTAACCTTAAAGATACCATACGACCCGTGTGTCTGTTAAAACTTAGCCACGAGCTCCTCTACCTCCTCTCCTCAACAGGTGAAGTCTGAAACTAAATTGTTTTTGGAATTATATTGTGTATAGGAAACTATTTAATGTTTAACAGAATTCTGGGGCATCGACTGTTTCGATAAATTCACTACCTGCATTATTCTAGATACAAAAGCGTTGGGTACCTAGAATCATGGGCTGAATTAATGAAAACGGTATGCGTATTGATGTTCATGTCGAAAACAATGTGTGTCCAATGTGCATTCTTGTCATATGTGCATTCTTGTCATCGACATCCGTTTAGCATAGAGCTTGTTGCAAACATACACCGTTATTATTTACGTCAATAAACTACATTTTGATACAAGTTGGGAAACTTTGTCATTGCAGCCGAGGTGAAACTTACTGGAGTTATTGAGCCGAGAACTTGAATGACAATTGCCTACATGTATTAAACGACGTTTTAAGCGCATAAAACTTACGAAGAAATAAAATATAGAACAAAAAGTATTTTGGTCATTAATCACAATTAAACCGTGATTTTATCATTTTTTTATTTTATTTTTTTCCTTTTTTCTCCACGCTCTTTACCTTTGCTGGTTAAAAGATAAGCATAGGTATGAAGTTGCAAAACAGCCTTTTATGATTTAAAAATAAATACTGTTTTAAATGTATTTCTCCTCTACTCTGTGTAGTGTTAAAGAAGGCTGGCGAAAATGGACCCAAAGAATCAAAAAATTAATTAACATATTGAATTTTTAGGACTCGGGAATCAAAAGTTATAAATATTTTCAATTTACTAAAATTAAGTAATCGTGCAATTACAAAACGCAACTTTTTTCCGATTACGTTCCAATCCAATGACATGTGTTTTTGCTCAATGGTTTTCTTACTACAAATGGCTCTTTCTCTTAGTTTTTATACATTCTATTATGTCAAAAATTCATAAAAAATAACATGCAAACCTGATATTAAAACGCCAATCAACAATGCAAAAGCATTTAATAAAAATGGAACAATGGCGATTTTATAGTATTTCTTATAAAGGAACGGTATCAATGATGATCGATTGAGTCCCGTCACTACTGTCATTGTCAGATCTGTGATGATCTAGTCCATCGTTATGTTTGTATTTTTGTCTGGGATTTTATGTTTATCATTCCGATTTTGGAGATTCTCGACGACTTGGCCTTTACATCTTGAATTGAAGATAATGCACCCTGTCATAGACTACCTACCGCATTCTTCTCTGGATATTGGACAATGAGTTGTTTTTGATTTGGACTTTGATTTTAACCACAAACATGCGTTGCGATAATTTCTTCTTCTCTTACGACTTAAGCTCTTACGGAGGTATCGTCTCTTTGATGGAGGTGCTCAGGGCTTTGAAAAAGTTCAGAGATGGGTGTATCCACGTGATGTAAGTATATTTGTAAAAAAACATGTATTTATATCATAAGTTAAGAACTTATTTAAGATATCTATCTGAACAACAAACTGAGATTCGTTTAGCTTTTATATGTATAAATACATACTGTTGTAATCTTATACTAGGCTCATTCTTACTGTTGCCCTATACTTTATCGGACTAAAACAGTATGCAGTAAAAGACTAGCCGAGGTAGCAGTAGTGTATTTTACTGAGATCTTTCAGTCATCAAAATAGAAGATGGGTGGCTGTCGCATTTTGTCATGAAATATTTATACCTAATATTTATAAACCCCTCCACAGGTATCAGAGGTCTTCGACCTCTATATTATCTTTAGACATTTCTGTTTTTCTTTTGTTACTTATGGAACTCTTTATGTTTATTACATTATAGGTGAATTTATTTATTTTAACATAATTAATTAATTTCAGATAACAGGAGACGACTACCTTTGTCACTCATGCTGGGGGCTGATAAGCTGCGACCCTGAAAATGAAACCCGACAGCAAGTTGGCCATCGTAACGTCTGTGTTGCATAAAATAAAAACTATGTAAAAATACCAAAAAATAAGATTTATTACTCATACTTTTTTTATTCAACAAACCCTGCTTTTCAATAGCTGTACATAGCTAGTCAGCTCTGGCTGTTATAATTTATGTAAAACAATATTATCTTGTCTCAGCGTAATAAGAATCATTTTACTTGACTATAATTCGCTTATAGATCAAAATCGTAACGACATATTTTTAATAGTGTTTGAACTAATTACAGGGTTGGTAATCAGTTTAGTCTCTAGCTGCAGTCTAGCAGTTTTATGATTCATCAATTAGGTACAGGCAATGAAGTAAAAATTCTGGTTTTGGCTTATGACAAGAAGCAAAACACATAAAGTCAGAACTAAAACTGCGAGGGAAATACAGTAGTTCGAATCTTCCTTTATCGTATGTATTATTATATTTTGATTAATCTTAATTACGGAGACATTCCACTGTTAAAAACCTTAGTCGTAAGATTTTTAGGTTATCTTGTAAATAGACGTATATCTCTTTTCTCCCAACTTTTCAGTCTTACTTTCCATTTACTTTTCTGATAGTCTTTAGTCGTTTTATAACTATGTATAAGTTGCTATAGTGAACGCTACCTCTAAGAGTGGGTCCCAAAATACATGTAGTCTCGCCCGTCTCCTTTGATTCCCACACAAACAATACACACAAAAAATGTAACGGCTAAAATCCAATATAAAGTTTATCCGAGAGCAGACACAGCATCAATATGGGCCTGACCTAAAATCGCTGAAATTCATAACATGGAATATACATTACCGCGTCACCAGCAGTCACTCAACAAATAGCTATATTAATGGTATTGGTAAAAAATGCTGTTGGAAATTTGGAGAATTGATCGTGACGTAGGTATCAATGTATGGGAGGGAATTATATTACAATGTTCTTCAATCCATGGACATCAACATAAAAGTTTGTACGAAACCCTCGGAGTGCGAGTACGACTCACACTTAGTTTCAAGGTCAATTTGCTAAGCTTAATTTGCTCTATAAAAGTAAAAAGTTGAACCCTAACTTAGTTTGGGGTTCCAAAATAAGTAAGAATTGTTATAAAACTAAGAATCAAGTCAAAGTTTTAACAAGAAAATGGCGGCAAAGCAAACCTAAATCAGAGATACGGGTGTTAGCGAGCGTTCAGAGGAAAAAGGAGAAATGGACAAAGGAAGCAAATATCAGAGCTCTTTAGATAAAGAAAGTGACCGACATTGTCTTTGTAATAAATATTGCCGTTTTAAATACAATAGAAAATTCACAGACTCATAATATATACCTACAACCTGTTTTTTTTTATATCCCATAACTCTAGGATATGATTGAGACCGTATCAAAGAATCAACTGGCATATGAATTATGTTTCAATCATACTTTATTTTTTTGTTTTTTTTTCGCAGTTTCTTAGCTTTATATATGAATTATTGATTTTAATAAAAAGAATTACTCGTATTTATCAATGAAACTACTACTATTTTACTACACTACTGCGAAGTTTGGCAACCTCGCAAAAGTAAAGATTCGTCATACTGGTGACAATTTTTGACCTAATTTAATAATGATTGATGATATCTCCGAAACTATGAATTTTTGGACCCCCTATTCTAGGAATTTTAGTATTATTTTTACCTACAGAATATAACCCTAAAGTTATGGGATATAAAAAAAAACAGGTTGTATACAATGTGGATGTTTGTGGACTAGCCTGCTGCCTGTGTGTGTCTGTTTTTGAATTAATTGAATTTATATCAATAACGGTATATAAACCTAGGTATCGGAATCAGTCGTCAATTGCGATTAAACGTGAGTATCAATTATGTTTTACAATGATTTGACATGACACTCCCTTTGAATTCAGCAGGTGCTGTCGCAAACGTAGGTACCGTTATACAAATTGCCAGAATCAGTGAACCGATTATCGGGTTTGGCGACAAATTAATTGGCACAGGTGCGACTAATCAATTTAGTTTAAAAGGTTTTATTGTAAGCTAAATGCTGCAGTCAGCTGGTCAATTAAGCTCTCATGAAACTGAAACGTGTGATCCATTTATATTGCGTTTAAACCTTTTAACGTTGGGGATCGTTGTTCTCTTTGTCTGAACAATGAACTCGAATTACTTTGGCGTATCTTATTTTCAAGTTACGGACTTGGCAAACATACAAGTCTTGAGATGCTATATCAAATTGCATTTACCAAAAACTAACGAAGTTGGAACGTTAATCTTCGATTAAAATTGCGGTCCAGTAAGTCGAAAAAGATAGCATCACGAATTCACGGTTCAATGTGCCGCAGCGATTTACTGAAATAGCTTTATACTCCGACAATAGAAATGAAACGTTGTTTCTGCAATAATAAGATATTTATATTTCGCAAAAATTACTCGGACATCTGCAGTTATCATTGTTTCATTTATAGCTTGTAAGCAGTGATAACGTAGTGGTGTGACCTTCGGACTGCCAAGTCTCAAGTTCGAACAAAGTATTTACGCGCACCTCTGATTTTTCAGATTCACGTGCGTATCGTATAATTCGTATCGTATCGTATAAACAGGTATCGGAATCAGTCATGAATTGCGATCGAACGTGAGTTTCAATTATGATTTACAATGATTTGACATAAAACTCCCTTTGAATTCAGCAGATGCTGTCGCCAACGTAGGTACAAGAAGAGAAGACTAGAAGGAATACAGCATGGCTGAGAGATGCTTCTCGACGGCATGTAAAGCCAAGTCATAGGCCCATGGGCGGCATAAAAAGTCTGACACCAGGTTAAGCACTAAACACACGATAAAGATACATAGCATAATCTGCAGATAATGTTCCCACTGCTGGGACACGAGCCTCTGTGAGAGAGAATTGGCCATATATCACCACTGATAAAAGTGCGTCAGAACAGCTATTCGTAATGTGACGGAGGCGTATATAAATATATATATCTATACTGTTGTATCGGTAACCCAAGCTCCTTGCTCTTGAAGGCCGTCCCAGTCAGTAGGTACGCAAGTGTACGTGACGGTGAATTAATGGTTGGACCGAGATGTCTCTACTACCCACGCCTGGGTATTTCACTACCTATATAGTATATACCTAGTGTTAATAATGGCTCCTATTTACTACCACAGAAGGGTCTGCCTACCTGATTCAAATCTTTTACTGTAATAAATCGTATAATTTCAACGATAAAATTCATTAACGAAGCTGAAGTTTGTGTTTATTTATTCAATACCTAATTGTCACGACGCAAATAAATGCTTTTAAGTGTGAAATAAATAAACTGCGAACACTTAAAACATGATAGTAAAGGCAACAGTACAATATTGAGATCATCATCTGCCTAGCCTTTTCCCAAAATATCTTGGGGGCTCCAGTCAAACCGGATGCAGCTGAGTACCAGTATTTTATATGAAGCGACTGCCTATCTGACCTCCACAACCCAGTAACTAGGTAATACGATACTCCTTGGTAAGACTGGATGTCAGACTTTAACGACACACACACTTTTTTTTTTACAGTACAATATTGAGATACAGTCGTATTTAACAATTATTCGTAATGTAGGTACTCTCTCTACGAAGATAAAATACACAAAAGTTTCGGGTTTCATTTTACAAGCCATTAGGTTGCTACAAACCGTCTCCACGATTGACTTATACTAATGGTTTGTAAAACTAAGTTGAAAACTTTCTCACTCGCGTATTTTTAAGCTGACTACCTACTAAAGCTCGACATGCTTTCAACTGTAATTAATATGATAGAGCTTATTTAGTAAAACGGAAAACTTTCAAGAATATTCTTTGAGTTAATAATTGAATTATATGGAAACTTTGATTTCTTTGAATGTAAAATAAAACATTTTGTATTTACCTACGAGTATTTCCTGACAGTCGATAAACAGTCAATTGATTTCATTTTATTTACATGAGGGAGAGAAAAGATGAATGGTGTAAGAAATGATATGAAGGAAAAAGGAGTAAATGATAGCGTGACGAATGACAGGGGAGAATAGAAGAAAAAAGACCACAAACAACATGGGACAAGGGCAAGAAGAACATGCCACCGATTAAAACAAACTTACAGGTCGAACAATAGGGGATAATCCTATTTTTTTTTCTTTGTCCGTCGGGTAGTTTACTGAAAAGTATTGGACACGTATTTTTTCTTTTTTCACGTGGTCATAAAATTACGGAGATATATTGAGTTGAAATGGCGCATGACGTCACATGTAGGTAAGTTTTATACCTACTTGTGACGTAGTAAGCCCCCACTCTCCAACTTTAATGAGTTTTAACTAAGTAATTTTTTGATATTTTGATAAAACAAAAAATACGTGTCTAATATTTTTGTATTACCTGTCTGACGGACAAAATAGAATGTCGTTTTCTTTACCCAGTTCGATCTCCTATTGCTGATACAACTGCTGAACAGCTAATAAAGTCACGAGGGGGAAAATATGTAATAAAACACGAAGCAACTTTTAGTGATTTTCATCTACTGCGTTAATTATTATTTGATTTTGACATAAACAAAGTATTTAAGAACCCATACTATTATGGAATAGGACTGACCTTAAAATTCAATCGTATTTCTCCGTGAAAATGGTTTCCGAATTGTGCCAAGTGTATCAGTGCTCGTGACAGTACACGATCGAAATCGCTTTTTATGTAGGCATTTATTTAGTGTGTGGAATATGTAGATGTTGATCCGCCTACGAGTTTGATTCTAAGTTGGGTTGCTTTTGCTTCGTATGCACTCAGGTCGAGATAAGACGTTACTTAGCATGAACTTTGGCTAAGCTGTATTCTTGTCACCGTCAAAGTTAAACTCCTAGTGCAAATTAGAACATGTTTAAGCCTTCTACACTAACTGCCTTAATATGAAAACACTGGCTTTTATCATGTTAAAACGTGGACTATGCTATGACCGTACATACATTGGGCAACCGTACCTAGTACCCTTTTTTTTTTTTTTTGCGGATGGGAAATCATCAAATGACTTCTCCCGCTCTGGGCGGAGCGGGAGGGAGTGTCAGACTTGTACTGACTAAAACCCACCCATGTTCCTTCTTCGCCCTTTGTGTTCCAGGGCCGCGGTATCTCTTTCGAACAACCCGCAGCCCTGTACCTAGTACCTAGTACCCTTTGCTCTGAATTGAGTTTCGGTTGGCTGGTTTGGTAAAATCGAAGTGCGATTTAAGAGCGTTTACACCTTACGGCATTTCATACAAACTTTCAAGGCCTTATTTTCCGAAATGACAGAACCGATTTCAATGATACAAAAAAAATGTGTGTGAAAAAATGTGTTTTAAAAACAAGATAATTGGAAATTTCTGTTTCTGTAAATAATTTACAATCGGTCTAATTTAGCTGTAACACTATTTTTGAAAATGTTTTTAGTAACTTTTTAGACCTGTGTATCCTGCTCACGCGTATGAAGTTTCATTAAAATCGGTTCTGTCATTTCGGAAAATAAGGACTTGAAAGTTTGTATGAAAATGCTGAAAGGCGTAAACGCTCTTAAGAGGGGACTCTAGTGGGCCTTTCTCCATACAAATGTATTCCGCTGTTTTCTTCGTGGATAATGCGTCTAGAGCAATGATTTTTTTCCAAAAAATCTAGGTCTTATTAATACAGGTCCTATCATTTCCTTTTTTTTCAAAACATATTCACTAAAATAATTATTACAATCCAAAAACACAAAATAAAACCGTATTTACCGCCATGTTCAGACGACTATCAAACAAAGTAGATAAGTTTTTAACAAAAAAGAAAATAATAGAAGCATAGATATACCTACTTTTCCTCTAAATTTTGATATAAAGAAATATTTAGATCAGTTTAGTTTTGAAGAAGAAAAAAGAGGAATATAAAACGTCTTTTGGTCAAGATTTTTGTAGGTAAAATCAGCCTGAGGTGCAGTTGTCCCTTTCGCTCTTTACGGGGGCTTGGTCGGGCACAGCAAGACGGCAATAGTTTCTTCCAATACCTATTCTTCAAATTCCTCGGGGCTAGAGTCCCCTCTTAAGCTAATGATTTAAATCATTCGATCTATCAATAGGTTTAGTTATGAGTGTGTTTATATTTAGGTAATAGTACAGGTTAAGTTAGGTGTAAGTCTCACACACTAGATTGTCTACATTTCTCCTGTCGCAGGTGCTGGCACCAACTAGAAGGCAGAAACTTCTTAAGAAATAAGCACGACCTACCTTTGTTATTAAAATATTCTAAGTTATTTTCCTGTGTTGTCTACTGCGTGGAAATAATTGTAAAATAACATAAATAGGATACCCAAGAAAGTTTTGTGTCTAAGGAAAGTGAAGTTGCACATCCCACATGGAAACTAAGATTTTCTGCATGAGTGTGCGAAACAATTCTATTAAAAATCAGTGTCAACAAAATACAAACATGATATTGTTTTAACACGGTCGGGCGAACTGCGGATCTAACGCTGTAACTCTTTGGTTGAAGCTTTTAATCCCAGTCAATAATAACACCATACTTTTATTTTCCCTGAAAAAGACAAAGCCGAAGTTTTGTATTGCAAAGGTGCTTCAATTTCCGGTTTCAGCAGACGTCTATTACGTAACTTTTCGTATTGGGAAAATTTTTAACAGCGTAGGTAAGGTACCGATTTTTTGAATTGTGTTTGTGCCCGATAAAACTCTTAGGTTCGACGAATTTTTAATGAAACGAAAAGGTGAATAAACATAGATTCATGGGAACATTTAAACGAGTGTATAATTTTAGTAGTTGAAGTAATTGGATTACCGATTAATGAACAACTCTATTTCTACTGGTTTGCCAAATCCCCTGTCTGTTTTAAAAAAATGCAATCATTGGATCCAAGATATCAGTTGATGAGAATAGTTTACCATTCAAGGCGAAACCCCTCTCATAATATCATGGTAAGTAGGTACTACCTACTAGCCCGCAAACGCCTGTTTGTAACACGCGAGGGTAGAGGCCATATGTAGGCGTGGGAGGTAGATAGGTCTTCGTTCTCATTAACAAGTACACAGTTATATACGTAGATTTTTTTTCAACCCTCACTTAGATTAGGTTAAAAAAAATAGGGTTGCTCTTCGTACATGAGCATGGAGAGCCAACCCTATTTATTTTTTTCATTATTTCACATCACTTTTTAACCGACTTCTAAAAAAGGAGGAGGTTCTCAATTCAGATGTTTGTATTTTTTTTTTTTTTTTTTTTATGTTTGTTCGCGCATTACTCCGTCGCTTGCCAACCGATTTGGAGAATTTTTTTTTTGTTGGAAAGGGTATACTTCCCAAATGGTCCCATAGTCACCAAGTCGGGATCTGATGATGGAATCTTGGCGAAATCGAGGGAACTCTTCAAATTTTATAGGAAAACGTACAGTGATTTTGGTATTTTCTACAACAAGTGAAGCATTTGCGTCCAATAAGAACCATTCTACCATCAGATCTGATGATGAATCCAAGAGACAGGCTTCGGAACTTCATAACAAGGCAATCGATAAAAGGCAAAGGAATCTTAGCTGTGTTTGGGCTTGTTGGAATTGTAACGGTATGCACTTTCCAGGGGTATACACCTATTACGCTGAGATTTATGATCCGATTTGCGTGATTCTTCTTTAGTTTGATGTGAAATACCTGCCATTTGGTCCCATAAAAAATTAATATAGTTTTAATTTTATTAAATTTTTTGTTATGTGTAAATTTTTCACGTATGTACACCGATTTCTTCGTGATTACTGGACCGATTTAGATGATTTTTCATTCATTTGGTAGAGAAGCTTGCCCGGTGGAGCCATATGAATTGTATTATCTCTGCTTAGGTACTTTTTGAGTCATCCTCTTTATTATGCATTTTGTCCTTTGTCGTATGTATGGACGATGTGCTGGTGTCTAGTTACAATGTAAAAATTATACTTGACTAGGATTAAAGTGAGATACCACAACTGAAAAGGCTAAAATAAAAACTTTTTTACAAAAAAATAACTGACTTCCATAAAACACTAAAAAGTGGCAAATAATTTTAGTTTCGGAAGTCGGTGGCAAAAAAGTAAATGAAACAAACAAGTCACCGACTTCCGAAACTAAAATTATTTGCCACTTTTTAGTGTTTTATGGAAGTCGGTTATTTTTTTTGTAAAAAAGTTTTTTGTGTAGCGGTTCATTAAAAGCACATACTCTCCAAATTTCAACGGTGTGGTGCCAATAGTCTCGGAGTGACATAGGGACGGGTAGACATACCGACAGTCTGACAGTCGGACAGGACAAATCTATAACGGTTCCGTTTTTGTCATTTGTGAAACGGAACCCTAAAAATTTAATTATTGGATGCAAGATATCAGGTGATTGGAATTGTTTATCATTCATGGCAAAACTTCCTCGTAATAATGTGGGATACTACTTACTTATAGCCCTGCCAGATGTAGGCATGAAAGGTAGATAGGTGTTTGTCGTCATTAGCAAGTAGGCTGTGAGCAATGCATGTATAAAAACCAAGCCAATGACCTTTAGAACTGGGATAAAACTAATACTTTTAGCCAAAATCATCCCGCTGCTACGCAAAGGTTACCTAACCCCGTAATTTCAAGTTCTTTCGATCCATATATAAAGAAAATAGTAGAAGTTATAACTACACCAACGCAGCCAAGGAATATAAACATAAAAAGAAATATTGAAAGTTAGTTGTTATTTTTGTTAAGAAAAAGCACATTTCTATGATCCCCAATACTCCCCGGGGCGAGAAGCATGCGTACGCATGTGTACGTTCATCCTATTCCCTTTACGGTTTTCTATTTCATTTGTAACACGCAATGACGATATTATTTTAATAAAATAAATAAAAGGACAAAATAAAAACGGTTATAGGTACGTCGAACATACGTTCTGTATTTTTACTACAAAGGCTATTTCTTATTCTTTAAATCTTGCTAGGTAGGTATTTTATTAAGTAAGGTACACACCCACGGCATATTTACAATCATTGTCACATTAGGTTATTACAAGATTTCAATGCTTAAAGTGTAAGTGGTGTAAATACATGTGATGTAAATACATCACTTACATGCACAACATTCTTAATAAAAGGACATAAACTCAAAAGTAATTATTCTTCGCTTTTACTCTACCAACTATATAAATAAATAATGTTACTCGAATTGAGCCCAAGGAAAACCTTGTTTTAAACTTTCTGAGGCTCACAATGACCTGTAGGAATATTTGTTTCTACCATATATTCATTGGTACAATAAACCGAATGTGCCTCGGGGAACAAAACTTTCAATAACGAACGGAATCGATTAGAAACTGGTAACTTATAACAACGGAGGAGTTCTGTATGTGTCATGAATGGTCACCCATACACGTACCGACCTCGGCAAGGGTCTATTATAATTTAGCCACGAGCACATCATAAAACCACCGATTCATAGGACATACGTCCACGGTCCGAGACAGCCTGTGAGAAACGACAAATGATCGTTACTTTTATGAAATACGTGCTGTATAACTTTTCATGTCCTGAAAGAGTGACGGCTAACGGGCTAACTAAAGGAAAACACAACAGTATTTTACTTAGTGTTATGTCTATTTTAGTTAGCAAGACTGGAATGGTCTATCTTGATTCACTGGTATTTCTGTTATGCTAAAGCTTGGAGCGGAATATCCATGTAGTTTAATAACTTTGTGAGTTATTTCGGTAAAGAATGGTAAGTGTCTTTGGAAAGATAGTATCTTAATAACAACGTAAATTTATACAATGGTGTTGTTTTGCATCCTCGTCAAAATTCAAGATGTTGTCACAAAAGACATGAATAATCAATATAAGTTACGGTACCTAGTTAATTATTAAAAAACACTGTTTTTGTAGCTGTCCAAATTTCTCATTTTTTCAGAATATGCCCTTTAACGTGGTTTAAGGAATAATAAATTATCGGATAAACGTTAGAGATTTTTTGTATTTGTTTAAGCGAGGTTATAAGGCGTAGATCAGACGGGCCGCGTTTAAAACACGGGTGCTTCACCCTTACCGATTTCAGTAAATAAGAAAAAAAAAAAACGTATGGATTAGGAGGATCATCCTTCATTACATAATCTCATTCATGAATCTAATTCATTAAAATAAAGCCCGGTTTAAGCTGAGGAAACATAATAAAATCAACAATCTTAAACAAGGTTCCAAATCCTGGATAAAGTGCTATCAATCAGGAAGGTAGTTGTTTCGTTTTATTTCTTATTCATTCAATAAGTTTTATGGGAACCGTCGTTACCGGTAGTCATTGACCCGAAAGTCTGGCCACCAGTCTTACCAAAAGGTTTTAGGTACCCAATACTGACTGGGTTTTGGAGGTCAGATAGGCAGTCATCATCATCATCTGCCTAGCCTTTTCCCAATTTTTGTTGGGGTCGGCTTCCAGTCTAACCGGATGCAGTTTGGTATCAGTATTTTACATGAAGCGACTGCCTATCTGACATCCACAACCTAGTAACTGGGTAATACGAAAACCCTTGGTAAGACTGGATGTCAGACTTTCGGCTTCTGACTAATTTTACGACTGTTAATGATCTGCAAATGACAGCCGGGGCCAACGGCTTAACGTGCTTGCCGAGGCACGGTGGAAACTCGGTTTGTAATTATGGTCACCCATCCGCGGACTGACCTCGGCAAGCACGGCTTAACCTTGAAGATCGACCCGTGCGGCTGTTATTATTTAGCCACGAGCTCCTAAGGTCAGATAGGCAGTCGATCCATGTAAAATACTGGTATACAACTGGAAGCCGACCCCAAACAAAGTCGGGAACGCTATGCAAGCGGCTAGGCAGATCACGAAGTGTTACTATGGGAACCGTGCCTCCTGCCAGAGAAAGCCTATTGTTATGTCAATCTATGTTTAAAAATACGTTAGTCCCTCCCATCACGCCTAATGTGTTTACGCTTCATATAATTTATTCGTAACGTGCTTAATGATGAAACAATATCCAAAGTTAATATTATATTCAATTTCATATTTTAATACCAACATATTTCTTTAATAAATCCTTTGTTTTTCAATTAAGAGATTTCACTGTGGTGTGTTATCTATAAAATGTATCAGGCAGCTCAGTAAACAAACACGACAAATACAATTAAATTAAATTAAAAAATTGTTCTTGGTGGATGTAATTATCAGTATTTGATTCTTGATAATGATAAGCTATTTATATTATTGTTTGGTATAAATTATTATAACTTACGCTCTCTTACATCGAGTTAATTCGAAAGTTGATGTGTATTTCTTTTTTAAATTCTTTTTCTTATCTAGACTTTAGAATATCGCAAATAGAGGAGCTCATTGCTAAATAATAACAGCCGCCCGGGTCGATCTTTAAGGTTAAGCCGTGCTTGCCGAGGTTGGTCCGTGGATAGGTGACCGTCATTACATACCGAGTTTCCTCCGTGCCTCGGAAAGCACGTTAAGCCGTTGGTCCCGGCAGTCATTTGTAGATCTTTGACAGTCGTTACGAGTAGTCAGAAGCCAAAAAAAAGTCTGACATCCAGTCTTACCAAGGGGTATCGTATTACCCAGTTACTGGGTTGTGGAGGTCAGATAGGCAGTCGCTTCATGTTAAATACTGGTACTCAGCTGCATCTGGTTAGACTGGAAGCCGACCCCAAGGGAGTTTGGGAAAAGGCTAGGCAGATGATGATGACTTTAGAATATCGCATTTATATTCTCTAATTTAACTTCTTTTGAAGGCTGAAACTGTAAACATGTTGACATGATAAGGAGAACCTTTTTTGCGTAGTCATAGACTAAGCATTAAAATATTAGTTAGTAGTTACTAGGATTAGCAGTTCTTGAGACATTGGATCAGGCCAAAATATACAATAACGATAAAATACTGCTCATTTTAATAAGATGATTCGTTAAGAATATTTTCATGTCATTAACTTTCGTAATAGCTTGAAAGATTTGAAACAGATTGGATTCGGTTTAAGACTCAGTGCCTTACAAGAAGAAGGGGAGCTCGTGGCTAAGCCGCTGGCATCAATCTTCAGGCTAAGTCATTTGTAGATGTTTGACAGTCATTACAGGAAGTCAGTGGCCCGAAAGTCTGACAACCAGTCTTACCAAAGGGTCGTACTATCCCGTAATAACTGGTTTGTGGAGGTCCGGTAGGAAGTCGCTACATGTAAACTGCTGGTATTCAGTTAGACTGGAAGCCGACCCCAATATAGTTGGGTAAGGCTAGGCAGATGATGAGTGACTCACAAGATCTCCATATCTGGAGCAGTTTTTAACAAACAGTTTTTTTTACTTTTAACGTATTGATGTGTTTTTTATTATCTGGTTCAAGACATGTCAGTAGTAATCATTGTGAAAAGAATTTATTAGTGTCCCACCGAATGTTCGGTTTCGGTTTCGGTCGAGTTTCGGCAAAAAGAGTTCCGGTTAAGTTTCGGTTCCGGCGGCATACCTACCTGCCGAAACTACGACCGAAACCGAAACTGCATTCGGGAGTTCTCACGCTGCGATCGGCCATGTTCGGTGCGTTGAGTCAAGAGAAAACAGATTTATTTTGTTTTGTTTTTTGTTTATTACTTAAATATTAAGTACTTATGCCGAAAACTGCATAGCCATGTGATAAAAAAGGGTGCGTATCATATCATATAAAGTTATTTGGTATAATTTCATTTTAATAACGTTCACAAGATATAATAAACGTGAGTTAAACCCAACAGTTGATATAATTTCATTAGATATAACATTTATAAACTCTAAAACTTATTTCGTACAACGTTATTGGATATAACGTTTATTTAATCGAAAATCATTTGGCTTATCGTTTAAAATATATACTTAATATTGATACCATCTTTATGATTAATACCCCAATTCAAAGCAATCCGACTCGGTGGTGGATGGGTTATAATAGAAGGTTCAGGCGGGAGCAGAGCAGAGTGACAGAAACGTATCGCTCCAAAACTGACTTCACGTAGTCTTGTCTGCCCTACCCCTAGAGTGTAATTTTAAAACGCGTAGGCGCGGAGGGGCGAGACGGCCCGCGAACTGAGGAGCAGGTGGTTTTAACACTCGCCACCACGGCTGAGGTGTGCCACGGTGGTGAGCGTGAAATACATCTGCGACGATAAGCTCGCATGGGACCGCCGGAGCCTGGCAGCGCCGGAGCCGTGACAGAAACCATGCCTGCTGCATGTTGCATGCTAGCTGCATGCTTGCTGCGTGCTTGCTTGCATGCTGCATGCTTGCGTATACCTATAATACCTCTTATAGGCGTTTTATCATATTAGACTAAATAGGTCTTATGTCCTTTGAGTGGTATTTCAAACGATTTTATATTAAATGTATGTTATGCTTATAAAAATTAGTTATTTTAAAATTATATCAATCGTTTATTATATTAACTGATCGTTATATCGAATAAAAATATAGATTCAGTTGTTATATCTTGTAAATATTAGAGATTTTGTAATTATATCATATATTACTTATCCGATAAAAAAATATGTGTGAGATAAAAAAATAACGACTGACTGATTATAATAACGTTTTCTTCAATTTTCCTCTCAAGACATGATCCTTGTAGGGAAGTTTCGGTTTCGGTTTCGGTTTCGGCCGAAACTGAGACCGTTGCCGAAATTCGGTTTCGGTTTCGGTCGTAAAAACCAGTTTCGGTCGGACCGTAGAATTTATTTGAAGAATTCTAACCAAGAACGCAAGTTCATTAAGGCAACTTTATGGTCTCTCGTAATTGCAAAAAACTAATAACGGTTCGAAACGAAGTGGAAGACATTACTCCTGTAAGACACTTTCTTCGCCAAACTCCTTGACTAAGACCATATGTTATGTTCTCAATCTACTTGAAAATAAGATGATGAAAATTACAACCATAATAAAAATGAAATCAAAACTATTAGATCACAAGAAAAACAAATTACTTGCTCAATCCCACAAGGAAGTGTGTTAAGATGCCCACTATTTTTAATCTATATTAATGACCTTCCTAAAACACTAGATAAGGAAAACGTTTTACCAGTATTATTTGCAGACGATATTTCAATAGTAAATAACCCTAGTCTACAAATACAAGCTACCCTCTAAACTGTAAATACTTGGCTCCAGATCCACAACTTAGAAATTAATAGTAATAAAACTAAAATAATAAAATTTAGATCATATAAAAACCACCTCTGAATTTAAAAACAATTTTCAGAAACGGTCAAATAGAAGAAGTTAGTTCATTTAGCCTACTTGGCACTAATATTGAGACACATTAATTACAAGTCACACATAGAACATATTAAAACAAAACTCTCGAGATTCACTTACTTTTTCAAATTAAATAAAGCACTAACACACAAACAGCTATGGCTGCTTACTACGCATACGCATACTCATGGCTGCGATATGGCGTCATGCTAAGGGGTAATAGTGTAAATGTAGATGAACTATTCTTAATACAAAAGAAGTGTATAAGAATTCTAGCCCAAATAGACAATGCAGAGAGCTGCAAACCATTCTTTATTAAATATCAGATTTTAACTGTGCCGTCAATATGCCGGCTGCCGGCAAATGTAAAATATATATTTTACATTTGCTTATTTACTTTTAAAAATATAGACAAATTCATTAAAGATTAAAATACGCACTCGCCATAAAAAGAGGTTATGCGCTCCATCTTCACGAATTAAAATGTTAACTGATAGCCCAATAAAAACAATTCTAATCCAAAAATTATTCTGCTCAGTAAAAGAATATTTAGATTAGAAACGATTTTCTCCCATGTACAAAAGTGGCGATCTGTCCTATAAAAATTAAACAAGATTAGGCTATCCTTTTTACATTCATTTACAATCATAATTTTAATTTGTGAATACTTGTATTGAATTCATAACTTTGGACATTTTAATTTTAAATAAAATTTGAAGTTTAATTGTACTAAAATAAAAGGAAATAATCAAGTAATCATAATATTTAATGCATAATTAGCTAATTTAGGACGATAAGGGCTGGCGAATGATAATTTCAATGCTTGTAAAAGGCTGCTAAGTCTTAAGTATCAACATAAAATAACACCAACATTGTACACTTAGTTCGCAATAAAAATGTTGGCTTTGACTTTTGACATTGAAATGACTCAAAACATCGTTTGCACAGAGGAGGATATCAGAAAGTCGAAAAAGGTCGTAATAATTCCGAAAAAATAAAAGAACTCCTTCGATTGTATAATATAGAATAATACCATAACCTGAGTGTAGAACACCTATGGGTTTTCAGCAAAGTAATTTGGCTGAAGTCTGAAACCATAATACCTAATGGTATAATAAGGCCAATTCGTCCGTTACCTAAGATGTAGTAGGTACCTTATATACTTATTTCATAACTAACGATTTAGTAAGTAGTTTAGACGTCGAAAGGTACCTAACATATTAAAGGTATTAACAATGTCACGCTGAAGTGGCAATGGGCCGACCATATAACACGAAGAACCGAAAACCGTTGGGGTAGACAAGTTCTTGAGTAGAGACCACGGATCGGTAAACGTAGCGTAGGACGTCCTCAGACTCGGTGGAGCGATGATCTTCGTAAGGCGGCTGGCAAGAGCTGAATGAGAGTGGCCGAGGATCGTGCTCAGTGGCGTGTCATGAGAGAGGCCTATGTCCAGCAGTGGACGAATACAGGCTGATGATGATGATGATGAACAATGTTATAGTTAATAATGTTCAATATTAACTATAATTGAAAATTATTCTCTTGCTCTTATCCCAATTTATGTGGGGGCGCAGCACCTCTTCTTCTTCCATATTTCCCTATTACTTGTCATCTCATCAGACACCCACTGTCTTGCCATATCATCCTTCACAGTCCATTCATTGTTTCTTTGGTCTTTTTCTACTCTTATACCCATCCACATACATACTCAAAACTTTCGTCACGGCATTTTCCTCATAATTATAATATTGAACATCATCTGCCGAGCCTTTTCCCAAACTATCTTGGGGTCGGCTTCTAGTCTAACCGGCTGCAGCTTAGTACCAGTATTTTACATGAAACGACTGCCTATCTGACCTCCACAACCCAGTAACTGGGTAATACGATACCTCTTGGTAAGACTGGATGTCAGACTTTTGGCTTCTGACTACTCGTAACGACTGTCAAAGATCTACAAATGACAGGGCGGACCAACGGCTTAACGGTCTTTCCAAAGCACGGAGGAAACTCGGTATGTAATTATGGTCATCCATCCACGGAACAACCTCGGCAAGCAGGGCTGAACTTTAAAGATCGACCCGCGCGGCTGTTATTATTTAGCCACGAGTCCTCTTTTATAATTTTGAACATAACCACAAAATCAGCGTTTACCATCAGGATTAATATTAGTGTGACGTTGAATATCTGAAAGCTACACAGCTGTTAAAAAAGTCGGATGGCTAATGATTTTTTATTTTATTTCCTGTAAACGAATATAAAGAAATATGAAATTAGAAATAATGAATTCTGTCCTGAATAAATAACGATTGAGTCAACAAAGGACCGAAAGAAGTTTTTCTACCGAAAGTATCTATCTACAGTCTAATTACGTTACAATTTTAAATTTTCTTCGTTCAAAATTCCCGGAACTTGTTCGTAAGAAGAAATAACTTAATTATAATAACCATTTCACGGTCGGAAGCTTTTCAGGCTTTTTGTCTTTGAGTTATGATAAGTTGCCCTAGACGTTGGAGGCTTCTGAATAAATGATTATTGTTATACATGAATACGTGAGTCGTCAGCTTCACTGCCGGCACTGCTGGCTGGGTTTTATTTTTTGTCACGTTCATGTCACGTCACACGTTTGAACATCACATTAAGGCACTTGATGTGGGCATAGTTATGTATTTCTAAATATTCTATGCAACCATATGGAAACTGCGAAATCAGTTCGTACAGTCTATAACGACTATTTTTTAGTCATTTGCAACACAGATTTAATATACTCACGGACATGGAATCTGGGTCAGTCGCAACGATCTTAAATAAAACGAAAAATAGTAATAATAAGCAAAAAGTGCTGTAAAATTCTATAGTTTACTTCTTGTATAAACAGGCTACCTAGGTACAGATTGATTTAACTAGACTAGCATTGATAGTTACTAGATTTTTGAAGATTAACCCGGTTTTATTGGTCAAGACTGTACCACTTCCATTTGATCACAGAACAGTTTAAATTACTAATGAATTAAAGAAAACAACTAAAGAGCACCCTTTACCATTCAAATGAATCACTAATCCATCCATCTACATGATAAGAAACACTTGCGAAGAACAATCTCGTACACAAAGCACACGACACAGTACAACACAATCGGTTCACTTCACATTTTCGATCGAGCGTCATCAAACGCAGCGATCCCGTTTGTTTCCATTGTACTACGATTGTTGTCGACGAAGTTAGGTCGCGGTGGGACCGGAGGCCGGGATGACGGAGTGGTGTGCTCGCGTCACCGTCCGGGAGACTACTGGAGACCGGAGGACCGACGACCCGACCCGGGCGCCCCGCCCCTAACGCACGCTTTCAGACACTCCTGTGTTTTCACCCTTGAAACTTCAAAATTAAGAGGCATACTAACACGTCTTTGAAAGTAATGGTAAATGAACTTTATTGTGCAGTTATTGAGTATGCATTTACAATTTCCTTGTGAAGGGATTTTCAGGAAATCAATGTATAGCTGGCTGGGTGAAGGTCTGACGGAAATGTCATTAAGTATAGTGATCCTACAAGTATCTACGCAATCGCTTACGTTTTGCTTTCGATAAACCGGGTGCAATATGAACTTAATTCATTAGTAACATAATATATCATATCAAACCGTGCGCACCTTTTCTCAAACCTACCTCAATTTCATAAAGTATCAACTGAAATATGGATAACTTAATGTATTAGTCCTCGCAAAAGTTACCAACTAAGTTGACACCATCTTATATCTGTATATAATATTCAGGAACTTTCCATGTTTTAATGTATGAAAAAATGTTCCCTATTCGACCTATTCGCAACACATAAACAAAATCCAGCCAGGTGTGAAAACAGATATCAAAGGTTCGACTGAATGCGAACACAGAATAAAGAGAACATGACTAGGTAAAAGACATCGTACTAAATAGTTTTTCTATACTTTTGGGTGGGTAGGCTTGTTCGAAAATTATTTCTATACCTATTTATGAGAGACTTTGATCATTTGACTTATTTTTTCCTGTTTACTTTAATATCCTGACAACAATATTGTTGACTGAGGGTTTTTGGAATTGATACCAGTTCTATAGGTATTATTTTTTACGGGTGTTAATGAGTCCCTGATGCCATGACTACGATATTTAATTTTGTCTGGCCGTTTATTTTGTGAAGGGCAATTATTTAGGTACATTGGTGTAAAGAGGTTGCCAGTTGTGTTCTGACGAGGTTTTTAACTTTTAAAAGCTGAAAAGCTTATAGATACGTATATATCAAAGTAGTACATATTGCAATAATACACTGAGCTTTTTTTACGTTGCTATAAAATAATATCCATGCGTTAGATGGTTTACAACATTAGTTGTAAGGCAACATAGTTGGCTTTTCATATTACCGTTTGTGTTGTACTCTTTTGTGAATTATAAATTCAAGTTATGTTTACTTATTATTTTATACGTAATTCTTTTGTCCAAGGTAGAATGGAAGTAAGTCGAAATTAAATTGTAGGATCGAAATCGTAAAATTAAATTTCGACTAATCTAACTCAAAACCCAATTACCTACACGTATACGTGGAAGCAAATTCACTGACTCAATTTAGCATTCCAATGGATATTTCCAAGAAAATCAAGCAATGATTTACCGCATTGGATTATCTACCATGATAAGACCCACTTCATAGGTATTACCTACAAACCTAGGACGATTATAAGGGATGTTCCCAACGCCGAGCCGTAACCACCGCGCTGATCGCAGTGTAAATTAATTACATAGTAGGTAGATTGAAAATCGAATGTGCCGCTAAACATGTTACCTTCTGCACCCTCTTATATATTTCTTCTTTCATAATCTCCTTTGGTTTCTCAAATATAGAATACTTGTAGGTAAAGTCAAGGCTGATGGATCACAACACCCACACTTATAAGCTCGTAATACAACTCAAATATTATTTTTGATGTCTAGCTCCTAAATTATACTTCGGATTTTCGAAGTATAATTTAGGAGCTCTTTTCCATTCTGCCGAACCTTTTGTTCCCTCGTTTACATAAAGTGAATAATTTCAGCATCAAACTGTAGGCTCTTTGGAGTGCTTGACGGTTAGTCGTTATACACGTTGGAGACCCTTATCCATATGATAGGCAAACATGGGTATAAAACCGTGGATTCAAGTAAATTGTTTATTCGGTTTTGTCAGTAATATGAGCTTCCATATCTTAAGAACAATCTTTGTGGTTTTGTCTTTGGAGAACCTTAAGAAGATTTCCTTATCCTTTTTCTAACAAGATTCTACAAATAAATAAAACTGCAATGACCAACGTTAAGATAAACGCTTTAATTACGAACGAAGAACAATTATTTTAATTTTAAGAGACCATACAAGTAGGCCGCGAAGCCTTGGAACGAAGGAGACACTTCAACATAATTACTAAGACGAAGTAAAAGTTTATTTTGCGAAGACTTAGGAGCCATGATAACAACTAAAAAGAATTAAGATTTATTTTAAGATCGACATTTGAAATTACAAAACATTAATCAGGTAGTTGGAAGCGATCCAGCGTCCAACTTCGTGTGTTCCATATCTCCTGATTGCCAAACAATGAGAGACAGAAATGTAGCAAAGTTGGGGAACGCAGATATTATTCGGCGTTCAAAAACAAAAGTTTTGAATTGCGATAACAATGAGAGTGCGCGAGCTGCTGTGGAATGTGTAGGTACTCGTACTACCTGCAGCACGTTTTAATAAACGTTTTCATTTATGCAGAACCATATTATTTCTGATACTGATCTACGTTTTGTTTGAAATTACTGTATTATCTTTTATTAATTTTCATTTACGGCATATTTTTGTCCAATCATTAAAAAATCTGTAAATGTTTTTTCAATCATTATTATGACAAGAATATTTTATTGCAAACAGAGTGCTCGATAAGGTGATACACATTTAATTACCAACAAATAAACCAAATAATAATTCATCAGCTCAACGTAAACCCACAAACCATTTAGCTAACAATTTATATCCATTAGCCCAAACCACACTTTGTTCAATCCCTCATGCGATGAAATTGTCTACCCAGCTCGTTCTGTGAGACAAAAACATTTCGAGCAAGATACAAACCAAATGATAGCCCCCTAGCCATTATTCTTTTACGGTAGTAGTGGCGCTATAAATGCAGGTCACACTGGGTACTAAGCGAAGCGAAGCTCAGTTCGCTTATGTAGCTGCCGTGTCTTTTCACACTTTGAACTACAGAGATAAACGCCAGGCAGCGATGTGAACTTACGAGCTTGCGAATTCGACGATCCCAGCGAAACGAAGTGCCGACCTTCGCGCAAAATTACCTATATCGTTTGTTTGACATTAGTTTCCGGTGTGAATTCACTTCAGCTTCGCCTAGCACTCATAGTAGTAGGGCGACGTAAACGAATCTAAACGAACTTAGCTTCGTTTCGCTTCTTTCCCAGTGTGGCCTACGCTTTATTCGGAACGTAGCGTAGCCGCGTAGCCTACATTCACAGTGTGCTCGTAGCTCAAGGACGGGGTGAACTGCGTTGTGGAAGCAATCGTCACTTGTGGTGGCATGACCTCTCGCGTAACTTGAACATTATACATCTAGAACAGCTGATCGCTACTAAAACAAGACTGCGGTTGTCGACAATACGTTTTGCCTTCAATATAAGATGTGATGAGACGCTCATTATGCAAACTTTTGATATTAAATTGAAATGAAATTTGTTAAGTTGAAAGAAAGAAAGAAAATACGTTTATTTAGCACATGCCAAAAGAACACACAGCTTTAAAAAAATAAAATAAAACTTAAACCTAAACACAGTAAACACAATAAATATATTTTATGTGTGTCTCACGACTGTGCCAAATATTGCCCGCGTACTTAATTCATAATTTCATTGGTATGAATATTAGATGAAAACAAAGAGTAATTAGTAACACTTTTCCATATACAGTAATGAATTAATGTATGAAGCGGAACGCCGCGTACAATTACCGCAGATCGTGTGAGGAGGTAGAACTGTGCGATCGGATTATCGCGTGACATGAATAATGAAACCAATTACGTAAATTAAGTCATTAGTCAAGTGTGAGTGTTGCACTTGTTAAAAAGAGTTCGTTCAAGTCTGAACCTTGAAATAGCCAGACAGAGAATCAGAAATACTCACAGGCGTGTACTATATTTTGTTTTTATAAAAAGCGGTCATGATGTGAAAGTGGTGCCAGTACTTAGCTGATTGTTTCATCCGATCAATTAATTCGGATATACTGGGGAGCAGCGGTGGCAGCCCCGACTTACGAGCAGTAAGCCGTGGGTTCGCACCCAGGCAGGCGCATTACTTTGTGTAATTTATTTCAGCACCTCTGCCCTCAAAAACGGTGAAGGTAAACATCGTGTGGAAACCGGCATGTCCTAGAACTAAAAAATTCGTGGTGGATTACAGCCCACTCCCTCTCATAGACTCCTCTCTGTGACTCCTCTCTCCACTGCTGGGATACAGGCCTCCGCATGTGTCCCAGTAGTGGGAACATTCACCGCTTTCACAATTATCCATAAAATAGTAACGGGTATTGAATTTATATAACATATTGTTATAACACACAAAAGACTACCGTTTGTACTTCGCTAACAGAACAACAAAATATCAATCAATTAAAAGCTACAACACACACGAGCGTTCAATACACATCCGGAAATCGAAGTAAAACCGAGCAACTTGTGCTTTTATTTATTTTTAGAACCGAACATAAACAAACGTTTATTTATCTGGCTTTTTTTGACATCCGCAGCCAATTCTAAAGCGGCAATACGGATTTACTCGTGAATGCACAAATCAACTGACACATATTAACTGGGGCCACTGATCCTAAAAATCTTGGACACTTATATAATGGTCTAGCGAAGCAATTTGCGGTGGAGTTCTAGCCGAGCTCGCCACGAATCTGTTTACTCTCTTCACTTCATGAAATTTTTATCAGAAGATCCGTTCAGAGTTGAGACACTCAACGACTAACCCGGCGGCGGAGATACTTGGATTGCTAACTCTGTATTCCTACTCGTATTTGACGGAAAAATATCAGAAGTGGGATTAAAATTGCCGATTGTCGATCTTTATTCCAAATCGATTTCCTTCTGACAAAGTTTATATGTTTGTGTCTATGTATTATAACTACTTTTGAGCTATATGTCCCTAATGTTGCACCTGCCATGTTTTGTCTCTAAGTCACTCCAGGATTGACTGGTAAAAAATGACTCACATCATCATCTGCCTAGCCTTTTCCCAAACTATCTTGGGGTCGGCTTCCAGTCTAACCAAAAAGACAAAGTCTAAAAAGTGACTCACATATTAGGTGCATATTATTTTGTACAGTAGTTTTATACTTAGGCAGATAATTTTAATAAATAATAAAATTGTAATTAAAACATAAATGGGGTATGTTCTTCGCTATTCATTTCACTTATACCTGGTTTCATAATCGTTTTTTACGACCTTGTAACAATTCTTTTAATCTCGGGATAAACATTTTATAGCGAACCATACCCATAAATTAAATGAAACATAAAAACTGAAAGAAAAAAACGAAAGTATCTTCTATAAAGTAATTATGTTAATACCGCTTTGGCGCAATGAAAAAATACTGAACTAAGGAATGCCAGACGTTGTTTGCCCCTACGACAACAAGGCTACGACATCTATAGGGTTCAATAAAGAGAAAAGTTAGGACCAAAAAAAATTAAAAAAAAAAAACAAAAAGCAATAAAAAGAAATAAAAATAGAAGAAAAAGGACCAAAGAGAAGATAGATTGGAATATTTTGCCGACGCGAGCATTCAAATGGTCAAGTTACGTAAACTGGAAATATCGGCGGATGGAGCGTCAGGCAGGCGATATCAATAGCTCATCAGAAATACCAGATCACGCCGCTGTGTATGGCTGTCAATATTTGCAATATATCGTATTTTGCCAACTTGTTTCCTTGTATAAATAGATCTGCGTAAGGCGTGCTTCTCACATGGTTGGAGTCGGCGTCATACGACACAGTTGGGCGCAATAATACACATTCGATTTGCCACCTAACAAAATCATTCATTAAATCATTCAATTTTGATCGTACGAGAGGGGAATTGCCTTATCATTCTTCCTTTCAAAACCATTTTGCGAAATTCGAAGGTTACGCAGCATAATTAGGTGCACGTTTTAAAATTAAAATAAAAACCTTTTAATAAAAAATATATTTTATTTGTTGTTTAAATGCTAAAAACTTAGATTTTCTTATAAATTTTGATAGCGAGTATTTTAGTTGTGAACATTAAAATTTTATAGAAAATATAATTTTATTTTACATAATCTTAGCAGTACTAGATTTGTGGAAAAGCGCTTCCAATCATATTTTTACTGCGGTAACGGAAATTATACGCCGTAATGGTGACATCCTTGGTTGCCAGCTTTAGTTTACAGTCGTTGTCGACGCGGGTTACAAAGCAGAGGGTGTAGAGGGCCATCTCTAACTCCGGAGAGGTTCCTATGAAAATGCTGTTGACAGGCTTATCGACTCCTTGTTGATTAAAGTGGAATTTCATGACGGCCCCTTTCTGAAATAGTCATAAACATTTGTTACTTTAATGTAGAGCAAATATTTTTAACGAAGACAAAACTGCGTGCGTATGAAATTAAAGATAAATTAGAAGATTTTGTCTCCTACAAAACAGGTTTGTATTGATACCAGTTATTGATTAATAGAAGTCATATGCATAGCCGCAATTTTGAGGAAATATTAAAATGGCGGAAGTTGGGCAGCCCACGCTTCATACAAAAATCTTCCAAACCCTTTGGTTGTTACTCCAAGTAGAAAATCGTCTAACAAGCTATTCCGCAGGCCCTATGAGTTTTTTTTATCACCCGGTATTGCCACTACTCTGTAACATCTCCCCACCTCTTTCTTATGTGCAGTTTTTGGCCGCCATTTCTTACGCCTCCGTCAGTAACAACGAGCGTCTGCTTGCATCTTCTCACTGAATGACGACTCTGACCCATCGGTGTTGATGCATTCTACAAACTTGGCCCGCCCAATCCTCCACTAGTACATCAGACTTATTGCCCACTTCAGCGATTCCCGTTTTGTAGCGCATCGTGATATTGTGTATTCAGTCGTACGCTATGCTGCATCCAACCTTGAGTCCAAACACAACTTTAGTGATTCGGTCAGGGACCAAATTTAAGCGCTATAGGCTAGGATACGCACAATTATGTCGATGAGCTCTCTCAGTATTATAATTAAAATAATCAGTATTATAAACTCAGTATTATAAAAAAAATGTACTCACATCGCCTAATTCCTCGTATTTCAAGTATCCCAAATAATTTATTTTATTGGCTGTTTCTTCTCTTGAAAAATAAATCCAGTTGTGCAATCCTATAATAAAAATTGCTTTATTAGGGAGCTTCCAAGAGATTCATAATCCCACGAAAAAATAATAAAATCATACACATACCGGAAACAGCATTGTTCTTAAGTTCCGAGACAAAAACGTGTTCGAAGCCGGAACTACTGATCTTTCCTTTACCTCTTGAATATAAACCGAACCACATTTGTTTCAAGTAGTCTCTTTGTTGTTTTGGATCAGGTGTCACATAGCCTGTAACAGATTAGACGTTATTCTTAGCACTTAATAACAATTCTTCACCTTGTGTTACGGTTACTTACTTACTTACTTACTTTGTAGCTGCTAGAACATGCTTTTAAAAAGTAAGGAGGTACGCACGACGACAAATCGCGCTATGAAAAACCAGATTATGCGGATCCCTCATAGTTCGAGAAATCTAAAAAAAGCGAGGCCATGTTATACTGGATATGTCTAGCTTTTATGTGTCGATGTGTGTACATACGTAACTGTTATAGTTATTTTAACCTCCATTCACGAATATTCAGAAAGAAGTACAATCAGCAAGAAAACGACCATTGTCACGTTTTGCTCTTATAATGCACAAAATGACGTACCTAGAAAATACGTTCCCACTTATTGTTAAGTACTAAAATATTACCTTTATTTTTCAAAAACGTCATTAAGTGCCTCATAACAGTAGTAGACATTACGGCATCCAAGAAAGCATTCTCTTCGTTTCTCTCCTGAAAATTTTAAAGAAAATAATGTAAGATTTCTAATGCAAAATATTAAAATCTTTAGGGTTATAGATCTAAATCTTTAGGCATATATATAGTATTTTTTTTTCCGCTAAGGCTATAAGTGTCCCACTGCTGGAAAAGGAATGCCTTTTCACTTTCCAAGCATCTCTTTAATGTGCAATCTATGGTCATGTTCGCCCCGCATACACTAAACATATTATTATGGACACGTTCTGTGGTTTCTGCCTAACCTCATGGGGAAAAAGCGTGAGTTTATATACTACTATATAAACTCACGCCGTTTAAATATTACTATAGGTACTTATATTATAGAATTGTGTAAACGTGACATTTGCAAATTTTAGGTATGACCTCGACATGACGTTTCACATGTCTCTTTTGGGAAAAACAGGCGTTTATCCGTTTATTTTAATGATGACTTCATCTCTCAATTCATGCTAAAACACAACTCCGTAGCTTTATCTTTGCTTACGAGTTCAATAGTTCATGTCAATCTGCGATATTAATATGTCATTGTACTTATTTAGGTCCCTTGAGGATATAATAAAGAAAAAAAAAATACCTGCGGAGTCACGTGCTCATTAACCAATGTGTCTCGTTCATAGTTGTCTAATAATGGGACGAATTTCTGAACGGTCGGAATATTCCACACTTCAGGAGAAGTTATGGTGATCAATCTACGACAAAAATTCAACACTCAACAAACAAACTACTTCATCATTTTTACGATAATACTCAACAAGTAATCAATGTCATGGTGTAAACTGAATGCGGTTATGAAAGCGCAGAGTTACTAGTAGGTAATCTAAAAATATTAGCATGTACAAAATAAAGATACAGTAAAAAACAAATGCAGTTATAGATCTGCCATGTGATCCCAACATTATACTGCAAAAAATCGTGAACTTCGAAGCCGTCAGAACTTAGGCTTTTTTTTTTTTTTTGCGGATGGGAAATCATCAAATGACTTCTCCCGCTCTGGGCGGAGCGGGAGGGAGTGTCAGACTTGAACTGACTAAAACCCACCCATGTTCCTTCTTCGCCCTTTGTGTTCCAGGGCCGCGGTATCTCTTTCGAACAACCCGCAGCCCTGGCAGGTCAGAACTTAGGCTTACATCTCATTGGTGTTCTACTTACGGTAGAGGTGCCATGTCCACTGTTGAATGTGACGTAGTTTTTGCTTGATAGTTAATCGTTATGTATCTCGCAGCATTATTAGTGTCTTTTCTCAATAACTCTTCGCTAAGGGTTTCTATTTCAGCATCGGTAACGCTTGCCGAGCTTGCAGATCCACGATTGTTATTTACTATGGAGCTAGGCAGTGTAGGCGTCCCAGGCCGAGTAGTAGGTGTTCCAGGACGAGATGTGGGTGTGTAAGGAATTCGTGTTGTAGGTTTTTGGGTGGTTACCGTAGTGTGCGTACTAGGTTTATTGCCCCACACAGCTGTGCTGAAGGACATTGGTTTAGGCGTTTGGACCGATGTAGTCGACGGTAAGGTCACTGTTGCACTTGGCCCATTTTTGTTGGTGTTACCTTGTAAAATCGAACTGTAACTAAATGTTCCTTGACTAGGATTTTTGCTGTCGTAAAAATTTATAAGATCTTTGACTTTGCCTCCTGTTCCAGCTGGCTGGTTGTTCTGTTGAATGGGCTTTACGGTTGTATATTGAGGCGCAACATAGTCTCTTCTTCCGTTAGACGATTGGGGATTACTTTGGGGAGCAGGTTTCACTGAAGTGGTAGGCGATTGTGGTTGTGGACCAAGTGATGGAAACTGGGAAGCATAACTAGGTCTTCCACCATTTTGATTATTTGAAGACATTTGCGTCTGACTATTTCCTCCAGCGGGCTGGTTATTTTGTTGTACAGGTTTAAGCGTTGGAAACTGAGGTGCAACATAGTCCCTTTTTCCATTAGATGATTGCGCATTATTCCCGGTATTAGACGCTGTCGTCTGTGTTGCAGATGGGGGTCCCAGCGCTGGAAATTGGGCGGCATAATTAGAATTACCTCCATTTTGGTTACCGTATGTTTGTGACTGACTAGCGGATGCTTGAGACGCTACATTATCTCGTTTATTTCCACCTGTTGGTGCTCCTTCGTGCAGTAAAAAGTCTGTATTTGTATTAGCCCATTGGTGCTTATTGTATTCTAAACCTGAAAGTAAAATGGTTTGAAATTATTAAAGGAAATGGTGGGTTTCTAGATATTTCGACCAAACATATCACTTACGTCAGTAAATTATAACACTCGCGCACTATGACCTACATACTTCGGCGTGCTTTGATTTGCTATTATTTTGTAAACAAAACGTGCTGCAGTAAGGGTAAGTCGCGGTTAATGCTCACCTACACATGACTCAGCACAGCATTTGGTACAAAACGTAAGCAAAACAAACAGGAAAAAAATAAAGTAAGAATTTCAAGATAACCGCCAGAATTGGCCATGAGCGCTGTTGACGATGGCCATGAATTAATTTAAGAAGTTATATCAATTAATTTTCTTTCCACGTCACAAAAACTGTCTCTCTCTCTATAGTCTTTTGAATTTCGCGGGTATTTGTAAACATAAACTAATACAGACAAATACTTAGGTATGAATCATATTACGTTCAGTATTAAAGCAATAATTTTCCTACACATATTAGTATTACAAATACCTGCTGAGATTTATCCTTATAACTAATATGGTTTCTTAATTTTATCTGTATATTGTTTCCTTTTATGTTCTTAATGTAATTTATTAAAAGACTTACCTGAACTATTATGAAGAACGAATAAAATTCCACATAAAACTGCAGCACAGTTTTTCATATTTTATTTATTTATTTACCACCAATTATATTGTTTGAATTATATTAAGAATCACGAACACAAAGAACTACATCCGTGTTGACACATATGTTTCGATTAGACACACTCTTGCGCCTTGACCGCGCTACTAAGATTATTGAGTTCAACTCGATACGACCGACTCGACTTCGAGTGATGACGTTCTTGATTTGTTTGTGAGAGACTGCGAGTTTCTAAAGTGAATGTTCAGCTAATATGGATGTTACGTAAAAGGTTGACGGTATATTTTTGCTTGTGAGTCAAGCAAACTGAGATGAGATGAATACATGTTTTTTTTTTTATGTGGCAACATAGTGAAATGTCAGATGAATGTGCCTTTGAGTATATGGCTTGTATAATTTTAAGCTGTAGTTTAATAAATAATCTAATTAATCAACGGAATGAACTTGCTTACGTATTTTAATAATTTTAAATTGTTAAACTTCTAAATCTGGCAACTTTTGTGTAGAAAATATATCTCCCTATATAATGTACAGATAAAATTGTTTATGACCATTAGAATTCGGCTTATATTATTTTGTCAGCATTCAAAATGTAACAGTTTCAAAATGATTTAGTACTTCTATACAGTCATACCATTATATGTAGATTTTTTGCCTCGCTTTTTCAATGTAGCTTTTGTGGGTCAACATAATATATAACACGGTTATAAGAACGATGTTGTTTTTGGTTACCCGTCAGTATTTATAAGACTTGAAGCGATACGTTAAAGAAAGTTTTGTACCATTCAAACAGTTTTCTTTATTTAACCTTGATGTCGCTACTTGTGTGTTCCCAAATTCGCTTACATGGTGCTGTTAAAGAGACACATTGTAGCTGTACAATAACAAGATATTTGTACTTTTTCTCAATGTTTAATTAAACAATTTTTTTTTAAACCATTTACTATTTCATTGGAACCTAACTATATACATTATAATGATTAACAAACTAATAAATTAAATAACTAAAATAACAAATTATTAAAGGGCGTCAAAACACTCAACATAAAATTTGGATAGGGTTACAGCTAATGGCTAAATAATAACAGCCGCTCGGATCAATCTTAAGGATAGGCCGCGCCTGCCTAGGTTGGTCTGTGGATAGGTGATCAGTCATTACATACCGAGTTACCCCCGTGCCTCGGTAAGAACGTTAATCCGTTGCGTGACCAACAGATTAATTGTAATTTAAAGATCTTTGACAGTCGTTACACGTAGTCAGTGGCTCGGAAGTTCGACATCCAGTCTTACCAAGGAGTATGTATAACTCAGTGTGTAACTGGGTTGTGGAATTCAGATAGGCAGTCGCTCCATGTAAAATGCTGTTATTCCGCTGCATCCGGTTAGACTAGAATCCGACCCCAACATAATTCGGAAAACGCAAGGCTGATGCTTTGTACCTATATAGGGTAATAATTCAGTTCCTGTCCCAATCCTGAAAGCTCCTATACTAGGGCTTTTAATACCGGTATTACGGGATCCCGTAATACCGTGATCACGGACTTAATTTGGGTATTTTTCAATACCGGTATTGACGCCCCAATACCGTGATTACGGTATTACCAACATTAGATGTGATCTTATTATCTCAATAGTTTTCACCACTGTATCAATATGGAATCTGTATGTAACGGGTGTTTACCCATCCACGGACCAACCCAGGCACGAAAAAAATTGATCGTTTATTGATATTGATTTAAAAAATATTTTCATAATGTAGTCCATGACTTAGGATTAAGTTTCATGTCTTTTTAGACGGTGTCACCTTGTTTCGCAGACAGAAATTTGACAGAATTTCGTTTCCCAGAAAATGTTTCACATAATATTTAGTCCCCGTATTTTTATTTCGAATATTTTTGTTTCGACTACTATTTACTTGAATGAAAAATATTTTACAGAAACACAATTCAAAGAATTTTACAATCACAATTTTTTTATTTGACCAACTCATCAAACAGCAGAATTATTTTTCAAAGAATATTGTTTGTTCGATGTATGTTTCCATGGTATTTTATTTCAATGAAATTATGAACCTTAAATTAAAATATTGTCTTTAAAAGTCAATATGTTGTACTACTAAAGTTAGTGACAGAAACGAATGGCTGCAAAACAGACTCCACGTAGTCTTGTTTGCCCTACCCCTAGAGTGTAATTTAAGCCCGCGTAGGCGTGGAGGGATGAGGCGGCCCGCGAGTTGAGGTGCAGGTGGTTTCTAAAGATCGCCGCCGCGGCTGAGGCTGGCCGGCTTGCCGGCCAGCAAGCCGAAGCTGCGGTGGTGAGCGTTAATACCATCTGCGACGATAAACTTGCGTGGAGCCGCCGGAGCCCCGCAGCGCCGGAGCCGTGACAAAAACCTTGCCTGTTGCATGTTACATGCTTGCATGCATGCTTGCATGCATGCTGCATGCAACAGGCATGGACACCATTAGTGAGAATAACAAGATTGTTTTCCTGCTTGACAATAATTTACCCGCATGATTTTTGTGAACCCGGTGTTGTAATTTTGTAGGAGGGTATGCATTTTTCAAAGGCTTGAATTTTAGAAACTGTCAGTCGATTAAAATGTTATTCTTCGTAATAAGTTTTATGTGAAACAAACAATATGTGGATAAATAATATTTGATTTGTTATTCTATGAAATGAATATTCTAACATTAAACTTTATTTGAAACAAAAATCGATGATTTAAATTTTTTCAAAGTAAGTATTCTGCGTATTGAATATTCTATGAAATGATAATATAAGAAACAATTTATGTGAAACAAAATTCGATTAAACAATTAGCGATGAAACAACGCACAACCCTTTTTAGACAGCTGACAAGACAAGGATATTTTTCTAGTAATTAGTACGTCAGGCGTAGTATTATTTTTTTAACAATAAACAACATTTTTTAAGAAGAAATAGCGATGTCTGCTACGTTTTTATTCTGCAAAAAAGATATAATCTCCGTAGGCGCGATTCTCTAAGGGAACTGTTTAAGGACATTAACATCATGACGGTACATTGCCAATATATTTATGAAAACATAAACTACGTAAGAAAAAATCTGCATCTTTTTAGTAAAAGAGGTGACAGACACAATAACAATACTAGAAATAGACACCAATTAGTTCAGCCAGGCTTCAGACTCGCTAAAGTAGACTCATCTGTCATGGCCGGTACTGTTTAAGATGCTATAATAAAATTCCACAAAGTATTCTTGAACTGAGTGACACGAAATTTAAAACATGCATTAAACGCACACTTTGTAAGCAAGCTTATTACAAATTGGACGATTATATCAATGATGCTTGGCTCAATGCCGGTCCTGCTAAACAAGGACAGGTTCGCAAAAATTGATAGCAGTAAATAGTATTGCTGGAGCTGCTGAAAATTGTACAACTATCTTTGCATTGTATAAATTCAATTAATTTAGTATTATATAGTCGCATAGCCCATATTGTGTGGGTATGGGTGCTATGTACTAGAAAGCTATCATTTACTGGAAACCTACGTCTTATTAATTTGAATGTGCCCTGGTGGTTGAGAGTATGTCATGCTCACTCAAATGTTACGCTGATGGTGGCGCGTGTCGGTTCATTTAGTTCCCTTCAAAATGATTGAGTTGAATGATGGCTGATCCATACGTCATGTTCGTGAACGAGTGCTGTCAGTAGTGCCTGGTCATCTCTTAGCTGCCACGGCTCATTTCGAACTAAATATTTTATCAACTTGCTACATCGTTCTCCCATAATGTACCATCTCAACTCAACATGAATGATGTAACCAAGGTTTTTGTAACAAGATCCTGATTTAAAAGAGTGTCTGTGTGTTCTAAGACAACTGGCACACCGGCAGTGGCAAGAGCACGACGGATGAGATCATTAATGCTAGCGTGCCGCGCTATCCGACCTGCACTCTTACTGCAGGAAAGGCCATGGTGTCCGAGGCCGTCGACTGCTTCACCACATCGACAGCGATGTGGAGCCCCGCAAGGAGCGCCCAATCGCAGACATGTAGCGAGCCGGAATGTTGTGTCACCTAGCATAGTGCCTATGTTAGGTGACGGTAGTGCCTGAAGCCAGAGACCCGACTCCCACTCACCCACAGCCAGCAGGCGGGCACGCTCAGCAGTATTGGTAGACGTATTAATAAGGTTATTCCGTACCAACCTGCAGAGCGGCTCATCCCACTGTCTCTGGGAAAATGAGTTCTCGGGCCGATCCGTATCCAGGCAAGCCACTTTCCAGGCGTCCTCTGCGTCCCCCAAGCACGGCACTTCCGAATCAACCAGGGAGAGAGTTAAAATCTTCCTGGTTAGCTTTTCAGTGCCGTGGACAGAGGACAAGAACGCCGGTAAGCTTACACTAGAAATTTTGCGGATTGTACTTAAGTCAAACCATGTTGTGTGTTGACCATTTTTAGGCAGCAGTTTTTTGCGTCATAAAACGATTCACAAGTGGACAATGTATGTACTTAGACAGAGGGGTAAGCCCAGATATGCCAACTCTATCGCTTATTCCTCTGTGGGTTGGAATTTATCGAAGTTCAAGTACCTAAAGTACCAATAGATCTTAACTTTATCAGTCTGCCGTTAGCTAAAATATGTAGCATCGAAGTCTTTAAATATTTGATTTTCAAATAAAGTTATAATTAAACAATGAAATTGAGCTAAGTAACAAATACCTAAATTAATAATTAACATTGTAAAAGCCTGTTTACTTTAAGCCTTCAGTAAAAGTTTTAATTTATTCAAATCTTTAAAGCCTGTAGAATCTTGAAATTTAAATTTTATGGAATATCGAAGAACCCAAATAATTATGTTATTTTGGGTAAAGATTTATAGCTCATGGCATGCTCCAAATCGTAGAGCTTACAAGATTCAATCGATGAAAGATTTATAGGTATTATTAAGAAAACAGCTGAGTTGATACTCTTTAGGCTTTACAAATCAGAATATCCATTAGCATACAATTAATTGAATAAACTTCACAGAGCAGGGCTAAGCGGAATTTCCAATATTAGGTACGCTTGTTATATTGTGTCCATAGCAAACCCCGCCTCAGTACAATATATAACAATGAACCTCTGCCGTAATACGCTAACTTAAACAAGCGACCAGCAAATTTGGAACTCACGGAGAATGTGTGAAACTTGTGAAAGGGAATCATTCGAGAATATAGACCTTAGTTCTACTGGTTCGTATTCATCTTGTCAAGTAACAAAATAACAATGTACGGTTTGAAACTAGCAAAGAAGTGAGTTTGCCAACGAAAATATTGGTAGTTGGTTGTAGTACACATGTATACCTACCTATGTATAATAAACTCAGTGATAGGACTACGTATTCTCTGCTATTCATTACTTACCAAGAAAGAAGAAAATAATGAGCCTATGGACACAAACATAAATATAGTCTCTAGCTACAGAGATCTAGTTATATTTTATTACTTGTGGCCTCAAGGCTGAGACAAATAAGGACCCAACTAGTGAACTAGTAGGATGGATTTCACAAAACTAAACAAGCGGTTAGGTAACCCCTAAATATTCTGATATGATTTGTGAATCCCGCGATAAATTAAGAAGGAAACAAAGCCGGCCATAATTGCTTTATCTTTGTGGTCTGGCACACCGCCAAATTGTAGAATTGAATACTTAAACATTTTAAAGGTGTTTTAGTTGTCTAGTTAAGTGCTTAACTGTAATTAGTGTGGGAGAAATGAGTTTACTGTATTATTTAATGTTAAGAGAATAACGTGAAAGCTGAGAATGATGAAAAAAGTATTTTGGCCCAGCACACGAGGCTATCGACATGCAGAGTTGGACTCTGAAATCGTTGTACCGATAGTCGATACGGTTAATGGACTTATGGCAAAGCCTCGAAAAACATCGTAGGAGGCTCTCATTGCACGGCTGGGTCAAGGGCTTAATTCAGAAAGCAGTACGTAGTGTCCAGGAGGACACGGCACGAATAGGGAGGCGGTTCCTCACTCTGGACCCCTGACCACTGGCAGCCTGGACCTTGTTTCTGATGCTGATGAGCTACAACCCTTTATATCTTTTAATGTTTTTTTTAACTATTGCTTTTTAGCCTATTTAGTGTCCAAAAGTTGGGAAAGGTCCTCCCCTTTCTCTTGCCAAACCTCTCTATCCTATTGTTTGAGATAAGAATATTTAAAAATGTTAAAAAGTGTATGTGAAAAGACCAATAATGAAGATGAACAATGAGTCAACATTTACTGATGGTTTGGTTGATTAATGAAAACGCAAGTTTTGGTACACTTCAACCATTTATTCATTCTCAACCTGTCGCAATCTCAGGGGCCTGTAGTTGTTGACGAGGGTTAGTCCGACCCAAAATTCTGTATATAGCATTCAGTTACCTACCTAGTGACTGTAGACAACTACTCCATTCTAGGTACCATTAATACAATACTGTGTGCTAGTCATATTTCGTTGTACGAGCAAGAGAGTGGATTGTTATTAACAACTGTTTCTTCGGAGGGTTGGATATAGGTGAACGTATAGCCTAGCCAAATTTTGCCAGTTACAATTAAGTCACATCTAATAGGAGGCGAGCCTCTTGCCATCATTTCGACTGTACGGCTACTGAGAAATTCTCAATAATACTTTCGAAATCGAACCCGAACCTGAGGAGCTCGTGGCTAAATAATAACAGCCGCACGAGTCGATCTTTCAGGTTAAGCCGTGCCTGCCGAGGTTGGTCCGTGGATGGGTGACCATAATTACATACCGAGTTTCGTCCGTGCCTCGGAAAGCACGTGAAGCCGTTGGTCCCGGCTGTCATTGGTAGATCTTTGACAGTCGCTACGAGTAGTCAGAAGCCAAAAAGTCTGACATCCAGTCTTACCAAGGGGTATCGTATTACCCAGTTACTGGGTTGTGGAGGTCAGATAGGCAGTCGCTTCATGTAAAATACTGGTACTCAGCTGCATCCGGTTAGACTGGAAGCCGACCCCAAGATAGTTTGGGAAAAGGCTAGGCAGATGATGATGACTTCCGAAATCGAACCCAGGATATAATGATCAGAAGTAGCGCTTTGGCTCTACATCGAAGAGGCAGAAAAATAATAAAACAAACCAATATTCTTGAAAAGGTTGAGTAAATTCGTTTATTTAACTATATTTCCCACAATTCCCTGCGGTCTTAGCACCTGTTGTGAAAATGTTATAAAAACAACCTGACTTTTAGCAACAGTTATGTGACCGTTGTTTCCGAGCCACGTTTTATTTATAATCCGAACGCTGAAACAAAGTTAAATTAAATTTGAATGCTTTACATTACAAGCATTAAAATTTAATTTAACTTTGTTTATGTGTTTGATTTTTTATATCATTATATCGTTAAATAACAAAGTTGTTTAACAACAAATAAAAAGAAAATGTACAAGGAACTATTAAGTGACCTTTAAGTTTAGTTTAGTTAGACAAAAACATATTGTTTAGGTAAACGGGCTAGTTTTCTAAGACTATTAATCTACCTAACTGAAGTTGGGCCTGGCTAGATTAATTCAGATTTGGAGGCGAAGCAATTAACCCACTATGTTCTCTGTTGTAAACTTGGAAGTGATTTGAATCTCCATCTTAATTAACTTATATATAGGATTAAAGGCAGGTGTTATTTCAATTTCTTTCAATCAATGTTCGCTTAGAATTTTGTTGTAAAACACGAAATACGTAATTGATGTTTCTGTGTCGGAAACGTGGCGCACAAAATCGATTTTGTGCGCTGTTTCGCCGATTAGTATGGAAGCTAAATATTCTATATTTTATGGCACAATGTTAACAATGTCAATCTGGACCTCTTCAAAGTTCGAGTAGGTAATCGGTTTCTAGTAGGCAAGCGTGCTTCACCCTAGGCCGCATCATCGCTTCACAACAGGCGAGTTGCGGCCTAACGCAAGCCTATTTAGTGCAAAAAAGCGGCAGGTACAGTACCTATCAATGTACAGTGCAGCCGGTTCAATTTGGTCAGGTACTATAACTTTCAAGTGGTTTGGTAAGTAGGTAATAGACTGTTACAAGTAGAATCATAAGGCTTCGAATTGTCGGGCAGAAATTTGGGATTAGTTTGTATTCAGGTTAAGTGGAACGGTAATGATAAAGTTTTCGTATTAAACTGTAAATAAACCCTGATAAGATGACCTCTCCAACATCGTACCTAAATAATAGTCTTACATCTCATGCTTCATATAACGGAGCACAAAACTAACGTCTATCAACGTCCAGCTTCACAATATTAAATACTTCATATTGTTGAAGCCACGAAATGAAATACCTTTAACATTAATAAACCAGAGCCATACACAGGAATTCATCGTAAAAATGTTTAAAATTACGTGTTTCAATTTCCATGTATACCTTTTGGGAGGATGGAAATTAAAATATGTAATTCTCAAAAGCTCCCGGGAATGTTTTGTATTTATGATTAATCATTTCCAGCAATTTCACAGTTATATATATTCTATACATAGGTACATAAACTCACGTCTTTTCACCATAGGCATCTCTATGGTGGAAAGGCGTGAGAGATAGAAAGTACAGAACGCCACCTGCCATATACAAGGTGTTGTATTGCATCCTCGTCAAAATTCAGGAGGTTGTTACAAGATATCAATAATCAACTAAAATTACGGTAACTAATAAATTATTAATAAACGCAGATTTTTTTGATTGTTTAAGTTTGTCAGTATTTCAGAATAACGTCGTCGGGAATAAAAAAATATCGAATAAACGTTTGAGATAGTTTGTATGCGTGGAAGCGCGGTTATAGGGCGAGAATCAGACGGGGCGCGTTAAACATACGGGTGGTTCAAACTTACCGATTTCCGTATATTATAAAAAAAAGATTTCCGGCCCATATTATTATTGATTCGGGACGAGAATCATTGGCATAGTTACCTTCTTGGATTTGACGAGGATGCAAAACAACACCTTGTATACCTTCTTTTTTGCTTTGAAGTTTATGACCAGATATGTAAAACTTTGAGTTTCAGATCTGGTCATGCACGCGCGCTGGTTGCGAATACTACGCAACTGACCTTTCTGAAATAGGTACATACATCACAAAACAACAACAATATAATGGTCACATACACTATTGCCTTCTAGGGCGTCCCCCTCAGTTGTATTATGTAGGTAGAAGAAGTATTCTTTCAATACAGTCATGAAGTATTCTTTGTTTAACAACAGCCCTATTTCATTCTTCAGAAAAGAATATATTAAGTATCTCTATTTGAAAGTCTGTTTTATAACAAAGGCCATTAAAACCGCCAAACCTTTAAACAACTTGACGCTTAAGTCATGGAACTATTATCAAAATCTTCAAATTACTTAGCTTCAGGAAACCCAAAATTCGGTACATTGAAAGTGGTCAAAGTGACTCACTCAAGCCAACGTCGTCGATGCCACGAGAGACGTCTGGGGACCAGCAAGTTAAATCGCTCTACGAGACACTTCCAGTTTTGTTTTGGAATATCGAACAAAGTCAAATGGCATTGTTCACTTCTTCCTATTAGTAGAAGTTCCTGGTATTTCTGAATAATAGCACCACTGGCTGACTGTAGTCAACAATAACCAGCATTTTTCCCGTATCATACATTCTTCGGGAATATTAAACCTACAATCAAACAATACAACCTACATTCTTGATATTATTCATTTTTCTTTCATTTCAATATTCTTGTTCAAAATTACATAATCTGCCGAGTTATTCACGGCGGCAAAAATATATTGCCCACGGGAACTCCTTATATTGTAATAACCCACAAACTCTAGTTTAGCGTTACATAATAATATATACATAATGAAAATATTCATAGCTACCTAATTATATCATATATATTATGTTTTACGTACATTTTGTATAAAGTAGGCTACTAACTTTTAATTAGATGGGCCTTTGAATTCACGTAAAGCTCAGATTAACTTATTATTACAAAATCATTGTTATAATAAGTTCAGCCGCTTTAAGTTATTCTTACTTGAATGTATTACCTTACTTGTCGTCTGTTAACAAAGCTGTCGTATTAATTTTTATGTAAAGATAATAGAATAATATAAAAGTTTTTGCAAAAGAAACAGTCTTCAAAAAAAAACATTAAAATAACTTTGCTTTCGGAAGTCGGTGACTTTGTTTGTTTTATTGACTTTTTTGCCACCGACTTCCGAAAGTAAAGTTATTTTAATGTTTTTTTAGAAGACGGTTTTACCTTTTAAAATAATTATTTTTTGCAAAAAGAAACCGTCGACAAGAATTTGTATGGTATACTGTATACCATACAAATTCTTGTCATGAATCAATTATACATTTTAACTAGAAGTTAAATAAGCAATTTTGTTTACTTAGATATTAGACATATTTTTTCCACCTATTTTGACTTAAAACTAAACTACTGAACCAATTTTGATTAAACTTTCACTGTTCCCTAAGTGGAAATAAACCTAAACCAACGGAATAAAAAAATTCAATCCCACATAAACAATTTTAGATATGCGTGGACAAACATATAAATATTCAAACAAACAAACATACATACACTTATGAAATGTGGCACACATGTTTAGAAGCTAGTATAAACTAAAATATAGGTACCAAAACTGTGCATTTCTGACCATATTACACACATGGTCGAATTGATAAACTCCTTTTCTTTTCAGTTAAAAAAGAGTAAATCATATTATTGCCGTTGGTTGAAAAAATGGAACGCATATTCAAACACTGCGAAGAATTCTCATTTTAAAATTCACATTAATATTCCCACATTATTTCACAAAACAAAGCTCATTCATTTAAACTGGAATTGAAGTTTTAATCAGTTATATTTTGTTTTAATAGCGCTTGGACCTCTGTGTTTATATTAAAACTTCGATGGCAATCTATATTGAGTAAAACATAAATTAAAACTTTGTAGGTTGAAGATGACATTGAGACATGTAAAAGAAGGAGCATTTTCACCAAAATAAGCTTTAAAATGGATTTTTTGCTTTTATTCGTTCCACTTCGTTTGATCGAAGGTACACAGCTGATACATTTCCTCATTCCAATTCTGTTTTTTTTCTGTAACGTTCCGAGGCGCACTGAGCAATTTATTTGTTTAGACATTTTGTATTTGCCTCGTTGGTCGACTGGTCGCAAGCGCGTTTGCAGAGCATGAAGTCCTGTGTTCGATTCTCGGGTCGGGCAAAGTGTTATTGGAGTTTTTCATCAGGAATTTATCAGCAGCAGCCACGGGGTCTGGATTTGTGCCCACTTGATGGCAACAGGCTCGCCCCCTATTACAAGGGAGTCAAGGGACTTAAAACATAACTGGCGAAACTTGGGTGTACTATTATGTACACCTCTGCCTAACCCTTCGCGAATTACAAGCGAGATGTTATGCGTTATGTATGTGTTTTTCCCCATCCTCATTCATAGCGACATCTGCGGCGGTTGTATGCATTTAACATAAGCCGGAGCTCCCGACCGAAGCTACTCATTACCATTAGCATAATGTGGTGACTATATATTCCGTTGTTAAGCTCTTCTCTCGTGGCCGTAACGGCGCTGTGCACACGTGGCGGGATGGACTGTGATTACACTTCCCGCTCACTTTATTTACATCTTCCGCATCGCATGAATTCGTAGTACGTATTATAAATAACCCAAAAAGGGTTCGTCCTTTCAATTACGCAATCTGTATGTATATCCTTGCTATCTATAACGTGTATATCCCGGAGATTTGCGGATTGTCATTGGTTAATGGTTTCAACATGAACAACAGGTTGTATATTAGTATATTGTGTGATTATATGTATTCTTTAGGGACTGTTTGTTGATGACTAGCTTCTGCCTGCAATAGGAATGGTGACTCATTTTTTTTTATTTGTCTATCTGGTAGATTATTAAAAAGTATTTGACACGTATTTTTTCTTTTTTCACGTAATCGTAAAATTATGGAGATATTTTGAGTTGAAATGGCGCATGACGTCACGGCTCAGTACATTTTATACCTAGTTGTGACGTAGTGAGCCCCCACTCTCCAACTTTAAAGCGTTTTAACTAAGTATTTTTTTGTTAACTTGATAAAACGAAAAATACGTATCTAATATTATTGTAATACCTGATTGACGGACAAAATAGAATTTCGTTTTCTTTACCCAGTCATCATCCCTATTATACCCACGAGAAGTTTTCCAAGTTTACGATAAAACTAGCACTCTACAAGACGCGATTCGACGGCACGGTTGGCGCAGTGGCTGAGCGATCGACTGCTGCGCTGCGTGTCGCGGGTTCGATCCCCGCACGGAACAAATATTTGTATGGCCTAGAAATAGAAATCGTTTATTTGCCAATAATGTAGGTATACAGAATATGATGGTCATTTTGATGAGCGTCCCCATACATTTTGCCTTACGGCGTGCAAAATTACCAAATGTCAGTAAATTAAAATTGAAAATGGCAGAAAAATCAAATACATAATGTCAATAAATTAAATTAGAGAATGGCAGAAAAATCAAGTACTTACAAATGTCGATGAATTAAATTAAAAAAAAAAGCCAGAAAAGTTGTTCCGGGTTTGGTTGTTTGTGTATGTGAATGTAAATGTTTGTAAACTCACCCACGATACAGGTGAAATTCCTAGTGTGGAGCAACGTTATTAATATGCTGTTATTATGGATTTGTATTTTCTATCGATATATTCAGAAGTACAGGAAACAATCCTTAATACCATGGAACCACGGGTAATTATAATTACCCTTGGACCCGGTAATGGGTCGACCCACTGGGACCACGGGTAACGAGTGTTTTTTTTTAATAGTGTTTCTTTCTTTCAGTATTTTTTTTTAAATTGGATGAGTAGTTACCGAGATTACTTCCCACATCCGAACTTTACCCCTCTTTAATATGAGTATAGTTTCATACTGAAGATTATCTAAGTTATTATCAGCGCTGGTTAAACCATTTTACTACTCTCTACTAGCTTGGAGAAAGTACAGGAAATTAATCAGTCATTTTGACCCGTTTTTTTATGGATCTATGGTCTGAAAATAAATATTTATATATATTGTATAAGTACAGTAAAAACTCGTCTTCTCAACCAATGTGCCAACAATAACCTATTATACGGTGCCGAGACATGGACGCTCACAAAGAAAACTGTCCACCGAGTACGAGTGGCACAAACTGCCATGGAGCGAGCCATGCTCGGCATAACCCTCATAGATCGAGTGCGTAACACTGAAATCCGACGTCGGATGAAAGTCTTCGGCGTTGGAGACCGGGCTGTGTGCCTCAAGTTGTCCTGGGCAGGACATCTGGCTAGACGCAGAGATGGCCGATGGAGCAAGGCTTTGACCGAGTGGTGGTCAAGGTTAGGCCAAAGATAACAAGGCCGTCCTAAAGCTCGTTGGGTCTACGATATCGTCAAAGTTGCGGGAAACACCTGGATAAGGGACCCATAGAACCGGGAAGTGTGGCAGAAAAAAGGGAGGTTTATACCCAGCAGTGGGTGATTCCGGGCTGATATGATGATGATGATGATAAGTACAGAGTAGAGTATTGAATATATACAGGGTGTAACGGAAAGGGTATTTACATACTTAAGGGTGTGCTACAAACCATCAAACTGATCATGTTTTGCCATCGGACGAAGCGAAAAAAAATTCAGCTGCCCCATACATTTGGGTCGAATAGGTATTGAATTTTGTATGGAGCAGCAGATAACTTTATCGCTTTTGTGGTGTTTGTTCCCTTAAGTATGAATATACCCTTTCCGTTACACCCTGTATATCCTCCGTCGCGTCAACTTCATTTATTAAGTACATATACTACACAGATTTATGTCTGTTAAGAGCATTTTTAATGAACGTTAACGTTTATGGTTATGGACTACTATTGCGCACTCTATTAAACAACTCGGGAAAATGGTCTCTGTAAGCTAACGCTCTACTATTGCAAAGAACATGAGCATCGAGTTCGTACAATTTAACATTTAATACTCGTATGGTGCAGTATTTTATGTATTTTTTTTATAAAAAAAAATTAAAGACATGTTAGAAATCTGCTAACCCATTATAGGCCCATTATGCATAAGCATAATCCAAAAGCCATAGCATTGGTATTGGTGGTGAAAACTGTGAATCGAATTAAGTATCGTATTACTTTCGCTTCATAAAATGATTTAGATACTTGGACGTTCAGTTTATTCATTCATTAGAATTTAATTAAAGTGTGGCTTTAAAATAATAAAGGCTCCTCTGTTTTAATCCTATGCAACTCAATTAAACATTTCTGTAAGTTTATCAAACTCACTGAAATGAAACTGTAACTATACCTCTGTTTTCAACTTTTAATTTTGTAAAACTCAAAGTTTTTGGTTTTCGCCCCTTTCGAAATTACTCGGGTTTCACTTGACTGATTTTAAATACAAAGAAGATGAAGATATCAGTTTCAATTACTACAAAAGATTAAATAATTATCAGAATTTAAAGCTTTTCGATATGTATTCTGTTCTAAATTCGGTCTTTTATTTTCTATGGAAATTATAATTCACTTAATAGGTACGTGCAGACGTCATCCTTTAAAATAAACCTGCTTCATAGAAATGTTTTTCACTTCAGATTCTCCTGACATACAAGTACGAAATTCATGTTTATCTGCACAATGTATGTCAACGCACCACAGTCGCTTCCGGCGCACGCTACGCCGCTACGAGTAACCGCTACGCCGTAGCAACAAGCTACGTATATTAAAGTAGGAAAACGGAAACGTAATCTCCCTGGCTGTGAACCGGATTTGGGGCTTAACTTATTACGCGCTAGAAAGTAGGTTATTTTATTAAAGGAAAACTTAGATATAAGAAAGCAAACTTCACTAACTAGGTTTATTGAAGTTCTGTAATAATGTTTGCAAAACTTTCCGAATTAGCTAAGCAGTTGTTGTCACACGGTCACTATGAAACTTTCCAGGCTGAGAGTTTAAACTTTTGTGGTTGGTTTACTGACGCTAAACAACATTGGCAAGTGTCAGATTAAGTTCCTTAATCTTTTCGGATTTAGGTAACTTTCCGAAAAACAAAATTGGCTTAAAAGTTTCCTTTTTTAACACATATTTCTTTAAGAGAGATTTTATGGAGCCATTTCAGCATTCTCAGTTGCGATATCTTAAATTTTCATACGCCATATAACTGAGAGTTATTGACTAAATTTCATGACTAAGCTCCGCTGGAAGACATCGTGAAGAAGCCAGCATTCCTTAGTGATATTTCTCAACGGCATGTAAAGCCAAGTCAGATGCCCATTGGCGGCATAAAAACTCTGACATCTTTCTCTCTCTCTGACTAACCACACGATACAGAAAGAAGACTAAGCTTCGAAGTCGTACGACAAATCTTATCTGACTGTTGTATGTATGAATCTCCTCACCATACGCAAGAGATTCTTTTCTTTTCTTAGATGATTAATCATAAACGTTACACCGTCAATATCCGCATAAAAACACGATAAATATTTTAAAATCTGTCCTTGAAAAGGTATGTAGACGGAGCGAAATGGGTCGTAAAGGAAATTATGACTGAGATGAGAGCACATCACATGTTTGGGAAATTAACCGTAAATCGAGAGCGATGAAATCTGAAGTAAATGGAGTAAGAAGTTCCGCCGAGCGCGTCAAATCACCTCCGCCTTAATTTAGAAGTATGACAATGACGGTTCAATGAGAAAGGAGCTCTTCGGCTCAAGATTGTGTTGAAGAATTCAGATGCTGATTGTTTTTGTCTTTCTAAGTTGTATCGTAATTGGAGAGCACAAAAGAAACGTCTCGTGTGAACCCTATTTACTTAGAATTATTACTTAGAATAGTTTCAATAAAAGTCTCTATTATAGTTTATTTTATTAAATAAAATAAACCAAGTAAAAATCTTATCATAACAAACACTAAAATCACCGAAACGTTATTACCGTTATTTACGAACTGACAACCGTTAATCACGAGTAGATTGAACAGTATTTGTTCAAATTGAGAAACTTTTTATACAGCCACCGCCGCTTAAAATTTCGTATCGAACATTATTCAACGACCCGTAAAATTTAACTTTGATGAAGCACTTGTGTATAAAGAAGAGTGTTTCATGTGCAGTTTAACAGAAGATATTTTGTGAAACAACCATTAAACTCCGCCATAAATAACATCTTGACATTTTTATTTGGAAGCATAAAAGGGTCTTCAGACTACTCTGTAGAATGAAAATTTAAGCTTGCATTCACACAACGTTCGTTCCTTGTAAAGCTGTTCTTTGCTCGAGAGTTCACGAGAGTGAATGTATCTGAAAGGCCTTTGTGAATATGAGCTCTTACTGCAATAGCTGCTGATTGTCACTCGAGGCTTAGTGCTGTAATTTCTTAATGAATGTTTGAATATTCGGAATCTACACATATATATTTAGGGTCACTGGTAATTAGTGACCGATACTTAAACACGTGATTGTACTCAAGATAGCAAATAACTTTCCCAAAAAACATTTTTAAACGGTTTTTTTTAATACTCTTTCACTTTTATCACAATAACCCAACAGCCGAATGAAATTAGCGCGCGCGCGCGCCTGTGACCTTTCAGCTGTTAGCCACGTGAGGCGGTTCTGTCTCAATACTATTTTACCGTGCAATAGTGGGTAGGCAGAGCATCCGCACGGCTTGCTACCCCGAATTTCATATGGCTTGTGCTTGTGTTGTGTGCATATGTCATAAAAATGTCATAAAAATGGATCAGAATTGAAAAAAAATGTTTCTCTGGGAAAGTTGTTTGTTATCATGAGTACAGCCACGTGTTTAAGTATCGGTCATTAATAACCTGTCACCCTGTATGTAGCCGCAAGACTGTCTATCTCTAAGACTATTAATCTAATTAATTGAATAATCATGTCGCACGGTTAGAGAATGGAAGATAATACAGCGACAATGATTAGGGATAGTTTTCTCCGTACTGGTTTCCCTGCTGTAACATAAACGCTAAGTAAGCTACCTTGCAAAGGTAACTACATCCGTAATCGAGGTACCATCCGTGAGATAGAAACACCATTATGTTGCAGACCTTCCTTGAGAAGTTGAGGTGGATCCGATGACCAATTGGTCATTCATCCAATCCAAGCCGTACGCAAAATCTACACTTGAACGTGGAATTGTTGTTCACGTAGACATTTTTATTTCATTTCAACTTTTACTGAATGCCACGTAAATGTAGTGTCGTTGTTGTATGATAAATACTTCATGTTCCTGAAGTTTTGTGCTCGTATGTAACGCATTCTTGAACAAACACAATGAAAAAATACGGGTGTCGGGATATTAATTTAATAACCTTACAAAAATACTGTGTTTATGCTAAGTAGTGTATTAATTTAATTTACAATAATTTAAAACCCCGTAAGTGCATTCCGTTGTTTCATTACCACACTTCGTTCGATCATTTATATAAGCACTGTCTGACTTATCAATACGCAAGTTCTGGAAAAAGAAATGTTTTTCTGATACTATCTACTAACTTTTCGGCTCGGTAAAATGATATCTTGAAAGCATTGTTATTTTCTTTCCATTTGTCTTTTATTACAAAAGAGTGTTCAAATGACACCAACTACACTGACTAGACTGGATCGTTAGTAATTGTAGGTATAATAAAATAAATGATACGAAATAAAGCGGTTATACAAGCCAACAGAAAAAGCCAGTTCGACCTCAACTCAATTGATTGCACACGATATTCCCGGAATGTAAATAAGCCGGCCATGTGTTTATTTGCATAAACCATTTTAAATGCTGACTTAATTTTCGTACGATCATGCTATTAGCCAATTAGGTGTTAATATGCAAGTGTAAAATTAATATAAAGCTACAAAATTATTTCCAGGTCAGGTTACTAGGTAATTGATTGTTGTGAGAGGGAGTGCCGCGCGGGGGGCCTGCTGGCAAACTGCCAGGAATGGGACGTGGCTCCACAGGTGATCACAGCAGCAGCAATACAAGGGTTTGTAAACAGAATACTGATTTTGGCTACATGGAGATTGGATACATGCAAATACTCGCCTGTCGATACGAAACATCTGCGTCTACCTGAAATTGAGGTAAACGAAATATAATTTTGATAAACTCCATCCTCCATCCGATCAACGAGTGCCAAGTTTAATTTAGGGTACTCCGTGAGCAGCTGTTTGTTTGTTGGGTTGGCTGGTCGCCAGCGAACTTGCACTGCAAGCGCAACAAATTGCGCGCGAAGCCGGCGCCGGTACACAGTTGATTTAACATCACGTCAGTGTCGCGCTAACGACCAGCCACTTGTGACAACTTTTACATTTTATACATTTTTTTTGCACTTTATAAACTTACATTTCATTTAAATAACTACTATACAACCTGTTTTTTTATATCCCATAACTCTAGGATATGATTGAGACCATATCAAAGAATAAACTGGCATATGAATAATGATTGATGATATCTCTGAAACTATGCATTTTTGGACCACTTATTCTAGGAGTTTTAGTATTATTTTTACCTACAGAATATAACCCTAGAGTTATGGGATATAAAAAAAAACAGGTTGTATACATTACAACGATTAACAAACTAATAAATTAAATAACTAAAATAACAATAAAGTATAAAAGGGCGTCAAAAAACTCTTCCTCAACGCTGTCAGCTGGTGATGTGCCCAAGAGACTGGCAGCATTGCCATTTTATATTAAGTAGAGCTTCTTCCTCAACGCTTGGGTTGCCTGTAACATTCAAAGGAAGGCACTTAAGTAGCTTTTAGAACTTGTTTCTCAAAGTTACAAGTTGCACGTATCAATCATACAAGGTGTAAAAAGAATCTGCACGAAGCCGTCAACCAAGCATTTTGAACACCAAACTAAGTAGCTCCACGCAAAAGGAAAGGACTTTTTTTTTGGTGGAAAACGACTCGACGGTTTACCGTAGGACTCAATACATGGTGCTTATTGAATAGTGCAGAGTCTATGGAGGTATTCAAAGTGGAGTTATAACATTAAACAAGCTTGGAACTTTGACATTCAATTTCTCCGTAAATAGAAGATATGGTTCAAAAGAAAAAATCCGCCTAAGTGCGAGTCGAACTCGCGCACGAAAGGTTGCGTAACATTGCTTATAAAAACAAGCAGAAAAACTCTTTTTGTATGGAACCCTCCATTTTTTTTTAAATCTGTTTTTAGTATTTGTTTTTATAGCGGCAACAGAAATACATAATCTGTAGAAATTTCAACTGGCTAACTATCACGGTTCATGAGATACAGCTGGTGACAGACGGGCGGATGGACAGCGAAGTCTCAGTAATAGGGTCCTGTTTGACCCTTTGGGTACGGAACCCTAAAAATTATCGCAATGATGCCTTTCAGATTCGTTAAGGGTCTTTTTACATCCGTTACTATTGTATATTTTCAGCTGAAGTTTAGTTGGTCTGTCTCACAATCAGTCTTACCAAAGGGTTTCGTTCTACCCAGTTACGGGGTTGGACATATCAGATAGGCAGTCGCTCTATGTAAGTACGGGCATACAGCTGTATCTGGTTATACTAAAAGTCGGCTCCAACATTTATTTAGCTGATGATGAATCTTAGCTAAAGTTTAGATTTAAAGGCTTTGCAAAAAAAAATATAACCATTACCTACCTACACGAGATTCGGATAGCTAGTTTTTTAAAAGAAACCTATCGAATAATAATTAAAACATAAAGCTTGCGGTTATTTGTTGTACTTAGGTACTGACAGCATTAAACTTTACTTTAAAAATCGGGTTATTCCACGACAGAGTAACTCTAAACGAAACACGCTAATATTAACATTTTAAAACGTAGAATAAAATTAACATAGATTAGCAAACTACGCGATGCTATCTGCCCACTTAATACTTACTACTCGGAATTTAAAATAACTTCCAGGAAAAGTGTTTACTTTTCACAATTTTATTCTCTCGGATTTAGTGTTTGTGTGTGTGTGTGTGTGAGTGTGTGTGTGTATGAGAAAGCTCTTATGTTGAATAAGCATCCGAAAAAACACGATGTGTTAAAATTCTACTAATAAATCAAATATTGATACTATTAATTTGATACCATATGTATCCTGTATACTAACGAACGGAATATATTCGCTGATTGGAAGCTCTCATGAGAAAACATTCCGCAAAAATCATTAATATTAAACATTTTGCAAACGTATTCAAATTCACACAATTTTTAACTTTATATCCAGCACCTTACAGCATCATATAAAATTTAATTTCGATATCGTTTCAATCAATTACCAAATTGGATTCGTGCTTAAAGATTCAAAGCTTGTCTTCGTTTACAGAAAAAAACGACTACAAAAAAAAATTACTAGATATCCGCTTATTTACATAAATTTTTCCTGAGGTTTCGACCCAAAGCAATTTGCAATATTTTATCGTGCTAAGTTGGTAACTACCGTCTTACAAAGTGAGGTGAATTTGTATAATCTTTGTATAGTCCAATAGATTTTATCTGTAAACCGATAACGATTTTTGTAGGCGGAAAACTGAGCGCCCTCAGATACAATAAAATTCTACATAACAAAAATTTTATGGATCAGACAAGTACGCGCCTTGGCTTCGGAATGTTGCTGTTTCGTTGTTTTGGATGTTTGTAATAACAATCACCCACTAGGTATAATTATGTACTGTAGAGATTTAACCTTTGTGGTAACGTATATGAAGTACCTTGCTCGTTGTAAATGAAAAGAAAATAAAGACGAATTCATATGTATTTTAAAATAGGAAACGTTTAGGAACAGCTAGGCATCGGCGTCGGTCTAAGCGATGAAATAAAAAAAAAATACTATTACCTCAAATTCAATAATAATAATATCTATCTTTACATCATTAAAGATTTTTATTTACAGACTACACATAAATCACACACGACATCTGGGCCTCAAGTCTGCTATTTTCATAAACAAATTCTATGCCATTTCTTTCAATGGAGTGTCAGTGGTTGACCATTATGAAGTCATAATGACGCCATTATATTAGTAGATTACCAAACTTGTCAAAATCAACAATTATGAAATCAATGAAAGGCCATTGTGACACTATTGTAATAGCAGACTTGAGGCCCAGTTAGATCCCTACAGTACTTACTCAAAGTATGTCATGTCATACTCCTTTCCAAAGTGTCACAATGGCGAATGTGAGCTCGTTATTTCCAAACATGCCGTAATACTCTTAAAAACAGCTAAACAAAGGGAACGTTTATGATGCTTATTATTTTAATGCAAGTGCATACATCATCATCTGCCTAGCCTTTCGCAACTATGTTATAGTCAGCTTCTAGTCTAACTAGAAGCAGATAATTCAAATGCATACCTTAGCTTTTTAGCGGTAACGAATGAAATCCCTAGGACCACTAAATAAAACCAATTCAACTTTAATCTTTGGTATTGTGTTCGCAGAAATGTTCACAACAATTTGCGTTCCGCTTTGTCCCGGAAGCATAATCCACCCGACTCGACAGAAAAGTACGGACAATAAATAAATAGTGAAAAAAATGTAATCCATTGGGACTGCAACGAACTTATAACTTTTCTGTCAACGGAGATTCTCTACTAGCAACAGGAAAAAGTTACCAGTGAAGACTTTAGTGATGAAAGATGAAAAAATATATATGGTAAAGCTGGGGAAATAGAGTATTTTCAGTGGAACTCAACAATATTCTTATAAGTTTGCAACATTCACATTTAGATCCACTGTTTAGATACTGAACTGAGAGAAATAAACAAAGATAAGTAATCATAAATATTAGAAGTGCTGCCAAATAGTCTGAACCAAGCAAACATTCAAAACGTTGATTTAGTCCGAGATAAAGACGTACTGTTTGTTTTTTATTTTACTTATTACTAGCTGTGCCCGCGACTTCGTCCGCATGGAATTTAACAAAAAAGTTATTTAGTTTTTGCATTTTTATTGTAATTATTATATTATTTTTCTAAAAAAGAAGTAGCCTAAGTTACTCCTTATTACATCAGCTATCTCTTTCTGCCAGTGAAAGTCCCGTCAAAATCGGTCTAGCCGTTCCAGAGATTAGCCGGAACAAAAAGACAGACAGACAAAAATTGAAAAAAAAAAATTGGTGTATGTGCCGCTTTTTACTACATGCTTAAGAATGTATATAACATTCTTAAGCATGTAGTAAAAAGTGGTTATTTTAATATTAGAAACAGACACTTCAATTCTATTTATTTGTTTAAGTATAGATGTATGTACAGTTGGGACAATAAACAGCTACAGTAAAGGTAATTAATAACAATAAACAGCTACAATAAAAGTAATTAATAACAATATAGCAGCCCACTGCATTATACGCATGTTAACAAAATTGAGATTAGGTAAACAGTGCCAATAGCATTACTCAGCTATGAAAAAGGTTAAAAAAAGGGTATTAAATTACAATTAATTAATTATTAAACACATATTTGGATAAAGTTGAATATTATAAGAAGAAAATTATAAACAAAAGGAATTGAAAGCACTAAACAATTAATTATTAAAATAATTAAAACAACTAAAATAAATTAAATTGAGACTAAATGACTCACATTACGTCTTATTGCCATTAGATAAGATTTTAAAAACATTGGACTTCGATTTGGAACATACAAAAATAACAATAACATTACTCAGATAATATATAATGTACATTGAAAAAAAAACACTGTCACACACAGCGTTCTCGTAAACGACACAAGTACAATACAAATAGCCTTTATTTCTGATAATGTAAATACATATTTGACCAGTTTTATTACATCGATAACATTATTATTATCAGCTTGCGCTATGGCATAGGCCTCCCCCAGAGTTTCCCATATTGCCCTGTTTGCGGCTTTTCTTTGCCATGTTGTTGTAGCTATTTATTTGATGTCATGCTCCCCCACCTTATATTTTGACGACCTTTCCGTCTCTAGGGTACCATACAGTAATATTGTTTATGTATTTTTTCCTCTTACGTCTTATCATATCTGTCTGTCTGTCTGTCGTCTTATCATGTCTGTCTGTGATCTTATCATATCGGTCTGTCCATTTCTACTTAAGTTTTTTCACTGTTTATGTGACATTGTCAACAGAGTTACAGATGTCACATATGACATCTGTAACTTTTGCCCTACTTCTAATATTTGTTAGTTTGATTTTGTCCCGTAGCTTGATGTTTAAAATGCTTCATTCTATTTTATTTTGGCACACTATTAGTATTTCACTCTGCGGCCCAAGTTTGCGCTCCATAGGTTAAACATGACAGTATGCATGAGTTGAATACTGTAGTTTTGTCTTTTAGGGGTATGTGTGGGATTTTCATAATTTCTTTGAGGGCCCAGAATCTTTTCCAAGCCTTACTTATTCGAATATTTATTTCTTTATACATCTGATTTTACGGTGGAATAGTTTGTCCTACATATGTATACTCTTCTACATACTCTATCTGATTAGAATTTATAAAGATGAGTGTTCTTATATAATTTGTCATTACTTCTTGTGCGGCTATTGGCAGACGAACCCAGCTCGTTTGGATCCAAGGCAGCATGACTGCACAAAAATATCACGAGTAGGTAGTAGGGCCTGTTATTGACCCACACAGAATCCAATTAATAATAATAATTCGTTTATTTATTAAAGTGCTAAGGACTCATAATTCAATAAACAAATACACAAATTTCAACAAATAATATATTAAATATACACAATAAAAAATAAAAAATCACATTACACCTTAACTGACATAATTTATGTTGACAGCCGGCGACTGCAGCAGGTGACGTGCAAGTCATTGCAGAGAAATTCAAGTGACAAATGGGCCAGGAATGTCTAGTCATACACGATAATGCTCCTTCCCATACGACGCGGCTGGTGTCGGCCGCTCTCCGAGAACACGATATTCAAGTTTTGAATTGGCCTGTACAGTCGCCCGACTTAAATCCTATCGAGCATGCCTGGGACATGTAGTAACGAAAAGCTTTGAGAGATTTTCCGCCAAATTTGACGGTGGAACAATAACTTATACGAACACTTGCAAAGAACATGGTGGAACCTCATACCGCAGCAAAACATAGGCAAATCAATTTTAAGTAAGAACAATCGAGGTCGATGATGATGGTCGAGATTTCATAAGATGTTTACAATTTCAATGAAAATTAATAGTTTTATAAGAAGAAATTAAGTTTTTTAACATAATAATTTTCTGCGGTGATTAAAAAAAATAACATTTTTATTTAAAACAAAAAAATCACAATATTTTTTATTAACCTGTCATTCTTCCATTTACTATATCAGAAAATTCTTCACAGATTTTTAGATATTTGATGAAATATCAGATATCCCTAGATTCTGTTGATCTGTGTATTTCCATGAGACCTACAAACTTGCCCGTTGTTGGTTCGCTCATCGTCATACTACAGCATAACTCACGAATCGCACACAAAGTTATCTAGTAGACGCTGTGACGTCACAACTAACAGGCCAGCTAACGGAGGATCCGTTACTGGGAATAGCTCACACAATACGTGAATCGAGTATAGTTAATTACATTATATATTAGATAGAACATTAATTAAGCTTCGTCATGTGATGTATGACGGCGGTAATGGCAGGTTACTTTGGGATAGTAAGTAATTAATAGTTACAGGTATAATTGCCAAAGAACATTTATACTACAGAAACGTACATTTAGAACTAATCTTAGAATCTCACAACGAGAGTCATGTAAAGAATATTTTTAAAATAATGGTATTTTAACAGCAACTTTTTATGTTTTAGTACTACCCAGCCACTTTGCGAAATACATTCACGAGCACGGATCAACAGAAGAACGTGAACTTAGAGAGAATACTAGAATATATAATAAAATTGCACCTAAACTTAATATTGCTAAACATTGCTGTAAATACTAAGCAGTAGAATTATTTAGTAGGTTGCCCACTGACCTAGGAACATTGATTTACAAAGGTACTCTATTCAAAGCTAAACTTAAAGCATTTCTTTTAACTAAATGCTTATATTCTATATCAGAATTGGTGGCAAATGATAGTAAATAGTTTTATATTCAATAATTTACCGAGTGCCCATTTAAGAAATGATTAGATTTTTTTGCATTATATAGATAAGATTTTTAATAATTTGACAGGATAATATTTACGATCATTTATATATTAACTATTTACGTTCTATTGACATATCATATGTTATTGATTTTATTTTTTGTAAATTTTACTGGTTCATGATATTCATAATTTATTATTTTTTGCTGCAATTAATTAATGTACTACATAATTCAAACACAATGCGAATTGTTATATGAATAAATAAAATTATTAAATATATACTTTCATACGTTATTTGTGAATGTGGAACTTTGTAGGCAGTAGGGTTTCTGAATTACTGAAACCAGTACTTAAACTGCATCCTCGTAGGTATACCTTTTTACAGCCTCTCTCCTCGTGTCGTGTTCTCCCGATCTGAAGTCATCTTCTGTTCGATTATGTTTGGCCATCTATGCCTATTCTTGGCATTGTGAAGCGTTTCGTCGAGATACGTGACCAAGGCAAGGATGAGCGACTTTGATCCGTCCATTAAAGTGAACTACGACTCGGATGCTTGCTTTTCACCTTCCTAGTCATCATCAGCATCCTCCTTTCATACAGCGTCATCAACATCATTCTTTTGCTCTTATCCCAATTAATTTAGGGTCAGTGCAGCATGTCTCCTTCTTCCATATTTTTTTTCTTCCTCGTCATCTCATCAGACACGTTCTTTCTTACAGCATAAAAAAATATCGATGATCAAACAGAAAACCGATATAATACACTTATATTATTATTATCTAGGGCAAGGTCAGGCGTTGGTCTACGTACTTCCTACGCAACCTCATTTCAATAATGAGTGCAATGCGCATACGTCATTATGCCGTTTGCTGACTCGCTTTGAATACGAATTATATGCATTAGCGTCTGCATTTGTCATGGCTGCCACGTAGGAGGAGTATTGAATTACGCATAGACTGAAAACTTATTTCATGGATAAGTTTATTTTTTTTCTGTTTTTGATTAATATGACTTAGACGTAGATTAACTCGTATGTGGTGTAACTTTGAATGATGTTTTGAGCAAATGATAATTTAATGTCTTTGGTATTGAGGAATGACGTGTTAAGATAACTTTGTGGTATAAAATACGAGTGTCTAATTTAAAACAATATTTGCTTAGATGACTTGGTTATGTTTAGAGGATTAGGGTTGTGCCTCACCTTGCGTTCCTATATTTTCCGTCGCAAAAAAACCGAAACATTGTTGCAGTTGTTGTTGTCATGCTGTAAGGGACCATAAACTCTAGGGTAAAGTGGTATATGACTACAGTTATCCTCTGAATTTCCCTATGAATATTTATTAAATCCATTAAAATGTATGTATAGGTAACCTGTAAGTTTTTTATTTAATAGACGATACATATTGAAATATTTAATGGTTTGGCACATAACAATTTCAGACGATAATATTTTCTTGTTGCGCTTAAAACGGTTAATACGCTCGAAATGACTATCTAAAAACTATGACTTTTTAGAACGTGATTTTTCAGTAGTCGGGTTTTAGTTAGTTGGTAAGAAGGTTTAGGCGCACAGAGCGAATGTAAGTAACCGTAAGAGCGTATTCACACAGCGCGCGGCGTATTTTAAACGTGCCGACGACGCGCGTCCATGGCGACGTAAAAGCAGATTGTTGCGTTTGAATCGATTCATATGCGCGAACGTAGCGATACCTACGTGCGCGAACGTTCGTTTGCATCGTGTCTGCATCGCCGCACCTGCGCGTACTTATAGTGTATTATGATAGACGCACTTAAGACGCGCGTTTACGCCACTGAATTTGTGAACGTGTGCTGCAGAGATTTAATGCGTCTCGTTTGAAATAGACTCCAAGGTAGCGCCTTAGAAAGGCCTAAGGTAGCGCTTATTTAATAGATTGATTTTTTTTATTTTGACAATGACATTAGTTTACAGACTAACTCTTTGCTTTTTTTGCTATTTCAAGGCAGAATGCAGGATCTCACCAAAAAACATAAAAACTAAAAAAAAAAAAAAACTTTTATAACAACTGAAATTACTTTTCGTGATTTTGGATTGTCGTTAAGGATATTTCAACATTTATTTTAAACTAAGGTGGTTTCCTTTCCAGGCAGGTGTGAATAGAAACAGATTTTTTTATATTCCTCGGGTCATTATAAAGTGGGCACAATGTAATTTAAATTTCAGATAAAGTAGATTTCCCACTAAACCAAATGTAAAACGTGGTTCTCTATTGTGTCACCTAACTTTTTTATCCATAATTTAAAGTGCCATAACTTTTTTTGTCCTAATCATCATTTGTCCGAATGATAATTTACCCGAACTTAATATCACATAATATCACATGACATAAAATTGAAACCCCTAAATATAATAATGTCCTAAATCCGTTTGTCATAAATATTACAATCAATAATATACCAAAGACATAAAAACCTTTTCTATAAAAGTTATAAGTCCTAAATTCAAATTACATAATGTTTATTTATAATAATAATATTCTTTTTTTATTACACATAAATAAATATATTATACCTACATGTACTCAATAAAGCAGTTGATTGTGAACATGTGGTTTTTGTAAGCAAGCAGGCAAGCAGCATGCAAGCAAACATGCAGCATGTAAGCAAGCATGCAGCACGCAAGCAAGAAAGCAAGCAAGCAAGCATGCAACATGCAGCAGGCATGGTTTCTGTCACGGCTCCGGCGCGGCGCTGCGGGGCTCCGGCGGTCCCACGCGAATTTATCGTCGCAGATTGGTTTAACGCTCACCACCGCAGCTTCGGCTTGCTGGCCGGCTTAGCCGGCCAGCCTCAGCCGCGGCGGCGAGTGTTACAACCACCTGCTCCTCAACTCGCGGGCCGCCTCGCCCCTCCGCGCCTACGCGATTTTAAATTACACTCTAGGGGTAGAGCAGACAAGACTGCGTGGAGTCGGATTTACAGCGATACGTTTCTGTCTCTAAAACCTAATTTTTAGCAAATGTTTTAGGACTACAAAATTTATTATAAATGAATATTCGGAATAATACACATTATTTAACACAATACTTAGGACATATGACTTTAGGTCATGTAAAATTAGGAGATTCAATTATTATAGTACTCGATATTATGACAGAATACTTTTAGAACTCAAGATAATTATGTTAAACAAAATCTCGGGATTTTGAACATTATGGTTACTGAAGTTTATAGCAAACGTGTTATGGATAATGATTTTCGGACAAACAATTTTAGGAGAAGAAAGGGAGTACCGTAAAACGTATTTCACGCCACAGTAGCAGCAAACTAAAGTTTATAAGAACAAGACAATTTCCTTTGATTTATTCTCAGGATTTTCAAGAATAATGTGTATCACAACAACGGCTCTTTTTGACTCATGAATAATTTTAAATGAATCAGACATACCATTACAAAAATCGTTGGAAAGTGAAGTGATCACTTGAGAGTTAAGCGTTCCGTCCGCGACCGCCTTTTGCTCGCTTCACCTCTCGAGAATGCTTCACAGATGTCGAACATTCTGGAATCAGGCTATAGAGTATCTATTAGGTGCTAGACTAATGAGGCCGACATTAAGAAAAACGGTCAACCAGAAACTTCGGTGGTAGTAGGATAGAGTGTATATATAATATATGGACAGAGGTCGCTCAAAAGCGAGAAATCTGGCATCCTGCTTTATTCTTTTGTAATCGTTATAAGTTTTATTTTGTATTAATTATCGATAACATGTAATCATGCAGATACATTTATTAAGAACTATGATGATTCAGTTATTCTTTTACGACTTCTCACCTTTATTATATTATATTTAAAAGTAATGAACAATATATTATATTGTAATAAATTATATTTGTAATGACGACGTTATGTGGAATTTTGCTAATATTGATTAAATTATTATTAAATATCAAGAGATTAAAGAGATTGATTAATTGAATTATTATTATATTAAGAGATATAATTTGCATGCTCACAAAACACAATCAAATAGTTATAATGAATGTATAAAATATTACGAATTCTTTCACTGATTCAATTATTTTTTTCACTTTTTTTCCAATTTGTTTTAAATTTATTGTTTGCATAAAATCATTGAATTTTTTACCAGTAATGTAATCGTTAGCTCTTAAGTTAAAAGGCTTTTTTATTTTAATAAAATTGGAGTAGGACTCAAAATGGAACCATTTTTACTGTAGGTGCTTTTCTTTTATGTCGTCATAATTATCATCTTCCTGCCCTTGTTCCTTTTTATTTGGGGTCGGCACAACACGTTTTCTTTTTCCATTCTTCCCTGTCTGACGTAACGTCTTTTACTCCTTTCTCTTTCATATCATTCCTTACAACGTCCATCCATCTTTTCTTTGGCTTTCTTCCTTTTATGTCGTCAGAATGGAAACCACTAAACATGCAAGTTTGCGGCGTTTTCGGGTTCGTACCATCACACAATCACCATTTCAAGCAGATCAGCTCATGTGCAATGCAAATTGCCTGATCTGCACTTGATAAATGCACTTGACAAATATGAAACTGTTGGGAATAAACTAGAAGATTTTCATTTTCATTTAATTTATTCATAAACAATTTACATTTTGTTGAACATTACATAATAGGTACACAAAATTAACACATGCACAATTTTTATTTTATTTAAAAAAGTGTGTTTGAAGAGAGCTTGTTTTGTCTCATAAACGTTTATACGCAAAGTATGCGCACTGAACATGGAATTGCGGACATCAGCCCCATATACTTACCTATATTAACAAGTATTGTATATTGCGTAGTTATTCCTTAGACTAACTTCGCAATAAAATAAGTTCCAAATCTGTAATAATTTTGTCTTAAACGTACCTTTTGACTACTGAGTATTAGAGCTTTAATTTAATAAGAACAAATGTTTTATAAGAGAAAGGGTCATTTTGAAATAATAAAGAATATAATATATATCTAAATGCAAAATAAATATTGTTGTTATGTCGGTTCTCGAGGACCAAGAATAAACAGAGAATGCCCCAATGTTTATTTTCCCGCAGTTCGGCAAAGTGATGAAATAAGGAAAATAATCCACTTATTCGCACTCATTCGCGTTCGCACTGTATTTCGTATCAAGTGTTGTCATCACTACTGTCATTTTCAGACCAATTTGCTAAAGTGTCTCTCGTTTTAAGCAAGTGAAATAAATTTAAGTAAGTATGTAACTCTGGAAATAATTGGTTAATTAATAAAATTTATACGTAGTTCATTGTTTTCAAGACTTTCTTAAAGTTTTCTAAAGAGCTCAAAGTAAATAATATCAAAATAATAGTTTGAATTTGAGGTTCGTGCATAGTTGTCACATAAGCGAATGGAAAATTCTTTAAATCAAAATTAATTAGTAGATTTATCATTCCATAGAAATATTGTCGATCGATCGAAAGCCATGTACTGACTTACTTACATTGTCATCATCGAATACAAAGTAAAGTCTTTGTTACAAGCATCAGTGCGTGCGTGCGCATCGCGGCGTCGTGTGAGAATTTACAAGACGCCGCGCATCGATGCTTGTGTGTAATCCGTTGATGCCAACACGTACCACCCGATCGCGCGAAGGAGCAGCAGTCTCGCCACCTCAGCCCTTTCGTGTAGATCACCGCACCGTACACGAGACACCGCATTACAGCGCGTATCACTCCATAGTGATCGAAACCTGCCACGCGGACAGTCACGCTTGATGCCTCTCCGCGCGGCGCATAGCCATAGACTAATATATATAAATGAGCGCATAGCTACTAAATCTGCTTCGCCCCTTCCGGCCTCCGCGGCTACTAACTTGCAACTTGGCAATAGCAATATCAATTTCACAATACTATTCGGTAAGGGGTTGTCATGGGATGGGTATGTGATGCGGAGGAATGAGAAAAATGTCGTGAGGAAAGTTTTGAATATGAATGTGGGTCTGTTTGTGAGTAGGTGCACACCAAAGAAACGATGAATGGACTGTTTGAATGGTGAAATGGCTAGAAAAGGGTTGACTACTGAGATGACGACTAATAGAGAGATACGGAAGAAGAAGACATGCTGCGCCGACCCTAAAAAGGTGAAGAAGGGCAAGAGATTGAAGACTTGGTTTTCTAATTAAATGGGAATTACAAACATGAATGAAAATTTGACTTTCATTGTACACCTAAATCATAAAGTAAAGCACGAACAAGACTAGATACCGTCAGCCCTCAATTTTTCAATTGCTTGCGTTGGGTTTCATCAAGGCTGCATTATCTGACTCCTTGTGTGTGTATATCCTAGATATAGGATAGGAACTTTTTATCCCGGTGGTACATTTGTGAGGTATTATTTGACCACGCGGCAAAAGCTATACACATAAAAAATTTCACATAAAAAAAAATAATCATACTGAAAATTATAGGTAACTAGTAAGCAACGTAAAATATACCCATTCATTTTATACTGTTGTAGGTTGGCTTCGCTACATGTCACACGACGGTTGGCTGCTAGAGGGCCCCGGCCGACTCTATTAATTAGGACATGTCAAAGTTCTGATCGTCGAACGAATATACCGTGAAATTGAAATCGCAACGTGAAGCGTTTACGGGTCAAAACAAGCTTATAGTACCTTTGATATACAAGGTGTAAACAGACTCATCAGGAAGCCGTCAACTAAGCATTATGTACATCAAACTAAGTAACCTTACGCAAAAATTGTTGCTGAAAAACGACTTTTTCTTTTGGGTGAAAAATAAAAATGTTTTTCGTTGTAAGTCAACACACTCAAAACATTGTACGGATGGATGCCTTGAGTAGTAAACGGATCATGGAAAAAGTATTTAAAAGAAAAGTTGTAACTTTGACCTCCAATTTCTTCATAACTAGAACCATCTAGTTATGAAGAAGAAGTTCTGAGCTATAGCACACAACAAAAAAAAATCGCAATGACGAAGAGAATAAGTGCTTTTCGGCTTCAAAAAGTAAGTACCCATAATTACAGCTTTACTGATTCACGAAATATAGAATGTCTAAAAGAAATCTCACTATGTCGGAAAGCACATTCGTTTATACAGAACGGACGTATATATATGCTTAAGCAGAACGTCTAACGTTAACTAAATATTCTTTACATGACATTACATGATGGACTTCTTTCAGGGATTTTAAAAGGGTGCGTTTGAATTTGTGTATCCCAAGGCTATATACTGCCACGAATCACGCTATAGTGAGTGCACATCTGCATCATCGTGCGGGTTTTTTACGCACTCACGCGTCTTGCCCCGCACCCTTGCGCGTTTGCGCATGTTCGCCACTTGTAGGCGCGTGATAAGAATGAACGCGCGTGGATGCATTTTCTGTGTGTTGGACTGTGCGTGTTTTCTATACAAACGGAGATACTTACAAGCAACGTTAAAACACGCATTCACGTACTACGCTGCGTGTGGTGCGTGGCAGTGTGTTAATCGCCTAAGTCGACAAAAGCGTTTTCAATCTTATTTCATGTGGATGAATACAGGCCACTTTGGCAGAACTAAATCGTTTCTATGAAACAAATATTATCGACCTGTCAAGTAATTTTTCACAGAGTACGTAAATTTATATCTCATTGTTATAGACATGTTTAAAAAACTAATAACCATTTTTATTTGGCTACCTTAAAATAAATAGAAATTATAAAATCTGTTTAGCGGGCAGAAAATGTTTTCCTCCCAAAAATACATAATTCGTAAAGCGGCTAAATCATTAGTAAAACAAGTATGTGGTCTAAGTTATAGCACTGTCCCTGCAGTCGTACGAGTGGGTGACTCTCTGCCGCATTGTGATCTGTACGAGGATTTTCCCACCAATGCAATACTAATGTCTAAGTTTGCGATGGGAAAGAATCTCATTATATTCGGCGTGCCTGGTGCTTTTGCTCCTACCTGCTCGAAAGTCCACCTGCCGTCGTACATGGAGAATGCTAGTGCGATGAAGAAGGACGGTATTCATGAGATTATATGCGTTTCGGTTAATGATGCCTACGTTATGGGTGCTTGGGCGAAGCAGCATAAAACAAAAGGAAAGATCCGCATGTTTGCTGACCCTGCCGGCTGCTTCACGTACTCGTTAGGGCTCGGCATGAACTACATGCCACTTGGCGGGTTCCGTGCGAAGCGCTTCTCCATGGTGGTCGTCAATAATGTCGTCAAGGAGCTACGCGTTGAACGCGATGGCACCAGTATGTGTTGTACCCACGCAGATGATCTCTGTTACATGTCACACATCAAAAATAAAGGGATAAAATCATAACTAAAATATCGCTTTTTATTTCGTGTTGTTACGCAACGTTATAATTACTGAATATTCGTCTGTAGTTGTTTGAGAAAATGATTAAATTTAATCACAATCGTACTCGCAACCGGCGGGCGTGTAGGACCAGATGTCTGAACGACGAGGCTCGAGGAGTGTAATTTCTGCCTATCCCCATGGGGTAAAAGACGTGAGTTTATTTGTATGTTTTAATTAATGGAAGTTCATAATTATCGGATTAAATAAGAGTATACCACACATAGAATTTATTTATTTATAGTTAATTAAAACGGAATAACACCAATTACAGTAATTAACATGGAAACATAAAAAAGGTAGTACATAAAGTTGACGACATTCAATAAGTTAAACTAAAACTAACATGTAACAGTGGACACTCTTGCATACTTTTTCTCACAGAACACCAGACATATAAGCATAACTTTATTCCATTCATCCGCAAACCCATCACATTCAGGGTTGGTAGTCAGAAGGGCGTTGAGCATCTCGAGAATACGACACACCGGCGAATTCGCTCTGGCGACAGTTTTGGAGAAAGGTTTGGCAAACAGATTGAATGATTCACATTTTACTCAGCAACATGCATACTGAAACAATAGGTAGGTAATGACGAGCAACAGGGTCTGTTGCATGAAACATTGTTGTTTATTTCGGAACTAGGTCGCTTCCCAGTTAACGGTGATTTCTACAAGTTGGTGTCAGAAGTTCTGATAGTTGTATAAATAGCTCTGAACTAACGAGGAACTTGACTGAACTTATTAATATCAACCTTATATTTGCGTTTAGAAAAAGGGACAGCCAATGTATGCATGTATCAGTACCTACTAGGTACTTATAAATAGAACAGGTAGATTTTCAACTATAATTGATTTCCTAAAGACAATTACGATGTCGACCCTCGTCAATATTGTGGATTAGTGAAGTTCACGTGGCACAGCAGGCAATACGTCGTGTTAATGCATCGACGATTCGACTTCTAAAGTGAACAACAAATTGTTACTCCGAGTCTCCAACGACGAAACACGAGACTCTTTGATGTTTGATTGACTCTCAATTTTCTTAACGATTTTCCGGAATTATTTAGGTTGCTGCAATGCTGTATATTCTCGTGCCTACTTTTTTTTATATAAAACTAGCTGTACCGCCGCATGCGTTGCAATGCACTTTTTCCTACCTTGCTACCTACCTACATACCCTACCCTATCCTACCTACCTACTTACCCTACCCTACTCTACCTACCTACCCTACCCTACCCTACTCTACCTACCTACCTACCTACCCTACTCTACCCTACTCTACCTACCTACCCTACTCTACCCTACCCTACCTACCAACCCTACCCTACCCTACCTACATACCTTACCATACCCTACCTTACCATACCTACCTACCTACCCTACTCTACCCTACCCTACCTACCCTACCAATCCTATGTCCTTCTCCTGGTTCTAAGCTACCTCCCCACCCATTTTCAGCCAAATCGGTTCAGCCGTTCTTGAGTTATAAATAGTGTAACTAACACGACTTTATTTTATATATATAGATAGGCACTTTTTACGTGTGTTTTTTTTATCGATGAGGTTTTATCTCTATAAAACTTCATACATAAAAAACACATTTGGAGAGGTATGGAGAGTACCCTTTGTCTGGTACTCTCCATACCCCCACGCGACGAAACCACGTGCAAAAGTTAGTGACTTATTTAAAAATAGTATATTTATGATGGAAACTTAGTTTTTACAAGTTTAGATAAACGCTGCTTTTAGTCAGCGTTAATATTACGAACGGTCAGTATTAGATTCCAAATTATCTTTATTGTGCTCGACCTACCGCGAAATTTAGCAAAGTTTAGTACACACTGAATTTCGTAGCGGTCAGCGTTACATAAACCTTTATTAAATTTACACCAAGCCTGCTCTTTGTTCCAAATTAAAACCCGACCAAAACTTTGCACCCTTTATGAAAACAAAACAGCGATTGCTGGATTACGGTAATGACTTGAGTATTATATCCTGGTGTCGCGTTACAAAAGCTTTGCCCAACCCTTGTCGCGGCGATAGTGACTTGACAACGGAACACCTACGCGCTACGAAGCGGAACGGCGAGACAGCTTTGTTTGTTTTGCCATCGCAAGAAATAGATCGAGCCCAAGATAAAATACTTATTGTACATCCGAAACTTGTGCTTGCAAAACAAACCGTGAGAAATTCAACACTAGACTTTGAATTTAATTATTTAAAGTAGTTTCCAAGTTATGGACTTTCCGCTAACTTTATTCTTAATAAAAGTTTTGATTATTTGCCAAGAGAAAACTAACTGACAGTTTAAAGTTGCTTTCAGTTAGATACATATATTTATGTTTACTCTGGATATCCGAGCAGTAAAAACACTTTGTTTTATCGTTTAAAATATATTTTGTTAGAAAGTTGAATCAGAATGTTAACCATCGCAAAATTCAAGCATCAGAGAAACATTTCGGAGATGCAATTATTCAATCACTAGACCGTACCTAGATTGCACAATGAACTCTCTCAGCCATGTTTATTAACATTCCGCCATTCTACGAGCCATACCCTGAATTGTGAGCGCAATAACCGAATTTCGCTTTGATTGCGTCCGCTGTTCAAAACGTTTTAAATTTCCGAAACAGCACAATACGAAATGCACTAACAAGACAACACCGACCACGAAGTAATGAAAATGTTCGTGTTTTATTTAACTAGTGATCGGACGGTGATATCCAATCTCTACACATGAAAGCGTCGTTTGTTTCATTGTCCATTTCAGCGTTTATGTCGCGGAAGCCGCTCCGATTTTATGTTTTCGTACTCGCAGCTAGAATAAAAGCGTCCTATTCAAACGAAACGTGCTCGTGAAATCATAGTTGCATTATATTGGTTTCGAAATAGTACAATGAATCTTTGTGGAGGGTTGATTTGAGGAACTGGTTGCCTTGTTCCTAGTGACATTGTATCAGAAATAAGGATGACGGCGAAATCAAAAAGTATTGGGCATGAGATAATTTACCGAAAAAACAACCCCGTTGAAAGGCGCTGGTGACATTCGAAACGCTTTGAAAACGATTTATCCTGTGAATAAACTGGAGGTCTTGGTGCTGTTGTATGTTTTATAGAAAAAAATATCACATTTCTTCAATTGTGTCATATTCTGAACTCGGATTCCCCACTGCCCTGTCGCTAGATGAGGCAGTGAAATGGTAAAAGTTTTTCATTTATTTTTAGAACAGCGTAAGAGCGTAGTAATAAATGTGTACAAAGTAATAAAAGTATGAAGGCAATAAAATGTTTATGGTAGCGACGGCTATTTATATGAGAAGGTTAGACACAACTAGGCTTTGTAAATAAATATTTGCACGTTGTCACATTTTTATGAGAATTTTACAGCACAATTTTTCTATATCTCCACAAATAGGGAACGACAACATAACATTCTGTATATTCTCAAAAGTCTTGCCCACGTTACGTCATAAGTCACAGTTCATATTTCGGGACTAAGTAGTGCAAGTGGCTTCACTTACATTTGAAAATAATAATAAATTACATTGCACATCTTAAAACATCCGTAGGTAATCATCAAGGTCATCTTGGCAAGATATTATTAACGAAAAAACTACCATAGCAGCTCACAGAAAGATGTGACATGAAAGATCCCAAAAAACATAGACATGAATACCTTACTCTCATTGAGGTTTGCTGTAAGAAATCTAAATTCCGGGTTTAAACAATTAAGCTTTTTTCTTTTTTTTTTTGTGTACCTACAATGCAGAATAATAGTGGTCAACCTGTAACATAAAATCATTTCTCCAACAAAATGATAAACGGTTTTCAATCAGCTATTCATGTTTTTATGGCTCGTAACACTTTAACGGAGTTCTTAAGAAACCTAACTTTCCCGAGCGCTCGCGAAAAGGGTTTCTCTTATTCAGGCCGGTCGTAAGGGTTATTCTGTAGAAAGGGTTGCCTACATATTTCTCAGAATATAGACTCGTACAGAAGGCCTACTCCATACGATAGCGACACGTGCTTGGAAAAACAATTTTATTATAAAACCCACAAATAAAGTTAGTTCAATTTACGCTACAACTTCAATAGTTTTTAGGACGTTTTCAAATGACTTTTCATTTTGATATCAACTTAGTATAAAGTTGGTGTTAGCTGAAATAACATTGTCGGCGCCTCACTTACGCGATGACGACAGCGGGGAGGGCGTGGGGCGCGGGTACCGAATACTGGCTGCCCTAGCGCCGCTGCGCGCCTTGCCAGCACTCAGCTCACAGACGCGGCCCACTCCGGGCACTACTTTGCACAATCTTCACTTGTTGATTTAAATTTTATTTACGGTATTATCCCTATAATATTATACAATCTACTTCTTTATTTTATTACAAAGTCCGACTCTATACATTGGTCCTTCTATTGCGCAATCAGGATTAAGCATTTGACGCATACGCACGGCGCGTTCAAACTATGCAAAACAAATGACAATCACTAATGCACTTGTTGTACGTGACACACGGCGACACTTGAAGCTAACATTAACATAACATGGCCTCGCTTTGTATAGATTTCCCGTGCAAGAAGAGATCGGGCATAGACTGGTTTTATATACCTTAATTGCTCGCCGTGCGAAGTTTTCGCTCGTTGTATGTAGCACCAGACCTTCTATATCTTTCTACTGCGTGTACTCAGCAATGTGTTTTCTCTTCACGAGGTGAGTGTGCAAGTAGTGTGAGGGGTAGACCGCGGCCCTTGTCTCATATCCGACATGTGTCGCACCCATCGACACTAACGGGATTAAGGAGAAGTTAAATATTAAACAGATAAAAAAGATTGGATCCAGCGAAATGTTTTATTTATTGGAAAAGAAAATAAAAATCCGCGGGTCAAGATTTACGTACTTTACAAATTGAATAAGGTCGTGGTGTTTTTACTTTTTCGAAGCAAATCTTGCAACTAAATTTTCAACCAGTTCCCCGCAACTGAAAGACCTGTATTTTTGCAAACACCTTTGGTTCTGATGACAATACATTTGTATAATAGACATAACCTGGTCATACAGCCAGGATTGTCTCCTCCAAAGAGAACTCCTCAACGGTTATTATTAACCGTCACGGAAATAAAGTATACACTTACTGTTTACACTTACACTGTTTTCGACTTAAGAATATATAGGAAAACCCCACACCAACTGTCACTGTCGCCCACCAGACATAACACCTGGGTGGTCGGAGGATCGTCTAAATATTCTTGAAGCATATGTATGTCTAATGGCAGTTGTGTAGAATTGTACTAAAATCAGTAGTGAATTACTATTACTTTGTGGCTCTACGAATAGCCTGCCAGTTTCAAATTGAAATCGCGAAAAAAATAACAAAAACGTTTCCAATTACTTTTTAAAGGCTTAACCAACTGCGTTTCCAAGAATTACTTTTAAAAGTTTCATACTGACTAATGACTGTCCTGTTGTGTAGTGAATTTTCATTAATAAATGATTTTATGTTTGTCAGTTTTTATAAAGGTTCTACAATGGAAATCGGAAACAAAACACTTCCGATAACTCTTCGTCTCTTTCGTCAGCTACGTTTCCAAAAAATCATACAATAAATTGTTTCACGCACTCAGTATGGACGGTCTACATATTATACCCGCAAGAATCAATTATACGGAGCGATCCCGACCGCTGGATGTGCGGCCACAAGCCGGCTTTCGATTAGACGTGACATGGCTCTGCCCACTACTCGCCACAGTTGCAACTATTGCTATTGCTTGCAACTATTTCTCGTAGCTAATGGACGGATAAAAACTAGAACTCTTTTATAAAATGTTACAGTATTGAGTGTAAATTTATTTTATCGCCACTCAATTATCATTGAATTAGGGATGTTTAGAAAAAAAAATATTACCTTTGACATATTGTATTAAAAAAAAGCCCGCGCTGTAAATGACTCTTGTTATTACTTTTGGGAGTATAATTACTTATCCATTAACAAGTTCAGAACCAGTTTTCGACTTCATCATTGAAATAGTTTATCTTGTTGTTTGTTTAATGCTTAATGCTGTAAACTATTCACGTTTTGATTATAACTCCGACATAATATCTTCGTATAACGTGAGTAACAAAACAACCACATGTCTGCTTTGTTATCCCTATTGATTTACTGTTATGCCTACATTAACATTTCAGAACACATCATGCGCTATTTCTCGAACCAGAGTTATTAAATAACATGTACACATGAAGCCTACAGGCTAGGATCGGATTTCACGGATTTGTGTTTAAACAATTTATATATAAAACTGGATTTGGCTTGTCGTTGATTTTTTTAAAAATACACGTTTTTAACTTGTCACCTGTAGAGTCGTGTGACAGTTATTGTTATTTCGCCAGAAACGAGGACGCGGCGGCTGCTCCCCGCAGAAACAATTATTATCATCCTGACCGGTTACAAAATTATTAATTTAACGCGAACACACATATGTAGGTACTACTAACTACATGAAGGCGAGAGCTATCTACAAAGTGTAAACGGACCAATCACGAAACTGTCAACCAAGTATCCTGTACATCAAACTAAGTAACACTACGCAAAAATGATTGCCGAGAAACGACTTTTTTTTTCTGGTGAAAAATCACGTACGGCTCTCAAAATATTGTGCTGATGGATGGTAGTGGATGTATTTAAAATAAAATTATAACACAACAACCTCAAAGAGAAATATCTAAAAAAAATAAACCTCCAATATCTCCGTAGCTACAAGTTTTCCAGGTATGGTCAAGAACAAAAACTTGATCACGATGACGAGGGAACAAGTGCCTTTCGGCTTCATTGAGGGTCTTTTACACCCTTTATATAGGGTGACTGGTAATTAGTGACCGATATTTAAACACGTGAATATACTCCTGATTACAAACAACTTTCAAAAATATTTTTTTATACTCATTCATTTTTATCACAATAATACAACAGCCGTATGAAATTCGCGCGCGCGCGCCTGTGGCCTATCAGGTTGTGATATAAGTTTTTTTTTTTTTTTTTTTTTCTTTCTGTTTTATCTGCGATCAGTGCTTGGCACTACTAGCAAATTTGGTGAGCGCGTTATGTCGGTTAGAGTGCGTCCCCCAGTGAGGGCGTCTCCTCATCGTCTATCTTTGATTGTTTGTTCTATAATATGATGTCCTTCCGCTTGAGGCGCTTTATGTAGCTACGTATCGTAAGCTGTTTTGCCAATGAATTGGGGTGTTTCACTAGCTTCTCCCGGTATTTTAAGGTGATGTTTTGGATTTCGTCCTTTATTGTGGGCATATTCAGATGTTCTGATGATATACCATGGTACGTTGCTTATCGTTCGCAGTATTATGTTTTGCATTCTCTGCAAGCATGAGATGGTTGAATTGCTGGCGCTACCCCAGAGTTGGACGCCATACATCCATACCGGTTTCAGGATTGCTTTATAGATGAGTAGCTTGTTATCCATTGACAATTTGCTGTTACGACCCAGAAGCCAGAGCAGTTGCTTGAAGCGAATGTTAAGTTCATCTCTCTTTTTTTTCACGTGTTGGTTCCATGTCAGGCGCTGATCGAGATGCAGTCCTAGATATCGGACACTGTTCTGTTGTGGTAGGGTGGTATCTTCCAGTTTGACAGGGGGGCAGTTGCCTTTTCGAAGAGAGAAGGTAACATGGACAGATTTTGAAGCATTTGCTTTAATACGCCAGTCCTGCAGCCACTTGGTTGTTTTATTTAGTGCATTTTGTAGGAATGTTGAAGCCGTGTTCGGATCTTTGTCGCTAGCAAGGATGGCGGTATCGTCCGCAAACGTTGCAATTGTTGTGTTATCTGCTTCAGGTAGATCAGCTGTGTATATGGTATACAGCAGAGGCCCAAGGACAGAGCCCTGAGGTACACCAGCGCGTATCTCTGCAAACTTAGACATTTTATCTCCTTCCTTGACCTGGAACAGTCGTTCAGTTAGGTATGAAGCCAGAATTTGATGATAGCTGTGTGGGAGGTAACTTTTAATTTTGCAGAGGAGGCCTTCATGCCATACTCTGTCAAAAGCTTGCTGAATATCCAAGAATACAGCCGAGCAGTACTCTTTTTCTTCAAGAGTTTTTCTAACTCTTTCGTATACTCTATGGACCTGCTCCACTGTGGAGTGCTGCTGCCTAAATCCAAATTGATGAGCCGGTATGACGTGATTTTCTTCCAGGAAGGGAAGTATTCTGCGTAGTAACAGTTTTTCGAAGATGAAGACGTGATAGTGAAGTTAATGAGTATAAAAAAATGTTTCTTTGAGAAAGTTGTTTATAATCACGTGTTTAAGTATCGGTCACTAATCACCAGTCACTGTATAAAAAAGTGGTAAAGTTACAAACTTTACCACTTTTTTATACAGTTTGGATGTACTTTCGGAACTACTGATCCGATTGCGGACATTCTTTCAATATTAGAAAGCTACACTTCACCCGAGTGTAATAGATTTTAAATTTTAAACGTCGGGTTAACCGACCATTATGGGAGCGAAAACGCTGTCAAAAGTTAGTGTATAGTAACTATAATAAATTTGTATTCATATGAACATGGGTTAATTATGAATTTATGAGGCAACATTTTCACAGGCTAGCTTTGTTGTAACATATAAAACTAATTATATAACAGGCAGCATGAGTAATGTCTACAATAACTGTAGACCTTACTCTTGCTGCCTTCACGCCATTCATCCACGGTCGTGTGTTTTTTTTTGTTTTCCCAAGATGTTCAGAGCATCCGTGTGGCAGTTATTGAATAGTTAACAACTTTAAATATCATAATATTACTATATGTAGTAAAAACTACTGTACTATATACTACTATCGTAAAATTGTGCCACCTATTGTTATTTCTTTTATCACACCTTCCTTAATTTTGAAAAAAGATAATAAATCTCTACCCCAAGAATTTAATTTTTTATTTAACAATGGCCAAAGTATGAAATTGCGATCAAAAGAGATAATCAAAGAACGAAGGCATTCAACACATTTTCTTTTCTTTCCAATTACGTAGGTAAGCTCATTAAGGAATGAAAAGACTTCAAAGTCCCTCGCGACAATCAGCAGCTATTGGAGTAGGAGCGTCATACTCACAAAGGCCTTTGCTTCAGATACGTCATTCATTCACTGGCTTATAAACTCCGAATCAAGAAACAGCTTTACGTGTAGGCGACCCTTTCTGAATAGAAGCGAATGCCCGTTTTCCCTGACACAAAGCGATACCTAAATATTAGTGCATTGGAATTTTAACTTTCGGCGCTGAGCCGAGAGGTGCACTTCCAACAATGTTCTTTGACTTCGGCATTAATTTAGGTTTTGCTTAGTGTAGTGTCTATTTATGGGTTAAGATGACATTAATATTCATCTCAGAGTGAAACTAAAGAGCCTTTCATAGTTTGGAATTAATGAAAACAGGACGATGGCGGAGTTTAATAGCTATGGTGCACAAAAACGGTATTTTATAAACAGGTTGTTCATGAAGGTGATTCTTCAACAGAGTCTGTTAAAATAAAATAATGTTCTACAGGAAATTTAATGACGCAGCCATAAAAATTAACTCTTGAACCGTTATAAATATTGGCTATGTGCAAATTGTAAATTGATGAGATTAAAATAACAATAACGACAGATGTTTGTAGAAAACATTTTTATTTATTATTCATTGAGTCCAGTTTTGAATAAAATGTTCGGTTATTCAGTTATTTTTTGCACAAATAAAATATGTAAATAAGAACGCTCAGATAAAATTCAAATAAAAAATAAAGTGTCTGGCCATTACAAGATAAAGGCGTCCCAAAGGCTCGTTTTTCGCAATAAATAAAATAAAGATTGTGCGTGCTTCAATCTGACTGTAAAGGCGATTAATAAAAAGAGGGTGTCGATAGAATTCGTCCTTGAAATATTTCCCAAACCTTCCTCGTATAAAAGTGCTCCTCTTTCGATCGTAATGCCAAAATTAAAATCTGAGTTGATTCGAAGCACTTACAGGAATTCTTCGCTCCACTTACCTACTGAGCATTCTAACCTTGTCAGAGAATTGGCAATTTTTATAAATAATAAATAAATAAAAAATAATAGCTAATAAATAAAATATTCAATTTAACAGCCAAGGTTATTATTATTGTTGTTATGTTAAAGCAAACTTCATTAATTTGCCGTGTTACATTCATTTCATACAATTTTTAAAGGGTCAGACTTTGACCAGCTGTAATTTGAAAAAACGGACAATATAAGTTATAAGTCATTTGCCATACAATTAATTTCTCTGGTTATATACCTAAGTTGTTCTTGAGTATGACAATAATGGTCAGACACAGACAAAAATGACATGATATTAAAAAAGGATAATTCCTTTCGTCTTTGCTTATTTCACTTTTGAAGACTTGAAAAGTCACGTCTTTGCATGAGTATTGACACGTGACGGTTCAATATTATGAATGATAATGTCAAGCCTCACGTACACTCATGCGTTCATAGCTTTCATTCATTATTCATGAATTGTGCTTTTACATTTAACTGTACGCAGGGAGCAAATATTAAGTTTATAGTTTCGTCATAAAGTTAATACTGGTAGTGGTTAGTGTGTGTTGATAGCATGTTGTAAACTTGTATTTTAATTTATGAACGTGTGATGTCCGATTATCTGTAGCGCGTTTTAATCATTACGTTTCCGAAACTTTAAAACCAATTTTTAAAAGCATTCATTTACAAATGCTTTGCCATATTTTTTATGACTTTATTAAGTGGTTGCCTCAGCTAAATGGCCTGATTGCCTGTGGTTAATGTGCCAGTTTATCCTGAGAAGGGTACACAAGCGTGAATTCCTATCAGCGTACTCAAATAATCGTAGTATACAAAGTCGTAGCTAGTTGCTACGGCGCCGCAGCGGTTACTCGTAGCGGCGTAGCTTTCGCCCTCGCTACGGAGCCTAATCTACTACTACGGGTTTGTTGACATGGAGCTGATAAAACATACATTACATGCAGGCTCGTATTAAAATGATAAATAAATTATTTTATTATTTTTGTTAGATTTTATATATGCTATTTGCATTTCAGTACGATGTATTATTTTTATGCGAAGAACGTGTTTAAAGTAATGAATGTTTTTTATACATCGTCCAGTCGGCTGCAATTTTTATTTTTGCAAAACATGTCTCGAACATTAGAACTCATTCGATAAAAGTTTCATTTTTTCCCGCTTGAAATACTTATTCAATGAAAAATAACAAAACATAAAAGAAGAAATCACATTATATTAACAGTCGCATCGATTATGTCACTGAAAATTAAACTTTCCAAATTAAGCAAACGTAATTCAAATTCCTATTTTCATTCAGATATAAAATGAATATTCTATTCAGTATTGTTTTATGCAGAATAATGGAGGTTGTCAGCTAGATGTATTCGTTCAGTTGTAGCAGCTGTATCAGTACAATGACGGAGTATGATTGCAAAGCATTAGCCGCAGGGACCATATTGCCAAGTTGTTTAACAGAGTCCACAATAGTAGTCCATAACTTTCAACGTTCACGGTTCATTATACATTCAAATCATACTGTATTATTTTTTCTGATTTTTAACAACTGACTCAAACACAGCAAAAATAAATGAAATATTTGGTGAATAATGTGATTCTTTCTGATTCTGAATATTAAATATTATCTCATAAAATATTACAGAGGATAAAAGATAAGTCAATCCTAACATTGACCTACGAAAAGTCCCTGCAAACCATGAAATATGTCATGTTATCAGAAAACAAAGAAAATGATAGGAAAAGGATAAATACGGATTGCGTAATAGCAAGGGTGAACCCTTTTACGATCCATTGTTACCGATCGTGAGGACGAGAGGCTATTTATAATACGTATTAAGAATTCATGCGATGCGGAAGATGTAAATAAAGTGAGCGGGGAGTATAATCACCAGGGATCGGAATAGGTAGTTCTATTTTGTGTCATTGAACATGAAAGATAATGTTAATATGGACATGCCCCCGGATTCCCTGGAATATTTTTCTGAATGTCGATGTACCAGATGAAGTTTATCTATCAGTAAATGTGACTCGGCCTAATCCTTGAAATAATGCCGTGCTGTACGTAAACACGCGATACGGCTACCCGCCAACACTGTTTTACTACTTGAGTTTCTTCCTAGTTTTATGATTGTAAATATTATATTTTTATTAAAGAAATGGTTTAATAAAATGAATAAATCATATATTTCCCGGTTTTCAGAAGACATATCCATGTTAATATAACGGTCACAAAATCCCGCGAATAGCACTACTTATTCGGATCACTCATAATCACAGCCCATCCCGCCACCGTGCACACCGACATAACGGTACCGAAGAAGGTGATTAAAAGTGGTCACGACATTATTTATGATAATGTTGATAGCTTCATTTGGTTTGAGTTCCTCTTCATTTTTAAAAGTTTTTGGTAAAACGTTTTCTATCAGTATCTTCGGCTAATAATTCCCGAAACAAATCCGGTCATGAACTCACGCCTTTTTTCCGTGGGGAAGCCTGATTCGGCACATTTAGGGCGGCAATATACTTTCGAATAGCATACCCTAACAAACGCGCTTTCTAGCAGTACGTCTATGCGTATATTTTACATCGTACGGCGAACAAAATTAACATGACGATCAATTAGATTAGAACACGTCACCACAGTTCTCTGTGTTCCCTACAAGCTTTATGACGTCATAATGAAAACAAGTGAACTTCGACTTCCTCTACATATAGTTGTTGCCGTTAAGCTGATAAAGCCAATTTTGATAAAATGGTGTGATGGAAAATGGACGTAAAATAAACGTGAATTAAATTGTGAACATTGTTCCCATAAATTTGATAGCACTGCTCATTAAAACTACCTTCTGTTATGTTTCATCGGAAAACACATTGAAAATAAGGACAGGCATGTATTTGGTTATACTGAATCGTTACGGCGATTGATTCAAAATTATTTGAACAAAAAGAGAGGATTATAAGATTTAATAGTTTATAAGCATATACTAAAATAGGTACCGGCTATGTAACCTAAAGAACGCATACACCTAACTATACACCGTGTAAATCACCTCATCACGAAGCCGTCAACCAAGCATTCTGTACATGAAACTAAGTAACTTTACGCAAAAATTATTGCTGGGAAACGATTTTTTTTTGGGGTTTGTAAAATCATGTTTTGTGTTAGAACTCAATGTAACGCACTCAAAACATTGTGCTGATGGACGGATTGAATAGTACGAGGGTCGTGGAGGTGTTTAAAGTAAAAATCTTACATTAAAAACTTGTATTAAAAAAATACTTGTCAAAAAGTTGGAACTTTGGCCCCTAATATCTCCGTAACTAAAAGTTTCCCAGGTATGGTGTAGAACAAAAAAATGATCGCAACAACAGGGAGAACCAGTGCCTTTCGGCTTCGTTAAGAGGTGTTTGTTTTACACCCTTTATACGTTCGTTCCTCTTGAATAATTGGATCTCGTAATAAGTTTATAACGAGTATAACTCTCAAAATAATTAGAAACACTCCTATTAAACATTTAAATGTTACATCAAGTATTCAAATAGAATACCTTATGTTTGATATTTTGAAAAGGTATTTACTTCAGAGCATTTTGTAGGTGCTTTGATGTGTTAACTATCTAGTAAAGTTAACATATCCCTAATCCCGACCCTACCGCAGGACGTGCAAATCACAGCATCATCAGCTGGCTGAGACACGACTGACATTGAACGCGAAAATGCCACACACGCTTCGGTAAACTTGCGCAAACGCAAATTAGCACAAGTTCGGAATCGAAAATTGGTCAAGTCTAGAAACTTGCGCAATTATCTAATCTTGCGCAATTATCTTCCAACACACGTAACTGTATACTGGTGCAAGTCTGGACTTGCACCAGTATATCGTCAGGTGTGTGGCCGGCATTATAGGGCGTGAAGAGATGTTCCCATGTTGTTTTATAATGCTAGTTTAGACTTTAAATTACATCTTGCAACTGCTGAATTAATAATCTCAAGAAGAATAGCTGACGCTCGCAAAGCGGGGTCGTCGTGATTTCAAACCCTACTTGTTCAAGAGCAACGATGACTCTAATATTTCAAAGGTATACTGATTGAGGTCCGCAAACGACAACGAACAAAGGCGTTAACCGTCCCCTGCACAGAAAGACAGAGTGCCCTTACCTGGCCCTCATTAATATGCTAAATCACTCGATCTACATATCCAGAGTTATAACCACAACTTCCAAGCTTCGCTGAGCACACTACCGTCAGCAAGTTACTGAAATCACTGCATATAATCCTTCATTCTACGTGAAACGACGCGTGAAATCGGCAAAATGGAACTCCGAAGATTACGCTAAAACAGCAATTTATGTATTCCATGTTTAATGCTATAAGTCTAAAACAAGCGTTTATTGAACTTAAGTCCTTAGTATTAAGTTAATTTAGACGAGCATTCAATCCCTTTATAGTTTATGTGCAGCTGTTAATTGCTCTGTACCCGATCCAAATTAATCTAGACAGACTGAAACCCAGTCAGGTAAACTAATTGTTCTGGAGTGCTGCCCTGTTTACCTGCAAGGTGCAATTTTCCTGGAAACGCAACACTTGGAAGCTTTATGGCCATAATTCGTTCGAAATTTTCTCTGAAAGTTTCATGTCTATAATTGGATGTTCCAGCTCCAATTTAATTTTAAAATTCAATTGAACTGCTTTATACCGTGTGGTCTAATAACTTGGAAGCATAATATTGTTACGCCGCGTATCGGCTGCTTTACGAAATATTCCAGATAAAAGATTTGAGAATAATCCTAGAATGTTTCACAATGGAACTGTGAGGAAGGTACGGCACATAAATAGCCGACGAGTTTGCAGGAGCAGTCTGATTTTTACTAAACAACGAAGCGAATCAAGGTGAAGTACAAGTGCGATATCGAAGTAAATCTTGATCATGATGAATTTTTGATTGAGTTATAAGAGTTTTCGGTTAAATAAAGATATTTGATGTTTAATTTGAAGATGTTTCAATTTATCCCTTACCCAGCTCGTAACAATATGAATGAACTCAAATACTAACGAACATTTTGTGATTGACTAAGTAAGTATTTTTACTAAGTGTGACAACCGAGATCTGAGTGAGGGAGCGAATATTGAGCTGCATTTCAAACCGCATTAACAGCACCACGTATTGAGACGAGACACGGCACGAGGGGACTGAATGCTATGTACAGAGTATTGTGTTGTATTCAACCTCGCTAAGAGCCATAGACTCGCAGCATGATGACAGGTTGTGAATAAACAAAAGGACGTACAATACCCAGCTTGCGTTCATTAATCAGCCGAAGTAGTTAATTCATTAAAATTTTGTAGTTAATCTCATTTCACACTAGTTGGCTTTGCGCCAGGCGCCTGGGAGTCTGCTGTCACAGCTATTTCAAGAGTTCTGAAATCATTTTAATTTATTTATGAATTTCCATTATCCGTCCATTTTCATAAATGTTAAGCACACTTTTTATTTTCTGAGAAAAGCTTTATTGGTTTGCACGAAATTATGACTATTTATTAGCAGAAAACTCGACCCATCGTAAGGGACCAAATTGTTTGCGCTATAACTTCTCCCTTCGGACATAACCAGCGCAATAGTTACCACCAACTAACTATTGTAAAGTTTAGAATCTCCAATACCTGTACAATCGGTCGGAGATTGATTTATTATTCAAGTTCAACGATTGGCGGCGTGCCAAACCACAAAGATAAAACAATAATTTATCAGACTCGTTATTTATTGCGAGATGCACAAATATTTTTTTTTCACATCATTCTTGATCAAAGAGGTTTTGTATTAGAACTTCATAACTGTGGTGGTGTGGTGTGGTTTACTTGTAAACTGGGAATAACTGTTACTACCCAGAGCAATATTAAAGCAATTCATTTGTGCAAGAATAGCTTCACGTGTTTTGTTAAAGAACTCATAAATAAGATATTCCACTGCTTAAAGTGTTTCAGAACGGTTTGTTGTTCTTTCATCACATGACGAATGTGAACTCAATTCTTAAACGATTCCTGTGTAAAATATTTTTTTTTGATGTTTTTTTTTATTCTCTTTCACAAGTTTCGTACATTCTCCTTCAACTTGAAATTGGCTGGCTACTTGTTTATGTTTGTTCATATACTATACTGAGGCGTGGACACAATATAAAGCCCATAATTGCTTTTACGCTGTTTCGTGGAAAGTAATTTAATATTCAATTAATGAAATGCAAATAAATTGTTTCGCTTCTAAGATTGGAGAGAGAGCCTTTAAGTTTCTGTAAACTATGGTTATTACAACTATATAATGGCCAATGGTTGTTTTAATGTTAAATTATTACTATTTTATGGTCTATGTCGATCAAATGAATCTTGCCCGAAGAGTATGGTACAATTGCAGCTTTTTTTTCGTCTGACTGTGTATACCTGTGTACCTGTAAATCTTTCAGCGATTGAATCCTCTAAGTTAAATCTTAACTTAGAGCATTGCCAAGCAATAAAAATTATGCCTAGACGACAATTTTGCTTTCAATATATTATACCAGTCAAAAATTTCAATCTTTGGCTTTTAAAAGCCAGAAATACACACGCAGTTTTAAAATTACCAGACTTCAGGAGTTTACTTTTCGTAGTAACTGTATTTCGTTGTATAAAATAACTTTCAAAACTGTGTTTAAGAAGGTATGCAGCAATCCCAAGACAATAGTGGTCCATAGAGCTAACTTAATACATAGTTGTCGTGCCAGTCCCGATGGAGTCGGAGCGGTAGACCGCGGGCAGATAGAATTCCGCCGACGACGTACAACGCTCCGAGACATTGTTCAGGTACACCTATGAAGTACCTACAGCTTATGTGTTGTATTCTTACACGGGGCGATGAACTATGAGCTATAAATATTAAAAGTTCTAAATCTTGAATGTTTAATAATTTCTGACAGTGTTTTTTCGTAAGATTGCAATGACTGGATGTGGTATACGTGATTTGATTTGCTTATTTTAAGCATTGTTCGTTACTTATTTAGCTGAACATTAAAATTAGCCAACATAATATAACGTTCACCCAAAACCTTCAACGACAAAATAAACCGCCTTATTTTGATGCATCAAAATAAAAAATCTAAATATTTTATTTTTACATAGGCCTACATGGGCACTTATAAAACGTCAAGAAAAGGTGCACGGTTCGGGTTGGTCGTTTCCTATGGAGAAGAACCCGGCATTTGGTTTTACAATATTTGAGTCACAACTGAGTAATTACAAAACTAAGTATATTAAAAAATGTGTTCTGAATATTAAATGTTTAATATTTTCTGACAGTGCGTTTTTGTGAGATTACTGTGTCTAGGTACACGATTTGTTTACATAAAATATTATTTATTCAGCTTTACATCACAAACGTAACTGACATGAAATAAAATAAATCATCTCATTTTAATGCATTCGAAGTAAAAACTGGATCAGTAAATATTGAAGTATGGAAAAGTTCTAGGAACTAGTGGGATTAACATATTTCTGTGAGAATCTTTGCTGGAATTGATTCAGTATGGTAATATTAAGTCGAATGAATTTGTTCCTTTGTTCAGACTGCAATATGTAAAAAGAGAGTTTCCATAAATTCAAAATACAAAACCTAATAAAACTTTTAATCTATCAGAAATTTGAGAGTACAGAAAGTACACGGGAAATTGCGAATACATAGATGTCCGAACAAAATATTTTTATGAACATTTCAATATTCTGTTTTACTCGTAACCAACACTGATATGTTGAAAAATTTTGATAGCTTAATACACTTAGCTAGACCCGGTCTACCTTGAGAGCTATCGATGTCGGCAACATGCTCCACTCATGGATATTTTAGATTTGCATTTGACTATGACCGCACCTTTCGGTTCGCGTCGCTATCAGCAAAACATTCCGATATATGAAAGTCTTCGGCGAACCTAGTCTCCTGAACGGTGACGTGACGTCAGCAAATACGACTATGTTGTCTCAACTTAAACAACGTTGCTCTTTTCAATTCGGCCTTTTGATTTTATGTTGACGTTAAGCATTTTATGCTGTAGAGACTTGCCGAAACATTTTCTTTTTTACGTTTCGTTAACTTTATGATGCAACATAAATTGTAATCTCGAGATTAATAGATTTGGTACTCTGCCATGAAAATCTTATGACTCCGAAAAACGCCTGTTAAACGAAAATATAATCGACTTTTAATTCAGGATTTTCAAAAAATAAATTTTATCTCGAAGCGACTTCAGTTGAACAGTTAGTAATCCAAGTATCTCCGTTGCCGGGGTCAGTCGTCGTGTGTCTTGGGTCCATATTGGCTCACCTAAAGTTCTTTACCCGAAATTGTTCTTCCTAATGATTTGTAATCCGAATGATCACTCTTCCTAAAATTTTTCATCCTAAAGTTTTCAATTCATACTATTTGTAGTGCTACCGGCGATGTTATGTTCATAACACTCATGTTTCCGAAAATTGTAATTAATAATATCATTAATGTAAATATATTTAAACTCCTACTGTTTTTTATCATAACGCTTTTATCCCTAAACATAATTACCATAATATTGTCACTCATACTCAGAAATAAATATTTACCAAGTGTAATAAAATATACAGTGGGTAGAAGATGATAGTTATAGTGCCCCCACTATGCAAAAAATACTTAGAAAAATTTCGCGACCAATTTCGAGGTAGACTAGGTAGCTAAATTTTCAAATCCGATAATTGGAAATCCGAAAATGTTCTTCCTAACATTTTTCATCCTAACAATCGCAATTTCTAACTACTCTGTCTCTAATGTTCTAATTCCGAAGCATTGAACTTCATAATGTAAGTAGCAATAATCGTCTATTATACTTTTATTTATTTTCCTATATTTTCTCAACATAACCATCTTTTACACTATTATTCAAAGTCATATCTTTTTTTTTTTAGATTTATTTTTTATTAACTAAAGCGTCTTCTTTAATTTTATTTAAAGCGGTGTTTACACGCAAAGATATCCATAGGTTAGGTTAGGTTAGAACTGTGACCAACTACGCGCGAGCCGAGCGAGCGAAGCGAGCGGTGCCGCGGCAGCGGCCGGCGAGCGCTACCTCGAAATTGGTCGCGAAATTTTTCTAAGTATTTTTTTCATGGTGGGGGCACTATAAGTATCATCTTCTACTCACATATATTATTTATTACACTTGGTAAATGTTTCTTTCTGAGTATGAGTGAAAATATTATGGTAATTATGTTTAGGGATAATAGCGTTATGATAAAAAACAGTAGGAGTTGAAATATATTTACAATAATGATATTATTAATTACAATTTTCGGAAACATGAGTGTTATGAACATCGCCGGTAGCACTACAAATAGTATGAATGAAAACTTTAGGATGAAAAATTTTAGGAAGAGTGATCATTCGGATTACAAATCATTAGGAAGAACAATTTCGGGTAAAGAACTTTAGGTGAGCCAATATGGACCCAAAAGATATCCCTTTTCTATTTTCTTTGATTTCAAATAGCAAGCTTCACATTTCCATATTCACAGAATTTTGCTGCGGGAGTTTTATTAAAACTTTGTTTGTGAATTTTTCACTAGTATTAAAATAAAACTACAAACCTGAGCTTGGGAGGTTAGTTTAATCCTGACTGTTTGTTTAGATACAAAATGCAGCTTTTCGAAATTTTTACGTGTACTATTTATTATTTTGTTGGCGTAAAATAAAGCTTGCTTCACTGTTGTGTGTGCTGCGCTTTAAAATAAAACAAGATACAAGACACTTTATTGCTTCGTATACAATAACGTCAAGCCCATAACTTTCTTAATATTGGCACCGCTTTTAATACCAGCTTTTTGCAAACAAAAAGTAACTTAAACTAATCGCGGCATGACTAACAATTCTCAAAGCCTTCCAAATCCATTTTTGAACTAAGTGGACCGTTGTTGCCATGACAACAGTTAAAAACATACACCATATCTTATTCCTAGAATTTCTGGGCCACAATTGGAGGATCTTCGAATAAGGTACCTCCTCACACTAGCTATCTTTGTCTAACCCATAGTTGCACTCTTCTTCATTCAATGCTAAAGATGTCATATGTCACTTTAATAAATTTTAATATTAAAGATGTTTATAATTAATAGATTTCTGGTACAACAAATTTAAGACATGAAAAGTAGGCGTTTATATGTCAATTTTTATACAAACAGGGCGGAATGTAGGCGTGGTTAGTCCGACTTAAGTTCAGTTCATGACTAAGAATACTAGTGTTAGTCATCATGCGACGCTGTTGCAAGCGCCTGGCGCAAAATAGTTGGAGCTCAGAATAAATGAAAATCACGAAAGATATCCCGTAAGTGCGACATTGTAAGTTTAGTTATAAACCGTGAAAGCTTTAAAAAAGTTGATAGCGTAAGGGAGTTACGTGACACCTGTGATCTGATTGCCTTACAAGAGACATGGTTGCTACCGGATAATAAACCATATCTAAACACGATGCACAGTGAATTTGTGTGCACGTTAATGTGTGCGGTCGACAAGTCCGCGGGCATACTACGCGGCAGGCCGTATGGCGCTGTCGCTCTGTTGCGGAAAAGTAGTGTCTTCCAGCAAGTGTCAATGTTGCGGTATGACACTGCTCGTGTATGTGCTATTAAGACAATAAGTGTTCGACACGAGCGCGACGGTTTGTGGTCTGAGGAAATTGATACAAATCTGTGAGGATTAAACGGGTGAGCGTGGTCTAAAATATAATGTCTCAAAAAGTCAATGCATGGTCTTTGCGGCCAGTGGTACTAAGTGCCCAGAAACGGTACCTCCGCTTTATCTGAATGTAGAAGCGTGAAAGAGTAACAAACATACACTCTCACAAACTTTTGCATTTATAATATTAGTAGGATGTAACTCTAAAATCTAGCATTAGCAAGCCGACTAATAATTTATGTGTTTGTCTTTTTATTTATTTTTGTTTTTTTTTGTTGGTCAAGGACCTGAAATAAATGATAATTATTAAGTCACACACGTGTTGTAACGGCGACGGTAAAGAAAATGGAAGAAATAATGAAATGATTGCCACGAGCCTGAACAAACGTGACGGTGCTCACGCGTAGGAAACAAGTGACACACTTGCGTGTTGCTGAACAAAAGTCGCATCACTTAATCGTTCACGCGAGGTCGTGAACGGAGCACATGGCTTTGAATGTGTGCTACGCGGCTACGCTGCTACACCGTAGCAACACCCAACGTGGCATACGTTGGGTGTTGCTAATATATATAGAATAATAGCTACGGGTATTCATCATCCGGTTTGTTTCTGCCACGAGGTGTTTTTGTTTCACAGAATGAGCGGCCGGTGGGTTGTTTTATTGTGAAAGGGATTGAATGAAAAGTGATTTGGGCTAATGGATATTAATTACCTAAATTAACCGTGGCTACATGTTTCCTTAATGAATTAGGGTTGTTCCTACGCACTTACTTTGTTAAAGTTACTTACTTCTTTATTCAAAAACGTAGAGCTTTTTGAATAAAGAAGTAAGTAACTTTTTGAATAAAGAAGTAAGTAACTTTAACAAAGTAAGTGCGTAGGAACAACCCTAATTCATTAAGGAAACATGTTCAACGAGAATGTTTATTATGTAATTCTTTAAAATAAAAATGCCAACTGGCAAAATTTGCGTTTAATATTTAGTACACTTCTGCCTAACTCTTCGGGGATTACAGGCGTGAAGTCTTGTTATGTTTTAAAAATATTATCTTTTTTAGTGCTTTTCTTTTAGTAGGCTTTGTCTCAACCCAAAACAAAATTGAAAACAAAAACGTGAATTACACGAGCCAATAAACAAGCTACGAGTATCGTCTTCAGCAATTTAAAAATTGGGTGTGAAAAAACGAAAAGAAAAAATTAAAACCGGTGTTGTACAAATTCTGCGGAAGCTCTTTTAAACTGTCATAGCTGTTGCAATTGAAAACTTTTGTTCGTGAACGCAGCCGTATCTATGGTGCCCAACTCCACTTTCCGCCCATTTTTCCGCTCTCATTGTTTCGCAATAGTTACGTTTTGTAAGAAATGTTGGACAAACTAATTAGTTTGAACGCTGACTCACCCCTAACTTGAGTTATGTTTTTAATTTTAAATGTCTTTCTTACTTATTTTTGTAAATTAATATAAAATGGACGCAGAACTTTCTTAAAGTAATTAGGTGAACTTAAGTTTTTCAACATCTGCTCGCGTAGCATGCCCACTGTAGAAACGAGTTTTGTCTACGGAAGAATCGACATAATGACAGATAGACAACGACAGTGCGTCATTTTGTCGTTTCGACAAAAACCCGTTTCTACAGTGGCCATGCTACGCGAGCTGTGCGGCCTGCTTTCAGGAGTTAATTTTATGAAGATACGGGATTTTAAGAGGAGCTCGTGGCTAAACAATAACAGCCGCACGGGTCGATCTTTAAGGTTAAGCTGTGCTTGCCGAGGTTGGTCCGTGGATGGGTGACCATAATAACATACCGAGTTTCCTCCGTGCCTCGGAAAGCACGTTAAGCCGTTGGTCCCGGCTGTCATTTGTAGATCTTTGACAGTCGTTACGAGTAGTCAGAAGCCAAAAGTCTGACATCCAGTCTTACCAAGGGGTATCGTATTACCCAGTTACTGGGTTGTGGAGGTCAGATAGGCAGTCGCTTCATGTAAAATACTGGTACTCAGCTGCATCCGGTTAGACTGGAAGCCGACCCCAAGATAGTTTGGGAAAAGGCTAGGCAGATGATGACGGGATTTTAAGAGCAACTTATTAATGTTTTCTACGAACGAACACATTTCTCTGGATCTTAAAAAAGCAAGAGCACCAGAGTTCGTTTACAACAGAGTGGATTATGTGCCTAATGTGTGTGTTATTAGAATCAAGCCATTATTTAAAATACCGTTGTTTATGTCAATTGTCCAATTCAATTCATAGATTCGAGGAAAAGAATACAGTATTTTCAGGTTCCATTCAGTAGGATTTACTCATTCAAATTTAAGCATAATTCATATTAGATATTCATTCATCATCTTCCTATCCTTGTCCCATGTACATATATATATACTAGCTGTCCCGCGCAACTTCGTCTGCGTCACATTTTGCCCGTTTTCGCAACATTTTTCATTGCTGCTCCGCTCCTATTGCTCGTAGCGTAATGATATATAGCCTATGTCCTTGCCCTGGTTGAAATCTATCTTCGTGCCAAATTTCATTATGATCCGATCAGCAATTTAGTCGTGAAAAGGTAACAAACAAACAAACAAACAAACAGAGTGACATTCGCATTTATAATATTATAGTATGGAAGTATGGATATTCATTCTTAAATAAATTTGTGTCAAGAGTTCCCAAGGGATAACCGATAACAAGTACCGGTCTAATATTTGGTCAATTTACATGAGAACCGACAATTTGATGCTTAACTTATCCGTTCTCATGTAAAAGAGGGGACAAAATGTTTAAAAGAATATAAAAGGTTCTGCCGTTAGAAATCCCGAAGAATAATTTAGACCTATACATAATGGTGTAGGATAGATATGAGTGTGTTATACAAGCAAGTAAGGCGTGAAAGATTCGTTTGGATCAAAACCCAGGAGGGACGACGACGTAACGGCTTAAAAAACGGCGGAGTAAAGGCAACAAAAAACAGATGACATATTTACTGAGGCAAAACAGACTCAATCATCAAAAAAATAAAGTTCAATATCATTAGGAAAAGTTTGTAACACTAGGGTGAGTCTGTGGTTGTCAGCAGTCATCGATGTTTAACATTCTATTTTCATTTCTTTCTGTGAATCATATGAGATGTTTACATTCAGATTTACTAAAAGTCGATAAATACTGCAACCAGGTCCATACTAATATTATAAATGCGAAAGTCACTCTGTTTGTTTGTATGTTTGTTTGTTTGTTTGTTACCTTTTCACGACTAAACGGCTGATCGGATCTTAATGAAATTTGGCAAAAAGATAGATTTCAACCTGGGGGAGGACATAGGCTATATATCATCACGCTACAACCAATAGGAGCGGAGCAGCAATGAAAAATGTTTCGAAAATGGGGAAAATGTGGCGCAGACGAAGTTGCGCGGGACAGCTAGTATTATAAATGCGAAAATCACTCTGTTTTTTGTATGTTTGTTTGTTACCTTTTCACGACTAAACGGCTGATCGGATCTTAATGAAATTTGGCAAGAAGATAGATTTCAACTTGGGGAAGGACATAGGCTATATATCATCACGCTACGACCAATAGGAGCGGAGCAGCAATGAAAAATGTTGCGAAAACGGGGAAAATGTGTCGCAGACGAAGTTGCGCAGGACAGCTAGTTAAATATAAAGTACGAAATTAAAATCAACTAATGTTTATTTTCCTAATGTTTTTCTCAAAGCTCTCTTATATCGGTTTAATTATTCAGTCCTAGTCAGCTTGAGTTAACAAAGATTTCAGATGGCAATAATACTGTAAAATCCTCCTGTAAATTCCATTCCTTTTAAGGACACTCGTAGGTATTTGAGGTTGTCATTTTTGTCCCGATAAGAGGGTATCACTGCGTGTGTACGGTTTCTAATGTCGACTTATCTGAAGAGAGGCACATTGAACAGTCAAAATTGGGCGCCTATTTTGGGATACCTTCAAGAGAATTAATGCGGGGAGCGTCCACATTTACATACACGTTTTGTGTAATACATGCCTTTTTCTTTTTGCGTTATAATAAAAACATTTATTGTTCCCACGGACAAAACACTCTTTTACAATTTGTGGAACATACGCAAGTCATAACATGGATGCAAGTGGCAGTGGGTTGAGGACTTCTAGGTTATTAGTCAATACCATATACCAACATTCAGCCTTTTTTTGTATACAAGATGTTGTTTTGCATCCTCGTCAACATTCAGCGCGTTTTCACAAAACACATAAATAATCAAAAAATTGTTTGATAAATAAATAAATAAATAATAAATAAATAATAATAATAATAAATCAATATAAATTAGGGTACCTAGTTAATTATTAAAAAACACTGCTTTTTTTTGTTGTTTAAATTTTTCAGCAGGTACTTCAGGATAACCCCCTTATTTAGGGCATAAGAAAATATCGAATAAACATTTGAGATTTTTTGTTTGTGTGTAAGCGCAGTTATAAGGCGAGGATATGACGGGACGTGTTTAAACACGGGTGGTTCACATTTAACGATTTCAGTATATAAGAGAAAAAAAATACATAGCCATTTCATTCGGGTCGAAAATCATTAGCATAGTTACCTTGAATTTGAAGAGGATGCAAAACAACGCCCTGTATTTCAGGACATAAATGGCGCGGGCGGAGATGTGAGAACTTTTAGGTAGTGATATAGATTATGTACCAAAATTCAGAATGTTACTACAAAAATTCACATTATTTGGCATTTTTGTCTAAACATCCTGGCTTGCTAAAGATTATGTGGGTACCTATTAAGTAAAAAATACCTACATATATTTTCGTATTGTTTTCACGGAATTAAATATGTTTCATAACATGGCTGTGGCAGCCAATTATTTTCTATTTGAAGATCTCATTACACGTATAGAAAAATAATACCTACGAAAAATTGTTCAGAGCAAATTGAGACTCAATAAGATACGAGTACGAGGGCGTCTCGTGTTTTGTCATTGGAGACTCGGAGTCCCAATTTGTTGTTCACTTTATAAGTCGAACCGTCGATTTATCAACAGTACTGTATTGCCTGCTCTGCCGCGTGAATTTCATTAATGAATCCCACAATATTGACGAGGGTCGACAGCGTAATTATCTTCGGGAAGGATCGCTTTACCTGATTGGATAAAGCAGTGATATAGGTGAAATTATCCCCGACTCCATATGATGAGCATGGATTTGCTGTAATATTTTAAGATAAGTTAAGTGAAGTTAAATTTTCTTAAAATATCACACACCTTACACATTCTTATAATAGAACATACTTTATTGTACACCAAAATTTAAACACAACTGTTTTAGAAAATGGCTTATTTTATGGTTACAATGGCGATCTAGTACCTAGTAGTATACTATGTATCTAAAAAGGGTAACTTTAATAACAAAGTATTAAATGTTTTAATACTTTACATTAATTTTTTTAATACTTTACCATTTTATCACCTCTCTGTTGAAACGAAAATTAAATTTCGGTCGTCTTCTCGGCCACTTCCACACTAGGAAGTAGCAGCGCGATAATAGCGCGGCGCAAGCACATGCCTTCACATTATAAGAAAAGCCGCGTGTTAACAGCGCGGCTGCCGTGCCGCAGTTTAGATCAGTGTGGCGCACTTCATTTAAAAAATGACGAAAAATATTTTGTATCACCCGAAGGAAAAGTACCGTGGCAGAAGAGCATGTTATAATTAGGTTCCTATATAAAATAATAAGAGATACCTGCTGTATTTTCTTCGGACCCACTTTTATTTTCCAAATCAGGAATAAACAATGCACATGATAATTCTTGCCAGTTTTTCTATTTTAGGGTCCTTTTGTTGTAATCGTCACTTCTTGAGTCACAAAACAGGACGCATTTGAATTTCAATAATAAATCGTTCGGTGTCAAACTCGCTCATTGTGCAGTCTATAACCACGTGCGCTTACAACGCCGCCCGGTAGCGCGCCACCCTCCGCGGTTTTATTTTACATTTGACATTCTGACAGCGCGACAGTCGCGCGTATGTCGCGCGACTTTCGCGCTGCTAAAATCGCACAAATGTGAAAGCTATCTAAGATTCAATCTGAAAAAATGATATAAATTTTCAGGCAAAAGATGAAGTGAGTTCGGACGAGCTCCGTCGGTTCAAAGCTATTTATAGCACAAACAGAATAGTTTACGGCGTTTTGTTCCTGACACCAACTTGTAGGGATGACTGGAACTGGCCACTAAGCAATATCTCACGCAGCTGTCTGTCGTTAGCTGGAACAAGCTTAGTAGGTATTAGACGTTAGGTACGGACTTATTGTTGCTTGACTTCAGGAAATACTGAGCATTTTTGGGACGTGTTGAAAGTTATGCATTAGCTATTTGATTACTGTTCTTTTTTCCTTAACATAAAATCATGCGTGTATTCCCCGTTAGGTTGGGTATAGGTGAGCCTCAATAAGTGCATACACAATACGTCAGTTGAGTTTAAGTTCCATTAAATAGAGAGCTACCCTACAGTTATCAACCGCGCCCATATCCAGACTCCTGCCCGTTACCAAGAAACTTCTTTCTCCGTCATTAAATTAAGTTTCAAGTTGCTCCAAACATCGTCGGGGAAATAAACTTCCTTCAAGCAAAAAATAATTTTCCCATCTCAAGTATTGCGTTTATCATAAATCATTTCTATTGGGCGTGAAGATAAGCTCTTAATATGAAAGGCTTCCCCAAGTTTGGAGCAAGCACCCCACCTGCAGAAAAAGTCGTATCTTTAACGAAAATCTTTGCTGCGCGGTCAGTTATTTTGGTTAAAAGTTATCATTTTTATCACACCTAAAATCGGAATATTTAATTTTAAAAGAGTAACAATGTAATTTATTGCCCATTCTATTCCATACGAATTAAGCTTTGCAAATGAGAAAGTAAACTCAATTATATTTAAAAAGTATCTTTTAATATGAATTATAAAAAGTTATATTTACTTAAAAATGCATAGTTTAGACTAGAGTAAATAAGATCTTAGAAATAAACGCTTACTCCAGCAAAAATCTTATTTCCGTTTAAAACTTTCGTACAAGTAAAACCACTCCAAAAATTGGAAAAGAAAACGCAAGAATCTTAACATTATCATGTTGATTTACATTATATCCTCAAGAGTAACTGAAACACTCACTGTTTTTCTCAGAAAACGTGAAGCGTGGGAATTCAGGAATCAAATTTCGAAATATTATACTGATGATTTTTTTAACGTGTACGTTCTCGCAACTTCACGTAGTTAGATTAATTTTAGGTTGGATGAGTATATTACAAATGAAAATATTAAAAACAAGCATAATAATAACCTCGGCTACTTTCTTTGTCACGTTCCTCTCGCTAAATTAAACTTAACTCGCGATCTAGGAGTTATACTCGATTCCTTTTTATCAATAAAATTGTTAACAAAGCTTTTCAATTGTTTGGATTTATCATGCAATCTACCCCTTGACTTCAAAAGAACTTCGTCATATCTATGTTTGTTAGCCCTAGTCAGGTCACAATTAGAGTATGCAGTGTTTGTAGAAAGGGTTCCACTTTATAAAAAAAAATCTGATATTGTTGAAAATGTGCAATATAAATTTTCGCGTGCTATGTATGCACTGTAGATGCCATAAAACCTACCTACCTTACTCTGAGTTACTCAGCAAGTAAAATATCTTGCACCCAAGCTCACGAAGAAACTACCTTGAAGCCATTATTATGTATAAAACTGGCTTCTGCCTGCGGCTTCGCCCGTGTGGAGTTCGGCAACTACCCACGTGTGTGCTGCCCCTGCAAAATAATGTCAATGTAAGTATAGTATAAATAGTTGTGTCAAAGTCTGTGATTATCAAAGAAGCCATAGAAATAGAGAATTCATTCTGGTTAGGAAAAAGAAAGTTACAGCGTTTTTTTATTATTTTAGATTGTTATTTACCCAAATAGGTTGAACCAGAATTAATTTTATGCAAAATATATATTTGTTTAAAAATGTTACCGTTATACCGTTACCAAGATGCGTTGGATAAATTGATCGTTTCATTATCTAGTAATAAAGAAATGATCCTATTAAACAAAAGTATATTAAGCACTTGTTTATTCATGTGTAACGCTACATAAAACTAATAATTCCTTGTCACTGAAGTGGGAGCTAAGCCAACGATAAATATCCGCAAAGTGAACTCTGGGCGAAACGCCAATAAAGTGTTAGTTTCAAAGAAGATAGAATGAAATATGCTGCTATCCAAAATGTTTCCAATTATGGATTTATGCCTGACGTACAACAGTGAATAACATGAATAAAATAGGCTCATATTCTTTACATTAGGTTAAACTCGGTTAAAGTTACATAAATCTTCATATTTCTTAAAAAAGAACAGTAAATATTGGGACTGTCAAAGTTATTAATTTGTCAAGTAAATGTTCCGTTAAGGTTCCAGGACTCGTATGAGTAATGGAGTCTAATGTGCTGCCAACTTCAGGCGAGGTCACATCAATCTGCGAGCATTCTCAACTCAAGGTCCATGGCACACTCACAAGCACGGCACCGGATCGGCATCACCTCACTTTATTTTTAGGACCTGATCGCGATCCGAAGCATTGTTAAGTTATGATACTGCTTATAAGTGGGCGTAACGAAATAGAGTACAGTCAATCAACTCAGCCTATCGCTGTATACTGCTGGACATAAACATAATCTTTCATTCTTGCGCCACAACACCCACTCCTCCAACTGGGGTATGAAGTTATAATTAATGAATCCCGAACGGCTCAAATTGTAGCGATACTGATCCCATGCAGATGGTTATAACTGTGCGTTGACCTCAAAACGTGTTCAACTTATATGTTACTAGTCCAGACAAAACTAAAAGCTAAAGTTCCGGTTGAAAGCGACTGTAAACTGTGCTATGATTGAGTTATATTGTAACTTTATACGAAAGGTGCGGTTGTGGCGAATAGTTCATGACTCAATTTCAAAGTATAAGGAAAAGGCGACACAGCAACAAGATCGTGAGCTAGATAAAATTTTAGGAATTTAGGGTCTACTGTCTATTACTTCGTAGATAAACCCTCACTTCACCTTAAAATTATTCCTATAATGACTGACTTGTTTGCTCTTCTTGCTTAGATACAACCAACGATCATTGTAAAAATAGCAACAAGAATATTATCGTTTTTTTTTTAAATTTCGTATGTGACATTTGATGTTACCAAATGTTTACTATCTGCCAGAAGGACAAAAGGTCTTCCATCTACTCCACTTAAGAGCTATTTCCGTAATAAGTAAGTAGGATACCCACTACACACACTCATATAATTCAAGGAAATGTGACGAAATGTTTATTTGCTCTTTACGAGGGACTACTCCCGACTCCTAATAAAACAGACGAACATTTGCGCGCTCAGAACCAATGAAAATGTATTTATTTAGCTTTATTTCCTTTCAAATGTCAGAATTGTGTCGAAGATGAGCCTGTTTAGGTTTATATTATTAGTTCCTTACTCAATGTAGAAAACTTGCTAATGAATTTAAATTTTGAGATAGTCCTAGCTAACTTATGAATGTATAAGTGAATTGTTTATTAGTTTTTCAACTAGGTAGTACGTTTCTGTGAGATTACTTTGACCTTCATACAAATGAGCTGTACCTTATGGTCAAGAATTTTGGCAGACTTACTCATGGCAAGAAGCTCATCTAGTGTACGATCATTTTAAAAATTCACTCCTTGTATCTTCACCAAAAATTAATTCCTTAATGTAACAAAATGTAGGACATACTCGAAAAATTCGGGTGGGATGTTATGTGTACGAGCATCGTTTAAACTATTTGAAACATAAAACTTTCCTAAATTAATTGTGTGTAGTTTGTTGCAGTCTAAACTTGGTGTTTTGACGTGAAAAAGTGAAATGACTAGCGTGAACAAGTGACTAACTACTATATTTTTTAAATAAACCGAAGGTTTTTCACCTTCGGTTTTATTTATTTTTTATTTAAAAAATATAGTAGTTAGTGGCTCCGGAATTACTGACATAAAATAAAGATACGCGTGAATCTAACTGTACGCAAAGATATCTAACCCACCCAGTGCTTCCAAATCCTAAAATGAACAAGACGTATTAAGTTTCTCTAATATAGTTCAAAACTCAACTTTTAAAAGACCCTGAATTGTGAACACTGAAGCATTCTGAGCCAGCGAGCAAATACACATACATTTTGATGTAAACTCGATGTCAAACTGAGCAAACTAGATGCAACCGTATCGTTAGGTCACTAAGACAAAGCAGCAGTAATACGACGAGTAAAGTACTCACGTTGTGACAGTAGTACGCTTACGGCACTAGAGCAGTAGAGCAACCCATTTCATATCAGCTGACGTGCAACGTGCTGCGGTTTAAAAGTAACGGGAAGGAACCCATTAAAGGTTGTTACTCTATGCCGCCTATTTTCTGAAAAAAAAAGAGAATTTTATAACTTATTGAAACTGGAAAAATATTCAAAAATGAAGATTTTAAATGTAGGAGTATTGGCTGGCACAAATACTGCATGCTGTATTGAACGTTTGCACAAAGAGAATCTTGAAAAGGGGTTATGATGACCGTTAGAGTTTCACGTCAGCCAATATCCGGCTCACGGCGAATTTGTGCCCCTTTGACGTGGTCTAATTACTAGTCTGCTGTGCAGTGACGCCTTTCAAAACCAACCTGCACAGTCGATCTGCGAGTCTGTGAATAAATACACGTTTTCCACCCTTAGCTTTAAGCTTATAGCTTTGTGAATAGCCCTGCAAACTGAACATTCGGTGAAAAAGATCGTGACTTTACTCCACACACATTTTTTTACAATTGGAGTTATTTTTAAAAAAGAATTTAGAATTCCATGTCCTTTCACGACACTAGATTTGAAAATTGTAGAAATGTTGACGAACTCTTTTCATAGTTTTCAGGCGCAATCACTCTGACTGTCAGGGGAATTTCATACAGCTGTTGTGAAATGTAGCAAGGTATCATTTGATATTCTAGTAATTAAAAATGAGGTTCATACAGAAGGATAAAAATTATGCATAAGATAGTATGCGACTGTAATAATTTTGTACCGATACTAACAATATCTGAATATGTTTTGGTTAAATAACACACTCACACATATTATACGCAGTACTTATGAAACTATTGATCAAATAGTGGTTGTGCTTCCGTGGACGAGCTTGTCTCTCTCTACTATTGGGTGTACGCTTATAACTACAACACGCCGCTTGCTACGTAATTATATTATTGTTTGTGTTTTTCATTATATGCATGGCTATACACCATCATATTGGCAGCGAAATCAACACAGCTTGGTGTTCATTTTACGATCCGAACCCCAAACGCAAACCTAACTTACCTACGTAACTACATACTTACATATTATGTATGTTTCCATTTACTCGTTATCCAATTAATAATTAATACGAGCTAACTTCTGTTACTGATAACGCACGTCCAAAAAAATAATTCAATTACAAAACGAGAGAAACGGCGGAAAACCCAGCGGCGATAAACAAGCGGCGAACAAACTCGTGAAGTCAAATTGTGTTTAGCAGAAGCTAGTAAAGCCTTGCCGAAACCCGATACAAACAATTAAATGAGAATAAGGCTGGCTCACCACTCGGCTATCTTGGCTGGCCAGCGTGGCAGCGAGGGTACTAAGTGTACTCCAATCTGTTTGTTGTTAAGTTTCTGCATCCGTTCAGACCGAAAGAAAATTAATTAACTATCTAGAGTCGTTTGAATTCGCCGACGTTTTTCCTTTGAACAACATCTAAATTGATTAATTTACAGACAGACACTGTTTATATCATAGAAGGCAAGTTTGCTCATGTATTCAATGCCTTTTCTGTTTTTGTTGCACTTAGGTATTTCCTTTTATCGATGCGCATTATATGCGCATTCATCATGTTGGTATTTAAACTACGCTAGCTTTAATAACTAAGCAATTGTTACAATAAGATAATAGCAAAATTTAATTCCAGCAAAAACAAACGTTCTGTGTAATCTGATGTCAGCAGTTTGTTTGCACAGCGCGTGAGTGCAATTAAGTGGAACATTTTCCCCATTTTATCACTTCACCAAGTAGCTGGAAAATAAACAGTAGATCTTATTATATGTTCTTTAATTAATGAAAACCACGTTCTACCTCAGGCATTGCTGATGTAGAACGTGGACATATGTTTAGTGTTATCTATAACGGGTGGATACTCAAAAAAGTTTAGTAAAAGTTTTGTTTTAAAGTTTTATTTTAGCCTTTTCAGTTGTGGTATCTCACTTAAATCCTATCCATTTTTACATTGTAACTAGACACCAGCACAACGTCCATACATACGACAAAGGACAAAATGCATAATAAAGAGGATGACTCAAAAAGTACCAAAGCAAAGATAATAAAATTCATATGGGCCCACAGGGCAAGCTTTCTCTACCAAATGAATGAAGAATCATCTAAATCGGTTCAGTAATCACGGAGAAATATGTAGGTGTATATAGTGAAAATTTTACATATAAAAAAATGATAATAAAATGAAAACTATATGGCCAAACTATATTCAATTTTTATGGGACCAAATGGCAACTATTCCGCATCAAACTAAAGAAGAATCACGGCAAATCGGATCATAAATCTCAGCGTAATCGGTGTACATACATAAAAAAATACTAATCAAATTGATAACCTCTTTATAGAAGTCGGTTAAAAAAATAAAAAGTTTTCTTTTTTTTTTAATTATTTGTGGTTACACCTGTAAAGTGCATACCGTTACAAATCCAACAAGCCCAAACACAGCTAATATACATTGCCTTATTGTGGAGTTCCGAAGCCTGTCTCTTGGATTCATCATCAGATCTGATGGTAGAATGGCTCTTAATGAACGCAAATGCTACACTTGTTGTAGAAAATACCAAAATCGCTGTACGTTTTCCTATAAAATTTGAAGATTTCCCTCGATTTCGCCAAGATTCCATCATCAGATCCCGACTTGGTGACTATGGGACCATTTGGGAAGTATACCTTTTCCAACAAAAAAATAATTTTTCAAATCGGTTGGCAAGCGACGGAGTTATGCCCGAAGAAACATAAAAAAAAAATACAAACATTCGAATTGAGAACCTCCTCCTTTTTTTAAGTCGGTTAAAAAACAGCCTGAAGGTTCGACCTTTTCGGACAGTAGAAGTTTTCTAAACTTTCTTTTAATTTCAATTCACCATAAAATAATAAAGGGTAAAGTTGTAATTTACCTCCTATAGTAATTGTTTCCTAAATTCGTTGGAACACTCAAACCCACTTACCCACCCACTTCTGGCTATATATAGGAACTAGATGATAGGTCAACAAAGTTTGTTGTTAAAGTGAAACGACTGAATTAAAACTTATTCTTACAAATGATTTTAACTTCTAATACGAAACATTTTAGTTGAAACAGTAAACGTATTGTAGCACTAACATTAATTAGTGTAAAGGCTAGATTGTATCCAGTTGTTACTACTTCTTACCGAAGTAAGTACGGCGCTCAGAGTTCACCCGACGTGACATAAATACAGACTAAAAGAGCCGTAAATACTTGTGTACCATAAATCTTACGATCTCGAAAGCTTATCTTGCTAACGCTAAGAAAAATAGAGCTTTAACCAACACACAATTTTTACGGTTTTCGAAGCAAAGGAGGCTGGCGAAAATGGACCCAAAGAATCTAAAAATTAACTAAACTCCGTCCCAGTGTAAATATAAAATAATTATAACTACAGTTTTATGAGATATTTATTTTTAAAATATTGAATTTTTAGGACTCGGGAATCAAAAGTTATAAAAATTTTCAATTTACTAAAATTAAGTAATCGTGCAATTGCAAAACGCAACTTTTTTCCGATTACGTTCCAATCCAATGACATGTGTTTTTGCTCAAGGGTTTTCTTACTACAAATGGCTCTTTCTCTTAGTTTTTATACATTCTATTATGTCAAAAATTCATAAAAAATAACATGCAAACCTGATATTAAAACGCCAATTAACAATGCAAAAGCATTTAATAAAAATGGAACAATGGCGATTTTATAGTATTTCTTATAAAGGAACGGTATCAATGATGATCGATTGAGTCCCGTCACTACTGTCATTGTCAGATCTGTGATGATCTAGTCCATCGTTATGTTTGTATTTTTGTCTGGGATTATATGTTTATCATTGCGATTTTGTAGATTCTCGACGACTTGGCCTTTACATCTTGAACTGAAGATAATGCACCCTGTCATAGACTACCTACCGCATTCTTCTCTGGATATTGGGCAATGAGTTGTTTTTGATTTGGACTTTGATTTTAACCACAAACATGCGTTGCGTTAATTTCTTCTTCTCTTACGACTTACGCTCTTACAAAGGTGTCGTCTCTTTGATGGAGGTGCTCAGGGCTTTGAAAAAGTTCAGAGATGGGTGTATCCACGTGATGTAAGTATATTTGTAAAAAAAACATGTATTTATATCATAAGTTAAGAACTTATTTAAGATATCTATCTGAACAACAAACTGAGATTCGTTTAGCTTTTATATGTATAAATACATACTGTTGTAATCTTATATTAGGCTCATTCTTACTGTTGCCCTATACTTTATCGGACTAAAACAGTATGCAGTAAAAGACTGGCCGAGGTAGCAGTAGTGTATTTTACTGAGATCTTTCAGTCATCAAAATAGAAGATGGGTGGCTGTCGCATTTTGTCATGAAATATTTATACCTAATATTTATATACCGCTCCACAGGTATCAGAGGTCTTCGACCTCTATATTATCTTTAGACATTTCTGTTTTTCTTTTGTTACTTATGGAACTCTTTATGTTTATTACATTATAGGTGAATTTATTTATTTTAACATAATTAATTAATTCCAGATAACAGGAGACGACTGCCTTTGTCACTCATGCTGGGGGCTGATAAGCCGCGACCCTAAAAATGAAACCCGACAGCAACTTGGCCATCGTAACGTCTGTGTTGCATAAAATAAAAACTATGTAAAAATACCAAAAAATAAGATTTATTACTCATACTTTTTTTATTCAACAAACCCTGCTTTTCAATAGCTGTACATAGCTAGTCAGCTCTGGCTGTTATAATTTATGTAAAACAATATTATCTTGTCTCAGCGTAATAAGAATCGTTTTACTTGACTATAATTCGCTTATAGATCAAAATCGTAACGACATAGTTTTAATAGTGATTGAACTAATTACAGGGTTGGTAATCAGTTTAGTCTCTAGCTGCAGGCTAGCATCAATTAGGTACAGGCAATGAAGTAAAAATTCTGGTTTTGGCTTATGACAAGAAGCAAAACACGTAAAGTCAGAACTAAAACTGCGAGGGAAATACAGTAGTTCGAATCTTCCTTTATGAGTCGTCTTATGTATTATTATATTTTGATTAATCTTAATTACGGAGACATTCCACTGTTAAAAACCTTAGTCGTAAGATTTTTAGGTTATCTTGTAAATAGACGTATATCTCTTTTCTCCCAACTTTTCAGTCTTACTTTCCATTTACTTTTCTGATAGTCTTTAGTCGTTTTATAACTATGTATAAGTTGCTATAGTGAACGCTACCTCTAAGAGTGGGTCCCAAAATACATGTAGTCTCGCCCGTGTCCTTTCTCGTAACCATTGACTTAAGTATTCTAAGATCCTCGAAATTCATTTTAAGAGCTGTCGATGGACACAGTTTTATAGATTTGTGTTTTCAACCATCAGTTAATTGTACGATTGGAGAGGGACCCCCTATTTGGTTTTTCATAATTTCGCATCACTTTGTTCACACGATGTTTGATTATTGAGTAGTCGAACATTTAAATAATGAAGTTCTGGAGAGGTGGAACGAATAGAAATGGCGGTCACTATCGGAAAGCTGAAGTGGTCACTCGGGTTTTCAACAATTCTTCAGTTTTAATGTATCTGCGGTTTTAATGTAACATATATTATGTATCTACAGTTTCAAATGACTTATTTTGCATCTTTTGATCAGTTTTCGGCTTACCGATTGGGAGATTAATAAAAGAATATTTTTAATTTGGCTTTAACAAACCTCAATTAATTAAAAACAAATCATGTTAAAGGAAAATTTAAAAAAATAAAATTTTTCCGGGTAGAATTAACGTCCAAAAAAAAAGATCAATGTTTTTTTTTATTAACTTCTAAGTTTCAACCTTCGCAGCTTCGCCTGAAAGATGAAACTCTGATCGCTTGGAGTAACTTTCTTATTTCTCGGTATACTCATCAAGTTCAATCTGCCTGCCATAAGTTACGGATACTGAACAAGTAGCTAACAAACACACTTATAAAGTTGAAAGCTTTTTATAGATTAAATGAAAATTATTTATAAGTAGTAAAAACATGTTATAACAGCGTACTTGAATAGAATCGAAAACTTTATCATCCATTCTACAAAGTTCCAGCAAAATAATTCAATTTAGTTAAAGTAATGGATAAAAAGTTATAATCCTTGTAATTTGAACTTTGGAACACGATTTATTTTGCTTTTTATTTTTTGCTCGAAACTGCTTAGCCACATCAGTTTAGATATGATTGACTAAAATTGGTATTTTGTAGAAAAAGTGAAGCTAGTTTGTTCACAGGATTACCTTATATATCTACGTATGAATTGAATGATTAGTGACATGTAAACAACCAGAGCGCGCAAGAGATACATATAAGATAAATCCTATAAATTGTAGTCAATTTACTTAATCATTAACAGTCAGCTTTTCTAAATAAGAAACTCTAATGGGTATCTATCCTATAGATATAAAGGGTGTAAAACACCTCTTAACGAAGCCGAAAGGCACTGGTTCTCCCTGTCATTGCGATCATTTTTTTGTTCTACACCATACCTGGGAACCTTCTAGTTACGGAGATATTAGGGGTCAAAGTTCCAACTTTTTGACAAGTATTTTTTTAAATACAAGTTTTTAATGTGAGATTTTTGCTTTAAACACCTCCTCGACCCCCGTACTATTCAATCCGCCCAGCAGCACAATGTTTTGAGTGCGTTACATTGAGTTCTACCACAAAACATGATTTTACACCCCCAAAAAAAAAGTCGTTTCCCAGCAATAATTTTTGCGTAAAGTTACTTAGTTTCATGTACAGAATGCTTGGTTGACGGCTTCGTGATGAGGTGATTTACACCGTGTATATTTACAACAAGCTTTGTTAGGAAACACGTGTGCCCTTCAAGAGATTTCGTTATGATTTAGAACATTCTAGGATTACCTTTGTTGTGCATGAAAATATTTTGACACGGCCTCGCACGGACTCACCCCAACGTAAGTAGATCTGTACGTGAGGTCAGTTTTGCGTGGCAATTTTGTTTTTCTTCCTGTCTATTTTATTTTTCACTGGACCTCTTCCCATAAATGTAGTATATCAAAAGCCTCATAGGTGAGGGAAACCTTCTGGGTATGATCAGGAACATGAAAACAGCTTGCGAAGGGATGGATGGAGCTATTTATATCCTTAGCCTTCATTCAATTTAACTAAATGACGGACGAAGGTGCGGTTTCAAGGACGATGTGTCTCGATTTTCTTCTTAAGCCTCTGTGTTTAGCCTTTATGAAGGCCTCGCCGTGCTGAATTGAATTTTCAAATGAATGGATAAGTTTAAGGGCGAGGTCAATACGTTACTTACTTACTTAATTCGGATGTCTGTCGAAATACGACATACCTACGACGAGAACATGCGATGGTTAAGTCGAAGCATGTGCTAAATAGCGTTTGTAGATCTCGAAGCTACTTACTTAGCCTAGATGCATAGCTCGAAACTTTGTTCACATTGTTTACATTTTTGTAAAATACATTTATTAATCCTAAAAGATTATGCAACTGTTTTTGTGTTGCGAATCCATAGAGAATTAAAGTTTCGCAACATTGTTTTCAGGAATATTTGATATTGCGAGAAAACTTTGTTTCCCAATAAGTTTGGAATGAGTTAGGTACACATAGCCCTTAAGACAAACAATATTCATGAAAGTCTTTGTAGCCAAGTAAAAGCTGAATAAGCTCTGAGCACATTAAAAGATTCCGACTCGAGGAAGGAAATCTACTTATTATTAATCGTTTTGGGTTTTTAGTGCGTGTCTGGTAGAATATTTACTTTTATGACCAATTTGGTTGGCACTTTTCACTTACTCAACAGGGACTTTATTTTGATGTAGAATTATATTCGGTAGCTCAAGATATCTTAAGCTTATAAGCTTCATCACATATATTTTACTGTAGGTAGGTAATTCTATTGAATTTAGGCAATCATGAAAACGTGTTTGGTATAAGGGGGTGGTCAGATCGGCGAGTTATTAACTGGTGGATGGTAGGCTAGTCAACTATTAGCGAATGGCGGTTTTACTCATTGCTATAAATCTGTAAACGTCAATCTGTGAGCGAATCCATTCTACACTAGTTGTACAAGGTGTGTTGGAATTTTAAGAATGTACCTAGTCACAAAGTAAACCAGTTACTAATTAGGTACCTATTTATAACCTTTCGCTCTAAGCATAACGACCGTAAATCAAGTTGTAGTTTAGCTCTTCTTAAACTATACGCCATTTAGCTCTTAATTAGATGGCGCCCGAATTCGATTTAATTTATTTCTAACCGAAGGTAACATTATCAGCTATTTACAGGCAAAGCGCTAAGTACTACCTCGTAATGGAATGTCCCAGTCACCGGTGATATCAGACAGCACCGATAGCTTGTTTTTAGTGCTCCACATAATTATATTAATCAACGAGATTTATACTCCACAAAAATAGGTATCTTGACTGTTTTAGCATAGCTTCTAACGTGCCAAGTCTAACATTACCAACATAACCTGGTAGACTTAGCGAAGAGCAACGATAGCGCTTCCTTCAGTACGTCGATTCTGTAAAATTGAGACGACAACTCACATCTCACATCGCTATCCACTGTCACTTCGCGTAAGGTTCAAAATGACCTTGATTTTGTAGCCAAGGGAGCGTCGAAGTAACGGGGGAAATACCTTACAGAATGCCACTTCTTACGTCATCTCATTCTATATCTGTCAAAATCTCCTGTTAATTTAGTTCAACTCGCTGACACGCTCGTAGTGGTGGCGCTAGTGTAAAATCGAATTATCAACCGGGTTTTTAGAATGCCAATCAAGAAACTCACAGCGGATTCAGATTCGAAGTTCTAAGTGAGCTCTTACAGAATCACACTGCAGGACATAAAAACAGTGGGAAAAAGGTACCACAGGAGATGGGATGATGTACATATGTTGGTAGACTATTGCTGAAGTCTTATGATGATCCATACCAAAATCACCAAAGTAAATCACAGAAAAGACAATTTCTTTGTCTAGCACTAAAAAACCAGCTTGGTTTTAGTGAAATCGATTTTTATTTTTTTATTTGCTAAAAAAAGAGCTGACCTAGAAAAAAACCTCGGTCTTAAGTTCAATATTTATGTTCAATATCAAGTCCTAAATATCTTGTACCAAATAGTATTTTCGTCTTTGTAGGCCTAAATGGCTCATCGATCAAGGAAAGTCAAGTAAGAAAAACAACCCGTTTTAACCAAGTATTGACCATATGTACTAGTAAAACTAGGTGCCTAGTTTTACTATAGGGCCAACGAAATAAGAAAAACATTGTACTAAAGAGTCAATGGTGGGCGAATTAGGGTGGCTTTTATTATGACTGCGCTTAGAAATATAACTCAACTTTTCAAAAGCCCAATTTATTTAAATGATGTTTCTTTGTAACGTAGCTTGTACAGACAAACCGTTTTTCTTAAGTGAGAGCCGTATTTATTAAGTTTTAAAGCTCAATAAATCAATTCTGGGAAGCTTCTTGCAAAGTAAAGGCTATAAAAAGTTCCGACACCGGTAATATTCGCCAAATTGTTCCGGTGGAGATTTGTTCATGACGAGAACAGAAAAAAGTTAAGAGGTACCAAAAAAATATGTTCCTTTTTTATGCATTATGTATAGTGGTGTTAAAGCAGAAGATACATGGAGGACTACATATGTCGGTAGAACGACCTTTCCCGGAGCTCTGAACTCACGTGATAAAGCGGGTCTGTTATTGCACCCGCAGGCGTAACTAAATAGACACTCGTATGTAAAACAGGATTTGTTGGGAACCACAGTGTGGATTCAGAAAATTGAGATACAAACGACGACATTTCAAGCGATAAATTCCCATCATAATACGGCGTCGTTTTGTATAGATTCCTCTTACAATGAGAGTTCCGTCTATATTGGTTTTTCATACCTTGATTGATTATCGTGCGTACGCGTATACGCTGTTCCAGCTAAGTACTAATATTTTTTCACGTTATAGTCAGCCTTTGTGTAAAAAAAAGTGTGTTTAGTTGTAGGTAAAATTATCCTTGTTATTGATGGAAAAGTACTAACAAGTGGTTACATGAAAATATAAAATTGTATATGGGAGCTACATTAACCAACAAACTGTTTTACAGTTTGCCAGAAGGAATATATTGTATAACACAGATGTTACCAGGAATAAATGATTTTTCATTTTTTTTATGAGGTTCGTCGAAATAGAGGATTACTGTTGTATGCTTGTAAATACTAACAAAAGACTTGACTCCTCAGTTTCCAATAGTAGATATGGTAAGGAATTCGTTATCAAACTCTCAGATTATATTAAAATGTAAAGGTATTTGCTTGGATTGGTATTGCACCGAACTCGTGACGAGAATACTTAGCGGTGTTGTTGCAGTTCTTACCGTCTTAGCAACAAATGAACCTGGATCACGATTCACGTCCAATTTGTAATGCGAGCTCCTTTGTTTTACGTATTTCCGTGCAAGGAATAGAGCGCAAAGGAACCTAATCAACTTCCTAGCCTGCAGCAAATATTTGCAATTTTCCCTCGTTAGCTGTTCTTAGACAGGAACAATTTAGTAGGCAGAAAATACTGTTGAATCACATTTACGACAGAAGTTATCTTTCGCTTTAACAATTATCTTCCGGGTACTTAACGCTCCAGGGATTTTGAATAAATTTACATTCAATAAGCTCTAGGCAGTAAAAGCGAATTTCAGGCGTACTTCTTAATTATTCCAAACAAACTGTAAAAGGTTATTTGCTGTCTAATGACTTATTTAAGAAACAAGGAAAACACGTCAGGCTATTATTGCTAAAATAACATTTGTGGTATCGGCTTTGTCATCCAGCCAATAGGATCGCTAATTCCGGTCTCTCTACTTCCGGTCTCGGAACTTTTTATATTAAAGATCGCTAGAATTGATTTATTGAGTTTTAACGCTTTGTCAGCTTGTGGCTTGTGTTTTTAGTTTACCAAAGCTATACCTAGGCAGGTTACAGTGAAAACTTTATTAAATAAAAAAAATTAAAACCCCCGTCAGAAAAACCTTTAAAACCTAAAATAAATGAATCCAAGCGTCGTAGCGTCTGGGGACCGCTAAGTAGACCGCTTAACACAAGCACAAAACAAAGCGGACCCCCGGGCCCCGACGCATCGACGCATGGATTAATTTATTTTAGGTGTTTTAGAGGTTTTTATGACGGGGTTTATTTTTAAATTTTATTAATGCTTTTTAAACTCATATTATTTTTTCTTACTCTTGACTGTCCCACTCCTAGGCAGAGGCAAGAACACTCTCAATTAAAACACCTTTCAAACGAAACCAATTTTATCAAAATCGGTTAACCCGTTTAGGAGCTACGATGCCACAGACCGGCACACAGATACACACGTCAAACGTAAAGTTAAAAAATAGGCACCTACGTCGGCCTTGGTTCGTTATGTTACGGCACAGCATGAATTTAATTTTTGCCAAGTGAGTGCGTGGCCTGCACTCATTTCAGAGTTTCAGGCTGAAACGTTTTGTGCTTGCATTCGACAAACAAAAGTGTTTGCGGTTCATTCAACGAGCTTCCATATTTCGGTTTAATTTTCCAGCCATTTTCCCTTACTACGGAATAATTGCGTGTATTGTTTCAGATTTCAACATAAAAAAAATGTTGTAGTGTCTACTTGAAGCAAGTCTAGGTGGCAGTCTGTTTTTTTTTGTTTGTATTTAGTGCTGCCAACGGGAGCCTTTTTCTAAGACTCCGATGTCTGTCTGTATTATTATAACCGGTATTAATTTTTTTTTTAATGTAAGGGGTCTCCATAAAAGAAACTTTTTTTTTTCGGTATTTTTCTAGGTGTGCGAGTCCGACTCGCACTTGCCCATTTATGGCTTTTGAAAACAAAATTTACAATGAGAAAATAAACGTATTAAGTACGTATTGTAAGTAATTACGTTTGTTCATGTGAGAAGAAACACTATTACGGTTTCCTAAATAAACACAAAAGCGAGTTGCTCAAAGCGAACTTCCTAACATTACTTACTATATGGACCTTTTCATTTGTAACAGCGGTAAACCAACAATGGCAAATAAAAACATGACATTTTTCACAGGTAAAAATCAACTGAAAACAAAGGGAAATTCAACTGAAAAAAATGGATGTCAGACTGGAAGAGTGCCACACAGAGATTTTTTTTAACACACCGTTCCTACACTTTTTGTGTTTTGCACAAAATGTGTACTACTAGCTATCGGACATGAAACAAGCAAGTTTACCTACATCGAGTTTCAGGCCTTTTTTCTCACATAGATATTTGGGGGAACACGATAACAACATCATGTAACACCATTACGGGATTAGCTCAGTCAGAGTTCAGTGACTCTGTACAACAATGTATGTACACGCCTAGCTAACTGCGTTGTATATGAGCGTTCCTAACACTCATATACAACACAGTCATATGTTTAACGTAGCCATAAATTCATTCTGGTGTTTCTTACAAATTTTTAGCTCTAGATTTATTATGTTTGTGACGATGTTTTTAGCACGCGTATTTCATTGTTTTCGTATCCCTTTTTGGATGTGTTAATTTGATTTATGTTTGGCCGCCTCTGGCTGTAAAAAGAAACTCTTTAAACGTGAAATGTTTTAAAATGTGGACAAATTAGATTTGGAAAGGGTTGTTGTACTCGGAGATCAGGATTAGGGATTACGTCTTCATTGTGTTTAGCCAGACTCAAACGTTTTTAGAATTACTTAAACTCCTAGCTTTGCTGTTGAGTTAACATTGAGCTGAAATTTAAAATAATAACCTATTTAATTAAACGTTTACGTCCGTCCGAGTTTTTCTTTTTTCAGACACAATCAGAATAGTGACGTGAGTGCTGCATTCACATATGTATCACTCCTCATAAAAGTTCTTAAAACTACCATTCCACAAGGAAATAGTACATCTAACTAAACATAACAGAGCTATGAATATTCTTAATTTCTTTTCGGCACAGATAAGCATTTTATACGGCTTCAGGACGTGTATTACCTTCACTTGCCCAAAAACATCTAAGTGCTGAAGTCTCAGTGAAATGTACCAATAACGCCATTATTTATGACTTGATGTCTACTACTCGTTGAAGTATCGATGTTACCGATAGATAATGATCATCCAACAAGTTATTGGCGGAAGTTTACAAGGACATAAATAATAATCCCAGTCTGAGTCGACAAGAATGTTGGTTTACTTTCGATTAATCTCACCGTAACTTCGGTATTAAAGTCTCAAGCCAAAATAAGCCAAATCCAATCCAAAGCTTGCTACCAAGCTACATGGCGAGATTTAGATTGGATTTCAAAGTTATGCTACTATCAGCTGAGCTATGCAAATATTCACGCGGGCGCCATGCATTGTCGTATTATCGGGTCTGATGTTTTATAAAAATACTTTGGAACGTTTTTTTTTTTAACGTTTTAACGCCTCGTTTTTCTCCAAAAAGAGAGTGTCAAAATACGCAGTCTATGGAATTAAGAAAAAAATTAGTGTAACCTGTAGTATTCTACGAATTTGTAACAAACTACTCTAATTATCAATCAAATCGTAGTTAATAGTTTCTTTCTGTTTCAGTCAATCAATAAGAAATGTTCAGCAGTAGTGATTTATCATTATACTGATAACGGGATATTTGCCATGTTTACCAATTGTGTAGTAGTAATTTACATACAAGATGTAAACTGACCCTTCACGAATCTGTCAACCAAGCTTTCTGTACATGAAACTAATAAGTAACCCTAAGCAAAAATTATTTCTTGAAAACGACTTTTTAGATTGGGGTAAAAATTCACGTCTTTTGGTAAAACTCAATGTAACGCACTCAAAACATCGTGCTGGTCGATGCATTGAATAGTAAGCCGGTTATGAAGGTATTTAAGTTAAATTTTAACCGTAAAGATCTGTGTTTTTTAAACTTGTGAAAATGTTGGAACCTTGACGTCTAATATCTCTGTAACTAGAAGGATAGATATGGTCTAGAACAAAAAACATAGCGCAATGATAAGGAGAACAAGTGCCTTTCGGCCTAATTAGGGAAAGTAATATATGATATAATTACAAAATCTCTAATATTTACAAGATATAACAACTAAATCTATAATTTTATTCGATATAACGATCAGTTAATGTAATAAACGATTGATATAATTTTAAAATAACAAATTTTTATAAGCATAACATACATTTAATATAAAATCGTTTGAAATACCACTCAAAAGACATAAGACCTATTTAGTCTAATATAAAACGCCTATAGGAGGTATTATAAGTATACGCAAGCATGCAACATGCGGCAGGCATGGTTTCTGTCACGGCTCCGGCGCTGCCAGGCTCCGGCGGTCCCATGCGAGCTTATCGTCGCAGATGTGTTTCTCGCTCACCACCGCGGCTTCGGCTTGCTGGCCGGCTTCGCCGCCCAGCCTTAGCTGTGGCGGCGAGTGTTAAAACCACCTGCTCCTCAGCTCGCGGGCCGCCTCGCCCCTCCGCGCCTACGCGATTTTAAATTACAGGGTAGGGCAGACAAGACTACGTGAAGTCGGTTTTGGAGCGATTCGTTTCTGTCACTCCGCTCTGCTCCCGCCTGAACCTTCTATTATAACCCATCCGAGTCGGATTTCTTTGAAATGGGGTATTTAATCATAAAGATGGTATCAATATTAAGTATATATTTTAAACGATAAGCCAAATGATTTTCGATTAAATAAACGTTATATCCAATAACGTTATACGAAATAAGTTTTAGAGTTTATAAATGTTATATCTAAAGAAATTATATCAACTGTTGGTATAACTCACGTTTATTGTATCTTGTAAATGTTATTAAAATGAAATTATACCAAATAACTTTATATGATATGATACGCACCCGTCTATTTATACCCTTTATACAAACAAACGTGTTGTCTTTAGTGCTGTTCAGTAACCTGCATAGATTCACTGGTTTCATTTATTTCTGCTATAAAATAACCACAGAATACATCGAAGCTGCTGTTGGCTCGTCCACTTTTTGTCAACCTGTAGATTTATTATTGTCTAACTCCGCAAAGACCTCTATTCTCTTGATTGTATTAGTTTGAATCGCTTTTAGAGAGATTTACTTAAAGGCTTCGCCATTACCATCTTGTACTAAAGTGTGCAGAGGGTGCTTGGCTTTTTCCGGGCCATATACGTACCTATAAATAGGCAGTTTGTTGGTAAATCCCCAGGGATACGATTCCGTCCAGATTTCGACGCTATCTCCGCCGTTATTTACCCCTTGAGTGCTGTCTTGGATGGCCCCTGTGGGAATTCAGGGCGTTCCAAATGAGAGTACTTTTCTTTGTAGGTTATTTATTCGCCAAAAAGTTCCCACTTACGATAAATTGAGGATTGTGTGTGTTAATGTTCTCATCTCTTACATTTTGTATGAGATGCTTTATTAAAGTAAAACTACACTCGAAATTATTCCTTAATACAAGAACATTTCTGAATTTTATATAAAATTAGACGTTTTATGTACTTACATGGTAATGAGTTTGCGGGTATTTCTTGCTGAGTCAGTGAATCTCTGGAGGATTACTGCGATGTTATTGTGTCATGGTTCATTAGTCTAATGATATTGGTAGCAGTAATTCAACATCATCATCATCATCATATCAGCCGTAGGACGTCCACTGCTGGACATAGGCCTCCCCCATGGATTTCCAACAGGACCGGTTGGAAGCGGCCTGCGCCCAGCGTCTTCCGGCTACCTTTACTAGGTCGTCGGTCCACCTAGCTGGTGGACGTCCTACGCTGCGCTTGCCGGTCCGCGGTCTCCACTCCAGGACCTTCCGGCCCCATCGGCCATCGGTCCTGCGCACTATGTGGCCAGCCCACTGCCATTTTAACTTGCCAATCCGCTGGACTATGTCGGTTGCTCTCGTTCGTCTACGGACCTCCTCATTTCTGATTCGATCTCGTAGAGAAATCCCAAGCATAGCCCTCTCCATGGCTCGTTGCGCGACTGCGAGCTTCTCCATTAGGCCCATAGTGAGAGACCACGTTTCTGCTCCGTATGTCATGACTGGCAACACACATTGATTGAAGACCTTTGTCTTCAAGCACTGAGGTATTTTTGACGAGAAGACGTTGCGTAGTTTCCCGAACGCTGCCCATCCGAGTTGGATTCGGCGATTGACCTCCTTCTCAAAGTTGGACCTACCTAGTTGGACTGTTTGTCCTAGGTAGACGTACGAGTCTACAACTTCAAGAACCGAGCCTGCAACTGATATTGGGGTGGGCACAACATGGGCGTTAGACATAACTTTCGTCTTATCCATGTTCATTTTAAGGCCCACCCGTTGCGAAACTCGATTGAGGTCTTCGAGCATCGTACTGAGTTCCTGCATTGACTTAGCCATGACTACGATGTCATCGGCAAACCGTAAGTGAGTGATGTATTCGCCATTGATGTTGATGCCGTGTCCTTGCCATTCCAGGAGCTTGAAGGCATCTTCCATTGTGGCTGTGAAGAGTTTGGGGGAGATAACATCCCCTTGTCTCACGCCTCTTCTCAATGGAATCGCCTTCGAAGTCTGCTCCTGTACTCGGACCGACATGGTGGCGTTATTATACAAGCACTTTAACACTTCGATGTACCGACAGTCAATACGGCATCGCTGGAGGGACTCGAGCACCGCCCATGTTTCGACCGAATCAAAGGCTTTCTCATAGTCCACAAACGCTAGACATAGCGGCAAATTATACTCTTCGGTCTTCTGTATAATTTGACGAAGCGTGTGGATGTGGTCTATGGTACTAAAGCCTTTACGGAAACCGGCTTGTTCGGGAGGCTGGAAGTCATCAAACCTGCGTTCGAGACGATTCGTAATGACCCGCGAAAACAGCTTATAAACGTGGCTCAGAAGCGTAATGGGCCTGTAGTTCTTCAATAAAGTGTTGTCACCTTTCTTGAAGAACAGCACCACTTCGCCCCCAGTCCACGCTTTTGGCGTTTTTCCCTCAAGCACGACGGAATTAAAGAGCTTTTGAAGGACTTTAAGTACCGGTGTTCCACCCGCTTTCAAAAGCTCTGACGTGATTCCATCAGCGCCCGGGGCCTTATTGTCCTTGAGCTGTTTCAGGGCCATTCTAATCTCGTACAGGCTGATGTCCGGGATATCCTCAGTATAGTGTCGGGACAGCTTGGCTCTTGGGTCTTTGGCCGAGCTATCAACAGGCTTAGCGACTGAAGTGTATAACTGTCCATAGAACCTCTCGACCTCCCCTAGTACCTCTGCTTTGGTTGATGCTATGCTGCCATCTTCCCTCTTCAGCTTTGTCAGCTGGCTTTGCCCAATAGAGTTGTCTCTTGCAAACACTTTGGAGCCCTGGTTCCGCTCTATAGTCTCTTTAATACGGTTAGTATTAAAGATACGTATATCGTGCCGCAAGGACTTCTGTATGCGTCTATTGAGCTGCCTATATGACTCAGCGTCAGTGGAAGACTGCAACCGTAGCGAGCGTCGTACAGCCATGAGGTTTAGGGTGTGGTCAGATTGTTTCTGAGGTCTATCTTTACGGCGGGGTCTAAAATATTTAGCACCCACCGTGTGGACAGTTTCCACTAGCCTGTCGTTGATCTCGTCCACTGATGCAAAATTCTCCAGGCAATCAAAGCGATTCGAGAGCTCGAGTTGAAAGCTTTCGGGGTTTTGGATATGGGCGCTAGTAGGTCGGAGCGTAGACTTCATCATGCAAGACCGTTCAAGTTTAACGTTAATATTCAAAGTGCCTCTTACTATTCGGTGATCGCTTCCGGTTTTCACCCTGTGGATCACAGAGACATCCCTGAATATCCGTTTTTTGTTGGTCATAATGAAGTCAATCTCGTTTCTCGTAGAACCATCAGGACTCATCCAGGTCCATTTCCTGTGAGGCGGCTTCTGAAAGAAAGAGTTCATCGCAAAGAGTCCCTCTTTCTCCAGGAAGTCGGCCAGCCTCTGTCCTCTAGGGTTCCGATGCCCATACCCAAATTGCCCCACTCTCAACTCATAATCGCTTTTCTTGCCCAGCTTTGCATTGAAGTCCCCCATAACAACAGTGAAATGAGTCTTGCAAGTATGTATGGCTCTACTTACGTCCTCATACAAAGCCTCAACTTCATCATCTGAGTGCGACGAGGTCGGCGCGTACACCTGAATGACCTTCAACGAATACCGTTCAGATATTCTGAGTATTAGGTATACGACCCTACTCGAAACACTATCGATGGTAATAATGTTGTTTACGAGGGACCTGTGGACGAGAAATCCAACACCACCTTGGGATAGTTGGTCACCTTCCCGGTAGAAGAGCAGATTACCGGATTTTAGGGTAACTGTGTCCTCGCCCTCTCTACGGACTTCAGACAACCCCACGATGTCCCAGTGTAATCTACTCAATTCCTCTTCCAGCTCAACAATCTTCTCGTCTGTCCTCAGAGTGCGTACGTTGTGTGTTGCCAGAGCCAGTCGTCGTCGGGGTGGGTAGCCGGGCGTCTGCCGGGGATTCTTAGCACCCCCTGCTCCGCCGTTACCATGGCCGCTACCCGCGCCAGGAATAGCGGAGCCGCCGGGGACTGGGGGCCTGGTCTTCTGTTGTGTCTCCATTTTGGGGGGGTTTTTGCCAATACTCGCCACGCTTGGCAGGCGGGTTGGCGAGCGCAGTTTTGACGAATGTACAGGAAAGGTGCTGCTGCCCACCTTCCGTGAGACTTCCCTCTGCCGGCTCTTACGGCAACCACGGGAGGAGAGGGTGGGGACTATATGTGGGGTAATTCAACATGACGCATGTAAATCCAATAGCTGCAGGTGCTGTAACTATTGTTCACGGTTCATGAGTTTGTTACTCTGTTGATACATGAACAATATTGATAGGTTATATCCCTAGAGAATATACTACCGTCAGTTACGATATACAAAATGTGTATAGTTATGTATCGTATGTCTGTAGTTTACTGTTTTCCAGTAGGTATAGTAAAAGTAGTCGCAGGTAGAGATGGGCAAATGCCTGGGTATTTTTGGCAAATTGGGAAAATTCCTAATAGTGCCTAGTAGTTTTGTTCCAAAATGTATTTCCTAATTTGATGTTAGCTTTGGAAACTGGCCTAACTAGCTGACTTTAGTTACCTACTGTTAATTCTATAAAGGAGTTTTTTTATAAATTTGCACATTCTATTTAAATGTATGTTTTAAAAACCATGTTTACGAACATAAATGTTCAGAAGGGTGCGGGGCGAGGGATGCGTACAGTATTAAGGTTCGTTGTTTTTAATACTATATACTGGATTGAATTTTTCAATGCCACCTGGAGTCAAACTACTCTAAATACTAGAGATAGCATTTTTTTTCTCAAAGGAAACATTCCTTTATTTTGATTTTCGTAAATTCACTTGCCACACTCGGGAATTGAACCAGCTAAAATTCTAAAAAAAGAAAAAAGTAAATAACACTCTGTATTTATGCTATCGATCGATAGTGTCAATCATAAGGATCAAATCTTTTTAAGAAACATTATAAATTAAATGAAAGGAAAAGCATGAAATCTTAACTTATAGTTATAAATTCAGTGGGTTGTCCCGATGAATTTAAAAGTTTAGATTTCATGGTTTTTTTAGCGATTTTACTCAAATGACTTTTGAGTTTCTCAATAGCCTAATAGAAATAAATTATTAGACTTTGACAAAGCTAGGTTGTATAGGTTCCAATCAGCAGCTATATTGCACACCTCGAATAAGCAGAATAGATATTCATTTCAGATCCCTAAGCTTTTTCCAACTTTGAGGGGTCGTCTTCCAGTCTAAACGCATGTAACTGAATACTGTATTTTACTGCTCAGCTGGCCTCCACAACCCAGTTGTTATGGATTAAAAACAACGAAGAGTGCCTCATAAACTCAAAGTATAATTAAAAAGTAAAAATAAAGTAGGTAATAAAAGTTTCTCCTGTTCTTAAAATAGGAAGGTGACTTTATTTACGCAAAAGGAAGTTTATTAACGTTCTTCATAAAGAACAATATTGACTTGAATGTTTTCGCTGCCGCTTCGGCGTTCCCCGAATGCCTTTTGTTTACCTTTGAACTGTACTGATTCAAAGGAATTTGCTTTTAAAAATTTTGGCTTTTAATATAAAAAAATATTTATTTCTTCCCTAAGTAGGTACGGAATGGCAGTTTCATGAATGAGATTAAGCTTCATATTTATAAAGCCAATTTAAATTGATAATCAATTTTGTTAATTATTTTGACCCCGACCTTACATAATATTAATTATTTATTCGTTTACCCATATGATCTGAGATTGTAATTATATAATTATGTACCTAATTATTTAGCTACCTAATCAAAAGCGTTACACATAAACCAAGAAATATATTACCTAATCAAACCTGGCATCCATGCTTGGAATTGCTAACCCAAGTATTATTCAATTCAATCAGAATATCGTTCACACATGAGTATCTATTTATTATTCATAACATCACGCCTGTAATCCCCGAAGGGTTAGGCAGAAGTGTACCTTATAGTTCATCCACATTTCACCAGTTATGTTTAAGTCCCATGTAAAAGGGGGTGACCCCATTGCCATCTACCGGGCACTAATCCAGACTCCGTAGGTGCTATTGAGAAATTTCTGATGGAAAAACTCAATGGCACTTTTCCCGACCAGGGAATTGAACCGAGACCTTCATGATCTGCAGCGGCGCTTGCAACCCCTACACCAACGAAGCATGCAACTTGTCTCCTATTTAACGTAGGAAAATACTTAGCGTCAACTCACACCGAGACGCGACGCGACGCTGTGCGCACACTTTTAAAGAGCGATTCAAAATATAACTTTATTTTCTACACGAAAAGATACACATTTCTTTACAGGCGTCACGCGGCGCAGCGCTGCGAGGCGCAACGTATTCTGAATTCTCACAACGAAATGTATATCTTTTCGTGAATAAAATAAAGTTAAATTTTGAATCGCTCTTTAAAAGTGTGCGCGCAGCGTCGCGTCGCGTCTCGGTGTGAGCTGACCCTTACCCATGTGAAGTGATGTAATAGGGAGTTCACATTACCGTCAATGTGAAGACAACCCCTTAATTTTCGCAGGCTTCATTAATTAGATATTCTTTGCACGAAACGTAATAAAGTCAGGAGACGAGAGTCAAAGAGGTTCGCGTTATTTAAATTATGCCTGCGTTCCCCGTGTGAGACTGTAGTAACGAAAGCAAAATATTCTAAATAAAAAATGAGGGAACTCAGGTAACATTTCATTTAGTCGTATTTTAGATTTTTAATCTAAAATAACTATGTCTTAGGACGGGCTTTGATTAATTATTACATCCGATGCAAAAATCCTTAGAAAAAGAAGGATAAATAAAAAATGCGAGACAACAAGTCTTTTGAATTTTTTAGAAGACAATAATTATTTTGTGTAACTTGAGTTAAAATAAAATAAACGTATTACATTTCCCTTTGTAAGTCTTGCAACGTTTTGTGTTAGAATTTCTCAAGATTCACGAATTCATTCCGGAGATACACCGCTTAAATACGCGACCGAGAGCAACAAACAAAGATGGTTATAAATACCGAAAGCGCGAACTTCCAAACTAAATAGTCGTCTAAATGTTACGTATTTCCGAGAACTAAGATTCATAGAAACATTAAGTTTGTTGACTATAGTTCAAATGAGGAATTTGGATTTATTCGCTAAAGATCTTGGACTGGTTGATCGAGAGTTGATAAAGAGAGAAGTTATAATAGGTTTTATTGTTCTAAGAACATGAGTTTTCTCACAAGAACGTGTATGCTGGGAGCGACTTGTGACATAGTTGTATGGGGTGCGCCAAAGTTCACCTAAATTTTCAACTTCGATAATTGGAAATCCGAAAATGTTCTTCCTAACATTTTTCATCCTAACAATCACAATTCCTAACTACTCTGTGTCTAATGTTCATAATTCCGAAGCATTCAAATTCATAATGTCCGTAGCAATAAACATCTATTATACTTTTATTTGATTTCCTATATTTTCTCAACATAACCATCATTTACACTATTATTCAAACTTTAGGTGATTGATTCGAACTTTGATTGTTGTGTGATTGGAACTTTAGGTGAGGCAATTTGGACCCAGTTGTATGTTGCTGATTGGATAATCTACTGAAACGGAGAAATAATGGAATCTCAATGATCACTTAACCAACCTTCAACTGGCCTTCCATGACGTCCTAAAACATTGTTGTTTTACTCCGTTTCCAGTGTGGGAAAGAAACGGAGCTATACAAGATGTCTAGCGCCATCTTTTTCCCACACTGGAAAAGGAGTAAAACAATATTTTTTTAATGACGTCATGGTATTGACTGCTACAAATGAAAAAACTTCGTAGTTTTTCTCGAAACTATCAGGTAGATACCTGTCTCATCACAAGATAGTACCAGGATAATATTGAACAGTAATACTATGGTAGCCTCTTGGAATCCCAGCGTGAATATGAAAATGAGGTACGGAAACTTCTGTGAAATCTTCAACTGCATAATATACAGTGGGTAAGTACCTGGTTTGTATTGAAACTAGAGCATCATACGTGTTGTTTGTTCGCGGTACAGCATAACTCACGTGCCGCGCACAAAGGTATCTCATAGACAAGACGCGCCGACTATTCTCTTTAACGGATCTACTTCATGCTTTAAACCTAAATAGTCACGTTGCGTTGAAGCAACGTGACTATTTAGGTTTAAAGCTGACATACCATACATATATAAAGGTATATGTTAAGTTAGGGAAAATTATTGTTAAATAAACTGATTAGCAAATTAAAAATCATAACTGTCATTAACAGTTGTATGAAAATGCTATAACACGGCAAATTGACGTGGCGACGTGGTTGTCAATTTGCTGAACAATTAATGGCCCTGACAGGACCTTTAAAGGTATGTATGTCATACAAAGACATTTTAGTGTGCTAGGTATATATTAATGCGAGGAGGAGCTTCGTGGCTAAATAATAACAGCCGCACGGGTCGATCTTTAAGGTTAAGCCGTGCTTGCCGAGGTTGGTTCGTGGATGGGTGACCATAATTACATAACGAGTTTCCTCCATGCCTCGGAAAGCACGTTAAGCCGTTGGTCCCGGCTGTCATTTGTAGATCTTTGACAGTCGTTACGAGTAGTCAGAAGCCGAAAGTCTGACATCCAGTCTTACCAAGGGGTTTCGTATTACCCAGTGACTGGGCTGTGGAAGTCAGATAGGCAGAAGAGGCTTCATGTAAAATACTGATACTCAGCTGCATCTGGTTAGACTGGAAGCCGACTCCAACAAAATTTGGGAAAAGGCTAGGCAGATGATGATGATGATGTATGTCATAGAATTTACCTACAGTTTCTAGACTATATTTTAATTATTACATATTCTTAGAACCTTAATTAACTACATAATAGGATAAATTGAAGGCCCTTCACGTTACGTTTGAGTTCGTGCTCAAGTTGATAATAACAGTTGAGAGATAACATACCTACCTAAATAAACCTTGATTTAAATAATAAAAACTGAACAAACTTTATTCAGTTTTTACAGTAAGAAGAAGTTGAGTCGATCGTATCTACATGTTAATATGACTAAGAAGTTTCAAGCCTTGCCCGAACAAACAATAAAATACACGACAAATCGTGTTACAAACTAAAAATTATAACTTTCTATCCATTACTGAATTTCTTTTGCTGAAAGTTTATTCTTCTACTCATACATAATTATTCAGTTAAACTTTATAGGATTTTTGTAAGCTACTTGTTCAGTGCCCGTGACTTATACACCGAAAAGCTTTCCCTTGTTATATGCCTTCTACATCCCCCCGTAAGAAAGTAATAAACTTAAAGGTTAAAAACATATAGTTAGATCTATTTAGAGGACAAAGTAGAATAAAATTTCAACTTTAATTTTTACTGAGTGTTTTTTTTTTGGGTAACATGATATTTTTTAAATTAGTTGACGTTCGTAAAAGCCAAAGTAAAAAAATCTTTGATTTTTGTCCGTATCAAAAAACCGGAAACTGATCAAAAGAGGCAAAAATAAATAATTTTAAATGGTAGCCAAGCAACATTAAATTTTAAAAGTAAAGAATTGTTGAAAGCCCGAGTGACCACTTCAGCTTTCCGATCGTGACCGCCTTTTACTACTCGTTCCACCTCTCCAGAACTGCTTGACAGATGTTGAGCATTCTGAAACTAGGCTAGAACTTCATTAATTGGATATCCGACTAATGAGGCTGACCGAGTGAAAATGTTTTGAAATCAAAAACGATTTGGGTCTTTGTGGGATCTTGGCCTAATTAATAAGGGACCACACTGGAAGCGTTTTTGATTGCAAACAAATAATCTAATTCTGATGGGACACGCCAAGCAAAACAAAGTAAAACAAAAAGACATAGGGGTCGAATTTATTGAGAATTTACTCCTCCTTTTTTTAAGTAAGTTAAAAAAAGATCAATTTCTTTTGGCGTTAGCAAGATAAGCTTTCGAGATCGTAAGATTTATGGTACACAAGTATTTACGGCTCCTTTAGTCTGTATTTATGTCACGTCGGGTGAACTCGGATCGCCGTACTTACTTCGGTAAGAAGTAGTAACAACTGGATACAACATCAGGCCTTTACACTAATTAATGTTAGTGTTACATTTCGTTTACTGATTCAACTAAAACCTTATCGTGTAAGAAGCTAAAACTATATATTTATCTATATATATTAAAATCAATTGCTGTTCGTTTGTCTCGCTAAACCTCGAGAACGGCTGGACCTATTTGGCTTATTTTGGTTTTGAAATAATTGTACATGCCCAAGAAAGGTTAAAAAGTTAAGTAGTATTTTGACTAGAAGCATTTACCATAATTTTCGACAGTTGTTGTTGTTAAATTAGTAAATTCCTGGCGTCTACATCCTCCATTATCCCGAATATTAACACAACTTGGAAAGAGATAAAACACCGTTTAAACAGGTATCATTTAGCGGTACGGACGTAGGGTACTGACCTTTGTTGCCAAATTCTGATTTTTCGGAGCTTCTTTCACCTCTGTGTTTTTTCAGAACCTTTTTAACATGGAATGTATAGTCCATAGTTTTCCACAGTTTTTTTTTTGCGAAGTTGCCAACAAGCTACCTCAAGCATTTTGTGCCTTAATCACAATGTCTGCGTAGCATTTAAAGAATTCTCTTCAAATCTTAATTCGACATTTGTCCGCAAATAAAACAAATTACTAAGATATTAAGATTTAATTTGCTTATCCTTCGCAGGTTAAAGGAGAAGCAAAGGCCTAATATTAAAATAAAACAAAAAAAACATATTTTTTTCAAAAATTTAGAAAATCAAACTAATGTTAAATTGTTGTTAAGCAAAAAAAGATTAATAATAATGTTTATTTATAATATTTAAATATTCAACCAATATTTAAGTGTATTGAAAAATTTACATTGTGTTTATTCGTTTTAATACTTGTCATCCTTACATCATTAGTGTCGTTCTCGCTAACAGAATCGTTTCGACTGTGCGCGAGGGATGCGCAGAATAGGTAGCTGTATTATTTATTTTTACGAACAATATTTGGCTTAGCCGGTGACACCGGACATAGGGTGCTTTCAGGCTTGCGGGACTGTTCCAAAGAGATACCGTGGCCCTGGAACACAAAGGGCGAAGCAGGAACATGGTTGGGTTTTAGTCAGTACAAGTCTGACACTCCCTCATTGTCAAGTCATTTGATGATTTCCCACCCAAAAAAAAAAAGAAAAAGAGGTTGGAAAAAATTGGCACACGTCTGATCTCCAACGCGTTTCGCTCGGGACTAAAAAACACGGTGCGAGCGCATGATAAGCAGAAAACACTTGATTTTGGAATTAGTGGTATAGATATTATCATGTTTCACATTATGGTGGCCGTGTTTTATCACAATTTTTACGACCTTTTTTCTGAATTTCGACTTGTATTTGCGATTTAATTGAATGCTGGAAAGTGCAAGTGATCGTGTATCGGACGGCCGAAATACCTATGTGGAGCAAAGTTTGAAATATGTTATATGTGTATTACCAATGTGCACGGAAATCAAATTCTAAAAAAAAAAAACAGAGTTTGATTTCCGTGCCATCTACGAATAAAACACAAAACGCAAACCTAAATCCGGGTCGGCCCGCCTTAAATACCTTCTGTGTTCGCCAATACTGCGCGTCGAACAGCACAAAACAATTCCACGAAAACAGAGACAGTATTGCAGAACTCAAACAACTTGCATTCTATCCAATTAGTGTCTGTCTGTGAATTAATCAAATTAGATGTTGTTCAAAGGAAAAAAGCGGGCAAATTCAAAACGACTCTAGATATTTAATTAATTTACTTGCCGGTCTGAACGGATGCAAAAACTCAACAACAAACAGATTGGAGTACACTTAGTACCCTCGCTGCCACGCTGGCCAGCCAAGATAGCCGAGTGGTGCGCCAGCCTTATTCTCATTCAATTGTTTGTATCGGGTTTCGGCAAGGTTTTACTAGCTTCTGACAAACTCAATTTGACTTCACGAGTTTGTTCGCCGCTTTATCGTCGCTGGATTTTTCGCCGTTTCTCGCGAGGATAGAGAAGTTGCTTGTAATTGTATTACTTCATTCGCCCCGCGTAATCAGTAACAGAAGTTGGTTCCTTCTCAAAATTAATCGGAAAACGAGTAAATGGGCTCATACATAATACGTAAGTATGTAGTTACATAAGTTATGTTTGCGTTTGGAATTCAGATCGTTAAGTTAGCAGTATTTAAGCTCCGTTGACTTGGCTGCCAATATGTTGGCTGTACACTGTACATTTGGACAATTATACGATGTAACATGCTGCGCGCAAACAATTATATTATTATGCAATTAGCACGCAGCATTTAGTAGCTTTTAGCGTAGTCCCATGTTTTGATTATTATTATGTGGGTGTGTTTGCCCAAATCATACCCTACCCTGCTCCTTATGAAATTAGATTAGTTTAGTAACACTACAGTTATGAAGGGTTACTTTGTACATTAAGGTAGTTACGTAGGTGTTTATGTGAGTCACGAGATTATGATAAAAGAATATCAAAAGAAAACGTTTCATTTTAAAACTACTGTATGGAATTCCCTTGCGAATCAGAACGATTCAGCGTGGAAACTATGCAAACGTTTCTACAATTTTCAAATCCAATAACGCGACAGGTCATAAAATATAAATCCTTTTAAAAAAATACTACAATTACCTATAGAAGTAGAGCTTAAACATGTGTGTGGTGTAAAATCACGAGCATTTTTACCGATGTTACCAATTTCCACAGCGACTAACTACGTACTTATAGGGGCGTCCCTAGAGGCATCACTGCACACCGGGCTGGTAATTAGACCACGTCAAAGGGGCATAAATTCGCCGTGAGCCGAATATCGGCTGACGTGGAACGCTACAGGTCATCATAATCCCTTTTCGGGTATGCTCTGTGGACGTTTAATAGAAAGCTGTATTGAACGTTCACAGAGCGTACAGTATTTGTGCCTGCTATGTCGGTTTCGAATTCCTTTATTGGAAATCAGAAATTCCGTAGCGCTTCATTTTCAGTTATCAATTACTCTGGAAACGGGAAATTTACTCTGTTTACTATTTGTTTTGAGTTCCCGATATTTCGGCGCTGTTGCAAGCGCCATGATCACGGATAAACTGAAGTTAATGCGGGTTGGTGTTTATGAGCAGACAAATCGGTCTACCCTTTCTTGTTCGTTTTTTGCACTCGGTACCGCTACCAGTGTCACTCACACTCGATTCTGTTCCTACATTAAAACTCACTGTGTCCGCTCGCGAACATTTTCAGTTTTCATGAGGGGCGAAGTCATAAAATTCTCAACTCTTTCTAGAAAAATAGCCAAATGCCAGTGACAATTTTTATAGGTACGTTTCCTTTACTTTTAAACCCAGGCACGTGGCACGTCAGCTGATATGAAATGGGCTGCTCCGCTGCTCTAGTGCCGTAAGCGTACTACTGTCACTACGTCGTATTGTACTCGTCGTATTACTGCTACTTTGTCTTAGTGACCTAATGATGCGGCTGCACCTAGTTTGGTGATTTTGACTACCATTTTACTTCAAAATTAATATTTATTTGCTTATAAACTTTTGAAGATGGTATGGAGATAACATAATGCTTGGTGGACATATTCGTATACTCTTAGATTTAAGCTTATGTCTACTTGATGTCTTAATTCCATCCATTTCGTCTTACTGATGACCTTTCTTTCACGTTTTTTGCGCGAGAAACGTCATAGATTAAAAATTTACGAGAAGACAGCAAACCACTTTGGCATTCATATAAATTCGCTCTTGAATTCCTAATTGCCTGACAATATTTGTATTTGTAAGGCTTAATCACATTCATACCATTATTTTGTTTCATCTCTAAATTACTACATTGGGTTAATATCTTATAAAACTATACTGGCCTATCTTTGACACAACGCTGACATTTGAACAGATATAAAGTTATATAGAAACATTTTCATAGACTCACAGCGCGCAAATGATTATCTGTTTTATTTCACGCCTCGTGAACAGCAATCAACATTTCCTTGAATTATGTGAGTACTTGCTTTATACGAAAATCTCATAACTGAAAGATGAAAGACTTTTAGACGTTTTCTGGACTAGTTATCATAATCATGTTGGAACCAAACACTCGCATTCGAAGAAAATAAAAAGCCGAAAAAAGGTATCCTTGTTCCCTTTTTAACGATCAATTCTATACAAGGAATTCCAAAGTTAGAGGAATAATTTTCAGGGTGAGGGATTTTCTACGAAATAATGGATCCTAAATTACCACAGTTCTATTTAGCTCACGATCCATGATCGAAAGACAACAGTAATTATAGGAATAATTTTAATGTGAAGTGGGGATCTTTGCGGACCATTTACGAAGTAATAGGTCCTAAATTCCCGAAATTCTATTTAGCTCACGGTCTTGTATTTGGGTGGCGTTTTCTTCTTGTTATGAAATAGATTCATGAAATATTCGCCATAACCACACCTTTTGTATAAAGTTACCATGTAACTCAATCATAGCACAGTTTACAATCGCTTTCATCCGGAACTTTAGCTTTTAGTTTTGTATGGAGTTTTTAAATACAAGTTGTACACGTTTTATGGTCAGCGCACAGTTATAAGTACAACTCGGGATCAAGATCTTAATTCGGGCCATTCTCTCGATTCTTTTTACCGGTTTAATACCGGGTGGAAGGGACGCCGACAGTAATACATTCACCTTGTATAACTCCATACTTCACCGTGGACGACAGGGTATCGCGGAGTGGTTTGGGTGAGGTTTATGTCCACCATAAGCTGATTCCATAGGCTGAATTGTTTGATTGAACTCTATGTTTTAACGCACACTTATAAGCATCGCCTATTATTGGGATCAGCTAGCAAAATTGAAGTGAGTTGATGTCAATCCGATGCAGTACTTGTAAGTGTGTCATGAGCTTCAACTAGGAACCCTCGCAGATTGATAGCACGCCTGAAGTTGGCAGCAAATTAGACTCCATTACTCATGCGAATCCTGGAACCTTAACTTACCGGAGCATTTACTTCACGAATGAATAATTTTGAGCCTCAATATTTACTGTTCATTTTAAGAAATAAGTACAAAGATTTATGAGAGTCGAACTCAACGTAAACAACATGATTAATTTCATTCGTAATTCCAAATTATTACTTAGAAATATACCTATATTTGGACACATTTAAGTCATTTAAGTATCCTATTCTATTCTATCTTCTTTTGAAACTAAAACTTAATTGGCCTTTCGCCAGAGTCCACTTTGCGAATATTTATCGCTGGCTTGGTTCACTTCGGTGTCATGGAGTTATTAGATTTATGGAGTAACTTATATGAATAAAAGAAAACCCAATTTAAATATTAGGATTCTTTTATATTCTTTCTCAGTTGCATCGGAGCCAATCTATCCAACACATTCCCGGGAACAGTAACAATATTTCTGAACAGTAATATCTCGTCAGTGGCGCCCGACATTTCTGAAGGATATGAAAGAAAGTGGGTTTTGAGAGTAACGTCTCACTTCATAACAAAATATTAAACATAACATCGCGTCTGTATTCCCCGAAGGGTTGTCAGAGGTGACCCACATTTTGTCAGTTATGTTAAGTCACATGTAATAGGGGGCCATCCTATCGTTATCAACCGGGCACAAATACATAATCTCGGCCGCCACTAAGAAATTCCTTTTTCCACCAGTAGATAAACTTTCAAGCATAGCCGTATTTTAAATGTTATTTGCAAATTACCACTTCCTGCAAATAAAATAAAAAATTCCCGCTTGATCTAAGTTACTCCGTTAATCATAATTTATTTTATATTTAGCGTAAAATCTGAGTTTTTCACCCACATTTCAGTTAGCGTGATGTTGTTGAAAATGGAATATTAATCATATTGGTAATGCATAGCTTTCAACACGTCCCACAAAGCACCGTAATAACCTAACGTGAGAGTTACACCAAGCTGCAGCAGCTTGTTCCACCTTGCGACAGACAGCTGCTTGCTTGAAGTATTGTTCATTGAACAGTTCCCCAGTCATCCCTACAAGTTGGTGTCAGGAAGAAACATCATAAACTATTCTGTTCGTGCTATAAATAGCTGTGAACCGACTGAGCTCCTCCGAACTCACTTAAATCACTCTTTCAGATTGAATCTCCGTGAAGACGACTAGGGTTTATTTTCGTTTCGACAGTTGAAGGATAATAAATTATGGTGACATTAAGTATTATATAAACCAGTTCTCATATCGATATAATAATCTCGGTTTACTACCAACTGATGTTAAAAATCTACATTTGGATCGCGTTCTCCTCTTCAATGGAATAGAACGTAATGTTGTCACAAAAACGCAATGCGGTTAGCATTTGCAACAACCGAAAGCGACTTACTGCGACTTTTTTATTTAATGACAATGTAATAATTATAACTATCGAAAAACAGAAAATTATACACTTTTGTATTACACGTTTAACGGCAGATATGAATTTGACGCAACTGTAAAGACAGTTAGACAACTACCCGCGTTTAGAGATACCTACCGAACTAATTTATGGTTTAGCGCAGTAGGTCGCTATTGCATGTTACAAATACTCAACGCCATGCGTTTTTGTGATAACAATTACGTGCTATAGCTATCGAAAACTGGTTTTCGATAACGCGATCCGAATGTAGCAATATCGATATATGAGAAATGGTTTATCCAGAACCAGTTCTCATATCGTTCGTGAAAACGCTTTCTGGGACAAGATCGGTGACATGTAGGCACAGACACCTGGGTGATATCAGACAGGTGAATAAAGTAGATCTTTTGGTGTCCTCATTTCACCTCGGAAGAATTTCACCTAGGTGATATCTCCTAGGTAAATTAATTCGATATAAGCGGTGGCCTTTGTTCGGGAACACCCAAATACTCCGAAATATTTTATTCCGAATTTCAATAATCCTAGTGCTAAAAGTCCGAATTTCATAATACCTAAGAATTATAATGTCTATTGTTAAAAATCACGAAATTTATTTTACCGAAAGTCGTAAATGCGATTTGTTAGTTTTCCGATTTTCATACGTTCGAAGAATCAAATGCTCGAAGGATTCTCTGTCCGAAAAACGACATTCCGCTTTTCAATACTTCGAATAAACTAAAAGTCAACATGTTGTGCTACAAAATTTAGTGACAGAAACGAATCACTGCAAAACCAACTTCACGCAGTCTTGTCTGCCCTACCCCTAGAGTGTAATATAAGCCCGCGTAGGCGCGGAGGGGTGGAGCGGCCTGCGAGCTGAGGAGCAGGTGGTATGAAGGCCCGCCGCCGCGGCTGAGGCTGGCCGGCTTGGCCGGCTAGCAAGCCGAAGCTGCGGTGGTGAGCGTTATAACCATCTGCGACGATAAGCTCGCGTGGGGCCGCCCAAACCCCGCAGCGCCGGAGCCGTGACAGAAATAATGCTTGCTGCATGTTACATGCTGCATGCCTGCTTGCATGCTTGCTGCATGTTACATGCTGCATGCCTGCTTGCATGCTTGCTGCATGCCTGCTTGCATCCTTGCTGCATGTTGCATGCTGAATGCCTGCTTGCATGTTGCATGCCTGCTTGCATGTTGCATGCTTGCTTGTATGCTGCAAATCCCCTGTATAATTGATGAATCACTTCGGTTAGGTTAGGTTAGAATTGTGACCAGGGAAACAAATTTTTTTTTTAATACTAAACAATCATAGTTTAAAAGATAACAAGGCGTTTTAATTTCGGATTTGTATTAATCGGTATTTTAATAATCGGAATTCGTATTTTTGATGTTTCGAATTATCATTAAGTCGGACTTTTTGTTATTCGATCTATTAAAACTCGGCATTTTGAGAATAGTAATTATAAACGTAAGGAATATTGAAATTTAGGAATTATAAAAATAGGAGTAATGATAAGTCGGAGTTGTTATATTAGGAATTTTGAGCCATTGGGAATTATGACAATCGGCATTTTGAAATTCGGACTTGTGACTATCGGAATAAAGTTTTTCGTATTTATGTAGTGTACCCCCTTTGTTCACCTTGGAATTGATTCACCCAGAAGAAGAAACGCGACTTAGGATTCATGTGGTGGACTTTTATCACCCACATAAAGCAATCTTGTCTTGTTGTTTTTGCTGAGTGGTAGTGTTTAATCCGCGAAGTGTATGTTCTTATTTTTTTAATATTATTAGTTTTTAGTACATTAAAAAAAACTAGAAACATTATCTACATCATTATTTTCAATAATACGTTTAACATTTTTTTTTCAAGTGTAATTTTCGTTACTTAATATTTCTCATACAATTTGGGATTTAAACATTTCTGCTCTCATGAGAGAATAATCATGAAGAAAATGTTGGTGCCGCTAAATCGTCTTTTTAGTGAACAACTTTAAAAAAGTACTAGGCCTGCATGAATTCAATGAGGTATTCGGTTGAGGAGTTCCGTCGTGAGGAGACCATCCTCCTCACGACGGCTGCAGAGTCAAGTAGGTATGTTATAAAAATGTTTGTTAATTCAAACTAAACGTGTATGCAAAATTTCAGCCCAATCGATTGGGGTAACTGTACCAAAATTCAGTTACTAAATTTGACCCAAACAAACAAACAACAAACAGGGCCACCTAAATAAAACCGTTTAATCATGGTGAGTATTCGTCCGTATTGAAAATTACCAATGCAGGAAACCGCAAAAGTTTATAGAAGACTGTCAAATGGCACTAGTTGATGGTCACATTTCTATAGGCCTCGAAAAATTGCTACTTTATTTTATTTTTGTTTGTGTCCAAAGTTATTTTTTGATTTCATATGTACGAGTGTGTTGAAACATAATACATAAGATAAGATAAGATAAGATATATTTATTTGCCCAAACATGTGTTTACATACAATAATAAAAGTGCATGCAAGGTAACATAAAATAATAAAAAACGGCTCAGACATGTTTGCCACATACTATGGCGTGCAAATGTTTTGAAAATTAAATTTGTATTGTTTTTAGTTAATCATTTCAATCGAATATAAAAATAATAAATATCAAAATTATACAAGTAAAATTATACATGTCAAAATTATAAGAATAAAATCATAATTTAATCAATGTCTGTGAATTTAGCATGTAATAGTAAATGTCAACGTCTACATATGTCAAAAGTAATAATTAATAAAATCATGAATAAATCTGTGTTACAGTAAATGGTTCTGTCAGAAATTCATTAATATTATAGTATGCTTTGTCCTTTAGAAATGATTTTAGTTGTTTCTTCAATTGTACGTTATTAAGCTCTCTCCAACTTTTGGGTAACTTATTATAAATAATGGGAGCCATGCAGAAAACACTTTTGCGCATAAGTGCAGTCCTACTCCTATGCAGACACAGCTGGTTTTGATCACGCCTGGTTCTGGGAAATTTATCTGCCATTCGCGAAAATAAAGTTTTATTATTTCTAATAAACATGACTGTTTCTAGAATATAAAGGGATGTCAGTGTCAATATTTTATAACGTAAGAAATAGGGTTTACAGCTATCGGTGGTTTTCAACTTGAACATGGCTCTGAGACATCTCTTTTGTGCTTTAAATGCGGCTTCTATGTCAGTTGAGTTACCCCAAAAGATAACCCCATATCTGAGCACAGATTCCGTAAGCCCGTAGTAAGCAGTTAATAAAGCATCTATGCTAACCTTTCGTGACAAACTGTATAAGGCATATGCACTACTGCTTATTCTTTTAGTCAGGATCTCTACATGTGCCTTCCAATTTAAATTTCGATCTATCGTTACTCCTAAGAACTTGGTTGTAATCACTGTGTCAATTTTTATATTCTTGTATGTTACGTCAAGATTGGGAAGAGTCAATGCGCGCTGGCCAAAATGCATAATAACAGTTTTATTTAAATTTATTTTCAAGTTATTACTATCCAACCATTCTACAGTTTTTTCTAATGTATTATTTATGTCCTTTTTATAAAAATCTTTCTGATTACAAGGAATAGTTATCGTACTGTCATCCGCGAACAGTGTCGTAGGATAATTGATTGCCCTTGGAAAGTCATTGATATACAATGTAAAAAGCGGTGGTCCTAGTATACTTCCTTGTGGAACTCCGTAGATAACGTTACGTTCCTCCGAAAGAAAGATTTCTTCTTTTTTGGTTCTTACATTTATTCTATGGATCTCCGTTATTTGTTTTCTTTCATGTAGGTACGAATTTAAGAGTTCAAGGACATTACCTCTTATACCGTAAGCATGCAGTTTTTTAATTAAAATATTATGTTGTACATAATCAAATGCCTGGGTCAAGTCACAGAATATTGCGCACACCGGAGTGTTTTTATCCATATTTGTCATTACAATATTTAAAAAGTCATAAATGGCCATGTTAATTGATTTGTTTTTCCTAAATCCTTTTTGTTCTTTGCAAAGAATATTTTTTGCTTCTAGATATAAATTGAGTTCTTTATAAATATATTTTTCAATTATCTTCGAGAACATTGGTATCAATGAAATCGGTCTATAGTTTTCCATTACTTCTCTATCTTGTTTTTTGAACAACGGCTTAATTACTGATTTTTTTAGGGCACCTGGAAAAATACCTTCGCTTATACACAAATTTATAATGTAACTTAACGGACAACAAATTTCCTCAACTACTGCTTTCAGTATTTTAGTACAAATTCCATCGTAATATATCATAGTTACTTTAATACTTATAATGTTGTAGGTACACAAATTGGTTAATTAACATTAAACTGATTGAAATTGTTTGTTAATTTGAAGATTTTTATTTTTATGCTATAAGGGGGTGATAAAACTCCACCACATGAATACTAAAAACTTTCGAATTAATTCACCTAGGAGATATATCATCTAGGTGAAATTCTTCCGAGGTAAAATTAGGAAGCCAAAACATCTAAACATATATAAAGATCTGAACATATTGGAATAAACCGAACAGATAGCCGCACTGACTCGGTACACAATTCTGTTTGCAGTAAAAGTAAGTACATAATTCACACTCGCAAATACATCGAATTAAAATATAAGATCGTTTAGTAGGAACTTACATATTTGTAGGAAACTATTTTGTCGCCAATAGTCTTCAAAACAGACAGAACTGATGGTTTCGTGAGATGAAATCGTGTAATAAATTCCTGGTCACCTGGGCAAAGTGTTCGTTTATCTCGCGTATCGATATGGGACGACGAACATCCTAATCCTAACATTCACGTTATTTGTCTTTACCTACATTTTACATAGCCAAATACCAACAAAATCAATATTTTGAATAAAATATATAATACAATATTCCACAACAATGATGACACAGATAGCTTTAGACGTGAACACCGAAGTTCTAACGTTCAAATGACGAAGTCGTTTTAGCTCAAACCGTGTTCTTGTTGTGCCTGTTTCAATCAAAATTAGAAAATGAAAACTCGGTTAAGCCCATGAACGCGTTCCGCATGACATAATCACGTTCTCAATCATCTGTGAAATCCACCCCTAATAACATAAATTCCTAGCACGGGCATGGTATGATACGGTGTAGTGGGCATAGTCCCAGGTATTTCATTTCCTAAAGATAATTACGCTGTCGACCCTCATCAATATTGTGTGATTCATTCATTAAACTCACGCGGCCGAGCAGGCTGTTGATAAATCGACGGTTCGATTTCTTAAGTGAACAACACATCAGTACTCAGACAGACTCCGAGTCCCCAACGACGAAACACGAGACTCCTTCGTACTTGTATCTAATTCACTATCAATTTTCTTTAGGAGTTTCTTTCAGATTATATTTACGTGCAAAGAGATCTTCAAATAAAAAATATATTGGCTGCCCCTGCCATGTAATGAAGCTTGTCAAATTTCATAACGTGGCAGTTATTCACAGTTTATTAAAATATAAATATTAAATTTATTTTGTATCTAATAGGTACTTACATAATTTGTAACAAGATGTATATTGTTCTAAGAACGAAAATCCGCAGATCGACTAAGATGAAAATTAAAATCTTTTCTATGACAAAAAAGAAAAAAGGGTACTTATAACGTTTCATAATGAAAGAGATTTTAATACCACCAAAAACTTTAGAACCTTTATAAAACAAAACAGCAGCTGGTGAATTACACAATGACTTGAGTTTTATATCCCGGCGTCGCGTTATAAAAGCTTTGCCCAACCCTTGTCGCCGCGACAGTGACTTGACAACGGAACACCTACGCGCTACAGAGCGAAACGGCGAGACAGCTTTGTTTGTTTTGCCATCGCAAGAAAAAGATCAACCCCAATAATAACCATTGTTAAAACTGAATTACATTATAATAGGTACCTACCGTGGGAACTCCAAAATGAGACCTTGAAATAAATTACTTGAGTCACGCTTCACGGACTTTCAGCAAAGTTTCTTACTTAAGAAAGTTTATGATTGCTTTCTCACCAAATGAACTCGCTCTTCTTGACGGTATTCTCCACAATCAAAATGTAGGGCAATTGTTATTGCCCTAACGGGCCGCAAACAATATGGTTAGTACTACCAGTTTCCGATATCGTAAATTGTGTGCTAAAGTAGAATAGCACTACTTAGCAACCAGAGAAATCACATTGTTTATTTAGAAATACCGAATCCACGGAACGTCATTATTATTTTCTTGATTGCAGGCGGAAAATAATGTCGTCTTTCAGAGTAGCTGCTTTGCCAATCACCACCTATTATCTACTTACGAACGCAACAATTATTGCAAAATCAACAGAAACTATAAACACATTATCGGTAATTGAAAAAAAACTAGCATTTCATACTTTTTTACCGTGTAGGCATAGGCATTGCTCTTTTGTGGGAAACAACTGTTTTTTTTTTATTAATTACGAAAATAGATATGAAGATTAGAATGTAAGCGTTTGTGCGTTGGTGTCCCATGCCACCTTGTATATAAAGTGTGTAAACACCTCTTAACTAAGCCGAAAGGCACTGGTTCTCCCTGTCATTGCGATCATTTTTTTGTTCTACACCATACCTGGGAACCTTCTAGTTACGGAGATATTAGGGGTCAAAGTACCAACTTTTTGACAAGTATTTTTTTTAAATACATGTTTTTAATGTAAGATTTTTACTTTAAACACCTCCACGACCCAGTATTATTCAATCCGTCCACCAGCACAATGTTTTGAGTGCGTTACATTGAGTTCTACCACAAAACATGATTTTACACCCCTCAAAAAAAATGTCGTTTCCCAGCAATAATTTTTGCGTAAAGTTACTTAGTTTCATGTACAGAATGCTTGGTTGACGGCTTCGTGATGAGGTGATTTACACGGTGTATAATAACACCCCGCCATTCTAAGAACATTACTTAATTTAATTGTGAACGCAATAACCGAAATGCGCTTTCATTAATTCCGTTGTTCCAACGTTCCTAAAATGGCAGGTAATCTGTTCTAACGGGACAATAAATTGGACAATACGTTGAGCTGGCTAATAATGAAAATGTTCGTGCTCGGACGTGACTTCCAATCTCTACTCATAAAAGCGTCGTTTATTTTCCCGTCCATTTCAACGTTTATGTCTCGAGACCGATTCGATTTTATGTTTTTGTACTTATTTGTTCGTTGAACAGTGGGAAACGCGATGGTTGAGCAGACTGACGCACTACGTGGATTCTAAACGTAGGAACTGCAACGTAGTATTAGGTACCTACTAAATACTGCAGAGGAACTAGTTCTTATTTCTCGAATCGGGAACGGGTTCGTTCCAAATTCATTTACTTTTCTAACGTTTCCAGTTCACAGCGTTGAAGGTTCAAACCTTAAAAGCATAAAAGCTGTCCCTAGCTATAACTTTGAAAATTTGTTTGAACTGATTTTCCATCGTACGTTCCAGACATAATAACTGTTAACGAGAGAGTGATAACTGTTTTCATAAAATAAAAAGTCATTTTATACACGAAACGTGTAGGTATGTAAATGTAGATGCTCCCCGCATTAAGTTTTTTGGAGGTATTCAAACATGGGCGCCCAATTTGGCTCTTCAATGAACCTCGTATCAGATAAGTCGACATCAGAATCCTATGTATTATTATTATCTATCTTTGTGGATTCTGATATCGACGCGTAATTCGACCCTCTAATCGGCCCAAAACAAGCTCAAGTACTTACGAGAATCTTTAACAACTTGAGAAAAGAGCGAGTGGATTTTACAGTATTAATGCCTTTAGAAATGTTTGTTTATTCAAGCTGGCGACGACTGAATAATTAAAGCTATAGGGTACGACGGAGCTTTAAGGAAAATCATTAGAAATACAAATATTCGTTGAAATCATCCGGTACCTTTGTTTGTAGTCTTTCATTGGGTTACCTATCATAAGCTCGAAAAACATTTGACCGAATTTAATTTCACCTAGAACTTTTCAACTATTATCGTTTCGTTTTACTTCATCAAAGTCACGTCTGCCACTGTATCAGTTGACCTATTATCAATTCACGTTTCATTTAGTCGAAAAACTTTTTACCGAAGTTACACCCGAAATAACATTAGTTCGAAGTTATTACCACCACACCCCTCCGCGCCTACGCGGAGTAGGAGTAGGGCAGAAAAGACGGTTTTGCAGCGATTCATTTCTGTCACTAGTACATAGTCACTGTAGCACAACATATTGTCTATTTATGACACTATTTTAATTTAATATTGAAAATGCTACCAAGTAATCGGCTATATAATTGTGACCAAATAATATTCCGTGAAATGTTGTTTTGCTGTGGTGAAAATATGGCAAATGAAAAAGTTCAAAAGAAGTTTCGGCCAATAGCAAAAAGTTATTTGGTAAATCGGCGAAAGATAGTTCGGTAATAGTACATTATGATATAAGTGCGGTAAGTTGAAAATGACAGCCGAGGCGATATTGCTAGCCCGAGCCGTAGGCGAGGGCTAACAAGAAAGCAGAGGCTGTAATTATCAAAGCGCACGTATGGCATACGACGTTTTATAACATATTTGCGAGGAAATAAATAAAAGTCGGACGACATTTTCAAATAAAAACCAAACAGCAGAAAGAAAAAGCGCGCGGAATAATTTTTACTTGTTCACAAATTATGAAATTAGTGCTTTTTTTTAAGGCAAGGAAAAAAAAAAAAAAAAAAAAAAAAAAAAAAAAAAAAAAAAAAAAAAACAGCCAGTATTACTAATAAAGTAAATTAATATTTTTGTGTTTTGTTACAGATAAATGGTTGTAATTTATGGTCAAAATTGATTAAATTAGAGAATTAAATGTTTATTTATTATATTTTATCTCCCAAGTTAATTTTATTCATAAAATGTTGACCAGTTTTCTGACATAAAAACTCTTTGCTAAGATTTAAAAAATTACCATTCGTTTTAGACGAAGCATTTTGATAAACCGTGCGTTTTACATTACATTACCGCACTAGTGCGTAATGAGATACATTACGATACTGAACTTGGTGCAATAAGACCCTTTACGAGCAAATGTGTTATAAAATAATAGCTTTGACACATGATACTTAGACTATCTAAACATATGTCAAATAATGCATATAGCAAAAAAGACGTCGGTCAATAGTTTTCAGTAAAATGATATTCGAACAAAAGAAATTCGGAAAAGTAATCGGTTTCCCTTTCATCGACACAAAATATGCTGGCCACCATTATTCATTATCCTTGTAATCAATCTAAATATAAACCCCCTATATGATTGTAAAGAAAGATTTTAAAAATGAATATTAAATTTTGATAGCAGTAGCTATCAAATTTTTTTTTTTTTTAATCTTGCCAGTAGGCAATCACTCATCCAATTACTTCTGTAACAAGCTCTTATGTGTTCAACTAATCAACGTATTTCATTGATATTGAGTCTGTTCCGCCTCACGACAGATATCTATTCTGTGTTGTCTTTCATCAACTATTTTTTAAGCCGTCACGTCGTCGTCTCAGCTGGCTTCTGATCCAAACGAATTTTTCACGCCTTTTTTTGTGTATACCAGACTTATATGTACAGCGTGTACCAGAAAGGTTTGGTCATATTTAAGGGTGAAGTTCAGACCATCAAACTGAATGACTCTCTCCATTAGACTATAATCTTCATCGCAAAAAAATAAACAGCTGTCTCATTCTTTGGGTGGAGTAAGTCTTGGAGTTTTGTATGGGACAGCTGATTTTTTTTGTGGTAACGATGTTTGTATCATAGAAAAAAAATAAAAAATCTTTGTCCTACCCTACGATTTCTCCTGTTTCGTGGATGCGTTTACAAACATTTGAACTCACAAACAGCCAGACTTGGAAAAACTACTTGTAGGCCATACAAATATTTTTTCGTGCGGGAATCGAAGCCACGACACGCAGCGCAGCAGCTAATCGCTCAGCCTCTACGCCACCCGTGCCCTCAATTGTTCAGCTTGATTATGTGTAGCATACACGCTGTATGTTCCCACACCAGTCTTCGTGTGCTTTTAAATTATTCATCGGGTTTACCAACAAAGTAAAACCTTTTATATTCTTTTCAAAATTTTGCCCCTCGTTTACATGAGAACGGACAATTTAAACATCAAATTGTAGGCTTTCATGTAAATCGACCGAACGTTATTTGTTAAAGGTTTTCCTTCGGGCTCCGTTGACACTAATAAGCTTGAGAATAATATCCTTAGAAGCTGAACCCAGTATTGTAAATTCCTCGAATTTACACCTTGAATAAATGATTAGACACTTAACTCAAACAACGGGTTTCAAATAATGATTTTATACTAATTAATATTAATGGTATTGATACTATTGCAATTTTAAGAGAAATATGGCCTTCTTAAATGTATTACTCGATTTTTAACCAACGACCAAAAACGAGGGTGTTATAAGTTTGACGTGTGTATCTGTGTGTCTGTCTGTGGCATCGTAGCACGTAAAAGGATGACCCATTTTGATAAAATTGGTTTCGTTTGAAAGGTGTTTTAATCGAGAGTGTTCTTAGCTAAGTTTCTAGATAATCTGCTCAGCCGTTTGAAGCTCATCACCTCTTCTAGTTGAAGGGAAAAAAACAACTTCCACAGGTCTGGTCGATTCGAAATTTGAAATCTTGTTACTTGTCCCACATTGGGAATCGCCGATGGGGGGGAGTGCACCCCTTTTCCCCTCCCCCCTAAAAGCTGGTTTCTTTTTTAATTTAAAACTTTCCTTTTTTTCGTTAATTAGCGAGAAGAGGCGCAACACCGAGAAAAGTGGAAGCAATGGGGAGGCCTATGCCCAAAAGTAGGATAGTCAAGACTAAGATAAAATAATATAAGTTTAAAAACCATGAATTAAAATTAAATTAAAAATTTAAAAAAACCCCTGCCCAAAAAACCTCTAAAAAACCAAAAATAAAATTAATCCAAGCGTCGTAGCGTCGGGGGACCGCTAAGTAGACCGCTTAGTACAAGCTTGGATTAATTCTTTTTTGTTTTTTTAGAGGTTTTTTGTTTTTTTCAATTTTAAATTTCATTTTTTTATCGACCGAAAAAACCGCTTCTGAAGACAGACTTCGCAGATGTTGAAAAACTGACTGATGCCCTATGTCCCCAAGTATGAGACACTAAATTACTTTAACAAAGTTCTGCGTCCATTTTCTATAACCTTACAAAAATAAGTAAGAATTAGTAATTAAAAGCATGTTTCTAGTAACTAGTCGAGGGTGAGTCAGCGTTCAAACAAATTAGTTTGTCCAACATTTATTACAAAACGTAACTATTGCGAAACAATGAGAACGGTAAAATGTGCGGAAAGTAGAGTTGGCCAACAAAGATATGAGGATGTGTTCACGAGCAAAAGTTTTGAATTGCAACAGAAACGAAAGTTTAAAAGAGCTTTTGCGGAATGTGTACAACCAGCAGCCATTACAAATGAAAAGGTTTATTAACCCAGGGTTAAATAAACCTTATCTTTTGTAACGTCTTCTAAGCTGGTATATAATAGTTCTGTCCGTTTAGACGAAAGTACAGTTTGTATATTAGTTCGTGTAAATTACTTTCTTGCATTCAGTTTTCTTTTGAATTCAGAAAAAAACAGTCCCAAAGATTAATCTTTCGCAAAGCCCATGAACCATCAAAATATTTTGAGGGTTAGGGGGGTGTGGAAAAGACATGGAAGTATACAAGGTCATGGTTGGCCACTAGTTCTTTTTAAATAAAGTAACAAGTAACTCAAACAACATTAACATGCCAAGTAATTAAGTTCTTTTGGCTAATTATTGTTTATTAAGCCCAAATCGCATTTGATTCAACCCCTCTCACAATAAAACCGGGCCCACCGGCCGCTCATTCTGTGAAACTAAAATACCTGCCCTCCAGTTCACAAACGCTTTGATTGGGGCTGGAGTCAGTTACAAACCGAATGATATTACCGTAGCTCGCTCTTTTATTCTTGTACGCTACGAACGGCTTTGCAGCGTAGCCGTGTAGCTGCGTAGCCGCGTCGTCTCGTAGCCGCGTAACTACTTAGCCGCGTAGCTGCGTAGCCGCGTAGCCGCTTAGCTGCGTAGCCGCGTAGCTGCGTAGCCGCGTAGCTGCGTAGCCGCGTAGCTGCGCAGCCGCGTAGCTGCGTAGCCGCGTAGCTGCGTAGCCGCTTAACTGCGTAGCCGCGTAGCTGCGTAGCCGCGTAGCTGCGCAGCCGCGTATCTGCGTCGCCGCGTAGCTGCGTAGCCGCGTAGCTGCGTAGCCGCGTAGCTGCGTAGCCGCGTGCCAACATTGGTGCTTAGCAGCTTACACGCGCTGCGTAGCCGCATAGCTCACATTCTTAGTTAACCGACCTTGTTTCCTTCATGTGAGAGCCTACCAACAAGTCTCGTGGCTAGTGACTTTAGCTTAGAGCTTTCCACAAGTATTGGAATGCTCTAATTATTATATCTTCCTTTTTTTTCTTCGCTGTAGTTGCTTGCAACGCTAGTATAGCAAACACATGAAATCTTGTTGCTAAGAATCCCACATAGCTAAAAAGAAAGAAAGAAAGAAAGAAAAAATATTTATTTGGCCCATGCCACAAGTACACACAATACATTGTAAAATCTTAAAAATATATCGAAATAGGGAAAAAAAGAAATATAATTGTGTGTCTCACGGCTGCGCCAAAAAGGCCCAGTTCAGCAAATTGCCGAGCAGCTAGTGCCCGACGCTGATTTTCAGCTGGACCTCAGATAGTGATGTGACGGACGTAAAACAGTTTTGTAAATAATTATGTAGTGTGGTGTAGTGTATGAATAGGTACTTAAATATATAATAAATGTATGTACAATAATAACAAATAAAACATATTCATAGAAATCGAGATTAACAAAACGAAAATCAGATTTAATACCAAAGCAAAAAGGGACGGACGCATGAGAAAGGTAGGTAGCTTCATAGTTAATACATCAAATAATTGAGACATTTTGTGCGACCATATCCAACTTACATTGCGATTCCAACAGATACTGCCGTAATCGTCTTTTGAATGTGTCTATTGTTCTGATCATTCTAATCGGTGGTGGCAGGTTATTCCATACTTTTGAAGCCGCATACCGAAAGCTACCTTTGAAAGCTGCTGTGTGATGAGATTGAGTCGAAAGTTGTTGTGAGCATTGCCTTCTCTCACATTCGCGTCTACTAGTTAGCCAACTTAGTTTATTGTATAAGTAGTCCGGTTTTTTATACTTAACAACACCGAACAGGAGGCACGCCAAGTGTAGTTTGCGTCTGGACTTCATTTTTAGTGAAAAATGCTTGTTTAAAAAAGGTGTTACGTGACTTCGCCGAGGAATGTTGTAGCAAAATCGAGCGCAAGCGTTTTGTACTCTTTGAATGAGCCGATCTGTACGGGCCAGTAGACGCGGGCCATACACTGTGTCGGCGTAGTTTAACCTAGATAGTACCAAGGTTTCCACAAGCTGTTCCCGTAGTGTTTCGGATAAGTAAGGTCTCATCTTATATAAAACCTTCAGGCGATAGAAACAGTTTCTGACACAATCTGTTATGTGGCTCTCAAAGCGAAGGGCTTTATCCATCGCAAGACCTAGGTTTCGCGCTTCGTAGACTCGCTCAATTTGTTTACCCATTAGTACTAAGTCAAAAGTCAAAGGCAGTCGAGCCAGCTGCTGTCTTGTGCCAAATACAATATATTTAGTTTTAGTAGGATTCAGCGACAGGCAGTTCTCCTCAGACCAAACGGCGATTCGTTGAAGATCTTCGTTAAGATGCTTAATGGCGCTGTCATACTCGTCTGGTCTAAAGGAAATATACAGTTGTACATCGTCGGCGTATATATGGTACTTGCATCTCTGGAGGCATCTTATTATGTCTGCGCAGTACAAAATGAAAAGAATGGGACCTAGGATAGAACCCTGCGGGACTCCCCTCTCTACGGGGATAGGTGCCGATTTAAGAGTAGTGCCGTCACTCAAACGCAGGTCAACTAATTGTTCCCTATTACTTAAGTAGCTGCGGAACCATTGTACAGCTTTTGGGTCGAAACCGTAATGTTTTAACTTTGACAGTAACAATGGGATATTTATAGCGTCAAATGCCCTGGAAAAATCAAGTAAAACCAGTAGTGTGCACATACCCTTATCCTGGGCACATAATATGTTGTCTGTAACATCCAGTAAGGCAGTGGATGTGCTTCGTTGTTTTCTAAACCCTGATTGTAAGTCAGGTAATACGTTATTTTGTTCCAGAAACAGCGTAAGTTGATGGCTGACGATTTTCTCTAAAACTTTGGATAAACATGGTAATATGCTAATAGGCCGTAGATCTTTTAGGGTCACTGGATTTGAATTTTTTGGCAGGGGCCTAATGGAAGCAGTTTTCCATTGGTCAGGGAATGTTGACGTCGCGATGGAGCGGTTTATTATATCTGTTACAACATTTAACGTGTGTGGCAAAGTCATATTAATCATGTCTAGGTTAATGTTGTCGTGGCCTTCTGCGTTGCTTTTGAGACTAGTAATAGTCCGTGAGACACTGTTCTCGTCCACTGGAGTGATTGTAAAAATTGCCTCACCGTGGCTATGATTGTCATAAAAGTTAATAAGAGATGGGCTTGCCACGGGGTTACCAGGAACAATCAGAAAGTTTCTATTAATTAGGTCAGGATCTGTGAAATGCGACGGGAGGTCTTGTCTAGATTTAAAAGGTAATACGGTGGATTTCAGATTTTTCCAAAGCAATTTGGGGTTTTTTATTTTAGCATTAATGTTATGCTTGAAATACGCAGTCCTTTCATTGTACAAAGAACTAGTAACTAAGTGCTTTAAGTCTTTGTAGTATTTCTTTTTGGAGTCTGATTTCGTTTTTCTATAACAACTTAGTGCTTCGTCACGTAAACGCATCATAAGTTTGATTGTGTGTGTAATCCACGGATAAGATTTTTCCTTTATAGTACATGATTTGACAGGTGCGTGAGCATCAAACAAGGAAGTTATAAGGGTGGTAAAGACATGTACCATATCATTAACGGAGTCGAGTGTTGAGATAATTCCAAGGTTTAATGAAGACAAGTCAAATTTAAAAGTGTCTGTGCATACACTTTGAAGAGGCCGAAATTTCACCATAAACGGTTTGAATTTATCGCGCTTAATATTAAATTCGCTTATTATAATACAATGGCCGTTCAGCGAACCCAAAGATTCTACCGCTGTATATCTTGCTCTCAAGTCAGTACACAGGAGATCGATGAGAGTTTCACTGGATGCTGTGTGGTGAGTAGGGCTTGTGACTAACTGTGCAAGATTAAGACAATTGAGAAATTCGTTGATATTTTTCGTATTAATCCCGCTAGTGTCTTGCATATTGACATTGAAGTCACCCAATAGAATGTAGTGATCGCAATCACCCATCGAACTAATGGAGTCCGTTATGGCGTCGAGAAAGAGGACAAGATTTAACCAGGGTGGACGGTACGCTGTTCCTATAGCAATTTTTTTGCCGTTTAACGAGATTATTAACCACATTTGCTCGACCGATTCGAACTTGGGATCGACTGCGCTAGTCCAAGTACGTGCGCTCAGTCCGCGCCGCACATAAAACCCGACGCCCCCACCACGTCCCGCGCGAACACTCGCTGGTCGCGGCGTGTGACGCAGACGATAGCCCGGCACTACCGGAGCGCGCCCCTCCTCGCCCGGTCTGAGCCAAGTCTCGTTAATGGCCATAATATCAAAGCAGTGCCTGTCAAGTGCTCCAATTAAGTCGTCATGACCTGTACCCAATGAACCAGCATTAAGAAACCCAACTTTAAAATACTTTTCTCGTTTAGTCGTCATTATAATGGTTTTAAATAAATTTCGTCATTAGGGAAAAACAATATTATCATCAGAGCATATTGAGTTTTAATTTGATATAGTCTAGGTCGAGTTGTAATTACGTAGATAGTGTATAATAAAAATTGTGACACAGGTTTTAAGCTGTGGTATGTAAGTAATAGGATAATAAAATAGAATAGGCGTTTTGCGATGAGTAGGTGAAGGTAAATATGTGTAGTGTTATAAAACTGGTTTACACGTAGTTTACTGAGATGCGCCGCGAGACACACACCGGTTGCTATAAAACATAACTTGTGAAGTGAAAACAAAGTGATTAATATTACTATTGACAGGCTGTTACTTACTTTTACTAAACTTACTTCTAAAGTCCGCATGACTGTATTTAATATACAATTTATGTTTTTATTCAGAGAAAAAATACAAATAATTGAAAAAACCAACGAAACAAAAACAAACAAGATAACTTCTCTAAAGTGCGCTAGTTGCGCTGGTTCCCGGAGGCGGACCGAAGGTGCGCAGTATGTCAGCCTCACATCGGATGTGGCAGGTGGCATCACCGGGTTTGTACCGGGCGAGGATACGGCCACGCTTTGACCACACGAACTGCCAACCGAGGCGACTGCCGGCCTCACGTGCGCTCCGAAACAACTCGCGATTCAGTTTAGTAAGCCGCTCGTTGATGTAGAAGCGCGTCACAGGACCTGGCAGATCGAGATCCGCTGTGGTCATGCCGCGACGCACTCGTGCTCCCTCCAACAGCTCGTCTCGTAGGTCGCGACGCGCGAGGCGCACGATGAGGAAGCGGGGGCGGGTCTCCACCGGCGCCGTCGGCGTCGCCTGCGTAGCGTTGATGCGCCTGCCTCCAACACGCTCGGCGCTCACGATATCGCGCGCTTTGATTTTAACGCCAATCTTAGCAGCCACCAACATAGCAGTGTGGGTAGGGTTCTCACCACTAACCTCAGGTATGTTAGAGATTTGGAGATCATTGGCAAGCAAGTCCTGGTCACGGTCATTTATGTCGCTTTTTAACTGGCTTATTAGCTCGTCCACATCCGATGACTGCGACACTTGGGGCTGAGCCAGTTTGGTCTCCATTACCGCTACTCTTTCCTCCAAGTTGCTCATCCTATCATTAGTGGATTTTAGGGAGGACCTTAGCTCCGACAGATCGTCACGCAGCTGCTGGAACTCATTTCGCACAGCCTTTAAAAAATCTTCTTTAAAATTACTCAGCTCTGCCCTGAGGATGTCAAGGTTGAGTTCTTGTGTGGCATCAAGGGCTGTGCTATTTATGGGACTGGTGTCCATCAGGTTTACAAGGCTGTCTTCGTGGGGAGCAGGTGCTGGGGCCCGTGCCCTTACCGGTGTTTCCGCCCGGTTATCCCTCACCTGTTTCTTTTCGCAATCAGGGCAGTGCCAGGGTGTCTGTACGGGACCTTCACTCTGGATGCCTACACACCCTCGATGGTACCAGTGCCTGCACTTGCTGCAATTAACAGCCTCTGCCGACGAGAGAAATTTGCCACAACCACCACACTTGACCATGGTGTATCGAAACTTGTTTGTTTACAAACGCAGAACGATTGATCAGTCCAAGTAGTGCACCGATACGGCAATAGATGGCGCTATTCACACGATCACGTTTAAGGCAGTTTTCTATGGTGTGTATGGTACAGATAACACCATAAGTTGAACACAGCAACGGAGTAAAGGACTGCACGCACTGATGTTGAGTCACAAGTTCGTTTTCCGTTCCCCAAATAATTACCGTTTACATACGATGGGTTTCGGGTACTTATACACTTGCTACGATACGATACGATACGTTGTTTACGGTTTTATTTATATTTACACAGCACAAAAACACTAGCCCACAATGTTACTTGCAAGTTGCACTGACAGAAGTATCTAGACAATAGGCTTTCGTGAATTGAATTGGTATTAGACTGGTATTATTGGTATTTATTCGCGAGGTGAACACAAAGAGCTTATGGCCGTTTGACATCCGTCCGTAAAAGATGGATTGATGGTTAGAAAGCGACCGCTTGCTATTTATGATTCTACGACCTATCGCTAAATTCGAACATTACAACATCTAGAACAGCTGATCGCTGCCAGAAGGATAATACTGTTGTCAACAACGAGACGATCATTTGGACAATTACTGTTGACGTGAAACTGGTTTTAATATTAAGTGAAAGCAATAGTAATAAATACAACACTTTCCAATTTACCTAAAGTAATAAATTATTTTTGAGTGAAGTGGGTATTAACTCGTACAGTTACCGCAGACGATGTATCAGATAAGTGGGGAGGTAAAACTGTGTGGTCGGAGAATCACACGACATGAAAAATGATGCAGCTGACAGTACCAGGTACATAATATGGTCCAAATTTAATAGTGTCAAAACATTTTTGTGATTTTGCACGAGTTGTTATTTCTTTACACAAAGCCGGAATTAAAAAGCTAAGATCTTGACTTTACAGCTACCAAACAGTTATGTTTAGTGTGTCATTTTTTTGTGTGAAAATATAGCTATGTTGATGATAGACGTCGTGAAGCAAACTTTACGCAATAAAAAATCAAAAACCTTTATAATTTATGTAAACAAACAGCTGCAATTGAACGGAAAACCGAGCTCAGGTTTAGTTGTATAATTTTATTACTAGCGAAAAGGTTACAAACGTAGTTTTAATAAAACGCCCGCAGAAAAATTCTGTGAATATAGAAATGTTAAGCTTGCAATTCGAAATCAAAGAAAATAGAAAAGGGTTATCTATTCACGGGTTCGTGAAATCTCAGTATTTGTTACATACCGGAGTAAATTGCGGTGGAGTTCCAGGCGAGCTCGCCACGAATCTGTTTGCTCGTTCACTTCATGAAATTTTTATCAGACGATCTGTTGAGAGTTGAGACACTCAACGACTGACCCCAGCGACGGAGATACTCGGATTACTAACTCTTTACATTTATCTGTTTAACTGAAGTCACTCCGAGATAATCATTATTTATTTAGTGAAAATTCTGAATCAAAAGTCGAATATATATCTCGTTTTACAGGCCTTTTGCGCAGTCAAAAGATTTTCATGTCAGAGTACCAAGTCCATTAATCTCGAGATTAAAATATTATAGTAAAACATAAAGTTAACGAAAAGTAAAATAAAATGTTTCGACAAGAGAAAAATGCTTAACGTCTACATAAAATGAAAATGCCAACTAAGTCAACGTTGTTCACGATGGGACAAAATTACCGTGCCCAGCTTTTTGCTGATTTTACGTCACGTCATAGTTTAGTAGTATCAGGACCGCGCCGAAGACACATTGGAATATTTTGCCGACGAAGACGGAGGACGGCGCGCGGCGGCTACGTGAACCGAGAGGCGGTCATAGTCAAATGCAAATCGAAAATATCGATGAGTGGAGCATGTTGCCGACATCGATAGCTCTCCAGGTAGACTGGGTCACGTTAAGTGCATGAAGCTATCAATATTTTCAACATATTGATGTTGGTAACGAGTAAACAGAATAGAATATTAAAATGTTCATTTAAATATTTTTTCGGCTGTCTAATTAGAATTTTCATTGATATTTAAGTCTGACAGATTAAATACTTTCCTAGTTCAAATTGTTGTTTTGTTTGCCTATTAGCACTACGGAAACACCCGAAATTGAACATGAAATTTATCATCTTTTAATTAATTTCCTATGCACAGATACTGATAGAAATAAATCATACTAGCTGCTAGAACTTCTTCATATTTCAATATATACCCACCAAGTTTTCACTCGGAATGTATCAAAACAAGGCGGCGGTCTATTTTGTTTTTGGAGGTTTTGGGTTAACGTTATATTAAGTCGGTTAATTTTGATGTTCACCTAAAAAAGTAATGAACAAAACTTGAGTTAAGCAAATAAAATATATCACAACCAGTCATTGCAATCTTGGGAAAAAGCACTATTAGAAAATATTAAACATTCAAGAATGAGAACATATCTTCTCTTTAACATTTGGATCATTCAGGATAGTTTATCGCCCTGTGTGAGAACACAACACTAGTATATTATAAGCTCTAGGTACTTCATAGGTGTACCTGAACAATGTCTTCATCGTCGGCGGAATTCTATTTTGCTAGCGGTCTACCGCTCTGGCTCCATCGGGACTGGCACGACAACTATGTATTAAGTTAGCTCTATGGACTACTGTTGTCTTGGGATTGCTGCATACCTCCTTCAACACAGTTGTTTCATAGCAGCGAAATACTGAGAAATAAACTGGAGAAGTACGATAATTTCAAAATTAATGCTGAAATTCTTGCTTATAAAGCCATAACATTGAAATTTTTGACAGCAAAATACATTGAAAGCAAAATTGTGGGCAACGAACAAGTTTTATTGCTGAAATATTTCCAGGGATTCACTCACTATTACGAGAAAATAGCTCCATTTGTGATTCGGACCAAAACTCATATGATCGACATGGACATGTACATTGTACGATTGTTAAAATTTTACTAAAATATATTATTAAAAAGAAAACTGTTTAACATCGGCTAAAAGTATTTCCAATCTATAAAGCGAAACAATTTGTTTGTATTTTATTAATTAAATTACTTTACACAGCGGAGCGCAGCAAAATTGCCAACATTCCACTTTATATTGTGTCCACGCCTCGGCACAATATATCAACAAACATAAACAAGTAGACCAGCCAACTTCAAGCTCAAAGAGAATGTATGAAACTTGTGAAAAAGAATCGTTTACGATTTTAGTTCACATTCATCATGTGATGAAAGAATAACACTTGATGTTCTGAATAGAAACACTTGAAGAAGCGGAATACTACGTGGGAGTTACCTTAATATTTCTCTATTCATGAAGTCTTATAACAGTATACATTAAACTACTCTTACTTAAATATTGCTTATCTGGGTGGTAAAAGTTATTCCCAGTACACAAATAAAAGTTTGATTTGTGCATTCCGCAATAAATAAAAAGCAAACCGCTTTCTGATAAATTATTATTTTATCTTTGTGATTTGGCACGCCGCCAGTTGTTGAACTTGAATAATAAATTAATCTCCCGCCGATTTTACATGTAATTGAGCTTCTGAACTTAATAATACTTAGTTGGTGGTAAATGGTTGTATCTATTGCGTTGCTAATGGCCGAAGGGAGCTAAGTGCGGAATATTCTCCCGCTCTGTGGAGAAGACTGCCAATCCATTTCAATTTGGTCCCATGCAATGGGTCGAATTATCAACAACTAACTGGTCAATCTTTTTTCGTACAAATCAATTGAACTTTTCCTATTAGCTAGTTTATAATATACTAGCTTCTGCCCGCGGCTTCGCCCGCGTGGAGTTCGGCAATTGCCCACGTATGTGTTAACCCCCCAAAATAATATCGAAAATAGTCATTTAAATGTTATAGATAATAGTTGTTGCCCGCGGCTTCGCAGTTCTCACTTAAATCAATGCCAGACATAGCCTAGGGGAGGATATTCATACAATGCGTATTTTAAATTTTATTATTTGCTCTTTCGTTTTCGTTATCGGCGATTCAGGGTCGCCGATAACGAAAACGAAAGAGCAAATGATAAAATGTCCACAAAAACGACACCCGTGAAAGAAAAACCGAAAGTTTTCCTCGGCGTCAAATGGTCAGCGACCCCGAAAACCACGAAAACGACACCAATGAACGAAAAACAGGAAATTTTTCTCGGCGCCATCTCGGATTTTCATTTTCATTGCCAGCGACCCGCTAAAACCACGAAAACGACACCCATGAAGCCATTGAGTCGCGCAAGTGTCCACTGTCCAGTCGCGTGAGTGCCTTTCGCGCAAGTATCCATGCGCAATATATTTTCGTCCTGCAAGTGTCCTTCGCACAAATGACCCAGATTCCCTAGAAGTGTGAACTTATGAAGTTTTTTTAGCGTATTTGTCCATACAAAAGTGCTAAAACTACAAAACAAATATAAAAAATTGCCACCCCTGTTATCGTCTGAGGGGTGGATTTTCCAAAAACATTGATACGTGTTTATCAATTCCATCGAGAAACACAAATAGTAAATTTCAAGCTGTGCAGACTATATTTGTTCTACTAATGTTTCAACCCCTTTTCTCCCATTTGGGGTCGAATTTCCAAAAACGGCCAAATACGTGTTCATTTATTTTTGCTCAGAAACTTCAATATTTAATGTCATTCTTCTTACTTCAAAAATGACGGATCCCGCATAAAAACTTTGAACCCCCATCTCACCCTGTTAGGGGGTAATTTCTCGAAAACGCTAAAATATCTATTTATTTATTTCTAACCAGACGCTTGTATATGAAATTTCAGCCTTCTAACTTTAAAAATAACGATTTTCCATACAAACTTTCATCCCCTATTTAGGTCCCTTAAGGGTTGAATTTCGAAAAATCCTTCCTTATTCCTTGTCTAAATTATAAAGGGCAAAATTTCAGCTTTCTAGGTTCAAAGGTTTGGGCTGGGCGTTGATGAGTCAGTCAATCAGTCAGTCAGGATTACTCTTTTTATTTATTGATATATATAATAATAATAAATAGATAGATACTAAGTAGCTGTCCAACGCAACTTCGTCTGCGTCACATTTTCCCCGTTTTCGCAACATTTTTCATTGCTACTCCGCTCCTATTGGTCGTGAAGATATATAGCCTATAGCCTTCCTCGATAAATGGGCTATCTAACACTGAAAGAATTTTTCAAATCAGATCAGTAGTTCCTGAGATTAGCGCGTTCAAGCAAACAAACAAACAAACAAACTCTTCAGCTTTATAATATTAGTATAGATAAGATTGCAATGGAATTGAAATTATTTCAGATCTCTTTGAATAAGTGTGACAGTAGACTTGTAGGCGCCTGGCGGAAAGCCAACTTAGTGCACAGATAGATTAACTAAAAAACTTTAACGATTCAACCTCTTTGGCTGATTAATGGAGGCAAGCCCTGTCGTCATCCCACGCGTCGGGCGTAAGTCTGTAGCACTTGGTGAGAGTGAATAAAGCACAATTCTTTTTACAATTACACATAGTATTCAGTTGCCCAGAGCCTTGTCTAGTCTCAATGCGTGGTGGTGTTTGCAATGCAACTCGTTCTCGGTTTTGACACATGCTGCAATGAGAAATAAGTATTTCATTAAAATTAAAACATTTTAAAATAGTGGTCCATCGGCAGCAGTTATCGCTGCAGCTGTGGTTAGGGCTTCAAAGACACAAACTTCCTCACAATGCGAGCCGTATCGAGTACTAGGCAGGCCTTCCGAATCAGGTCTTTGATCCAACCTCCAAGCGAGAGCCTGGAAAGATGTTCGTCGAGGCTCATGACCTTCAGGTCACTGGCCGTAACGACAATCGGCGCAATAAAACCAGAGATAATTATATAATATCATTATTGATAACGTGGTAAATTAAGTATTGAAATTAAACGAATGCCGTAAAATCTGTCCACAATAGAAATGAAAGTTTTAGGACAAGGAACTAACTCACCATCGTATAATAAAGCTTCAATGGTGGGCCAGAGGTAACAGTGCCGTATTACGAGTTGTAAGTCATGGGTTCGAACAAAAGCAGGCGCATTATGGAAACCGGTGAATGAAAACATCGTGAAGAAACGGCATGTCCTAGAACCAAAAAATCCAAGACCAACGCGCACTGGGCAGTCGTGGTTTATTATAGCCCTCAAAATCAAAATATTTTATTTCACATAAGCCTAACATGGGCACTTATAAAACGTCAACAAAAAGGTGCTCGGTTTGGGTTGGTTGTTTCCTATGGATAAGACCCGGCACGGAACTCCATGGTTACTCTTCTAAATTAATTTGGTTTTACAATATTTCTATGTTACAGCGTTAGTACTTAAGTATCACATCATACACCGAACATCGTAGGCCCGAAAATAAGTCGTTGTTTGCTACAAAACGTAGAACAAGATAAAACGTTACCAAGGATCTAAGAATCTATAAGGCCTACAATGTCAACGCATTTACAAACAATCGGTAAATAGGAAATAGCCCTCTCATAGAAATGAGGCCTGAGTTCCAGCAGTGAGAAAGTAAGAGGCTGATTAGGCATCCTGATTTGCTTTAACAAGAAGAAAGCAGATAAACAGACCTGTAGGTACTCCAGAACAGTTAATCTGTCTGACTGGGGTTCAGCTTGTCTAGATTAATCTGTCTCAGGTACGAAGCAATTTACAGCTGCACCTAACCTCTAAAGGGATTTGGATATTCGTCTATATTAACACAGGACTAAAGGATTTATGTTCAATAAACGCTTGCTTTGACTTTTAGCGTGAACCATGGAATACATAAATTGCTGTTTCAGCGTAGTTCCTCGGAGTTCCTTTTTGTCGATTTCGCGCGTCGTTTCACGAACCATGAAGGCTTATAATATGGAGAGATTTCAGTTACGTGCTGACGATAGTGTGCTCAGTAGAGCTTGAATTTCCAAACTAATGCTATACGTGTGAAAGGGAGTTTATGGGTTTATCACGCCTTCACCCGACGGATTTCGATGAAATTTGGCATACGGCTAGACCTGGGTTAGAGCATTATTATCCTGGTAGGATGTTACCGAGGGAAAATTTCCGTGCACCGAGAAAACTCGCCGGCAAAAACTAGTTATAACTGTGAATGGAGTGATTCAGCATATTTATGAGGAACAGGTAAGGGCGCTTTTTCTTTGTGCGACGGGGATAGTTTGTATTCCTTTGTTCGTTGTCGCTTGAGGATCACAATCTGAATACCTTTGAAATCCTAACCAATCGTAAGGACATCCTTCCTATGATCTTCTGGTGAATATAATTGTGAGTTCGGCAGTGCGATTTGTAATTCAACAGTCAAGACTAGCCAGCATTATAGAAGCTCGTGGCTAAATAATAACAGTCGTTAGATCCTTGCCTAGGTTGCTCGGTGGATGGGTGACCACCTATTACATACCAAGTTTCCTCCGTGCTTCGAAGCCATTAGTACCGGCTGTCATTTGTAGATCGTTGACAGTCGTTACAGGTAGTAAGCCAAGGAGTAGTTCTCCCTGGATTCAAATACTGGTATTCAGCCACATTCGGTCAGGCTGGAAGCCGACCAAAATAAAGTTAGTAAAAGTTAGGCAAATAATGATGATGACTACCATTATAAAATAACGGGTGCGTACCTTTTGATATTGTTGTGATGTTGGTGAAGCATCTGGGTAAGATTAGAACTGACCATTATCGAGATCCCCTCTATTGTTGGTGAATAATTTAGGTAAGATGAGGTTTTAACAGTATGATGTTTTCTGATATTTACTTATTCATTACAGAATTTTGCCTGAAAATGAGTAAACATGAAAATTAGTTCAAATGACAATTATGTTAAATGAACGTTATACTAAATGTTATTAGAGAAAAAGAAGTTTATATAAAATGTAACATTAACTCTTATGAAATTAGGTTTTTTTTTTTACAGCATTTGAAAATTATATCATGGGAACGTTATTTCAAGTGATAATATACTGTCTGTTATTATGCCATATATTACACGCCCTAAAAGAACATGGGAAAAATAATTAAATATGGTTCTCCTATTCATAAGCCTGGAAAGAGAAAGCTCATGGGAGCTCTTTCAATCATTTCTAACACACTACATAGTTGAGGAATTGTCTTAAAATTTGAAATAAACAACTCCTGTATAATTAGCACAGCGGGTATTTTATTTTGTCTTGTTTTTTTTATCTTTGGTTTTAACGGTTGTCTGGCAGTTTGAGTACTATAAGCGACCTACTCAATGTCCTTTTTTTTGTATTGTTTGTCGTGTCGTGGAGCTCCTTGAGTTATGAAATAAGCTACACGATAACTGACAAATGCTTGCACTGGCTAGACAAGTCCAATTAAAACAGTGTTTTTCTTTCTTCAAAAGACCATCTTAGACACTTATCGCATAGTCCTCATGTGAGTTTGCCAAGATTATGTCTGGACCTTAAAAGAGACTGTAAACTCTGAGTTTGTTTCGGCTGTTTCGTTCCTGACTAGTCTGAAGAAACAGCCGAAAACTAGTTTAAAAAAAAAAAGACCACGTGTAAAAGTGTTTGTAAAAACCGATTTGCAAAACTAAACATCCGTTTTTTTTTAAGTGTAACTTCTTATGCGACTTCCAACAAGTTTAACGCTACCATGGAGGGGGAATATTTTCTATAACTCACTAAGAGATGGCAGTATTAAAAGATTTGTGCCTACGTAGTTCTACTAGGTACGCAAGATGGCGTGCAAACAGTCATGCATTCGACTCTTTGGTGTGACCAGCCTTCGCTCAATTTCCATGAGTAGAATAACCTCGATAAACTTATGTAATAATTATGTAATAAAAATAATACTACAAGAAAACAACAAAATATTATTGAAGTGAAACTTCTTATGCGACTTCCAACATGTTTAACGTTTAACGATACCATGGAGGAGGAATAGAAAGAGACAGAGCGAAAGTGAATGCGTGGCACTCGAACACATGCGTGTAGTATTACGAAGTTTCACTTCTTCCGCGCGGAGGGACTCCACGAACTATTTTTCATCACTCTGTTTTGGAGTCCAGCCCTAACGTCGGTAGCAAACTGTGCCTTGTACTAATATTAAAAAAAAAAAACCGTTGCGTTAATTTTCTTAGCGCGATCTGAACGCGTCTATCATCGTGCCCTCAGAAAGGGCGTTTGAATTTCACGAATCTATATTAATATTATGCAATAAGACGAATGTATATTTTGCCGCTCGGCTGTGCCAAATCATCCCTGACACACTTTTTATGATATCAAATATATTTTGCTTGTTCGTCATATATTTACTTGTCACACCATGTTAGATAATTCACTACTATCACAAGTTCATATCGTTTGCTAACAAACGAAGCTTAAGAGTTTTGTATCCAGATATTGATGACCACGTCCTTGCTCCACATATTTCCACGATTCCAACCTCCATGAATTGCGAGAATATATTGTAGATGCATTTCCTCACTCGCGTAACATTGACCGATTTATTTCTTTTCTGATTTGATTTCGCTATCTGGTAGAAGTAAAAAAAACGTGCTTTTATAATAATACAGTTACTGTAGTATCTCTGCCTAGAAAAACAAAAAATACGAAACTAGTGGATGAAGCATTACCATAATGTGGTGACAAATTTTAATCTCTTTCATCGGTACCATGAAGTCGGTGTGCACTCTCGGCGGGATGGGCTGTGATTACACTCCCCGCTCACTTTATTTACATCTTCCGCATTGCATGAATTCGTAATACGTATTATAAATAACCTCCCGTCCTCACGGTCGGTAACAACGGATCAGAAAAGGGTTCGCCCTTTCAATTACGCAATCCGTATATATCCTTTTTCTCGTAGGAATTCCCTTGTTTTCGATAACATGGATACGCTTGACGCATCCCAAGATTTTCTGTGAATTTTATTAGGTTAGAAACCTCAAACACATTATTGTTTGAAGATGTTCCATCTCACTAAATACTTCATTTGTCGTATTTGAGTCTGTTGTTAAGTATCAGGAAAATAAAACAGTATGGTTTGAATTTATAATGAACCTTAACGTCTGAGTTTATGGACTACTATTGCGTACTCTGTTTCATAACTCGGGAACATCATCTCTCCGGCTAATGCTTCGCAATCATACTCCGTCATTGTACTGTACTTGACTCACAATGCAGCTGCTACAACTGAACGTAACGTCTGCATAACACAAATTTGATTAGATTATTCATTTTATGTCTGACTTTGTAATTAAAGAATTTTATTTTGAACTAGCAAGACGTACTATCACGTAAAAAATATTGTAATTAAATGACTCAGTCTTAAAAAAATACAAAACGTAGTAAAAATAACAGAATTCCTATCTATTATAGGTACATATCACCCAAAAACATAATACGAGTCTGCATGTCAATGCATGTTTTATCAGCTCCATGTCAACAAGCCACAGTATCCGTAGTAAGCGGCGATCCAACCACAGCGCGACTAGCGACCACTACGAGTAACTGCTACGCCGTAGCCACTAGCTACGAGTACGTAACACTACTTTTATTTGATGATAGGAAACCGCGCTTGTGAACTCGGTCTGCGGATTAGTTTATAGAACATTATCTGTCGCAAAGCAGCCTATTTGTCTAAGGTAAAACGTGAATTATTCAATTAAGACCATGAAGGAAAATTATTTAACAGTTGAAATAATGTTAACGCTCGTGGCTGAAAAATATGAGCCGTTCGAGTCGATCTTCTATCTGAAGATCGACTCGAACGGCTTTATCTAAGCCGCGCTTGCCTAGGTCGGTCCGTGGATGGTGTACCACGGATCAACCTACCGACCATTGTATGGGACCCATTACATACCAAGGTTCGGAAAACATGTTAAGCCGTGGGTCCCGGCTCTCAATTGTAGATCTTGGTTCTCCTTGTTTTGACCGTTAGTATTACTCTCGTAAATATGTTTTTATTTATTAGTATATCTAAAAAATTCCAATACTCCTGCACGATTTGAAAGCTTAGTAGGTGTAAGTGGAGCGAAATATTCCGGTGAGTGCTTCAAATCATCTTAGCTTTTAATTTCGGCATTACGATTGAAAGAAGACCACTTTATAACAAGGAAGCATTGAGCAATATTTGAAGGACGAATTCTATCGACACTCTATTTTTATTAATCATTTTTATAGTCAGATTGAAGCTCTCACAGTATTTATTAAGAAATGTGTACATGCCTTTATCGTGAAATGGCTAGATACTTTTTTTTATTTATATCGAGTATGTAATTTACATAGTTCATTTCAGTGTAAAGTAAAATAAATGTAAGAAAACGAATGTTGTCGGAATTTTAATGAAACCTAATTTATTTGAAAGATAATAGATATTTAAAGATACTATGGTCCCACAAACATCTGAAGTTATTATTATATTAATATCACTAACTTACAATTCGTTGTTGCTTATATGTATGGTACAACGGTTAAGTACTAAAGTTTTTATGACTACATCATTAAAACTCCTGCGGAATATTATTCTTGAAGTATCACTTTAATGATAAATTAATATAGATGAAAAATTAATATAACAATAGTACATTATGGTACTAGTGTGTAATGTTGGTGATTACCGCTGAGGCGCCATTGAGACCCGAGCCGTTAGGTGAGGGTCTTAAGAGAGCCGAGGACGGTAATCACCAATACACACGTGTATCATACGACGTTTTTCAACACACTTGTGAATAAAATAACAATAAAAACTCATTTTATTTAGTAGATAATAGATAAAAATATCTATTATCTACTAAATAAAATGAAGTTGGAGTTTTCAGGTAGTAAACTTTCCATAACATTAAGGACTTCACATATCGGGTTCATATCGGGCGGTGTACAACATAAATCATTTTCTTCGTTACTAGGTACTAGTTACTTGTAGACATTTTTATGACTAAATAACTATTATTTCAACAGTGAAAACGAGTTGTGAAAAATGATTCGCTATGGCGGGAAGAATTAATCAGTTTTCCTATGCGCGCGCATTACGATCAGCCACAAACTAAAGGGATGAGGATTTTTTTATTTTCCGCGCATAGGGTTTGCGCTTATTCTGCCACGTACAAAATGGGGAATTTAAAGTTTTCTTTTATTACAGAGAAAACAAAAGTTATATTTGAGTGAAAGTTTTATTTATTAAACACGAACGAGTTAAAATTATCTATTTAAATAAGAAGTTGCATGAAATGAGCAAGCAATAGATTGAAACGATCGTTTTTTGAATAAAAACTTTTTTAAGAACAAAGCACCTCAACCAATAAAATAAAAAAAATAAAAAAAACTATTACTCACTAGTGAGTTATAGCAATGAAAAAGTCACAGTTTGATAATGGGTGTCATTCTGTGCCTGATTGCAGTGACCATAAAGCCACTTTATGAGCAAGTGTGTTGAAAAATACTATTATTGTGCACAATAACTATCGAATTCCGCCAACGTCTTGAAATTCAAGTAATTATACTAGAAAACTGAACATTCCAATTTCTGTTTTCTATTTTCAATTTTCAATGTTCGGGTTAGTGTCGAAAGTTATAATCGCAACAGTCCCGTTAGTATTAAAAATACATTTAGGTGTTGCTTTTGTATTTAAAACGGTCGCTAGCTTCTATCTCCAATAGCTGCTGATTGTCACGAGGGACTTTGACATCTTTTCATTTCTTAATGAGCTTATCTACGCAAATGAAAAGAAATGAAAATGTATTAAATGCCTTCGTTGTTTTATTATTTTCTATAGTCGTTAAATCATGCTATGGTCATTGTTCAATACTCGGGAGTATTAAGTATAAAAACTATACCTTAGACTAATGTCTAAGGTATGGTTTTTATCAGAAACCAAAAATCGAACGAAAAATAACAGTTCGTGAACTTTACGATGGTAGTTTTCACATTCAAAGTTGCTAATTACTCAATAACTACGACGCAAATGCTGTAGCGATGAAAATTTCATGGTATTGGGAAAAAATATATTCATATTTCTTTGAACTTCGTCAACTGCTGAATTTAATAGCCCGAGACAATCTCTAACGAAAGTATTTGTTAGAGAAATGACACGAGAGCCCGATCGATCGCCAGATCAAGCGTCGTAAGTGGAAATGGATCGGTCACACGCTCCGGAGGGATTCCGATCACATACTCAAGGAAAGCGGGAATCTTCAAGGAAAAGGAAGCGTGACCGTCCTAGACAAACCTGGCATCGCACCGTTTTGCCAGAAGCGACGAGTATCGGGATGACATTAAATGAAACGAATCGTGAAGCTCAAGTTCGTTCGCGATGAAGGACTATTGCGGACGCCCTCAACCCATCTAGGGGACATAGGATTTTAAGCAAAGTAAGGTTGATAACATAATAAATGTTTCTGCTTCCCTTGTTCCGGCGAAATGATAATAGGTACCTAACTGTCACGTGACTCCACAAGTGACACAGTATTACATTAAAAACGTGTATTTCAGGTATAAGTATTGGACTCTTTGGTGTATTTAAAAAAAAAATCAAGACAAATCCAGTTTTATATTTAAATTGAACAAACACAAATTCGTGAATGCCGCTCGATGTAAAATGTCAGCATCTACCTGAAATAGCGGTGAACGAATTATAATTTTGAGAAGCTATCCAATCAACGACAGCTAAATTTTATTTAGGGAAGCCAAGCAGTTTCTACTTGAAGGTTTAATCCTGAAGTTGGCTTAACGCCAGTAAAAATTACGCCGCTAAGTTCTGAAAACTGCTGACGAATTTTAAACTTCTCTCACCTCTTTCTTCATGGTCATAAAGTCTTTAATGCTGCAGAAATTCTGTGTAAAACTGCATCTGTTATACTAATAACACAATGCCTCTGCCTGCTTTATATTCGTGATCTACACACCTACTCGTTTGAAAACAAAGAGAACGTACTACATACAAGAGTATAAGGTATTCGACAGAATTCTCGCTAACGTGTATTTTGATCCTAACCACACATGTTATTTAATAACTCTGATTCGAGATACAGCGCATGATGTATTCTGAAATGTTAATGAAGGCATAACAATAGATCAATAGCGATAACAAAGCAGAAATGTGGTTGTAACCCACGTTATACGAGGATAGTGATTTCGGAGTTATAATCAAACTGTGAATATTTTACAGATTTAGCGTTAAATGAACAACAAGATAAACTATTTCAATGATGAAGTCGAAAACTGGTTCTGAACTTGTTAATGGATAAGTAATTATTTCGCGTCTACCAAAAGTAATAAAAAAAGGCATTTACAGCGGGCTCTTTGTCTCTGAAAATAACACGACAAAAGTAATAATATTTGTTTCTAAATATCCCAAATTCAGTCGTAACTGAGTGATATGAAACATACACTTAATAGCTGTCATACTTTATTAAAGAGCTTTTTCTCGTCCGTTAGCTTCAAGAAATTCTTTAAAGTGTCGCTCCGTATAATTATACGTATCTACTATTATTATTGATTCTTAAGGGCAAAACATGTGAAAGATCCATGTTGAGGGCGTGAAAAATTTTCTACTGGAGTATTTTAGAAAAGTAGTTGATTAAGGCTTAAATGAGTAATTGGGAATGTTTTTGTGAAAGATTTCCATTGTGGAACCTGTCTAAAAACTGATAGGCTACCTATTCGTAGACTCACAAGAGAATGCGGAGTTGGCTTCCAGTCTAACGGGATGCAAGTGCGTACTAGTACTTCACATGGAGTGACTGCCTATCTGTTCTCCGCAACCCAGTAACTGGCTAATACGACCTCTCTTGGTAAGACTGATTGTCAGACTTTCGGGCTTTTGACTAGGGTCCCGTAACAACTTTCAAAGGTTTTCAACTCTCAAACTCTCACGGTTGTGACATTAAAAGACTATGCTAAAATAGTTCTTAAAAAAATAAGTAAAACACGAATACCTTATTCAATTTGGAACGTAGATAAATCTTGACCCGTGGATTTTTCTTCCCCCTTCAAATCAATAAAACATTTATCTGAATCCAATCTTTTTATTTGTTTAATATTTAACTTCTCTCTAATCCCGTTAGTGCCGATGGGTGCGACACGTGTCGGGTGCGAGACAAGGGTTGCGGTCTACCTCTCCACACTCATCTTGTGATGATACAACACATTGACGAGTAAGTACACGAAGTAGATAAGTTTTTGAACACGTGTTCTGATGTTTTTTTTGGGCAATCATTGAGATTACATTAAACTCTCCTTTGTCTTCGATTAACGACATACATCTGTCTCGAAACTCGCTCCCAATAAACACGCTCTTGTGAAAAAACCCATTTTCCTAGAGCAATGCGGCCAGCGTTCTGGGCACTTTTCCTGTTGACAGCGATGTGGACGAATATTTTGACATCCTGTATTTTTGGTATTTGTATGTCGGAGACAGTCATTAGTACGGACATGAATCGAAAGCGCGCCAAAAGCGACCTACTTACCAGTCTACCCACAGCTAAGCGCGCTTACTACAGAGTCGTGATGTTTCGAGCTCGCAGCGAGGAGGACAGTCAGTGTCTGATCGCGGCGGAGTCAAGACGTCCCGAAACTGTAACCCGATTCATTGTGCCTAGTGTTACTGTGTTGGATTGTAATTTCAAGTAATTTGGTAGTTCGATAAAAGCAGTGTACTTTGTGTATAGAATCTGGTTCTTCTAACCTAACAGACAGATGTGTTGCTGGGGAGTTTGTTCCGCCACTTCTTCTTCCCAGCTAAAACACTAGGAAGTGGCGAAGGGCGGGCGTTTTGGGGGACTGTCTCTTGTAATTTTGACATTCAAAAGATGCTGATTATCAGCCTAGTTTGAATAAATGACTTTTGATTTTGTAGTGTGTGTTTTCATAGCACGAAACCCATGTTCTGCCCACATGAAGACCGTGTCTAACGAAATAAAATCACCTCCCTACGACATCAGAAGTGCGATAAAATCGTGCTAATGCAATCACACGCGCGAACAGTGAAAATAACAATCAGTGACGGTTACTTTTTGAAATGCAAAACAAATAAAGGCACCCGCGATACAAACTAAAAGCCAGTGAATAGCAAGTTAGTGTTGCCGGATTTTGATCCTGACAAAACATAACATCACGCCTGTGAAGAAGAAGGGTTAGGCAGAGTGTACCTAATGGAACCACCCACATTTCACGAAGTCTGATACGCGCTCGTGGTGCGTCATCGCTGACTTGTGTTTCGTGTTGTGAGTGCAGTGGAAGTAATCCAGCCTATTTAAACATTAAGCAAGGCGTTGAAGGGCTCCGCATCTACATAGCTGTAACCTATCCAGGTATGACGTGGGACCAGTTGAAATAATTGTTCAAAGCAAGATTTGTGTGCGCCGAAACTTTTACGGCTACCCTCATTAATCTGAGTAGTGACAAACGAAAGGAAAAGGAAAAAGAAACGTCAGAAGTGTTTATCGCTACCGCAAATCAAGTGTCATGCATGCGGACCAGGGAAAAACCAAGCGGATTGTCGCACCAAGAAGTCCCTGCCTGTGCCGGCTGCTACGGGCATCGGGCAAGCGACGGCAAGCCAGCGAAGCCCTTGGTGTACGTCAAATGTGGCAAACCGTGTCACAGCCGTCCGGCTACGAGTGACGGTGGCTGCGTGCAGTGGTGGCAGCGGGCCTGCTGTCGGCGGGGCGCCGAACCAGCGGTGCGTCGATGTCTGCATGGAATTCACAACACAAAGGTGAATTGTTACGGTTTACTTATTATTCTGAGGCTGAATGCTCGTTGGTGAAAGAAAGTTTTGCATCGAAATTTTAATGGGAAGCTTGTGAGTCATGTTGTTGCTATGACTGTTGTAGTTCAAATGCGAGTATTCAGTACAGAATTACAGAACAAATTTTATGTTGTGTAGTGATTAACGATAACCCTCTCGAAATTTTGTTGCTTGTTTTGCCTACTATAATTATTTACAAAGTGACGTCATGTTAGGTGGCGAGATTTTAAATCAGGGTTTTCTTGCATACATGACGGCAAGGGAGTTTTCGTTAACGAAAATCCTTTGTGTACATTCGGTGAGGCATAATAGTGGTAACAAGCTTCAATCGGTTTGGACTGTTATAGCAATGAATGTAACTGGCAATGACTAGCCAAGACTTAAGTGCTACGTTCAGGCGTCTTTCACCGTCATATTTAACGCAATAATAGGTCCGAATGCCTACCGTATTTAGCTCGTGCTCTCCGGGTAATCAGTAATATCCACGAGTCTTATCGTTCACCTTGGTGCTAAAAAGACGACTAAAAACCTCTTCGATTAGAATTGGTTCCTGGAAAGTATCGGTACGTTTCAAAATTTGTAAATAGCTGCGTAATGTGCTAAGCAGCAAAGTCTCACTCTGGTAAAGTTCAAGCCGAATTGCACCCGGTAGCTAAGGTTACGAGCCGGTGGTACACGGTTCGTATAGACGCGATGGGTTAGCATAGCTTAACATGACAAGTGCCGAGTTGACGAAACGATGGCGAACTTTAAAGGTTTTGCGATTGATGATTTAGGGTTGTTGAAGATTAAAGGTCTGTTTAGAGTAATTGAGGTTTTGGATGGTTATCCTTCACACTGAAAGCTTTAAATTCTAAGCGTGCCTACAGATACGCACGCGGTAGGCTAAGGAAGATGCCAGCGGGTCACGTACCAGTCGAAGTGCTAGAGGGGGATCGCTAAACATTGAGATCATTAAGTTCTAAGCGTACTTTCAAGTATGCACATGATGGGTTAAGGAGAATGCCCGAGGGCCAAGTACCGTTTGAAGTAGACTGTAGAGGATTTAGAGTTGAGAGATAGTGTGGAATCTTGGTTCGGATGGTCAGACCGTACCAGTAGCCATTTCGTAGCCGTAGTCCGGTAGAATTCGGTGTCTGCTTATAGTAGTCCGTGGATGCGCGGTGCGCGGGTGGCTCTGGCGGAGGTCGGGTCTCGTGGAGACCATAGAGTCATGTGGGACTCGGTGTTCTTGAGGAACATAGTAAAACAAACAGGGTTTGTTGGAGGGCATGAGTGTTGCCCATAGGCCACGGATGAGATTCCTGCTTTAAGTGGTGATTAGATGGATGAAAAGGTACTTGGTTGCTCTAGCATTTTAATTGACCTAATCATTTGATCTAATTTTAGTTTTCATCCATGCGCTGGATGTGTGAGAGCAATGCGATTGCTGGTCGGCTAAAGAGCCGTGGCGTTAGAGGCTTTACACGAGAGTTCCTATCAGCTTGGTAGTATTTTTTTTTGTTGCAGTAGAGTTTTGGAGGTTGATTTGAACGACTATGGTACATGGCCCAGGTCATCATTGTTGTGTATTCGATTATTTCCAGTTAATTTGGTTAATACGAAACAGCTAGTTCTAAAATGTCCTTATTTTGACCGCCTCGTTGAATCTAAAGTTTGGTCTAGAGTGACCGAGTGGAATAAAATTCTGTCGTGGAGTATTTGTTTGCAGGGTAACCATCACACGAGGACGTGTGCAAGCAGGATGGCCGTGTCGGAGACAGTCATTAGTACGGACATGAATCGAAAGCGCGCCAAAAGCGACATACTTACCAGTCTACCCACACCTAAGCGCGCTTACTACAGAGTCGTGATGTTTCGAGCTCGCAGCGAGGAGGACAGTCAGTGTCTGATCGCGGTGGAGTCAAGACGTCCCGAAACTGTAACCCGATTCATTGTGCCTAGTGTTACTGTGTTGGATTGTAATTTCAAGTAATTTGGTAGTTCGATAAAAGCAGTGTACTTTGTGTATAGAATCAGGTTCTTCTAACCTAACAGACAGATGTGTTGCTGGGGAGTTTGTTCCGCCACTTCTTCTTCCCAGCTAAAACACTAGGAAGTGGCGAAGGGCGGGCGTTTTGGGGGACTGTCTCTTGTAATTTTGACATTCAAAAGATGCTGATTATCAGCCTAGTTTGAATAAATGACTTTTGATTTTGTAGTGTGTGTTTTCATAGCCTGAAACCCATGTTCTGCCCACATGAAGACCGTGTCTAACGAAATAAAATCACCTCCCTACGACATGTACATATTTTATTATTATTTTAGACATATTTGAAGTTTGTAAATAATTTAAATCTGTAATGATAAATAAAAACAAATAGAAAGATACAATGTTTATTTTACATTCCTACTCAAGTTATACAAAACATAATATTACCTTCTATACTGTTCTTACTAAGAAAACACAAAACTTGCCGATTGAAAATGTGAGGACCCGTCTTCTTCTAGTTTTCATTTTATAATAGGTACTTTTTATTTCGGTAGTTTTTAATCAAAAGTAATAATATCTCAGTACACAGGCTGTCTTACCCATGTAGGTACCTATAAGATACTCCCACTGAAAATGACAACGACTAAATGACTTGGTTTTGCAAAGTTGAGAGCATTATCTCCAATTAAAACGGGAATGTAATGATATTAAGCGACCTTAACTTGAAAAGTGTTTTGCCAAGGCATATTAAAATAACGCAAACGTCTTTGACTCTCGGCTCCCGACTTGTCTTTCCATTACGTTTCGTGCAAATAATGTCTAACTAATGAAGCCTGCGAAAATGAAAGGGTTGTGTTCGCGTTAACATGACTTCACTTGGTGTGTGGCTTCTTACTTTAAATACATAGAAGGCAAGATGCATGTTCAGTAGAATACCTATACTTAAGGGTAATTATTCCTATAATAAGGTGTTAGTCAAGTGTGACCGATTTTCCGATTGAATTGAATATTACGAGTATATGGGTAACAATTACACGCATGGACGCCCGGCTTGATTAAGTATTATTTTTCTACGTAAAATGTATGTCCTAATAGCTATAGATTAGACCCAGCTAGGTAGATAAGTACTTATGTCATCACAATCTGAGACAGAAGGCTACCGCCGAAACTTTATCATAATGACATAGACTTGGCTTTTTGACACCCACGACAAGAAGTGACGCTTTCGGCAATTCCGTACAACATTTTCCATTACCCTAATGTTTTTAAAACTTGAAACTCGCCAATGAAGCGGCCCCGCGTGCATAATTGCCTAATTCAGTGATAGTAGCGACGTAGAATCACTCACTATGCGGCTTGGTAGCAACTTTGAGCTTTAGGTAACACCGAAGTTACGATCAGACTAATTCGAAACAAACCAACATTCTTGTTGACTTACACTGAGATTACTGTTTATATCATTGTAAATAACCGCCAATATGTTGTAATCTTAATTAGGTATTTGTACTTTTGAAGCTGATGAAGTATGAATACGATTAACTACGCAAAGATGTAGAAATGCATACCGCAGCGCCTTATTAATATGGTTGGTTTAGTTACGTGAGTGTGGTGACAAATTTAGTAAGTTGAATTGTTACTACAGTTACTAAGATGGTTACGACTAAGTTTACAAAATGTTTAATCTTTTGCGTGATACTCAATGTCAATATTGTCAATGTGTTGTTCCTTTTCAATCATTTGAATTGGTTTGATTCAGAAACAAGGTTTTTGAGTCTGATAGACTTAAATAAATCCTTACATTTGAACTATTTGAAGTACATACTTATATGGACTTCGGCCAAGACTGATCCGATCAAGTATTTTGGTGAAGGCATGAATACTTTTATAAACAGAAGATGTTCTATCAATAACTGTTACGTTACGTCAAACAGAAATTTACTGAAAGTTGAAGATTTCGATGTGATATTGTTCCATGGAAAAGAAGTTAAAAAAATGAGACCTTCATGTTTACCTCAGTCACGTTCCCCTCATCAAAAGTATGTTTTCGCCAGTATGGAGTCATCAGCATTCTTTCCTATCTGTAATAAAACGTTTAATAGTTATTTCAATTGGATATATACTTACAAATTGAATTCTGACGAAATTTACGGATATATGACTATAACAGATAAAGAAAAAATGTCATAGGTCCGAAAGAAGAGATGCACTGGGAAAAAGTGGAAGCAATGATGCCTATAAACGACGCACTGAAAGCTAAACTAAACACAAAGAAAATTGCAGCAGCCTGGTTTGTATCTCGATGTCGAGCGCCAAGTGGAAGGGAATTCATTGCCCGACAGCTTGAAACTGAACTAGCGAATTATAACATGCATGTTGACGTATATGGTAAATGCGGGACGAAGAAGTGTCCTAGAAGCAATATGACGGAATGTCTGCAGAAACTGGAGACTTATTACTACTTCTACTTGTCGTTTGAGAACTCGCTCGCTGAAGACTATGTGACTGAGAAGTTGTTGCATGCTCTCAACCATTACGCCGTACCGGTGGTGTATGGCGGCGCCAACTATACAAGGTTCGTAGATTTTAAACGTTTGGTAACATTCTGTCACACCACACACATATTATCTGTGTGAAAGATAGTAATTATGGCTAGAAAGGGGTGACTCCTGAGATCATGACCATCAGAGAAGTATGCATGAAGCAGACAAGCTGCGCTAACTCCGAACAAATTTTAATTTTATTATATTACTGTGTGATAAAGTAAAACTATTATTTTATAATCCAGTTACGCCTACCTATCTACTTTTAAATTTAGTTATTTATCGACTTCTTGATCAAATACACCTTTTTACCTAGTTATTGCTTGTTTTTTAACGAGAGTACTCTGTATTAATACTGAGACAACAAAGAACGACTGCGCGTTATGCCCATTGAACAAAGATTAATACAAAGTGCGATGATATCATCTCGTCATCTTTACAATGGTCCTGCGCGGTCTCTGTTTCTGTTTCGTGGATACTAGTGCAGGACGCACTCTCTCCAGCTTTTGTCTGTGATCCCCGCGATGTAGCTTGCCCAATTCCACTTCAGTTTCTCGGCCATAAACAAACCGTCACTTACACTTGGTCTATCAGCTGATATCTGTACCTACAATGAAACATAACTTGTTAACTGAAATAATAATTTGTTCATCATTAATTTACAGGTTCATGCCGGATGGAATATACCTGACTGCGCAAAAATCACAGTCACAGATCAAAGAGCTGGCGAAGGAAATGGTGGATATTATAAATGACAAACAGAAGTATTACGAGTTCTTCAAGTGGCACAACCACTATTCTTACAACGAAATACTTGGTGACTCGGACAAATATTGCAAATTTTGCGCGTTGGTTAATAAAGAAAAACAATTAAAAGCAAGTGTCTATGAATATTTTAGTCGATGGTATCCACCATGGATGGTGGAAAAAATATAAATGTCCCTAAATGCTTAAAATTGCTTTTGTTTTTTTTTTTCAAATTAATAACATCTGGTCAAAATAATTTCGCTCTTTATTTTATGATTCTCTGCTCATCTATCCACACAGTCAATTTTAGGTGTTGGCTCCTAAAAATGACTTTGTGACTTTGCCTTTTTTGGAATGATTTTTAGGTGTGGGCTTCTCCGTGGAGCCTTACGTCCCAGACGCTGCGGGAGACGCCCCGGGCGTCGGGGGCCACCGTAAGCGCGGGCCTGTAGACAGTGAGTGATGGGCAGGCTCACCATCCATCTATCTTATGACGACAGGCCGTATCGACGACCTCAAGGAGATGTCAGCAAAATGGAAGGGATTCGAGAGGACCTATGCCTGCCGGGGCTGCGGGACTGTTCGAAAGAGATACCGTCGCCCTGAAACACAAAGGGCTAAGAGGGAACATGGATAGGTTTTAATCAGTACAAGTCTGACACTCCCTTCCGTTCGCCCTGAGCGGGAGGGGTCATTTGATGATTTCCCATCATGAGGCGTAACGTGTATGTGGCACCGCTTCATACGCCTTTTTATAATCTATTTAACATGTCGACAGATCCCTTACGGGAACGCCGAACTTTTTGGCTAATGGCCATATCAATGAAGAGCAGCTCAGTAGGTACAGCGGGACCCATTTCTACATCCATTTTGAGAAGCGCACATGATCGAATTGTTATCAATGTGTTTGCCAATTTTAGCTAATAAAATGATGTAACAACTTTTAACACTGTCTGAAGACAGGTAATCGGTCTATAATTTTTGGGCTCTGCAGTACGACCCGATTTATGGAGCAGGTGGGTTATACCTGTTGTCAGGAATTTGACTAATGGAGGGCCGCAAAGCGGGCGTGCGATCTTTGGAACCATTTAATCCAGAAATTGAGTAGTCCGTCCGGTCCTGGAGATATCCAGTTAGACAACAGACGGACTGCACGAGCTACGTCTTGGGGGCTGATAGTGAATTACCCCATATCTGGTACTGGATCACACACTCGCTCGACCACCCGAGTCCACTCACCCTCGGTATGGCTGACCGACCAGAGCGTGCACCAGAACGAACACATGGCGTAATCATCCGGCAGGCACGTGTCAACTATACCTTGCTCCGGTCGCTCCCAAGTCCTATAAACCACCTTGCATCACTTTGGAATGTACGATTCTATCGAGTGTATTGTTTCACCCGCCACGAATACGGTTTGCCCATGCATACAATTTCTGCTTCAGGAAGTCGATGCGCTCTGTGATACGGGAGATGTAGTCTGGAACACTGGTCCCTCAAAACGCCCGCCTCTCAAAGCGCATCACTCTGGTACGCGTATTGCCCTCCCTGAAGCAGATTAGTTTGCCGATGATGCTCTGGCCCATACATATCACTAGAATTATGTATATTATTTTATGATCGTAAACATAATATTTATACATTAAATGGCTTGTTCCGATAGGAGACAAAAAAATACCACAATTAAGTTACAATACTCTGAAAGTTTTAAATATGTTAAGCTCAAATACCACTAATTGAGCTCAAAAACCGACCTTATTTTCATAACGACCACTAAGCGAAATTCGCGTCGTGGTTTTTTTAAAAACGCCCGCAACGCGTTTTGGCAAACACAAAACGTGTACCTATGTAGCGAAATTGTGGTCGTGGCTAGTACGATTTTTGACCACAATCCGTAGTGAAAATTCACAAAATGTTGTCATGCGAGTCGTTTTCGGGGTTTTCATGGGTTTTGATGACGATATTGAGGTTGAAATGAAAATCAAAGATTTATGATGTAATTTTTTTTTAACTTCGTCATGTATGTTGGTTTCTGGGTTGTCGTTACAGTAAAACATTTCGAACACCCCGTATAGAAATTATTCACCAGCAATTTAAAAAGAAACATCTGTTTCCGCTTACATTGTCAAAATATTTTTTCATTAGGTACTCATACTCTGAAAGTAGGCCTGAAGTTGCCTGAGGAGCGGGTTGAAAGTAATACTTTTCCTCCCTAGGGAGAATCGCTTTCAACTGACAGATGCCAAATTATAAAAAAAAAAATAGTTCTATTTTCACATTTTTATTGAACTATGATCCAACTTTTTATGCAGCCACGATGTAAAATTTAAATAACTTAAAGTTAAGTATTGATTAAAGAATCTATATTTTTCTAATAAGTTTATTATAATTTAGTTTAAACAATTTCTTTAAAATAACATAGATTTGGGCAAAATATTTACCATTTTTTCAATGATGAAAATGAAAAATAATGGCTGAATAGCTTGACGCCACAGAAAAAAAAAAAAAAAAACAAAATAGGCGGGAAAAGTTGTTGATTTATGTAAAATAAAATTTACAAATTTTTTCTTTAGGTAAATCATGTTTTTTATTTTTACTTTCCTTGTATTCGTAATGAAAAGCACAGTGTTTACCTCGGGTTAAAGACTTATTTAGTCCCTCGAACTATTGGCGCCCGAACGCACTTTCACCCCTAGGGTAACAATGTACTATTCTTAAGGCAGAATTTTTAAACGATGAAAAATTTATATGTGGAGGCTTTCGGAATGACGTATAATTATTAACATTTTAATTTTCGTTTCGCACATCTTCGCATCCAGATCTTTCACATTTAAGATGGGAGGGGCGTGAATTGAAATATTTATTATTCCGCGATTATTTCTCTTTGCTAACGATATCAATTGTTAATTGGACAATAAATGATTGATTTAAATGTTTTATAACGAAACACTTTGAGTTTAATAATTAAATTTGTAAATTGGCTAGCAGATGAACTTGTTGACTTTGCGATCGCAGCGCCCCTACCATAAGGCACTGTAATCTCCTGACTTCATCAACCGCCCGAAATGAACCCTGTGGCATTAGCATGATTCAACGACAAAGGCATTTCTCACTCCCGAAGTCGCTATCACCCTACTCCAGGAGAGCAGTAGGGAAACTATCACTACAATTCAGACACAAACCGCCGTCCTTGCCGTCGAGGCCCGTCGCGACGTCCCGGTCCTTGCCCTCCTCGACCCTAGCTCGAGTCAGCCCGCGATGCTAATGCTAAGCCTGTAGTTTTAAACATGTCCCTAAATAATGATCTCGTTCCGAACCCGTCCCTTAGCTGTCCTCAATCGCCGCCCTGAGCCCAGGTTCGTAACCCACAGGGGTGACCTTAGCGTGTTGTCACTTAGTTTGTAAGTTTTCTGCCTTACACTCAAGGCACCCACAGGATAGTCCTGTTAAGCAGATGACAACCTCCTTTTTTTCTTGATTTTAAAATCTTTAATGGATGGGGAGAACGGAGGAGTCCGTGAGACTCGTACTGACTAAAACCATACCGGTGTGTTCCCTAGCACACTTGCGTCGGGGGGCAGCGGGATCTAGTGCGACTTCCACAGCCCCGGTAACCCCGGTACCCCCACTTGACCTGCGGGTGACCAACTTTAAGTTACGGAGATCTATATCGAAGGTCATTCCAAGTTTTCACACATATTTGTGCACACAAATTTTAAGACTTAATACGTTTTTAACCAACTTCTAAAAACGGAGGAGGTTCTCAATTCGGATGTTTGTATTTTTTTTTTTTTTTATGTTTGTTCGCGCATTACTCCGTCGCTTGCCCACCGATTTGGAAAATTATTTTTTTGTTGGAAAGGGTATACTTCCCAAATGGTCCCATAGTCACCAAGTCAGGATGTGATGATGGAATTTTGGCGAAATCGAGGGAACTCTTCAAATTTTATAGGAAAACGTACAGCGATTTTGGTATTTTCTACAACAAGTGAAGCATTTGCGTCCAATAAGAACCATTCTACCATCAGATCTGATGATGAATCCAAGAGACAGGCTTCGGAACTCCATAACAAGGCAATGAATCTTAGCTGTGTTTGGGCTTGTTGGAATCGTAACGGTATGCACTTTCCAGGTGTACCAATAATAAGTTTAAAAAAAAATAAGAAAACTGTTTGAACCGACTTCTATAAGGAGGAGCTTATCAATTCGATTAGTTTTTTTTTTATGTATGTACACCGATTACGCTAAGATTTATGATCCGATTTGCGTGATTCTTCTTTAGTTTGATGTGGAATACCTGCCATTTGGTCCCATAAAAAATTAATATAGTTTGGCCATATAGTTTTCATTTTATTAAAAACTAGCTGTCCCGCGCAACTTCGTCTGCGTCAAATTTTCCCCGTTTTCGCAACATTTTTCATTGCTGCTCCTCTCCTATTGGTCGTAGCGTGATGATATATAGCCTATGTCCTTCCCCTGGTTGAAATCTACCTTCTTGCCAACTTTTATTAGGATCCGATCAGCCGTTTAGTCGTGAAAAGGTAACAAACAAACAAACATACAAACAAACAAACAGAGTGACATTCGCATTTATAATATTAGTATGGATTTTGTTATATGTAAATTTTTCACGTATGTACACCGATTTCTCCGTGATTACTGGACCGATTTAGACGATTTTTCATTCATTTGGTAGAGAAGCTTGCCCGGTGGAGCCATATGAATTTTATTATCTTTGCTTAGGTACTTTTTGAGTCATCCTCTTTATTATGCATTTTGTCCTTTGTCGTATGTATGGACGATGTGCTGGTGCCTAGTTACAATGTAAAAATTATACTTGACTAGGATTAAAGTGAGATACCACAACTGAAAAGTCTAAAATAAAAACTTTTTTACAAAAAAAAAAAAAAAACGACTTCCATAAAACACTAATAAGTGGAAAATAATTTTAGTTTCGGAAGTCGGTGGCAAAAAAGTAAATGAAACAAACAAGTCACCGACTGCCGAAACTAAAATTATTTGCCACTTTTTTTAAACTGACGTGGTCATTAAAACTAACCACCATGTTTACTATTTGTTATGAGTTCCCGATATTTTAGCACTGTTACAAGCACCAGGAATCCAGATTGATCATCAACATGGCAAATATCCCGTTTGTAGTATTATGACCTTACTATAGATACCTCCATGACTCGACTATTCAATACATCCATCAGCATAATGTTTTGAATGCGTTAAATTGAGCGCTACCGCGAATCGTGATCTTTCACACAAAAAAGTTGTTTCTCAGCAATAATTTTTGCGGTAAGGGCGGAGCGGAAGGGAGTGTCAGATTTGTACTGTGTCATCATTATCTATCGCTAACATCGATACTTCAAAGAGTAGTAGACATCAAGTCATAAATATGGCGTTACTGGTATATTTCGCTGTGACTTCAGCACTTACCGTGTTGTTATAGCCAAGTGAAGGTAATACATGTCATGAAGCTATATGAAATACTTATCTGTCCCGAAAAGGAATTCCGAATATTCATGGCCCCGAGATATACAATTTCCTGGTGAAGTAGTAGTTTTATGAACTTTTAAGAAGAGGAGTGACTCATACGTTACTGCAGCATAGACGTCGCTAATTAAAATAATCTGCTTAAGAAAATAATCTGAAAGAGAAACTGCAACGGTACAAGTTTAATTAAATATGTTATTATTTCTAATTCTAGCTCAGCGTTAACTCTGCAGTAAAGCTGAGAGTTTAAATAATTCATCCAACGTTTGAGACTGGCTAATGACAATTTAGTGCCCCTAATTTTTATCTCCGAGTACAACAACCTTATGCCTTATGCTTAATTTGTTCAAATCTAATTTGTTCATATTTTATAAAATTTCACGTAGAAAGAGTCTCTTTTTACACCCAGAGGTGGCAAATCATAAATGAACACGTCCATAAAAGAGCAACAAACAAACAATGAAATACATCGTCAGAACAATCATAGTAAATGTTCGTAAGAAACACCAGAATGAATATATTGCTACGTTAAATATACAAGGTGTAAATCACCTCATCACGAAGCCGCCAACCAAGCATTCTGTACATGAAACTAAGTAACTTTACGCAAAAATTATTGCTGGGAAACGACTTTTTTTTGGGGGGTGTAAAATCATGTTTTGTGGTAGAACTCAATGAAACGCACTCAAAACACTGTGCTGATGGACGGGTTGAATAGTACGGGGGTCGTGGAGGGGTTTAAAAATCTTACATTAAAAACTTGTATTTAAAACAATACTTGTCAAAAAGTTGAAACTTTGACCCCTAATATCTCCGTAACCAGAAGGTTCCCAGGTATGGTGTAGAACAAAAAAATGATCGCAATGACAGGGAGAACCATTGCCTTTCGGCTTCGTTAAGAGGTGTTTGACACCCTTTATGTCTGTGCGTTTTATATGAGTGCACCTACTAGGTGTGTACCTAAATAGGTAAGTACATTATTGTACAGAGTCACCGAACTCTGAGTTAATCCCATAATGGCGTTACATGATGTTGTTATCGTGTTCACCCATACATCTATGTGAGACAAATGCTTCAAACACGATGATGTATGGAAACTTACTTGTTTCATATCCAACAGGTGGTACCGAGATACGGAAAACAAAAATGTGTAAGAACGGTGTGTTAAAAAAAAATATTCGTCTGTACGGCACTGTTCGAATCCGACATCCATTATTTCAGTTGAATTTCCCCTCAGAGGGGATTTTACCTGTAAAAAGTGTCGTTTTTTATTTGCCATTGTTGGTTTATCGCATTTACAAAAGAAATGGTCCATAAAGAAAGTAATGTGGGGAATTTCGCTTTGAGCAACTCGCTTTTGTATTTATTTAGAAAACCGTAATGGTGTTACTTTACAACACATGAACGTAAACACTGTACTTAGTAATTTTAACCATTTCAAATGCAACTTTTGACCTTTTACGTAGGTTTTTCGGATTTATACGATCTCCAATGTTTATTGTAAATTTTAAACGTTTTGTAAAACTTTTAAAGAGGAATAGTATGTCGAAAACATTATAGGATTCTACAAAATGCCTGAATTTATCGGAAGCCTCAAGCTGGTACAGCCTTAAAACGCAATAAATCATTTCTGGGTAGCTTTCTCGCGAGGTTATGGGCAATATAAAAAGTTCCGACAACGGAAGTAGTTATTATAGCTACGGAAGTACGGATACGGATGTGGCTATTGGCGATCCTATTGGCTGGGTGACAAAGCCGATACCATAAATTTCATTATAGCAAAAAGAGCCAGACGAATTTCCTTGTTTCTTAAAAAAGTTATTGTACTTTTTACAGTTTGTTTCTGACATTCGGCCAGCCTAAAGCTTATTGAATGTAACAATATTCAAAATCCCTGAAGCGTTAAGTACTCGGCAGCGATAATTGTTAAAGCGAAAGATAACTTCTGTCGTAACTGTGATTCCGCTTCGTTTGCCTACAAAATTATTCCTGTCTCCAGTAATTTGCAAATATTTGCTGTAGTCTTGGAAGCTGATTAGGTTCCTTTGATAAGCGGATTCCTTGCACGTAAGTACGTCAAACAAAGGAGCTGGCATACAAATTCGACGTGATTCAGCTTCATTTGTAGCTAAGACGCTAAGAATCGCCTCAAGACACGAGTGTCGAATGGCGGTGTAAAGGCTCCTCGAGCCCGTTTCACCTCAAGTGGTTGATAAAAAGATTAAAGCGGGGTGAACTGCTTTTAGGTATGCTTGAGTGTAATTTAAAAATGAATTTACAATGGATTTGTATTATTTTTATCTACTTACTAGAATCGTAAAGACACGTAGGTAATAAGATCTTAAAAGTTAAATTAAAATATTTTTATTAGTAGAACATAATTATGTAAACAAAAGGAACACAATATGTCAGCATTAATAAAATGAACGCTATGTCTTGCCGTGAACGGCGTACCGTACAAATATTCTAATTATAATGGCTAATTAATTATTGGTAAAAATAATAAGAACATTAAAATTAATAACTAAAACTCAATAATAAACACTGCAGACTATCTTGTATTCTTTATATTGTATGAATCTATGTCTCCTTTTTATGTTTGTATTAATAATAATATAATAATAATATTTATTTGCTCAGACAACAAATGGTCCATGGGTTAGTGTACAAAGGCTTAAAAACTATGTTAGTGTAACTATGGCTAAGCAAATGGGAAACAAATAGTTGAGAAATATATACTATGTACTAGAAAATCACTCACCACAGCAAATCACTCCTGCCTCACCAGCACATGCACGAAGTGATTAACTATCGGCGAGTCAAATTTTTTCACTAACATCTTCGGAATGCTGTTTGGACTAGACCGCGTTCTCTCTAGCAGCGACGCCGTATTCTTCCTCACCATCGCGTAAAAATCGTCAACATGAGCCTGAGCGAACATGCCAGAAGCACTACAAAAGCGCGGCAGTCCCAACAGCATTCTGAAGCCGTTATTATATTGGACCCTAAGAGCATCCAGGGCTTTCCTCATTTCCTCAGGGTATTATACGATCCATGGGTTTTAAGAAAATTCCAATGCAAACAAAGGCTGTATACAGAAAGAAAGCTGGAAACTTATAAGCGCTTGCGCTTGGCAGCGCTGGTAACCCGCGCAGGAAAATATGTGAACGCGCGCCGATAAGCACTGAACGGTGCCGACAAGTTCCGACAAGCTTCAACACGCGCTGGTCAGCGCTGGGCGCTGCCATTTAAAATTTTGCTTGGTCTGCTTTAGGGTTCATTCCCGGGAATTCTCGAGATGAGAATTCCCGGGAAATCGTTGGACTTCGTTCACGGGAAATCAAGCTCGAGAAAAGTCAAGAACTCGAGAAACCATGTATCAAGTCACACCATTTAAAAGCTATTGACAGTCGTTATACACGTGCGACCTGTGGATCAATTACACAAAAAACGCCTTGAATGCTCTGCGCGTCCAGTATAACAACGTCTTTAGAAGTTTGTTGGGGCTCTTATGGCGGAGCAGTGCCTTCGGCATGTTCCTTTCATGTCCCTGTGGTCTCGGGTAAAACGTAGCACCAACATGCTTCTGAGCGTGGTGTCGGACAGAGTGGACAGCTCCGTTAGCTAGACGAGAACACCCAGAGATAATGTGACGGATTGATTCGCCCGGACGGTGGCATGCCCGACATATGTCAACCGTGCCATGCTTCAAAATAAATTTCCGGTAGTTATTTGTCATCATAACTTCATCCATAATTGCACAAACAAAACCGTCGGTTTCTCCAAAGAGTTCCCCGGAACGTAGCCAGGCTACGGACGCTGCATGGTCTACATCAGGTCCATGCAGGGCACTGAAGTAGCGTCCGTGAAGCTCTTTACTCTGCCATACTTCCCTGCCGTCATTAGTGTCAAGCACTGCAGGTTTGCGCCAGTTCTCTTTAGCCAAGGAGAGCGGGGTGAGGGCTTTGTCCATCGCGACCACATCTCGATGCATCCCCACGTCGGCTTCTAGGAAATATTCCCTGAGACTGCATATCTCGCGATTGTGGAGAGTCTTGGCCTCGACCTCCAAAACTCTGCGGGATATACAGTCTCATAACCGAAGAACGTGGGTGATGCATTCGATATGCCGTCAACAATGTACGAACCTTCCTATCCAGGGCGCCTAGTTCTGTTTGAGTCCATTTAAGTACGCCGAAAGAGTACATCAAAACCGGCATGACCCAACCATTAAAGGCACGCACCTTATTTCCGCCTGATAAAATACTATTAAATACTTTACTCAGGCGGCCAAAGAAGCGCTCCTTCAACGATTGCTTCATGTCACAACAGAATTGATGCCCAGCGCTTCCGACATACCCAAATACTTGTAGGTTTCGGTCGCTGAGAGGGATCTAAGATTTATGGAATCTGAGGGCTGGGTTCCCGCAGATTCCACAATCCCCCCTCGCTTTACAAAGTCAAAGTCAAAGCATTTATTTCAATTAGACCATTACAGGCACTTTTGAAAGTCAACAAAACAAAATAAAACGCGAAGCTACAGTCCCAGTCACAAGGCATAATAACTTGTGAAAGTACTGTAGTTGCCCATTCCGTAGCGTAGATCTCTATGGAGAAGAACGGGCAAGAAACTCTATAGACACTCTTTTAAATCAACACTACATGATCGCACATTTGTCCACACCAAATTCCATCCTGATGGCGCTACTGAAAGTTTCTGTTACCTTCAGTAGGTCCATCATTTGCAAATTGTTGGGGGCAAAGAGTTTCAGGTCATCCATGTAAAGAAGGTGAGATATAACCTGACCACCTCTCCTCAACCGAAAGCCCAGACCTGAATCCTCCAGCAGCGTGCTTAGAGGATTCAAGGCTAAGCAAAACCAAAGTGGGCTGTAACTATCGCCCTGAAAAATACCACGCTCTATCCTTATCGGTTCGCTGTTACCTTCGATATGCCGACATCCTGGATAGCTAAGAACTGTCCCCCATTGCCTCATACACGACATCAGGAAGGTGCGCAGAGTTGCATCTATTTTATACAACTCTAGCACCCTCATGAGCCATGTATGTGGCACCGAGTCATAGGCCTTCTTATAATCTATCCAACATGTCGACAGATCCCTTCGGGAACAGCGAACCTGTTGGTTAATGGTCATATCAATGAGAAGCAGCTCTTTAGTACCGCGGGACCCGTTCCTACATCCATTTTGACAAGCGGACATGATCGAATTGTCATCAATGTGTATGCAAAGATTAGCTCTCAAAATGGATGTAAGAACTTTATATAATGTCGGAAGACAGGTAGGTCTATAATTTTTGGGCTCCGCAGTACTACCCGATTTATAGAGCAGGTGGGTGATTCCAGTAGTTAAGAACTCGGGCAGCGACCCTGATTCTAAAGCTGACTGGAATAGGGCCGCCAAGCGAGCGTGCGACCTCTGGATCCACTTAATCCAGAAGATGTGCAGTCCGTCCGGCCCTGGAGATTTCCAGTTAGGCAACGGACGGACTGCACGAGCTACGTCTTGGGGGCTGATGATAATTGCCCCCATTTCTGGTATTGGATCACACACTTGTTCAACCTCCCGGGTCCAACCGCCCTCAGTGTGACTGACAAGCACCGACCAGATGCTGCGCCAGAACAAGGACATGGCGTCATCATCCGGTACGCGCGTGTCAGCCACACCTTGGTCCGGTCGCTCCCAAGCCCTATAAACCCAACTTTCATCTTTTAGGAATGTGCGATTCAGAGTGTATCGTTCCACCCGCCGCTTATACCTACGAATACGGTTTGCCCATGCATACACTTTCTGCTTCAGGAAGTCGATGCGTTCTGTGATACGAGACATATAGTCTCGAGGACTAATATCAGTCCGCAAATGCCCGCTTCACAAAACGCATCACTCGAGGGTGATTGTTGCCCTCCTTGAAGCAGATTAGTTTGCCGATGAGTGTTCTGGCCCCACCAATACGTCGCTCAATTCTGCATTGCCATGCCGGTACGGCAAGTTTAGGTCGTGTAGCTCTGTCATCAAAAAATTTGACATGAGCTACACGACATGCCGCTACAGCCGCACAATACAGGATTGAGTGAGCATCAGTGAGCTCATTATTTGAACTTTTATTTGAGAAGAAAACCACTGAATTTGTTAACGTTATTGGAACCAAATAATATGAGAAAACGTACGTACCTAAGTGTAAATTTCTCGACAACCCGAGAAGACCCGAGAAATTAGCCTCGAGAATTCTCGAGACCCGAGAAATTGAAAAGCTCGAGAAATCATGAACCCTAGTCTGCTTCAACCTGCTTCCTTTGTGTAAAACGGGGTAAGCGGTTATAAGTTTCCAGCTTTCTTTCTGTATACAGCCAAACACTTGTCTACTTTTTTTTATTTCAAGTTGCCAACGCAAACTCTTCTCTCTGAGAGTTTGAAAACAAATGCCATCTAACTACCTACTATTGATTGGAAACTGGGAAGTCAAGGCCTTATATGGATGCAATGCCTATGGTAGGTATATAACACTAGCAAATAAATGTAATTCACTATTCCGACGCCATTAAAAAAATTAAATGAATAAAAATTAGCACTTAGCTGGCACAACGAACACGCGCGCTTGTGAAGTACCGACAAATAGGAAAACTAAAACACGGCGAAGTCCTTTATGTTCTGAATCCACACTTTGGGTCCTAACAAATCCTGTTTTACATACAAGTGCCTATTTAGTTACGCTTGCGGGTGCAATAACAGACCCGCTTTATCACGTGAGTTCAGAGCTCCGGAAAAGGTCGTTCTGCCGACATATGTGGTCTTTACGCTTTAACGTCACTATACATACGCACAAAAAAGGAATACTTATATTTTTTTTTAGTATCCTAACCGTCCGTCGCCGCACGTTTTCTTATCGAGATGAACAAATCTCCGGCAGAACAAAATGGTGAATTAGAATATTACCGGTGTCGGAACTTTTTATTAAATAGCTCTTACTTTGCAAGAAGCTTCCCAGAATTGATTTATTTAGCTTTAAGACTTAATATATGCGGCGTCTGACTCAAGAAAAAAACCGGCCAAGTGCGAGTCGGACTTGCGCACGAAGGGTTCCGTACCAATATTTATAAAAACCGCCATATATGATCTGCAAATGAGACTCGTTTTTAGTACAACTGACGCTTAGCGCATGGTTCTCTATTGTGTCACCTAACTTTTTTATCCATAATTTAAAGTGCCATAACTTTTTTTGTCCTAATCATCATTTGTCCGAATGATAATTCACCCGAACTTAACATCACATAATATCACATGCCATAAAATTGAAATCCCTAAATATAATATGTCCTAAATCCGTTTGTCATAAATATTACAATCAATAATATACAAAAGACATAAAAATGTTTTCTATAAAAGTTTATAACTTTTATAGAAAACATGTCTTATATTGAAATTACATAATGTTTATTTATAATAATAATATTCTTAGAACAATTTTTTTTTGTTATACATAAATGAATATATATTATACATGTACTCAATAAAGCAGTTGATTGTGAACATGTGGTTTTTGTAAAGCAAGCAAGCATGCAGCATGCAAGCAAGCATGCAGCATGCAAGCAGGCACGCAGCATGCAGCATGCAAGCAAGCGCGCAGCATGCAGCATGCAAGCAAGCACGCAACATGCAAGCAATCATGCAAGCATGCAGCAGGCATGGTTTCTGTCACGGCTCCGGCGCTGCGGCGCTCCGGCGGTCCCTCGCGAGTTTATCGTCGCAGATGGGTTTAACGCTCACCACCGCAGCTTCGGCTTGCTGGCCGGCTCAGCCGGCCAGCCTCAGCCGCGGCGGCGAGTGTTACAACCACCTGCTCCTCAACTCGCGGGCCGCCTCGCAACTCCGCGCCTACGCGATTTTAAATTACACTCTAGGGGTAGGACAGACAAGACTGCGTGGAGTCGGATTTACAGCGATTCGTTACTGTCACTAAAACCTAATTTTTAGCATACGTTTTAGGACTAAAAAAAATATTATAAATTAACATTCGGAATAATACACATTATTTAACACAATACTTAGGACATATGACTTTAGGTCTTGTAAAATTAGGAGATTCAATAATTATAGTACTCGATATTATGACAGAATACTTTTAGACCTAAAGATAATTATGTTACACAAAATTTCGGGATTTTGAACATTATGGTTACTGAAGTTTATAGCAAACGTGTTATGGATAATGATTTTCGGACAAACAATTTTAGGAGAAGAAAGGGAGTACCTTAGCGCATCTATCGACATTTCTATGGAGTTGTTCGAAATTTTCGAGTCAAATACAATTGTTCGACTATTACTCGTAAACTTGTAAAGCCCACTTAAGTGTGATACTTTTCCTTTAAACTTAGTTATATATAGGTACTACTGCCGTGACATTTGAATTTCTAACTACAACCGTTTAGTTAGTAGAGGGGGGGATACTTGACTCTAACGAAAATTGGTACTTTAAAGCTTGATAATTCACGAACGGTTTACTTAATCAAAAAACGGTCTTCCTAAACCCCTAATATTTGAAAGACCTATTCAAGGATATCCCACATTATGGGAAGGACGAAAATTATCATCCCTACTTTACATGTAGGGGAGGTACCCTAAATAATTGTTTTTATCAAAATTTTATTTTACCACTTTTCCGGCGTCATTAACGTGTATACTCATGGGAAATTACAACTCTCTAGTAGCAACAGTTTTTGAGCTAAACCGCGGACAGACAGACGGACATACCGAAACTATAAGGGTTCCTTGTTGACTACGGAACCCTAAAAACGGGTTGACTTTAGAAAGTACGTTACAAAGAAAAATTGTTTCATAAAAATGGGCCTTAGAAAAATAGAGTTGTATTTCTAAGCGCAGACATAATAAAGCCAACCTATTTCGCCCGCCATTGACCCTTTGGAACAATGTTTTTCGTATTTCGGTGGCCACTACAGCATAACTAGATACATAATACTCGATACCTACTTGTTAAAATAACGGGTTTTCTTTCTACTTGTCTTTCCTTGACTAAGGAGTATTTTATGTGACTTGATTGGTCACATAATTGTTTGTTACGAAATATCCGCCCGGGGCCAGCCATTTACTTTTTGCACTTTATCCTTTAAGCCTAGCAGCTTACATGAGGTGCCAATGTAGGGTATTATTGATACGCACGCTGACTTACTCTTTATTTTTTATTTCGAAATGGAAACGGAAAAATACTGTATTTTCACTTTGATTATTTTTTTACCAAATGGCGTTGATATTTCGAGATGAAATACATATTTTTATAGAGTAGACATCACGCTGATTAATATTATTCTGTGGAGCACTACAAACAAGCTACCGTTACCATCTTATATCCCCGGGGCGCGCCGTTCCGGTGTCTAGATAATCCCATTGTTATGTACCCTCTATGCGCTCTGCCTGTAAATAGCCGATATGTTACCCACGATAGAAATAACTCTAGCTGCCCTAGTTACGTAATCCAGGGTATTCACACCCTGTTTTTTATTCGCTCCACGTATAATAAACATAGGGTTTTATTTTCATTGGGTGACGAGGGTTTTTCCTAACCAGTGAATATATCGCAATTTATTGAAACACTCTCCCCAGCTAATCAATGTGTAGTGAGCCGAGAATATTAGACGGTCTGTTATGCTGTAAAACTCAGTGGTGCACGAAATAATGTTTTAACAAGTGTGTGGGCACATACTTAAATACTTATCAACGATTCAACAGGAAATGCTATAGAATCAAGCATATACCGCGTACAAAAGCAGTTTGTTTAGTTCGTAAGAAAAGGGAAAAAACCTATTAGAAGGCGAACAAATTCAGAGCTATTCAGTAAAGGCTTAAGAAAGCTGAACGGCACTTTGATTAACGTTACGTTAAGGTTACACCGAATGGTCTACATAAATAATATCTAACTAGTTGTTTGTTCACATTGTGACTAGGTTCACTTTTGAAATTCCAACTCGCCTAGTCCAACTGGTATAGAATTGCTTCCCTTGTAGATTAATTTCTAGGTACAGGTCTATAGCAATGAGCATAACCGCCAATCGCAAATAATTATCTTGCACACTATCCACCAGCTAGTAGCTCGCCGATCCAGCCACGTCCTAATGCCAATCACGTTTTCATTATTGACTTAACTCAATACAAAGGCTTATTTGAATTTTTATTTTTAATTATGACCATTTATTAACTCTACCGACATCAAAATATGATCCCTGTTAAGCAAGTAAAAAGTGCCCAAATTAGTCATAAAACTAGATATATACGCCACCAGACAAGCACTAAAAACCCAAATGATACAAAATAATGACATCCTTCCTCGAGTCGGAATCTTTTAGTGTACTCAGAGCTTAATAAGCTTTAACTTGGCTACAAAGACTTTCATGAATGTTGTTTGTTTTAGGTAAGTATTGTACCCTACACGTCCCGAACTCATTGGGAACCAAAGTTGAACGGCATTGTTTCTCGCAAAATCCAATGTTGGGAAACTTTAATTGTCAATTAATTCGCAACACATGACATAATATTACTGAGACGCTTTTTCAGGATTAATATGAATATATTTCATAAGATTTAAGCTAAGTATCTATAAAGTTCTAGCACTTGTCCCCAGCACAAGCGCGAGCACTCACCTCCAGAACTGACTCGATGATTGGCCTCCAGCACTTACCCGAAACCTATTTAGCCACGTGAGTTTGACACGACAGTTGTCTGATAGCGGCAGGATTAACGCTTAACCAAATTACGTACTAAGTTAGTAACGTTTATGGACCTCGGCCTTTAATTCAATTGAGAACGCCGAAGCCTTCATAAAGGCTAAACATAAAGGCTAAAGGAGGATATTGAGGACGATCGTCCTTGGAACCGCACCTTCGTCCATCATTTAGTTAAATTGAATGAAGGTTCTAAACAGCTCCATACATGTGTTAGCAAGCAGTTTTTCTGTACTTACCTGATTATAGCTAGAAGGTTAACCTCACCTATGAGCCTTTTTTATACTATTTTATGGAAAGCAGTCCAGTGAAAAAAATATAGACAGGAAGAAAGAAAAAAATAAGCATCCAAAATAGACCTCACGTACAGACCTACGTTTGGGTGAGGCCGTGTCAAAATATTTTCATGCACAACAAAGAGAATTCTATAAAGTTATTAATCATAAGTTCATAACAAAATCCCAAGAAGGGCACACGTGTTTCCTAACAAAGCTTGTTGATACGTAGACACGGGTACGTATTAAAATACCGTAATTTAAAAGACCGTATTTTCTAATACTTATGGACGCAGAATTGGACCAACCCGCACTGGGCCCGCGTGGTGGATTACAGCCCACTCCCTCTCATAGAGAGGAGGCCTTTGTCCCTGTGAGAACATTATATGCTGATGATGATGATGGACGAAAAATTAAACGCCGAATGATTGTTTGGTCGAAAGTGTTAATTCCCGAAAGTTCATTTGCCCGCAGTTCAAAGCTTAAAATCCCGAAGATCCATATCCCGAAGTTTAAAATCCCGAAGATTCAAATTGAGATTATGCGTTTATAACGGTCGATACCGACTCGACGACGACGAAGCCTCGCTGTGCGGGGCTTCTATTTCTGTCTGCAGGGTTTAAAGGCACCTAACATGAATGGCATGACGGGAGCTAAGTTCGCTCGCTCTGCTCTCTCACTCTAGCTTCCGTTATACCATTCGAACCTAACCTTTCCGTGTCGGGTTGGCCTAAGCTCCTTGTGTTCTAATGTATTATTATACTAATAAAACTTATGCGAAAACGTTTCGTCGATTCGGGGTTTCATCCTATTGGGCATTTGAACATCGATATTTTATGTTTCGGTATAACGGCTATCGGTAAGTATTTAAAACTTTCGATATTTTGAATTACGTTGTTTTGGACGTCGGTATTTCAGTCATGGTTATTATGAAATTTCGGGATTTTAATACGTACCCGTAGATACATATCTATAGGATAGATAGGTACCCATGTGTAAATCACAATACGCGTCTTCCATAGAGGTACCTGACACGATCAATAAGTACCTACCCATGTTTACAAACAGGTGACGTTGCTAAGCGAACTTGACGTTACTATCGTATACAGCTTCCTTTCATACTACGCTATGTTGAATTTCAGACAGATTTTGACATTAGTTTTCTTTTGGCGTCAATTTATGTCATATTATGTTTTGTGTTTTTCGACGAAGTAAATGCAAATAATAACCTCTTTTTTAAGTCGGAAAAAGATCAATTTCGATCCTTAATTCGCTTTTTATTATGGGATAGAAAAACACGCTATGAAATAAAATTGAAGTTGGATGCTGTCTATGGGGACCATTCATTTTCAATGACAACCGGTAGATATTGGTTTAACGAATTTAAACGTGGGCCCAGACGCAGAATCGTTGGGAAAAGTGTATAAAGGGTGTAAAACACCTCTTTACGAAGCTGAAAGGCACTGGTTCTCCCTGTCATTGCGATCATTTTTTTGTTCTACACCATACCGGGGAACCTTCTAGTTACGGAGATATTAGGGGTCAAAGTTCCAACTTTTTGACAAGTATTTTTTTAAATACAAGTTTTTAATGTAAGATTTTTACTTTAAACACCTCCACGACCCCCGTACTATTCAATCCGTCCATCAGTACAATGTTTTGAGTGTGTTTCATTGAGTTCTACCACAAAACATGATTTTACATCACCCCAAAAAAAAGTCGTTTCCAAGCAATTTTTTTTGCGTAAAGTTACTTAATTTCATGTACAGAATGCTTGGTTGACGGCTTCATGATGAGGTGATTTACACGGTGTAGACCTCGGAGATTAAGTTGAAAAATAAAGAAATAAAAATCTTGTGACTTCATTCATAACAATAAGGGTTCGTTTTTTTTGTCATTTGGAAACGGAAACCTAAAAATGGACGAGCATTGATTTTATTTAGCCTCGACACAATCTCGATTTTTAATAAAATCACAACTCAAAAATAAAGGTTTATCTACTCACATTGCTAGATTTATTTATCAAAGCGGTAATGAATGTCGACCCGAATACAATTTTAGCACAAAAAAAATGGAAATAAACGCTTATTTGCTTTATGATTGCCCACTTTATACAGACTAGACGGTGAAGTACCCAAATATTTTCTATTTTTATTATTTATTTTTACGGCCTAGACATAAACGATCTGATTAGTAAGCTCACAAAGTAACCTTAATTGAGTAATAGGCATCGAGTTACAGGCTTAGTAAGTTAATACGGCTCACTAAGGGGATCTAGGATGTGTTAGAACATATTTTTACGGACCAGCTTGTTTTCTCTAGGTACTACTTATAGAAATTAAGTAGTTGATGACGATTAAGTTACTTAAAATCGGTTCAGTTATTTCGGAAAATAAGGACTTGTTTGTATGAAAGGCGTAAACGCTCTTAACAAAACTTTTAAATTAACTGACAGTAAACTGAGTCTAGATGAGAGTTCCTTTTTTAGAGATTGAGAGATTGTGAGCACTAAGGATTTTTGGAACGAAGTTCCTTATCGCGCGTTGTGAAGGGGGGCTAGACGGAAAAAATTCTTACGAAAAGTTGTCACGACACTTTTTGCTATAGTAAGCTATTGTAAGCTTTATTTCTTTAAAAATAAAGTTGAAATTTCCTTAAATTACGTACAATTGGGGTGTGTATGTGAGTAAGGATAGATATGATTATTATTTTGAGTGACCGAACTACAAAGTACAAATTCGGTTGTGCAGTTAAGTAAGACGTATTGCTTCGAATTAAGGATTAATCTTCCTTAAATTAAATATTTTATTTTTCGCACACTAACTTAAATCTAAAATGTATTGATATTATGTACGTGAAAGGAACTTCGTTCCATCCGGGTGTCCCTTGACACCTCTCAAGTTTTTTTTTTACTACTTAGGGGAAGAGAGTTTGTAAGGAAGTTCGTAATTTTTGCCTGTGGTGAATCCCATCAGGTACCTACTCTGACTGGTATACCATACTATATTGTGATACCTCCAGTGGCGTAGCTACCTAGGGGCTAGGCGGGGCAGTGCCCCGGGGCCCTCAAGCTCAGGGGGCCCTCAAATCCTTGCCAGAAAATCACGATCGAACTTAACTTTTTTAAAGGAGATGTTTCATTTTCGGCCATAACATGTACATTTATTGAAAAAGAGGAAAAAATACCACGAACTTAGGAAAAATATTCTTTCGTGAATTTAAGCCTGATTTACTGTGCACAAAAAGTAATAGTTTTTCAATTATTGCCCCATTCTATTCAACATGGCGTCTCCAGTTTGCAGTTTGCTTTCGTTCTGAAATCATGTCACACAAAAACATAATATCACATTGACGTTAAATTGTGAAAAGTATGTGTTTTTGTAATTCATTATTATTATTGGTCTCTTAGACATAATTGTCAACTAATTATAAGCAAGTATGGTGATTTCATCGTTAAAAACTATATAATAGGTACTACTTTTTTGGAGTGTACTTCTGAACGAAAAATTCAAAATGAGATTTTGTTTTGACAAGTTACAAAACCCATCAGTGTCAGTCAGTCAGTCTCGTTCGTCTCGTATTGTCTAACGTTTTATGAAAACAGACAACAAAACAAATATGAAAGCATCGAAAAAAATCAGTTCTGATAAACAATTATTATCAAATAACAATTTCTAGGTTATGTAAACGTCATCTCTACAACCTGTCATGGCTGTCATAACTCTCGCGACAAACGTCAAACATTTTTAATTTTTATTATGTGCATAAAAACCATCTATTACTATTTAAAAAATGTTACTTTATTCTATTGACGGGATTGTTTCCCACCTTTCCTGAAAGGTACAGGTCATGGCCGGAGTCCCATACAAAAATGAAACATCTCCTTTCTTCCATTTTCAAAATAAATATGACAATTTGCAAAGGACTTTAATCATGGCAACTCAGTTGAGAGAAGTTTGAAAGTTATACCTAGGAATTCCCCTAAATTCTTTTTGAGGGTTGGCAGTGTTGTCAATTTGACGGATAGCGATATGTGCGTTTTATTATTCATCGATGTGCGTTTTATTGTGAATTCGAGTCAAGATTTTTTTTCGAGAGTGGTTAAAAAAATAATGCTGCATCAGGATTAAATAAGCTTCTCAATAAACTTTTTAGTACTGGGAAATATAGTGGTTCAATTTTATTTGATTTTAGTACCACTTACATTGCTGTCCGTTACGTCAATAAATCATGTCAAATCTATAGATTTCGGCTACTCATTGTATAACCCGAAATATCGTGAAAAAAATGCAGGTCACCTGCAATAGGTGCATTAATTCAGGCCCGCGCGCGGAGATCGTTCTTGGTCTCCACCGCACCAAATGTGGTAACACTACCGGCGATAAAATGTTTTCTGGGGATTCCCCAACGATGTCTTGTAGCGTATCATTACGTTTCTCCTTCCTTTTACTTTTAACGTCGTCAGTAAACAGTGAGTACCTACTCGAAAACAATCTAATATAAATATTAAGTAAATATAAATACAAGGTGTTGTTTTGCATCCTCGTCAAATTCAAGGAGGTTACTATGCTACTGATTCTCGTCCCGAATCAATAATAAAATGGGTAGGTAATTTTTCTTTTTTACGGAAATTGGTAAGTGTGAACCACCCTTGTTTTAAACGCGGCCTGTCTGGTTCTTGCCTTATAACCTCGCTTACACACATACAAACTATCTGAAACGTTTATTCGACAATTTCTTAGTCCCTAAACCACGTTAAGGGGGTTATTCTAAAATACTGACAAACTTAAACAACCAGAAAAATCAGCGTTTATTAATAATTAACTAGGTACCGTAATTTTAATTGATTATTTATGTATTTCGTGACCATCTCCTGAAATTTGACGAGGTTGCAAAACAACACCTTGTATATTAGATAAATAAATTAGAAAACTAAAATTATAGACAAAAAGAAGAAACCCAGTGGTGCATTTAAACGCAAACAATGCCAAGAAAGTAAATAAATAAATTGCCCAAAATTTACAAGTTTTTTAATCAGCCTTCTGCAAGTACTTCTGGACAAAATATTTCTATTGATAGAGACTCAAATAATGTGGTATCTGCAGTGTTGGTTGAGAAGCCTACTGAAGAAGATTCAACAATTATTGCAGTTGGAGATACCTCCGCCGCCGATCAGGTGAACGTAGATGATGTTTGCAGGGCACACATAAGAGCGGAGGATTTGGAGAAACCACAGACCTCCACATTTTTCGAAAATATGTACGATAAATCTTCTTATGACTTGGGAAACTTTACCGAAAAACGTCAAATTCTTGATATGAGACCAGAGCTGATGATAAAGTAGCTTAGCGTTTTTAAAGTATGTGTATATTGTTACTTGATAAAACCTAACCAGTTTAAATAGCAGTGGGGCCCCATTTTTTTTTTGCCCCAGGGCCCTTGGTTACCTAGCTACGCCACTGGATACCTCATCTTATTATGATGAAGTTGTAGTTCTATTAATGTGGTTGAACCACGAAATAGTCCCGTTGCGTGAGCTGTTTACTTTATCTGCCGGTGTATTTAGAAGAATAGCCTGTCGTGATAGGTATTAAATGAATAGTACTTACTTTCCTACCTACGTAGGAAGAATTACTTTGGTACTAAGTGACTAAAGCACCTGCTAACTTGTTTACCCGTCTTATATAATAAAAAAATGTAAACGAACTGGATTTAGTCTCTTACTTATAGGGAAGCTCTTCTGGTATATCATGAGTATTAAAATCACACACCATAACGACACACACCTCAACTCTACTCCACACACTACACTACTGTACATACACAACAACTCGCTACACCAAACGACACCACACCGCACCACATCACATCAGATCACATCAAGCCACACTATATCTTACACACACCACACCAAACTAAAGCACACCACGCTTCTTACCACATGATGATACATAATATACTCAAGATGTTAGAATATTGATGATAAAAATTGTTACAAATGGAAATGTGTAAGTACAAGCCAAACAATATAGGAAGTGTAATTTAGTAATATATACTTCCATGCTTTTTATGTGTACTCAGGTTGCGAACTTACCTTGTTACCATACGGGAAATAATAATGGTTCCGAAAAACAAATTAATCTCCAGCGATCTGTGCCCGACTATTATCCTAATTAACCAGCGTTATAATGATTTACCGACAAAAAACCCAAAACATAAACGAAAAATAATATTCAATTTGTCCAAATTACAATGTCCAAATTACATTTACTCCTATAAAAAATAGATCTTCGAATAACAAAACTAAACTTCTGAATAGAATACTGAACCTCCGACAAAATTACTAAGTTACCGACAACAGAGGTTTTGTAAAAATAATCATATTTTTACAACTTGCATGCACTGTTTTAATTTCTATTGTTGGTTATCAAATTTATTTTTTAACTCTCATTAATGATGAAAATACCTCAACTATTCAGCCCGGCCGATCGGGTTTGGTTCACGTTTGGCTGTTTTCGCATGCGAGTTCGAAAGATCCGAGCACAGTGCGCTTGCAAAGGCCGATCCTTGCGTGTTTTGTCGGGCTAAGGAGCCCTTTTCAGCCCAATTCTACCCTTTCTTTTTCGATAGGGGTTAACTGGTCCCACTTCGAAACTGCGACCAGAAGTTTGTTCCCGTTGAGTAACACCATTTAGTGTTACACTGTTTCCCATTGGGAAAAAAAATTACCGATTAGTAACACTGTAACTCAATGCCACGTTTTTTTTCCCGTTAAATAGCCCACTGTTTGTAGGTATGTGTGTACAATAGGCAATGTTACTTTTGCTACCAGGAGAATTTATTTGGATGCAAGAGCGAGCGAAGCGAGCTCTGGACTCGGGGCACCCCGACTCGGACAGGTTAGGTTCGAAGGGGATGGCGGGGTCTAGTGAGCGAGCGGAGCGAGCGAACTAAGACCTCAACATCGACATCCCCTTCGTGTTAGGTAACTGTAAACCGTGCAGACAGCAATTAGGAGCCCCGCGTAGCGGGGCTACGTCGACTACGCTTTTCAGGCGAATAATCTGTTCTGACTTTTTAACGCCTGAAATAGGTACCGATACCGAAGCATACCTGTGGTAAGTAAAATTCATGATATATGATGCATGTAAAAGTTATTGTTACAAGTACATTTTGATATTTTTTATAAGTTTCTGTATAACCACTCAGAATAATATTTTCAGTATAATGTTAGTTAAAATAGCACCACAGTCTATGAAATATGAAAGGTAATTTATGAATTAATAGTAGGCAATAAAGATAAAAATGACAAAGCATAGTTTTCAGTAGATCGTAATTAATGCTGGTAGAAAAGTATTATAGCAATAAACTGTCATGTTTATTTTTCGAAGATTTCAGTATCTCATTCGGTCGTTTCGTCATGTTTATTCGGACAAAAGTAGTCGGAAAGTTAGTATTTTAGGCAGTAGATTTAATATTTTGAGTAAGGACAATTCTTCTTTTTTTTCGGAGCTTTTATTACTATCCTTTTTATACTACTTGGGTTTGCTAGAAAACTGTTGTGTTCGCTCACTAAATATATTCACATTATTACAACCCGTTGTTGTTTCTATCAGGTTATGGGCCCAGCACGCTTCCACATTTCATTGTAACTCTAAATCTAAGATATGGAAGAGCGGAGTCTCCTAACACAAGCATTGTTTGCCTAAAAGGAGGCTCCAAATTTAATTGATTGATGAAGCTTTTTGTGAAAATATAACTATTCTTCACTTTTTTCATATGGGCTTGTAATAACCCAATCATTTAATAAATACTATATGATGTATCTGATATTTCTCGACTCACTGTAAGCTCAAATGACGTAATTTATATACTCCCCAGAGAAGTTCACATGCAACATGATCACTACGATCTCATTATATGATATCGTTTTCACTCCACGAAGAAATATTGCGATAGACCGAAAAAAACGGAACCGACGGAATCGTCGGTCCCAGGGGAGTTTAAATCGCTGACAAAGAAATTTATTATGCAAACTGACAGTGAAATAGAACGCATTTGCGTAATCGCACAAAATTCCTCGGAGTTAGGAAAAACTGAATGAGGGTTCAGCTTAGTAAGACGTTGCACGGTGGCATTAAAATTGGCGCCTGCGTTAAGATTGATGTCGACTGCGTTAAGATTGATGTCGACTGCGTTAACTCGTGTTTCGAGTAGCGATTTTTCACCGCGCATTTGATTTTCGACTCTCAGTATTAAGCCAAGCATAGAGTATCCAACAGCGCACCCCAACAGATCGAAAAAACGCCATCACCATCTGCCTAGCGTTTTCCCAACTAGGATTTTAAACTTACGTTGAAAATTCAGTGCGCAATCAAAAATCGTCACATTAAGTGTCGCTCATGCGTATGAGGGCCAGGGGGTACTAAGTACTTGTACTTAAGCAGCCAATTAAGTTGTCAAGGCAGACGAAAAATTTCTACGTCCTCGACCCATCTGTCGGATGGTCTAAATCGATCGCTCTTCAAACAAGAGCGATTGATGGGATGAAGTATCTAGCTGAAGTTGACTATTAGTTAGCTAACATTTTAGTACGTCGTACGTGGCTTCCAATTTCGAGCCGTTCACACGACCATTAGTGTAGTTAGTTTAGTGTTAACGGTAATGCTAATGCCTCATTTGTGTTCAGGCTTTATGTGACTACATCGCAGCTATTCTGCAGTAAAATCAAATTAACGCTGTTGTTAGAATCCATGATTATAATTCTGATTTAGGTTGTCAACTACACACGTCATTATTACGAACACAAGCAAGATTTATCACTTCATAAATCCTATCCACGAATTTGAATAATTCATGATAGCATACCATAAATCTCATATTGTATGGTAAAGGGATTAATATGCCAGACCTTCAGATTCAATCTCGAATGGATATTTCTTCATATTATAGCAGGATGCAAATTAGCACCCCGGTCACGAATTCATTAACTTGTAACTGCGACTGAAATTAACATCGGCTGGTAATGTCGTCATATTCAAGTTACCGTCATTACAAGAACAGTGGCCAATGGATGTTAAAACCAATTTCAACACAAGTCTGCCCGTTATGGAGGGCCAGTGGCTTTATTAAACCAAGTTACCTCATAAAGAAGGCTTTAAATGGTTCAATCGCGCCCGTACAAACAATATCAGCGACGAGTCTTCCCTCTCGAGTTTTCACCAGACATTGAATTATTTTTTGCGAGTCAATTATTGTAACGTCGTCTGCTTTAAGAACGAGAACATTCTAAGATTACGTTCTTACGTAATGATATTTTATGTCTAGAAGATTCGAGAATAATCCTAGAATGTTCCTCGATGGAAATACCTAGATATTTCGAGAAAGTTCTGGATCCTTCTGGAGCTATCTAGAAGGTTCGGGAAGGTTGTAGAACTTTCTCGAAGCCTGGGTTTTCCCTAAGGAACTGCCTAGACGTTCACGGATGTTGTGGAAGATTCTCGGCACTAGGTCGGCCATATAAATAGACGACAGGTTAGCGGGAGGAGTTAGTCTAATTTCGGCTACGAAACGAAGCGATCGAAGTGAACTACTGGTGCGATAATTGGTAGTGTGTTAATTAGTCCTATACCCACAATGGCCCAATAAGTGCGGAAACAGCCCAGTTAACCTAACCTCAACTTGTCCTATACCCAGCTCGTAACATTATGATTGAAATTGAGACTTATTATCATCGAAACTTTTGCATCTGTTTAACTATAATTACTGATATTACAAATATCTAATAATGGCTGGTTAAATTTGGCGTAGCTAAGTTTCGTTCTACGCTGCTACGCCAGTCAAGCGTAGCAGAAGAGCTACGAGGCTACGAGCGAGTACGGATTATTTAGGCCGAGATAAATAGTCGCCGCTAAAGTTACTGACAGCGATTAGTAGAGGTTTAATCGACAGTTACCATTCAGCCATGTACAGGCATTACGGAATTTAAATCGGCTAAGCTTAGTTTAAGATCAGTTTTAGTAACTTTATAAGTCAATGTTTCCTACACAAAAATTTAAAGTTTTGAAAACGTAAAGGTAAATAAAAAGACTTCAATAACTAATTCATATCAGTTTATTACTTAATTATTGTTAGTTCTTACATTATTTTAAAATTGATTAAGTTAATTTCATAGATAAATCATACGATACTTCGATGTTGTTAAAGTAGGTAAATATTAAATAAGTAACGTTTTGTTTGTGTTTATAATGGAAATAAATGCAGGTGATCTTAAAAATATGCGATTGTTTGCTGAGTTTCGTGCGTGTACAGTTTCACCTCATCTTTCTTCAATGCCAGTTCGGGTCTGAAATGAACAAATAGTTTCAGAATTTGATAAAACTAGTACGTTTTTCTCTACAGCAATATGCAATATAAATTAACTTACAATGTCAACTCCACCACAGTCTGTTGTTGAACTGAAAAATAAAAGACAAAAGGGTTGTCACTTTTTCACATTTCCAATTATGAAGTGGTCGAACAATCATGAATAGCAAAGAGAATACTGTCAGCACCACTTTATGAAATAACTGAGTGCTCCAGGCCTGATAACATTGAACTCAAGCTTTTGTATTAAGAGATTAAAATTTAAGTTCAAAACTATCAAGGGGACACTTCATTTCAAAATTATTCAACTGAATGTTGGTTTATATTTAAGGAATTCTATGCCGAAATATACTTTTGCGAGAAAATAAAATAGATGACAATCATGTTCTTTAAATGGTCATTCAACTCTTCATTTCAATAAAAGTGGATCATTTGTATTCCATTACATACGACTAGTGAGTCAGTGAAGAACTTGTATTCTATGTATTAGCAAATGAAACGAAGTCGACGTCAGGCTACGTTGCTTAGCTACCTAAAATATAGCACACTGTCGCCATACCATTTATAAAGGAATTCGGTCGTAAATAGGGATGATGACTGGGTAAAGAAAACGAAATTCTATTTTGTCCGTCAATCAGGTAATACAAAAATATTAGACACGTATTTTTTGTTTTATCAAATTAAGAAAAAAGTACTTAGTTAAAACGCATTAAAGTTGGAGAGTGGGGGCTCACTACGTCACAACTAGGTATAAAATGTACTGAGCCGTGACGTCATGCGCCATTTCAACTCAAAATATCTCCGTTATTTTACGATTACGTGAAAAAAGAAAAAATACGTGTCAAATACTTTTTAATAATCTACCCGATGGACAAATAAAAAAAAATGAGTCACCATCCCTATTGTCGGACAATTCTTCCTGTATCAAGTCCGAAGACACTTCGTGACTACGAGACTAGAATATTCCCTAAAAGAAAAAAAAACAGTTACACCTTACGGCATTTTATACAAACTTTCAAGTCCCTATTTTCCGAAATGACTGAACCGATTTGAATGGAACTTCATACGCATAAGCAGGATACATAGGCTAAAAAGTTACTACAATAAATAGGCAGAAAACCAAACTTATGGTGATAGATCGTGCGGGAAAGCTGTCGGTTGCCAATCACATCCAAGGCATCGATACTGTGGACAGTTTCGTTTATCTGGGCTCTAATATCAACAATGAAGGTAGCTGCGTCCCAGAAATAAAACGGCGAATAGCCATGGCTAAAGATGCGATGACACGCCTCCAGAACATCTGGAAAAATTGTGGTATAAGCTACAAAACGAAGGCCCGTTTGGTCAGAGCACTAGTTTTCCCAATTTTTCTCTATGGAGTTGAGACGTGGACAATCCGAGCAAGAGAAAGACAGAGGATAGACGCGTTCGAAATGTGGTGCTAAAGGCGGATGCTCCGAATTCCATGGACAGCCAAACGCACAAATGTGTCTATCCTTTCCCAACTCGATATCAAGGCCCGATTGTCTACAGTTTGCCTACAGCGTATATTGACATATTTTGGCCACATAATGCGAAGGGGAGATAACAGCCTTGAAAAGTTGGTCATTGTTGGCAATACCGAAGGCCAGAGAGCACGAGGCCGGTCGACAACACGATGGTCCGACCAAGTAAAAGAGGCTATATCCTCAAGCAAATTTCAGCAGGTGGTGATGGCAACTTTGGACCGAAATCGATGGAGGCAGATTGTCCGTTAAAAGGGGTCCTGTGACCACGATCCTCAGTAATGAGGGACCGATTGAAGAAGAAGAGACCTATGTAGGTATGCTGCTTATGCGTATGAAGTTTCATAAAAATCGGTTCAGTCATCTCGGAAAATAAGGACTTGAAAGTTTGTATGAAATGCCGTAAGGCGTAAACGCTCTTAATGGATGGTATAAAGAAAAACTGGAACACTTATTGATGAATATAAATGTATCGCAACAAATTATACGAGTAGTTAATCGATATCTGTCAATCGCTCGGAACCCTATTACTGCATAAATGATATTGTAAAAGCGACACCCGACCCGCGGGTCGATGAGCTTTTCAGTGCGGTCCACCGCGCTTTTGCGTAAAACCCGAAATGATGTAGCGGTTTATAGGTATGACCCAAAATTCCATGTTGAAATCTATTAGGATACTGTTGATTTCGCTGTAAGCTGTCGTTAGTGGGAAATATTTAGTCAATATGTATTTTGCGAACCGTGCTAATTTAATTTTAACAACTAGGGGTTCTAGGAATATTTTAATACAGTAGAACCAGCCCTATCTATCTTGCAAACATTTAGTTAAATAAAATAACAGAAAAAAAGAACGCAAAAATAATAGTTAAATATACCTATTCTAACGTTGTTTTAATTCTATAAATGCATGTGATAAAAATCACTAGAACACTTTAATAAGAATAAATAAATTAACAGATAGAGAAAGACCAAAGAAAAGATGCATGGATTGTGTGAGATGGACATGGAGTAAATAATAACATGATTTTTATCAAGGGAGAATGTAAGAAAAAAGTGTTGTCACGACCCCGCAAGTACATTGGGAGAAAGACAGGATAACTGACTTGTAGCGACACAAACAAAAAGATCGCTAGCGCCATCTACGATGCAAATCAAGAACTAAAATCGCGATATCATGATTTTCCGCGAGTTAAGCCGACAAGATAAAACCCCTGTCTGGTCGGAGGATCCTCCCTTTCCAGCGGGGCACCTTAGGAGCTGTTCTTTGCACTGTTCCTAATTACCACTAAATACTCACCAATCTGCTGCTGCTGCTGTATCATGCCGACATCGGGGAAGAAGAGCGCATGATTGGCAATGAATTCCTTTGACTGGTCGATGTACGAGTTCTGTGTCTGCACCTGCGTGATCGTCATCTCCTGCGCGCGCCACTTGTCCATCTCTTCATTCTCCTGCATTTTCTGCAGCCGCTCCACTTGCTTGTACGTAGGCTCGCCGCCGATGTAGTCACGTTTCATACGGTTGTGGTTCCGTATTTCGTGTTTTCGCAGGTCTGATCTAGAGATGAGGTTTGGTTAAAATATTATGTTCGAAAGGTACCTAATACGAGAATACGCTGTTGATTTCCTTAGCTATAAGGAAAGTTTTCATAAATAAGATTGAAAAAGCTATTATAGAAAATGCTGACCAGTTTTTTTTCTTTTAATTAGGCTATTTTGCACGAGTAACAAAACCTTCCCATGAGTTGCCCAAACTGCTTATTTTTTCTGACTAAAGCCCGTTTTCCACCAAATCGGAATCGAACGGAGCAGTGCAAGATTCTACCAATTGCAGGATTCACAGGAGAGACGAGATGATATAATATGATATGACGATAACAGCTCTCCACTCCCTCCGTCCGTCTCCGATTTGGTAGTACCCGGGCCTTACTGATCCGTCACAGAGGATGTTGACGTGACATTTTCTCGTACATCATGTCGACACGAGACAAGTGAATAAAGAACGCATAGATTTATATTATAACAAGATAAGAAACTTCCCACTAATAACGTTATACTGCGACTTTATGAACACATATTCAGCCGTCTTTTATTATACAAGGTGTTGTTTTGCATCCTCGTCAAATTCAAGGAGGTGACTATGCTAACGATTCTCGTCCCGAATCAATTATAAAATGACTAGGTAATTTTTATTTATTTATCTTTATTACGGAAATCGGTAAGTGTGTACCACCCGTGTTTAAACGCGGCCTGTCTGATTCTCGCCCTACAACCGCGCTTCCACACATACAAACAATCTCAAACATTTATTCGATAATTTCTTATTCCCTAAACCCCGTTACGGGGGTTATTCTGAAATACTGACGAACTTAAACAGCCGAAAAAATCAGCGTTAAATAATAATTAACTACGAACCGTAATTTTAATTGATTGTTTATGTCTTTTGTGACATCCTCTTGAATTTTGACGAGGATGCAAAACAACACCTTGTATTTTCTTGTACTCGCAATGTAATCCTTTTACATGAATATTTTGAGCGAGAGAGTATAATGAAATGAACGATAAAAAATTGGTTGATTACTTTACCAATGGATGAATGTACCGTTTTTTTAAGCGATATAAAGAGTGATTTTTTTTAATCAGACTTGGGATCGAATACCTAAGTTTTTAATTAAGCACTGCTTAATAGTGTCATATCAAATAATGGAACAAAAGCTATAAAGACTTGGGACTTCGTCGACGTCTAAGTACTAATGCAAACAAAGCGACTTATGATGTTACTCCTAATGCACGTCTTCAATTAAGACAAGACCGCAGAGAAGTCCGATGGAAGAATGTGATTTTAATGTTGGCAAGTAAATGCATTAGACTAAGTGGGATTAATAGTATTATGAACCACGTATTAATGCATTAGCTAGACATTAACGTGAAATGGTTATTTGTGAACTTATTACAGACGTGTACCATGTTGTGTAAAATCGTAAATTGACTGCGCTATAGACTTTTTTGGTGGCAATTTTTTTTTTCATAATAATTATTTAATTAATAGAAACCAAATAGCACGTTTATTTACCATGTTTCTATGAGCCTCATTACATTTAATACTAAACACAAAAACGAGTGCTTTTAATTTTGGTTGGGTTATCGAGTAAGCTCAATCTTTATTGAGTAAGCCAACTCACGTGGAATAAATTGCAAATGTCAAATGCAACAACAACATAAACGCCGTTTGGTGGAACGGTGATTTATGTATCAATCTTTTTGTCTTGAGCTAGTATATGCGATGAGGACAACACATATCACATTTTGATGAGACGTGTCCATAATCACTCATTGAGGATACAAATTGGTATCGGTTATATAAGTTAATATTGTGTATTAACTTATATCGAATAAAATAATTCCCATAATAATTATGCTTAAGTTCGCCCTGAAGAACAGACCCGTACTTAACACTTGTATTTAGATTTTTAAGACATAAGTATTTTATTTTGTACTTAGAGAGTATCATATATTCGCAATGGCGAAAAATCTCTTTAAATAAAGATTTTTAAAAAAGTAGTATATGTGCGTACCACGCACACGCAAACATCATCTGCCTAGCTTTTTCCCAAAGTATCTTGGAGTCTAACCGGATGCAGCTGAGTACCAGTATTTTACGTGAAGCACCTGCCTATCTGACCTCCACAACCCAACCTCCCAACCAACTGGAGAATACGATACCCCTTGTAAGACTGGATGTCAGACTTTTGGCTTCTGACGACATAACGACTGTAACAGATCTAATAACAAAGTGACATGCGGGACCAACAGCTTAGCGTGCTTTCCGAGGCAAGGAGGAAACTCGGTATGTAATTATGGTCACCCATCCACAGACCGACCTCGGCAAGCACAGCTCAACCTTAAACATCGACCCGTGCGGGTATTTTTATTTAGCCACAAGCTCATCCTAGCCTTTTCCCAACTATGTTGGGGTCAGGTACCTACACCTAAATAAATATTCTATTAAAACCTCAAGATTGCTTGATTGAAACAATAAAGCATTCAAGGAATAAAACAGCGTTAAGCAGCCAACGTGTGTCACGCAGGTCCACTTAACATAAAGTCGTCTGCCCACCAAATTAAGTTTGTACTAGTCCCCTGTGAAAACTTACATACTGGTACACTCGACAAAAAAAATATGGTATGGCAGGTATCATGAGCAAGAAATAAACACTACTGATAACACTTACATCATTATGTCATGTCATTACTCGTGGAAGAACGATTGTACGAGGTGGTACACTTGGTAACGAGGGAAGGTATTTAAGCTCAAAATAAGTAAAGAAATAAACAAGAATGTGAATATTAAAGATTGCGTATTCGTGTCGTCGGCGTTTACGTGTTCAAATCTACGTACTCTGTATAAACTGGCTAATCGGGCGAATGCCTTTAAAATAAATAACACTGGTTGAAAAAAATAGAGCTGACCTTAGCTACGAATCTATTTGATGAGAGTACAGTCTTGACATGGTCCGTACTTACTTATAACAGAAGTCACGTCCGCAGTAGTTACACGTGTGCTTGATGTTCATGTGTGTGGCCTCGTGGTGCTCCCGCAGCGCCGTGTTCGTGCGGAATGCTTTCTCGCACATGGTACACTAAGAACAACATATTTTCAATGTTTTTAAGAGAGAGAAAGGTCACAGTTGGATAGAAAAAGCGATGACCTTAAAGATGGACCACCCACAGATATGAAGGGTGTAAATAGACCCACCCTTAACGAAGCCGAAAGGCACTTGTTCTTCCGGTCATTGCGATAAGTTTATTGTTCTGGGAACCATCCAGTTACGGAGATTTTGGGGAACAAAGTCCCAAATTTTTCACAAGGCTCTTGTTTTTGTGGTTATAACTTTAACGGGTCATGGACTCCATAAACCGTTTACTATTCAATACATCCATTAGCGAAATGTGTTGAGTGCGTTACATTGAGTTTTACAGCAAAACGCGATTTATCACATTATCACCCCAAAAAAAGTCGTTTCCGTCGTTTTAATAATTTTTTTAATGTACAAAATGCTTGATTGACGGCGTCGTGAAGGGCTCTTTACACCTTGTATATCCTACAATGTCGTCAATGGTGTCCTGACATGTCCGCTTTGCTCGGAGTTTTTCGGTCCAATTTGGATATGCTAGCCACTTGAGAGCAAATGAAGGAGCAGCATACCAAAGCTCTCGACAACCACTCTAGAAAAACATCGTATGCAATCCTTGTGGCTGAAGTCAGCCAGATGGCATCATCATCGTTGTTCAATGTTTTCATCTTTCGTATACATTTGTTTAGCTTTAGAACAAATCAAATTATTCGATAATGATATAAGCACAGATGGTTACGCGGTTACAGTTGGAGCTTAGGTATATCTTCATTTTATTATAAAGCTTCGTTTACGTTTACTGAGGACTTAAGCATTTTCCGCACTTGTATGAGCATAAGAATTAGTCGTGCACTCTAAGGCTTTGTTTTCGTGGCTGAAACTTTTGAGCAAACATAGATGATGACCAGAATAAGTTTGTTTCCAAATATCTCGTCTAATTTCATATCCGAGAGAAACCTATGTTACATGGTAAGGTTCAAGTTTCCAGCTTCAAATATAAAATTAAGAATTAATATCCAAAAAAATGTATTGAAATAAATAGAGACTACATTTATTGAACAAAAATATAACTTGTTGATTATGGGTAACTAGTATTCAGTAATTTAGTGACATGATTGCTTAGTATATCTGAATAATCTAGTGTGTGTAGGCCGGAAACTTTTGGACCCATGTGTTAGATCCAAGATCCAAACAATACTTACTTTGAACGCCTTAGCCTGATGCGTTAGCTTATGTTTGTTAAGATTGGACGGATTGACGAAGGTGGCGGGACATAACGCACACTTGTAGGGCTTCTCACCGGTGTGAGTACGCATGTGCATGACCAGGTAGTACTTGTGTTTGCACTTGTAGGGGCACAGGTCGCAGAAGAAGTTGAATGTGTTTGTGTGTACCAACCTGTATGCAGAGTAAAAAAAAAATGTTAAGGAATCAAGCTACAACCTTGACAGGGTGGCTAGTTTCAGCTGGATTAGTGTTGCCTTTGAAGAGGCCTATGTTCAGCAATGAACTGTTAAACCAATTTTGTGCCACTGCTAGAAAAAAAGAGAATCCGTCAGTCTCATGCCCAAAAACCTATATTACATTGTCAAATAATATCTTCCGTGATTGTCAATTATTGTGAGCTCCCGATATTCCGACGCTGTCGCAAGCGCCATGATCGCGGGGTGACAAGAGAATCCGGGTGGATGGGATGGTAATTAAATATTTAGGAACAGACATATCTGTCTGTCCTCTTTCTTAGTCTTTTACGGAATATATCCCGTAATTGAATGTGTAGGTATAGTTATAAACCTTGAAAACTTATAACAGCGTTTGAAGCTGTTATCTTTGAGAAGGAAAGGCAACTCTAAAGAAAGTAGACAGACAGAAAAGGGTATGCCTTTGTGCAGTTTTACTACACGCATTAAATAAATGACACTTACATATGGTTCTTCAGTCTAGCTATGATGGGGAACTGTTTCCCGCAAGTAGGGCACGTGTGGGGCACGCTCTGCTTGTGTATGTGGCGCATGTGTTGTGTGATACTCAGCACTAGTTGGCCGCAGATATCGCACGCGCGCCGCATGCATTGTCGCTCCCGGCGGTGGTCCATTAGCTTCTCCTAAACAACACAAAATTGACTTGAAAACACATTGAATGCTGTTTTTTTATAGTTAGGAATGGTTTGCATTTCTTGAATAAAAAAATACTGTTTTATTAAATCTAAAACTTTTGAGAGACAAAACAAGCCCCTTACGAACCATGATAATAGTCTGTCTATAACATAAAAAAACTGCATCCTTAAATTTTTACTTGATTTTTAGTAATAACAATCCATATTATTTCTGGCATGGTTTTCGTGGATGGGTGAACACCCACCCATTACACACTGGGTTTCCTCTGTGCCTCGAAAGCATGTTAAGCCATTGAGTCTGCTGTCATTTGTAGATCTGTGATAGTCATTACAAGCAGTCAGTGACCCGAAAGTCTGACAACCAATCCTACCAAGGGGTATTGTATTACCCAGTTCTAACTGGGTTGTGGAGGTCAGATTGGCAGTTACTCCATGTAAAATACTGATATTCAGCTGCATCCGGTTGGAGTGGAAGCTGACCCCAAATCAGTTGAAGTGGAAAATGCTAGGAAGATAATGATTTCTGGCACGGGTTTAGTATGTGTTATTAATTATACCTGTGTATTGCTAGTATTACAATAATAACAACCTTATTTGGGAATGTCAAGTCACAAGGTGAACATGTGAACTGTTTCACTTTAGGTAACTTTCTTTGTTGCAGTCTTTCTCTCCTCATCTCTTCCTTAGCTATGTTTTCTTCAATCTTCATCCGTTTCTGTTTGATCTGATGCAGCATCAGTTGGAAGTCATGTTTGGAATATGGATATGATGGAGTAATAGGATTGCCTAAAAAACAAAAAAAAATTGTTAAATATTTCTATTATACTCAAAATATGTTTTTATCATTGTTGTATCAAAAGCAACAGAGGTTCAATGCATATTTTAAATTAAGTAAAAAAAAACAGTTTATAATAAAAAATTTGATTAAAACTCCTCTACTCTCTCTCTCTCTCCTCTACACTGACTATTCATTAATTCCTCAGAATGGCCAAAATTTAAATCTTATGAGGAGGGGAATCTTAATCTTATCAGCATCATCATCCACAGCCCGAATTCAACTACTGCTGGGTAAAGGGCTCTCTTTTCTTGTGGCAATCTCTATTTACCTGTGCCATTTGTTCAAGAGGAGATAAGCAACTGTGATTTCTGAGTCTGAAGTGTAAATAAAAGAGGCTTACCTGCCGGGTTCAGTATTTTCTTGAATTTTTTATCAGAGACCTCACAGGTTCTCTTAAAATTTATTGCTACCTTGAGATTTTCCAAACATTCAGTACAGATGAATTTGGGAAGAGAATCGTCAACTTCTATCTATAAAACATTAAAAGTTATTGTATTACATCAATATATTATAATGTTTTCATGACATCAGCAGAATAAGTGAGAATGGTCAATGGACAATTACTCACTGCTACAAAGACCAAATGCAGAAGAATTTCAAACAAAGGAGCAGCTAAATGTCCATGACAGATTGTTGTGATGAGCAGAATACAAAAAAAAAAAAAAAAGTGTTCATGACAAACATAACAGCTTGTGGGAATGTTTACAACATTTTCATTATAAAAACCTCTAGTTACTATGTTAGTAACATATAATACTTACAATGCAAAACTTTAGTTTTCACGTTTTGCCATAATGACTATGTTAAACAATTCTTAAGACTACTTGCGTGTCTAATGCTAAGAAATAGCTCATCAAACTCTTATCACTATTGTTTTGTTAAGCATAGCTAAAATAATAGTCAGAACAGCAGTAGCAATAACAAAACTTAATGTGCAACTCACTGTTATATTAGAAATGCTCCGAATGGCACTCATAATATCCAAGCCATCTATTTGATCACTCAGAGGATGACAGGCACTCCTGGCACACACCCTGCATATCATCTCTTTAGACAAAGGCAGCATTTTCTTACTGTAAGCAAAACATTATCCAGTATAGAGTACCATATTTTATATCAATAACCAACCAATATGTAACGAAAGAGCCTTTGCACTGCTCTGGAACTGTTTACTAAAAGCAAAACCAAACTGCAGCTGAGCCTTTGCTCATCAGAAAAAGTAGCGATACTTACTTGCATTCCGATATCAAACTTGGCCAAGGATCATCACGAATGATCGCCTCATTTTCAACAGGCGCGTTACATGGATATTTTAATTTATTGAGCTTCGACAGCATCTTCTTCGTTAAGTAGACTGCCATTGTGGAGTCATTTATTTTCACACAGTTACTTAGGCATATTGTGCATTTTTCTAAATATTTACCAGTAAATATTTCTCTTGTGAACTCTTTCTTGACACTTTGACAGACACAAACTGACAGACAACTTGACAAGCAAAAGCCAGTGTTGCTAACAGTAAAACTAACTCTCCACCAGATTCAACATCCCAAAACCACCAGAAAACACGTAACGAAAACCGGCCCTACTCTCTTAGAAACTACTTAAAAAAAGAACCATTCATTTTGATCGTGTAGGTATTGCACTTTTGTATGAAACAGCTGCTTTTTTTTTATTACCAATAAAAAAATTATATGGAGGTTTCGGAATGATGTACAATCGGGAAAGTGGGAATATGGACACTTTTCAAACAAAATCCCGAGCACACGATGACCACATCTGTTTAACACCCTTATTACTATTGATCCGCTCAAATAGTTTGCGGACCAATAGTGGTAAAACAAAAAAAGGCCTGACCGAAAAATACACGACCGTTTTTAAAATATGTATTGTTATACACACCATCTCAGGCTCTGTTAATGATCCCAAATGTTTGACCACAGTTTTTTTTTCATTTACGATACCAAGGGACTCGGCAAAAAACAGATGCTGCGATGCTATTGGTAGCTGAGCGTTAATAAGCGTGTGGCGATCCTTAACACTCACTTTTATAATTTTGATATTGTTTATATTCGCTGTAATTGTCTAGTTCACTGTTTTGCTGTTATTTAGGTATCCTGTTCATACTATAAAAATCTATGCTTGAGACAGTTGCCTAGCAACAAAAATTTTCCTAACAACGGTTGTCACTTTCTTATTGAATATCCTAGAACTTAATAAAACTCTTCCAAGTTAAAATATCATCATCTTTTATTGTCTGCTCGCACTGCATGTGTATTAGTGTACAAACCACTAAAAGCGCTTCTATAGCGGCCGGACGCTGCAAGTAACGATAGTCCTTACCGTGGTCAGAATGAGAGCAGCGGTGGCCCAGTGGTAGCAGCCCCGACTTACGAGCAGTAAGTCGTAGGTTCGAACCCAGGCAGGCGCATTACTTTGTGTAATTTTATTTCATCACCGCTGCTCTCAAAACGGTGAAGGAAAACATCGTGAGGAAACCGGCATGTCCTAGAACTAAAAATTCGAAGACATGTGACATCTACCAACCCGCACTGGGCCCGCGTGGTAGATTACAGCCCATTCCCTCTCATAGAGAGGAGGCCTGTGTCCCAGTAGTGGGAACAATATAGGCTGATAATGATGATGATGATGATGTGGTCAGAAACGCAGGTTGGTTTTAGTACTGAGTACGTCGTAGGCGTTTTCGCATCGGTGTCCTTTACACCCCGTATAGTAGGTATACCGAAACGTGGCTTAACGGTTGAGTATTCGTATTTTCAGTCATTGAAACTAGATTCTACTAAAGCACAAAAAATCCACTAACCACTAAAAGAAATATTTCGCCACTTAAAGGGGGGGTAGGGTCGAAACCACCAGTTTTAGTGGAAAACTCACTAGGTTGGCAACATTGGTAAAAGCATTTGTTCATTCATTCGACCGAACGAAGTCGTTGGTGTCTGCTGTCAAAGCCAAAACCACAGACTAGAGCTACTTAAAGGCAATATTTTTTACGGTCGCGAAAGTCGCGACTCATTTTTCAACTTACAACTGACCTGCAAATTGCAAAAAACGTAAGAAAATTTGATTTTCGCGGCCAACTTAGCTAAATGCTCCTTAAGATTCTTATTAGTCTGTTGCATTGGTCTGTTGCTTCGTCAGCGTCACTGTCTAGTGTCTACACATGACATTGACAGTGCACTGACATCTTCGACCAGGCAGGCAGTTCTGAGTTCATGGTTCAGCTCAATGACAGGTTCCTCTGTGACAGGTTCAGCTTGATTTCCGAAAATGTTGGATATTGTAGCATAATAAAACCCATCATAACTTATGCAGGATAGCTTTAGCCATAGTTATCTGTGTAAGGATATCAGTAATATGACGCCCTGTGCTATTTATATAAACCTAACATCCAAGCAATCATAAATAGTTTATCATTCTCTCGACTGAATGTTATTTTGTAAAAAGCTCTAAACTTTGTAAAACCGTAACAAAATCATTTAATTATGACTTCCCTTTTATTACTCAAGTCTATGTTGTTTGCTAATGCGCTCCAAAACAGTAAAAAGAAAAAGAAGAAAAGCAAGATCAAGAAATCGTATGTATTTAGAACCTAATATTTATTGTTTATCTGTTTGTTTTGATTTCACCTATTACTATATTAGGAACAGCTTCATTCAATGGTGCCCTCCACCTTTCTTCTTAGCTATAATTAATTCAACTTGGGATTTGTTTCAGTTCCAAATCTAAGATTAAGATAATAGCAACCCAAAATATGTGTAGAATATGCAATGACGAACCAGGAGATATACCAATATTCAACAATTTTGTACAACCTAATATTCCTGAAGAAATACACAACTTTTCTGGCATAACTGTAAGTTCTTCAACTTTTGAACTCATATAATTTTTAAAAATCTATGAAAGCTAAAGTACTTGAGTAACATCTGCATGAAATTCTGGTAGGAAAATTACCCATTTTTTTTCTGTTTACAGTTAAGTAATGAGGATAATTTATCTAAACATGTGTGTCAAAGCTGCCTGGATCTCTTAAATGGATGTATAATGTTTAGAGAAATGTGTCAGCGGACTAATAAACTCCTTATTGAAGTATCTATAAAGAAAGGTATGGAACAAGTAATCCTTGAATAACTGTATTTTATTACATTATCACTGCAGATTTTTTTTTTCTATTAGACAAAATAATGCCATGATATTCCTTTATATTCAACTCAATTACCTCCTCTATGCTTGGGGGTCGTCCATAAATTAAATCAAACAAATTTCATGATTTTCATGCCCCTCCCCCAGTCCTTGTCACAGCTGGTCACATTTGTGAGACTCCTCCCCTCCATAGTGTAACGTCACATATTTTGCAAATTTACATTTAGAAATTATTTAATGAAAACAGCGGTTCGGAAATCAGTTTTTTTTCCATTTAAATTATTTTTTTATTAAATTATATACATGTCTGTGTAAATATCAGATACCAATTGTTTTGTCGACCACTCACTCTACTAGTGTTACGCGCCGACCGCCTAGGCGTCAAATGCATATAGTATAGTTGTATATGTTTTTGAGGTTTTCATAAAGTAGTAGTTTAAAGTTCATAGATTATAATAGATTTTGAAATGTGACATCACGAAATTTAGGACCCCTCCCACCCCCTTGTCACACAATGACATACACTTTAAAAAAAAACACTTCGTCGACCCCCTCCCTCCCCCTTAACGTGTGATGTATGGCCCCTTGTTTTTGTTTTTCAGCTTCCACTCTTCTCAAATTATTTTATCAGGCTTTTTTGTGCCAGTGCTGGGTAAATGCCTCAGCATGGCTTACCAATTTTCTTCTCCAACCAATCAATATAAGTGGTGGATCTATCATACAACCTGAAAAGCCTGGCTTACCAAACAATCAAACTCAACAAATATGAAATCAAACGCGCGCATTCATCACGAAGTGCGACATCGCGAAAAATGTTATAATAGTTCCCGCATACCGCTTTTTTTTCTTTGTCCGTCGGGTAGTTTATTGAAAAGTATTGGACACGTATTTTTTCTTTCTCACGTGGTCATAAAATTACGGAGATATATTGAGTTGAAATGGCGCATGACGTCACATGTAGGTAAGTTTTATACCTACTTGTGACGTAGTAAGCCCCCACTCTCCAACTTTAATGAGTTTTAACTAAGTAATATTTTGATAAAAGAAAAAATACGTGTCTAATATTTTGGTATTACCAGTCTAACGGACAAAATAAAATGTCGTTTCCTTTACCCAGTCCGCACCCCTATTGGGCTTTGCCTCCGTTTCATTGGAGGCACGTCACTGATCAATATAAAATATAAATTCTACCATCATCTATGTCAAAGCCTAAATAAATAAAAAATGCAATACTAGCTAATCAACACTTTATTTGATAAAAAAAGAAAATCACCTGCAGGTGACGGGGCAGTATACAAAAATAAAAACAAAGAGATAAACAGTTAGCATGTATCTGTCTTCAACTACAATAATACTAAACAATTATTTATTTTAAAATTATTCATGCTTTTTATAGAATATACTGCAGACTGTCAAAATTATGAAGAGGGTCATGATGTGGATAATACCAAAGCAGATAGTGAAGACTCGTACAATATTCCTTCTCCAGAATTTACAATGGATAACTCTGATCTTCTCTCACTTTGGGGCTGCTCAAATTGTGGTGAAGAATTTCATGTTATGGTTAGTCCCATGTATGAATTCGTTTTTAATGTATTCATAACTTGAACTTTTTTTTTTTTTTCAATCAAACATACAAAAACACCGATTGCTATTATTATTTATGTTTAATGAAGCTTGATTGATGCCCCAGACCTTGAATAATATGAGAAAATAACTTTGTGTGTCTGTGCTAACTATAGAATAATACAATACATTTTGGCAGGCCACCTACAGCAGACATGTTATCAAATGCAATGCCCAATCAACAGACGCGCCGAAACCATCAGGGGAAGTTACTAAGAGGAAGTTCCTCTGTGACATCTGTGGGAAAACTGCTTTCTCTAATGCCAGTCTTCTTGTTCATATGTAGGTATAATATCACTGATTTATGCTGTTGCATGTGCTGTTTCTTAGTCCAAGATTTTGAACTAAGAACATTGCTTTGTGAATGTTTTAAATCTTGCACAGCATTGCAATTTATTTTTGCTTTATCTTGTTCCACGTAGTGTAGTAAGCAACAACTTATTGTTGGGCCTACGCTGTCCTCCCATACTTAAGTACTAACGCTGTAACATTCAAATATTGTAAAATCAAATGATTTTAAAAGAGTAACCACGGAGTTTCTTTCCGATTCTTCTCCATAGGAAACAACCAACTCGAACCGTGCAACTTTTGTTGACGTTTTAGAAGTGCCCATATAGGCCTACGTAAAATAAAATATTTTGAGTTTGAAACCAATGACCAAGCACGCGATCTGAGGGCAACTCGTAACTGTTATTTTAATATTGAACTTAATTCATTTTTTTAAACTTTTCTCCGCCCTGGAATTTCTCCTGTATCGTAGGTGCGTTTACAAACATTTAAACTCACATACACAAACAGTCAGACCCGGAACACCTATCTGTAAGCAATATAAATATTTGTTCCATGCGGTTATCGTACCCGCGTCACACAGCGCTGCAGTCGATCGCTCAGCCACTGCGCCAACCGTGTCGTGCTTGACTCTGTTTTCTACTTTCTACTGCTGAGCGCCTCTCTTAGGTTATGTCCTGAGGTTCTTGGGTTATGGTCTGTAGCGGCACTACAAAATGTACTACAGGAACATACGAGTAGTACAAAATACTACAGCGCCATCTATGCCACAAAAGAAGAACTAACATAAAATTCTGATCTGCGCTATTAAAGTTACCCGCAATTTAAGGCTACATAGGAAAATCTGACAACAAATGTCTAGCACCAGTTAGAATACCCGTCAGGTCGGAGGATCCTCCCTTTTCCCTTCATACCCATACAAGTCAGCAAGTCACGAAATATCTAAGTACCCCACGCCGCGCCGAATTATTACCAGCGTAAAGTATATCTCGTAGGAGATGGCTCGAAGAACTGGACAGAACCAGTGGTCTTTATTAGTTCTCTTGCGGTCCGGCTCTTTCCAATCCTTATGAAAGACATCCATACCATTTTTGTTTTAATCTATAAACCCCTTTTTCTTACAGGGCCATCCACGAAAACGTGTTCCCTTTCAAATGCGACGTTTGCCCGTACCAAGGCCGAACAATGGATCTTCTGAAGGTACACAAAAGATCTCACCTGGTTGACAAACCATTTAAATGCACGCAATGTCCTAAGGCTACCACTACATCCAGTAATCTTGCTAAGCATATGCGGCATGTGCATAGTACTACGAGACCGTTTAAGGTATTTGATAAATTTTCTGTGTATTTTCAAAGTTCAAACTTACTCAGTTTATTTGTTTCAAATTTGTTCAGCAAAAGGCAGACACTCTTCTGTGTAGTAAAGAAATGGAGCTATACAAGAAGTTCAGCGCCATGACTTCACCACACAAATAAAGTAAAAATAATACTGATATAAGAGGTGGTCCAATAGTGGCGGCACTTTCATACAAGCGAACAAGCCTGGCTTGCTCTTATAGCCTTAGGGTTTCAGAACAGTTTGCTTGCTTTATAGGCGGCTTGCCGTATTGTTAACCCCTAGACACGCCACTGGTCCAAAGGGCTGGTCCCATTTCTCTGTTGAGTTCACAATGTGAAGGGAGCCTAAACCTCATTTTGTGGCAATCAATATTAAACCTTATGTTTTCAGCTGTTTGTAGTTGTTAAACTTATTTATTTAAAAAATTAAAATTACTGTAATCATACCTTTTTACTTTTCAGTGTACTTATTGTGACAAGGCTTTCTCATACCAGCATGACATGAAAAGGCATGTTAAAGATATACATTTAAGGCAAGGCACTGCAGAATGCGAAATCTGCCATAAGAAATTTAATACCAAGTAAGTATTCTTGTAAACCAAAATGTAAAAAAAAATGTATATTCATAGTTTCATTGATGTCTAATATCATGTGTGGCTTGTTTCAGGAAAATTTTACAAGGTCACAGATGGAAAATTCACAAGATTAAGGGCGAAAGACAGGGTCGCCTGCCGTCGTACTTACAATGTCAAACGGAAACTCCACATAATGAGAATAGCTTACATGACAACACGAATAACTGTGATCAAAATTATTGAAATCATCTGCCTTTCCCAATTACATTTGGGTTGGCTTCAAGTCTAGCCAGGTGCACCTGTCCACTTTGAAAAGGAGAAAGTTTTTTTACTTGTTTATCTGACCTCCACCCACAACATATATTTGCACATACATTATTAGTTTAGAAGTCCAGGCGACGATGAAAAAAAACCCTAAAAATAATGGCTCTGGCAGCTATCCGTTTTTATTAAGTTATACTTTTGTGTATGTAACTGACTGAATATTTTATGAATAAGATCTGGCTTCAATTATGTAACCCTAATATTTGTTGCAGTCGTGGTCATAAAACGTGGCAGCGAGATGACAAGACAGTATAGCTTTAGAAATCTCTATTCACCATCCTACTTGCACGCTTTATGACCGCAAATGCTACGAGTCTTGGCATTTAGTATAGTAAATAGTATTTAAAGAGTGTGAGAGAGCAGTAACGCCACTTGATCTCAGTATTCGAAATGGAGCGCTTTACTCTTTGTTGTATAGATTAAAACCAATGTGTAGTCAAGCGCACGGCCTTTTCGTTTAGAAAAAAAAAAATCGGTACTTATTTTCTGGTGCCGTAGAGCTATAGATAATGAAGTTTTCACTATATAGATTTAAATTATAGATAGACCCTCATCGCTCTTCGGTCGCGTGTATAAGTGGAGATCCGCAAACTCACACACACATCCCGCATGAAATGATGGATACGATGTGTAGTATGAATGAGCGAGGCAAAATTATTTATATGTCATTGTCAACTAAAAAGAAACCTGAACATACAGCGGTATGGCGATCGAATCTTTGATTTAAATCTGTAGAAGTGACTCTATCGTTCCTTTGCCAAAAAAGGATGGCGATATTCCAGTAGTTCATCCTGTATAGCTCCATCTCATTTTCGCATAAGAACAATGATGGCTTTAAAACTTAACTTTAGATTAATATCAGACTATCGTTTATTCGTTTGGTAGAGCTCATTCGCCTTAGTTGCTAGGTATGTGGTAGAAATATTTTGACGCTTTTTAGAGATCAGTCGTGCGGTATAGAACAAAAGAGTGATTAATGTAAGAGACAACCTTCTCCATTTGGTTAAGATGTATGTTAAGACCCCGTTCATATGGCGATGATCAGTTCATTATTTTTACGATAGAAAATTGGAATCACACAACATCCGACTGCAGTATGAAACTGCCGAGTCATACTAAAATACATGGGCCTCGCCAGGGGGGGCAGCCGCCCTTCCATTACGCAGGAAAAGTTATAACTTTTCCTGCGTAATGCCACAGAAACAGAATTAGTAAGTACGTAATTAATTGTAGCGTACAGTGGAACCACACTCTCACTAGGTACTGTATTAAATGACCCCCCTGAGTAATCTGACTACTTATACAAACTTACACATTTTCTCCCCACTCCTGTATGAAGCATCGAAACAAGTCTAACCTGTCAAAGGCAGGGTGTAAAAAAAATCGAGCTCGTGTTTGTGCAGCCTACTTTCTCTTGGATCTTATCTTTCTTATAAGTCACCCATGTAACTCTTGTATCAATGCTCAAACCAACTCTAATCTGTACAATACGCGTAGCTTGAACGCCGTTGAAACGGGCTATGTCGACGGAAGAATCGACAAACTAACTCATTGTCCATGTCATTATGTTGATTCTTCCATAGACAAAACTCGTTTCTACAGTGGTGGCGCTACGCGTGCAGATTACGATTGTGCAGATACGCGAGCTCGCAAATTTGAACGCGTGCAGATCCTAATCTGCACGCGTTCAAATTTGCGAGCTCGCTTCGGTCGTTCTTGCAGCCTTGGCTCTATTTTTTCTTAAAACTGTCTGCCTAAGTCAATTTAGTAACATCTATTTCTCAATAAAAGGACTAAAGAAAAGCTAACTTTTCTGGTGGGGAGACTTAGAGCTGCAGCAGCTGCATACGTAAAAAGTAAATTTAACCCTTAAAAATCAGTTTCTTTTTCATACTTTGCCCCCCCCCCCCCTAGCTCAAAAGCTGGCGACATCCTTGCTAAAATATCCTACTGACCATCGCCGTTTGAACTGAGGCTCAATCTGTCCTTAGAGCAATTAAGTTAATAATTATTTATGTAAGAAAATACCCATTTGTACTTACTAAAAGTATTATTTTAGATTTTTTATTATTTATACCTACGAATTTATGATAATTTATGAAAATTGTATTATTTACTAAAAGTTAAAGAAGAATTATTATGTATTAAAGAAAACTACATACGATTAGAGTAGATATGAAGGTAATTAAGATGATTACAATGTTAATAACTTATGTATCTTCTTTTTATAAATACATAATACTTTATTATATTATTAATGGTAATTTATTTGTGCTATTATACCTTTTCCATGTGCAATTACCGTTCATTGATATCATAAGCGCAACAATATAATTAAAACTGATAGGGGATTGGTATTTATTCCAATAGGCGTCCGTCGTCGCCCTGTTAAATGCGGAATAGCAAGGGATAGGAACGGACTTGTTACGAGTTATATTGTGCCTTTTTATAAAATGAGTAATTTTCAAATTGTTATAGCAGTTCTGTCATGTTTCCTACTATGTGTCGCGTTCGACCTGCCTAGAGATGGGTGCCAATCAGAATTAAGTATCCACAACAACCACTATAATGTATCGAATTCGTATCATGTTGGCGATGCGTATCCTACGGATGCCCACTATGACGTTTATGGCAATCTATTCTATGTGGAATCTGGACGAAATGACAACGGATACTACTTTAACGCTAACGTTATAAAGTTCAAAACTGCAGCTCCTGAGAAAATACCAGGTGAGATTTTTTTTGTGTTACTAGGTACTCCAAAATTTAGTTAGCAATAATTTTAGAAGTAACTTTTTAATAAACTGACCATTCCTACACTCGCCGGAAGTATAGTATATGCATATTGTGTAGATTGTACTTCTACGTTTTAAATACCCAAGTCCCTGTTATAGGGGGCGAGCTCATTAACCGGACAGAATTCTTGAGTCAGCACATATATACTTATACAATACAAGACTAGCTATTACAATCACATGTCATGTAGGTAGTTATGACCACTATCTCCAGTTTAACCCTCATCATTCTCCTGCTCTTAACCCAATTTATTTGGGGTCGGCGCAGCCTCTTCTTCCATAATGCTCTATTACTCGTCGTTTTTAATACCAGTTAGAATAGTTTACCCTTTTATCACCAGTAAATTAAAATTAGCAAACATTTCGAAATTCATAAAATAAAAACTTTTATGATGACCCACTCCTTTTTCGTCACGTCCACAAGGGGGACAATTACTACTCTGTCAAGAAAGCACCTGGAAACGATCAATAATACACAAAATGTTAGTTACTCATCCAGTTATTTCATCGCCTTTTAAGTATGCTCCTTCAGAAACGATACACTTACGCCAACAAATAATCCATAAATTTCGATGTTTTTGTCCATTATGCAATACACGCTAGATATAATGTAACTTAAAAATAGCACTGTATTTAATCTAAATAACAGATGCGACTTAAACTCCGTGCCAAAACGGAAAACAGTTGTGTCAATCAAACAACAACAAAAAGAAAACAAAAAAATGAATTTGGAACCAAATCACCCATTCCCGATACTTTTTTGACTGAATGTACCTACCTATGTTTATTGAACGAGTGTTCAATAATTATGTTCTCTGCCTATGTGGATAAGTACCAATCTAAGTATATTACAGCGTTATCCCTTTTATTGTGGTTGGTGTTCGTGGCTGAAATCATAACATCACGCCTTTAATCCCCGAAGGGTTAGGCAGGTGTACATAATAGACATAATACACTCGCATTTCACCAGTTACGTTAGGTAACCTTGCCACCAGGCACAAATCCAGTCTCCGTGGCTGCTAATGAGAAATTTCGGAAGAAAAGACCAAATAACACTGCACGACCTGGGAATTGAACCCAGGACCTCATGCTCTGCAGTCACGCTTGCGACCACTAGACCCACGAGGCAGTCAGGCCAGGCTGAAATCATGCTTATTTTATTTGTCACAGGTTTACCAGAAGAATCTAGTTACTCTATTGCCGTTGATAAAAACGAGAAGAAAGTTTACTTCGGCACAGGAAAGGGTATCTTTAAGTACAATTATGAAAGTCACGATGCCACACCTGTCTCTAGCAGTACCTTCAAACTTGATATGATATTTGTAGACAAGGACAGCAACAAATATATTACAGAAAACAATGATGGGGTCGAAGAATTATATTTGCTAGATGGGGAAATGATGAATAAAGTACGGTTCAATAGTCTTGAAGCACTGAACGAATTGACTATTGATGATAAAAACAACTTCTATTATTTAAAAGATGAAAAAATATGCGTATTGAAATCTTCTCTTTCATCGCCAATTTGTATTGGTAACGTCGCCTATGATGGCATGGCGCAAATAGCTGTCCACAATGATAACATCTTCATAGCTAGTGACGACTTGATGTATTTTCATGAAAATGATACGGGGAATCTAAAATTAGTTGACAATGCTCCAGAAAATGTAACAGCCATAGCTTTTGATACAAACGGGGACTTCATACTTGGTATTCGCGGCAAAATTTTAAAATACAAGAAAAATGAATGCCACTTCAGAAAATCCAAAGGAATCAATGACGATTAATTGTACCGTGTGTAAAAAATGGTTTGTGTAGTCATTAGTTAGGTACTAGTACTTCTTTGGGTTGAAAATAAAATGTAACCATATATTTCAAACTTTTATTTAAAAAAATACAAATAAATTACATTGTTACCTAATATCTTACAGGTCACAATAGCCAATATTTTACCTGGATAATCATTACATAAGTACTCATTAGGTATACAGCTTCTATCTTATAGGTCACAATAGCCAATATTTCCCCTAGATAATCATTAGGTAGGTACTCATTATATCCTGTATATAATGAGTTGTGAGAGAAAGTTTTTTTTTAAATGGTCATCCATGTCCACTTAAAACATTCAGCCTGTATTTTAATAAGTCAAACTGAATGTATATCTTGTAATAGAATATATCATACACATGAAAACACATTACAATAGCAAAAAAAATATATAGATCAACTCATCCTCACATACATAGTGATGGGGAAGTAGGGCTGCGATTTTAATGTTTAACCCACAAAAAAGGGACACAATAAAGCTAAAACCGACAAGGCAAATTGATCTTATGTAATACATATACTTTGGAGTGCACTGGTCATTGCAATTCACCTATTTTTTTTGATCTTTAACAAAAATCAATGTGCAAACAACACTTTGGATTTTATTACTATTGCTATGCTTAAAAGTACATTCCTACCATAATAATTAATAACTAAGACTTATTGATAAAAACTCTCTTTTTAGATAAGTATTATAGCAAAGATAGATATTTGTCTTGCAAAACTTTAATGTGGGAGTATACTTTGAGATATCATAGGGAATGTAATTGGCTGGGCCTGAGAGTTAGTTAATGCCATTGGTTGACTAGTGCTGGAGATAGTAATTTGCTGAGTGGATGTTTGATGTACAAGCTGTTGTCCTGAGGGAACAAGCTGCTGCTGTGCAGATTGCTGGGCAGCCAGTTGCTGAGCCGATTGCTGCGCCACCATCTGTTGAGCAGACTGTTGTGCTGCTAAGTGCTGTGCAGATTGCTGTGCAGCCAAGTGTTGAGCTGATTGTTGGGCAGCCAAGTGTTGAGCAGATTGCTGTGCTGCCAAATGTTGCGCTGACTGCTGAGCAGCTAAATGCTGTGCTGATTGCTGAGCAGCTAAGTGTTGTGCTGACTGCTGGGCAGCCATATGTTGAGCAGACTGTTGAGCTGCCAAGTGCTGTGCTGATTGTTGGGCTGCCAAATGTTGGGCAGACTGCTGAGCAGCTAAATGTTGAGCTGACTGTTGCGCAAGATGCTGAGCAGATTGCTGAGCAGCTAAATGCTGAACTGATTGCTGGGCTGCATACTGGTTTGCTTGATGTTGAGATGCCAGTTGTGGTTGTAATGCTGATTGCTGGACAAGTTGTTGGACAGCTGTTTGAGTAGCATTGCTCATAAGCTGCTGTGCAGGCTGTGCTAAAGTTAGCTGTGCTGGAACTGCTACTACAGTTTGTCCTCCACCCATCAGTGTGCCAGAGTCACTAACCTGCATCAATTGTTGGGCACCAGCACTTGTGACTATAAGTGCACCAGAGTTACCCATAAGCTGTTGAGTTGTGCTTACTGTAAGAATTTGTGGAGCAGGCGTTAACAGTTGAGCACGAGAAGCAGAAGGAGCCAAAGCCAAATTTGGTGTGGCTGCTGCAGGAACTAATGCTGGAAGGGCACCAGCAAGGCTCACTACTGGTGTGACACTAACAGTAGCCAAAGACACAGGTGCTGAGGTCCCATGTCTTGAAGTAATCACACAGGGCTGGCCCGTTCTCATTGCAGCTGTCTGTTCTAGTAAAAATTCATTCATAGAAGTTAGCTGGACATTTTTTTCAGTCAAGTCACCTACTTTTTTTAGTAAGACACTTATATTATCATGAAGTAATTTTATTTTATGATCCAAAGCTTCACAATTTGAGCATAAATTGGATGTGTGTAAAACTTGTTTATCTAAACCATTTTCTTCATATGCAAATCTTCTTAATTTTGCTTCTGGAGGGGAATCATCATCTCTGATTGGTGGTGGTGGGCGGCTGTATTGTGGTGGTGGTGGCATATGTACAGAAACAATCTCATTACCACTTACTTCAGGTGGGTGCATATATTGACAGTTTTGATTAGAACAAGCATTCTGTGCGTAAGCTTGGCATACTGGTGAGTTTCGTGTACGTGGAAATATGCCTGTGGCATAGAAATTGTCTTCATCTTCTACTGTGCTGTGTATGAATTTACAGTTCTGTCTATAACAGCCTTTGTTTTGAAAATCATGGCAAAATCGAAACAGTTCCTTGAGACATGACTTTGGAGGTACCACATGAATGAACCGACAGTTGTCTCGTATGCAGCAACCGCGAATAAAATCTCTGCAATAACAGTTGGCGGCCGGAACTGACATCTCGCCGGCATCCTTGGCGCTCATTGTGCCGTCCACCAGTACCTTTACGACCATCATTTAGATTGTGTTCTATAGTTTAAAACTCACATGTTCTCATTGTTTGTCCTTCTAGTTCAAGACAACCATTGAAGTTGGCCGTTACCCGTTACCTTTTGTTCAGGAACGTATATTTTCTCGGCATTGTTTTCGATAACAATAAACAAATATCTTCAAGTCCAACAAATTTTAATCGTTTCACTTGGTTTCAATGCATATTATTTATTTTGACGCATTTAATGACATTTACTGTTTCGTCTGGTTTCGTCTGACTTGTGCTTGCAGTTTTCGTTTTGCGGACTTTTGCAAGCAAACGGAACGAATGAAATTCAAATGAATGAGAAATGAGTATTTGGATTCAAATGAACGAATGCAGTTTTTTTTAATCTAAGTTTGGTTAGAAGGCTTTTTACTTAGCTTAGATAGACGCATTTTATTTTTGGCATTAGTTACTAGTCGAATACAAAATAACAAAAGAAGAGATAAAGACAATGAAATGAACTAAAAGAAAATCGTGAAAACCGGTTAAGCAACCACCTAAAAGAAAACGAGTTTTGAATGAAATCGTTCGGAACGAACGAATGAAATCGAAAATTCGATTTGTTCATTCGATTCGAAACAAAAACATGGCGGCGGCTGTTGAATGAGTAGTAAACACTGTAGTGGATGTAACTTGATTTTTTTATTGACGAGTAATAATATGACAAAAATTATAAGGATTAACGAAAACTAGTGTAAATAAAATAAGGGTAAGGGTAATCTTTTATCACATAATGAGGTAAGTTTCTATCTATACTACAAAACGTAAATAATCCATTTTATCCCACGTTGCATTACTGTTTCTGTTTATTTGTTGTGTTTTAGGTAAGAAATAAAAATGTTTAAACAACAGCTATCGCCCCGGACTGTTCACCCCTATCAGACTACGGTTGTGCCTAGAAGTGAACAGCAGTTTGCATCGGCTGCGCAACAAAGGGCGAAGTTCCCGTGGGCGGACGATATTAACACTCCAGTCTATCAAGTTGCGGGAACCGATAGCTCTACGTCCGACAATGCGTACCATGTAAGTCCATACCTGATACTTTATTTTTGTGCAAGAAAATCTAAACAAACTTACCAAGTGTTTTTCTTGCTACTACATTGGTAGCTATACCCGGTTTTGGATTAGTCTTAATTTCGTTTATTTATTTTCTAACATAGTAATTACATTTTTAAATATTTTAACCAACAAAATTGTATAAAAAACAGCCCACTGGCATCGGGAGCAGAGTCTAGAAGTACTGCTTTTTTAATCAAGCCCTTTCAAACAGCTGCCAAGCGAAAGTCTCCTTAGATGTTGGTCGAGGCTTTTGGCTAGTAAGCCATTGGCCGACACGACTATGGGCTTAATGGCTGCCATACTCACTTATGTTTGTTAAATGTAAACTTTACATTTCAGATGCCTCATTACTACAATGGGGCTGTGAGAGATTATGGCCCACCTTCACCGGTGTACCAGTCACCCTATGGTGGTGGAACTTGGCATAATTACAAGAAAGTAGAGAAAATTCCTACACACCGCCCACCCACAGAAGCATACTCATTTCCTCAGTGTGCATCAGCCTTCTCTCTACCATTATGCGATGTGGAGCCTCATATGCAGGCCGTGAATCGTTCCCCTGTGCCACCACTACCCTCAATCAGCCCTGAAGTACCCATAATAGGTGCCTGTGGAGGGCATTGCCCAGGATTTGAATATGTTTGCTATTATATTTTACAGGTAAGATATGACAAATTGTGATTAATACATGGGGGCAGCAGTATGTAAGTTATGTAATTTGCAGATTTATGTGATTCTGTAAAACTGCATCAGTTTCTGCAAATGGAATACTGACTGCAGCAGTCTGTAGCAGCACAATAATTATCTCAAAGAAAAGTTTTAGCTAGCACAAGTAAACACTAAGACTTTTTAGAGTGCTTGGAATGTGAAATAAAAAAACATTGAATGCTTTCGCTCAATAATTTGTATAAGTATGATAAAAAAATTAAATGCATACATTACATTGTCTTACAATCATATCAGTATAATTGATTAAGTAGGTATTTTTACTACTATTTTAATAGCTGTCCCTTATCTTTCAGGTTATTTTTGTAGTTGGTATACTGACCGGAATATCGCTTTGCATTGCTGGAATTGTACTGAGGCGCACAAATCGTAACGGAGATCTGGGTGTATTAGTTTACATAGGTAAGTTATGAATATCTTTAAACTCTTTGTAACTTCAACGGCAAATAAAGTAAAGGGCATATTTTAATAACAGTAATACAGGGTTTTTATAATAATTTGGAAGGACTTTTATGTTATACAATGTTTTTCATATGCTAACTAACATAAAAGATGCTGCCTGCTCTAAGCCTGTCATCATCATCTCATGTTGCTGAGCTGATGATGGAAGGTATAAGTCAGGATCTGATGATAGGATCCCAGGAAAATTAATGGCAACCCTCAATTTTAATACTGTTTCAAACATTGCATACTTTCTATATATGATGGGATCAACAAGTGTACTGACATCAGGTTTGGATCTTATGATGGGATCCTGAAGAAATCGAGGGAAGTCTTCAAATTAAAAAGGCACACAGGCATTATGCCTGGTAATCATCATCTCATGTTTCTGAGCTACTGATGAAACATATAAGTCGGGATCTGATGATGAGGGATCCCTTCCAGGAAAATCAAGGGAAACCCTCAAATGTTATGGCCACTTACAATGTTTTTTTTTTACCGACTTCCAAAAGGAGGAGGGTTATCAATTAGTCTGAAGGTTTTCTGGTATGTTCCGTAATGTTCCCGTTTATAGTTGGTGAAGTGGTGGCGATGGCTTGGATGTTTATTGTTTACACAACTGTTAATGTTTGACTGTGATCCTTTCTGCAATGTACTTAATATCTTGCATGCTTTGTCTGTATACTCATGTTTCTGACAAATAAATGAACTCTGAACAATCACGCCTGTACGCACTGAGGGGTAAGCAGATGTGTACAGTACAGTACACCCACCCACATTTCAATAGTTAGGTATGTTAAGTTCCTTTTTATTCGGGATAAGCCATAACATGTTATTACCATAACATGTTTTGTTAACAATGGGAAATAAATGCATAGAAAATATTTCTATAGGATACTATAACAAAAAATGAAAAATAAAAACTTTTTTGCAAACAAATAAAACCGACTTCAAAAACACAATAAAGTTAGGGCCTTTTTATTTTCATGCGTGTTTGCACCCGCGTGCAGGCCAGGCACGCATGCGTGCTGCCCGCAATCTATCGTATCATTCATGTTTTTATTGTCAAGCGCGCCACAGTTTTCTTCTGTTATTTATGTGCAACTTTTGAAACAGGATGCTTGTCTTCGTGCGTGTGCGGCGTATTGCTTGGCGTCCAGTGCTGCGTCCGTCGCGAGATTAGACAGAGGAAGCTGCGTGCCAATATGCATATACCAATGCAATCAATTCAGGTAAGTCGATGAGTGGACGCGATTGTGGATGTGGAGTTGCGGACACCAGCCCGTACATAATAAAATATACAAGAAGCACTTTTTCAAAAAGAACTACATCTTCTATAGTTGTTATATTTCGACAGAAGAAATTTGAAATGCCGTAAGAGACATGAGCGCTATGTTCTTTTTTTTTTTGCGCCGAGTGGAACATTGTTGACTGCTTGATTTGATTGTACATTATTGTTAATAAATTGAACAGCGGTGGCCTAGTGGTGGCAGTCCCGACTTACGAGCAGTAAGCCGTGGGTTTGAACCCAGGCAGGCGCATGATTTTGTGTAATATATTTCGTCACTGCTGCTCTCAAAAACGGTGAAGGAAAACATCGTGAGGAAACCGGCATGTCCTAGAACTAAAAAAAATCGAAGTCATGTGAATCTACCAACCCGCACTGGGCCCGCGTGGTAATCGGCCAAAATCTATTTTTCATACCCCTACAATCCATAAAAATTTCCACGCGAACTAAGTCGCGGGCAGCAGATAGTTTTTAGGGTTCCGTACCCAAAGGGACAAACGGGACCCTATTACATATTATATACTGAGACTTCGCTGTCCGTCCGTCCTTCTGTCACCAGGTGTCTGTTGCCGCTATAACAACAAATACTAAAAACGATTTTTTTGCTCGTTTTTATAAATAATGGTACGGAACCCTTCGTGCGACTCGCACTTTGCCGGTTTTTATTTATAAAATTTGTTTGTTTCAGGAACAGCCTGCCCAAGCTTGCCCATTATTGACGTCCACATTACCTCATAGTCAAATATATAGGTAAGCAATTTAGATCGCAATTTGATGTCCATAATTAAATTCGCGAAGTGTACCAATCTTAATTCTTTCTTTAAACAGGCTGGAAGGAACGCCGAGGCGAAAACGATTGCCACATATTCAATATGGAACAGCTGTTTTTTTTTAATCAGCTGTTTCATACACTTTGACCGCGTAGCTATTGCACTTTTGTTTTTTTTTAAATAACCAATGAAACATTTCTTTGTTGGTGTCTCAGAATAATGCATTGAATATGTGGTTACCGTTTTCGCGTCGGTGTAAATTCCACCATGTAAACCAGAGAAGTATCTCAATGTTTATTTATTTATTCAGAAATATATTCTAAGCTTACAGTTTTAATTTCGTGTCGTCAAGAATAATGCATGAAATAAAAATCTAATTGTACTCTTCCAAAATTATATTCTATCTGGTTTAAATGTAGTACAAAATACCTCTTTACTACCACTTCATTAGACCAAGACATGATTTACATAATCATTAAACAATATTTACTTATCTCAATAAGTATTTACTTACTTGTACATGTCAATTCTTGTTTGAACATTATGTATTTACTTTCAACCAAAAATAACGGCGCGAGTAATTATTAGTTCTACTAACTAATATTGATTCACTCTTAGAATTCCAACGTTATCGATAGGTATGTACGTTAACACCATAAAAAAAAGGTTGTTACATTTGTTTCAACAAAAAAGAAACCATTACTTATTTTCATTTAGATTTCAACTAAGTCTAACTTCTTGATTCCTGTTCCAGGTTACTGGATTTTCTGCTAACACATTCTCTGATGCGTGGGTTGTGATTGTGATGCAAAAATAACAATAGCAAGTAGCCTTGTCCCATTTAATATGATACGAACTAATAGTATATTGTGTATTAAGGGCGGTAAGTAAGGAATTACGATCGAGGCTCTAGTACAAGCCCGAAGTCGAAGACTGAGGGCTTTCTGAGTCGAGGTTCATAATTCCCGTAACGCCCGTGAAACATACAATGTTTTTCATCACATTTGCGAGTTAGTAATTATAAATATACACAAGTCAGCACATATTATTACGAAATACGTGAACTGATTTGCGGATGGCGGGCTGTTTGCCCACACCACAGATTATAAAATGTTTTGTTCAGCAGAAACGATAAAGGCAAAGACTTACCTAGGCATACAGCCATGAGGGAGTATAAAAAAAAAGAATCTACGTTTTGATACAAAAAACTATCGATTATTTAGATTTTAGAACATTAGTTGAGTAATTAAATAACATGTAGCGAGATTGAATGAAATTCCTGTTTAAATAACATTTTAAGACAATTTTTCAATTGCGTGTAGACTCCTTGCTTGAACTTGCATGACCTGTGCTGTCATGCTGTGCTGTAAATTAAAAAAAAAATTACCGCCCTAGGGTTTTATGTAGGGCATTACAGCCAAGTTAACCTGTATGTTATGACACTGTTTACGTGCAAGTGTGATGAAAATTATATAAATGCTATCTTCATAATTATGGCCATGGCAATGGTTTTATTTACTAGGTAGTTTAACATAGACATCTAAAAATATTAATTTCTTTGTTACAGACCGACAGTAAATATATGTGCAGAAGATGTGACCGGAGTTCCTTGGTGGCGTCGAAATAACAGAGACTGACTAGGTTTAAGTTCATATACACACTTGTATTTAATTATAATTTTATTAACGTAAGGATATACACTAAAACAATACCATGATCTTGTTATTTTTACAATAAATTGTGAATCGATGTACGATTTTGCTTGTTTTAATTATTAAGGCTGCTGTTAAACTGAGGAAGAGCGGAGACGAGCTGTGCCGCGATTCACCAATCACATGGCTTGAAGTGGAGAAGAGATGTGGATTTCAAGCCATGTGATTGGTGAATCGCGGCACAGCTCGTTTCCGCTCTGCTCCGCTCCGCCTCAGTGGAACTGCAGCCTTATAAGCCCGAAGATGACTCAATATCTGCTGGGACACTGAAGGTTCTGTCAGCGCCGTTTAGGATAACGATATGATGACACACAGCTACCGGTAATAGTCGCCTTGCTGAGATCAAATCGAGAGCAAGCAACCTTTCGCCTATACCATATTATAAGCTTTTGAAGTGTTGAGACGAATCTAGGAGCATTAATATGCTTTTATTTCAAAAGCAGTATAGGTGTAGATATCGAAATCAATAAAAATGAACCAGATACACCAGACAATATTCCAATAAAATAACAACTTTCAAGTAAGTACATGTTTATTCAGTATTCATCCAAAAACTTGACATTGATAAGTACATAATTAAAAGTATAAATCAGTAAAGTACCTGAATAGTTACACAAGCAATGTCAAGGAAACTCAGTCATAAAATCAAAAATTCTATAAATATTTTATTCGAACTTTTTTTCTGTAGGTTTGATTATGATCGCTAATTACGCTTGCGTAACATGTACAATCAAAATTCCTTCATAAATAAAATATACTCAATGTGTACAACAAGTAAAATTTGCGCCGATTTTAATAAACCATACATAAGTACGTAGTATCGTTAAATAATTCCTTGATACGCAAAAAATAAGTAACGAAATAGATACATCAAAATACTAACAATATCTAGGTACAGAATCTCTGAAACATGCATGTTTAATAAAGCATTGCAAACAAAAAATAATGTTCAGGGTGTTTTTCACTATCGAAAATCGGCACTGTATAAAATACTTCAGTTGAGACTGTAAGGGTCAGTTCACACCGAGACGCGACGCGACGTGACGCTGCGCGCACACTTAAAGAGCGATTCAAAATATAACTATTTTCTACACGAAAAGATACACATTACGTTGTGAGAATTCAGAATATGTTGCGCCACGCAGCGCTGCGCCGCGCCTCGCGGCGTAGAGCGACGCAGCGCGTCGTCGCGTCGGGTTGCGTCGAGCGGCCTCGTGAGGTAGATTTCAGTAGAAATCAGAATACGTTGCGCCTCGCGGCGTAGAGCGACGCACCGCGAAATCACTGGCCTCTTCAGTCTTCAAGTATCGTCGCGTCTCGGTGTGAACTGACCCTTAGGGACACATATTTGCATATCACTTATTTAATAAAAATGGAATCGATAGTGAAAAAATTGCAAGTTCTTAATACTAGAGTCCTTCCTAGACTCACATTTTATGTTTTACACGAATTCTATATTTTGTAGCAACAAAACTGTGATGTAGAATATTGCAAGTTGAAAATTAGATTCAATAAAAAAATCTACCTTTTAAAGAGAGCTCAAAATAAATTAATATCGTATTTTGTTATAATTAAATACTTTAAATGCTATGCATTCCGTCCCGTCCGACAATGCATTCTAGGACAATCTTATAACTACCACATGGCCCACACACTTACGTCTAAGGACGGTCAAATGAAATAAAATGGACAAAACAATAATACCCTACATGTGTAAAGGATGACAATAATTAAAGACTTTTATTCGATACATTTTGTAGAAATTTATTAATTTTGTGGTGGTACGGAATCTGTTTCAACAACTATACAATATACAGGGGGAAACAGGCACACAGAGGAAAGTATCTCAAGCTGTATACAGACATTGCGAGGCATGCGCCGCATTGTATTCGTGGCGAGGCATGTGCTACGCACGTGCGAAGGCGAGCCAACGTATGGCCGCGGCTTTCGTTGTGCGCCGTTCGTGGCGCATCCGTTTCAGTCTGTATCCACCTTCAAATATTCAGAGTTATTTCCCTCTTTGTGGCGTTCGTATCACCCAATATACTCAGCGCAAGCAACCCCGTTTTGCTGCGAGGGCCTGCGCTTGCCTATACCGTAGAACTATGGCATAATTTCAAACCTGCGTTATTCTTATTATCGTTAGACTCTGCTTATTACTAAAACGTCTTTTAGGTATTTAATTAAACCAATCATGGAATTTGTTGGCGATTTAAAAATGAGAACTTAAAATACTCTATGTATTATACAGATTCTTAACCTACAGGTAGACTTGCAAACTTTGTTAATAAGAATAGTTTAATGGAAAATGAATTTGCCTCTTATAAAAATATTTTAACGCTACATATAATAATAACATAATTCAAAGGCTGCCAATCGGAAAGGTAAACCTTACAAGATAAAATTATCAAACAATATAAATGGCATAAAATCTCTTACGATATTATACCTCGATCAGATTTTCACATTCAAAACTACATAAAAATAAATTATAAGGACAACACACGAAAACTTAAGATTCTTTATCGACCATAGTAAAGTGGAAAAATAAACGCTCAGAATAAAATTACTAATAAATTGAAATACTGAAAACGCATTCGATTTAAGTACAAGAAGTTAACAAGATCAAACTGCAAGCTTTGATACGCCCTATCTATACAAGGCGTTGTTTTGCATCCTCGTCAAATTCAAGGAGGTAACTATGCTACTGATTCTCGTACCGAATCAATAATAAAATGGGATGATTTACGGAAATCGGTAAGTGTGAACCACCCGTGTTTTAAACGCGGACCGTCTGGTTCTCGCCCTATAACCTCGCTTAAACACATACAAACAATCTCAAACGTTTATGCGATAATTTCTTATTCCCTAAACCACGTTAAGGGGGTTATTCTGAAATATTGACAAACTTAAACAACCAAAAAAATCAGCGTTTATTAATAATTAACGAGGTATCGTAATTTTAATTGATTATTTATGTCTTTTGTGACCACCCCCTGAAATTTGACGAGAATGAGAAACAACACCTTGTATAACATCACGCCTGCAATCCCCGAATGGTAGAGGTGTACTTAATAGTACCTACCCCCACATTTCGCAGTTATGTTTCAAGTCCCATGTAATAGGGAGCGAGCTTATGCTATACCAGGCTCAAATCAAGACTCCGTGATGGAAAAACCCAATAATAATTTGCCCGACCGAACCGATCCGAGGACCTCGTGCTCAGCAGTCGCAATTGCTACCACTAGACAGACCCAGCTAGAGAGAAATGGTAAATTGTTTTTTTTAAATAAATAAGTCAATAAAACGGCTGTATAATGAAAATACCTAAGTCACAAAACGAAATTCTACAAGTACAATTTAATAAGTAAGTTCTACAAATCGGACTACGTGTCGTTATAATTCTGAAATATATAATACTTATTTCGAGATTTTTAAGGTAAGTACCGTCCGTTAAGAATATAAACCGGTAATACTTGGGACTTTTCAATGTACGTCTTTGTAATATTCAATATCTTAACAAACACATTCACATTACACTAACTTTCATAAATCTGGACAGTAATTTGGCCGCTTGTCTTTTACTAATTATTCATCAAAAATAAGGGCGTACTTCACCAAAGCTTCATACAATATTGCAAAATAGTGTTAAACACTGTATATTATATTTATCGGAATTTGACGATAATATAATGACGTGTAAGGGTCAGCTCACACCGACACGCGACGCTGCGCGCACACTTTTAAAGAGCGATTCATAATATAACTTTATTTTCTATACGAAAAGATACACATTTCGTACAAGGGCGCGCAGCGTCGCGTCGCGTCGCGTCTCGGTGTGAACTGACCCTAATATACATTTAAATGCATGTGATTATAATGTGGGATTATATTAAATCTGAACACTTTAAAGAATACCTAAACATCTCTTAACTATTAGTGATCTCATAAACATACATTGTATGTAATTATTAGATAATTATACTTGTAATGTACGCACGTGACCTACGTCCTATTCTTCTCACAAACAAAGGTCAGGGTTTGTAATATGACTTATAGTTATTTTGTCATGTTCATTACCTATCTGCAGATCCCAAGTTGTGAACATTACAAGTAAACGTTACCATAGTGATGATAAGGACCTCCTTTTGACAATGTTCAAAATAGCCAATTACTTACAAACTAAACATAATCGCGAAGTAAATCGAATTTAAAATATCAAAACGTGAATTACAGTGCACCATAATTAATCAGATAGATATCACACAAAACAAGCACACATTATTTGCGAATAACAGATATTATTCGCTAAAGTGTTTTATTGTAAAGTACTTCTTTACTTTGTACCAAAATGCAACCTTAAATATGGATTATGGACACGAGACTTGACGAGATGGAGCGGCGTTGAAGATACGTTACTGAAGTTTCGATAAAAAGCCTATACATTGCGATGAAATATCATAAAAATAAATTCTATGTTACTTATGCTTAGCCACGTATTCGTAACGTATCTCTAACACCGTTCATTACAATAGGGGGACATTAGGACTAGCCTAAGCTCGTAAGAATAATCTCGTTATATGAAAAAATAATCGTATTTACGCGACGGACGGCCTGCCATCCAGCATCTTATCGCTTTCCTCCGCGCTGCTCAGGCTGTAAGAACAAAATATTGTCATGTATAGTAACGGTGAAGCGTACAAGTTTAACAAATTGTTTGGTCACGCACGAGTTGGCGATAGCTTCCAGTACAAGTAACGTGAGCTGATCACTGTCAGTCTCGTTACGGACGGCCTAGTCCGTAACTCAGGGAGGGTATTGTACATTCTTCACAAAGTAAACTCGCCACAGAAAAAGGTGTGTGTAAATTCGTCACAGCTTTATTTTGATCCTCAAATTCTTTTTTTTTTGCGCGGACATCCGAAAAATACCTCAAGTAGAATAGAAAAAAATACAGAAGCTCTGACTTTACTTATACTTAACCTTTTCTTTTTTTATTTGTTGTGATTTTGTGGAGTATTTAGCTTGAGGCTGGTCTCTATTAAGTGTTAAAAAAAAATCTGGGCAATTTTTTTTTTAGAAAAAAGCAGTCCATGAGGACTGCTTTTTTCAATGCTGGAAATGTCCTGATAGAACCTTTCTCTATGTTCATCGCCCACGGTTTCCAGGTCCACCAGATCATTAGCATAAGCATGAATCAAGCAACAATATGAATGAGTTTATACGTAGGCTTTTTAAATTATTGAATTACAAGGCGTATTACTCTGCCAATGAATATCTTAAATGACAAATTAAAATAATATTTATTTAATCTTAAATCTGTCTATAGAATGTTGCTCTCTGTTGCTTATATAAGGATGATAGTTTATAAAGACAATTCGTATTGTATATTGCATCAAATGCAAAATAATGTAAGCATCATTTTATAAATCATATTTTATTTTTCATTTCGAGCGCAAAAATCAATAACTTTGCTACCAGTATTTTAACAAAAATGAAGACTTGTGACGAATTTACACATATTTTTAATGCATGTGGCGAATTGTCTTTTAATGTATTTATTTGTTTATTAAAACTTTAAGCACAAGTATAAAAAAACACTGTACAAAGGCGGACTTAATGCCTTACATAGTAGGTGCAGCATAACAAATGGTAAAAAGTTTACAAAAATGTGGCGAGTTAACTTTGTGACGAATGTACAATAACCCGCCTAGGAATCGTGAGGTAAACAAGTGAAGACAATGGCGCGAACTTTAACATCGCAGGGCGACGCAAAACAAGGCAGATTAGTTACAATAGACACGCGAGGTACTCATATAGTTTTAGTAAACATCTTATTATGTGCGGCTAAAAATTAGTATCATTAGGGAACAAACTGATACTGGCTGCAAGCAGTGAGAAAATAGGGATTTTCATAAACAGAAATATTTTTTGTAATACCATCTGAACTCAAGTCAGGAGATTCTAGCATGGTAATATTTATGTATGACATAATATTTGATAGTTTTATTCAATAACTGGGATTAAAAACAATGTGTATAACCGCGATGATGAGTCAAGATTTCGAAACATTTCACATCATTGCATTTTAGCTGTTGCGCAATACACAGTTACTCTGACATAAGAAAACCGTTGACGATGTCGTTATAACAATAAACTCGTGCCCATTATTGTTGCATTAGCTTTACGACCCTAACAAGTCTGCTAACCACCGTTAAGGGATGACTCACTGCTCCGTGTCGGTTGATAGGTACTCCTTTAGATGCAAGTACTTTTTAAAAAAGTTTCAAAGTATTGTTGCCAATAATTAGCTAACCGAGGTTTTAATTTAGATTGGCACTCATGCATCCACTAGTGAAGTAGCACCATTAAAACTAAAAATAAGTTTTGGATTAGAGTCAAGCGAAACGTGGTGATTAGCACGAAGTTTAGCGCCGCGGCGCTTTCCTCTACTGGTTAATAGAATGCGAATATGTGCTGCCAAAACATTCATGAAATATTCATTAGAGAATTACTTCCGCAACTCTTTTTTGATTTTCAGTAAAATCGTGAAAAAACCTAGAACTAAAAATATAGAAGATACGAACACATGTGACATCTCCCAACCCGCACTGGACCCGCGTGGTGGATTACAGCCCACTTCCTCTCATAGAGAGGAGGTTCCAGCGGTTGGAACATTACAGGCTGATTATGCTAGGCTATATGTGAATCCATAAACTTCACTACAAGTGGACAGATCAGAATCCGCGGGTCGACGCCGTAAAGCTGATCTTTCAGCAAAGTCCCATCACTAAGCGGCTAAGCTGACTTACCACTAGTACAGCTTAGCGAATGTGAGAACCGCAGAAACCGGGGATAAAAAAACTAATCTGTCTCACCAGTCTTTGTTGTCCATGAGATTGCGCATCTCGTCATCAGGAGCAGGCGGAGCGTCGCGTACGGGCGCGTATTGAGCGGCCACCAGGGGATCCGTCGACGGGTTCAGAGCTGTGAGGGCTGCAGCTCCACTCGCTGGCGCTTCCTTGCCGTTGCCCCATCTCGATGAATACGTCGAAATACCTAATACTGAGGAAGAAAAGATGTTTGACTAGGTAATTTGAAAAAAAAAAACGATATTATAATATAACAGTTGTTAAGTGTTGTGTTGTGCGATCTGGACAAGACCAGCGACCAGTGGTCCACATTGGCCCTAGATCGAAACAATTGAAAGTCATGGGGAGAGGCCTTTGCATTGGGATATTGCAGGCTTACAGTATCAATATGGTGTGTAAAGAAAACAGGAAATCGTAATTCAAAAAAAAAGATATTCAAGCGAAATGATGGTGCCGCTACATAGCCAGTTACCTTGAGCATTTGCTACGCCCATATTGTCATATGATGCAAAATGTATCTATTATAATTTATGCTATACAAAAGCCTATATGTTCACAGCATCAGTAGAAACTTGAGCATTTCGTATGTATCCTGAAATCCGCTTATTGTAGAAACACTGCAGTTCAGTTTATCTCTGAATAATATATTCGATTCGAGGTTTGCGCTTTGCATGAACTATTTTGTAATAGGACATCAGAGCCAAGTCTGACAAAATAAAACGAGTTTAAAATAAATTCATTATTCAAGTGTGTTCATTAACAAATTAATGCGCCTTGTGTCGTCAGTATACCTCATTTCTATGCAAAGGTTACATCTAAAAGGCAGAATCTCACATTACAAATTAGGTTGCTGTAAATCTTGACGTACGTGTATCATACACGTGACTTCATCATCAATATCAATTCTGACAAACAAGCTCACGTGTTTTTCGAAATTTAAATTCTAACATAGATCCTAAATATGCTATCAATCCAAATCAATGGGCTTGGATTTGTGTTCAAAATTTGAATATTTGTCTGTATCTTTAGTTTGTATGGATCAAAATGTTAGGCCGCAAAAGGGATGAATGAAAGGCATTTGCATGTGGATGAAAAAAGAAATGAGAACATAAGAGGAAGTCTGAAGTGGAACCCGGTGACCGAAAAGATGTTTATATATAAGTAATATATATATATACAATATATATATATATATATCTTTTAAACATTGTCCCAAACTAGGAATATCACCTGTCGTCCATCGTGGGTGCGTTTACAAACATTTAAACTCACATACACAAACAGCCAGACCCAGGAACCACCACAAACCATTAGGCACAACTATCTGTAAGCTATACAAATATTTGTTCCGTGCGGGGATCGAACCCGCGACACACAGCGCGCCAGTCGATTGCTCAACCACTGCGCCAACCATGCCGACGAAATGTGTGGTAATCGGGTGTCGTGGTATGGGTATGCATGTTGATGGGTATAAGAGTATAGTAAGACCAAATAAACGATGGATGGACTATTTGAAGGATGATATATAAACCCAGGCGTGTCTTTTTTCCGCAAAAATGAGCCAATTTCACCCTGCTCCAACTTTCCGAGATGTCACCGTGCCAATAGCAGACCATCTTGAGCTTCTTGGCATAACTTTAACATCAACCCTCAATTTTGGCTCATATATTGAGGCAAAGGCACAGCTGGCTGCCAAAAATTTGGGGGTCCTTGCAAAGGTGAGAAGGTACTTCACGCCAGAACAGCTGCTCAGCTTGTATCAAGCGCAAGTTCGTTCATGCATGGAGTACTGTTCTCATCTCTGGGACGGATCTGCAAAATACCAGCTTGATGCACTTGAGTCGGTTGAAAAGCGGGCCAAGAGGCTCATTGGCAATGAGGCACTGGTCAAATCTAAGCTCCAGAGCCTTGAACATCGTCGCCGAGTTGCCAGCCTGTCGGTTTTTTACCGGTTACATTTCGGGGAGTGTGCGATGGAATTGCATGACCTAATTCCAGCTAGCCCGTTTCATCATCGGACTACCAGACGTACGGCGATGCGCCAACGGTACATGGTGGACATCCCACCTATACGCACTAAGCGCTTTGGGAATACTTTTATTATGCGTACCGCTAAGGAGTGGAATTCCCTGCCGGAGTCTGTGTTTCCTGATAGCTACAATCTGGGGGTCTTCAAGTCAAGAGTGAATAGGTTTCTTCTAGGCAAGCGTGCTTCACCGTCGACCACATCATCGCTTACCATCAGGTGAGATAGTGGTCAAACGCGAGCCTATTTATAATAAAAAAAAAAAAAAAAAAAATGGCAAGAAAGGAGGTATCTCATGAGAGAGAGTAATAGAGAAGTATTGAAGCAGAAGAAGTGCTGCGCCGACCTCAAATAATTTATTAATAAAAAATTAATAAGGGCAAGAGAATGATCTGTAGTTTCATCGAATAACTCAAATAAAATAATACAATAATGGTGGAGCAGTGTGGGGTGTCTTCCAGTAGTTCACTAAAATTACTATTACTGCAAGAAATATTACAGCAAAAGAACATTCTAGGAGCCAGATAACCCATTATAAAGGTGACTTGACCATAAAGTCGATATAATCGTGTGGGCCATCTCTGACTGCTTATCTATTCTTACGTAAAGGTCAGTTGAGGCTTGGCCAGTTGTTAGATTATGTGACTGGGCAGAAAATAATAGGTACCTACCTAAGGTTCACTTGGTGGGCATGGTATGGGGAGGAATGAGGAAAATGTCACTAGGAAAATTTTGTGTATGAATGTGGATGGTTATAAGAGTATAGCACGACTAAAGAAACGATGGGTGGACTGTGATGATAGATGACAAGTAATTAGAAGTATGGAAGAAGAAGAAGACAAGCTGCGCCAACCCCAAATAAACTGGAATAAGGGCAAGAGATTGATGATGATAGTGGTTCACTTGGTATTAGTTCTACGACATTGAGCAAAAAGGAATTCCGTAAAACTGCAAATGCCTGTTGTCCATTCCATCTCAAACAAGCTTGCCCGGCAATCTTTCGGGGACAAATCCGGCAATAACAATGTGTTGATAAAGGAATAGGAACTGAACTGTCCCTGAGTGAAATCATGCCAAAGAAGCACTGATACGTAATGACCTAGACAAAAGAAATTCTTTAAAATGCATTGTAATGAGTGTAATGCTAATGACTAAGAGCTCGTTATTTTATGTTTTTCTTAGAATACTGGTCTACTTTTCAAATGAGAAAATATTTTTAAGATTTCCGCTATGTTCTTCATAGAAGTTATTACGGCATTAGCACCGTCTTATAAAATTACAAACAGGTGCAAGCGTCCTTATTTCAAACCTGTTTAATTAAGAAATTCCGGCTTAGTGCTTGGACAGCTCATAAGCCCCATTACTTGTACCAACTAACGATTAAAAGATTTCTCTACGCGAGGACTTTCTGAGGCTTGTTAATAATAAGACGGTACTAAATAAAGAATCATAGTAATATACTTACGGCCGGCTACCATTCCTAAGCATATTAAGACGCTGCCTGCAACCAGTTCGCCGACGCCATTTTCGAAGCTGTGTGGGTCCGGTTCAGCTGCATTGGAGAATTTAACGCCTCCCACGATAATCAGCACCGTACCTGATAATAAAATATTATAATGTTTAATACGTACATACACATAAAATCACGCTTTTCCCCGTGGGGTAGGCTGAAATTATAGATTGCCACCTGCCATTGCAGAAAATAATAGGGATCATCATTAAAAAAAAAGTCAAAATTTTGTGGCAATGTCTAGAGACAACTGCCGTAGCCTGTGTTGGCTGTTTTTCGCTCTAGCAATTGGCGGTTCTAAGCGACAGAAAAGGAGCTGTGCTGCCAAATGAAGTTCAACGCTACACAGGAAATTATTTGTAACCAAACAGAGTAAAACTTTAAATTTATATCACCTGCAGCATCATTTCATGCTCAATATTTTATTTTTAGGTACAGACAGACCGCAAGCAAAACCGCAGTAGTACGAGCGAAGAGTATACCATTCCCAGGCTGTTGTCATTATTACAAACACGGTATAAACTACATACCTATTTGAGCCAAATAAAACTACGCACTTGGCATGTTAAATCAATAGAACCTCATTAATTTTTAAAACAGGTGTTGACTTCGCTTTGGAACCTGTATAATTTAAAAAATATAAATTGTTTAATTTATTTATACTACGGTGCTTAGAACAAAAAGATTACCAGCTATTGTTATTGTATTAGCCAAAATTGCGTGACTAGAGGTCGCAATTACAAACTGTCTGGAAAAACTAAAGTATCAAACAGTCGTTGCCAAAATAATAACATAAAAACTGCTGTCTGGGCAAAACAGGATTTTCGTTTATTCGTATGATTTATTTATGAACTAGCTGCTGCCCGCGACTTCGTTCAAGTGGAAATATTGTTGTGTTTTTTTCAGGGATGAATAAATATAAAACTTTATCTTGAATAATTCTGTCTATTGATGAAAACTGCACCAGGATCCGTTGCGTAGTTTTAAAAGATCTAGCGTAACAGACTTGGAAGCGACTTTGTTTTGCACTATGTAGATGTTAGTTTGTACGTTATTTATAGAAGGTAGTAAATAATTATTGTAGGAAGGTATCATGAAAACAAGAATAAACTACTCCGGATTTCCTCCCTTTGTCATGGGTGCTATGAGATAACAAGCTAGGCCAGGTTTCTACCATGCACTATAATATACGCACAAGCATCTCTATAACTATGGTTATAAGTACAATTTCTACATTAGCATCTAAAGAAGTTCTAAGTATAGTCAAATGATAATGACAACGTTATCGAAATGGCTACCTACATCAATTATTTATTACAGGCATACGAGATAACATCCGATTGTATGACCTTTTTGACGGATTTTGATCAAATACACAGGTATACCGGGAATCCAGGACCTAGATCATGGAATTCGTTATTTTTATCTCGGTAATATATTCCAGACGTCCCCGCGGACGAAGCCGGAGGCATAAGCTTGCCCAGAATAAATCCAAATGAATATCAAATGTGCACATCTTCACATTTCAGGTTATGAGCCCTCCATCTGTTTGTAAGTTATTCGCGACCGAAATTGACGCAAGCATTGACACATCTGCACCAGACCTTTATAACCAGTTTTCTGATACATATAGCGTGTATCAATCAAATCGCTGGGTCAATGTACTTGTGATAAGTATCTACTACTCGGTATGAATCACTGCATACGTACTCTACGCTAATTGCAATAACATTATCTGAGAGGCTGAGACAGACGAGGTCAACCCTTTATTTAACCGTGTTGGTTAGTACATGGATTTATATTTCGAAGTGTATTTTGTATAGTGTTTTGTGTACAAGGATAGAGGATTTTATTCGTTGTATTAGCTTATTTATTTAGTACTTATCTATTTATTTTTTCATCTAAACTAGGCCGGAAGGAAAATGGTTTCCGCTGATCTGATAAAACCGTTGTGTAAACAATGAACTGTGAAACTCGCGTCCACATACTTTATTAACACTACAAGCTCAGCTCAAACTCAGATACAACATAGGTACTGTAGTATAACATATATGTATTCGAATCGATAGACGAAACCGACACGGGTAGGAATATCATCGTACGAATGATACGACCACATCTCGTGGCTGCAACCGCGAGAGGGACTTGCGCAAAACGAGAAACATGAGCTCACTATAATACCAGTCTTTGCAATATTGTACAGTGAAACACAAAATTTCGAGTCTGCAAATTGTAAGGCATCCGAGATAGATTGTAAAAGAAAACGAAGAAATTCATGACTTCTAGGCGAAATGGAAAACACATAATTTTCAGAATTTTAATATCTTTTGCTCTCTCATAATATTCGATTTTGAAGATACGATGCTATAAGTTGATAAAAAAATATACAAAAACAATACTGTCTTTGTATACGTCTTGTGATGTAGGTGCCCAGATTGTACGCTCCTTTAAAACATGTGGCATAGTTACGCCACCCACCGATAATGTTTTAAACATAAGGCAATTTTAGTATAATTCAGCTATGTTAGAAGTATAATGATATTAAAACATCGCATAAAGAACCGATTCACCTTGACAACTGGCTGTTCGCCGGACGTGGACCATTTTCTTGTAGGTACACGTTAATCATGGACCTAACGAGAGGCTAGTTTCAATCTTGACCAGCTTTGGTAAACACGTGAAAATCCTTGCTATAGTCAAATAAGTATCTGTCTATAGCTGCTTCCAAACTAAAATCAAGCAATCTGTGCTGAACTGGCCGCCAAGCTAAACATTCTTTATTTGCCATCGTGGTGAAAGGGTGGGCGTAACAGGAGGTCGGAGGGTACATCGCTCGGAGAGGCTTCTTTCATGCACCCAATTGCTCAGATCTCAAGTGCGTATGCGGCGTCTCCCCACAGACAATAGCCTAGCCAAGCTTCTATCATACACCGTATGCTATCACCTGCGCACTTGATCTATTTACTGCATCCGTGAGCGGAGTTCGCGTGGCTGAGATTTGGGACGATCACATTTGAACTTTTCGCCAAAAATACGCTAAGAAGAAGAAGAACATTCATTTCAGAATTATATTTGAAATGGTTATCTGAACTTTACAAAATAAACTCATTTTTATATTTATACATGTCTACAAGCCTACACTGAATCGACTATACCCATGAGTCAAGCGTCTTTTTGGATTTCCCCAATTTCCCTACAGTCGGAATACAAAGCACGAAACGTGTAAAAAAATAAAATCTTTTTCCAGGCATGGATCATGGATGCCCTTTGCATCGTCGAAAGTAATGCACACAATTACTAAGAGTTTAATGGTATGTACGTTGAATAAATAAATGTTCTGACACTAGGTCAACTGAATTAAGATTATATAGGATGATTAGATTGTGACAAGTCAAGGTTATCCAATTAGAAGATTGTCCATTGAATGAAAAACGATATCCGTCGGTTCAGAAGATATTGTTTCTTCAATCAAAATCAAATCAAAACAATATCGTCTTGTCTGTCTGTTTAAGAAACTTTCTTGTCTACAGGTACATACTTCAAAGTTGACAGGAATAATGGGTATGGGGCGTTTGGAATCACCATCCTTGGCAAGCACCAAACACTAACCCGGTCCAGAAAGGTGAAATCAAAAATATAAATTGGTGGCGAAACTAACAATGACCAGCAAACAGTAATTTTATCCTGCTTGTAATACATGGGAAATGAACGATATTAATTAGGTTTCATTTCCTTTGTTAATAATGCAGTTCCGGTAATCATGCTAATTAGTAGTTAAACGAGTACATCGACATCAGTTGACAGCAGTATTCCAATAAGTTTATTTTGCTCGTAACAATTCTAGCGCGGGGTAAAATACTGTCTACCATGTACCGTATTTATTTAGCTTCTCGAAGGATTTCTTTGTTTAAACTTCGGCATACTTAAGGGTCAACGACATTTGCTTTTACTGTAAAACTTTACCTTGTACCTGGACTAAAGATTGTCAGGACCAATGGACAAAACCAAATTGAGGGCGAATTAAAATTAAAGTACGAGATAAACTTGTCTTGTTTCCGTAAGCTACTACTCATTTTCATAAATATCGTTAAACACCTCTTATGGTAAAGTGATACTGTATTCTCGTGGGTGTGAGTCAACTGCATTAGTAATCTCTGAATTGTAGATCTGATGTTTACAAACACAACTTAATAACCTAACCAGTTGTCTGCTTTCACACATTGAGCTATTTGAACTTTCCATAGTACCGAATAAATCAAAGATGATTAAAAGGATAACCTGGCTAGAAAGGTGGTGAAAATGAGTTGAGCTAACGCAAAGAGACATAATTATGCCAAAAGAAATGTCACTTAAAAAAACATAGGATTAAGTCAAGAGAATGAAGCTTGAAAAGACGTAGTTTTTGTACAACTTGACCAATGATGCTTGATGACGTTTTAAACACGCCAGATAGTATCAATGAAATTAACGATTGTTGCTCAAGTCAGAAATATAGTTTATATTGTGCATAAAGTACATATTAATTATGCAAATGTTGTAAGTTGTGACCAGTGTTGTCTGTTTAACATTATAGAATAATTTAGGCTAAAGATACGTGATTTGTTACACAGCGTGGGTCGACATCCTACGGAACTAATACAGGTAGACGGTATCAATTGACTATGTAGAGGAATTTAAATACTTAAAGGAATCGAAGGTTCATATTGCCTAACATTAGCGCAGTCCCATAAAGAAGTAAGTTAACCTCAAAGGTTTTGAAGATACAAAAACTTAGCCATGACGTAACCATGCACTTATTCAATAGGAAATAGTCCGACACGAATCGAAGCGTTCAGCAGATAACCGGTTTCGATCGACGTTCTACTACACCCGGAGTGTTGCGAAAATGGGCCAGAGCAGCGGAAGGAGTAGGTTAAGGCAGTGGGCAGCTAACACATTACTCATTCATTAGAACTCGACGGCTTTCACCCGCCATGAAACTAGAACAATAAACACCCGCGCGGTAATCTATAACTACTTAGAAACAATTTCATATTCCATTTGCATTGTGTACCCACTGACACAACCCAGTTTTTGTCGTCAACGATACATGCTGTTATGCTCAATCCTCAAAAGATAATCCTAATAGGACCGCCTACGCATCCGTAATGGTTCCGAGAGGGCTCTGCTCTACTAGAACGTATGATACCCATGATATACATTGGCTATAGGGAATAAATATGACTAAACCGAGTTTTGGTCGTTGGACTTGGGCCTATCAAACGAGTCATGGCTGCTGACAATGTCATTTATGTGTTTCAAAACATTGCGTAGTCATTACGGTTTATTAACATTGAAGCTGAAAACGTGGCTATTAAAAAGTTTTATTGTTATATCTTCAATGTCGACACATTAAGACAGCGGGCTCGTGTTTCGCCCACAGGCGAGGAAAGTAAATGACTTTCCTTCGTTGCACGTTTAAGTTACGATCGCTGTGTTGCACTCGTTGGTTGGACCTTTCTCGATTCGTCACTACTCACTTTAAAAGCTTTTTTGTTGAATTTCTTCTTTTTCTTACGCAATCACAACTTTCATACGCCCCACAATATTATAATGATGGAAAGGTTTTTTGATAGTTCTGAAGTGTCTATATGAAAGCGTAAGTGTAGTACATTTTTAAATTACCATGTCTGCTGAATTTATATTAAAAAACGGTCTTAGATTATCTAAATTCGATGTAATTCAATACACAGTGCTCAATACTCAGCTACGCTCTCTTTGCCATACATGGTATGTGTGTGGCGTGTCCAAGGACTTAAGTGGAAGTGAATAAAGCACCTATTACGGAAGCGTCATGGCAGTCGAGCCTCGGTGGAGTTTGTCGACCTTCGTTCGCAATGCCTGTTCCATTAAATAACGCAGCCTTCGAAATCTACTAGACCTCTAGTTTGTACGCGCTTTAATAGTAACTTATAGAATTTAATGAATGATGGACATTCTCCTAAATAAACACGGGTGTTTTGATGTCATAGAATTTAGGAGTGCAAAGTGGATGTAGGTAGTGTTTGTAAGAACTCGAATTGAAAGTCTAGACGTGCCCTAGCACTGAGTCACAATTCTTTAAATATTCATTTTTAGGGTTCCGTACCCAAAGGGTCAAACGGGCGGGACCCTATTACTAAGACTTCGCTGTCCGTCCGTCCGTCTGTCATCAGGCTGTATCACATGAACCGTGATAGGTAGCCAGTTGAAATTTCTACAGATTCTGTATTTCTGTTGATGCTATAACAACGGTGTCACCTTGTTTCGCAGACAGAAATTTCACAGAATTCCGTTTCCCAGAAAATGTTTCACATAATATTTAGTCCCTGTATTTTTATTTCGAATATTTTTGTTTCAGCTACTATTTACTTGAATGAAACATATTTTACAGAAACACAATTCAAATAATTTTACACTCATATTTTTTTATTTGACAAACTTATCAAACTGCAGAATTGTTTTTCAAAGACTATTGTTTGTTCGATGTATGTTTCCATGGTATTTGATTTCAACGAAATTATTAACCTTAAAATAAAATATTGTCTTTAAAAGTCAATATGTTGTACTACAAAAGTTGGTGACAGAAACGAATGGCTGCAAAACAGACTCCACGTAGTCTTGTTTGCCCTACCCCTAGAGTAATTTAAGTCCGCGTAGGCGCGGAGGGTCGAGGCAGCCCGCGAGCTGAGTAGCAGGTGGTTTCTAAAGCTCGCCATCGCAGCTGAGGTGCGATGGCGAGCTTTAGAAGCTGCGGTGGTGAGCGTTGATACCATCTGCGACGATAAACTCGCGTAGGGATGCCGGAGCCCCGCAGCGCCGGCGCCGTGACAGAAACCTTGCCTGTTGTATGCTTGCTTGCATGCTGCATGCTGCATACTGCAAGTTGCATGCTGCATACTGCATGCAACAGGCATGGACACCATTAGTGATAATAACAAGATTCCTGCTGGAGAATAATTTACCCGCATTATCTTTGTGAACCCGGTGTTGTAATTTTATAGGAAGGTATGCATTTTTCAAAGGTTTGAATTTTAGAAACTGACTGTCGATAAAATGTTATTCTGCGTAATAAGTTTTATGTGAAACAAATAATATGTGGATAAAGAATATTTGATTTGTTATTCTATGATATTCTAACATGATTGAAACAAAAATCGATGATTTAAATTTCTTCAAAGTAAGTATTCTGCGTATTGATCTATGAAATGATAATATGAGAAACAATTTATGTGAAACAAAATTCGATTAAACAATTAGCGGTGAAACAACGCACAACCTATAACAACACATACTAAAAACAGAATAAAATAAATATTTAAGGGGGCTCCCATACAAAAAAGTGATTTTTTTGCTTGTTTTTATAAATAATGGTACGGAACCTTTCGTGCGCGAGTCCGACTCGCACTTTGCCGGTTTTTTAACAACCGACCAAATGCTTCACGAAGTCAAACTCACGAGAAAATGTCATTGCTCAGCAAGAGCAGACGAAATAAATAATTCAAAGTGCTGTCTACATTTTCGTTTTCTATGGTTCGTCGTGATCAGATCACGGCGCACGCAGCCACCGGATGAGTCACCGTCACCGGCGACCGGGGCGCAAGCGCCGCGCACACCGGACACCCGATACCTTTTACGACTACCACCGCTCATTGTGTACTATACGACGATACGCGCAACCGACTCAGCTTATCGATGCAACTCGTGCTACCGTGCGTGCGCCACCAGAATTATAAAAACCCTTCCTCACACGACGTTCAATAATATTTTAAACTGCTAACAGCTCCGACAAGCCTGGTTTTTAACCATCCTTCAGTGCTTGCTAGTTAGTACATAAGTAGCTAGATAGATATTTTTGCCAATATTTAAATATTTCAACTTGAGCCTAATTATTTCAATTAATTTAATTATTACCAACTTTTATTAACCTGATGATTTTAGTATGACTGAACCACAAAACATGAATGTTAACTGTGTTAAGCTATACTATGTATAAACTTGGTTGGTTGACTAACAGGTTTCTGTTGCCTGTTTGCCTGGACTTGTCCTGGTCGACGCCTGTTTATCAAGACAAGTTCTGGGATTGCCTGGGAGGATCAAGTTCTATACTGCTCCCAATAAATCCCGTGCTCATAGGTGACCAAAAGTATAATAAAGACCATGCTCATCTGGTAAACAATTTACCTATCACGTAATATTTGGAACTTTGATGCTGTTGTATTGATATCTTTATCGCACCTTGCGCATTTCTGAGCAAAGCTTCCCAACCAAGTCCTTCCAGTCCAGCCACTCTTTTCCCGCAGCTACTCGAACCAAACCAAGACAATCTGGATTGGCCTTGTCTCTGGGGACAAGATGGTAGATCCGCACACCGCATGTCATATTTAATGAGCGAGCCATGCTATAGCGCGTGGCGACTGCCGCCTGGTTACCGCGTTTTTTGTGGAACCAGTTTCGTCAGAATGACGTAATAAGGCTACAGGTGGAAGCTGTTGCCTGTTGTACACAAATCGGGGCAGATCGACCGAAACCAAACGTAAACGTCGAGAGAAGTGCTATTAAAGGGGAACACATGGGTGGTTCGCTCCATACTATTATTATTATAGGCTAGCAGTTCATTTAATTGTAACTCGTCAGATCAAGGTGCGACGAAAGAATACTAATCATCGGTATAGTGTTATATCTGCGTATAGACTCCACCTATGGCTTCTTTGCGCCTTTTATGAAGTACTGTAGTAGGTACTGTTATAATATACGGAAATTGTCCGTCAGTCTGAACGTTACAGTAGGGAGGAAATAATAGCTGTAGTAGTAAATAGTGGTCGTGACAATACATAATAATTGCGTAGTTGAGTACATAAGGTATAGTTACGACTCTCGAATAAATAACTGAACAGGTACTAGCGGAAGTGGATTTGATTATGAACGGTAATAATTTACTACAAGTGAGAATGAGAAGGCCATCATTCATTTCAGAGAATTATGATCAACAGTAACAACGCGGGCAACCCGCGAAACGATCGCCGTAAAGTACCGTAATTATTTATTTAATGGGAAAAGTGTCCTATTTTTAACAGAGGACTATTTCCACTTCTAGTTGTGGGTGATGATGGTACTGCTGTTTTACATAGTAATGTGCCTTGAATAACAAAAAGGATACTATTGAGTAGATGATTGGTCTGATAAGTGAATAAATTGGGTTGATAGCAAGTATCATTGCAACACCAGAATACCTTATGCAGAGCATGTATTTAACAGAGGACTATTTCCACTTCTAGTTGTGGGTGATGATGGTACTGCTGTTATACATAGTAGTGTGCCTTGAATGACAAAAAGGATACTATTGAGTAGATGATTGGTCTGATAAGTGAATGAATTGGGACTGATAGCAAGTATCATTGCAACACCAGAATACCTTATGCAGAGCATGTACCATATTGATTCATGCCTAGCCAAGGTCTACTCAATAAAACAGTATAAGCAATTTTATCTTAGTACAACAAATCATGATATATGATTTGACCTTACTGGACCACACCATCAACTTGTTTACATATTTGAAAATTGCATAAAGCCAGAGTACAGATGTAAAATTTTATAAATGTTAAAGAAGATTTATTTATTTCTAACATCAAACTAATATCAATAATTCAAAGGATATGACTCATGTCCTTGACAAAATTGAAAGCTCTAAGATTTCACATAAAAACGGAACTTTATGTAAGAAGACACGGATAGATGTTGAGTCACTATATTAATTGCATCTAGCATGGCTTGCAACACATTGGAAGATCAATCAAGATTAATGTTGATGAAAAAGATTAACAATTAGTCATAGTTACAACAATTAATTTGTTATCAGCTGCAGTTTTTGAATTAAACCTTAGAATTTGTTATCTGATAGCTGAGTTAAGATAGGTAATGCCCGGTTCTTTTATTATTATTTTTGAGTGTTATCTGTCCCATAGTTTGTGCTTGTTTGCCAAGGGGTACCCCAGCTGATAAGGCATGACTTTACAAGAACGTTACTAATACAGAAACATAATAAAAGCTTTGGATACATTATTTACCTTACCAAAAAGAGATAGGATCAATAAAGAATGTTATCAGATAAAAGGAGCAGATTATCTTCGTACATCATAATAGTACTTCCTGAAAGCAGTTTGAGACAAGAAGTGAAAAAGATAGTAATTGAATTGAACAAACTAGATTTTTTAATAAATAGGTATGTTCATATTCTTGGAGTGTCTGAAATTTAAATTCATGGTTATCAATGAAATTAATGAGATAACTAAATCAGATGAATTTTGAACGCTATTTTTTAAAGCAAAGAAACTCATTAACTGAAAGACTAAAAGTTTACCTAATTAATTTACCTCTGCTAAAAGAATCCTGTTAGTTTCCCATAGAGTTATAAATGGTAACTTAAGTCCAGTAATTGTATTTTACTAATGAAATACTGATGTTGAGAAAGATTGAGTGTAAAAGCATTTTATCAGAAATGGAATGCTACAATTTTAATAGGAAAGTTCTAGGAAATTACAACGATACAACAAAGAGTCCGATCAAGTAGGTACTCACGAAGAGTACAATCATTTGATAACCGCTTGATATGTACCCCCCCCGCGGTTATAAAAGATTCGACGGCTCACCGGTACGACGGATGACGTCACCCCGCCGCGCGCCAGATGGCCGGCGCACGAAATGTTTTTTTGTCGCCTCGTTTGTAACGTGAGTCGTCTCAAGTGTTGTTTTTATTCAAGCTAATGAATGGCTCTTTCGAGTTGCGTCAAGTGTTTGTTATCGTTTCGTTTTTGTTTGTTTATATTTAGCGGTAAATATTGACGTAAGTAGAAAAAAAAAAAAAAACACGTTATGTGAATTATAAAGAGGTTTGTTTTAAAAAGTAAATCGATGACATATATATATTCTGACTTTTATTGGTAGAAGGGTTCTATCTACGTACGCAAAAAAATTATATACATACTTCATGGTATAAAAATATTTATTTACATGCATAAGACTGGCATTAAATATTTGCCGACGGCGAATAATTTTTCAACCAAATTAAAAAAAATATTACGACTAAACCGTTTAACGTAAACTTAAAACATTGATATTATCTAAAAGCTACATTCATAGAGGAACTTATGTGTAAATATGAAGTTGATAGGTTAATCTACTACAGAAATATATGGGATTGATTGAAGGAACTCCCGCTTACGTAAAAACGCACATAACAATTCTTGTATTTTTTTGATCAGTGAAGTTTGAGTTAAGAAAGTACATTATATCTAACCATTTTCTACAAGAAATGCTCTTTCCAATGAGGTTTAACACATCTTATTCAATAGCCATCGAAAAAAAACACAAGTAAAGAAATATCACAAAACGGGAGAATGGACAAAAAAAAAAGAAACCACGTGATGTCATAAAGGCGGGGTAACAGTGAATACACATCCACATCCAGGTTAAAAGCTATTGTTTTTATATGTGATAAAAATAAAAAAAATGTAATGAGGTCACAGGTCCCAATCCCTGTTTCAATGGAAAGATGAAAAACAATGTGATGATTTTTATTACCCGACTGCAAAAAAAAGAGGGTAATGTTTTTCGAATGTATGTAGGTAATTATTATAATTTACTCACCTGACTGCAGACTGGGCGGCACTTCTGGGGTTCCCGGCACCAAAGGGCGCGGCACTGACACACCACACACTATACACCACACACAAGACACCACACACCACACCGGCACTGAATCGAGTCAAAATGTGCACTGTGTTCCAGCCTTTATTGGTGGCCGCCATCTTGTTTGTTTACGTTTCGCTGTTTTGCCGACTCAGTTGAACAAAAATTATTATCTTATCACAAATTTTGTAGCTTTGGTATATGTTTTGCTTGAAAACTATTATCGAATAAATATACAATGCAATATTATTATTCGTTTTTACACAGAATCGGTCGCACTATTTAATAAATTACGATAGAATTCCGCCAAATTCTAGAACCGTTACGAGTGCATTGAAAACCATATAAAAATAGAAATATCCTTAGCCTCAGGTCAAAAACTGGTTGCTCACACATAAACTATATTCTAATTAACTAATTAAAGCAGTTATTTACTCAAAACACTCATTCACAACCGAAAAAATGCATTTAATCCGCGGAACAACTTTCGCGTGTCGCACGTGAACCACAGACTGACTTTGACATTATTTTTTTAAATCAAAATGAATGATTGGTGAACTGTTGTCGTATTTTTAGCATGAAGGAACTCACTATGGTTCAAGTAGAAAAGAGAAAAAGGATATTAAACACCGTGAAATAGAAAGAAATAGACATAATAAGACGCCGTATCGTTACATCATTCTTGGGTGACTCTAGTCACCCAGGTGCGATCTACGGTATATTTTTTTTGGGTAGTGTAGTACTCAAGAGAGGTCTAGCGGTATGAAAACATAAGTCTCGTACAATCATAATGTTACGACCTAATGAAACACGCTTCAGGTGTTGCAGTTTTATGCAATCTTATGATTCAGATAGCGTTTCATTAACAATCCTAGCAACAAAACAATGTATTCATAATCATACAAGCGTAAGTAATTTTACTCACCGATGATAAATAAAATGCTGCCCGACAAACATAATCCAACACGCATGCATACTGCCCGGTTCCAACTAGAAGCCATACGCCGCGAGAAGTAGCTGATGGGACAGTTCCAACGCTGATCCGTGGGCTGCTGTTCATAGGTCACTGTTGTAGGCTGATACACCGCACTCGTAGGCATTTTGAATGAAATCGAGTAACAACCCAAACAAAGACTTCGTTACTATAATAACTATAGAAGCACTTCACTGGATAACACGCAGAGCAAGCAAGTAAACACAACAGACTACAGTAGCGTGGTGCATGCGTGAGCAACGATTTATTTATGTGGTTTAGTGTTGTCACTTGTACGTGGGCCGCGCGTAGTAAAAAGTCGATAATGAATGTCATACCAACTCTGCGGTCAAAACATGATTCGTTTCATAATGACCGATAATAAAAAATTGCTTTCCTATTATCATAATTCTAATTATTTTGAACTGCAGAAGTGAAGATAATAAATAAGAAACCATAATTTTAGGAATTTTAAACACTAACTTGTATTCTCATCTACAGCTTAGAAGTTATTTTTATTCTGTGACTAGCATGATTTCATTCATTCATTTAGCGTACTCGTACGTTCATTCATTCATTCCCTAATGGTAGTGAAAATTAAATGAGGACAGTAGAGTTATAAGACTTGAGAATATTGATTTTGTTGAAACGACAACGTACATTTCAGCAAATGACTACTAATATAAAATTGTGTAAAACCCACTGTATAGGTCATAGCGGGAGATCCCGTGACCGACAGAGCTTCGTCATTTCAGGCTGAAATTATTCTGCGGAAGTAGCTTACCATAAGTAAGCCTTATTGTTTTGAAAAGTAAATGAAAAGGAAAGCGGACAACAATAAAATATTATTTAGAAGCTCAATAAAATAACGAGAGTGAATGCGTGGCACTCGAACGCATGCGTGTAGTATTACGAAGTTTCACTTCTTCCGCGCGGAGGGACTCCATGCACTATTTTTTTTTACAACGTTACCCCACACTTTGAATTTCTTCAGTATAGTGGGTGCGTTTACAAAAATGTAATCTCAATACTTAGCCTAGAATATCCATAAGCCATACCCAGAACAACTTTCTGTAGGCCATACAAATATCTGTTCCTTGCGAGGATCGAACCCGCAACATATACCGCAGCAGCCAGTCTGTCAGCCACTGCGCCAACCGTGCCATCAATGCCAATAATGAATAATTTATTTATATTTTGTAGTCAGGTTTGGTCGATCTTCGAGAAATGAAAGTCGGAATATTTTGCAAAAATAATGTAATAGTTATAATTTTAAATATTCATTATCACTAATAAATAGTTCTATATCACTAGACAGTCGCTGCTTTATAATTAGAGTCATTTATTTTAACAGGTAAAGGCACTGATCCTTCTTAAAAACACTATCATATAATTCTAGGCATATTAAGTAACAGTCACGTCAAAGTTACCCAGATTCGTAACTGCATACCCAATATTTTATAATATACATTATGGAATTGAGTGTGTCTATTTTCAGCAAAAAACTGCAATAGAAGAGACGTGACTCCCACTCGGAATATCATAATTGATCGAAATAATAAACAGTAAATGTTTGCCAAAACATAAATAATACAAACTTGATTAAAATAATGACGTTTTCGAGTTATTATCCTTAAAATACAAGATTATTATCATACACATTTCATATAAATCGGAAGTTAGATGCTTGAAGTCGAATAAAACGGAATAAATAATAAAATCAATCCCTTACGTTTTGACGTTGAAAGTACATACCTATGTTTATTTAATAACATAATAAGGCACCAAAGCATGAGCATTCGCCTTAACATAATTTCGAAAATCAAAGGAATTAAAATGCTACAGTACACGTTTATAATGTCAGCATACTTTTTCATTTGTACTGATTTATTAAAATTATATACAAATATATTCTACAAAAATATTTCAAATACCTAATTCATTATTATCTATTTTGTACATGCAAAATAGAACTTATGTTATTATGCCGTTATATTTATAATTCGTCTTAGAACGTAAACTAATGTTGTAACATTGCTATTGCTTTATTTAAATTATTTAACTTGAAAATATACGGAAGCCCAATAGACATTTGCTTCACTGGAAATATTCGTGTAAATAAATAGATCACACATTCTGACGGAAATAAGACTAAATAAAGAAAAGTAACATAGATTTGAGCGTTATTATAGCTAGCCATATAGCGATTAAATGTGCATAAATTCCTCTTACGTGCAACCAACACCTGGTCCATTCTTTTCTTATAATAGTTGATTTGTGGGTAAATACAATCTTTTGATTTTAGCTGCAGAAGACGAAGAAGGCCTAAACCGAGTATGTTAGTGTTTTAAAATAAATGAGTTTATCCATGGCCTGGTTTTTTATCATTATTATTCCGTTTCAAAAAGCATTCAATTGTCATCAATGTAGCTCCTCGGCAAACAATTTTGTCATGACATCTCACGCAGAATTTCCTCAGTCTCATTATAACTGTCTTTGTTTCATACAATCCAGACTAGTTTCTTTAGTACTCACAATTTTCAGCAATATTTACACCATACACTCACAATCCTCCGAAATACATAAAATTCTGAAAGGCGACGGATTTTAAATGAACACATTTTGAATTAAATTCTTAAATATCCTTGTTTATATCATATATAGTAAGCAAGACCCAAGTATTATTAGTAATATCTGTATCATTCGACAGCAAAGCCGGCCGTTTCGAGCACCGCCTGTTTGAGTTTGTCGTGGAGTTTCTCCTTGTTCGGGTAAGGAGGTAAGTCGAGACGATTGAAGCAAGTGTGGGCCTTGGGGAGCGAGTCGGGAGACGCGTCTGCCACGAGGTGCAGCGTGAAGAGCCGCGGAGCCGCCGCGCCAGTCGAGCCCTGCAGGGCGCGGAAGCCTGCCAGTGGTACGCGCCGGGATCCGGTTACGAATTGTAACAACCTAGCTCGCATTTCCGCATCGAATGCTTCGACGATCTCCCAGAACCAGCCGACGAGCGGCGCGTCGGGCGCCACGTGCTTGAGCCGCGTGTGGCGGCGCCAGTCGGCCGGGTCCAGGTCGGCGCGGCCCGCCAGCAGCGGCTGCAGGTCGCGCGGCGACAGCGGCCGCAGCAGCTGCGGCGGGATGATGTCGGCCAGGCCGCGCTGCAGCGCCAGCCACTGCCGCTCGGCGCCGCGCGTGAAGCGATGCGCCACGTACAGCCGCACGTAGTCGCGCTTGTTGGCGTCCGTCACGGCCTCGTTGGTGCCGCCCGGCCGCAGCTCCACGCTACGGACTGCGCCGAATGACGAGCATTCTACTGAGAAAGTAGTGTCGATCACGCCAGCAATGCTATTTTCCCTGAAATCGTAAAAAAAAATCTATACCCATTTGTACACCATTAACGGGACATTTGTACAGGGTTACGAAGAGATGTCACCAAAGTACTCCCGCATTTCCCCAGTTATATTAACCCCATGCAATAGGAGAGCCTATTGCCTTCTACCAAGTAAAAAACCAGACTCCGAGACATTTGACTGTTTTCAATACTCACAGCATCCAAGACAGCGAGCGATGTAGTTCAGGGTCTACGTCACGGATATCACGGAGCGTTATAGGTCTGCCGAGCAACTGTTTGTAGAATGGCGCGGTGAACGCCGCGTCCAGCTGGTGACCGTGGAACAATGCCACGCCGAGAATGCGACCCGCGAAGTGGAAGTATGAGAGATGTTCTGGGTTCACCTGTGCAAATAAAATTTTATGAAATCAGTGTGATGTTTTTTTCAAATATGAAAGTATAGATATTACGTTATTACATTAAGATACCGCTTAGTGACCCACATTTTATTACCAATGTAAAATAATACTTTGTTTGTGTCCGAATAGATATTTGGAAAGGACCCTATGGCCACTATTGCCATGCTCAAACGCAACAAGTTCTGATTATATTCGCATGATTTCTGTCTGTGGATAATAAGTTGATTGTTTTGGCGGTACAAGAAGATATTGTTTGCTGCAAAATACAGTATCAGTAGTATATTGTAATAAGGATTTTCAAAATCCTTACCCCAGAATCAGAATTAATCTGCAGGGAGTATCGATCGTCGCCCGAGTTCGCGTACTGGAACAGTCCATAGTGCGGGTTAAAGAGCTCTCTGCCCAGCAGATGAAGCCACTCGCGCGCCACGCCGCCGTAGTCCAGCCCTTCTTCGCCGCGGAACTTCACCAGCAAACGTTTTCGCAGCTCCTTGCCTCGTAACTTCATTACGAGCCGGTATGATTCCTCTAGTATTTCGTTACGGGATACCTGGAATGTTTAAAGTTGTTTTTGTACTCATTGGGTGAATAATGAATAAGTGAAACGTAAGTTCTGAGGAGTAAGCCTGAGAAGTGTAAACCAATTGTGGCAATTTTTTATGTTTTTCTTTCGATATTTCAGATAATTCTCTGCGTTAGCAATGCGCATTTGCATTGCTAACGCAGAGAATTCGAAGAGATCTGGTATTGTAGTGGCTCATACGCTGTGGTAACCACTAACATCGGCAACTTTGCTGTCCAAATAATAAGAAATATCACAATATGTCAAGGACTTTTCCGAGATTAGCATCATCATGTAGTGAATATTTCTTTGGCTATCGAAACTCACCTCTATCCTACAATGTCCAGTTTGAGGTTGCAGTGCCTGCAGCTCAGCTCTCAACACCCTCGCTTTGGCCGCTAAGTCTCGCTTGTATTTGGGCAGTGCGTCTGAATCGAGCGGTTCGGCGACCGGCGCGGGCGCAGCTACAGTGGGCTGTGACGGCGGTACTGCCGCGAGGTCGGGTTGTGGCTGGAAACAGGATTTTATGGTTTAGATTGTGTTTTTTGGTGGCTCGAACGGTACATGGGTTTTTAACGTGAATGCAGGCAGGCAGTTTGATAACAGTATGTCTTTCCTTCCGATTTTCAACTATCATCATTTACCAGCCCTCTTCACATATCATTTCTTGTTAAAACTTGTGTTACCTGTTGTGTAATAATAATGGAACTAACCGATCTAACTGAATAATATACTCGTATGAGTAAAACTTGGCGAAGTCCAAAGTTACAATGGAGTCAGTGAACTATGTGGTCTTTCTTACTATTTTGTAGACGCTTGGAACTCAAGACTTGGAGAAGTGCATAGAGGTAGTATATGAAGTAAACTCACAAGTCTAGCCGACAGCGCCAGCCTGGGGTCAGTGAACTGGGTGGTCCTGTTGTTGTGGTCCACGAAGTAGGGTCGGCCGGAGGGCGCGTGTCGCATCTCCCAGCCGGGCGGCAGCGGGCCGGCCGCAGCGGCGCAGTGGCGCAGGTGCTGCGGCACTCGCGGGTCGTGCCACGTGGACGCGCCCGTGCCGGAGTTGTAGAAGTATACCTGCCCTTGAGCTGTGGTGCGCATTTCTGTAATGTAAGAATAAAAAATGTCAAGCGAAAAACATTTTTTTTTTACTACTGGCAATTGCCTTCATACTCTCAGTTCTCTATGCAACCTCCAAATAGTTAGAACTAGAAGCGCTAGATGCAAGTGCATCTATGGAGCAGTTTAATGTTTGAAGTTTATTTCAGTTTCAAATCATTTTAGTATATTCACTCTAGGATTTATCATGATGATCGCTGCAGCTTGCATGCAGAGAGTACAAGTCCTAACAGACAGTTTATGAATGTAAGTCTTTTCGAAACAATCTAATGTATGATGCGTTAGAAATCACAATAATCATTAGAGGTATAATTTTTTATCATTTTATAATTTGATGTTGACAAAGGAAGAACGCAAAACATGATTCAATCGCTTTTTACTGGGTACAATACCTCCTGGGCTCCCAGGACTCTATTCACCAATTATTCAATGATAAAAAATTCTAATTGTACTGACCTGGGAACCAAAGGCCTTAAACTTGGCAGCCGCACTTGCGACAACCAGACTAATGAGACGGTGACAATGTGTCGTTATACTATAACATTGTTAGGTAGTCGTGGTATGTACTGAATACAAATTAATGAGTACTTCACTACATAATGTGTCCTTCACAAAATCATGTTCAGCATGCGACAAGACTTTAGACAAAGAAAAGTAGATACCTTCTACTCCTACAGGTTTTTTTTTAAGATGGTCTAATCTGGGCATAGGTCTCCTCATACTCTTCACACAAATCTTTTGTAAAAGGAAAATACTAACAAGAAGATCAGGAACAACCTCTTTTGTGCTTGTTGTTTGTAATTCGGATGAGAAAGAAATCAATGGTTATTGTTTTTCTTACGACACACGCCTTTCTAGAGATAGCAAAGGCACGTGTACTACATACATGTGTTACATTATACATTCCTGTGAAGTAATCTCTTTATTAACACTGATTTTTTGTATTTGAACTTGCAAGGAATGGCATGCATCGATGGAGTTTCTTTCGGATTCAGGGTCTATTTACACCCTTTATAATAGGATCTTTCTCTGTTACCGTAGCCGGGAGGTAAGTCGGTAGCAGCAATGGGCGTCGTGGGCGTGGTTGCTGCGGGCGGGTTGCCGGTCGCTGAGCCAGCAGGCGGAGACACCGCTGTTGGGATGCGCGAACGCACTGCTGTCTGAGGCTGCGGCTCTGGTCTATAACACACAAGTACAGTGCTACTTGAAACTTCTAATATTCTTGGCAAAATAGTTCACCTCAATCTTGTCTACATGGCCATTCTGAGACCATCAAGTTTGTTTACTTCAATAAAACTAACAATGGGTCTGGCCTTGGGGTCATACAAATGTGTCAACTAAATCGGTTTTTGTTTGAGTTCTAACTTTTTTCAAACTGTGTTTAGAGATACACTGACATTGAAGAAAAGAATCACACATAAAAAGTGGTTTCCACTGACTTTATACCTATTATTATCTAGTTGTTATAACAACCACGGTGGGATGTTATATCCACCATACCAAATGCCTCTATCATACCGTCATAACGAATCTTCGACTGCTTATCTCCTACAACTCTTAAATATTTACGTTAACTTCCACCGTGTTAGAACAGTTTACTACATTAACAATAAAAACATCTACAAAAGTTTACATGTAATAATGAAACACAGAACACAAAATGAATACAAACCTCAAAGATATGGAAGTGGCATGATTGACATCTGTGTCGGAAGACGGTGAAACAGGTGAGGCGGGTGAGGCCGGGGAGGCGGGGGTGGAGGGGGAGGCGGCCGGCGGCGGGGGGGACGGCGGCGACGAGCCCGCAGGCGACGCAGGCCCGTCCGAGCCCAATGGTCGCTCCCACTGCGTGCGGCGGGACGCGTGGTTCACGTAGTATGCTCTACAAGGGTGAATATTGTGGTTCTACAGTTTGATTACCTACACATATTGCTTAAGAAATATATTGTTACGTGAATGATGCAGCTAAACCTAAGAACAACTTGTAAGAATGTTGCGTGTGTTGAAAATCTAGAAGACTGAATTCACATGCCATGATGAATTCAGATGCCATATCTGGGTGAGGTACAAAACAAAATAGGAACAAAAAGTGGGCCTGCAACAAGACTTAAATTACGAGTCCCGTAAGACCAGCATTTTCACATCACAAAAACATCAAGAAACAAGCCTTCACCGTACAAGGATAATATAAAACGATAATAACCTTCCGCTAGATGTGAAGCGCTCCTCCCAGTGTTGTGGCAGTGGATTCCTCGTCCCATTTTGTGTGGGCGGCGGGTCACGAGGGTCTCGAGGTGTGCGCACATCACCGGCCGGTCCCACTACTGCGAGAGGTGACCCCTCACCGGCCGCGGTCGCCGGCTCGCCCCGCGCCGCGTCTCGGGACACTAGTGACACGATCACTTGTCCCCGAACGCCGAACGTCTCCCCAGAACCCTCCTCGCATAATTCCAAGCATTGGTCTGTGTATAATATCAACATTTTTAGAATAATCTTCGAGAACAGGGCATCTCGTTGATGATTTGACTTGACTATAATAACAGGCAATAATAATTGAGTCGAAAACCAATGTCAATAAGAATCTTCTTCATTTTAAAAGTTAAAGGTCATTGACAAGGAACTCAGAGGTAGCATTGAATACTGCAATTCAATTCTTGAAACAATCTCTTTTAGCATTACAGGAAGCTGAAAACTACATGAAGTGGATAAACCAATAAACTTTGCAATTAAGTTTTTATCACTGCTGCTTAGATTGAGGAAGAAATTATTGGTTTTCTGTTGTTCTGTACATGAACAAATATGACTTGACTTGAAAAACAAAATGTTTGCTGAGTAGCCAACAGTAAAATATCAAAAATAGTAAAGCACTCCATCAATGTGAATGTGGGACTATATTGGACTACACATCAGCATGTGTATGTGCATGTGTATACTATGCAATATTGGATTACTGTCCAATATTGCATAGTTTAGTATCAAGTTTCATCAATATATACTTTAGCAACCATATTAGGATGGAAAATGATACTATACAATGACTATCCACTACTACTATCAATAGTGTTCATGAAACTAACTGATATATCAGTTAGTTTCATGAACACCAAAGTGACTAGACCTAATTAAAAAAATAGAACATAATTTTTTTTACTTACATCCCGTGTCCTTCAATTTGTGTACAGTAGATGGCTGAATTCGGACACATCCAAGGAATCCTGAATTTTGTCTCTTGTGAACTTTTCGTTGATTCCATACACTGTTGATCAAATAACACATACATGTCCCTTTAAATTATTAAAAGGAAATTGTTCTTAATTTCGTATTTCCTACCTACTATTAAGTTGATGTGATGCATGTAATGTTGAGCTTAATACATGTCAATTGTGTTGTTTGTTTTTAATGACCAGTTTCAAATCATTATTAACTGTTGTGGTTTTTTAACCTTTCTGAATATTCAAACAAACAATCATACAAACAAGTAAGTAAGCAATAAATCTGGGTTTAATAAATCTACACCAATATTGTATAGAGGTAAAGTTTGTAAGTTCGGATGTAGGGCGTAATCTTTGGAACTACTGATCATTATCTGAAAATTATTTTAGTGTATTGAGTGTCATAGGCTGTATTTAAAACATTCCCGTGGGATCATTTTAGCCTATAATGTGAGCAAAGCTTCTGGCATAATCTAGTAAATAATAAAAAGAAAACAATAACACCCCACACAACTTCAAACAGAGCATACTTTTTTAAACTTTTTTGTTGCATTACAATTTATAACTCTGGCAAATTTTTATCGACTCAATTAATTCATTTTTTGCATCAAATATGGTAGATATATGAAGTTCTTATATAATATATTTAGTAACACACATTTGACCAATATATAGCATGCAATAGTACAAGTTTTACATTTAAGATATTAATTACTAGGTAACTACATTTTCTCAATTTATACTTAACAGTTATGTTGGGTCCTCCATTATCTAGTTAAACACATCTGTGCTATAATGTATACAATTTACAGGGACATTTTTGAAAGTACCCATCTATCGAATAAAAACACTCTTGTAATAATGACTTCTGCAACGCAACACAAAACTTATTGAAGGGTAGTTGAGTAATTGTTCTAGGCAAAGCATTGTAGATTAGGGGAGCCATGTAAACGCAGCTCTGCTGAAAAAGTTCTAGCTTTGGAACAGGCATTTCAAAATCTAAATGCGTTTACTAACACATTACCTATTGTTACAGTCTTTAATTAATAATAGTCAATTAGTGAGCCACAATTACTATTTACTATCTTATGGTCAGCTTACTTCCTCAATTGTGCATTAATGATGCTGAAGTGGTGAAAGTGTGACTTTAGCATGAAAATAATAATTACGCTAGTCATCAGTTCCTGCATTTGTGTAAATTGAGATTCACTGTAAAATTCTTAGTAGTACTTTCACTTTAGTCTCGCAGTATCTCATGTGTAATGTCAAATATCATTGATAAGAATCATTTGAGATAAGAAGTGAAACAGTATATAGGACAACTTGCTACACAGTTATTATTGGAACATTGCACAGCAGTCAGACACTCAGAATAACAATTTCAACCTAGTCATAAGACTGTAATGTTAATACATATTATTAGTTCATTGAAATAAACAATTCCAACCAATATAAAGAAATGTATGTCACTCAATTCTGAGCAAGAAACTAAATACAAAACCATTTCATACCTAATTAAGGACAACATGAAGCTCTTAATTGTTTGAAGACTCATCAACACATTCATATGTATAGTTACTAGTAAACTTACCTAATTGTAATGCCATCTCCTTTGGTTAGGTACAGATCGTAGTGTGTATTCCACTTGGGATCGAGGGTTGCTTTCACAGTATTAGTAGAATACACCTGTCCACTGCCATCTACAGAGATTTTTGCAAAGGGGTCTGGCAAACCTAAAATAAATAAAATTTGTAATGATCATTAATGAGATAAGGCGATGTCTTTAATATTACAAACACAGTTGAAATAAGCCGAAATTGCGTCGCAGTTCTTTCAGACTTATTATTTTCTTAAAATTCAATGCAGGTCGTATGGTTTTCACCTTGAAGATACACTTTATTAAATTTTGAATGAATCTTATTAAAAATACAAAGTGAAATAGTACTTACGAAAAAGATCCCTCCTGACCAAATTCCTTGCACATAGAACTAAAAACAAAATAAATGAGCCAGTTAATTACAAAGAATTCGAACCTCGAAGCAAAATATTCACACCAAGTAGCGGAAATGATTGGATAACAGGGCACTCACTAGTTAAACGTATTTTTTGGGCACCGTATTTACGATTAGACACGGGAGTGGACATTTTTTAATACTTTGAAATAATCATCTAGGATAAAATAAATTTTAAAATGATTTCATACGATTTTCACATAAACTTTCAACCACCATTTTTATTTCGTTGAATGAAATGATTTAGTTTTTTTTTCCGTACCCAAATAAAAATCTAGCGAAGCACCATGCATTTTCAGCCAAAGGGAACAGACTCAGAAGTAAAGCTGGATCTACACGCTTGGGCCTTAACATAAACCACTATCATTTAGTCACATACGCACTAGACGTGTGGAATATGTGGATACTTCGCAAGCACTTGTGACTTATCGTAAGTTTTTTTCTTTCCATTTATATGGAAAAAACTGACACACGAATGGATCGTCCCGGTCGAGGAAAAAAGGGAGATGTGTGGCAAGTGTGTGGAGCCGGCATAATGAACAAGACACTTACCGAAGGTTTCGGATCTCTGGTTCGAATGAAATAATATTATTACTTATTTTCATTCATTCTGTACAAGTTGTCAATCCATCCAGTCAAGGCAGTCAAGTCAATCAACTTACTGACGAGAACTCAACAACAACAAGGTTTGTATTCTGTACTTTTAAAATATTAAAATCATGAACAAATTACATTATATTACTGCATTTTAAAATATATTACTTTCCAGATAAACAGACTTGTGAACTAAAATGAATTTATGGCCCTATACTGGCGAACGATTACAAGAAGCGCCATATTCAAAATTATTCATATAAAAGTAATTTGTTTGATGTGAGTAAATATGTAAAAAATGCATTTATCATACACAAACACCTTTAGGTCGTCACGCCGACGCGGTGGCGGTATTATACAAGCCTACAAGCTTGGCTTCCCTTTATAAACTACTATTCATAATGGTCGGGTTTCCGAATAGCCTGCTCGCCTTATGGGTTTGCCGGTGGCCCCTAGGCATGCCACTGCAACTGCGTTTCTAGTGTTTGAGCATATTTCTCTCATAGCTTTGGTTGTAGCCTAAGCCTTTGCCCAGCAGTGGGTTATAAGAAGATAAAAAAATGAAAACACTTATTCAATTCTCAATCTCAAAAGCCACTGACATTTAAAACATTTGAACGTTTTCCTAAAGTCCTAACTAGCTCCGCCAGTGAGGGATCTCACTGGCGGAGCTAGTTAGGACTTTAGGAGCATGACTGTAATGACCTTAAGAACACCTGAATTAGGTATATTATGACGTTAACGTCTCGTTCTGATAATAATTATCGAAATTAACCAAAAGTAATAAATAATCGGATTGAAATAAAGTTTATTACCATCGTATCTTGTTTTAAATAATGTCATAACTGCTAACTTGTTCAAACAAATATATAGCTTGCTACAATAAACATACAATAATTAATATGGAGGTAATAGATAGTATAGAAGTAGTAGCACGGTAAATAATACAAACATTGACAACGAACGACGTATACTGATAATACCGCGTGAGTAAATTGTCCTACATTATGTATTCAGAGTTTATCAAGCACACACATTGAGCGCTAGTTGCATTGGGGAGAAGTCGGAAAGACATCAAGTTTCAAAAATGAACCCGATTATAATCGTGCACGGAGGAGCTGGGGACATTCCCCAAAGCCGGGTAAAAGGCAAGTTGGATGGCACAAAGACTTCAGTGACAGCCGGATATGAGGTGCTGAGGAGTGGAGGCAGCGCCTTGGACGCTGTGGAAGCTGCTGTTGTGTCTATGGAGAAAGATGAAAACTTCAATGCTGGTAAATCTCTCATTTGTTATGTTTTAGAGTAGTGTTGTTTACCAATTTTCTCGTTAAATCGCTAACTATCATTACAACAATTAAAACTACATAATTAAATAACTAAAATAACAACAAACTCGTCAACGCTGTCAGCTAGTAACATGCCCTGGAGATTGGCAGCGTTGCCACGTTGTATGGCGATACTTAGCCTTCTGGCCAGGGGCAAAACCCAGCCCTTGGGTCACGGGAAGCGTCAACTAGGCGTTTGAATTTCCTTAAAAAGGCTGTGAGCACACTGACCGCACGGCCCCAGTTTCAACCCCAAATGGCTTGAAAATATAGTTACTACAAAGGTATATATTTACGCCGCTTGAGGTTCTCCGCAGCCGCAGCGGCAGCGCCGGCACAGCACGATAAGCTTGGAAGATGTGCCCCCGTATTCACAAACGCTTCGATTCGATTTCGATTGGACAAGTCGTATGTCTATCTTTTTTTTGCCATTGCGAAAGCGAGCGAGATAGAGATATGACTTTCCAAATCGAAGCGATTGTGAATAAGGTGGCTGATGGCGCAAGAGTAATCGACGAAAGTTGCGTCCCACACTAAAGGCCTACCCATTTTGAAGGAAGAAAAACATGCCGTCCGGTCTTTTGCCATCGTCGCGTGCCAAGCTATTGGGCTCTAAGACAGCTGGAACGCAGACGGTAATAAGAGCTCGTCGGATGATGTCGTTTAGGTTCGCGTGCCGCGCTTAACGGCCTGCACTTCGGCTGCACGACAGGCCGTGGTATCCGAGGCTGTTGACAGCGTACCGCATTGACAGCGAAGAGGACTAATGAGGACTGCAGCAGGCGGCACCAAGACGTATTAGCGGATATATGCTAATCTAGCTCGTGTCCAGCCACTGCGTTTTCGTGTTCTAAAGTTGGATTCTTCGACTTGGAACTCTCGCAATGCACTGTCGAAGTTCCCTTTTTTAACCCGTTGAATATTTTTCATTAGTATATCACTTAAGGTGATGATTTACTATTAACCAGGTTACGGATCAGTTCTAACTCTCCGAGGAGAAGTCGAAATGGAAGCAAGCATCATGCGTGGACAAGATCTGAATGTGGGTGGAGTTACACTGGTCAAGGAGTTTCTTCACCCTATCAGCATTGCTCATAAAGTTCTTACAGACTCACCACATTCCCTTTTGGGAGGGGAGGGTGCTACAATATTTGCTTTAGAAAAGGTAAAGATCTTATATTCCTATATAACGTTTGGCGTAAAATTAAATAACTGACGTATTTTTTGCGATAACGACTTTTTTTATATAATTGCAGGGGTTTAAGCCAATTCCGCCAGAATCATTGATAAGTGAAAATGCAAAGAAAGCTTTGGAAAACTTCTTAAAACATGGTGATTTTGGGAGAACAGAAATAGGACCTAACGATGAGGTAACCTCAGTTTTTAAATTATACAAATTACTGACAATTGTTCACTACGATGCTTTATTTAATTTCTCATAATAACTCCAAGGGTGGAGTGGGGACAGTTGGTGCTGTCGCCATAGATTCTCAAGGCCACGTAGCAGCCGCCACCAGTACGGGTGGTATGAGTGGAAAAGCAGTTGGCAGGATCGGGGATACACCACAAATTGGTAGCGGTACATACGCTGACGATCATATTGGTGGTGTCTCCACCACAGGTATGCTGCACGCCAGTGTTAAATATTTTATTATAGTATTTTTAAATTAAATTATTTTATTTATTTATCTGATATCAATCAAACGAATATCAGAGGAATATTAAGTAAGTATACGCTATCTTCTCACAGGTCATGGTGAGTCTATACTGAAGTATTGTTTGGCTCACAGTATTATAAAGCTTATGGAGAGTGGCACAGATGCAAACACTGCTACAACCCAAGCAGTAAAAGGTACGATTTTTTTAACTTTCCTATCTCTTATGCCTTTAGTTGTAAAAACTGAAAACAGAACCCTTATGGATTCGGTCTGAAAAAGTCTAAAAATAGCTATACATGTAACTTAGGGTTGAAAAAAAAGATATATAGTTCTTAAAAAAAGATATCGGGGTTCCATAAATCCTTTTTAGGGTTCCCTACCTCAAAAGGAAAAAAAACGGAACTCTTATAGGATCACTTTGTTGTGTGTCTGTCTGTTTGTCAAGAACCTTTATCTCGAGAACGCGTGGAGGTATACTAAACCATATACTCAAGTCTACAGTCCCTTGAAGCTGTGAAAAAATCAAAATCAAGAGATACGGCCGTTTGTGCCGCAAAAAACGTATATATCGACATTCTCAAGGGAATCAAAACTAATAGGGTACTTCCCGTTGACCTAGAACTATGAAATTTGGCAAGTAATTTCGTTTTATACTACAAGTTCAGGGAAAAGTTTGAAAAACATACATTTGTAATGAAATCATAAAACAATATGATATACCTACAAATTTTACCCCTCCGACTCGCACTTGTTCTGTTTTTTTTCTTATGTCAATGGTTTTTCAAAAGTCATGAAAATAGTCAAAAAATCTATCCCCTCTCTAATCGACTAAATTAAGAGGTAGGAAATTCTGAAAAAAAAAACACTAAATTGGTTTGAATAAGATTTCATTGAAATATGTCACTTTTTCACTGAACTACAGCAGTAACTTTGTTTTTCATTAACATACTATTAAAAACAAATTTAGCTTTGCTGTTGTTATGTAAATTTACATATACCTGAGCAATGAATTTTTATTATATTGTTTGGTACCCGGTACGGAACCCGATTTTTTTTTATTTTTTATTATGGAGCACTATATGCGAGTCCGACTAGAAGTTATCTGGTTTTTCAACAATCCTTACTTTTTTATAGGAATGACTTCTCGGCTAAGAAACACTGCGGGGGCGATTACCTTATCAAAAGATGGTGATGTTGGCGTTTACTTCAGCTCCAAAAGAATGTCCTGGGCGTACGTCAAAGAAGGTCAAATAGTTTACGGCATCGAGCCAGGCGAAATTCATAAAGAGAAATATGACGCAAACAACTGTTAATAAAATGACTGCTATAGTAGTAGTATAAGTAAGACTATTTTTTAAAAAGACTGCAGAAAGAATTGTAATAAGCAATTATATATTTTGGAGGGCATTTGTAATAATATATTGAATTTTATACATAACTTTACATAATTATAAACATATAATATCCAAAAAAACTTGTGTTTTATTTAATTAGTTGGACTACAGGTTCTCGGCAAACCATAAAGGCGGAAATACACTTACGTGTCGTGTCGTGTCGTGACGCGCCAGAAGCAAATCGGTTTCATACATTTAATATGGTTAGGGACATACTTGCATGGCGTGTCGTGTCGCAACGCGTTCCTGTCGTGGCGCCGCGCGCCGCGCCGACTGCTCGCCGCCGATTGCGCCAGAGCGGTGGAGGGGGTTATGACGCGACACGACAGAACAGGCAAATGTGTTTCTATACTGCGTGGCTCGTGGCGCGAAACTCTAGTGGACATTTTTTTTAATAATCACTTATTATATTTGCAGCATGTTTCTGATAAATGTCTGACGAGCTTATTGAACTTGTATGTCAACCAAAAGTTTTATATGACACAAAGTGTAAAGAGTTTAAGGATCATTTAATCAGAAATATTATCCGAATTCGAAGAAAACATCATGTACGTTCAAACGCTGCAAAGGTTCGAAATGTACTGTTCAGAAAAACGCCAGAGCACGCCACGACACGACACGTTAGTGTGCACACTCACCGTCACGACAGTAAGCACCGCGACACGCCACGACACGTAAGTGTATTTCCGCCTTAAGTGAGGCCGATGAGGCAGTCAACACTAATTTTGCGGCTGGAGCTAAGGTGACAGTTAAGCTTGCTTTCCACTATCGAGAATAGAGTTTATTAAAATATGTCTCGAGTCGAGGTATAAATGAATTCCCGTGATGGGCCTTCACTCTGAGCTAATGCGTTCGTCATTGAAACATGCCGCACGCACATGTCATTCACTAACGAAATCGACACGAACTTGAAAACGTAGGGACGCGAAACCGTGTGACAAACTACTATCACTATTTTTTGTTTATGAAATATATAAAAATGTGTATAAAAGGTGAATATTGAAAAAAAAATCTCAATGTAAACGATTCCGTTTAAAATTATGGTGAGATTAAATTCATATTTCGAGATGTAATTAAATTACATTATATCAAATTGTCCAAAGCGAGCTATAAACTCCTTGTGGAAAAAAGGTGTAAAAAATCTATATATAATTATAGCAACAACGTGACGGTGACATCTTGCTGCTACTATAGCTCCTTATTGGATCGGTTGGTGTATTCCCGTGGAGGTTCAGTCCTTCTCAATTTCACACTATTTACAATCATTTTAGGACACTAACTTAATTTAGAAAAAAGTGATTTTTCTTTTGGCAACAGAAAACGCAAGTGACACATGGAACAAATGACATTGACGTCTGACAGTAGAATTTCAAAGCAAATGGGAGAATTTTTATTAATTTTAGTCATTTATTTTAACATTATTCTATGTAAAGACGAATAGTAGTGTATTAAATAAAAATAAAAACTAAATATGTTGTTACACGGGAATATGCCTATAAGGTTCAAGCCGTTGGAGTTTAATTGTTTCAACTGGTTATACAGTGTCGCTCCATGTTTTCCTGTGAATGCCTCTAAAGTTAATGTTATAAATGATCCCAGAAAGTTTTACGATACTCTGTGCGAAAGATTTCAAAACGCTAACAGAAGAATATCTGTTGCGAGCCTATACTTAGGAACTGGAGCTATGGAAAGGAAGCTTTTAGATATTACAAAAAAGAACTTGGAAGACAAGAAATCCTTAAATTTCAAAGTTCTTTTAGATTATCAGCGTGGCACGCGTGGTGAGGCAAATTCAGTGACTCAGTTACGAGACTTTGTGAATGATGTCCCTGACCAATGTTCAGTGAGTTTGTATCAGACACCCAGACTGCATGGTTCTTGGTCGAAAGCCTTACCATCGCGTTATAACGAGCTTGTAGGACTACAGCATATGAAGCTGTACATAGCAGATGACTCAGTATTGCTGAGTGGTGCCAATTATTCCAGTGACTACTTCCAACAAAGACAGGACCGCTATGTTGAGATTGAGGATGCAGACCTGGCAAATTTTTATTGTGAACTCATAGGTATGATGACTGTAAGTTATTAGTATCTGTTTTTTTTATTTGAAACATTTTATCGCTGAATTTAAAAAGCTGAGAATAACTATAGTATTAGTGTAATAAATTGTAAAATAGTGCTCAAGTGCTTTTTTGGGACAGGCGTTTATTCCTCAACATTTGTATTTCAGATGAAGTAAGCAAATTCAGCAAGCATTATTGTAAGAATGAAATACAAGAAAAAAAGTATGCTTCAAAAAAGTTGTTCATTCAAGATATGAGGAAGACAATAAATGTTTTTATAGAAAGATGGCAAGCACAACAGATGTCCAAACTGACATCTCTAAGAGATTGCGATGGTATGTTAAATTTTACTTTTATAGTGTAGTGAAGTTTAAAAAAACTACATTCTGTCAAGCTGAATATTCTGCCACGTTTTGGCTAAATCTCTTGTTGATCTTTTGAAAAGTTTTTTTTTTTACTTTGAAGTCTTGTTACAATATTTTTTTAATAAGTCACTACTTACATTGCTATTCAAAAACTAAGCAGTCTATTTAAATTTCTTGGAAAAATAATTGTTATTTTTCTAATCAACTTTATTTGAAAATAAGTTTGAAAGTTTTACTATAACTACATAAGTTTTGGTTCTGGCTAAAACAAGGGAAGGTGTTTAATATTTGGTGATGGTTTCAGCTGTTATCATTCTTTTTAATAATAAAATAATTATGTTGTGAGGTGTTTATGAAATTTCTGAGTAGGGAGTTGTTAGGGAAACCCCAAATCATCAATCATGTATTTAAAGTTACAACAAAATATATTAAAATTGAGTACCAAATTTAAATTAATGTAACAAACAACAAAACTTCCATGTTTAAAGTCACTGTAAAATTAAGTCTTATCTCCTATCATTAATCCTGTCTATTGTAGTTGCAGCAACTACTAAAGACACATGGATATTCCCTCTCATACAAATGGGAGAGTTTGGCATCACTCAAGATGAACAGGTCACCAAAAAGGTTCTAGCCTCGGCTCCAGAAGGGTCCATGTTTCGGCTAGCAACTGGGTACTTCAACCTTACTGCGGAGTATGCCACGACTTTGTTGAATGACTGTCAGTCAAATATTAGTTTGCTAATGGCACATCCAAATGTGAGTACAACCTTTTTAAAGATTTGTTGAAGTTTTGCTGTTTTATGGCTCAACTTGGCAGAGGCAATTATTGCACTTGGATTCACTTTTGTCTTAAGATATGTCAGTGATTCTAGGAAGTTTTAAAATGCTTTATTTTTCAGGCAAATGGATTTTTGGGTGCCTCAGGTCCTGCTGGTGGGATTCCACATGCCTACTCGTTAATTGCTAGAAAGTGAGTTTTTTTTAATTCATTTTCCAAGCAATTACCAAGGGGTATTGTATTCAATTTAATTTAAATAGCCTTTATTCAAGTAATGGTAGCATCATAATTATACATTATTAGATTATAATACATTCAATTTATCATAGCTTCTTCATGCTTCATATCATAATTTAGTACAATGCAGTCATAATCACAGTTTAACTTTTATTATGAGAAATATATTATTCATTTAATTTTTATTTATTTAAACTTTATGGACACACGTCTGTGTGCCTTTTGTTGGCAAAGGCCAACTGTCTCTATTTCTCTCTATATGGCTATTGTTGTCCATGCACCACCTGCTGTAAGTTTTATCTCGTCCACCCATCTTCTTAGTGGCCTGCCTCGTTTCCTATGGCTTGTGAACAAGTGCATTACGACCACTTCCCTCTACCCCTGACGGTATGTCCTGTCCATTTCCATTTGAGCTTTCTGATAGTTACTGACATCCTTTGTTCTAGTACATTTTTTTTATATTGATGGTCCTTAATCCATCCGAAAGTCTCTTTCCCATCATGCTCTTTCCTATAGCCTTTTGACAAGTTTCAATTTTCTTAACATGCGTGTTATTGAGTGCCCAGGTATAACAGCCGAATGTAAGGACAGGAGTATACAAGTGTTGAAAAGTTTGTGTTTAATAGCCATGCTCATGTTTTGTTTTTTCATGAACTCTAAAACTCCTGTATTGTTTCCATGCATTTGCTATGCGTCTATTAATTTCCTTGTAGCTAAGGTCTATGGGCGAGATTGTTTGACATAGAAAGCTATATCCTTCTACATAATCAATTGTGTTATTGTTCACGCAGATAGGTTCTTGGTGCCCGTTCGTTATGGCCTTGGTTTTTTTCGTATTCATGATTAATCCTACCTTACGACTTTCTCTATCCAGATCATTCAGCATTGTTTACAGTCCTTGTCTCGATTGTGCGATGATAATCAAATTGATTTTGGCTTTTTCTAGTTTGATTTTGGTTTTCCTGTTATCATAAATTTGTTTAAGAATCCTAATATATTTATATTCTATGCCATGATATTTAATAGCTTGCCAAATCTTCTCATGTTCTAATGAGTCGAAGGCTTTGCTACAATCCACAAAACAGTGTAAGTGGAAGGTTATGTTATGTTCTCTGCCCTTTTCAAATAACTGTTACATGAATGTGGTCCAAGGTTGAGTATGCACTCCTAAATCTAGCCTCTTATCTTGGTTGGTTGTCATCTAATTTCTTAGTTATGCTACTGAGCAGTATCTGAAGGGATTTTTTGTAGATATTTGACATTAGACTTGTTGTCTTACCAAGGGGTATCGTATTACCCAGTTACTGGGTTGTGGATGTCAGATGGGCAGCCGCTTTATGTAAAATACTGGTACTCAGCTGCATACGGTTAGACTGGAAGCCAATCCCAAAATAGTTTGGGAAAAGGCTAGGCAGATGATGATGACATTAGACTGATAGGTCTGTAGTTATTTATGGTTTTTTTGTCTCCTTTTTTGTGTAGCAGTATTATTGTTTATGTTGACCAATGCTCAGGTTTTATAGTATTATTATTGTTTAGGTTGCCCAATGCCCAGCGCTTCGTTGAATATGTATACGTTATAATCGGGACAAGGTGTTCTAAGTTCTCTGTAAGAAATTCGTTACTGATATAGTCTGACCCGGGAGCTTTATTTTTCTTTTAAGTTTTTACAGCTTTTTCCATTTCTGAAGGTATTATTGCCAAGTTGGTCGGTTCGCTGCTGTTTTTCTTCGAGTACAAGTTTCGGAAAAAGTTATTTCTGGACGTCTTGTTTTGCGTTTCATGTTTTTGTCAGAGAGATTAGGTATCCAGTCTGTTTTTTCTGTTATAGTTGTTTAGTTGATTTTTCGATGCCTCCGGTTTTCTGAATAAAATTTTCCAGTAATTCCAGTCTTTGTCTTTGGCGGTCCTTTCTCATGTTTCATTTTATATTTTTACTTATCTCACTTATTTTGATTCTAGTACTTCTTGTCTTTCCAGTTATACATGATAATTCAGCTCTAGTTTTTAACAGTTCTTTGATTTCGTTGGTTAGCCATTTTACTTTGTTTTGTCCATTTACTGGTTTAATTATTTTCTTTATGTTTATGAGCTCTCCGGACTTGTTGTATTTGTTTTGATCTTTTGTACGTTCTTTGTAATGTATCAGTTCTTCTTTCAATCTTTTGGTAATCTGTGGTACAGTGGTTTTATTTTAAATGGTCTGTTTTTCTGTTTCATATTAGTGTGTAGTAGTTTGGCTCTGACCATTCTATGGTAGCTGTTGAAGTTGATGTTGTTTATGACTCTTCAATCCTAGAATTCCTTGCTGTTATTGGTAAGAATATAGTCAATCTCATTTTTATGGCGGCCTTCTGGAGATATCCTTGTCCATCTGTTGCTGTCGCGGGTTTATACAGACTATTAAGTATTTTTAAGTTATTTTCGTATGCCAGTTAGTATAAGTTTCTCGCCGTTCCTTGTTCTTTTTCCTGAGCAGTGTGGACCTAGTATCATCTCTTCCCCGTCTTCTCTTCTTCCCGTTCTAGCATTAAAATCTCCCATCACTATTGAATTATTGTGAGCATGTTCTTTTATTGACACTGTTAATGTAGCATAGAAAGTATCAATTTCCGCTTTATTGCTCAGTTGGGTAGTAAATTTGTTTAATTGACCACTTGAGTATTACAATACGCTCTGATATACCGATAAATTCATCAAAGGGTGTAAATAAATAAGCCGAGTCACTTGTTCTCCCAGTCATTGCGATATTTTTTTTATATTGGATATTGGAGCTCAAAGTTCCAACTTTTTCAGTGGAGAGGAGGGTAATGGTCTTCTTTCCCCACGGTGACTGACCGGCTTGGGGTGCATTTTGGTAAAGTGGATTTCACTTGGTTAGTGCCTTTTTTGTTTAGGGTCCGGGTGTCTTCAATGGTTAGTTTTTTGGAGTCTCTGATACTGAAGCTGGTCGTTTTCGCTCCACATAATTGAGTATTCCTGGTCTTATTATGCCCTTTTCCGACACTTTGTGCTATGGGTGTGCTGCATGCTTATTGATTTTCTTTTGATTTGATGATTTAGGCTAATCCGACTCCTCGCGTTTTCTTTGTTCAGGATTTTTATCCATTGATACTTTCACTACTAATTTGTCTTGTATAAAAAATGCTGTTTTCTTTTTTCTTTTCTTCTTCAAGTAGTGGCTGTAGTTACTTACGTTGTTCCAGTACCTCCTTGGAATAATCCTTCATAACAAATATTCCTGGTCACAGGTATTGTATTACCGAGTACTAATTGGGTTGTGGAATAATAGTTTTAGTATAAATTTTTGTGTTGAATCTTCTTGAGTATAATAATGTTTTATGATGATGGCATTTCATTATAGGTTTTGGCAAAAAGTTCTTGACTACAGACAAACAAACAGATTGGAAATGTTAGAGTATGAACGTCCAGGGTGGACATTCCATGCTAAGGGATTATGGTAAAGACTGCATTTAATTTATAATATTGTTAAAAGCCAAATCTAATACACCAGCTTATCATTCCTCATATTTTATTTTGATTTTCAGGTATTACCCACCTGGTTGTGGAGTACCATGGGCTACTATAGTTGGCTCGGCGAACCTAGGCGAACGATCCGTACGACGGGATCTTGAAGCGCAGGCTGCTATTTTTACAATTTCACCTGAATTACAGGTGAGAGTAAAACCTACTGCAGAGTTCTTGTCTATACAACTGGTACCAGGGGAGACTACTTATACCCACGTTTATTTGCCGTGGAAAACTTAGATGATTCGTCGTGTGTAGTGTTATTGTGTTTTCATTTTGTAGTGGCTCATATTCTTCTTGCAAGTAACGCTGAGGCCTCGTTAGTGCGTTGCGTTGCGACGTCGCAACGGATCAACGCATCAACGCATTGTATGCCACACCTGCGTTGCAACTACGCACGACGTCGTAACGCCTAGCTTGACCGTTTAGCAGTGGAAAACTGTCCGTCGTCGCGCCGGAGCTCCGACAATGCAGCGCATCACCCTCCCCCCGCTTCGTCTTTCGTCCGTTGATCCGTTGCAACATCGCGTGTGACGACGCAACGCATAATGTAGCATGTCACCGAAAATATACGTAAAGGTGGATACAGACTTTGCGAGGCATGCGCCACGAACGGCGCACAACGAATGCCGCGGCCATACTTCGGCTCGCCCTCGCACGTGCGTAGCACATGCCTCGCCACAAATACAAAGGTTGCGATGACACACCTTGCGATGTATTCGCTGTGCGTTGTTCGCGGCGCATGCCTCGCAATGTCTGTATACGGCTTAAAACGTTGACGCAACACAACGCACTAATGAGGCCGCAGCCTAATAATAATTCCACAGTTCCACCATTAAAATGTATGAATGTTATTTTTTTTTCTATTTCCAGCGCAAATTACATGAAGAGTCGCAGCAATTACATAAGTTTGCCACGGAATGTAGCAGTGAACTACAGAACAGGGATACACCTCTATGGGTACGGGCAACGGTTGGTCTGTTTAGAACGTACTTTTAAATTATGTTAGGGTAGGTCAGGCCATGGAAAAAACGTCTTGCGTAATGTTTCCGTAATTATGATATGCATAATTTATTATTTTATAAGAGCACGGAAATGATTCCCGGAATACTAATTCTTGGTTAAAAATGTCGTGATAACAACAACAAGATTTTTATTTATTTTTCGTAAGACGAATTTGTTTTTACTTAAGTAAATATTGTTGTACTTATCGCCTATAATGTTCTGTTACATTTGTTAAAATAAGCAGCTTATATTGTTTTACCCCTTTCAATCAGTATTATTTATTTTAGGCTCATTCTGGTCTGAAAATAGATGCACTATTGATAGTATGTTGTAGAGAAATAGTTACCAAAGCATAGTTTGTAATGTTGTTAACAAAGTTTATGGTTGAAATGATTTGTTACATTTATAACATGTTTCAATTTGCTGAAAAGTATATGCAGTTTTTATTGACATTTTGTTTTATTCTTATTTAAAAAGATACCGTCCGGAAAATAAAACCAAGTAAGTTTTTAATAATTCTCAATTATATTCACTCTTATTTTCATTTATATAATCACATAATCATAATTATTCCGATTCACACTTAAAATAATTTTAAAATAAATTAAACGAGAAAATATTCTGCAATAATTAATACAAAACTCAGTCGTTTCCTGACATTATTTGATTAGAATTAAAGTATACGATCAAATTTACAATAATAGGAATCAGGCACATTAATAATAATAAAACTATTTACTAGTGAGTAGCAAGACGACGTATTATCGTTGGATCATACTTAGGAAACAGGACGAATGACGAATGGAAATGGACGAAATCACAATAAACAATATTATCTGTTACAATAATATATCAGCAAATAATTGATCCAATAAAATAAAATAAACTCACTTTTGAGCATATAATCATTTCTGATTAAAATAATCATTGCAATTGAGCAATTTACACAAATACTTAAATAACAATAATTATTCATGTTAGAATGAGTTACTGAGGCATACTTATAGTATTTGTTTAACAGTGAGCAATTTAATTAAAAATCTATATGTATTCATATTCAATCAAATTTGAAACAAGGAGAGAGTAAGGAAACTTCCACTACTCGAGCATGGATGCCGTTTATCCTAATCTTTGGTGTGCTTGGCATAACTACGCTGAGGGCTTTACTAAATGTAGCGCGGTTACAGAAAAGCGATTGTTATTGTGAATAAATTACGTGACACTTCATTTAGTAAAGTCGCTCAGTCCACACGGGAACATTAAACTGTTGTGTCGCGGTAACGCCTTCGATCTAAACACTACGGACGCTGATAGTAGGTACAAAAATAGTTCACCTATTCAATATAATTAAGACTACTTAACAATTAAGTATCGCGAGGAGGTCATTGTAAAAAAAAAATACGAAACTGGACAAAAAATAATCTCAATGAACATTAGACATAACTTGATCGGCACAATACGAAACGTATTTACTGACATTCAGGTGTCGGGGACCTCCTCGAATTATAATACTACTTATAGCAAATCACACTAAGGTAAATTGACTAGGCGTGTTGTGAGTGGTGCGCACTGTCCGCGAACACAGGCTTTGACGTCGAAAATAAACTGGGACGTTGTGAACAGTGTGGTTGGGTAGTTGACACCGCCACTAATTCCAAGACAAAACTTCTATAACACTTCAGTTTAGGCCTGAAAACCCGATTAATTTTCCAGTAACTGTAAAATGATTTTTGATTGCTTTAAAATCATTGAGTTGGCAAATTAATGACGTCACAGGTTACTGGCCGTACGAAGTCTATGTGGGAATCGCGTTTTGACAGGTGTCGATTGTTTTGATGGTGCCAACTACGCTATTGTTGTAGCCTAAGGTGGTGCGTGGGTGTGGCTCGGTCAGAAGGCGTCGGGCGGCGGGTCGGGCGGCAGGTAGTGCAGCTCGTCCACGGGCGCGCTGCACACGTTGTACAGCACGGCGAACAGCGTGCAGGCGGCGTACGCGCCCAGCGCCGCCCACCACAGCAGGCGCTCCCACAGCCGCGTCTGCGCGTGCTTCAGCACCAGCAGACCGATCGTCAGCCCCGCCAGCGCGCCCGCCACGTGCGCCGCGTATGATACTGGTGGCGCTTCCTGGACAAATAAGTTACCGTGTTAACATTGAGATTATTCTTCGATACCTACGAAGATATGGATAATACGGAAAGGGAATTGACACAAGAACGATTGCATGTAATTTAATTAGGTACTTAAAAGTTAAGTTCTTTTTTGTATAAACATCAGCGAAGTTTCGCTTGCTAATTAAATTTGGCCTTGTTCTAATGTAAAGTGACTATATTTACCTTTGTATACCTAGCGTGTACAGCGAAGCCCACATCACAGGACGCGACCGCAAGCGCGGCGACGAGCCTCACGGCTCCATAGCGCATGGTGTGGAAGTTCAGCAGAGCGTTGGCGAGGTGAGCGGCTAAGAGCGCGTACACACCGCCCGAGGCGCCGGCCAGGCACACGTCGGGGTCCAGCACGGACGCCGCTAGGGACCCGCCCAGCACGCCCGCTAGGTACACCGCCGCGCATCGGACCGCACCGTGTACCATCTCTAGCGGAAGACCCACCTACAAAAAAAATATAACCATTCAGAATTTATTGCAGTGTTATGGATATTTACGAGTTTTGGCGCCCGTCGCGACAATCGTTAATGATAAGCTCTTGGTGGGTGTATTTTCGGACAGACAATATGTTGTATGAGATTTCTAATATCTATTTCTAACAATAAGTCAACTGTACACGAGCAGACTATCCTAGTCGTAAACAGAAATAAATCGGGCCCTGCCAACCACAAACGTAAGACTTTATTCAAGACTTGACGCTTTAATATGAACGTGAATTACTCCTACTTACCGCAAGTTGGACTAGCAAATTGAAGGCAAGGTGCAGCCATCCAGCATGAACCACGCTGTAGGTGAGGAACCGCCACAGTTCCCGGCGCCGGTCGCTCCGGTACACGAGCGGTGAGTCCACCGGGACCGGCCCGGCCGCCGCCGCCACGCCTCCGGAGCCCCAAGCGTACCATGCGAACACGCCTAACTGGGAACAACAAACATTTTTATGCGTAAAGCGTGTGTCAAAGAGCTCAGAAGGAAAATTTCGTGAGGGGACATGTTCTAGAAGATAGCATCTGCTGCTATATTTGGACATTTTTGATAAAGATGGTATTGAGTTCCATTTTTTTGTAAACATGGCTGTAGTCTAACAATGCTTTTAATTAGTGTCATTTAAAGATGTAGTTCTAGTACCGAACATGAGTGAGAGTACCCGAAAACTACATCCACACTGAGGAATGATATAATACCGCGTACAGACAGTTGTTTTCGAAATATACTGAACGGCTCGATAAATTATGTGCAACTAATTTTGATGAATAATGTTTAGTACTTGGAGTCGGACCAAAAACATTGGTTCAAGTCATTCCAACTGTGTAAAATGGGAGCTGTAAAATTCACAATACCTGCAGGAACACCGCAAAGTGAATTCCAGTTAGAATTAGGTACCTACCTACGATAATGTTATTGCGAATTCATGTAATTTTCTATAAGTACATACTAATAAAGTATTAATTATTTACTGTTAAACGAAAATAGGGATAAATAAATATTTAACTTTAATAATAATTGCGTAAATAGTGACGTTTTATAACGTTATTCATAGAGGGGAAAACCGTTAGCGCGAAAGCTGCGTGCGCTATAGCAGAGCATCGGTTGCAAGCGCGTCTTGCGGAGTTGCGGCCTGAGGTGAATCAACGTGTGACGAGCAGCGAGCACACTGCACAGCAGTGCCGACCGATTGTTATGATTCACGTAAACCGCTTGTTTGCACGGATGTGAAATCCGCTATTATAATTTTTAATTAACCGAAGTAACTGGAGCGGGGATTGAAGCGGCACTAGGCACGTAGAAAGTGATGACTTTGTACACCTCCGGTACCGGTGGTTATACGAAAGATTTATGTCCATAGCTCGAAGTTGCATAAAATCGATGTTTTTCACTATCGTAATACCCTTAGCGGATACAAACGATTAACTTATTCGGCCAGCAGCTCTACATCGTATCGATTAGAACATGAGTATTTACCTCCAGTAGCGTGACACAGATGATGAAGAAGGGCGGGGGGCAGCAAGTATACCTCTCCTGGTAGTACTTGCGATCCCGCTCCTCCGGGAGCATTTCCATCGCTACTAAGTGCACCATCCTGGAACAACATACTTTACACTATAGTTGACAAACATACACTTGTTTACTGGGATGTAATAGAACGTGGTTCTCTACATAATGTAAATGTTTCAGCCGATTTAGCTTACAAGGATGTGGTGATGATTGATGTAGAATTTGGGAAAGATCGTTGATGTGGGTACCTTATTTCTGTTGTTTCAACGCCACCGCTGTCAAAATCCAGGCTCAATAGTGGAGTACAAGAACAATCTGTATAACGTACAGCATATCTGTTCCGAGGATTCCAAAGCGATCCAAGACAAGGATTATAGCCAGTCATATTGTATGAGACTGAACAGTTTACCTGTATTTATCTATCATGAAATAAACTTTACATTGACTATTCCAAAACCGTATTTGAAGCAATCAATCAATTAGCTTTCACTATATTCTCGATCTATTTAGAAGCAATTTATTAACGGTTTTATTGTATGAAAGCACACCACATGTCAACGTGACACGACAAGTGAACATAAAAATATTTTTAGCGACGGCAATCGATACACCGACTATTATTTCAGTGAAATAAAAGAAAATATTGCACTACATAATTTAATTTAACTGAAATTTTGATTTGGATAAAATAAAGTTACATTTTACAAGAAATTTACAAGTACATCGATAAAGGATTTATGTTTTCTAGAAGATGACAGACGAGTCACGGCATACTCGATTTATTTGAAAATTGTTTTGAAACGTTTACACTCGGTTAATAGAGGGTAGTAAATATGTCTCTACGCTTTATGTAATGAATGGTGTTTGGTGTTTGTTGTGTTTGGAAGATAACTCGGGAGTATTTTCCTGTTCTATCATCGTACGGTAATTGGTATTACATAAATACGGCGGAGCGCTAAAGGCCGGGATGTTTACCTGGCGAATAACGTGGGATCCTCGAGGAGTAGATGGAAGTCGTTCTCGGAGCTGACCTCACGGTCGCGTTGGTGTACTGCGCATCTATAACTGCGTGTTCGCTTGCCGCTCATCTGGAACAAACATTATACACCTCGTTACGATATTTGTGAGTATTAGGGGTGTTCATCATTAAAAACATATTTCTGATGGCTTGATGGATTGCAACTTGCTTCATTCAGTTGTGCGTTTCAGGATACTTCTGGTACAAGTCTTATCTTGCTCTTCATTGCGTCTGTGTAAAGTATCTTTAGTTCAATTCAACCCTCGTTTAAACTTTAATCCGTTCCCGGAAAGACAATAAAACATAACGCGTGTTTCCCGTGTACAGTCACAGTCAGTTAATTCCCTGTTGTAGTAATTTTGTTAAGGCCAAATGTACACAGCAACAGATTTACTGTGTATGAATGTGGATCAATATGCAAATATATTATGTGGAATTCTTTTTTAGGAATGTGTCGCGGAGATAAAATAATGTAGCAGTAGTCAAGATATGATAGTGTAGTTCCAACAATCTGAAAGTAAGCGACGCTGTTGTAAAAAGTAGTGTACCTTTCTCTACCTGTTTAAAGTCTAAACTCTCTACCCGAATTTATGCCCTTCGTTCACTAAATAGTACCAACATCAGACTAAACAGCTTGTGATGGCGCAACTTGAATCCTACGGGATTAGGGATCACTTCTGCTTATCGTGTTGCGAATGTTTGTGCTTCGCCGATAGCAACATATAAAGTGACAGTTTTCTCTGAACATTAAAACTCCGACAAAACTTCAAGCCGAAGGAAATGTCTTATGGGAGAAATTATAAATATGACGTCCAATAAAATAAACGGTGAGAACTTCCACTTTAGAGTGGCGAGGGAGTATTTGTGTCGCGGCTCCGTCGGCTGGCATGCGGCCAGCGCTTATCGACCCCGCTGCCACCCCCCCAAACAACCGCCCTTGACACACGTGCTTTTACATTTCAATGTTTGAACCAACTTACACTTAGGCTACGTTAAGAAAGCTTGACTGACTAGTCATAGAGGACTGAAATAGCTCAAAATTTTAATAGAGCAATGCAGCTTTGGTTTTTTTTTTCCGATTACTGCTATGGGTCTTACCTAATTTTGATGAATGATTCACTTAGATTCTAAGCTAAGATAGAAATATAGTAGTCTGTATTTCTGCCCAGTTGATAACAATAGTGTCCCCCTTATTACATGGGACATAAACATTTCAGGCGAAATGTGGGTGTTCCTTTGCCTATGAACCATGCGGGAAAAAATCAGGTGTGATGTTATGAATCTTTAAGGCAGCACACTGTCGACACAAGGGAAATGGACGGGTTGTGATTTTGAGTTGGTAACGTAGCTTTATACGTTGTTTCACTTTATTACCTAGTTGCTTCGATAGCTTGGATTAGCTACTTGCGAATTGTACCTATATACACATCACTTCCTTTTATCAGCTACTTGTGAATTTTATTTGCATATATCACTTAAGTTCCTACCTAATAACAACTTCAATTCTAATATAATGTGCACTAGATTATCATAGTGAGTGTCAATTTCGAATCTTGATAAGTAAAAGTATTTAAATTTTAAGCTAGGCAGGTAAGTCTCAGTCGCCCTCAGCACCGGACCACCACCACCGCCTAAAATTGTGGATTGAAAATAAGCACTACCTAAGTTCTGCCTGTAGTGTTACATTATGCCAATTGAATACCTACTAGTGAAAGCTACAGGAATTCGGTCCATCTATCCTCTTGTTACATACCTTCCACCTTCCCACGTTAAGCTTCCTATATACGGGGGGCTTTGAATTTAAAGCGATGTGAATAAATCAAGTTTGGTGTTTTAATAGAAGATGGCTGAAGATGTAATGCGGGACGTGAGGTGCAGCCGCGGCACTCGGCGCTGCCGCGATGCCGCACGGGTGGGCGGTGGTCCGGTGAACGACTGGTCGCGATACCAGACAGCCGCATTGTCTCCGCAGTCGTTCAACTCAGTTTCCCACGAGACTGCGAAATGTCCAATGCCAAAACCCAAATACAAATAGCCTAGACGCGTCGCAGACACAGCTAAATCTGTCTCGGCAACAGCGACCGCGTTCATTTAGAAGACTGTGCGTGTTAGATTGCCCGCAGTCATTGTCATGATAGCGTTACGGTTGTATACTCTTCATGCCAGAGTATCCATAAAATACCTTATATTTAGTAGAGTAAGCCCGATTAGAGCTTAGAAGTGGATAAAACGTAAAAATCTATTTACTTAGATATTTAAATACGACCAACAAAGCAGTTCAGTCAATTTTTAATGTCGGACTAACTAATCTTGATCTTCCATTGTCAGTTTACTCAAGTGCAAGTTTACTTAGCTATAACAAATTTTATACAATATTTATTTTGGACGCGACTATCTTTCATTATATTTTTTCAAACTATAAAATAGTAATATTGTAGTTCCGCGGTGCAACCTGGGCGCCAGTGGGCGCACTAGCGATGGTAGAGCGGCGCGGCGGCGCGGCGTGGGCGCCGCGTGACTCACGCCGACATCCGACACGTCCGATCCGTATCCGGAACCACTAACTAGGCACCTATTGCCGTTGCCAGTCAAACGAGCGCACGAGCCTACGCGACACAACAGTCATTTCAATAACCCACATTACCATATACATGACTAATTATATTAATATTGTCATGGAAACAAAAAACAGTTTGTACGTTCTCACATATAAGTCCGGAGAACAACATTGTTCAGGTACTTACGATTGTAGGTAAGTAGATTTTCGTAATGGGTATTTGAGTTATAGGTTAGTTTGTAAAGTTATTTCGAAAAAATCTTCAAAATATTATGATAACCAAGTTATAATATTATATTGATAATTAGATTTAACTTTTTAAAGCTCGTTCATAAGGATCAAACGGCTAGACTTGCAGATTTATTAGACGGTGACTTATGGACACCTACGCTACATAGAATTATTACGGCTTTATGAATGGAAGTATAATTGATTTTCTTGTGTAGTTCATTCACTCGTAGGTACTATTCATATACGCTCTATAAATATTTATAATTTGTGGCACGAACAACAAATTCACTAACGATTATGTTCTTCTCCTAATGTTATATATATATACGATATATTTATTTATTAATTTTTAATTCAGGTAGAACCCATAAATTTGTTAGTATTTCTTAACCTATGTTAGTATAATAGACTAAAAACATACGATAATTAATAAATTTTAATAAAATTAATAAATACCTAATTATAATTAATTATATTATAGATCTGGATATTTTTTAACATTTTTTTAAATTATAATGTAAAGGAAAGATATAACCAGTCTGTCGGATATGTAATATTTCCGTAAGACGGTATGTAAGTAACCTGTACTGTACTGAACAAAGTTACCATCGTACATTTCCATCTTCATATTCAAAATAAGCGAACCATTAATACAAATTGCCTTTCAAGAGCCATGTAGGCTGTGCCTAGTCTGTACTAGACAGTCATTTCTAAAATTATTAATGTATAATTAAATACCTACTATTCAAAATTAAGTTCACGAGAAGATTAGGACTGCCTTTATTGTACTTTAATTGCAAATGATGAGTTCTGTAATGAATCTGCGCTATTATATGTGGGGGATTTTTATCTAAATCTAGCATATTCATGTAAAATTTGGTATGGTAGAGCGATGTGCCAGGCACGTGAACTCTGGGAGCGTTCCCACGCACCCACCTCCGCACCATTATGTTCTAATCTCTTGTAGTCTCTTTCCATTATTACGAAGCCGTGAAAGTACGCTATTCGTTTTGCAAGTGGGAAGGGTAATAAATTCACATTGCGGAATTTGACTGCAAAGAAAGACTGTTAAAAAGATTAAATTAAAGGAAACAAAGCTTTTAAGTAACTTGTTCTGATTATTTACCTGACCCAGACGTGTGCTTATATATTATTAGTATGTGATATGCGGGGTAACGTAAATTGGTTCTAGCGGTGACTGGCACCATGCCCGGCGCAGTGCGCGTACCCGCGATTTCCTGTCGGAACTTCCGGCGGCGGCCACTACAGTGCTTAAAACTTTTAGTGTGGTTTGAATAAATTGATCGATTTATAAAATCTCATTAACATCATTAAAACTTTTTAATGTAAGAACTTATAATTTAAATGTTTAAAAGTACTGTAGGATAATAATAATACTGTGTAATATGTATTTTAATGTTTTGTATCGGTTGCGCCCTTGAGCACACGGTGCGACGCACTCACTTATCCTGGTCGCAACATGTTCATACACGTCACTACTAACCTACTCTTGAGTGCTTATTGACTATTATTTAATACTACATCATATTTTCCCTCTGGATTTCGGTGTACAATTAGAGCAGGTAGCAACTAGCAATATCTCACCTTATCTTCAAATGCTCCTAATTAAAATAAAAGGGTTCAGGCTGCAAAGATACTCACCGCAGAGAATAGAAAATTGCGTAATTATTACAATCTATCACATAATGCAAATCTGGTAATTCAACTATGTAAATTAAAGTGATGAAATCAATCTGACAGTGAGTCAGAAGAGTCTATGATGTACAAATGTATAACAAGTACAACGTGTTCAACGTTTAAGAACTTCATACAGTATTTGGTTCAAGTTATCAGAAAGAAAGGTTACTTAGTAAAAGGTAAATCTAACCTATCTGTCTGATCTGAATCTAACTGATCTAACAAAACTGCATTTTATTAATGTTATGTTAAAAGTTACACTTGCGTTTCGTAATTTGATTTCTTCAGTGTCCTTATTCTTTGCTTTTCATGTTATTGCCCAGAGCCTGCTGTCTAGTAATTCTGGTATGTATAAAATTGAAATTGATTTATGTAAATCGGATTGTTGGTAATTCTACAGTGCAACAATAAAAAATATTTTTTTTTGTGTTTGTATTTTGATTTCAAATGTATGCGTTAATAGGTTTTCTAAGTAGGTATCAAATTAAAAGGAACTGAAATAAATAATGTTATTTAATTCATGATGAATCAATTCAAGACAGTTGGAAAAGAAAAGAAGAGAAAAAGATTGAGAGAAATAAGTTTAAACGTAACATTTTCGTCTCATATCGTTAATGCGGACCGGGGTTTCACTGTTGCCTCTTTTTGGCTTAGCACAGACACATTCCGGACATAACCATTTCTTTTTATATGTCTTAAACGCATATATCTAAAGTTTACTATGATTTTAAAATTAATACTTTACGACGTTTTAGTTAAAATTTTATAAAATTCACGGATATCAATTCAATTTCTTTTGTAGCTTTACTACGGAAATCGTGCAACACTGATTATTTTGAATGAATTGTAACGGAGAAATGTAATTTCTGATCAGGATTCTGGAATAGGTTAATTTTGGTTTTGAAATTAAATGGCAAATAGTGTACATACGTCCATTTTTAACTTAGTTGGTACTTGCGCTGTCCAAATCATTTTTTTTTTAAATTCTCCGTTTTCCACATTATGTTTAAGATCAAAATGCATGTTTTACCTTTTTAAATATTGCAGTTAGCTAGCTGAATAGATCATTTATATTTTTTAGGGACAGGTAATACCTATTAAATACTAATTAAAAACTATGTTGTTAATCAAAACTGTTTTATAGCTCACGTCGCACCCACTTTGCGTAGGTAGACCACTACCTACGGTGTATATGCCAAATTTATTTGTATTATCTGATGGCGGTTTCTCTATAATTTATTTACAGAATCAAGTAGCAATATGCGAAAAAACAGCTTTTATCTTATATTGTTGCTAGATAAGTCCTTACTCGTAAGATTTACTCAAAATTACTTAAAATCATATAACGTCAGCTGAAGGTAGATAAAGTTTAAAAAATATATTTTTCGTATTAATGAGATGTTACGCGAACATAAAAAATATGGGGAATGAAAATATGGGGGTTAATTAATAAAAACTCTTATTTCTAATTTCAAACGTTTAGGCTTTCAGCACATTTCTGATGTTACCAAATTGCTAATAGATTTTGAAGTTAGATCAAGACTTGTTAGCCGATGTATGTTGTCATTTGTCATCTAGAAATTGTTATAAAGTAAACAAAATAAATGATCGTATGAAGAGTTTGTTGAATAACACAATGATTTATAGCCTGTGATAATCGAGAGGTAGTAGTTTTTATACAATATTGATAATAAAATTAATTAAATGATCTGTTTTACGTTATCGATTAACGTAAACATAACCTATAAACGCTATTTTAGACAGGTTCAAAAACTAAGTTTGTAAGAAATATTATAATTCTCTGAATTTAAATATAATTTAATATTAAAGTACACTAATATTCAATAATAACTACTATTTTAGCGGACTTACCCATCATTTTCCTGAAGTGTGTATTCCCACTTCAAAACAATTATTTTCTTCATAAAATAAATAAAAAATGCGTTCACGACACTTAAAGTCACTGGGTTTGTATGCGTGAGGTAGATAATTGTTTTTTTTTGTAAAGTTTTCGTATACGTTTATGAAGACGCGTGCGGAATCAGCTGTGTTGAGGGCGAGGAGCGACACGACTTCTCACAACAGCGCTCCCTACAGACTGACGTTTCGTTCCGTAGTTGCGTTTCGTTTTCGTCCGGTTGTCGAATGCACGGGTGTTTTTTTTTGCGGTTTGGGCTGAGTGGTGGCTAGGTATGTGCTGCATTGTTATATTTCTAAAGGGGTGGTTCCATTTCCGAACGGAATAGATTTTTTTAACTGCATAAGTATTCAATGTTTGCATTGTTCCGACCGCTATTTTAATTATCTCAAATAATTAAGATTTTCCAAAGGTTTTCTATATTTAGTGGGTGAAGGACTTATTTATAGTATGCAGTAAGTACTCTACTAATAGGTTGGTACTTTAATAAAAGGCTTAAGTACTCGTGAATCCTTTAGAACTTCAAAGTTTTTTGTTTCATATCATGACATAATCACGTGATACACATGCACATACATGTATTATAATATATAAAAGATAGAATATTCTTATAGAAAAGCCTTAAAAAAATATAGATTTTTGGTGAGCACCTAAGTAATCAACCTTAACAAAAAAAAAATAACAATATGGATGTAGAAAAGGGATTTTCTTTTGTTTTAAAGCTTTACTTTTTATCTTTATCCCTGCACACCTGCTGGCCAAATGCCAGAAGTGATAAAATTTACTAACTTTCCTTTCATTGACTAGATTTTATTATTATGCATCTTTACTTGTTAATCTTTAACAGATGTGCATCTTTAGCTATTATTCTACTGATCATTTTACAATACATATAAAAAAAGTAAAAGAAAAGATTCTAAATACAACTGAATGATTTTTTAATAAGTTGCTAATTTACCGAATTAGCCGAGTGCTTGGTAGATAAATTAATTGTAATTATTATGAAGAAACGGAAGGGTAGGTTTGGTGTTTGTAATAAGTTATAAGATATCTCAGTCTTTTTAATAAGTTAACTAGGACATGTCCATTCTTAATAACCGTACAAAGGACACAAAAAAAGCATCACGTCACAACTGAAGAAGATAAGGCCTAAACATATCAGCAACTTAACCAAAAAAAAAAACTAAGCAGATGGTTCTCCCGAAGTCCCGCACCGACATGATGACATTTCACGCTCATTGGCTCCGACTGAAACTTTACGGTCCCGATACGTCAACACATGGACTGTTGTCGATACGTACAACAATGACAGGTGGACGTCAGTCTTCGCTACGTCACTGGCAGAGGGATCTGCTAATTTGCCCAATATTTATTCGCAAGATGCCGCCGACACAAATCGAGGGTCATTATAGTGGACCATTTGGCGTTGAGCGGCACCTTTGATCATTCTTTTGCTTACTAATAAGCTCATAGCTCATACATTTTATTTATTTACTTAGAAACTGATCTGTTTGCATGAAACAGGATTTGTAGGATAGGAACCGATTGTACACACTTAAGTACCATTCGGTACCTTACCTACATATGTTTTTGAAGTGAAAACTTCTTTAGCGGCGTCGTGAACTTTTGTGAAGGGTAAACAATGTTAAATACGCGTTAGGTCACGTGTCCGTCAGGTCACGTGTCCTGATCGAAAATTCGTAAGACGGATTGACATTATAGTTACGAAGTAATTTGAACTTTATGACATCTGTCATTGCGTTTGGGTTTCCAATACTGGATAATTATCTTATGCACAAACAAAACCTTCGGTTTCTCCAAAGAGGTGACATTCGTAAGACGGATTGTAATAGTTCTGAAGTGTTAAACTTTTAATGTTATATAAATTGTCATGTTTGTGTACGATAGCGCAATAAATGAATATTGTATTTTACCACATAAATGATAATACTTTTATACTGATAAATAAGCAATTCGTGCAAAATGATTCCCTAACCATAACCATTCCAAAATATCAAAAATGCACAACGTTAATATTCAAGTTTTCACTTCTGCCGGCACTCCCGGAGTGCAGGCAGAACCCGTTTTTTTTTTCGTAAAATAAGGTAACTACTACCGACCGAGTAGACGTATTGATACCTAATTTTGAATTTGATGATTCACTATTTACATAGGTAGATGCTTTAATATGAATGAATTACTAAAAGGTTTTGAGGTTTAATGCACTTAAATAAAAAAAAAATCGCTAGTCAGGTTTAAGTAAGGTACCTCAGGCTATTTATTGCCATTGTAAGAATTCTACATTATTTTTATTCGAATTTCCATTAACTTTGCAAGCTGACTGGACAACAAATAGAACATACTTGTAAGTAATCAAAATATTTCAAACACACTAACATCTATCTATAACAAAGTATGTATCGACCTAGGTAAGTTATTTGAATTTATAACTTATTCTTGTTTAAAAAGTTAGACATTTTATCGTAAAATAATAAATGGTAATTCTTTTACTTTGTAAGAAATAAAGGGGAGATCGAAGTGTCGTAAAATGTGCATTAAGTTTGCATTAAGGGTCCCCCCCAAAGTTTAACGTTTTCAAGTAGATTCTTCGTCATATTACTTAACGACCCTGGCATATGGTGAGCCAGCCATGACCGCGGCTGTTGTGTTATCAAAAATTTATTAATTTGACTCAAAACAGCCAGTCATCCCGGCTGCTACCTACGATGTTTTATCCCTCGTATAGTGGAACCAGTCCCTATCCCTAGCCATTGTAAATACAACCTTTGCGTAATTGGCAGTTTAAAATAAAACACATCAAAACTTTTGATAACAATTTTGAATTTTCACACTTGCATGCCAAAAGAAAAATAAATCTTTACGTGCGATTAAGTGATGCAACAGATTTTCGTTTCCTATTTGAAATGTTCCTTTTCTGTATGTTTGTTTAGTTATGTATACTTACACTACGAAAGTTTTGTGTTTAGGTTTGATACACAGATATTAAAAATATGAGGCAACGGTCAGTAAGAAGCTATTTCTCAATATTGTGCAACGTTTTTTTTTTCCGAATGCAATGTTTTCCAATGGCCTGCCTTTTTTAATATTTACAAAATCAGTTGTAATAACATTTTGCTAGAAAATGTTATAACTAGGACGATGTTGTACATCTGTGTTTGAACTGTTTAACGCGAGTCCAACTGGATGCGTTTAGCGAAAGCGCAGGTGTTTTACAAACGGCCAATATTTAAAGAGGATATCAGGGGAATAGCCACCATCGTTCATATTACCGCCATCTCATAATTTGGACAAATCGATTTAGATCGGGCGGCGCGTTTGTTCCATGATTTAGTAGCACAGACAAATTGGGCCTTCCACATCGATCCATGATCGATACACTGCGTATGCGCACGTAATGTGGATGTTGAAGCGGTTACCAATTACAAGGACTTGAAAGTAAACGATCCGTAATTTCGTTCATTCAATCTGGCGCAGTCAATTATTAAAGTCATCCCAGAACATTATACTCATGCAATGTACCTACCATAGGTTGAACGTTCAAGCTGTTTTGAGATGAAATTGGAGCGCATAATGATTTCGGATGTTAAGGAAGGGCAACAATACCTAGTATTGTCTATTCGCCATCGATTACCAATTCGTAAGTATCGATGATAAATCTCTAAAGGAACTTATGGAGATTGGTGGATCTTATCAGGAGAAAAAATGCATTAATAATATAATTTAATAATTCTGGTTATGGCAGTCCTGACTGACTGAACTACTGTACAGTTACATAGACACAATAACAGCAAAAAAATACCTTACGCGCTCATTACTCGTACTGTTAAAATGATCTTTATCCATGCCAAATTGTTTACTATTGTATTGCAGATAATCTGCAGTGAGGTGATTCAGGTAATTGTACCTATTTTTGTTCTGTTTCAGCGATTCTGTATCTAGGGCCCGTTGTGCCGTTACTCTGTTCCTCACCGTAATTTCATTGCGTTTCCAAGAATCAGAGCCGTTTACAAAATCACTATTCCGGCTCATTAATTCATAATATACTTTTATATCATCACTTCATCGGTGTAATAATTGACTACTTTCAAAGTAAGACTGGCATAGAGATTTTTCGGCGCCACCAATGCCGTGATTCACTAACGAAGGTGAATCATTAATATATTGCACGGTGTTACACACGTCCAGCGCGCATCGTCGTGACTCAAAAGTGCATGTTGTCTATGATTATAGTAGGTATAGAGTATAGAATAAGCGTGTGAGTGACCGACCTTGTAAACATTGCTGAAAAATGTGTACTGTGTCTATGAACAGCTGGGTTTCGGCGCGGTAGGTGACTCGCATGTGTTACATATATCAGCTGTAATTTTTATTTTCATTGCTGTTCGTGTTGTTACTAGTTTAGATTTAGTTTATTTCGAAGAAATTGTGTTTTATTTTTACTTTAGGTTAGTCATGTATTAACACGAGAGTTCCTATGACTTAATATTATTCAAATAGGAATTTCTTATTACAAATGATTCGTGAGTTAAACAGGGTTGAGTATGTGCGTGACCTGGCCTAGTTGTGCTCAAATATTTTATAGCGGCGGAATATATTTCCATTTAGGACTTCTGCAGGGCGTTAGCCTGATGGCATTAGCCTACTTTACTGACAATGCGGTCACTTGAAAAATGTGGGCGTTTTGGCTTTATGCTTTGCTTTATTAATGTAATTGATCGAGGTCTTTCATTCCGCGAACCTGGAGCAAATCTCATTCATGTATTTTATGCGTTGTTGTAGGCGCTTAATCCCTAATTTGCCTCAACTTGCGGTACCTTTTGATTTAATCTTATCTAGGTACCTACCTACATTATTATTCCAAATGACTTCCTATTTGAATATTTCTGAACCTATGTTAGATCAGGATTTCAGGAAGATTTTTATGGTTATACTTATTAGCATTGCTAACCTATCTATTCCTAATTTAGTAATCGGGGCATTTCAATTTAAAACAGGTTAACCGCTGGAAGGGAAGATTCAACAATACGCCCGGGAGATGGCTACCATCAAAGTGCAATGATCTCGACACGCAACCGTTCCAAACCCTTGCACGATATGAATATGAGTGGTCATAACGCCATCGTTCTGTTTTTCAAAAACAAAATTTGCATTCGAAATTGGAACGCGAATGGCACGAGCGCCTCGGGCGGCGCGCTACCGAGCGCACAATGCACGCGCTCAAGCTGATTTTTTGCAATTTTCATAATTCCACATTACCTTCATTTAGGTAGTTAAATTAGTTCTTTATGGTAAAAAATAAACTAGAACTGCATGCAACGCTACAATCAGAGGAAGTGGCCATTTATTCGAAATTGTTGTTGTACCGTTGCTTCAGCTTTGCCTTTTAAAGTTTGACAAGTTATTTTTTTCCGGAGAAGACGTTAACACTCCTTTTGTGGTGACTTATTAGCATTGTATTTAATAAAAAAATAAAAAGTTAATAAACCCCCGACTGAAAAAACCTCTAAAAAACCAAAAATAAAATTAATCCAAGCGTCGTAGCGTCGGGGGTTCGCTTTGTTTAGTGTTTGTACTGAGCGGTCTACTTAGCGGTTTAATTTAATTTTTATTTCATGGTTTTTAAACTGAAATTATTTTTTCTTAGCCTCGACTGTCCCACTCCTGGGCATAGGTCTCCTCCCATTCCTTCCACTTTTCTCGGTGTTGCGTCTCTTCTTGCTAATTAACGAAAACAAAGAAAGTTATAAATTTTAAAATATCTCTAGCTAATCTCTCTAATCTAATCTCTCTAGGGGGGTGTACAGCCTCCCCCCCCTGGCGATGCCCATGGTTACAAGTGACAAGAATTCAAATTTCGAATCGATCAAACGTGTAGAAGTATTTTATATCCCTTCATCAACTTGAAAAGAGGTGATGAGCCTCAAACGGCTGAACAGATTTTCTCGAAATATAGCTAAGAACACTCTCGATTAAAATACCTTTCAAACGACACCAATTTTATAAATACGTCAAACTTATAACACCCCTCTTTTTTGGTCGGGGGTTAAAAACAAAGTCGCTTTCCGCCGTTTGTACGCATAGCTCTTTTAAACTTCACAACGGATTTCTAAGCAGTTTTCATCAATACACAGAATGATTCAAGAGGAAGGTTTATATATGTAATTTATCCCTGAAAAACACTTTAAAATTCAAAAATTCAACGCGGACGAAGTCGCGGGTAAGCAATACCTTTTTGCTCTTCTATGTTAATGTATTTGTCCTGATAAGTATTTTGTGTTTACATGAATTATAAATGTCTAGTGGACTGTCCCCTTCAGGTACTGTCCCCTTCAGGTACGAGTAGGTCGTCGTTGGCGTAAAAATAATTATTTGTCGTATTTCAGAACGGCATCTCATGCATTACAATTTTTATTTTTTTTATTTTCAGTATGTTATTTAGTTAAATCTCGAGTTTTAAAATGACGGTCGTCATTTCACTTTTTTATGGAAACCCAAAACTTTACCTTCCTTGTACAATTTTTGAAAGCATTCCAAAAGACCAATGAAACCAATAGAAATACAAAGCATGAATGTTTATTATTGGACAGTTGCATTTGAAGTGTTTTTTGGTTATTTTTACTTACTTTGAAGCTAAAAGTCCCTGGCCCTTCTTATGTGTATCTGAATTGTGACATCTCAAAATTTATTGGTATGTGTTCCATATATTACAATAGAATTTTTAAGGTTGAAAACATCAAAGTGTCTAACTTTGCATAAAAGTTAGTATTTAAAGATAATTCTTAAGTTCAATTAAATCAAGAGACAATTGCAAGAATTTTGTAACTTATTTTACTACCTAAATAGACTCTGAGAGACACATAGTACACATTAACTAACTGAGTAGGGTAAAGAAGTACAGGAGCGATCAATTTTTACGCTTTGGAGTGTCGATAGTCGGTAGCCGATGGCCAAGTATGTATAACGAGGCAATTTGTATCAATGCGCAGATCAGCGGTCATAAGAGATTTCAAAGCCGCCGCCGCACCTGCTTATCCGTAAATATCGCTTAATAGCACTTCCATTCAAATACTATCCAATCAATTTAAGGCTCTACAGTCCTATTTTTAGTGCACATTTTTGGTTAAATCCGTTTGCGGGATAAAAGACGTATGGTAAGAAAGAGCATAATTTTCAGCGGCAAACCGCGGAATGTGCGGCGCGCGGCAGTTACAGTGCAGCTCAAGAAAACTATTTTATATGAAAGTTATGCAACAGAGGGCGGGCTACACACTGGACGATGGCGAGGTTTTAATAATTTACCAATAAGAATTACTTTATCGAGTAACTGAAAAAAAAGCAAGAAGCTTGTATGACACGTGGGTACCTAATTTAAAATTGCTTTTGCATTAATAACTCAGGAGTGTTTGTCGAACGGAATCTACGTGATCCTAAACATCTAAAAAGCATAGATTAATCTAGTGCGATGAGTTTAGTCAGCACCGGAGCATCCATAACACGGAATTGTTATCGGTCACAATAGGCCAGACGCGACCGTTTACATTACCAGTGACGACCCGATGATTGGCCGCTTTCAATAGACAATGACATGTGTCTCACTATTCATAAACACGATTGTTACCGAAAGAGATTCGGAATTTTGTTTTTGTTTTTTTTTTCTCTCGTTTAAATGGTTTCCGAAAGATGTAAGATGCGTGTGTGTGTCATGGGTTTATAATTTGAAGATGTTGACTGTTTACCTTTGAATGGCTTTATCTTATTAAACCATAACTATTGCTAATCTGACTCATTGGTCACATTCACTCTCATTTTGCCTATGATATGAATCTTATCTTAAAATCTAAAATTAAAAAATATATGACAATACCAAAAAGAATACATTTGTTTTTTTTTTTTCATTAAAAGAACATTTATTTTAATAAAAAAATTAAGTCAGCGTTAGTTTTCAGTAGGCATGTGTTTTTAAAAAGGTATAAAAACAATTTGTGTATAAATAAAATGGAAAGTAATGTAACAAAGAAGCTTTTTATTTTGTTAGATATACGTTAGATAGTATCGCAAGTCGAAGTGTGTCTCGGGCGCAACAAAAGGTCTTTTATAAGGAATATTGTTTAAAAATGTGTCGTCAAATTGGTTTAAGGCTGAGAGCATATTAAACATTAGAAAAAACAGCGAGTTTATTTACCTACTGTAAGTATTTTCGAATTAGTAAAGTTACGTTCTTAGTTAGTTTAAACGTAAAGCTTTGTAGTCGAGACCAATGAATGTTTAAACAAATAGGGTTTTTTTTTACTAATTGATACAACACAACATGAATAAAATGTTTGCAAAGTAGATGCCTAGGTGCGCCTACGCCGCGTAGCCGTGCGTAGACGCGCGTAGCCGCTCTTTAGCAATAATAAAGTTACTTTAATATAATTACGTGAGATTCACCAATCTTCGAAATATAATTAGTTATAGGTAAGAAAATAGTTTTTTTCTTACAAATAAATCGCTAGTCACGACCCCAAAGTCGTAGGCTTAGAAATTGGTTTCTCTATGCAAATGCGTATCTCGTGCCCGCGACAGGTGACGTGCGGCACCCTTAATTGTTTTTTGTAATAATATTCAAATATTATGACGTTTTTTCTTTGAGTTTTTGTGTTAGGCTCTGGCGCGAGTGGCGTACCAGGTGGTCCAGAGAAAAAAACAATTTCTTTCGCCTTAACAGCCGTTGCTAAGCTTTAGAAGTTTAGACTGATCGCTATGTATTAAAACGTGGCTTTTATGTACCTATTGAGGTGATTCACAATAATCGGTATTATCAAACTCGTTTGAATGTCAAAGAAAATGGAAATGTTTTTCTCTTGAAGTCCTCAGAGGAAATTCTGTTGCCATAACAATCTTTGAATGTAGCTAATGAAACTTCTTTATGAAGAAAAATAATTTGATGGTTGTTGTTACATTCAATTGGCAAAACAGGGTAATTTATTGAATAGGGGTTGTTTTATGGGTCTTAGGTCTGACTGAAAATTAGTAAAAACTTTCATGATAATTTGTTTTCATACAGTAACTTTTATAAATGGCTAAAATAAATAGGAACACAAAACAGCAAAAAGTGTTTGAATAAAAAAATTGGCTCGTTGATTTCGCTAACAGCTGTTGTGTATTTATTGCCTAAAAAACTGATGATCTTTACGAAGATCAAAAATTACAAGTGTTCGTTTTTTGTACCCAACAAGTATAAATAGAAAAAAACTAGAATAATAAAAATAAACATAAAGTAATATGGAACTGTGACACACTTCAACAAAAATTAATTTCGTGTAACATTTGATTTATGTTTATAACTACTAATTCACTGCATAATAACGTGACAAGCGCCATAAATTAAGAAATAAGAACGCATGACGTTCAGAACGGAAGCAAAGCATTAATTTATTCAAATCTGTTTGATTAGGATCCCATTTTAATTCCGCTGTTATTCTTACAATTTTATCGTCGGATCGTCGAAAAAGTTGAAAAGGCAAGGCATTTGGCGCTTGGCGTGTGCGCTTAGCGTGCAGCCCTCGGCGCTTGCGCACCTGCCGTACAATTATCCGGTCATTAGTCGGCACGGAACCCGCGGAGACCCAAAATTAGTGTGTGCAACTCTAGAACCTCTACAGTATGTTATCGAATCGGGTATAGGGCTAAAAGAAATTGCTTTGTTGACTCTAAGCTTGGTTTCTAAAGTTTCGATGACTATGGTGACTTTTCGGAAAAGTAACATAAATGTGTGACCCTTGGAAGAAGACGGTAGTGATGGCAGTTAGTGATTACAAAATGTTTCAATCACGCAAATGGACCGCGCAAATAGACATTGAAACAATATACGATCTTCATGATCGTTATCAAAAGCTATGGCTGACAGTACTTTAGAATGTGAAGGTACAAAGTATATTTATTTGGAGTATAAAAATAGATTTTTATCTTGTAATTGCAGGTCTGGTGTTGAATCCTTCATTAGGGGCGTACTGTGGGGGGCGCGGGTGGCTGGGGTGCGGGGTGTGGGGTTGTATAAGTGTGAGGACACAATGGGCGCCCCCCGCGGTATTGTGCGCTAATGTATGCGCACGCGGTGTCGCCGACAGCGGCAGCGGAGCCACAACACAAACATTTCAACGCATCTAATTTATTGTCGTGTCGCATCGAGCCACAGCACGCAAAAAATATTGTATTTAAGGTACAGTGCTGCTACGGTAAAAGACGCAATCCTTTTTGGTATTTATTCGTACGTTCTGGATTTAAGAAAAGATTGATTCATTCAAAGAAGAAACAGTCTGTTCATGCATTTGATACGCCTGATCAGACTGTTCCATAGCCGTAAGCCAAAACCTGAATAAAGAACGAGATTTGATTAAGACAATTCTTTGGAAATAGGTTTCCTTCAAATAATCCCAAAAGTTTTGTGGATACAGGTTCTATTTAGATACAAAAATATATGATACTTATGCAATCTGTTGAGTTCTATCTCGAAAACTTAAAATCTTATCATATTTTTATTATCTACACAATAATGTGTCGTCTGTCTCCACAGCAGAACGAGGTCTTAAACAAATTGAATATAAAATCTCGACGAAGGATGACTCAGTCGTTGAGAGCAATTTTGAATATTATAATATGTAAACTAGTTGTTGTTCGGTGGAATTGTCTGTTCTGCCTCTATACAATTAGTGACATTTATTAGTACAACGATTGTGTACGGGCGGGGAGGTGACATTCATTGTATCGTGTAACAAGGCACTTATAAATTACAATTAATGTATCGGCAGGAGTATACGGACGGAGTCGTTTCGGGCTGTCAGAAGCCCGAAAATATACTATGGGAAGGTGTCCTACATTCTACAGTCGGCTGCAAAAGCCAGCTTTGTCCGAAAATTTTCCTAAAGACAGGATGGCAGGGACCTTGACGCACAAACGGTTTCCACGTTGTCAGTGCATCATTCCCAACACACCCCCAAATAGATTTTTTTCATCGGAAATCAAATATCGGCTGTTCGATACAGTTTGTCCGTGTATTATAGGTATTGTACATTTGTAGGCAACGGCAGATAAAAAAAAAAACCGGTGATAAGTTTCTACGTAAGAGGGTTTTGAATGATCCTACGGAATACGTAGTAATAATTTGTGCGTCGATGTCCTTTCCACACTGTTTAACAAGGTGGACTACCATCTAAGATCCTGATGTTTTCTCAATGGCACAGATATACGTTAAACCTTTGCAGATGGTTATCATGAACAATTTATGGTCTAATTAATTATAAAACCATCAGCGGGGATTATCATAAACATTACATATTTACGTAGTGGTAATGGATTAGAGAATGATTATACAAGCTGCTCAAGTGCATTCACGCGGCCTTGGGACCTGACTAGATAATCTACGTACGTAATTCATTTACATAATGTGTCTAATAAAACAGGCAGTTTGTATCCTGAATCTGTATCCGGTTTATAGCAATAGGCTTCCCCTATTCCATGGGACTTAAACATAATTCTTCTTCTCTCTTCTGCATAAGCCTTCACGATATACAGGCGCGATGTGGTTAACAAGGTCGGACGCCCGGCCGGTCGTAGGACTAAGCTTTTTTACTAGTTTCGGCCAAAAGTCGCTTCTGCAGCCAAAAGTCGTGTTCGTAGCCGCGTAGTGTGCGAGGTACCTTAAAACCTTTGGTTTGCCATATTTCTGGATTACCAGCAAACATTAACACTTTGTAAACTCGAATATTTCCATGTCCAGGCAGACAGCAACAATAAAATGAAACATTCAACAAACAGTTACTTGGCAATTTCATATTATTCTCTTGAATTTCCAAGGCATACGGCCACCCAGCACTGGGAGATGCACCTTCGACTGTGCTCTTCAATTGGTAGCTGGCAAAAACTGAATTTGCATAGTGCTCGATGCTTGCCGCGATAGTGGCCACCGCGAGTTCTACCTTGCGACGTAGAGCTACGAAGACTTGGATATGATTGTTTCTTTCTTATTTCTATCGACGTGTCTGTATGATGCTACTAAATTGTTTCGTTGAGGAACAAAAACATCATAACTTCACGGTTGTTTCCCCGAAAGGTGTATCTTTAGGTGTACCCATATTTCACCAGTAACGTTTTAAGTCCCATGTAACAGGGGCGAGCCTATTGCCAGGGCACTTGTAGGTTCATTCGATTTCCAATAGTTCATGTCTTCATGGCTAAGAGTTGTCCCTTCAATAAGATCGTGAAAATCGTGGAAACCTAAGAATCGGTACAAATGATACTACGTAGGGTCTTACAGGATTTTATAGATATTATAGTGTGCTCTAAAATCATAGTGTATGCTCAGTGGTTCGTAGATTCTGGTGGCCGGTGACAAATGTCGATGCCACCCAGTGCACGCACGACCCCGATGGTACGGCGGTACCGAGACGATCCAATAAATACAACACACAAATATATCTGCCTTTTATTTCATTCAATGTCTTCAAACTGGAATTACTTTAGATTTCAAGTTTTCGGCTCGTATATCCTGGACTGTTTTCTAGTCTGACTTTATCTGATTAGGCTTTTTATTACTTACACCGCAACTAATGCATGGTTAAAAAGTAAAAATCAGTAGAATTTGAAGAGCATTTGAAGATCGCTCATAAAAATGCCAAACTTTAATGTTGGGTGTTTAATTACTGACGCTAAAACACTGGATTGTATATAATAAAAGTGATAAATGCATCGTAAGCTCTTTCAAACTCAAACAAACCCGATTAAAATCAAGCTTACGTATTTTTTCTGACCCACTTAAAATTCTTGTTATAAATGTTAAGCAAATTCCGATATAATGCTTTTTATTGCGATACTTAATTGGCGACGTGTAAATTAGAGGATAATATAAAAATGTTAAAGGTTCAGAGGACGTCCGAGGATCTTGACTTTAATCTTTGTAAGGATTAAGGTCGACCGGCAAAAACTTTAGATAATAGAGGTGACTGATTCTGTGTAGGTTTTAATTTGTTTCACTCCCATAACTTGTGTAGTCTCACTGTGGATTTAGGAATCTAGTATAGAAGATGTTTATACTTATTTTAGAACTGTCTTAGATTTTTCAGTGGGTGAGGATCCAAAACGTATGATAGATTTTTTTTTCCTAATTCGAAGTCTAACATTTGGAGTCAAATCAAATCAATTCGTCGCCAACTAATTATACTACCTAACATCATCAAGGCAGAATCTGCAGACTTGCCTTTACCTGCATACATATGTTGACATAATGAAGTACACTAAGGCATTTACAAATATAGAGCATATAATCCACATGTATATTAATCCTACGTCTACCTACATAGCTTTACAAAACATAAGGACCTGTACGTAGGTATGTACAGTGAGATCAAACATCACGGCGGAGGCATCCTCGGTCCACTATCGCGCCACATTCCTCGAGTCAAATTATTTATTTTGTGCGGGGCGTGAGTTACCGACCGGCCCGCCCCTTCGTTACTATGTTAATTCGTGCTACCTACAGATCTGCTCTTCATTCTAATGTATCAACAAAGCCTTTGGAATGTAATTTAGAGTAGGTGTTCTAGTTTTTTGGAATTTATGAATGTTGATTTTCCCAGGCGGAGGACTGTCATTGTGATGTGACTGTCTGGTTATTAAAGTGATTTACCTAATAGGAATGTGTGCTGCTGTTTTCATCAGCTAAGAATTATTGTCACATATACTTAGGACACTTTCGTCGTAAGCTGACAGTCAACAACGTAAATTAAAGACTAATTTCGCTTGTTCCGTTGTGGAACAAGCGAAATTAGTCTTTAATTTCCACATTTCCACAACGTCTGAACAATTCAATAGAAACTTAACAAACAAAATAAAAAAGGTTTAGTGGACAATGTAATTGGTTATTAAAAAGCGCATATATCACGGTCGCCAGGGCCGCGGCCGGGGCACACCGAGCGGGTCGCGTGGGAGACACACGACGTGATTTGTGTGGAACCGCCGCGCGGGTCCGACACGCCCCTTCATTAACATGCTAATGCCGATTCTGGAGCAGGAATCGAGATGCTCCCACTGGGTCACCGGCATTACTGGATTAACTTTTTCGGAGGTTAGAGGAATTCATCATCGCGTCACCATCGTATGACAGTAAACTGTATTTTTGTCTGTTAAAACCTTACTTGTAATCTCTTCGTTCGTTGCGGTGCGTGATCAGGTTTTCCCGATTTCGAAATTCATGTCCTGATGTTTGATTTGGGAAAGCTTTTAGCGTTGTGCGATACAAGAGTTTGTATGCAAAATAAAGAAGGTAAATTGGGTTGATTGTTAGTGAGAGTGCAGTGAATATATCGAGAGAATGGTTGGCTGGCGCATGCGTGTGGCCGGTGAGGCGGCGCGGGCGCGACGTCGACAATGCGTGGTGTGGTAATGTATGCGCGCCGGGGAGGTCCTCGCTGTGTCGTGGGAAGACGTTATCGTCGCGATCTGCCTCTCCTACATATACTTTAAAAACCCTTATATGTACTAAATGTAAGTTCCGATGCCACATTCTCTGGACGTATTTTACACTCGCTTTGATTTGTGTGAAGTCCGATTAATATTTTACATTTTGTGTTCATGAATAAAAGCTTATTTTGTATTTATTTACTCAAGTAAGTAAATATTAAAAAATAATTTATTGTGGTTGTATTTCACAAAATTTGAAAGCTGCGAGCTTTAAAACATGCTAAACACAGCTTCGTAAATGTAACTTTTGGCATCGTGTACACTCTACGCGCTACGACCGTAGCGAGGCCTCGTAGCGGGCGGGTTGCGTGGCGCCGTCGATCGCTCAGAGAATAAATTTGCATAAGCTTTTTGTATTCGGTAATAATGTGGTGCGTATTTTAATTGGGCGCGATTAAATCTTAATAAATCGGTCGGTGTTCCCACACGCGTCTGGCCTGAGTTGGCCGCTCGCAATTACGCTGGCGGCGTGTGTTGTAATTTGGCGACGGCCGCAGGCGAAACTCAGAAATTGCGCTCAGTTTCAGCAGTCAGCAGTGCATCTTTGCAGACTAAACCACTACGCACTAGGGCATCGCGTGCGGCGAGCGGCGGCGGCAGACAAGCGCCCGCCGCCGCGCGCCGACCGCAACCCGCGGCCACTTGAATGCACTCCCCAATTACGAATCGTAAACGCGACTAAATGAATGATACCCGCGTGCGATTATTACAGTCTTATTTTTACTCGACACTTGCAAAACCCTACTTTTGTTTGCTGTACGCTAAAGAATGTTCATTATATTTTTTTTCCATTTCAGATCAAAGACAGCGCGCAGTTTACCAAACCATCAAGTTTCCAGACGTGTCTACTTGCTGCACTAAGAAATCAATGTAATGGAGGCATTCATGACTTTTTATTCGATGTAGAATCAGTGGTAAGTAAGTACCTAAGTGTTTAATTTTTTCACCCATTCCTCGCATGGTAATGATGCGGTTGTAATTCTAACACGTTGTCACTGTGTCACTCATACATACTCATTTTTTCATACTATCAACCGCTGCAAACAATTATGAATTATAAGTTTTTAAACTGACATGGTCACTAACATTATAATATCAATAACATTTCATCATCTTACTGCCCTTGTCCCATTTTATTTGGGGTCGGCGGAACGTCTCTTTTCTCCATACTCCTCTGTCATTTATCATGCTATCGGGATATTTACCATGTTTATTTTTAGATCAGATTATCCGTGATCTTGGCGTTTGCAACAGCGCCGAAATATCGGGAACTCGAAACAAATAATAAGCATGGTAAATATCCCGTTACCGTTATTGATAATTATGAATTAAACCGTAAAACGATTGTCGTTTAGTGTCATATTGTAATACAATACCGCAATGCATTATTGTAGCTTTTTACAATGGTATCCTAAAGATTGTTTTTCTGATCTCAACCCTAACAATCACATATTGCGTGCGTACTTACAAGGTGCCAAGTCTAAACACAACTATTGCCTAATCATGTTCAGCACCTGTTTCTATTAATTTATTAATATTTTTATGTCGAGAGCTGTTACGTTAAGCACCGGCTAATTATCTGGGTTACCCGGAGAGCTTATTTCGGCACATAAACCAGCGTCCGTCGAAAACTAATTTATATTGGAATGTGATATATGTGCGGCCGGCGAGTGGCCCGGGGGCACGCGCTCGGGCGGTTTTAATCACCTTAACCCTAACTTAACTGCTGTTAAAACACTACCGAAACGAAGAAGGCTTCGCCGCCGCCGACGCAGGCGCCACGGCCGCGCCCGCGCCTCTCCGAGCCCATTATCTCCACTTGCGAGCTCACCAGCCTCATCTTCAACTTCACCGCCGGATATTACGCATTCAATACTTTTTGTAACTACATTGCATATCTAATTAAAATCGAATCGATATGATCCGAAATCGATTAAAAGGGAAGTATTGATCGATAGGAATTGTCATTGGTATCGATGAGAATCGATTTGGTGATTCCCGTGAAAGGTTTTTTGCGCGATGTCCCGCGGGTGACGAACTGGCAACTGACAAGACGGTCACGGGTGACGTGTCAATGAGTCCAATTCTCACACTAGCGGCGCCGGCGCCGGCGCTTTGGGATGGGTTACGAATTTACGATTAAAGATTTGTTCAGATAGCGGATAGGCAGGTTATTATTATTATGAATTGATAAAACCTTTTGTTATAAAGTTCTTATGTTGCGACGAGGAGGTCAAATAGAATACGAGGAAAAATTATAATTGTAATCGAAAACTTTACTTAGGTAATCGAAACCAGACCTATTATATCTACCACACAACTAAATAGTACCTAGTTTTACCTCCCGTGCCGTCCCGTAGATATATTAAACCAATAAATCTTCAAAAAAGAGAAAAAGAAGCCATTTTTACTCATCATAACACTAACACCATTTAAAACCTAAATACAAAAAACGGCAGCATATCATACACATTTTAGCATCATAAGGTATGCATATTACACTTAAGCACTTGCCATTGGCTGCGAAGTGTAGCAACAAACCACAGGTGGAAGTAATAGCGTGGTTCGTGTAGACGCACCACAAGTCTCGAGACCTCAACCTGTTCGTGAGAATGCTTGCGGTTTCCGAGTCGGAAGCACAAAGCCGGACGATTATACCCAACCGGGTAGGAACGCCGACAAGCGACGCGCGCGACGGTTTCATGTCATTACGGAGAATGTAGCAGACCTTAATTGTCTCTAGGCAGTGGTGGAGGGTTATAGTTTTGATGGCAAGTGGCGCAGTGCGTCAAAAATATGTGCTATTCGTGGTAATTTATAATTGTTGTGATTGGAAAGAGAACCGAATGGGACCGTATTGTAGACATTTGAAAACTAAAACGGCTATCTATTTTAGGCAGTGTTGGAGAATTACATGTAGGTAGGTAGACAGATATTTGAATTAGAAAAGGGTTAGAAGTATATGCAAAAAACTGTAGAGGTTTGTTATTCAATGATTGGAAAGAAAGGAAAAGGACCATGGACCTTGATGAATTAACAAACATCCGAATTGAGAACCTCCTCCTTTTTTAGAAGTCGGTTAAAAAAGCCACGTTTTGATTGATCCACGTTTCGGATCCATGGAATAAAATAACCTGAGTAACAACTAACGTGTTATTCGTCAATCAGTCAATCAATATTTAAAAGGTTTAGTTAGGCAGGGTTGCGTGTATGTATTTATATTCAAGGGTATGTAGAATTCCAAGTAAAATCTATAGAGCAATACTTGGTTCCGTTAAATTACCGTACGATATTCAAACATGATAGCGATAGAGTAGTAACGATTTTAGATAAATACGCTTATTTTCTGTATTTTCTCGATGCTACAAACAAGACCTTGATTTTCAAAAAATAACTCAAACAATTATGATGACTATATCCATTATCCTGTAAATGCTTTGTAGACATTGCGTTGCGTTGCGGCACGGTTGGCGCAGTGGTTGAGCGATCGACTGCTGCGCTGCGTGTCGCGGGTTCGATCCCCGCACGGTCAAATATTTGTATGGCCTACAGATAGTTGTTCCGGGTCTGGCTGTTTGTGTATGTGAGTTTAAATGTTTTAAACGCACCCACGATGCAGAAGAAATACCTAGTTTGGGGCAACGCTTTAAAAACAAAATGTTATAAAGGCAACATGTTAAAATATTAACAGTTACAATATTCAGTTTTGTAACATTGACTGTAATCGATACTGTAGTTGCTATTCTGAAGATACTTATTGCAGGGCGCTTGATTGGTTAGAATATCGAAACTAGTTTCCAGAGATGTACTACCTTATAACCGCATTACGATTGGAGTATAAGCTAAAGTCCCATAAGCAATGCCTTTCAGTTGTTTCTCTGGAAATTCGTCGAGCTTCATTGCCTCGGTGGTGGTCGCCACTGTTGATTCTGGCCTTCAGGAGTTGCAGTGGTTTGGGAATAAAGTGGCGGGCTAGAAAATAAAAAAAAACCGGCCAAGTGCGAGTTGGACTCGCGCACGAGGATGAAAATGAGCAAAAAAAGTATTTTTTCTATGGGAGCCCCTTTAAATATTTATTTTATTCTGTTTTTAGTATTTGTTGGTATAGCGGCAACTGAAATACATAATCTGTACTTTCAACTGGCTAACTATCACGGTTAATGACATACAGCCTGGTGACAGACGGACGGACGGACTGACAGCGAAGTCTCAGTAATAGGGTCCCGTTTGACCCTTTGGGTACGGAACCCTAAAAAGAAAAGAATATCCATTTTTTTTTTAACTTTTGCATCTCATATCAGAACGGTTAAAATAACAGACCTTGTTTAAAGCTCTTAGACGAGGATAAAGGCGTGAGCGGCACGTTTATTGCCTACGAGATATCGGCTTCAGAATTATGAAATAAAAGATTCGATAATTATTGTGGGTAAACATTTAAACAGCAGCTAAAACAATTATTTGTTGAATGGATAATCGTGATCTTTGGCTGAATCGAAACTAATCATCCTTCTTTGTCACTTTTGTCCTATTTAATTTGGGGTCGGCGTAGCATCTCATCATCTTCCATCCTACTCTACCATACATATCTCTCTATATTGGAACGAAGTTCCTTATCGCGCGTTGTGAAAGGGGGCTAGACGGAAAAAATTCTTACGAAAAGTTGTCACGACACTTTTTGCTATAGTAAGCTATTGTAAGCTTTATTTCTTTAAAATAAAGTTGAAATTTTCTTAAATTACGTACAATTGGGGTGTGTATGTGAGTAAGGATAGATATGATTATTATTTTGAGTGACCGAACTACAAAGTACAAATTCGGTTGTGCAGTTAAGTAAGACGTATTGCTTCGAATTAAGGATTAATCTTCCTTAAATTAAATATTTTATTTTTCGCACACTAACTTAAATCTAAAATGTATTGATATTATGTACGTGAAAAAGGAACTTCGTTCCATCCGGGTGTCCCTTGACACCTCTCAAGTTTTCCATATACATATCTATCTCTATCGATATCTATCTCTTCATCTCATGAGACACCCCTTTCTCGCCATATAATCATTCACACAGTCCATCTATAGTTTATTTGTTATGTCACTAGTCTTATAATCCTTGCAATCAAACCGTAATTAATGAAAACCACTCTCTGACTTAATTACCTTCACCTTAATTCTGACCTTACTGATCCCAATAAACACAACAATAAAATTATTCTCTCTTCAACAACGTTCAACTTGAGCATAAAATGTTAAATTTACTATAACTCTAAGGAAATAACAGTATTCCTGACATTGCTAATTAAACAACGGTTCAGAAAAAAGTGTGCCATGAATAAACCAATTGAGCATGAAACTATTTTTTGTTTCAGTGTTTATCTTTTTTAATCTCATGCATAGTTAATTCCAATTTATTGAATCAAAATCATGTTGTTCGTTTAATAAGTTACGGCGTTTGAAAATGAAAAATATAACTTATCTTGTTACTTTTTCACAGTAAAAACTTCGATGAACATTCGACGAACACTAGTTGGTTTCATCAGTGTCCGCTCTTTTAAGTCGCTCAATCGGACCATTCTATAAAAATCCCACGTAACACAAAGCCAAAAACATTCATTACTTGTTTAGACGGCCCCAAAACGAACCATAGACACGTGAAATCAAATGATATTCGCAATAGGATTGTCTAGCCTAGGCTAGACTACCGCGCGACGCTCGGTCAACACTCGAGCATCGTATATGGGTCGGCCGAGTTTGCTCGCCCCCGCCGTAACGGGCCATCATATCCGTAATCTTTAACGCGATCTGTGTATTGTTTATATATGATTGGTGTTTTATTTGTGCGTGCCAATGACCTTTCTGCTTAGGATTTGGAAAGCTCGCTAAAACCAAAGCTTAGTTCGTCACGTCTCATTTGATGTTCAAGGATCTTTAAAATGTGTAATCGAATTTTTGGTGTCTTGAATTAACCATTATTTGTTTATGTTTTAATAACCAGGATAATTTTGTCTAGAATTCACGTGCCAACAGAATGGTCAACCAAGTTCGGAAGAGGAAAAGCTCAAAATAGTAAGTTGAAACTAAGAATGACGCAACAATTTTGTCAGCGATACTTTAATTTACCGATTTTCTACTAATTGTTTGTGTCGTTAAATCAAAAACACCTACTTATTTAAATCCTCAAAATGTATTTCCAATATCTTTTGTCTGCGAATACTGCGCAAGAGGAATAACATGAAGTTTATTTATAGCGTCTGCCTGTATTAGTGACGGCAGGACGGCAGGACGGCTGGGCCGCCGGTGTGCCTTCGCGAACTGCGTATGAATGGGCTCGTCTCCTGTCCTGGAATAACGGGGCTCCTGTAGGTGACACATTATACAGCACTGCATATATAAGTATACAAGCAAAATATAACTCGGTTTGATCTGGATTGTGGATGCGTGCTAAAAGCACAATATTGTGTTGTACCTTGAAGGTGTTTTATAATGGTGCAAATTATGTTCTAAGAATACAGTTTTGCTTCTGTGTCGCAACTCGGACATACAAGTACCATTATATACGGCACATATTAGTCATAGATCGAAATCGTTTATGCGATTTTTGTTTCTAGAAGAATATGATATCATACCATAAATAAATTGGACGAAACTCTTTTAATCGATTTAGATTGAACGATTATCGTCTCATTAGACTACTACAAAACTAAGGATATTTTAACTTCTGTCAGTTTTATTTAGTTTTTATTCAAATATATGTATGAGTCTTTTGATATACAAATATTTTATTAGTTATTACCATGAGTAAGGATGACTGCGTGGGCGTGGTAGCCTGATGTCATCATCGAAAACCCAGCTTTCATATTTTGTAAGAATGGAAAAAATGGGTAATATTTAACCTAAAATGTTAACATAAATCGACCGAACCCTTATGAGAAATTAATGAATAAATTCGCTGTTCTTCATCAGTTTGAACATCAATTAAGCTCAATGATAAAAGTTTACATATTATAATTACGTTGATAGCATCGTTTCCAGTCCCCTTTATCTAGCGTAGTCGCGAATTGTCACCGGGAGCGGCGCAGGCGAGGAGGTACGCAAGCCTGGCGGCAGGTGTGCGCCGTGCACCTGTGCTCGATTGTTACATTCCGCGGACCTCCGCCCGCCGACTGATCACTCCTGATTATCTACTCGGATTCTTCTTCAATCAACAAACACTTTAGTTTATAAACGAGCTTGTATTAGATAGCTGTGTGGCAGAATGTGGTGGACGCAGGATCTATGTTTTCATATTGCTGCAATTAAAGTTGCAATTAGTGCCACTGAAGGGGTTGTTTAATTATTCTGAATAATCATAAAAATCCTATCCAATCGCTAAAGTTACATTATTGACATTCTGGACAGGTGGCCATTTTATGCTAAATTGCATCGATACTATGAATTTCAATAGTTTTTTTCAAACACCTTTCCCACACTTGGTTGTGTGTACGATAGCTACGCATCACAAGTCCAGCCAATAATTCGCTATGTATAATCAAAGGACCTGCCCGTCATGAATGGAGATCGCAAATATAGAAAATGTCGGCACGGTACACGGCATAGTAAAGCTGTACGTCACAGATAGTTGGCGCCGCGAGGAGGCGATGGCGTGGCCGACGCACCGGACGTCGCCCCTTGAATACCGAGTGCCGTAGTTCCGACACTCGTCAAATTAATAATTCTACAACCCGTGCTGCGGACACATTAAATCGTCGCTCAAAGTATACTCCCTCCCTTTCCATCTATATTATTATAAATAGAGACAGGACATAAAAATTGAGTATGTAAAGTACTCGAGCCAACACAAGTACCACTGTTCGTTCCGGCTCGTAAATTTCGAGCTATTTATGCAACACATAAACGCCGACAGTGTTCCCTTTGGCTAGAACAAAGATATTATCGCATGTAGAGATTCGCACGGTAGAGTTCTGGTGCAGTGATTTTCACGCATGCCCTAGTAAATCCAATTTATCTGTGATTGAATGTAGCGCTCAGTTTGTTTGGCTGACACAGATATAAATAGAACAAGCAGTGCTTAGGGACTTTAATGAGTTTTCCCGAGAAAAGCACGCAAATGTGCTTTTGGATTCATAAATAGCAATTTGTAACAGTAGACTCGTTGGATCGAAGAATAATTATGATCAAATGCTAGCATACAGTTTCGCTAAAAATGATCATAATCTTCCTGCCATTCCCAGTTAAGCAACACGTTTTCTTCTCCCCAGTCAACCGTCACACTAGAATTTACTTTATTTTCTTTAATATCATTCCTCACTCAAACCTTTTTTTCTTTGAAGATCCTCTCTCTCCATAATATATCAACATTTACATTTCGTCACTCTTCTGGTCGCAGGCGAGAACTCTAAAAACCAAGATCGGGAAAACGCAACATTTTTGTTTCATCGTCAACGTAGACTTTGATTAAAAAATAATCGATTCTCAAATCGCATGAATCCTTTACGAAATCGCATTAGCAGGTTTTTCTTCGGTACAGTGAGTCTGTTGTGCAAGTGGCGGGAGGCAGTGGCACGCGGGCCTGGCCCGCCTGTTTGACGTTCCCAGGCGATAGCTGCTATCTCTTGCAAACACCTCTTGTTTGAGCCTCAGCCGACAACACCTTACCATTTTACACATTACTGCTGCAAGGGCCAACCTTCAACCTTATGTGGATTACCTTAGTGGAGTATATAGGTTTAAGCAGGTGCATGACTATGTTTGCAAACTTAAACTAAGTATATTTTAGACTGTAGCCTTCTTCGACCAGACACGCGACTTATCTATTGAAATTTTCAAGTGAAGTCGCGCGTCACTCACTGTTTGTGTTTGTATATCGACAAGTGTCACTGTTGTGTTCCGATATCTTTTTGTAACAAGTTCCAATATAGATAATGATAAGAACATCAAAAGTTTTTCAACAATCTTTGACTAGCTGTGTACTTATGTTGCAAGAAACACAAAGAATTCTAATTGCTTTCACTGTACTGTAGTGTACTTACTTCACAAGAAGTATTTAGTAGGAAGAGAAAAATCATTTGTGCTTTAGTAGCTTTCATAGCCTAGATTATTTTTCGCACGTCTTCTGAATTGTTTATACGTTCGAAATGGAGCGCACAATTTCTTCATAATAGCAAAGATTCGAAGTAGTCACCGCAATGATCATTATTTCTGAATATTCCGTTAAAGCACATTCTCAAGCGACATTACTAATTCCAAGCTTACAGCTAATTTAAGTGATAGTAAACGCTGGACACCGCGTTCCAGAGCAGCACTGCTCGGTTTACTGCTGACAAGGAATGGCTGGTAGAAATATTCTGTAATTATTTAGTTACCACCTGCTTGGAGGCATCTGCAAGGCCGCGGAATAGGTCAGGAGGCCGGCCCGCTAGTGCACGCGCCACTCAAGGCCTAATGTTTCAGCTGCTTAGTACTTAAGTACTGCTTTTATATTGTTTTATTTGTCATGTTTGCATCTGATGTGCAATTGGAGATAAGAGCAGGCATCGATGAAATCGTAAGCAACAATGCAAAAAAGGAATAGCCGCAGAGCGCATATCTATCTGGGACACTGGATACTCTTCGAACTACCGGAAAGCTCATGACGCAAACTAATCTTTTGGATCAAGTGGAACACAGCTAATAGAAGTTTATTTAAATTGAATCTGGAGCAGAATAAATACGTTTCACAGTTAAATAGGGAAGGTGGATGGCGTATGTTCTCAAACACATCCGCCCAGTTACCCTTAAGGTGGAAATTTATGCACCTATTACGTAGACGTTTAGGCCAGAATTAGTTCAAACAATTCGCAACGCGAGGGGCACGCTCGCTGCGTTGACGCCACTAGGGATACCGTTTATTGTTTCTGATATCTTAGACATTCTACCTGCTATTAGCTTGTAGTACTTTAACGATGCTTCGGTTCGATTTAAATTGCTTAGACGACATTTATCAGGTACATTTACATTGTTAGTCTCGTATTCTAGAGCAACTGTCCAAGCTGCGGAAATAATTTGGTTAAATATTGTAGGAACTTCTTTTGGTGTGCAAGATAATTGAAAGTCTTCAGTATTGATATAATTCTATCAGTGGCATATCAAAAAATCACACAATGCCAATTTTTTTGAAGAGCACTGCATTCCTTATTGCCAATGGAAGCCGATAGATCGATGCAGTGAAAAGAGCTTTCAGATTTGATTTTAGACTTTCGTTCTAAATTGAAGCTTTTAACAGACTAAAGAACAAAGATAAAACAGTGAGGGAGACATATATGGTAACCCTTTTCGCAAATCCTTTACGGCGGGTTGGGTGCGTCTAAATCTGTCGACATCCGCGTCGCCCGACGATCTTGTCGCGATGTTCTCTTTGCAGGCGTCGTCAGCGTCGCAACGCTTAAGCAATCTCGCACTTGGGAACATTAGGACGTCCACGAGTAATGATAGAGTTGAGGTGGAAACAAGCTGCCGGTTTAACTTGATCCGTGTTTTAAAATAAAACCCTGTGAAGTTGGATAAGCGAAACAAATATGGATGGATTTATATCAAGAAATGAAACTCGTGAATTCGCATTCGTGTGAATAAAGAAGCTTCTTAAGTTTTATTTTCGGAATGTTTCCGCCTAATGTTGTCTTTACCATAAACATTCGATACGTTCCGTAAAACATCGTTATTGCGTTTAAATGTGAGATGTTGTTTGTTATTCGCTCGATTGTTTGTTTGGGTCGCGATTTTATTGCTCCTCGCGCCATTGTGGGCCACGCGCGAATAATTTTAAACGATTCGCTGCTCGCGCTTGATTACACTAATTGAATTAAACAGCAATAAAATATGACTTGTTTTTGTCAGTTAGTTTTATGACTGTATTTTTATTCTTTTTTTTTAATAGGTCTAGATGAAGTATAATACTAGTAAGGAAGAAGAACTTAGGTATTTTGCTGTCTTTCAGTCTCGCTCGTATGTTCTGTGAAAAGTTTTACTGCGAAAAAAGGTGTATGATACACCACAGAAAAAAAAACACGCCTGTTTACGGCTGAAGTGTTAGGCAGAGTTGTATTGAACCGGGCATAGGTTCAGTACAACTCTCACATTTCTTTAAAGTCCCTGTAGGGTGCTTCCCTAACATAAGTAATGTCAGTGCAGATGTAAATGTCAAATTTAAACTTAAATGCAGAAAATGTCAGTGAATGCTCAACGGGATGAATCTTAATAAAAATGCAAGTAGTCCGACTCAAACCACGTCTAATTTAATACTAAAAATGTAATATACACCGTGTAAATCACCTCATCACGAAGCCGTCAACAAAGCATTCTGTACATGAAACTAAGTAGCTTTACGCAAAAATTATTGCTGGGAAACGACTTTTTTTTTGGGGGTCTAAAATCATGTTTTGTGGTAGAACTCAATGTAACGCACTCAAAACATTGTGGTGATGGACGGATTGGATAGTACGGTGGTCGTGGAGGTGTTTGAAGTAAAAATCTTACATTAAAATCTTGTATTTAAAAAAATTCTTGTCAAAAAGTTGGAACTTTGACCTCTAATATCTCCGTAACTAGAAGGTTCCCAGGTATGGTGTAAAACAAAAAAATTATCGCAATGACAGGGAGAACCAGTGCCTTTCGGCTTCGTTAAGAGGTGTTTTACACCCTTTATAAAATGCATAGAACAATGCAATATGTCAGTGTCAATGCACTGCCAAATGTAGGTTACGTGCAAAGTGCAAATACGCGAGCCTACTGGCTAACTCATTATAATAAATAATATTTTAAAACCCATTACGTGCACCGTACAGTCCCTTAAAATGAGATGGGCACGAGCGCGTTGCTATAGAACCGACACAAATACAGAATAATGGCTGCTCAATTTAAAAACCCAAATAAAATATTTGATATCAACTGAAACATTAAAATGCGAGACAAAAGCTCTATCTTTCACTGCTGAAATGTATTAAATAGTTTTATTATCGCCTACGATGTCGCGACGGTACGGTACCGACAGTTCGTGTCTCAGACATTTCGAGGCGGATTAATTTTCATACGTAATCCATTTTACTGTAACATTGCGGCCAGTTGAAAGTTGGCGTGTGTCACGCCACGATGCGGTACGAGCTTGTCAAATTAGCGCAGGGTGGGACCACTGGCCAGTGGCCATTGCACCGAGATTGATGACATAACGTCTATCACTAATGTGGGATTACCATATAAGCTAGACTGTTAGGTATATCTATGTAGGTAGGTAGGCTAGCTAAGCCTTTTCTCAACTTTGCTGATGTCGGTTCCATATTTTACATTACATGGACCTGCCTGTCAAACTGATAACTGAACTTCACAACCTACTAGTACCTACTGGAAATCAATAACAATTGAATTTCATACCGCTACTTTTCAAATCTACCCAAAAAAGAAATACTGTCACTAACAGTGAAAACTGAAACACGCTGCAACGCTTGCATTTCCTCTGAAAATATATTTCGTTTCATAATATCAATGTTCTCGTGTCAACATAAATTAATTACTGCGCATGTTCAAAAGTCTTGTCTGTCCCACTTTAATGGAAAGCTCTCCAAGGCCATCGTACGGAAAGACTTTATTTCAGGAAGTGCCGTGCATACCGGTGCGTAGTGCCGCATGCTGCATGCTGCTTCTTGATTGAGAAATGTTCAAACGATAAGGAGGTTTCATTCGCTATTACGTCACAATGACTATATAGGTTCCTGATAGCTATGATGGATCGACCCGTAGAGATATGTATCAGGAAAGCAGAAACACGTATAGGTACATAAGTTAAGTATAGTGGGTGTTACAATGGTCTCCGATTACATTTGGTTCATTGCGAAAATGATTGCAACTTTTATTAGTCTTGAGACAATTATGAGAACTCTTTTGTGAAGACTTGAACATTGAAATATTTTCTTAACATTTTTTCGATTCCTTTTTGTAAGGTGACCGTTAGTACCTGCCATTGTTGATACGAAACAATTTAAAAGATTTTTCTAGATTGGTAAACTGTGCCAAAAAAAGCTCTTTTCAAGACTGAAAATTGATGCTGACTGACAATTTAGGTGTCAACTCCTAATTCCTATGTATATGAGTCGATAAAAAGATTTAAGTATTTTATGTAACATTAACCTAAAACTGATTTGGGCAGTCATTATTTTTCTTGAATGGCAACTTACCATAAAGAAGGCAATTTGATACCCACGTAGACATGTATTAAAAACTTATATGCAATATAAAAAACCTGTCTCTGTTGCAGAATGTACACCTATGATTAAATTGGTGTTTTTTTTTTGGGACAAGTTAGCCATACTATTCCCAACCACTGTAACTCCTGCAAGCGAAAATCCACAGTGGCGGCAACCTGAAAAGCGACGAGCACCAAAACTCGACAAGTCCCAGAGAAACGATTCAAGAAATTGATGATAATAAATAAAATGAATAGATAAGCATTGTAAGTTCAAGTACATGGAAGGTTATGTTCAGTTCGTCCGTGCATCGGTTGGAGGTCGCATTTCCCATGCGTCCTACGCAATGGCACGTAATTATCGTAAGATTGCGCCACACCGATCCGGCATTGTTCGACGTAATGTCTCCTCTAAATCAGAGCTTCTCAGTGCATCATGTGTGTGGTTGTGTACTCGGCCTATTGTCGCGTTTAGTTCACACGCACTCACTAAAATGATCCCACGGATCCTTTTGTCACTACGTTTCGTTTCAACGTTTGTCCGATCTGGAGAAACACTTCCTTGTTGTTATAATTGTTATAATTGTTTCAAGCTTTTTGCATTTATTTTATAATAATCATAAAGCTTATTTGGTTCTTCATATTTTCAAAAATACAGGTAAGTTAAATCTTTTCTCTAATAAAGAAGGTAGTAGAAAGTTGAGTTCATGTTATTTGTGTTCTAAAGTCATAATAAAATATTAATTCAGGTGGCAAACCACAGAGTAAAGTTTGCAAACATAAGCTTTCTTTTTTCGCCAAAATCTCTTTAAGGTAATGCGTTGGCGGACATTTTCGTTTTTACCCAAAGATCATATCACTAACATTTTAGTAATTTAAGTAAACGTTGTGAAGTAAAGTTGTGGGACTAATGCCTGTTTTCACTAACGCTAGGCGATACTTAAACGATCGCGTAAATAATACTGCGCTGTTGAATATTCAACTTTGGGCACCGAGCATAGTGAACAGTTACTAGGTACTTTTATGCTCAAGTTAACAGTTGTGTACGTCTTAGAGATCTAATAAACGTTAACTGTTACCAACCCACATACATTACGCAATTAAAAGGCGTAGTAATTTCATTATGATCATTAAAATTATAACAATAAAGCGTAGCAGTAACAAAATAATGTTTAGAAAGCGTAACGACGCGCGCTATCTACACGAACAGCCGTAGTATGTGGAGCTAGTAGAACAATGTTATTACCAACATAATCAACACACTCCCTAGTTCAACTTACAGACGGAATTCATGTTAAAGGAAAGAAAGGAGGTGTCCGATGAGATGACAAGTAACAGTAGTATAGAAGACATACTGCACCAACCCCAAATCAATTGGGATAAAGTCAAAAAGTAAAAGTCAAAGCATTTATTTCAATTAGACCATTACAGGCACTTTTGAAAGTCAAAAAAAAAACAAAATAAAACGCGAAGCTACAGTCCCAGTCACAAGGCATAATAACTTGTGAAAGTACTGTAGTTGCCCATTCCGTAGCGTAGATCTCTATGGAGAAGAACGGGAAAGAAACTCCATGGACACTCTTTTAAATCAAAATATGTTACAAAATCTTGGTTACATCATTCATGTTAAGATATATATGGTCAGGATAGATAAGGTCAGGAGAATTGGTAATGTAAACAATAATTTCGTGATTCTAGCTAAATGTTTCAGTGTAAGACTCCATTTGGCGGCGTCGAACTTCAGTTCAGATACAAAAAAAGTTGACAGTTTGGCATCTTCCACAAAGAATTTTACTTAGGGAAGTTCCAGTGATATTCACACCAGTTCGCATCATTCATTATCTACTGGACTTACAATTAGTTCCTAGTGGTAAGTACCAACTTATATAAGTATTTAAAGAAGATTAACTGTCTCCATTGATTTGTAAGAAGTCTGAAATATTCCATTCAGTTACACAGAAACGTATAACCAAAATAGGTTTGACACTCTGTTGAAGTTAAACTCAATGAAACTCCCTTTTTTTTTCAATTAAATTGTGTGGGTGTTCATTCTTCATACGCATGAGGTGCTCGCGAACTCTGCAGGTATGCGCGGATAAAAACTGGCCAGCATCGAGAGGACACCGGAGGCGAGGTGGTGCGGACCGCTTCTTGTCCACTCCCACTTATTAATGTGGCCGTTCATACAACATGCTCGTGTTGGCATGCTTCCTTTATGACAGGAATCCCAAGCGTTTTTACGAATATTGAATTATGAAGCAATTTTTTTCACAACCGGTTATGGTTATTTGTTTTTTTTTTTTAAACATCTACACGTCCATCATGTTCCATATAATCAGATACTTTAAAAGAAAAACTATGATTTATCGGTTAAATGCGGAAACTAGCTGAAGTTAAACTAACGATGTAACCAGCGTTTTCACGACTAATTCAAAGACCGTTTGTCGCGCTGACATAATTGATAAAATAACAAGATGGCATCGTGAATAATTCATGGATAAGTCGCAAAGATGTGGTCGCACGCGTCCGTCCGGTCGGCGCATGCGCAGGTGTACGTAATGCCCATACGCATTCAGTGCGCGCAACACATCCCACATACTGATGGTTTTTGTTTTAAATAAATAATTATGAATGTACCGGATTTACAACATTGTTAAATGTCAACGGTACCCGAAATACCGAACACTAGTAAAAAGTCGGCCGTGAACAATCGAATAAAATAAACGTTGAGTATTAATCTTCATTCTTATAAGGTGTGTAATATGAAATCAAAGTGAAAGAAACAAAATAGAAAATATATATCAACAATATGGCGATATTCATTTCTTTCAATCCACGTTCAATTGTGCTGAACTAATTACGTCAAAAAACAATATGGCACTAGAAACGTGGCATATAATTGTATCGCAGTATTGTAATGTCGACGTTTTATGTAAAACTTTCTGTAGCACACTCCCACGTTTTCTTTTATCGGAAGCTTTCTCTGTCAGATAAGAACGAATTGACAATAATAGCGCATAATCGAAGAAAGTTTACGTTTTAGTTACCAAACAGTTTACAAAATGCTGTAAACACGACATTTTCCGTATCTTTTATGTAAGTGAGCAATTTATTAGTAATATTAGACGATTATACTCTTCCTTTCTAATGTAATGATACAAAAAAACATGAGGCTGACCTCCTGCTTATGTAAATCAGCAGTGTACAGTGTCGTCTATGAACACTAAAATGATTTAACCATAGACTATGACGTCGCCTTCTCAAGAATAGAAACATGCAAAAGAGTACATCACTTTATGGACGGACACAACGCTATACATGAACTGAAAGCAAACATTCCCAAAGGTCGCCGAGTGAAAAGGACATTTGCTCCACATACAGCGGCCACAAGAAACTCGCCACGTCTCAGACGAAGAAAGGGCGCTCATTATATTTTCATTATGCGCTCATTAGTAGGCACACGACCACTTCCTTTGAGCAAAATGGACGTCGCGAACAAGCCGGGAAAAGTTATGAAACCAGCGGGGAAAAGTCGTGAAAACTAACGGTTTGTTTCACTAGATGTGTTCCGGCATCCGGCAGAAAATTCACACATATTGTGCTTCATTTTTTTATTTTTTCAGAAGAAAGTGTATATAATTATTAGAAGAAACTAGACATGACCAACACAATTGAGCATCAATATTATCTATCTTCTAGAAATCTAGACCCACCACGATGCATTACAAACAGATTGCTCGGTAATATAAATAAGTTCGACATTTGTTTCGTTAGACTCATTACGCGTTTTATGTTTATGTGGTAATATAAGAAGCCCGCATAACTAATCAAGCCGACTTCCCTTCTATCGCTTATCCGCAATATTTATGTGACCACCATAGCAATTAAGTAGTCGTAACAACTGAACCCATTGAGATTATTTCCAAATTACTTCAATTACACTATATTATTTTTAAAGGCTAATAATGATAATGTGCGTTAGGAATGTGAAAATTGAAAAGCGATAAAAATCTTTGCTTAGCTATGTTACAGATAATAGTAATATTGTGCAATTATGATAATATGTTCTAGCATTTATTTACAGAAGGGACAATAAAATGGAAGACATTTCCTAAGAAATATTCATGTATCTTGCGTTTTACGGACAATACTTATTTGTTTATTTTTTTAATAAGAAGAAAAGAGAAGCCATCCAAGGCGTCCCGCCATCTTTTCCTCGGTATGCCACGGCCACGTTACGTTAAAAACAAAACAATAGAAAATTGATTGATTTTGGTTTATTGAAATCGTTGATTTTCTGCTCCCAAGAAAAGTTACTTGATCTTGTTTTAAATAATAAAACAAGGATTTATTTATAACCCTTACACTATTAAGGGTTTCCTATCACATTTACAATCAAAGCCAGACGAATGTTCGTGTTTTAATAAACCTCATTATTTTTTTCAATAAAATAAAACCAACAGCGTTATTGTTACTTATGTTATATCAGAACATTGGGTAGGCCTGGCAGGGCGGAGGAGCGACGGAGGCAATGACCGCGCCAACACGCGTTTTTCTCATTTTCCCTTGTACATTATATTTCGTCGATGGAAAACACGACGTGTAATAAAGAGTCGTTTCAACATGCAAGACCTTATTTCAGGTCATGACGCCATTAATTATGGAAATTTCCATTAGGTTTCATGTGACTTTCGAACAGTTTATTTTGTTAAAACATTTAACTCCCTCACGTTTATGTTTTCGTAAAAGTATGAAGTGAACAATCCATCATCAATGGAATTTAAAAAATGTTTATTTAGTAATGATATCACACTTTGTGTTTTGCAATTTTAGATTTATTACATTATGTTGGTAAATAGGCCTAAAATATTTTAAATATTTACTTAATAAATATATGTTCATCGAAAAGTTTCATGGAATGAGGTCAGCAATCTGCTCCCGACAGCAACCTATAAAATACAACCCCTTGTGATTAATAGCAATAATTCTCCTTAGTCACGAACGATAACCGTAAATAAAGCAAAAATACGATATCATATAGCCCATTTAACGAAAATTGATTCAAGGAAGAAAAATCAGGGATCGACATCGTATCAGTAGAAGAAGTGGTTGAAAAGAACACAATTCGTTCCCCCTCCGCTAGACATGGTTGGCTTGTATCGGATTGCAATAAACTCGGGAGGGTAAAAAGCTATGGGGTAGCCGCTACCACCGCCGCCGTCGCGACTGACGTCGCGTCGCGACTTTTGATGGGCTTCATGTGGGTAGTCGGTACTTCAAACTTAGTCAGAACTACGACGTTGTTGAGTTAGTTTTTCTTTTATTCAGTTCCGGAGTTGTTAACTATTTTTGTTGAGAAAATGATACATCTAAATTGAATTGTAAATTCCTTTGCATATATAACATGATTAGAAAAACATTTTAATCGACCTCAATTCAGACATTCAAGTAATTTGGGGATATTTAGTAGAAGAAGGGAAAACCCTTAAAATGTTTTTACCGAAAAGGTTTTTTTCACGAACGAACTACACTAAGAACACCAAGAGGTTGTTATCGTCGAATTTATATCAACGATCATCGCGCCGCAAACACGCGACGAAAAATATATCATAACAAGATAACATTTACATAGTGATGATGCCTAAGCATTCGATCTAGCGGCGCCGGCGCCACTCCGTCTGAGTAATCCTCGTTTGATTGCTTCAGCAGTCTTTATTTCTGTTAATAAACAAAAACTTGGCTTCTGACCACGGCCTGAATATATTTCCCATTTGTTCTCAACTCATGCATAAAACATAGAAGGGATGTAATCGAGATACTTATGCTAGACAGCAAATAAGGGTTAAGAACAATAGTATGGCTATATTTCAGGGAAATGGATCGCTCCGTAAACTTGCAAGCTGAGAGAAAACATTGCGAAAATAGGTTGTGTCAGACGTGCGTAGTAATGTGTTGTTAGAGCAGAGTGATAGGCAATATTATCTCATAAATATACTTTATCTACTTTCTATCTAGGACGCGCGAATGATCTATGTTGTTGAGACATGTCAGGCTCGGCGGCGCCAGCCTGTTTTTTGTCCCAAAACTATCAACTTACTTTACTATGTTATAAACGCTATTTTTTGCAAGTGAATAATAATACAAGTTCCGAAACTTGACCCGGACACCAGCGTCACTATTATTTAACGACCTAACTTTTCCTCAGGATAAACAGTGAAGCTTATTTCAGATCAAAGCGAAATAAAATTGGATGATTCAACCAGAATACAATTCGATGTTTCTCCAATAGTGGGCTGAAAAATAAGGGTTCCAACGTCCCCTATTACGTATTTAAACCAAATTGTCAGCTATGAATGCGACACGACCAATTAAATGTCATTACATCGTGTGATCGTGTCCGAACTATTGTGCTACTAACATTTGGGGCGATTTAGGCTCGATTACGTGTACCGTGTAATCACCTGAAGCAAGGCAGCAATTATTCGAATCGGAATAACATTTCCGCTTTACGACTTAAATACATATTCAGTACAATTGTGTCTTTATTAACTGAATGATGAGAGCTTTTAGAAGATTATCTGTGAAAATGTGATAAGTATTTAGATAGTTCAATGGTAGCTACTAAGGTTCTACGATTGTAGCGTTGCGTAGCGGAGTTTTGCGATATTGTTTAATTAGGCCACTCATTTAAAGCGGCAGTAGTTTTGGTAAGGTAAAAATTACAAAATGCATATTTATTAACAAGTTTGGCAGTTAAAACTTAACAGTAAAGTAAACAAAAATGAGTCGTAAAAAATTATAAAATGGATCATTTAATCAATACTGAGCAGTGAAATAACTAAATGGGCAATTACAAGTGGGCAGTTGACAAATCGGAAATAGCCGGTAAGAAATCTCATTCTAAGCTGCTTGCGGCTTAACATGTGCTTGCTGCGCTCGCGAAAAAAAAAGCTGCCACCTTAACTTCCGACAACCATGTCGTCGTCCCTCCGTCTTCGGCCTACGCTGCTTATGTCCCCGAGTTGGGGTAAAAGCGGGGTTGTAAATAAAAAACCGAAGCGAACTGCCGAACGATTTATCTAACTGCTCATTCCATCATTTTTACTGGCCATTTATTTATTAGTCTGCTTACGTGTTTTTAGTACTGACATTGTAAGACAAAATAACCGGCCACTTGTTTTTTTATTACAGTCTATGTTTTACTGTCGCAAAAATTTACAACCTCCGATAAAAAAATAACTGCCCATTATTTTTTTCAACTGATCTTAAAATAACCTCTTGAGTGTTTAAATAAAAGTTCAAAAAAATCGTTCCCTTTAGTTAGTGTTAATTTTCATGAAACTTTGAAGTAATGAGTTCCATGGGTCAAATATTAATTATTCTTGAGTTATTAAGAAGGCGATAGTAGGACAACATACCTACAAGTAAAAAGCATTAATTGCTAGCTGTTAATCGTAAGATCTGGGAGAAATAAAATTATTTTTTAGTTTTAATAATATTATTTATTTTCCCATGGACAGACTTTTAGTGACAATGCATGACATTGCAAACTGTCAAGTACATAAAACGATACAGTTCATTTCCCATAACGTAACCGAATCAGAATACGCATTCAAGTTCGATAAAAATCCAAAATGCTACATTTACTCCATGAACCGGTAAAGGCAGGGTTAAAGCCACAGTCGAAGTAATGGGAACTCGTGCCAAGTATTTACTCTAATGCGAGTAATAAAAATAATTGCCACACACTGTAGCTTTAATGTATGGTGTGTAAGTAAGTAGGAGATTCTTCGCCCCTATGGACGCATTCAATTCGCGAATTGTTTTTCCTAATAAAACTTGCGAACTCCCCTTCCGACAGGTATGTTATTTAGTCCGGACTCCGGAACCCCATTCCCGGGGTAGTGTGTGGTATTTACGACCGCTGCGTCATGGGGTTTCAGCATAAGTGTAGTGCGACTTAGTAAACTTTACGATATCGACGCCCTGGGGCACGTTAAAAGCTAGTAATAAAATTATTTGATTGTTTCTTGTAATGTTACCTAGAGAATTGTTTTTTTTATTGTACTATCGGTTATTATGATCTTGGTGAACATGATTTCTGATTAACAGAATTAGAACGTAGAGGGCGTTAACACTGCGCATTTGTATACCGTAGTTAGTTTAGAGGCTGCGTAGCATTATCTTTGACGTAGCGACAGCGCGGCGTAGCAGCAGCGTAGAGGCTGCGTAGCAGTAGGACTGGTGTAGGCGCGTCGTAGACGTCACACGAATAAAAATGGTTTGGACTAGATTTAATATAAATGAAATCAAGAAAAATAGAAAGTTACACAGATGGATTTTGTTGGTCAAATGACCGAAATAGCTATTTCGTGCAAATTAATAGATAAGTTTAACTTTGAAACATTTTATTCACGTATTTACTCTGTGTTTTCTTACCTCGCATAAAAGAGGTACTACACCTTTCTTATTTAAATTCAAATGACAGAACAATCATACACTGTATAAAACCTATACCAAAATGACCCCAAAGGCTCAAATTTATAATTTCGCAAAGGTTGCTTACAAATGTTTGCTCTAACGTGGACACATGTTAAATCTGTGCGCGGTGTGGGTGCCCGAACACCTTTCCTATTGGTAAATTAGCAGTGTAGTAGCACATGTCTAAGAAAAAATACATTAGCAGCCGGCATGCTCCCGATTGATGGCACACCCCTTACTGCGGTGGGCGCGAGGGAAACTTAAGAGGTTATTTGCGAGATGAGGTATTTTTAAATTTTTAATTGATTCGGGAAATTTTAATAAGCCTTAAATATCATCCGTTACTTAACTATCCCGAAGATCTCAAAAAGAACCGACATGAAATACAAAAAAAAAAACAATATGTATATTGGAAACTTAAAAACAATTTCACGGGTTTACTGAAATGGCACTTTCTTGAATATTTTTATCGTTACGTCATGAACCCAATATTTCTCCATCGATATATTTTTTTAGAAACTGAAAACAACTTTACTTTTTAATAAAGACTAAATATTTTATAAAAAACCGGCCAAGTGCGTGTCGTACTCACACGCACACAGGGTTCCTTACCACCAAACAATAAAATATAAAATATTTTTAATATTATTAAATTATTTTTACATGTAACAGCAAAACTAAATTTGTTTTTTTCATAGTATGTTAATGAAAAACAAAGTTACTGCTGCAGTTTGATGAAAAAGTCCTATATCTAAAAAAATAAACATCATATCTTATTCAAACCAATTTTCGTTGACAGTTTTTTTTACGTTCTATAATCCTAAATATTTTCAGATATTAGAGGGCGAGACACACATTTTACCACTTTGGAAGTGTCTCTCGCGCAAACTATTCACTTTAGAAAAAAATGATATTAGAAACCTCAATTTCATTTTTGAAGACCTATCCATAGATACCCCAAACGTAAGAGTTTGATAAAAAAAAAAATTGGGTTTCAGTTCTAAGTATGGTGAACCCCGTTTTTCTATTTTTGTGTAAAAATCTTAATGCGGTTCACAGAATACATTTACTTACCAAGTTTCAACAGTATAGTTTTTATAGTTTCGGAATAAAGTGGCTGTGACACGGACGGACAGACAGACATGACGAATCTATAAGGGTTCCGTTTTTTGCCATTCGGCTACGGAACCCTAAAACGGACTGATTTAAATAACATTAACTAAATATAAGAAGCTAACTAAATAATAGGATGCTTAAGCCTCAAAGTACTCAGCCTTAGTATTAATATTCATTATAATAAGAACGAATCGTAATTAAGATCTCATGTAAAATGTACCAAAAATCACACCAATAAATGAATTGAAGTAATAGTTTAAATTATTCTAAAAGTAGTATATATGTTTTTTAGTTAAATTATTTAAAAAAAACTATCGCATAGGTAATAAAACCTTATTCTTTTTTCAGTATAAACTTATTTTGAACATAAACTAAAGAAAAAAAATGGTGGCGTTAAGTTGATATTCGGGCACACGTGTGTTAAATATAATTGAATGGTAACTTTACAAGTAAAGACACCTTGCCCAACAGATGTTAGAGATTTGGTCCAAATACTGATGGATTGGCTTTGTCAGCCGCCACCGTTAAATATGAATAATATGATCGATACAGAACACATTTTGGTTATATGACATTCATATAGTTACAACGTCGCCAAGGATTTATTGAAAAGCTTTTGCAGCTTTGGGCACGTAACTTGGTCAATTGGCTTTTATTCTTCACTAGCGCTTCGCCCCGGCTTCGCACGAGTGTAATGTAAATACTCACCGTTTCTCTATTATAATATGCATGTATTATCCATATAAACCTTCCTCTTGAATCATTCTGTCTATTGACGAAAACCTCATCAAGCGGGAAGCGACTTTCTTTTATTGTATGTAGAGACTAGCACTTCGCCCGCGACTTCTTCCGCGAAAATTGTGATATGATATAACCTATATTACTCGGTAAAGATGTAGCTTCCTGATGGTAAAATATTTTTTTAAATCGGTCGAGTAGTTTTTGAGTTACATCGTAACAAATAAACAAACAATCAAAACTTTCCTCTTTATAATATTAATTTAGATTATTCCAATTTGTTAATTAACTTGGTCAAGTGGGAGGATGACTACTAAGTAAAACATGCTAATATTTGAAATTGACATATAAATTATTAATTTCTTTAAAACAGCTATTATTGGCAACATCGTAAGAAAACTCCTCGATTGATGGTTGCTCCACAACAAACGATCTAATGGCTCTTTCCATCGACGGGCTATCGCTGTTATCACTATACAAGATTAGACTTCCCATTCAATAGAACTTTTAACGACTATTAACCTTAAAGTGTGACTTCACAACACCCAAGGGGCAAACAGAGAGATAGGCCCCCATTTCAGATAAAGGAACTTCTATAAACTCCATAATGTTTTTCTGTCGCAAATTGATACCATCCCTAATAGGAGGTGATGGAACAGCTGATAACGAAGTAACTGAATAAGTGAATAGATTACTTAATCTGTTATTCCTGCTACCGTGAACGAGATAAGTAGAAGATAAGGTGGTTTCGCCAGGCGCTAACGCGTGTTGGGACAATAGGATTACAAGGGAGCACAATAGATCAGGACCGTAAAAGGAGAGTAATCTCGTTTTACAGAAACTTGTGACAAACACTGTAATAAGATTACAGCACGGGGATTCTTGTAATTAATGTGGTAATACTTGCCGATGGAATTGGAGATGCGTACATACCTGTAACAAAAGGATATGGATCAGTTTTTGTGGGCTATTTATGCAATCTGCAAAAGTGATACAATCTGTATTATGAAATTCAGAATTATATTCTATAAGTATTTGTATTACAAATATATTTTTTTATTGCTGCAAAGTTGAGAAACCGTAGTTAGTACTGTACCTTTAACATATCGTAACTAAATTAATTTTTAATTTTCTCAAGTATCCGTAAACGTAAAAATAAACAATAACCAAAATATGATGCGATAAAAAAGTCCATAAAGCTCACATGATACACTTTCATTCATGTTTACTACGATATAAACATACTTGAGAGTTACGATGTGCGTGTTTAGATAAAAATAACATCAACATATCGGTGCAGTTAGCTTCGGCCCGGCAAGTTCTACCTTCGGGTAGCGCGCGCTGTATCTTGACGATACGATATTTCAACGCTTCCCTACCAGATGTACACATTACTGGCTTTTTCGGATGTTTTCACTCAAAAACACTGTTATCGATATGTTACATCCGTAAACAAAGTGTTTTTTATGCGGCTTTTTTGAAGAAGAAAGGTTTACTTAGGGATCGCGTGTGTCTGTATGGTATACAAGGCAGGTATGATCTCGGAGGTAACAGGCGCATTTAAAACTGTTTAGGAGTGAAGTTAAAAATGTTGTTGTAGTAGTTAATCAAAGTTGTTCATTTGACGTATTTCCTATTTATATATATACTAGCTGTCCCGCGCTGTGTCGTCTGCGTCAAATTTTCCCCGTTTTCGCAACATTTTTCATTGCTGTTCCGCTCCTATTGGTCTTAGCGTGATGATATAAAGCCTATGTCCTTCCCCAGGTTGAAATCTATCTTCTTGCCAAATTTCATTAAGATCCGATCAGCCGTTTAGTCGTGAAAAGGTAACATACAAACAAACAAACATACAAACAAACAGAGTGACATTCGCATTTATAATATTAGTATGGATACCGATACTCCGAAAAGGAACTAAGTTAGGTGAATAATTTAGATACAAGATTACATTTAAGTTCCAGTGCAAAGATGTGTATTTCCTTACAGAATAATGCCAAGATTCGAACAGCTGATGCATTTAAGAAAGCCGATATCAACAATTAACAGCGATAGCAATGTTTGAGCAGCGGAAGCAGGTTGGCGGAAGACTGTATTTGGGCGCGTGGCTTTTTGCGTCCCTCGCGACTGAGGGGCTCGACAGATGGAAAGGCGCTCTGACTGTAATCGAATTACTTTTTACTGACATATGCACTTCGCAGCCGAGGGGTTAACTTCAAGTGATTCAGCAAAAAACGGTTCGATGGGGCTACTTGTGGCTTCCCTTTACTTACGAATGGGTTCTGTCAAGAAAGTTTTGAATAGGAAACCAGCGAGAAGCACGGGTTTCTTTTATTACATTTTTGTTGGAAGTTTATTGGCCATAAAATCACAAAACTTACTACAAATAGGCAATGAAAACATCTCTGTTTTGCTGACAAAGAGTTGTAATCAGGTTAAGTGACAATTAAAAATCGCCGCAAACTACTCGGAGGAAACCACTTAATGTCTAGCTTGCGTTAGTGATACTTCCTGTAGTCGGTAGGAGAGTACATAAATCGTGGGGCTTTATTAAATTTCCTTTTGTCGCGAACACGCGGGTTTAATGATGCCCGACGGCTACAAGAGACATTTGTCATCGACCAAAAAGTTCAAGCTTCTTTTACTTCTATTTTAGAAAAGGGAAAAAAAGCATTACGAATGAACATCTGTATGTGCATCGGTTTAGACTTTAAACAATCAAGTAAAAATTATGGCAACAACCGTAAACATGTTTCATCAATACTTATTTTTAAGCACGCGACACGTTCTCTTTCATGAGTCCCAAACTCCCAACATTTTATTTATTTGTTTTTTAATTTCCATAAGCAATCAACTGTCCCCTGAGATCATTTTTTCTAATCCAGGTGATAAATTGACGGAAGCCCTCGGTATCTCCCCTGCAGACTTACTAAAAATACGACGCCTTGCATTTTTTATTTCATAAATTCATAATCTAAATATAACTGAACCATTATGTAAAAACAGCATGCAAATGGATTCAGTGTGAGTAGCATTACGAGGGTGTAGTTGTGTATAGTAATGCAAGGACAAAAAGTCTGTCGCTAGGCAAACGTTTTTTCTTCTATTAAATTCCACGCTGTCTACAGCAAGTCTAGGAAAGGTTTTGAAAGCTCTCGACCCCTTATTTATAGCTCCTAGCCACAATAAGCATATAATCCAATCTCATTTTACTGAGCAATTATTCTAGCTTCATTGAACTGGACGTCTGAACAGTACGGTAAACAAAGCGGAAATGACCTATTAGATAGCAGCTGGTATGGCGGCGGCGGCGCACGCGCAGCTGCCGCCCGAATTTCGCCGAGAGATCGCGAAACGCGCGCCTTCCGTTTCCGGCCGATTGTACTTGCGCGTTCTTTAAGTTAAGTGTCCTTAGGGGTGGACATGGATTGACGTGCCGTTGCTGTTGCTATACGGCATGTGTGTACACTACTTCACCACAATTAGGGGAGTGGTAATCCAATGTTTTTCATTGTTGTTGATGTGATGTAGGTAACAACAGCGATACTGTGTAGGGTATATAATGTGCTTGAAGTACCACGAACATATAATATGTAGTTCATTGGCTGCATTCTGAGCAAACAGTAGTGAATGAAGATATCCCGTACAATAAAAGAAAAGATAAACAGTAAAATGTTCGGTACAAGCTGTAATGAATACTTCAAGGTACAGTACTGGCTCATCCAAGCAGTTGTATGGCGGACAGGTTTGAGCAGCAGTGTCGAGTGACATTGTGGCAACAAGCTACTTGCTCCACGGTGCGCGGTGCACGGGACCACGGTGACTTGCCGCCATTGTCTGGTAGCGAACTAGTTATGCCTTAACCGTGACTTTAAGTCTTGTTTACATTTGTAGAGTATAACTGGGAATATTAAAACCTTCATGATCAAAGGATCTTAAAGAATTTAATGTTCCCAGTTATTCCTACTTTTACAAGGTTTAAAGAACACCGACGCGACGCTAAAACGGTTACTACGTATTCACATTCAGTACATCATTATGAAAGGACGATTCTATGTGGAATGATGCACTGAATACTTGGTATCCGTTTCAGCAGCGGTGTCCCTTCCATCCTGTATAAGATAGAACTTCTTCAGAAGCTGAAAGTTAAAAGTTGGACGTTATAGGTGTTAAGGGTTTCCGAGATCCAAGACCTTAAAGCGAGAGGGTAGCCCGCGAAATTAAAATTTTCCTTAGTTTTTGCAATTTGGCGGTCAGTGGCAGTCTGTATGTTGAACAAAATATGATACGCAGCCGTAATACGTATGTATTAACAGAATTAAAATCATTCAAATTATAAAAACAACCCTCGTATGTTCTGTTTAATCCCATTGAATCACTATTTCATGAAAAAGTCATTCAATGGAGGGTTGTATTGATGATTTTTATGATTGTAACTCAGTAAAGCCTTATTTTTTCCGGTCGCCAAATTTGATCAACATACAACATGTTGTGTCAGTGTCATGACACTGACCTGCAAATTGCAAAAAAGGAAGAAAATTTTAATTTCGCGGGGCATCTTGCCGTGTCCACCTTCGTTATTATATTCTTGAAAATAGTGTGCCATGTGAACTAAACTTAAGTTCAACAACGATACTTAGAGTGGGCACACGCGTTAATTTGAATTGTGTAGGTGCCTCATTATCCCAGTAATAGCCGGATTACTACTATTATATTTTCAACATTATTATCGAAGCGTTAAATAATATAATGTATATAGGTACGTAATGCTTTCGAACAGGTGGACTTGAAAATGTATTGTAAACCGCAGAAACGTTTTTTTTTTTCATTCACTCTACCAGTTTTCCAATTACTATAATTTGTCTTGTCTCTGTCCACTACTGAGCATTTCGTTTTTGTGATCATACCAGTCCCAACTGATTTATTTTCATCCTATGGTACTTCATTAGTTCACTTGACAAGAATGCTCCATTTTATAGTTACCTGACTATAAATTGATTAGGTATGCGCCACTGATGGTAAGGTAAAAACTGCATTCCTTCGTCTTGAAACTAATAAGGGCATGAAATCTGTTAACTCGGCACATTAACGTGCCCTTTTTCAGAAAACTGTACAAAATATTTAACACAGCCGAGCTTATTTCATGAGAGCGGCCATTCATAAATGTTATTTTAATTTTGTGAGTTTTATTTTGGTGTTGTTTATGAAAAGGTTTTTCTTTACTTTAGTATTTTACTACAACATGTCCATGGCATTATCAACTGCTGTTTAGTATACTGAATAAAGGTACCTTTGTTATTTTTTGGAATTATTATAATTTTTTCGAATCCATATCTTGGCTTGCCCTCGGAACCCGAATTCTTTGTGTTTGTGGTTGGTAAAAGAAATCATCTGAGTTAATCCTAGGCGTGAAAGCTGCGGCGCACGTGCGTATGCGCACCTGCCGTCGCGGCACCACCCCTGCGCCGTCTGGCCTGAGGGGTGACTTGTATAAAGTAGTCCAAAAAGTTCCCTTTTTTTTCTGTGACATGCAAATGTCACATAATTTACATATTTGCTTTACTTATGTAATACATTTTAAAAGTAGGCAATAAACACTTAAAAGACAGATCAGAAAATTAGTTTTTTCTTAAATTATTTCATGGTTTAAATCATAAATATCTCCTAATAACGACTGCCTAAGTATAACAAGATGTGGGTAGGCGATTCAGAAGGATTACTAACGGGTATGTAATTGTGTTAATAAATCAAGTAAATTACAATAATTATGTATTATTTAAAATAATTATGTCGTGTCGTATTAAACAGTATGTACTGTTTAGTCAACGTGTAATTACTTTGAATGACCGTTTCAAATACTGCTCTACATAAACGACAACAAACACAATCCGTATAGATAAGTTAAAGAACAGATACGCATAATGTCTGAAGCACACCAACTTTTTTGCTTGTACGCTTACGCCAACGATTAAAGAATTTTTTACGGCCGTTTAAGCAGTTGTTAAAGGCCAATTAGCATTTATCGGACTTCCCTTTTCATGTTGAAGACGCATTAAATTAGTATACTTAAATGTATTGAGTATAGAGTTTAAAATGGTACCTAATTAAAATGAAAGTATTTGTTTAATGATTTATGAATTTCAACTCTGTAGCTTTGTGATGTAGCTCAACTAAAGCTCGTTGCGGGTAGGTTACCTAGGCTGGCTCACCTTTTATGTTCCCTTCCATGTTATCATCATGATTCTCCTGCCCTTTCCTTAATTATTTGAGGTCAGCGCAGCATGTCTTCTTATACCAATTTTCTCTATAAGTCGTCACCTCATAAATAACCCCCTTTCTAGCTATAAGGCTGCGGTTCCACTGAGGCGGAGCGGAGCAGAGCGGAGACGAGCTGTGCTGCGATTCACCAATCACATGGCTTGAAGTAAAGTGAAGTGGAGAAGAGATGTGGATTACAAGCCATGTGATTAGTGAATCGCGGCACAGCTCGTCTCCACTCTGCTCCGCTCCTACTCAGTGGAACCGCAGCCTAAATCATCTTTCACACAGTTCATCCATGATTTATTTGGTCTTCCCTTAATCTTATAGCCATCAGGCAAGCTAGAGGTAGCCTTTGCCAATCATCAAATTAGGGACATTCTTTAGTAGGTAATTCTAAGTAGTTCTTTGTTAAATTCTTTTAATATTTTTCACTTTTGTTATAATTGTCTTGTATTTACTGCGTTCTGTAAATAAAGGCTCAACATCTGCCTAGCCTTTTCCCAAACTATCTTGGGGTCGGCTTCCAATCTAACCGGATGCAGCTGAGTACCAGTATTTTACATGAAGCGACTTCCTATCTGACTTCCACAACCCAGTAACTGGGTAATACGATACCCCTTAATAAGGCTGGATATCAGACTTTTGGCTTCTGACTACTCGTAACGACTGTCAAAGTTCTACAAATGACAGCCGGGACCACCGGACTAACGTGATTTCCGAGGCAGGGAGTGTATGTCATTATGGTCACCCATCCACGGACCAACTTCGGCAAGCACGGCTTAACCTTAAAGATCGACCCGTGCGGCTATTATTATTTAGCCACGAGGTCCTCAAGTAAATAAAGGCTATCTAACTTTATTTATTTTATATACTCTTTTAGTCATCCCTCACCGCATCAACAATTCAACATTCTATTTTGTACAGAAACAAAATAATCTGAACTGAACTGTTACATTATAGACAAACTAGCTGTCCCGCGCAACTTCGTCTGCGTCAAATTTTCCCCGTTTTCGCAACATTTTCAGTAGTCGTAGCGTGATGATATATAGCCTATGTCCTTCCCCAGGTTGAAATCTATATTCTTGACAAATTTCATTAAGATCCGATCAGCCGTTTAGTCGTGAAAAGGTAACAAACATACAAACAAACAAACAGAGTGACATTCGCTTTTTTAATATTAGTATGGATGCTCGTCGAGGGAGCGCCCATATATAAAACTCTTAAAACTGATTTATTTAATTTACTATTTCTGTACACACACTCAGTATTTGAGTACATAGGTACTGCATTTGTTGACCTTTAGATGTCTATTGTTGGACAGAATGTCAAATTATAATTAAAAGTAAATAATTTAATATTAAATAGCACGTCTGGTGCATGACGCAGCTCATTGGTATGGGTGGAAGCGCATAGTGCACGGGACGCACTTAGAGGGCTCATTGCGAGGTAATGTGTTTAGTAGCGAGGGTGGAGGACAATAGAGGGGCGGAAGTTCGCGTGTGTCCGCCGGATGTCGGCCCACCATCGATCATACAGTAAGTACTGAGCTACCGGTACGGCACAGCTTACAAGTTTTATCGGCAGCATTCAGTTAAACATGATAACTTTTCAAGTACTTTGTTGTGCCTTCAGTTTTGACAGAAATATGACAGGGCTGAGAGCGTTTAGTTACCATCGGGGGAACCTGGGCGTAAACCTGGAGGAGGCAAGCGCAGGAACGTGGAGATTGGCACAAGAAAAGACAGTCTAAGACCCAGCAGTGGGGGAATGCAGGCTGTGGATGATGCTGATGAAAGCGTTTTATAAGAGTACAGAATTGCTATGACTAGTCCCTGTAGATCGATTATAGCCCTTTCACCGTAGGATGATGCGGGTGTCATTAGATGAACCGTTCCTTCTCAATAAATTATACTACAGTTATAACCGATTCCGTATTTAACGACTATGATTCAGGTTGCAGCTAAAATATTCAGTCATGATTGTAAATCAGGTTAACGTTCAAGATTGAAAAGGAACGTTTCATCTAATGTCATGTCACCCGCACCATCCAACAGCGAAACGACTATACAAGGTGTTGTTTTGCATCATCGTCAAATTCAAGGAGGTCACTATGCTAATGATTCTCGACCCGAATCAATAATAAAATGGGAAGGTATTTTTTTTTTCTTATTTACGTATTTCGGTAAGTGTGGTGTGAACCACCCGTGTTTTAAAGACGGCCGTTTGATGTTCGCCCTATAACCGCGCTTCCACACATACAAACAGTCTCAAACGTTTATTCTATAATTTCTTATTCCCTAAACCACTTTAGGGGGATTATTCTGAAATACTGACAAACATAAACAACCAAAAAAATCAGCGTTTATTAATTATTAACTAGGTACAGTAAATTCAATTGGTTGTTTATGTTTACGTCTTTTGTGACAACCTCCTGAATTTTGAGGAGGACGCAAAACAACACCTTGTAGATGCTACATCGACGGCACCTTTAACTTGTGTCCTACTATTCCGAATGCAGAAGTGTGGGTACCGAAACTACGATGAGCGAAAATTATTGTCTGAATTTAGCATTCTGAGCTTCGAGTTAATCTTTGCGCGTAAGCTTGCTTAGCATTACATTATAATATACTTATTTGGTTTAGGTGACTAATCAGAATCTTTGTCATTATTATATTACACATTTGTAACAAACATGTAAATGTAATGCAAACTGCAGTTTAATGTCTGTAAACAGCGCTTAAGTATTCTGTGATTAACTGATTAGTCTTGGATCATGTAACACTATTTCTTTCAGAACAATCACGACTTAAGGGTTTTGAAAAAAGAGCTTGTTTAACACGCTTACATTCTTTGACTCTCCTCTTTTTTTTTAAACAGGAAGTATCACAGGGAAATCAAATCCCAAAAAATCCTTTCCCACGGGTTGCACCGAGCTAACAATTGCTTTATTTCACCAAAAAATAATTACGTGACTATGGGTAAGGTCTACGGCTTAATGTCTTACACAGGCCAATATATATGCATTGTTTATGACACCTTTTGTGTAAGGCCGCCTACTCAATAAAATGTAAAATCTGGTCTGTCGTGTGCCTTCTTTGTACTGGCACGTAGGACACCTCCGAAGTCCCGGATAATGTTGGTTTAGAGCAAAATTCTCACGTTCCGTGTCCATTGTAAACACTAAACACCGGGACACCCGTTACGTTTCGTTTACTGCGCTTATTGTTCTATTATATGAGCTTGTGAAATGTAAACAGGCGTTGAAAAGATAAATGACACTTTTTTTTTTTAATAGTGTTAAGAATTTCTAGGGAAATAAAATTGCAGACAAGCCAGTTACTACTACTTACGTGAAAATATTTAAATTCTTAAGAAAAGCCTGACAAAATCTATAACAAAAAGTTATCAAAGTCATGTAATCGCAACTGTTATCAAAACAGTTATTTCTACGACATCACCCACTTGTTACCTTGATCGTAATTACCAGCACTTAATAGTAAAGTGACACAAAAAAATCTCTAAGACCCGATGTCATTGTACCTCATACCTGCTGTAGTAATGAATGAATGAATAAATTCATTCTGCCTACCCGCGCATCGCGTAGTTGCCTCACGTACAAGACGACCGGTTGCCTTTTCAATTCGACCAACGATATTGATACCATAGAGTATAGAGCAAACCTTGACATCCATAGACACGTCTGTTTATTGCGGAAATGTTAGTTCATTGTTCTAACGTTAGATAGTACTTGCGAGAATATTTAATATTGTTTAAGTTGTGCGTCGCAGTCAGTTCAGATTTTTATACTGTAAACTTATGAAAATATCTTTGTAAAAACTACGAACAGTATTAAAGTCAAACCATAGTGCCTTATTTCGTCTTCATTAATGAATTTAGTCATTTAAAAACACCCAAGTAATTTTATCTTTACTGCCTTAAATAGAGCTACCAAAAGAAATGGTATTTAAAAAAAATACTTTTTATTTTAAGTTTTCAGTTATCTGCCCCTATTTAATTTGACTGCAAATATCAAACTTTCGCTTCCTACATTTTCCAATTCTTTTACTTAAGCTGGGTAGCGTGTCTGCAGCCCATTCTATGGCACAGGTGCATTGCGGCACAGTGCTGCCACACGCGGGCCGCGGCGCGGCGCATTGGCGACGTCATTCATGTCCGCTTGCCTTCCGGTATGCGCGGCGCGTTTCCATTCACTCACTCGCTCATCGAAACAGACGTGATTCATTTCTTTTTGAAAATGTAACTATGACGGAACTTGACCTACGCTAGTGAATCACTTTTCAAAGGAAATTCCTATGATGTTTCAGTTTAATTAAAATGCATGTTGCGTTTTGACGTAGGCTGTAGTACGCCTTTCTATTCGTTCAAGAAGCGCTAAGTAAATACTGTGAATTTGCTTTATAATACTCTTCGAAATTACATATTTTGAAACGGTTCTCAGAAATCTCTGAAAAAATCTGGAACCAATATCACATCAGTTTTTAGGAGTGTTCCTTAGTTCTAGATCAAATCAAATGACGAATAGGGGATCACAATTTTTTTTCTTTGTCTGTCGGGTAGCTTATTGCAAAGTATTGGACACGTATTTTTTCTTTTTTTACGTGGTCATAAAATTACAGAGATATATATTGAGTTGAAATGGCGCGTGACGTCACGTGTAATTAATTTTTATACCTACTTGTGACGTAGTGAGCCCCCACTATCCAACTTTAATGAGTTTTAACTAAGTATTTTTTTGATAAAACAAAAAATAAGTGTCTAATATTTTTGTATTACCTGTCTGACGGACAAAATAGAATTTCGTTTTCTTTACCCAGTGTTCATCCCTATTCTCAATAGGTGAATAGAGATTCACCTCTCTATTCACCTATTGAGAATTCGTGATATGATTACTCTACTTTCCTGGGATTTTGTTATTTTCTAAACGACTAAGACGTTTGAATACGTCCAGTTTACGTATACAAGGTGTTGTTTCACATCCTCGTCAAAATTCAGGGGGTTGCAGTTGTCACAAAAGACGTAAATAATCAATTAAAATTATGGTACCTAGTTAATTATTAAAAAACACAGATTTTTTTGGTTGTTTATGTTTGTCAGTAATTCAGAATAAACCCCTTACCGTGGTTTAGGGAGTAAGAAATTATTAAATCAACGTTTGGGATTGTTTGTATGTGTGGAAGCGTAGTTATAGGGCCAGAATCAGACAGCCCACGTTTAAAACTCAGGTGGTTCACACTTGCCGATTTTAGTAAATAAGAAAAAAAATAAAAATTACCTACCCATTTCATTATTGATTCGGGACGAGAATCATTAGCATAGTTACCTCCTTGAATTTGATGAGATTGCAAAACTTGTATACTCGGGTTATGTGGTTTAAAACTACCGACAATGAGATACAATACCATTGCCCTTGTCAAAAAAAAAACTATGCAGAAAGGTTTTATTTTACCCTTTTAAGTTGTGTAATCTCTCACTAATCCTTGTCAAGTATGAATTTTACATTGTAACTACATATAATAACTTCTATTTACAATGTATTATACCTAGAGGTAGAAGAAAACATGCATATTATTGAGGATAACTCATATACAAGGTGTTGTTTTGCATCCTCGTCAAATTCAAGGAGGTAACTATGCTAATGATTCTCGTCCCGAATCAGTAATAAAATGGGTAGCAATATTTTTTTCTTATTTATGGAAATCGGTATATGTGAACCACCCGTGTTTTAAACGCGGGCCGTCTGATTCTTGCCCTATAACCACGCTTTCACACATACAAACAATCTCAAATGTTTATTCAATAATTTCTTATTCCCTAAACCATGTTAAAGGGGTTATTCTGATATACTGACTAACCCAAACATCCAAAAAATCAGCGTTTATTAATAATTAAATAGGTACCGTAATTTTAATTGATTATTTATGTCTTGTGTGACAACCTCCTGAATTTTGACGAGGATGAAAAACAACACCTTGTAGTAAACTAACTCAGAAAAGTAAACTTAATAAAACTTAAATGGGACCACCGCGCAAAAGATGGGAAACGGAGGGACCGGTAATCACGGAGAAATCGGTGCACATACATGAAAATACAACTATGCTGTTGGAATACATAACGTCCAGCTTTTTTAGAAGTCGGCTTAAAAATAGATAGGCCTAACAGCTTATGGTCATACAAACAATCAAATCGAGAGGTCTATACTCAGTTATCTCAGTTGTTATCGGCGTTGCGGTAGTGTGAAACAATTTGTTACACTTGCGCACCCAGCGCACGCGCCGCTGTCGACATTGTTATTGTTTTGGTGCGTCGCGCCCTTTATCAACCGCGACCGCTTCGAGAGTGCGTCCGCAATGTCAACCTTGTGTACATAACACATGACATCTACGGAAATTGTGAGAGTTATATCGCATTGTTTGTAGGTTTTCATTCAATTCCTCTATGTCCGTTCATTGTATGAACTTATGAACCAGTGTTCAGGAATGGGTAACGTAGCGAGGTGATTTTGTTTGGTTGTTCGTTTTCACAATCAGCCTATAACGTCCCCACTACTGAGACATAGACCTCCCCGTTAGAGGTAGTTGGTTGTTATCCATCACTCGAGCTAGAACTTCATGCTTCGGATTTTTATATTTCTCAAACATGACGGTGACGATGTTTTCTTTCTTGATGATTCTTTCCTTGTGAGCAGTGGTGATGAAAGAAATTAAACAAAATCAATTAATTGTCTGCCTAAGCTCGAATCCACTGGTCCACTACTGCCATTGTTTGTTCATATACTGCTAACTTCTGTGCACTCAAAATAGGCGCCAAACAATTTGTGAAAAACGTTAACGTATTTGTTCAACGCATTAGCTAGTAGCTACAGGATAGAGACTTACAACGAACTGTCCATCCACTAAGTGGTAATTATTTTTTCAATAAGAACGGCCTGTGGGAAGCCCGCACAAATGTTTGCTGTTCTCATATTAGTGCTCCACATTTCGCACTCGATGTTCACACAATAACAGCCTTGCATCAATTTGTGCTGGAAGTCTTACATCAACGTTCCAACTACACTTAACACGATTACCAATTTTTTTATTTAGCTGTTTCGACACGCTATCATAATCATGCGAAATCTTAACTCTAAACTACACCTTGACCTAACTAACTTTTAAGATATAAAGGTAAAAATAACCATTCAATCATTTTAAGTAATCACAACCTCAAACATCAATCTACATCACAAACTATAAAATCCTGAAAATCCTATACTTAGATTCAAGGCATTTTCGCCAGTCGTCAAGTAGTTGTTCCGTCAATAAGTCCAGACGGCCAGGACGCCGCGGCCGCGGCCGGTTCTATTTCATCCATTACCATTTATAATTAAGCTAGAAAAACATAGGTATTTGGTTGCCAACAGTAACTTTTTGTCATAAGTTCTGTTTTTGGCACTTCCCAATATTGTCATATTTATTGACACAAAAAAAAACTTCCTAGAACCTATCACATATAGGTCCATAACTTTCTGGCCGTACATTGGATTAATCACAGATACAAAACTATCATATCACTAAATAAATGAAGTTTTTTTGTTCAAAATAGTCACCCTTTATTTCAATTCGTTTTTGTTCGGATCTTACGAACTTTATATTCAAGAACGAACTTCTTCGAACTTTATAGTTCAAGTTGGAAACTTTTGAACCATAATACATAATTATTAATTATATATATTTTCCTCGAGTTTATTAATAGCGTGTGGTTTATGATAAGGATAAGTTTTCAAGCTTTATTGCAATATTTATAAATATTACCATGCAGCTGGTAAATATTATGTACATATTTATGGAAGTTAGGCAGTTTTGGCCTCGTTACTTATTCCATTAAAAGTTACTTTGACGCAGAAATCCAACATGTTGGATAAGGATAATTTACATTGACGCGTGGGGAGCAGAATAATTTAGCAATTACTCACGTTTGATTATAAAACAAAATGATCTAATGGGCTGAGGTATGCTCGTTGCATAACGAAGTGTGGGAAAATGCACTGTAGTTAGTCGGAAGGGCATGGAGAGTGTGGTATTTGCAATTTGCACCACGTGCTCAGTTCCTAGCTACTTCACACCGACCTCCCATTTCTGCTGAACTATTTTTCCCTTTCATTAACTAAACTGTATGCCAAGCTTGAGAACGTGAAGGTTCCTAACGTAACGTGCGACCATTGTTAATCGGTTAATTTTGATATTTTATGGACATTTTGATTCACCTTTCCCTTTTAAAATGTTGAAAAACTTAACATTCAAGTAAGATCATCATGAAAGGTCAAGGTGGACGAAATCTACTGGTCACGTCTGTAAAAATGTTTTGAATAAAGGTTTTATGTTAAGTGATCGCATTAAGTACACTACTGGGTCGTGGTTACTATTGAGTCACAGAATAATTCATCGCTAATGATTCGCAAAATTCACAAAAACTTCCATCAACATCTATCATTTCAAACTAAGGTTGATTCATGTAGGCACCTAAATTAGGAATGACTAAGCCCTGGGAATACCTAAGTATCCAGGTTCTAAAACAGACCTTAGAAGCTTCGATCAATAAAAAAGAGAAACATTGGGTAGTCACATACGTTCTTACTAGCATGTCTAGCTGATAAATACCTTATGTTATTGTGATTCTTTGAAAGTGTGACGTTATACGATTTGCAGTTTTTCGGCTCTCCTTTGTTCCCGCACATAAGCAAACGGTTTTATTGCATCACGTCTTAATTATCTTTTGTTTGAGCCACGTATTGTTAATTTGTTCATTGTAATAAATACTTCGATGAGATGAAAAAGTTATTAATGTCTTCTCTAGAACTTATTTTTTTTTTTAAATTAAAGTAGCTTGAGAGAATTGAACCTGTTTTCATTCTAACTAATTTTATAAATGCGAAAGTCAGTTTCTTTTCTTTTCTTCATTCCTAAACCATTAAACCGATCATCCTGAAATTTTGCATATACGTTGTCAGGTGTACAGAAACGGAATTAGGGTACCTTTCATCCCAAAAAAAAGTACTGATCCCGAGGACCACAACAATAACGTTTTTATTATAATTGATTATGTCACGTGCCAGAGACGGTTTACGCGAGCGAAGCTGCGGGCAAAAGCTAGTATTAAATAATCATAAGTATCAAAGCATTTGGTAATCTGAAAATGATACGTCGATGGGTATTAGAGAAAGTGATACCAAGGGCTTAATATTTAAATATGAGTCCAATGAAATTGAGTAGATGATGTTGTACAGGTCACCGAACACTGTTCAAACATCATCCTAGTTGGGTAGGGTGTGATCTGTAAGCGAGCCCTCTCTTACGTTACCACGGCCCGTGGGAATCACCGCACACTAAATTATTAACAAAAATATTGACCCGCTGCCTACTTAAGGGATTTGACCACTAGTTGTTTGCACTGGCAGTTTGCCGCTCCCAACAAATACGGGCAACGCGACGTGTCGACGACTGCTTTACAAAGTTTATGGGAAAAGTTGGAGAGCCGTGAGCCGGCCAGGGTCAATATTTTGTGTTTGATCTCTATGAGAACTGACGTAACCTTTGAGATGATCACCGAACTTTATTAGTGATGGGACACTTTGATCGTGGGTACTCAAATAAGTTTCGTGTCGTGATCGTTTTTCCGAGTTTTCCATATTATAGTTTTTCCAAAAATAAATAAGATTCTTAGAGCCAAAATCTAAGTTGAAACCCGTTCGGCGAATTCTTAGTCTCCAATCACAATCAATATTTAAACAAAACAACATCACATTCATCTTTTATTTCAGAACGATGTGAATGTTTGATTGCATTTGCCCTAATTGTGAGTTACGCACGATCGGCCATAGGTGCCGGGGATCTAGTTCAGATCGATCAACTGTGCAGTCCGTTACAGTTGCGTCTATTCGCAATTACCCACGGGGTAAACAAAACATTGGAAAAGACAATAACCTGCAGTAGAGAGCTGCCGATGATATTGACCTCTAAATGTAGAATAGGGACAGATAGGCCAACACGAATGAATGTGAATGATTTAATTAGGAAATGAATAGCATGTTTGAATAGTAGTTTGCACCACTTCAGGTTGTGATAATGATGTGCGTTAACACGAACATCAGCATATTCTGATAGTGAAATACCTAAGAATTTGAAACACTGCATTTACGAACAGTTATTACGTCTCTACCTATTAATTAAATCATGAAACTGTAACCTCCAAGACCATTTTATTGCAAAAATGATAAAAATTGCTTCCAGCCAACAACAATTAAGACAGAAATGATTTGACTTAAGTTAATTCGGTTCCACAACAATCGCAATCCATACGAGTTTACAGTACCTTTCTACATAATGCGACGCCCGCGGTCACGCGGTGCTTCTCAGCAGTGAGCAGTAACGAGCGCGCGGCATCTTACCCGCGCTCACTAATCCATTCATTAACAACCGACTAATTGGGCTAGTTCACGTGGGCCGTCACCGTTGCCGCCTCTGAAAATCACTGCACTTGTTTAAAAACGCGGAATTGTACCCCCTCTCCCCCACTCGTTACCGATGTAATTTGATGGGAAACTCGTCAGTTTGCTGTTTTACGGTTACCAACTGAATTTGCGGTATGCCCCAGCAAATTGTATTCGTTTTTGCGGCACGGCGGATTCGCTAGGTTTCCCTAATTAACAAGTTAACTGTTTACCAATAAATATACTACATAAGTAAGTTAATTGGTACAGTTACATTGAATTGTAAGATTCTTGAGAGACATCGACCGGAATGATGATGTTCCAAGAATTTTTCTACATGATATTAGAAAACATATATTCTTATGTAATTATTGTATGTTTTCGTATTATAAATCAATGTACGTAGACTGTGATTGCCTCTTTAATCAGTGATTGATTACCGTAATTACTTGCTGTACCTAAGGTCGTCGAAAGCGTTACCAAGGATCTGGAATTTATCTCGAATGGTTCTCACACACACTAAAAGTTTTGTAGTTTTCTGCTAAAAATAAAACAAATGACAAGGGACAATATCCCCAAAACCCAAAAGGCGAAACGATTACAGGTCAGATCATCAGGTCATCCTCTTTTCTAGGAAACTGCGTCATTATCATGCAAAATGAGTTTTCCGTAGTAGTTGCTGGTGGCAAGCGGTAGCGTGTGTCAGACGACGTAGCTATGACTACTGCAGCCAATCATTCAATTGATCGAGGCGGGACGCCGCGCGCCGCGGGATTGCCCCATTATCCAATAAACACACGGCGCCCGATCTCGGCTGCTTTCAATAATGCCACAGATGAGGTAGAAGGTCAGATGTTAATACAGTTTTCATTTTACAATTGCTTGACGTGCACTGTTATGTTCCACAGGGGATTTTTATTTTTGATTGGATTTTTGCGCGCATTCTGAAAACTTACCAGTGACATTGAATTAAACTGTCGTCAGAGAAATTCTTGGTATTTAACTATTATAAAAATTATAATACACAAGCCGACCGGTAATTACTTCACGGTATACGTCACAGTATACAACACAATTCTCCATAAAACGAAGCCACTTTCTCACTGACGTCAACCATCAAGGCCGGACACCAATAAAGGCATTACGAAGAACGATCTAACATTAACGTTCCCATACAAAATCGAATGGTCATAAAAGTTGGTAAATAATATTTACAGCTCTATGTTTTATAATGTGAATGTTTTGTGGCGCCGACGCGACGCTGCATGATAAACACCGCAATAACTTGATATAATTCGATAGCCGGGATCGAATCATGTGAAGATCGCAGGTATCGATTTCGCACCTGACCAAAGGCTTTTTTGGCAAATTAGTGATCACTAATTTTGAAAGATTGTGTGCAATTTTCTTTCGCAGCTGACCCGCAAAGAAACAACAATTTACAGGCAGCATTATTGTTGCTACTTGGTTTAATAACACTTTAGTTTGTCTAGGAAAATTGTCGTCTCATTTAAATTCAGCCCAGTTTATTAAGCCAGATAGAATTTAACAAGGCACTAAAATACAGCGAGAACAATTTCACAGAATTTGTTCTGGTATAAGTCTTCAGAATCCAAATATTTTTGTCTGCATTTAGAGCAACACTTAGTCCAGTAACAGTCGTTTGCATTTTCTCTTAGAACTGCAGAATTTGATTATGCGTTTGCACGCAACTAATTTTGCATGAAATGTATGTCTACAATCATTTGCATTTGATTGAAATGGAATGTGACCGTTGTTACCCGAGTTTTAAATAAGTCTTGCATTCCAGGGCTTTTGTGAAGAATTTGAGATTATGTCTGGCCTTCAACAGACATAAAATTCCTTAAAACTCCATGAAATTATGGTACGAGTGAAACTTGGCATAACAATTATTTTATATTCGCATACAATTTATTGTATCGGACTCAAAACCTCTGAACAATTTATATCTACAGTAGTTTGTTCAAAAGTACAAAACCATTTCTTTAGCAATGTGAACAACTGAACATAGTAGATAATCCCCGTTCGGTGTCTATAAGTACCTACGTTCCATGTACCGAGTGTAGTTGTGTATATCGCATGTCGTCAGCCGGGACATCCGAAGCATTTCCTCATTGTCGCACGCGCCGCGCCGACGCACGGTTTCTTTTTGTCTTAACTGTGCAAGTATTAACATTGATGAGCATCATGATTCGCTTCCTGTATGCTCACAAACTTTGAGCCCACGTATTAAGCTGCAAGTAGATAACATTATTTGTAATTTGTTGTGTTCACTGAAGAGCCTTTAGTGCAATTTTTCTCTGTACTGAACTTCGGTATCCAGTAAGTATCTGGGCATAACTGATTGTGAATCTATGCGGTTTATACAACTGATAACGTCGTGCGAATGATTATGACGAGTACAAGTATTAAGGAACTCCTTAAAAGAATCTAGAAGGTCTCAATAGCAAATTCACAATAATGGCGACTGCTAGCACCGTAATGAAAAAATTGCCGTTGACATTTGTCACCCGTGAATCAATCTCTATCAACATCAATCTGAACAGCGGTCGATAAACGTTTATGAAGAACGTATTATCACAAGTTTCATAATGTACTTACAGTGGTATCATAACAAGTGTTACTGCGTAGGATTCGTCATCTCAATTGCGAGCTCAGTACCGCCGCTACTCAGTACTTACTCTCATTACCTGCATCCTGCCTCCAATTCCCGCTTGCTTACTAGATGCCATCTAACACTGACCCACATTCCACAAACAACGATAATCAGGTCGATAGTCAATTAAAAAGCATCCACCGTATTGATCCAGTTCCTGCATTGTTACCGAACCTATACAAATATCCCTCCAACTGGTAGCAATAGGACGCTCTCAAACCAATAATCCATATTTTTTCCAAACGATATAACCTTATTTGTCGAGTCGGATCGGCATCGCTAAATACAGGGGACACAAAGTAAAGCTTTTTGTGCAGTCCCACTGCATCAATTTTGTGTTTTTTGTTCGCGGATTTCGGAAGCCGCAGGTAAGAGGGCCTAGATCCGGGTTCGTCTTTGTATTTCGCTATTCTTGTGATTTACTAATATTTACAAATTCGCAATTTGGGAAGCAATAACTGTCGGATCGCATCAGCTGCGTCACTCGACCAATTGGGTTACACACAAGCACACAGCGAGCTCCACTTTACATCTTGTCGACATTATTTACGCTGTTTACAGTTTGTGTAGAGGCGCGGGCACTTTTTATTGCTTGGATCAAATAAAAGATAATAATAAAATCGTAATAACGAAATGCCGAGTGTTCTTGGGTGCATTCTTCAGTATCGTATTGTGTTTCCGCTCCTTAAGTCCTTTCACGTTGAACACATCACTTGGTAACTATAGCAATCTTGCCATTTAAAAATGGCAATGAATATAATTGTGTATTTTCGTGATCCATTGCTAACGATTCGAAAGGGTTAGCTGCATGAAATTTACTTGACCGTAAAAGATTTTTAACAATGGGATTTTACTTTACCGTTCGTATTTCGTTCATCATTACGAATTATTCCCAGGTTAACGTCAGATTATATTGTTAACTTATATGCATAATTGTATAGTTGGCGTTGACATGATGTTATATTTTGAAAAGAGTTGTTTATTGCATTACAATACATAAATAAGTAGTAGATACTACCTTTATGTTTGATCTTTCTCAATGGGGAACTTTAATAGTTTGAAGCTGATGCACATGTCGCGGTCAGTCAAGATTAAGCAGACATACCTAATACAAAGATCATTAACAAAAAGTAATACTTTAAAAAATAAACGCTCAACAAACAAAATCATAGAACCTCACCCTAACATTATCATTGTTAATACCCTTACCTATACCGTTAACTATATTAAAAAACGGAACATAGCCTACATTGCAAACTTACAAAATTAAAAAAAATTGAAACAAACAGAAGTGGTGGTCTAGTGGGGTGTCACCAAGCATGACCGTTGGCAGAAGTCGACCGCTGGCAAGCCGACCGGGCGGCATGTGGCGGAACTAATAAGACCCATTAACATTTACCGTACTGTACCGTAAAGCCAGCAGTACTGAAACACGCATGCTACGCAATCGTTATGCAGATTCTGCTGTTACCTGTTACTGATGTGGGTAATGCGTGATTATTTGTATCTGGCCAGTGTTGATCAAGCGTGGCGGCATTGAGACATCCTAGTTTTTTTTTTTGTTTTTGTTGCGGAATCTTTGTTTTGTTGAATTTGGACACGCTAGTGGCTAATGATCATAGAACCTGGGATCGAAGCCACGGCAGCGTCTTGAGCACCAAACTTCTTTCACGGATGGCTTTGAAAGCCGTTAGTTTCTAGTTCCATTCGTCAAATGTGTCGCATGTGACAAGTGTTGACCTTACTTCTCTTTCCCGTTTTCTATGCTTTTTTTCTACTTATTTGAAAAATATCCGTTCCACAACAAAAATAGCCATTGTCATAAAAAATTACCAATTTAATAAATAAATAAAACATATTGCATAAAATTAGGCAGCAAATTAAGATTAAGACATTAACTCGACACTTGCAGAGTCAGTAACCTAAAGTTAACTGTAAACTTAAACTGAATTCTCATCCTAATACACCTACCCATTGTTATAGCATGAATGAAAATAAATGAATTTGCATAAATGTTTTCATAGATGGATTACAATCTAAATTGCCTTTGATTATGTTATTTACGTTAATGTGAGAAATTGCTCATAATTGTAGATTCCTAGCAGTCATTACAATAACTTGCAAGAAGCCGCCCGCCCTGTTGGGTTTTTAGTAACAGGTTCTACCGCCTCAAAATATTGCTTATGGATGACACCGCGGCACGTCTTGTCGTCGCACTAAATCATATTCACATTACGCACCACCTACCGCACAATATAAAACACAAAAACGTTGATGACGTTCAATTATCACTCCACATTGTTAGTTGATAGGCCGCTCGGGCAGCGGGCACCCCGCTCGCAAGTCGCAACCGAGCGCGACGCGGCGACGACCAGACGTAACGGTGGTAATGTTTACTTTGTCTTTTGCGGCACGCTCCCTATAATCCCAAATAACAAATTATGAAATGGATAAAAAACTCAGGTTAAGCTGTCGGCGATTCCTAAACATAATGTTTGATTGTGCTCTAATGACAAGGCGCGGACTCCAAGCCACCTTTTGTGTAAAGCCGACCGAGATTACTAATGGAGCGAAACAAAAAAGCGTTTATTTTTAATGTCGTAAAGTCGAAAGTGTAGTCAATCCGAGATTGCTGTTAGTGTTTCGACTAAGGAGGTCCTGGTAATTGAGCAATCATCTACTCTAGTCCGTTGCGGTAAGCGACGCATCGAAAATAAATGAAATTTATTATTTGTTTTGTTTGTTCGTGAACCATGTTTTGTTTAAATATCGTGAGGAAATTAGTTTACTTCCTTGTGTGGCAAACGAGGAGTTACGGTTTATTGTAGAGCTGGTAATGACCGTTAATGTAGAGTATTAAACAGCTAGGACTACAAAACTGCTTAAATAAACATCCAATATTTTATGATAATGGGCAAACCGGAAGACCGCTGGGATGTAAAATTTTTCATATTATAGTAAGTGTTTCCCCCAGCCCTCATCTATTAGAGTGTATGATTAGGTATGCAGTCATTCGCGAACACACGATCATCCATCATAAATGATATAGCGAATTTCATATCTGACGTCTGAACCTTTATTACTAAACGAGGAGCTTACGAATAATAAAGTTAATTTCGTTATGGATCGTAGAATTTACATAAACTTTTCTTCAAAACCTTACCTCTTTACTACATGAAGAAATATTGTAATCGAAAACCGGCTCAGCAGCGAGACAATAAATAAAGCAAATCTACCAAAACATACAATCAACTTTGATTGCGCATGATGCGCACTGATCGCAGCGACTAGAAAGTAAGTAGGGCTCTCTGGTAAGCATTGTAATTGTCTCTAAAAAATGTTATTATTGATAATTGATTCAGCTATTTAACCGGCCCCCAACATAGAAGCACGTGGGATGACGTGAATGGGCAGTCATTGATCGCGTCTGTGATTAGTCATTGATCGCGTCTGTGATTGCCGATGCCGGCGCCGACCACAGTGGACTGCGCGGGCGCCGCGTATTCTACAGCGTAGCACCTAGTTTGGCTTAACGCTTCTAAATGATATCGTATAAAATTTAATAGTTATTGCAAAACGTATTGGGGATGTTTTATAGGATCAGCGTGATTTAGTTTTTCTATATGTAATGTGTGATACCTATGTAGATAAAAAACCTAATAAGGCTAGCTCCTTAAACGTAGTAACAATTTGTTTAAAGCATAAAGTGGACTAAGGCTCATTTGGCAACTTGAGTTAGGTGTAAGATTAATTATTATGTTTTACATAAGTTATTATGAACTAATAGGTGTGTTAACTAATGATACGAGACAGGATGTAGGCAGCGCGGCTAGCGACTGCGCGACTGTGCGCGAGGGGCAATAGCACGACCTTGCGAATGTCGCCGGACAACATGCGGATTTGACTCACGCCGCGGCACGCTATGATTCATGCCATCATTATTTTTTTGAACACATCACCGGCTATCCCTCCATTTGTAAATACAGATTAAACAACACACCTAACCTACGATACATTACAAACAGTCTTAAAATTATCCCTTCCGAAGATACCTAATCAAACATCAAACGAAAGAGTCAAACCGCTCGTAACTAATTTAAACACCCGATCCACAGGATTAACGCCAGGAAATCTGACAACAGGATACGTCAATTTAAACTAGTCGAAACTGAGAACAAATATGCCAAAGTGCACCTTCGATCTATTGTTCTCTGCTGCGACAGCTTTACATTGGACGTTGTAGCTTTCTTTTTGAAGAAGAAACGTGGTTCAGTTAGATGAAACAAACTCGGTAAGAGATGCTGTACATGTTTTAGTGCAGCCATTAGTACGTAGTGTATATTGAAGTGGCAGGACGTGAGCGAGTAACAAAGGAGCTCGTCTAAACAGGCCATTAATAAGGAGGCGGCTCGCGGGATCCGCCCGGGACTTCCGCTGCATTCCGAGAACCGCTATCCCGGGACAAGACAGGAATAGCACCGTTGATACTCCGCTCAACATATAAATGGCAATCAACGCAACATACTGCACTTGATATTAACTCTCAGTGAAAGCACTTGATATATGAAAGATGATTAGACAAATCCTTGCCAGTTAACAGCTTTTAGTCAGCCCAATATAGCCTGGACATATGGGTTCTTAACAAAAACTTCTCTCAAGTTTTGTATTTGTACAATATCAAGCTATGGTCATAAATTTTGCCAAAATGACGGTAAACATATTTGGAATCGTCAACATTCCGTCTTAGAAAGAAACACAATTGTTTTGTACAAAACATTGTTAAAGCGCGGCAGATCAAAACGTAAAGAATAATAAATAAATGTGAGGGCTCAGAGACACCTTTATTATAGAAATGGGTGGAAGGTGGCAATCTCTGGCATCTTGCTGTGTGTTTACTGTGCATCATCACGTTTTACAAAAGGAGACAATTTATAAGAAACGTGAGATAGAAAAAGACGCAAACGTCGGACCACCTTGTTAGTAATAATCGGTTTACGGGCCTTGTCAAAAATTAACTTATTATAAATTATAAATGGAGCTTAGCAAAGGCGGTGTAACTGTTTATCGATATAGTTTTACTATTATTTATGAAATGAATTCTACTCTAATATCACAAAAAAAAACCTTAAAAAAAAGTTTTTGTGACATTTGGGGATTCAACTTTGTTTAACACCTCTAAAGATGAACTTTTGGTGTGATGAAGTTTCGGTGTATTTGTGTTATTTTAGTAGTAGATATATATATAGTTTAGATATAATAATAGATAGTTGATAGTTGTGGATATAATAATAGATAGTTGTGGATAGTTTCTATCTAAGGATTTTTAAATAAATGTATTTGTCTAAAGATGGTTTAAATTTGTCAATTGCCCGCATGCTATTCAATTCTTTAAAGAACTTTATAGAATTCTATTTGCTAACTGCTATATGATGTTTATCAAACCCGCTTTAACAACTGTATCGATAAGCGCTTTGGCTCCTCCCTAGAGGTGCTACCTGCCTCTGATTTAGTGATTTATCAACACGGCGAGAGCTTTTGCATTGCATGCTGATGCATCCTGAACAAGTTGTTTAACCTCTTATATCTTCATCCCGTACTGGGAATATTAAAATCAACTTAACAGGAAAACTTTGAGCTATTACCGGAATTGTGTTATGTATCAGTATCTGTGTACGTAATCGATCACCACTTTCCGCACGACTTTTCCAATCGATTTTTTTGTCGGAGGACGTGACCGAACTACGGATAGCGTTCGATAATTCGGTATCGGATTATTTGTAAATAATCGATAGAATTGTTGATCGCTACCGATCCGGAGCGTTACATCGGTGTCTCGCACCTGCCGTCACTGCCGTGATGCCGTCACGATGGCCGGCGCGCCGGTAGATCACATCGGTGACCGGTGACGAATCGATTTCGTAACGTTGACGACTTTATCGGAATTGTGTCGACACACCGATTAGCTTGATACACGAATTTATTATACGTCGATCCTGTAGATATTTTTCCCAAGAAACCGAGTGAGGTTTGTGAACTCAATTTAGAACGCATAAAGGTATACATAGTTCAGTCGTGGACTCGTGGTATTCCCGCTACGCCGTATTGCAGGCTTTTAGCTACCGGATATCCTTGTATATTTCCGCATGGAAATCCAAACTTGCAAGGTAATGTGAAACACTGTGTGTAACTGGGAGATATTTTTGAGTTATTTATAATGCATGTATAAATTAATCTGGTTATAAATACATTCTAACAATAAATTTATAAATGAATACATGATTAATAAATTCTGATGAATAAGGAGACAAAAAGAGAAACATCAATAAATGAGTGTCCATAACGAGTGGTAGTTCCATATTTACTTATGTCCATTATGCTTATGATATATCATGTATGGGCCACCGAGGACGCCACAGGACGTTCCACCAGATTTTATTAAGATGTATACCACTTTGCCGAGCCCGCGTACAAACTGCCAAATGTATTCTTCATATTACAGCCCTTCAAGGTATTTTCATCAGTATTTCTTTATCAATAAAGCACGAAAGTTGTGTTTCACTTCTGAGATATGTGCTTTTGGTGTATGTGACAAAACAACCGCATCAAAGTTATCTAATTTGAAACAATCTTAAGTAACTGAGAAGTAAAGTGTGTCTTATGTGGACGGTGTATGGTTTGAAATGGTGTTGTTAGTAAGTGAGTTTGGTGTAATTTTTCACGTAAGTGGAAGCGCGGAGCCACGGGGGGCGCCGACAAAGCCCCCGGCTCCCCGGGGGGCGGCCACCGCTACCCTGCGTGTGCGCACACCACACTGTGATTTGATAATAACATGACACATTTAGAATTACCGCTCCAATATGTATATATTACTGGAAAATTATGTTCACATAAAATATTTGACGTTTTCATTTTCTCTACAGGTAGGCTTGTCGAAACAAAAAGCATGATACAGTGCGGATGAAGATAAAAGCATCCTGCAAGCGTCGCTCATCTTGTGCAATCATACCTACTCATTACGACACTGTCGGTGATAGCACCTGGCTCGATCTGATCCTCACCTCGAATCCTTCCCTCGTATCCTGTCATGGTCAACATGACGCTCCTGGCTTTTCTCATTACGACATGATTTTCCTTTCGTATATCCTGAAACCTCCCAAACCTAAACCCAAGGTCATGTTCAGTCGTTGTTTTGCGCGGATGAATGTCGAGACTCGAGGAGCTTGGGAAGGACGCATCTGCAATTGATTGGGAGCCTATGTTGGAAGCCTCTTTAGTTGACAATAAGGTTACGATTTTTAGCGATGTTGTGGTCAACCTTTACATTATCCATGCTCCAATCAAAAAAGTCAAGTTAAAACGTACTCCTGCACCATGTATGACAAGAGGGATACGGATAGCAATGCGACGCAGGGACCAGGCACTCCAAAAATCTAAGAGGAATCGTACTTACGAGAACTGGTCATTCTACAAGATTGCAAGGAATAGAAGTAATCAGATGATACGCAACGGTAAACGCCGCCACATCCTGGATAATATTACTTCTTCCTTTTCTGCCGATATCTGGAAATTTCTTGGAACTCTAGGTATCGGTAAACCGCGACATTTAGACCTTCTTAACTCTAATGACCTGTACGAGCTAAACCGTCATTTTTCTACTGCTACCACCATGGATCGTTTAACCAAGCAACAAACTTTGTCCTTAATTTTTGGTCTAACGCGTCCATCTATTAACCACTTCTGCTTCGTTCCAGTTGAGCCGGGAGAGATCAAAAAGATCATTCTCTCAATAATGTCTAAAGCAGTCGGTTGCGATAATATCACCCGTGGTATGATCACTACTCTTCTTGATGATCTCCTACCTGCGATAACCCACATTGTCAATTTTTCCTTGTTTTCCGGAATATTTCCTTCCTTGTGGGGCAAGGCCTATGTGTGTCCACTACCCAAGGTCCCCAATCCCTCTCTTCCTACCCATTTCGTTCCTTCCCTTCCTATCATAAGTGCTGGAAGCCTGTGTGCAAAAATAGTTTTGTCCATCGGAACTCGCTTATCAGCCTTCTTCAATCTGGATTTAGGCCCGGGCACAGCACAGTTTCCGCCCTTCTTAAAGTGACTGGTGATATTAGGGCAGGGCTGGAAGACACCAAGGTTACTGTACTGGTGCTGGTCAATTTCTCGAATGCCTTCAATACCGTTAGTCACGATATCCTTTTAGCCATTTTATCCCATGTTATGGTCTCTCCCGGAGCACTGGAATGGTTCTCCTCTTACCGTCAGGAACAGCAGCAGTCAGTTCATGTTGGGGATTCCTCATCATGTTGGTGTGATCTGGAAACTGGTGTTGCTCAAGGTGGTATTCTTTCTCCTCTTCTATTTTTATTAATCTCCTTACTTCTGAGCTTCATTGTGCGTATCATCTGTATGCCGATGACTTGCAGTTGTACTGTCAGGGAAGGGTTGACGAAAAACTAGATCTGATCGATAGTTTAAGTAGGGAATTGTTGGCAATTAAAACCTGGTCATGGTAGAAAATGCCTATGGCATTAAGTCCGCCTCTGTACTATGTGCTTGAAGTGTTAAATAAATAAATAAATCATAAAGCATTAGAAAAGCTCAAAATATGTATAAAGGGTTACTGGTATTCCTCGCAAACAAATTAAGCCACCAAATGTTCTACCGAAGCCAAATATTAAAAATTTGAATTTAGAACACAAATAAGTTTTAAATTGTTCATAAAAGTTAAGATTTATTTATTTATTTTGAATGTTTAATTTTTAATATAAGGCTTTTCAGCGGCTTCATACATTTTTATGAGATGCACGCCTTCATGTACTTTCATTCATTTCAAAAACGATTTTCATAATGTACCAGTCCATGACTTAGGTCATGGACTACATTATGAAAATCGTTTTTGATTCAGTTCTTATATATATATATATATATATATATTAAGATTGATACCTTTATAGATAGCTGACAAGACAAGGATATTTTCGTGGTAATTTGTACATCAGGCGTAGTATTTTTTTTTCCATAGGCAACATTTTTTATGATAATCTTTGATTAGTGATCTTTGCCAAAGATGTAGGCATTTTTAATTTGTAATTATTAACAAAGGTCTGCTACGGCATCAAATATAATAATAGTTTAAACAGTACAGTCGCGACGCAAATCATTTTTAAAGTGGCTTCAAATGATTTAATCTAGGATTTTTCATACAAAAAATTAAAAATTAACTAACTAAAAAAACTACAGAATTTCGGTTGAACATTTGGTGGCTAATTTATTTTGTATTTTAACCCTACTATGACGACCTGAAAGGAATACGTCGAGTTACCAGTAACCCTGTAAAGGCTTGAAAATTAAATAAAGCTTAGTAAAAATAATATCACATGCTTACAATACAAAAGCTGAGTAATTTTTCAGTTTGGAATACCCAGTGCATTTATGAAATCATATACATACTTACTTAATTATTTTCTCAGCTTCATGAAAAATGTAAAACACCCAAAATAAATGGAAGACGGTATTTCTAATCTTGATTACTCGCCGCCTTATCTGATTCTAATTAATCAATAAAAATATGAAGTAGGTAAAGTTTGTTTGGGTCGGCGGGGTCACGGCGGTGCGACCGCGTAGGATCGCGTTTTGGCCGCTGCCGCCCACGCCAGTCGTCGCACAACACACAACCTATTGTCTGCCCACACTCACATGGACGCCGGCCGAGACGACCACGACACGTGATGTCACCTTATCAACTATAGTGTGTGTAATTAACTTATATGTTGGATTGCGAAAGATGTAACGGAGACTTCAATCAAATGTCGCTTTTGAAAAAAATCGTTTCTAGCCTACAAAACAAATCCAGTGTTGTGAGCTAGTCGCGCTGTGTGTCTTTTTTTGCAAAATGCATAAAAAAACAATAAATTTAAGCCACATTTTATACAAAATTAAGTACCGGAATATTTTCCGTCATAATCCTTCAGGTATTAAAGGATTAGGATGCCAACGTTCCTTGCGCGGTATTTAACAAGGAGTCTTTTCCAAAATACTATTATAATATTCTTTTATAAATGTGTCACAAAGGAGTCTATTCCTTTAGCTGCTAATGTAAGGTAAACAGCACATTAGTGGTCTGTAACAATTGATTATAGTGTCGGTACCGCCGCCTACGCCGGCGCCGTTTGGCTTATTTCTGTCATTTTCTCGGTAACACGGGGCTCGGGGAAGCATCTTGTGTGGCGAGGATCGCACGCACTCTGCTTAGTTCCGTTTAGGTGTGAAATAAAAGTTTATTTTATAAAGCAGCGCCTTTGTTGGTGGGATTTTATAGTGTTATGCACGGCTATATAAATATATTTAAAATAATTGAATCATCGTCTGTTCACTGCTTTACAAAGTTAATATGAGTACTAAACTTATATGGAAAACATACTTTACGCAAAGTTTATTAAAAAGACATATTTTAGTGTTAGAACAATGGGTAATAGTGAGCAATAAAGAAGAAAGGCAAGTCGGTTTGGTCCGTGCCTCGTGGGCGTGAGAAAGCGGCGGCGCGGGCGGGGGCCAGGCCGCGTCGCGTACTCGCGTCGCTAATGTTCTAGACAAACACGCACATCGCACGGTGCACCCGTTCTGCTGCCATGCTGCCAGTCTGCCACACTGTGACTGTTCACTTGGACTAGACAAATGAACCCCATGTCAGTAACTCTAATACTTAGTTAATTTAAGATATGGGGATTTTGGTGCTGAGGCTTACCAAAAAAAACAGAGATCGGGTCGCTTTAATAGTAGAATAAAAGTCGCTTCCTTAGTATTTTTTTTGTCCAGTTTTGTAAGCACTGGTAGTATTGAGCATTAATTAATCAAATCAGCCCATTGCTGTCCGCACTGGGCAAGAGTAGGTCTCTTCCTATGTTAAAAGCATCTCCGATTAGAATTGGGACTAAAGCAAGTCTAATCTTAAATCTTCAACTAATTAAATATTTCTAGTGATATGCAATCGGCTAACGGGTGAACTGGACGATATTTTTTACTATGTGAACTGGGAGTACAATAAGATAACATATTTAATTCAGTTTTGCTGTTAATCCGACTTGAAAAATCTCGTGAGAACCGAGGTAGGGGCAAGAGGTGTGACGGAGTGGTGGCTCGGCAGTCTCGCCTCATATGATCCTTATCAGCTCTCTCTACTCTCACGTCGCCGTAGTGACTAATTGCACTTACTCACCCACCGTGAAATTACACCATTTAAATACATATATTTCAAAACAATAATCTAAAACTTTGGTAAATTAAAAGTAAATTGCCACTTGTATTTAATAACGACGGAATTAATTTTTATGTAATCCAAGTTGTTTGCGCTTCACATGATGTTTGCATCTGCTCTTTATTTTTATCACGCAGGTACCTACTTGTAAAAATAGAACCAACCTCCATGTTTACTACTGAGTTAAGGATATTACAAATAATTCCACAAGGAAATGCTTCCACACAACCGTGACAAATAACCACCTTTCTTCATTCACGTTCCTCATTATATCCTAATGCAGTACGCAACATCTCATCGGACATTTCTTGTAGGTCGAGGTTCGATTCCGCTGCTCCATTTAATCGCAGCTCCCTGAGAACGGCAGTTAATTAGTACTAAAGCCGCCACCTGTGTTATTATCTGGACGTCAAACACACGGTAACACCAGCATTAGGGGCGTTTACCCTATATTTGTATGTGCATAGCTTTGAATGATAATTCGCGCTCATGTGCGTTCCCACTCACAAGTTAATGCATGCGTTCTTGTGTAATGATGCCATGCTTTCCCATTTTCTTTTTATCAAACAATATTTTATTGTTCGGTAATTATATGATTTGTGTTTGTGTACTCATATATTTTGGTTTGTTTACAGCTGATGTTGCGAACAAAGCAAGTCTGCCCGTGATTGTCGCGGCGGTGATCGTGAACTGCCTGCGTACAAACGCCCGCGGCCACATGACGAATCCAATTAACAGCACTAACATATTCCGTCGGCCGGCCACTATTTATGTTTCCTCACAGTCGCACTGTAAATATTTAGTCCGGGAGGCGTCTGGCATCGCCCTCGCCTTATCTCTTCATCGGGCGCGTGAACCATTTCATGGAGAACATTGAGTGCGCCTGCAGCGCCGACAACGTGCAGGATACAGGTTTGTAAATACTGATTAGAAAGTGGCACCTAAACGAGCGGTCCTTGAAAACTTCGTTACGCAGATAATCAGGAAGTTTATTTAGTGGAGCGTGGATGAGTGGATGTTAGATAGGAGACACGTGGCGTGGTATCATAGCGGAGATAGCGCAGTAAATCAAGTATCGGCGCGCGCGTCGCGCTCGCGGTCGCGCCGAGTCGCGTGCGCGTGGGCATCGACAGGTGATGTCGGTCGATTATCTGCTAATTTATACGCGCCGCTCAACTTCTGTTCTCTCATATAATATTATTCATTTCGACACAACGCAAACGAGCTCGCTAAATATAGAGAGCGGCATTCCATGGACAACGCGCCTTGTTCTCGGGTAACTGTCCAATTGTTTTATTATCCTTTTTCGATTACAATTTCTTATTTTAAATGTCAGTTGTTCGCGGCGAGGCAGGATGGCTGGCTCCTATTTGGAGCAGCGTTTGTTGTTACCGTGCTGATGTCACCGAGGCATGCCATCATCTTGAGGGGGCCTGTTTAGGAATCTTTACGATCGACACCTCCACATATTCGCAACAGTTCATTCACCGACTCGAATGTGAATGTCATTGTCAACTTACATTTATCTATTTGTGATCTGATGAGCAAATCCGTGTTTTAATGACTACTTCATTTAGATTGACATACATGGGTGAAAGATATGCAGGCTTTACCTACCGTTGCTTTGCAATGCAGGTTAGGTCGAACGTACACAATCACCTCTCATTCCATGAGTCTTCATTAGAAGATTTTTATTGCATTGGAATTAATTTCTTTAAAAATAAGTGTATGATAGGATTGATTAAGAAATACAAATTGTGAATGAACCAAAAATAAATATATAAAATCACTGAGTAGGCCAAATTTTCATGACCAATGAAGATGCTAAGGGTCAGCTCACACCGAGACGCGACGCGACGCGACGCTGTGCGCACACTTTTAAAGAGCGATTCAAAATATAACTTTATTTTCTACACGAAAAGATACACATTTCGTTGTGAGAATTCAGAATACGTTGCGCAACGTATTCTGAATTCTCACAAGTGCGCGCAGCGTCGCGTCGCGTCGCGTCTCGGTGTGAGCTGACTCTAAATGCTCAATAATACCAAATTACATAGGTACTTAGAACTTAACGACAGTAGGAAACGTGAACAATAAACATAATTTGAGGTCAGAATCAGCGGTTCTCTGTCTGTCACCAGACACAGTACCGCTTTACATTATAATATGACGGACAAAAATCAAGATTATTGATTAAAAAAACATTAAAATGAATGTGTAAAAATTGAGACGAAGCACTCGAGTAGAAACATGCAAGCTTTTGATACAGCAGATTCTAAATGGAAAGAAAACATAGGTATTACGTAACAAGAACGAGGAGGAATATTAGAGGTAGGTTGTGAAGCGCTGCCTGAAGGTTGAAGAGTTCTAGAGTTTTTTTTTTTTTACAAAAATGACTGAATAACTTATCCAAATACATCATGTACCCCTTGGGTAACATGCTGCTACATTTTACAGATCCTGAACACAAATCATAGTATTTATTTTTCAGCATTATTAGAGAAAGAGAAACACCTATCAACATTTTAGTCTAAAAGTCCACATATAAGTATACCTAAGTAATATTTATCTACTGTACATAAATCATTTTGTATTTTCCGGCTATGACCGCATGCGTACCTAAACAATATTTTATATTCTAAATAGCATAGTTTTATGGACTTATGATATCATCACCTGTGTTGTTATGTAACCTTATCGAAGCCATTGTTAATTAATTTGTAGGCCGTCACAAAGGATGCCTCCTGCCAATAAATATCTTGATTTGAAGATGTTTTGAAATGTTTCTATTTCATCGGTTCGAAGCGTTAAATTTAAATGTTTAATTCATCCCTTTTATTAGTTATCTACGTAAACAAACCTATCAACAGGGCACAGGTGCGTGTGAACCTGCCGCGCGTGAAATTACTGTAAATTTGCTTCGGTGTGGTCTTTAAAAAAAATACTGTAACGATTACACGATCCATCTACCCCCACGGGCGATTCACTACGGTGACCTCCGTGCGGCATCATCATTTGTCCCTCCCGGCGACATTAGCCCTCAAGAGGGATGGAAGTTTTTGTACGTTTTTAGAAGAAAAGCTTATTTAGGTTAGGTACGAGTAAGTAATAACATTGATGAATGGCAAAATGAACGTTGGAAACAGTATGAAACTCTAATCAAATAAAGAAAAGTAAGTGATGAGATAGTAAGTAAAATAAAATAAAAATTGTAGAAAAAGAAACCTCATCACATGAATGGACATTTGACATCACTAAAATACCTTTCATTGTGTGCATGAAACAATAGGTTATATAGAAATTAATGTCCTGATCAATGTCAAAGAATAGTCGTTAAATGTTTCTCAATGGTCAGCTCCACTGCGATTAGAACGAGCAAGAATTTTCATTTCAGTAAGTAAGACATTAATTGCCAAGGAGCAATAAAAATGCCAACGTTGAATGGATGTTTGTTCTCTTGCTGATATACTGTTTATATTCCCAAAAAGCTTTTTCCGATCAAATGCTCAATAACTGCGAAATAAGCAATGACTTCACCTTGCTTTCGCCTTTATTTGTTTTCTGTTTTCTTAAAGGAGAGGACAGTATAAAGTCACACATTCACATTATAAATGAAGGGTTCGAAAAGCATTACATCAAGGGTGGGATCAAAGTGTGGCGGCCGGCAGGCGGAGCGCGGCGCGGTCCGGCGGGCGCGGGCGCCAAGATCGCAACGATATCGTCGCTAGAACAGTAATCGTCAATAAAATCTCAATTTAGATGGCACCGATATCGTGTGAGTTACGGACGGACAGTCAGACCGAACACGAAAACTTACTCGACGATGGAATGCGCCCGTGACAGGACCCGCTAACGAATTAGGTACTCACAAGTTTTTTCTTTAACACGTCTAATTTAATTTATTTTTTATCGTATTATACTTAATGACTGAGGAAAAATGAGCAAATATTTTTGCATGTGATGCATGGGTTTTGTTATTGTTTCCCCTTCGCCAGTATGATGAATTGAGGGTGTGTGCGGTTTGCGCCTGGGCAAGGGCACGCAAGGGCCTGGTGGTGCGCGGTGCCGAACCGTGCTGACCAGCGCGTGAGCCTGCGCCTGCGCCTCGTATTAATGACGGCTTGACGCCTCGCCGACAGCGGCACGCCTACGCCTATTTATAACAGGCCTTTTTGTCTTTTTGCTCCCACCCCACTGGCCAGTCACAGATAAGAAGGACGTCAAAGTGGGCATTTAAAAATAAATTTGTCGAAAGTGATAAATGATGGATATAACTTTTATTATTTCAAATTAAATTAACGATCCGAATGGAACGTCTACCTTTTCTCACATTAGAAGGATCTTATCTGGAATGATTGCTTCCATTACCTCGGAGAACGGACACGTTGTTTTGTAGGTAAGGGAAGATAAAGAGATTAATGCGTAAAGCAATTAATTTTGATTGAGATGTGTTTTATTAAGTAATTGTTTTTGTTCCCAATGTGGATTTGAAACGCACCATGAAGTTCCGATTCGTTGTTGGTAGTGTTTTTTCAGCAATGTATTCTTTGAGATATGGTCGTTTTACCTAAGAACTAACAAAAGCTTATATTATAACGTATCAGATAAAGTAGTTTACTTCAAAACTTGTGTCACACACTTATAATTTCACGGTATTAGGGGTGACAAAAGAATGTTAAAAGTCAGAATGTTATGAGTGTTTCGGAACTATGTTTGCCGTATGGCTCGTTCCCACAGTGAGCTTTAATACATTTTCCATGTTCCAGTTAGCGCCCCATAAATTGAATAAGGGGCAGCGGCCACTCACAAAAGTTTTTTGTGACGCAAGACAGGTAATTCCATCCTAGGACTAGCACATTTTATAAGAGATGGAAATCAAAATATTTTTCACAACATCAATAACTTTTTATGCGTTCAAGATTTTAAGGAAAGTAAAGTTTTTTTAAGCGATTAATCTTTAATACATTCTGGTTTTAAATCAACATAATGGAGTGAACTAATTTCCTGTCAGGAAATTGCTGTAGGGAGGGAGTACGATTTCCCTAAAAGCTTCTGTTCCAGTCACCACTGTTACATCAATCATTCAGTTTGCCAACGTGAAACCATTTTCATAACAAAGGAGTAACTAGCTTTTAAAAATGTTCCAATCGATCTATTGTAGCTCGTTTGTATTTGTGGCTCGGCACTTTCTTTCATTGTTCTACTGGGTTATATTGCGAAAAGGTTTATTTTGGTTGGTACATTTTATACCTACTATCAGGATTCCCTATAGATTCACAGAACTTTTTTGTTGAAAATTTATTAGGGTAGATAAATAGTTTTATCGAAAGCAATTGATGTTTAATAGAATTTGGTTCCTTTCTCATTTTAATATTAAGTTGAAAACTGCATTTTGTGAAGTAGTGTGCATACCTCGTATCTTTATTAACTATTTTGACTTTGACCCAGTCTTAAACAGAGCTGACACAAAAGGATAAATTAAAATTGAACCGTTGATCGTCTTCACTGCTAAGCAAAAACTTACACTCGACATACAGAAAGACATTTTATGTTATAATAATAATAGACAGAAAAAGGTGAGAAAAGGCTAGAATATTTCGCTTTTGTGTTATGAATGGGAGCTATTTAGACCGTCCGTCCATTCAGAGTTTTTAATCCCAGAATAACTTCCTTTCATCTGCTAGACATCCGGCCACCAGAGGAGTTGATGACATACTTGAAGATGGTGAGAAATGAGCCAGCCAACCGGAAGAATGCTCCGTAAAGAATACCTGAAATGCACTCTAAGTATGGAAACTTCTTTAAGACTTGACTAGTAAAGAGAAAGTTTATTTGGTAAAAAAAAAAACTTACAATTTCAGATTCTTTTGGTAAATTAATATAGATGTTGTTGGCACACATAGCTGGCCACAATACAACACAAAGCACGATATCAGGCCGCTATGAAGTCAGCCAGTAATTTAGGCCGGGAGTTTTGGTAGGTTCGAACAAAAAAGCGCGAGGTGACAATATAAATAACAATTTGGCCCACCCCGTTCGAATGTGGTTCGCTCGGATTAGCATAAGAATGCCGCATCATGAACGCCCACGACCCTACACTGTCCCTCGTTGTCTGTTTATACGTCGAATTTAATTTTGATTTACGATCCTCCACACAATTGTAAGTAAAACATTTTTCGATGAAATGAATGTTAAAAAGGCGGCAGCGCCAGCTAAAAGATGACATGCGTCTACAGTATCTATGTTTTCTCACTTTGCTAGGCAGATTGCGAAAGAGACATTTTGCGCCTGAGCCGAATCGACACTTTGTGCTAAACAATACATACTTAATAAATATAATAATAGCACTTTTTTAATTCTTAAATTTTCAGATATTTTACAGTAAGTCCGTATAATTCGTGAAAATTCAAAGACCTACGTTCTGCTTTTAAAGAACGTATTGCAATATTAGCTAAACCTAACACTGAAATCTGGTTAGCGCGAATGTCAAATGGTCTCCTTAATCATGAGTCATCAGTTCATGGCTATGTCACCCGGTTTAATACCCACTACGGGACATTATTCAGTTTTCAGATTCAACCTAAGTACCAAAGCTTGAAACTAATGAAATAAAGACAGATCTCAATTAATTGTGGTCCAATCGAGTAAGAAAACTTGCTTTTTCCTAAAGTAATTATTTTGACTGTCGAACGCTTCTAATAAAATCTTCAATTCCAACAACCTTTGATTCCATCTGAACCCCTTTTAAATAACTTAATAAAAGAGGTCTGGGAATATAATTTACGATCGACATTAGGGCGAATTAAAGTGCTTCTTAAGATTCCTTTATGCAAATACTGTTAAAAATATCGCCTACCTCTGCCGATTAAATTAATTGAGGTAATACTTGCTTTTGGCATATTCGAGTATTAATTTGATAAATGAGGGTTAATCAGCTCATCCACCTAATTATTTTAAACAGCTCGTAAACAAAATCGTCGGGCGTTCCGTTTAATTAATGCTTATCTCGGAGTTTCGTTGTTATTCGAGCACGATGATTCAAAAAGTATTTCAGACATCTGAGATCGAAGGAAGACCTTGAAAGGTTATCTAGAACAAAATGATTAACGGTAGAACTTATACCTAGAGGATTATCAACAATAAATTAAGTTAAACTTAAAGCAGCAATACATGTGCCGTATGTAGGTAAACTGTCTCAATTTTTATAAAAAATAAATTAAGAATAAACTCCCATTATAACAACCGTTTAACAATTTAATTTTTAAAACAATTATTTATCTTCAGCCTTCCAAAAGGCCTAAGATCTAATCAAAATAAATAAAATAATAAACGACGGTGCTCAGTGTTAATACGCATTTAAGATAATATATTTAACCATACAAAAATAAATGTCCACCTAATAAATCGTGCCGGACCTTATCGACTTTCGAGACGCGACAGTAAGGACTCGATAAGGATGTGGGTCCATTCGGTATGAGGGTTTCGTGTCTCTTAACTTTTTGGTTTACGTTAAGTTTCCTTTTACCATTGTATGGTGGGACTTCTTTGATGTCGGGTTTGGTTTTAGTGACTCGTGTAGGTTTGGAACGGGCGCGAGCTGAGCGTAATCGGCGTTGCATCTTAATTTAGTTGTCTTGTATTGTGGAAGGCGGCGGCGAGCGCGTTGTGGCCGCTGTGGGACATAACCTAACCCACTGCGGAGGTAAAGGACGCCGTGCCCAACTGACGCATATATCTCTATATTTATTACACACTTGTATAAAAAGGAATGATTTTATTGGCTTAATTGGGATCAAAGATTCTGTAGTTGAGTAGACCACTGATGGATCACAAGTTGTTTGAATTATCTAACGAAGTAATTTCCTAGTCATAGAATAGAATAACACTTACCACATTGACGAACTCTTGAAAAGTAATTGCATTGCTCGTTGCACTCTGTGCTTTGTCCAGGAGAATCTGGAAGGAAAAATAAATCAGTCTTAAAAAGATTCCCTGAAGACACTTTTAAGAATCTCATGAAAAGAGTGATTACTTCTGGATGGTAGTGCCTAAGATTTAGGAAGAAGAACAGTATGAAAACTCTGCCAGCATTTTCAAATAAGGATATTTTAGACTTATAAAATAAGGTTTAAGTACAATGAAGTAGTAGGGTGCTTACTTCACGCTTATGTGGTGGCACCTGTGCTATAAAATCTGGATTTTGAAGGGTTTGTAAGAAATCTGGCCATGGTATCTCACCGAAACCCTCTGGATCGAACTGCAAGAAACGAAATCAATGTAGTATTATAGACAGACCTACCGTAATACTTATTAATTAAGACGAGCACCCCAATTTCATAACATACTTTACTACCACAATCGTAGGATTTTAAAGGAAGTTGCTTCAAAAATATTTAAAAATTTTGTCTCCTCGACTTTTTCAAAGATAGTATGAAACAGCCAATTTTAACGTTTTGTGTTAATTTAAAAAGAATAGCGTTTGAGAGTCAAAAGAACACCGAATATATCTGAGCGAGCGACGGCAACTCTAAATTAGCCTCGGTACCTCGGGTAAGTTAGATTTTTTTGAGCATAGCAATAATAGGAGTTATGTAGTTTCTTAGTCGACAAATGAAAAAAAGTTTTTAGAATTAAAAGATTGCAAGAAAGAGCAAGCTCGAACATTTTCTTGGATGAATTTGGTATTTTTGTGGGCCGGAGGGTGGCTAGTATAAAATAAATTATAGAATTTAAGACAATACTTGCTTCAAAACGCAATGTTTATGAAATATCGTGAAATTAAGAATGTATTACGCAATTATGAAAAACTTTTCCCGTGTTATTCACATGTTTTATCGAGGATATAGTGACCGAATCTCTAAACAACAGCAACATAATACGTCGATAAAGGAAAGGTAGACGTGTGACTTTGTAAAGTCAGTGGAAATGCTCATTAATTGAATCCCGTCCCGATACGGTCACGTACACGAGCCCTTGATTATGATTTCACAGTGGCACCCCGAACGTCATAACACGTCAGTCGCACTTCACACATGTGCCTTATTTTCATGTGTTTCCCAAAACAGTGACACAAAAAATAAGAAGCGCCCCTATCTGAAGTATCGCACTATCTCAATGTGCACTACGTGACGAAGAAACTTTTGATCCACGCGCTACCGCCTCCTTTATCCACTTATAAAATATTTTATATCCCGCTTCTGTACATTTTAATAAGTCAAAAACAAAGAGTATTCTTTGAAATTTGTTTCCGTATCCTAAACGACAGTTTTTATGAAATATGCGGGCTGTAACTCATACCTTATGCGGCAGAGTTGCCACTTTTACGAGCTTTTAAAATAATTATCGTCATTTTATATTCATAGAGATATAGATAGAGTCAACCATACCGTACTTTTTACGAGCTACCATTTTTATATGTATAACAAAAAAGAATTAACTTATCAATACCTAAGGTGTTAGTGAACTACTGAACTAAGTATACTACACATTGCCTGCGACTTCCTTCGCGTAGCTTTAGAACTGCTTATTGCCCTGTTGGAGTAGACTTTTCCTTTTTTTAGGGGTAATAATTCCAATAAATCCTTAAACATGTGTTTCATACAAACTGAAAGTAAAATTGTTTAACTGAAACCCAATAACCGATTTTCATTGATTTACTAATAACAAAAGGATTTCATTCAGGGATTCTCATACAAACGTTCATCCTTTGACCTCTTTACGTGTAGTTGTGTGTGTTAGTACAATAGTCAAGCTATATTTATTAGTAGATGCATGGCATATAGAGCTATTGTCCACAAGAGGTAGTTTAGGCTCGACTTATAAGTTTAAGATACCCTTTTATTTATTCTAAATCAGCACCTCTTTGGTCCCTGCTTTAAACAGATACCTAAATGAAAACAAAGATAATAAAATAATCTTTCTGTTTACCAACACAACAGGTAGCAAAATAAGTTATAAAGATATCGCACGTGGCATCAACCTTGTCGCGCTGTCAACTGAATAATGTATTATGGTTGAACCCCAAGTCCGCAAAATCTCGTCATTGATGCCAGGAGTTTATTTTTTCAGTCCATTTAGTTCCTTATTGGGAAAATACGATTGTGTTAATAGAAAAGCTTACTCACCCTATCAAACAGAAGGCGCCATTTCTGCAAAAATAAAAGATGTTAAATTAAAAAGTAATGAATATAATTGCAAAACTAATTAGTAGATGTTTTAAGTCTGTTTTCATCCAAATTTGTGCTCAGCTCTATATAATTTAAACATTATTTATATCAATAACATTAAATTCATTCAAGACAATAAGGCCCCACACATGTATTAAACGTGCATTAACCTTAACACTAACTGTAACTTAATTAAACAAATATTTCTGCGGTAATGTAAACTGCTATTGTTTTAGGGTACGGCCACATTAATACGAGTGTTCGTAAAATCGTAAACTTACATCATGCATCAACTCCCGGCGTATTTCCGCCTCGTCCAACTCCGAGCCGAGGTCCGTGTGATCCGTATCGTACAGGGGTTCTGCTGCCCGGGATATGGAGCCGAGGGAGTCCCGGGCTGAGGCAAGCGAGCCCGTGACGGTGGGCAGCACCCCGGCCTCGATCCCGGACTCCATGGAGGTGTTGGTTGAGAGGATAGTGGCGGCGGGCGGCGCGCGCATGTCGCCGCCTGCGCCACTGCCCACCCACACAGACATACTGCTTGCAACACCATCCACACTACTGCACCTACCCTCTATTACAATAACTCCCGCGATATCATACTAAACTGGCTTGACATTCAACTATTGCGTCAACTTTCGATATCTAAAAATTGCATATTCTCAATATTTTGGACATATTTTGGACAGATTTTGGGACCGAAACTGTATTGCGTGGACGCTTTTAATTTTGGACTTAAGAATTTTATGGAAGGAAAACGGCGAATAACAACAAGTAACTAGATTCTATGTTTGGAAGATTATAAGGCACGTTGTTTGATATTCTTCGCCTTGATGCACCTGAAACAACGAGTAAGTATAAGATGTTTTGACATAAACTCGTTCACCTTAAATCCCAAGGTTACCTATGGAATTGAGGAAGGTAGGGACTTTAAGCCCCCTCACCCTAATTTTTATTCATCTGTACAAATTGTACTTGACCTCTTTAAAAACAATAACCTGTGGATTTTTTTTTAGCATTGGGATTTCTGATTTTAAAAGCTTCAACTTTTTAACGACTACATCCGTCCCTTAGTTATATAACTCAAGATCCCTCTTATTTTGTTTGAAATGTTAATAACTGCTCAATTAATTGAATTGATAACAGCTTCCTGTCACTCGTAAGAAAACCAAAGAGGCTGGAGTACCTATACTACAGTTCGCAGATGATACGTTACAAGGACTAAACACCATCTCCTAGGTGGGTCCGGTACTCCGGTAGGTATCTATTTGCCTCCGTCTACTTCTACTAAAAATGTCCCCATCTAGTGCAAAGCTGGAATCATCATTAGCCTTCTACATCTGGTCAGGTGATAGCTTAGAAGAGCCTACAAAAATCTGCAAAACTGGATCACACCAGTAACTTGTTTTAGTCAATGAAATCACAGAATCGAATAGAATTGTATCTTGAACTCAGCATCTACAAAGGCTTGATACTATTACTAAGTTATCGAAATAGCTTGTGTACCAAGAAGCGTTACACAGAGGTACGTAGTCTACAAAATGCAATGTTATTAGATCTCTCTGGTACAATTTACGACATAAAATCAAATTTTCTGATCACCGAGATAGCCAATCAGCTGAGGGAGGGAAACGTGAGCGGAACGCTACGGACCAGAGGGCTTCAACCCTCTTGACGTTGCCATGGCAACGGGCCGCAATTTCATACCCCGTTTAACACTAGGCTTATTTGCCGTAGGTACACTTGTTTATTATAAATTTCTTGAATTCATCCTTAAAACGTTAGGTTTGCCATTAAATATTACATTTCAAATTATTAAAGAATAGTTACAAAATACCTCGTACGGTTATGTTTACACACATACTTGTTCAATACATTATTTTTATATTAATGTAACTCTACCTTAAATTCAAATGTTTCTCGGCAATTTAATGTTTTAGTAGGAATCTAATTGTGATAATAAATCTTACAAGAAAAGCAGCAATAGTGACAGTATTTAAAATAAAATACTTATAAAAAAAACAGATATCGTTTGTTTTCCATAATCAACATAACCAATATCACTTACCTTTATCTCTTCTAATCGTTCTCACCACTATCATAAGGGGGACTTCACACGCGGCTCCATTTCCAAAATATCACTTATTAGTATGTTTCATGTCAAGAACACATTAGACTTCCAAACGCGGTGGACATTTAGTTACATGTCAAAACACTTTGTATGCCAGTGAAGTGAGAATGGCGTCCAGATTTCAGCGCATGCGTGCTGCTGAGAATCACAAGAGGGTGCTTGGCATGAAATATGGATGGGCATCTTTCAAATGCTGCGTTGCGGGACAACGAGCGATATTGGTACCGAAACATAAGTCAAGAGAGGGTCTTCCAGCTTTCTTTGCGTTAAGGTTAGCAATAAATAAAGCTAGTAAGATTTGGACAAACGGACGGAGGTAAGAAATTGTTGAGCTTTTGTTAGTTTAATTTTACTATTACAACTTTCGTACGGCTCAGAAGTTTAACTGCTTACGTGTAAGTGTTGTTAAAATGGGCTCATAGTGTTCATAATACCTGAGTACGGTATTTGCTATTATATAGATGAATGAAGAATTTGAATAAGTACCTACTTATCATTTTTGCAAAAGTAGAAAAAGTTAGCTTAGAACTTCAGATATTCACAGAATGTCCATACGGAAACATCTAAACAGAATTCCTATTTGTTAATATTGATTACTTATTAAGTTATTAACAAGTAGGTCTAAAAGTATTGTCTTCTTCTCAGTCATAAAAATAAAAATGCGCCTTGTCGTTTATGAAGAGCAAGTACTAGCACCAGTGGAATCATTGGATTTCCACACCATGAAAGGCGTTGAGATTGATTAGTACCTATTAATTATGATTACAATCATGATGATAACTCATCGTTTCAGCTTTCCATGACAATTTTATAAATTCACTTTTAAAATCTTTTGCAGATCTATTTGAACACTTAGTTTTACCGTCTTACACTTTTACGCGATTGTTTTTTACATCTTTTTTTTTTTTTAATCTTTTGACTTTTGGCAACACTACGTTTATAAACGTCAAAATATTTGGTTTCGTCGTGGATAATGCAGTGAAAATTTATGTAAGAAAAACAAAAATAAAGCGAAATTCCGTGTTGTCAAAGCGATTTTTCGTGATACGTAATATTATTATGCCTGCTGGGCGTGCTGCTCTGCTGTTGCGGCGTCTCTCGACGGGTGATAATAGGTTTAAAAGTCTCAATTTGAATCAAAATACTTCCAAGGAATCGCTCGTTGCCAACCCGGTGTGTAGTCCTAGGGATTTAAGCTTGCCAAAAAGGTATGCTATGGTTTTGATATATATTTTATCATTCTATTAATATTTTCCATAATAATTTGGACTCTGCCGGCTGTGTCCCTAACGTTTCATCCTAAAATGTACTACTGCTATATGACCTTGTTTTTGTTTACATGTCGTGTTTACGACGAATAAAAGAGAAGGAAACCATTGTCGCTTGTTTGTCATAATTAATGCATAAGGGTTTGTGAACTTCTTTTTAATAGTTACTTGGATTAAACAGTGCTGCGCATCGATTTAGTGTCTGTGTACAATCTTATGTAATTACTGACTGATGAATAAATTACTAAGATATATTTTCAAGTGTTATCATTGACACTAAGTTTACACCCGTGACGATACACTGACCCTCATTTGGGGCTCTATATTGAGATAAAAAAGAAAATAATAAAAAGTAACAAACTCAAACCTTTTTCCATTAGGTAGGTAAAAGCCACAGAACGCTACCTGATACAATACTTACAAACCGCAAAGGAAATTGTGGCATTATCATTAAGCTGTATAGTCCCCTGATAAGGACTGGGCCTCATTATCCACACACATAGAGAAGTAAAATATAGACTTTTCAGTAACACTTTTTTTATACACAAATTAGCTAGCAAAAACCAAGTTTGTTGTTAAAAAAATTATAAGCATGCTTCTTTTAATTCTTTTGGTATCTAGTATTAAGCACTCTGATGGACTGATAGTAATAAACCAAAACGAAGCTAGGAAGATAAATACCTGTGAATATTTTTTTTACCTTCTTTGAAGTTATAATAAGCATCCAAAAGGACAGACTGACAGAAACAATGAAACATTGCCTTCTTTTCAAAGTAGGAAAAGAAAACATTTAAGTCTTTAATTCATTCTTTCAGGCTATCAACATTTGGACCAAATAACATAGCAGTCCCACAGCTCACAAGGAGTTACAGTGACAATAAGATTATAATGGCAACGGCTAATGCTCCACCTACAGAACAACCAAAGCATACCAATAATTTAATCTCTGAGAAATCTCCTTACTTACTTCAACATGCGCACAACCCTGTCCAATGGTACCCATGGGGTCAAGAAGCCATTGACAAGGCAAAGAAAGAACAGAAACTAATATTCCTATCGGTAGGATATTCCACATGCCATTGGTGCCACGTCATGGAGAAAGAATCATTTGAAAATGAGGAAGTAGCGAAAATAATGAATGAACACTACATAAACATCAAAGTAGATCGTGAAGAAAGACCTGATATTGATCGAGTTTACATGTTATTTGTAATGGCCACAACTGGTAGTGGCGGTTGGCCAATGTCAGTCTTCCTTACGCCAGACTTACGGCCTGTTGTTGGTGGAACATACTACCCCCGTGAAGACCGGTGGGGCAGGCCAGGGTTCAAATCTCTACTACTTGGACTAGCTGACAAATGGAAGACTAATCACGAAAAGTTCTTAGAAACAAGCCAGCATTATATAGAAGCAATGCAAAAAATTTCCTTATTAGACTCAAAGGGTTCTGATATTGTTTCTGGAGAAGCAACTTGGGAAAGCTGCATTCGCCGATATTTGACGATTTACGAACCAGAATTTGGTGGATTTGGAAAAGCACCGAAATTTCCACAAGCTTCGATTTTTAATTTTCTTTTCCATTATTATGCTCGTGACAAAAATAATGAAGAAGGTAAAAGATGCTTGGATATGTGTCTGTACACTTTGACCAAAATCGCTAAGGGTGGTATTCACGATCACATATCTAGCGGTTTCGCACGGTACTCAACCGATAATGATTGGCATGTGCCTCATTTCGAAAAGATGCTTTACGATCAGGCACAGTTGACTGTTGCCTACACGGATGCTTTCCTCGCAACAAAAGATGAGTTTTACGCCGAAGTTGTTCGAGATATCATAAAATATGTAAACAGAGATCTGAGACACGAATCTGGCGGATTTTACAGCGCTGAAGATGCCGACTCTTACTCGGAGGTCGGAGCTGCTCATAAGGTAGAAGGAGCGTTTTGTACATGGGAATACAAGGAACTAAAATCTCTACTGAAAGATAAGAAAATCAATTCAGTCTCGTACTTGGACGTTTTCTGCGATTACTTCAGTGTTGAAGAGGATGGAAATGTTGATCCTAGAACTGACATTCACGGAGAACTTACCAACCGAAACGTATTGATAATTTACGGTAGTAAGGAAGATACAGCTCAGAAATACGAATTGACCATAGAGCAATTCAATCAAGTTATATCTGAATGCGTACAGATATTATATGATGTGCGCCAGAAGCGGCCTCGTCCGCATTTGGACACAAAAATGCTATGCTCTTGGAATGGTTTGATGATGGCTGGCTTAGCACAAGCTGGTCAAGGGCTGGGAGAGAAGCAATTCGTGGAAGACGCTATCAAAACTGCCGAGTTCATACAAAAACATTTGTATGATGAATCAAAACAGATATTATTACATTCTTGCTATAGAGCTGAAGATGGTTCAATCGCCCAAATGTAGGTCGAATACTTTTTTTGAATATCAATTTGCAGCGTTATTATTCGTAACTATTAATTAAGTAACTGTTTACAGTGCCGAACCGATTAAGGGTTTCTTGGACGACTACGCGTTCCTGATCAAAGGCCTGTTGGACCTGTACGAGGCCTCGCTGGACTTCCGCTGGCTGAAGTGGGCGCGCGACTTGCAGCAGAAACAGAACGAGCTGTTCTGGGACGACGTCCACGGCGGTTATTTCACCAGTTCTGCGGATGATGCTAGTTTGGTGTTAAAACTGAAAGAAGGTAAATATTTACAGAAAAATCTGCGGGATTTTCTAGCTTATTTTCAGATACGAATTCTAATAAAACTTGCATTGTTATAAATAATTTAAAATATCAACATTTTTCACATATTTTTTTTATCTAGTTGTAAACGTTAAATTAAAGTACCTAGGCGACAGAGCTCTGCTCTGTGAAAATAGAGAAAACGAATTTTCCCAGATATGAGACCTAGCTAGATTGATTTTTCGCCCCCGTAAACTGCAACTTTCATCGAAATCGTTAAAGCCGTTTTTGAGAACGTGATTAGAACATTTACAAATATATGTTGTTATACTAATTTAACAGTCTATGATTTAATAAAAAGTTCAGCTTTTTAGAACGCCTCTGTCACTTACACATTTTAATCCATGTGCCATTTTAGCGCATTTTAGGCTTACAGTATTATTTAAGAATTTTGTTTTCAATTTCCCTTGTCACTTGTAATTCAGATCAAGATGGTGCTGAGCCTTCAGGCAACAGCGTGGCCTGCCACAACTTGCAGCGCCTCGCGGCCTACTCCGACAAGACCGCGACGGCCGACGGCGGGAACCGCGAACGGGAGTTGGCCATGATAATACTGAAGGCTTTCTCTAAGAGACTCAACGATGCCCCCACGTCTCTCCCCGAGATGATGTCTGCGCTCATGTTCTTTAATGATTCTCCCTATAAGGTACGTTCAATAGTCAGTCATGGAAACTTGTATAATGAGATCATTCTGGACCCCGTCGGGCACAGCAACCTAGCAGGAGAGGAACTTTCAAAACTTAACTTATTTGTCTTCTTACCTAACATCATCTGCAGCTGAATACCAGTATTTTACATGTAGCGACTGCCTATCTGACCTCCACAACCCAGTTATTACTGGTTAATACAATACCCCTTGGTAAGATGGTTTGTCAGACTTTCGGGCCACTGACTACCTGTAACGACTGTCAAAGATCTTTAAATTATAGCCGGGACTAACGGCTTAACGGGGTTTCCGAGGCACGGAAACTCGGTATGAAATTGGTGGTCACCCATCCACGGACCAACCTAGTCAAAAGCCTTACCCTGAAGATCGACCTGAGCAGCTGGTATTATTTAGCCAGGAGCTCCTTATTTGTCTTTATACCTGTATTTATTGTTATTATACGTTACAATACGATGATGAATTTTCTTCTTGAACGGGTGTAGCGGTTACTATGAACGTGTTTGTCAGTGGAAACTCACGGACCGATAAGTTATCATAGCACAACTGTTTACCGTTAAAATTATATCGTCCTGACCGATTTTCGGTGACGGCGGCGAATTTCAATGGAAACTGCAGTAGGTGCTATGATAGCTAATATTATAGGCGTGAGGCAAGGGCCTCTATCTTGCCCCACTATAATACATGCGCGACCTTGCCGAACGATTTTATCCGCCAACTTCCAAACAAGCCGTTGGTAAGAATTTTTCGACGCCATGATCCGCCGCACAGCTACGGGAGATGCAGTCAAACCATTAATAATTATAGTAATTCTATATATATTATATTTATATATTATATATCGTAGTTATTAATGTATAAAAATGGGAAATCTCTTTTCGGTTTTTTGGAGTACGTGGGCGCGCAAGGAGGCGTGGTCTAGCTGCTCGTGCATATACGACCATATAAGAGCGTTAACGCTCGTAAGAGTTGCGCGTGTAGCTAAAGGTGCGCCTACACGCGCGTCGTATTTTGCCCTGGCTGGGGTCCTTAAATTCATTTAAGACCACCACATGATAGTCCGGTGCTACCTTCTAGAATTGGCTGCCAGTAGTGACGTAAAAAAAATGCTTCGTATTTCGTAAAACAGTTATTTTATCCGGCCTCGTGTTGTTCTGGCAGGTGCTGATAGCGGGCGGCAGCTCGGACCCGCGCACGCTGGAGCTGGTGCGCGTGGTGCGCTCGCGCCTGCTGCCCGGCCGCGTGCTGGCCGTCGCCGACCCGGCCACCGAGTCCATCGCCGGTATGTCCCACATGACATCACTTTGTTTATTTATTTACGAATTGTAACGTAATTCATATTATTTCCTATTATGATTCTGCTAAAGCGGCTATTTTAAGCGCCATTATAGGCGTAATAAGGGGCGAGCTTATTGCCATCAACCGGGTCCAAATCCAGACTTTATGGCTGCTACTGAAAAAATCCTGATGGAAACACCCAATAGCACTTTACCCGACCCAGGAATTAGTTAAGTTATTAATAATTATCGAAACTACATGTCAGGTTTAGCAAAAAAATAAATAAAGTAGCACTAATCATTATAAGTACATTAAAGGAGCATAATCAAAATTATCATAGGTACATTAGGAATTACTCGATAGACTAATCGTTGTCAACAAAAAGTAAAATAATAATAATCATTAAATAAAACCCAATAATTAAACCCAGGACTTCATGCTCAGCAGTCGCGCTTGCGGCCACACGATAAACAAGGCAGTCCATGTTGAATTAAATTAATATTATTTTGGAACTTCCAAAGCTTCAAAATATTGATCCAGATGATCATGTGGCAGCACCATCAACAGTTTGTATATATTTTTTTCGTTGTTGACATGTTTGTAAATGAAGCATTGATTGTCCCCCAGCGCCGAGCCGCATCTGGTCGGCAGGCGACGTGCCCGTAGCGTACGTGTGCCGGCGCTACGCCTGCTCGCTGCCCGTCAGCGACGCGGCGCAGCTCGAGACCTTACTCGACGAGGCGCCCGCCGCGCCCTCTAACAATATCAAATGAACTACATGGAAAATTATCGTGTTTTGTATAATATACCCATTCACTATATTACTCATCAACTATTTATTTACCATTTATTCGAAAACATAAGGCATGTAATTTGCAGTGGCAGCAGTTGATATTATGTAGTCCCAGTTATTTTACCTCTGATCTTGCATCACTGGCAAAATCACAATGATCGTTAATCTCCTTACGTTAGAGTTGCTGTTAAATTGCTGCTGTCATATGTAAAATAATTGTGAAGGGGTCACAAAAAAAACTATTGGTAAGCAAATATTGAATGGGGATGTTATAAAAACAATTACGATGGACATTTATAAAATTTAATGTGATAATTGCAGCGAAAACGTTTTAGTGTTACTGTGTTACTTACCAAGTCATACTAATATTACATTGTGTAGCTTATTAACCTAGTCATTATGTAACAGTGACCTTATCATTGTTAAAGTGTTACAAGGATCTTATGGCGCTCGAATATTGTTGACGGGGGCAGCGTTAGTTGTTAAATGTATTTAAAAACAAGATCGTCGGCGTTAGTTCCAATTTTGATCTCGCGCAAGAAGATCCTAGTTTATTATAGAGGGATATCTCGTCACCGCCAGACCTACGTCATTACATTAATGCTGACTTATGCCCTGAGTAAGGGTCAGCTCACAACGAGACGCGACGCTGCGCGCACATTTTAAAGAGCGATTCAAAATTTAACTTTATTTTCTACACGAAAAGATACACATTTCGTTGTGAGAATATGTTGCGCCACGCAGCGCTGCGCCGCGTGACACCTGTAAAGGAATGTGTATCTTTTCTTTCTTTAACGGCCTGGTCACGACTTTGGTCTTAGCGGTGAGCGGCGCGGCGAGCGGGGCGGCGTCGGTGAGCGGTGCGTTTTGCACGCCACGTACCCTCAGTAGCGGTTAGTTGCAGCGGCAGCGGTGGACGTATTTAGGTAGTCAAAACGTGTTCAAAATCATGGCGTTATCAAAATTATCCCTTCTCTGTTTAGAAAGCAGTACATTATTAAAACATTAGAGTAGTAGCAGAGAGAGAAGGAGTGCACGAACTGAATAAAAATCAGTATTTAAATAGCGAAGTTCGTGACCAATACGAAGATTACAGAAAATATCCAGATAAGTCGATGCGGTCGATTTAAAATTTCAGTAATAAACGCCTCGGTATCCATTACCACCACAAAATCGTCTAAACTTTTTTGTTTTAATCTACGCCCCTGAGTACGTCACTCCTACACCGCTGTCCGCGCCGCTCTGTTTCGTGGCGTCGCACTCATTCGCTTGTACTTTTGTTCCTGCCGCTCTCCACACCGCGCGCCGCTGCCGCGATTCGCCCGGAGAAAACCGCGCGCGATTTCGCTAGGAGCGGCGTTTCGTGGCGTGCTTCAAACATTTTTATACTTTTGATCTTACCGCTCGCCGCCCCGCGCTTAGCTGCCGCTCACAGCGGCAAGGTCGTGAACGGGCTGTAAAAGTGTGCGCGCAGCGTCGCGTCGCGTCTCGGTGTGAGCTGACTCTAATAAGGTTGAAAAGTGGTTGACAGTCAGTAAACGCGGTAGTACCAAAAATAGGTAAGAACGATAAGCTATTACGAAAAGTTGGCTGTGGTGACATGGGCAGGTATGAGGTAACAAGACGTACTGAATAGCTGCTAAGTTACGTCATACTCTGTATGTAAAAAGTGTTTTTTTTTCATATTACTATAACTATGTCTGTCAGTGGGATGGAACCATCAGATTGTCTGGCGGCTTGGGAAACAGATTCAAATAGTTGCCCAAGTAACTTAAAATTCAGATTTCATAAAATAACGTAAGTTCAATTACAATTTATCATACTTGAAGTGTCTGGCGGAGAGTTACCACCTCTGACCTCACAAAGTGTCCCTAATGAAATATCAAAAAAATCACGGTATGACCTAATTTAGCAGCTATTCAGCATACCTTTGCTACCTAAAACCTGCCAAAGCCACAACAACCAAATTTTTATAATAGGTAATTGTTCTTACCTGTAGTATGGTACTTCCGCAGGTAGTTTCAGCTTTTATAAAATCACGTAGGTTTGGCAGTGACGGGATCTTAGCCCATTAGTTGTTTAACGGTAGCTTTGAGTCTCATGACAATAGTTTTCATTTCAGTAATTTGTTAACCTTTAGTATATTCATGATATAAATATATATAAGTATATCTCACCACTAACAGTATACTATGTAGTTTGATGTAGGTAGTGTCTATTTTTATGGATTAAAAAAAGGTGACATTCATGGAGTGTTTTGGAAGTCATCAAAAAAATCAATTAAAGGATAGAAATCTCGAATGAGGTAAACGGAAATGTTTAGTCTGATGTATGTGATAGCGTAAATTTACCAAGAAGTTGATACAATATTGTTAGGCAGCAAAATCATTTGTAGCTAGAATAGATGCTAAAAGCTTTCAATGATACGATCCAGTATCGTTTCTGTTAATTGTGTAGTTACATAGTGACTTCTGCTTACTAGTTTATGATCGGTGATGTATTCATTGTTAACTAATTTATTGAGAAAAAAGGATGTATTGTCGTCGCTAGAACCATATTTTTTTTGTTGGATTTGTGATATTTTGTATGTAATAAATGGAAATTCAAAGCACTTATTTCAATTACACCTTAAATAACTTGTGAAAATACAGTAGTTGCCCATTCCAAAGCGTCGATCGTTATCAGCGGATGAGTCATTAACGTGCTTTCAGAGGCACGGAGGAAACTCATCCATGGACCAATTTGGGTGAGCGCGCCGTAACCTGAACATCGACCCTAGCGGCTGTTAATATTTAGGCACGAGCCTTTAACGCTACGTAAATATGAGTATTAATTAGAGCTATAAAACTATAAAAACATAGCCTTAATAAAATTATCGGCGTAACACTTTTTTTTTTTTTTGGATGGGAAATCATCATATGACTTCTCCCGCTCTGGGCGGAGCGGGAGGGAGTGTCAGACTTGACTGACTAAAACCCACCCATGTTCCTTCTTAGCCCTTTGTGTGCCAGGGCCGCGGTATCTCTTTCGAACAACCCGCAGCCCTGGCAGGCATCGGCCCTTTCGGACCCCTTCCGGTTTGCTGACATCTCCTTGAAACGCGCGTGGAACACAAACGCGCCGTCGACACGGCCTGCCGTCATGAGACGGACGGACGGTGAGCTAGCCCATTACTCACCGTCCACAGGCTCGCGCCTACGGTGGCCGGGGGCCACTGGTTGCCCCCCGACGCCCGGGGCGTCTCCCGCGGCGGCTGGGACGTGAGGTTCTCTCCCTCTCACGTTCCACCACCTCCTGCGCTAGTATGACTATCGGCGTAACCCTTAGGGTCAGTTCACACCGAGACGCAACGCGACGCGACGCTGCGCGCACAGTTTTAGGGTTGGACCTCATCTGGCAGCACGGAATCGCCTTTTTCCGTCGCCCTTTCTCTTTCTGTCGCTTAGAACTGCCATTTGCTAGACCGAGACAGAAAGCAAAATACGATAGCACGCGGCGGAATCCTCGAGGCGATCGGCATCATGGACAAAATGCAATGGTCGGCAGGGAGACTCCGGAACGCTGAAGCGCGCGATAACATGCTAACGCATCCTTTCACCGCTGATCACTTGCTATCGCATGATGTCTCACTCTATCGTACAATGGCGCACGCGGCCGCTCGTCAGCTCAGTGCAGCCTGTTCATTCATGCCGTACGGATGGTAATAACAATGACTGACGAAAATTTAATAGTTTTAGTGCAGAAATATCCTTGTCTCTATGACATGGAGTCGGCGGAATACAGTGACCAACACCGTAAAGAGAATGCTTGGGAAGAAAGGGATGGGCGGCAGTATGCCACCCATGCTGCAGCATGCTGACGCGTGCGATCGCCTTTTTTGTCTGCGGAATGCGACAGCGCGCGTTCGCATGCGGCAGCATACTGCAGCACGTGGTAGCACAGGCGGAACAAATGCGATTCCGTGCTGCCAGATGAGGTCCAACCCTTAAAGAGAGATTCAAAATATAACTTTTTTAACGCACGGCGTGCATGAGCGGCGCTGCACCTCACGAGGCCGCTCGACGCCGCTCCATGATCACTGGCCTCTTCAAGTATCGTCGCGTCGCGTCGTGTCTCGGTGTGAACTGACCCTTATCCTAACTGATATCATTTTAATCAACTTAAAGGCCTGCGCAGACGACGGACTTTTCTCCGCGGCGGAGAAAAAAGGTACGCTCCGCGAATAAAAAGTCCGCCGCGGATTTACCGCGAACTCAACGCACACGGTGTCATCATTTATCGTCGTGCATACGTACGTCACTCTCGACCGCACAAAGCGGACTAAAGTCCGCCATGTGCGCTGCTTCGCCTAGCCACACGAGTTCTATTTTTTTCGGGGACTCCCCCGTTCTTTTGTCCGGTCCGCTCTCTGCATGTCCTCGGTTAATCTGGGGACTTTTTGTACGCGGTAATTTTAAACCCTCGTTTGCGTTACTCGATACAGTTGTAAGCGATCTATTTTAGCGGACAAAAAAGTCCGCGGACAAAAATCAGTCGTCTGCGCAGGCTATAAATTTTAAGAAATAATTTCGAGAAACGCCAGAACAGGACTCATCTTTTGTTGATGTACGCTGCCAACTCTCACTTTATTATACACCATTTCTTTAATTATAGGGTTACGGTAATATGTGGGATATTAAACACGTTAATAACTGAAAATACATCAAGATTGATTTATTTATTTGTTCATACTTTTATTTCGATTACAGTTACATCGACTATGAAGAACGTATATCAATTTGTAATCATTAAATTATTTATTTTAAATGATTAGACATTCATGAATTATGACATAAGACAAAATATAATTGCTATGTTCAGAAATCCTGCAATAAAAAATCCTCATATTAATTGTATATACAAGTTTCATAATTTTGATTTAGGCATACCTTTATTTATATATGCCAATAGGTATTTAGCGGTTATAAATGACACCTAAACCAAGATATATATTTTTTGATCGTGGGTTGCATAAAATACATGTCATAAAGAATCACTAAAAAAACAATCATTTAATAGTGTCATTGTGTCTATCACTTCATTACAATAATAATTATGGACTAATATTTCAGATACTTGTTTGGGCTCGGATACAAATTCTAAATTAATATTAAATGCAAATAATGTTCCGAGATCGGAATAGATAGAGATTTGCCTTAACTTTGAACAGGTAAGTAACATGTGGATAATACCTCCGCATAAAATCAAGGAATTTTAATTATTTTTAAGTACCGATTTACAGCTGTAAAATCAGAAATAAGTATTTTCCACAAGTTACTTACCTTCTCGAAGTTTAGGCAAATATACTCTACCTATTCCGATCCCTGTTCATGATACTAGCAAAGGATGAAAAAATATGGTTTATAAATATCGAAATTATGTTTATCCAAATGCCCAGATCAAATTCAAGCAAACCGGTTTGCTTACTGGGTGTCCTACAAATATGTATAAGAGAATGTAATCTAAATGACAGTTTTTTTTTGTTAATTTAATCTTTAGTTTTACAAAAACGTTTGAGACTGAATTTTTTCGTCATTTGCTAGTACTTACAAGCATTAGAATAAATCAAACAAAATTATACCTACTTTCAGAAATGTAAATCGATACAACTAACTACATTTAATACAAGTCATAAATATTAAATATCACATTAAGCTAATGTCAGTCCAGTCATAGGTTACGAACTATTATAATCCACCTACGAATACACATGAGCGAAAAAATTAAAGACTCCGTGCACATGTCGCTAGTTAGCTACATATGTTGAGAATTGTTAACATAAACTTTTATAAATAGTAACATTGGATGTAAATTTACGTGTCATAAAATAGGGTACAACACGACTTCATATGTTTATATTACCCGTGGTGGGGGCGATGGGTCGGTGGTATTATTACTGCCTTCACACAAGGTGTAAGGGACACCGACGCGAATACGCTTACCACATACTCGGTACGTTATTTTGAAACCCCCCGCAGTGAAATCTTTCTTCGGTTATTAAAAAAAAAATCTGCTGTTTTCTACTTAAGTGCAATACCTACACGGTCAAAATGTATGGTCAGCAGTTTTTTTTTAAAATTACTGATGAGAAATTTCTATGTGGGGGGGGGAGGTTCAGAATGATGTACATGGTAGGCGTTTTCGGTGTCCTTTACACCCCGTATACCGGGTGGAAAGGACATCGACGCACAACCGGTTACCACATAGTCAGTACTTGATTCTGAAACTTTAATAAAAATTTCTATGCCATGGAAATTTTTATTTAAATTTCAAAATTTTCCATGTCGAATAATGTACTGAATACGTGTGTCACCACTGCTCTCAATTTGATGAATAAAAATATCACGAAGAAACAGGTATGTGTTAGAAGCATCAATTCTAAAGCCGTATACAGACATTGCAAGGCATGCGCCGCGAACAACGCACAGCGAATGCCTCGCAAGGTGTGTACCTTTATATTCGTGGCGAGGCATGTGCTATGCACGTGCGAGGGCGAGCCAACGTATGGCCGAGACATTCGTTGTGCGCCGTCCTTGGCGCATGCCTCGCAAAGTCTGTATCCAGCTTAAGGCGCGTGCAAACATGTTGCAATATGGCTTTAAATTTCAAAAACTTTCCTGTTGAATAATGTACTGAATACGTGGGTAACTGTTTGTGCGTTGGCTCCATTCCACCCTGTATTCATATCTCTCTCGGATATGTTACGCTCATGCATATTTAGCCTTACATAAAGTACAAGCAACATAAACACAACAGAAGTTCTGCTTCCAAACATATCATAACAGGCTCAAGTGAAATGCAAATAAGAGATAAACAGCGAGGTAGATTGAAATGTTTGTTTCGTACACCATCAGAATAATATTTTAAATGATTTCATACACACACAAGCACAAAATTATCTTTTACTAGGAATGATACGCTAGCAGCGTTTATAGTTATAATTCATAGTAATAGTAATATTATTTTTCTTAAATGTATGTTTTAAAGAATAATATGTTAGTTTAAATGAATAAACGCCTAAATTATATCTCGTTTTGTGACGAGTAGTGTTTAGGACCAGAGTTCTAAAGAATCAAGATAATTATTTTCTTTGATAATTATCCGTGCTGACTTTTTTTTGCAGACACGACAGATTGTCAAGCCAATGGGTATAATGGGAACAGCTAGGGACGACAGTCGTCCAACGATAAATTAATCGTCACGACATAGTGGGAACGCGCCGAAGCGCCAGGCAGGGTAGCCTGTGAAATGAAAGAGTTCTTACGTTTATTGCAATTTGCCGGTCAGTGACAGACTTTATGTTGTTTCACGGCTATAAAACGTTTGTATTTACAGATTTGTAGTCATTTTTTTTTTAACAGTAATATTATATTACTAAAATAGCCAAAAACCTAAAAGAGGCAAAACGGAAGGGCAAAGCAACTAGATGCAGAAAATTACGGGAAAAGACTCACAACTGAATCAAACGCATACGTCGAGAACCAGGGAAGCCCTTCGGAGATGGGTGGTATAGTCAGTCAGGTGCAAGGCAAGAGTGTGAAATTATTGAGCTGGATGAAGTCTGGGACATCAAAGACTCTGGGTAGATGACGAAAATGACTTTGCCGTTGACGACCCCACTGATACGGCTGACTTATCCGAATCAGACTTAGGAACCCCTGGCCCGAATACCGATGAAGATGATCCTCTTATTGAGGCTTTACACTCACCTGCCATTAAGACAGAGGCCTCAAGGATATATCAATCAGTCAGAGGTCCCACTCTACCCACCTTCCCCTTAAGGATCCCAGGGGACCAATTGCAACAGTATCAAAAGTTAGTGCAATGGTTTGGAGAAACCTCCAATTGCAAGTATTCTCTAAACCACTTCACAGGGGAGGCGTATACCATAATCAAGGAGCACGTCCCTTCAGTTTCTATCAAATCTCAAGTGCAGTTAATTCAAATAGATGAGTCCACACGCTCCATATCTGAGGCAGACACAAGGAGCAACGTGTCCACTTACATGGCGGAGTCCATCTCCAAATTTGATGACCGGTATACGTCTTCAGAGACGTTTGTATCAATGAGTAGCAGGAAGGCTCCAGTCGTGATAGAGGACGTTGAAGAGGACGAATCACGTGTAAAGATGACCTCTGGAGTGTCCTCCATCATCTTGCAACTTTTTAAGGGGATCAAGATACCACCTAAAAGGGCATCTGGTAAAGCGACCAAAGTCACGGATAAGAGTTTTAAGATGACAAAGGAGGAGATAAGACGAACCCTTATTCGGGAGAACGCAAACAATATGCCTGATGCATTACGCGTATTATTCAAAACAAAGAAGAATTGGACATTAATGAAGAACATGTACAACATAGGGAATCACTCCGTTATGGACAATTAGGACCACATTGACATTGATAATTATTCATTAGAAACATCAATATTTGAAGAAAACGTCGTTCAATGGGATAAAATGAACTTGGAAAGTTGTATTAATGATTTCAATAATTATAACACAAAGCCATATTATTTACGATCACCCTGACACGCAAATTGCAAAAACTTGAGAAAAAAATAAATTCGCGGGCTATCCTGACCTGGCCAATCGCATTTAATGATAATGCTTTTTTGTTATTTTTAAGATAATTATCATTTCGAACCCTGCTTAGAACATACTTGATAAATACTAACACTTAATACATTATTGAATGTACCATGATACATATCCTATTATGGAGTCAAATAAAAACTTGTAGAATTTAACTATCAATAAGAAGAGTCCAAAACTAAAGTCAAACTTGCCGAGTGAAGCTAGGTAAATAAAAAATAGCATGTTTGTAGCTCAATAAAGCGCACAGTATCATTCAAGACGCTAAGTCTTCCGAAATTTTATGTAAGTAACAGAATGTGTTCAACAATTTATTGTACATTACCATTGACAGTGATTTATTTTAATATTACATTAAAGCTTAAAACTAACAAATTCGTGAATGATTCCGAAGAAAACATCAAACATGATGATCATTGAGACATCTTTCAAACATCTACACTAATATCACGAGGGGAGATGACTTATATTTTGTTTCAAAACAAAACCGTATCCTTCTTGTATACATACTACATACATATAGGAAAATTCAAGAGACGTGATGCATTCGCATCAGATACAAAGTAACGACTAAATAATGTGTAAAAAGATTTACTTCAGTCGCTTTACGAAGCGTCGCAGTCATACTCCAGAACAGTCTTGTGATAGAAGAGCAAATACCTGGAAAAAGAAAAAGGTTTTAATTATAACTACGACAAAAAAAAATGGAAAACAGTTTTAAACAAGTTCTTCAATTCTTCTATAGCCCAAGAAAATTATATAATATTTTAAATATGCATTTAATTTTCATCTTATAAATGATGTGGTATTCGTGATTGCATAAACTCACCCTTCGCTATCCAAAACCTCACGCAACGAAGCGCGAGTGATCATGTGGTCGTCACACTTGAACCAGCTGCCCTTCATCTGGCGTACATAGGCGGTGTAGTGGCCAGCGTCCAGCGACCCCACGTGGTTCACTACAGCGAACAGCGAGTAGCGATTGTCTTCACAAACACCCTCGGGAGCATTGTTGTTGTCAGCACCAACGTCAACAGCCCGGCGGTGAGACGACATAAAAGGAGTCATGTCTATCTCAGCAGGAAATGACACGAAGGCATTAATTTTCCTATCAATTTGTGATGAGTGCTCAAAACGCTTCAGGTGAAAACTGGCAACTATAGGCAATGTTTCTAGTGTCAGTTGTTTGGTGGATTCGCGGTAACATCGGCAGTTTGAACACTTGATCTTAGCGCCGGATCCGAGGTGCTCGGCCCGAGTGAAGCGCTCGAGGCAGGCCGCGAGCGAGCCAGGCCCAGCCACGTCCAGACTGATATCCCAGAACGGGTCGATGGTAGTGGACACTCCGTGGCATGAAGTGCACACTACATCACTCTGAAGACCGCCGGTAAATATTTGGTCGATGATGCAATTGCAGCGCCCATTTTCCTTTTTCTCGCCATTTTCGTCTACCCCATTCATACAGTGTCTGGCAACCAAAAGACAAAGACGTAAAAAAAAATTACCCGAAAAAATAAAATAGGAATGCTTAGTATACGTAAAATGTCAGTTCGCGTTGTTAAAACACCTACCTATGCAGAACATCAAGGGTAGCGATGAAAAATTCATGAGCATCCTGCTGTTCGTACCCGGCTAGATGACGTGCATGCGTCCATATCAGATGCAAGAGACGATGCAGGGTTAGAGGTGTCTTAGCACCGGAATAGAACTCCTGAAGAAAAAATAAATGAATAAACAAAAAATCCTCGCATTAAAAAAAAAATGTACAAGTCAAAAGATGAAAGTTCGTTATAGATTTCCCGGTAGGAGAGGCTATAAATAAATGCACCACCTAGATACGCAGCTGTTTTGAACAATGAAATTTCTCAGAAAAGCGTGGCTACGTTACGTAAACGAATTTCCATAAAACGTGACACGTATATGAATTTATTTCGCCGAGGCTTACCTGAAAGAGTTTGGAAACCTCACAAACGAGGCATTTCCCCGATCCCTGTGCCTTGCATTTGTGTTTCTCTCCCAGGAAATAGTCGCGCAATAGCGGAGTGTGGATCAATGTCTGAAATAATTCAACACATTTTTTTTAATTGGATGAATATATTGAAGATCACGAGGAGCATCGAGCATCGAGGAGCATAGAGTACTGAATTAGTTCTGCAAAATATTCTAATGCAATTATAAAAACCTTTATTTTATCATCGGATCATTACGATTTACAATAGATTTCGTGATTGCAATAGACGTGTACATGTATGACTGACAAGTATGTGGTGGACTTGCGGTGGGCTCGTTGAGGCACAAGAGCTAGATTTTCTTCAACAGGCAGTTCAAGGGTTTTGAATGACGAGTATTAGGGGCCATCCATAAATTACGTCACACGTTAAGGGGGAGGAAGGGGGTCGACGAAGTGTGACATTGTGGGACAAGGGGGTGGGAAGGGTGGCTAGAGAGGCGCCACGGCGCCCTCACCTTCCGCCTGACGCAGGTCCTCACCGGACACGGTTGTTTCGGGAGGTTCCTGCACCGAATCGGGCGGGAGGAAACGCCCGGGTGTTACCACTGCGAGGATCGGCCGGAGGACACGGTGGAGCACACCGTGGAGCTCTGCCCCGCTTGGGCTGAGCACCGCCGTGTCCTCGTAGCGGCGATTGGCGTCGGCGACCTCTCGCGTCCGGCCCTAGTTCAATCCATGGTCCGGAGCGAGAGGGAATGGGATGCCGTCGCCTCCTTCTGCGAAGCAGTCATGTTAGCGAAGGAGGTGGCGGAACGTGAGAGGGAGAGAACCTCACGTCCCAGCCGCCGCGGGAGACGCCCCGGGCGTCGGGGGGTAACCAGTGGCCCCCGGCAACCGTAGGCGCGAGCCTGTGGACGGTGAGTAATGGGCTAGCTCACCGTCCGTCCGTCTTATGACGACAGGTCGTGTCGACGGCGCGTACGTGTTCCACGCGCGCCTCAAGTAGATTTCAGCAAACCGGAAGGGGTCCGAGAGAGCCGATGCCTGCCAGGGCTGCGGGTTGTTCGAAAGAGATACCGCGGCCCTGGAACACAAAGGGCGAAGAAGGAACATGGGTGGGTTTTAGTCAGTACAAGTCTGACACTCCCTCCCGCTCCGCCCAGAGCGGGAGAAGTCATTTGATGATTTCCCATCCACAAAAAAAAAGGGGGTGGGAAGGGTCCTAAATTTCGTGACGTCACATTTCAAAATCTATTATAATCTAAGCTAAACTATTACTTTACTATAATGCGTTTGTCGGATTAAATTTTATCAAAGGGCGCCTAGGCGGTCGGCGCGTAACACTAGTAGAGCAAGTGGTCGAAAAAACAATTGGTATCTTATATTTACACAGACATATAATTTTATTAAAAAATAATTTAAATGTATAACACGACGCCTTACGCCATCTACCGGATTGTGTGCACTACGCCACCCGAGTAGATCGCAACACAAACAGGATCAATCATCGATAAGACGATAATATCCTCATTATAACAGTACCTACAGACTACTAGAGACATCTAACATTCGACGTGTGAAGTGTCGTGACGTCAACGAAGGTTACAACTACATACAAGCATGAGATAGTGAAGACACACAGCCCCGCAGTCACCACTGTTGTCATAAGCTTTTTTTTGGGATGGGAAATCGTCAAATGACTTCTCCCGCTCTGGGCGGAGCGGGAGAGAGTGTCAGACTTGTACTGACTAAAACCCCTCGCATGTTCCTTCTTCGCCCTTTGTGTTCCAGGGCCGCGGTATCTCTTTCGAACAACCCGCAGCCCTGGAATAGGTTTAACCTTAGTCTAACTTTGTTTGTTAAAGTCTGTCAAGTGTTTGAAGTGAAGAGAATTAACTCCTATTTGTCATCCATCGTTGGCTTTATTCCACCGCCACCATTATAAATGGAAATAAAACTGATTTCAAACCGCTGTTTTCATTCAATAATTTATAAATGTAAATTTTCAAAATATGTGACGTCACGCTAGGGAGGGGGGGTCTCACAAATGTGACCAGCTGTGACAAGGCCGGGGAGAGGGCCAAAAAATCACGAAATTCGTGTGACGTAGTTTATGGATGACCCCTTAGCAAATGTTCAGGATTTTATACAGATTTTTATTATTTGCCTACAGGAGTAGGAATAATATAAGATATTCCGTGTATTTTTAGCTTTACATTGCCGATTTAATTACAGGCGGTAAACATACAACATATTAAATTTTCCTGTATCGTCGTAATTGAGACATTGTCTTATTTATTTACGACGCAAACCCACACTTAGCTGATTAATCGGTGACTGTTCGTAATGATAGGACTCGAAAGGCCGTCCAATGACCACACCTACTTCTTTCTTAGGAACTCACTTGAGCCTAATTATCACGTTAATTAGAAGCAAACAATTCAATCGGCGATTTACGCTCCACTGCCTTTTTAGCCATGTACTGCTAATTGAATGTGTCAAACAAGGCGTTAAAGCTTCATAAAGTTTATATTGAGCCCATCAGATATTCATTCAACCAAAAATATCAATAAAAAATCTTAAAGTAAAATGCATTTTGCTACGTAGTTATACTTCTATGCACTGAGAACTCTACTCCACAATCTGCAAAATAAATTGATAATGCGTTGTTTCCGACCACGATTCTACTAGAGCAAATTTTAATCCCTTGAGAGGGGCAAGTAGCGATTGTAGCATGCGACATCGCTCGTTATCCTGTGTCATGTGACAATATGCATCATTCAAAACAAGTTGTTGCAGAATATCAATAGATAACTGTTTCAAAACTGTTACTTTATATTTTTCTCAAAAAGCAAAACTGATTTAGTCATGTTACCAATGCACCACAGAGTCCTATATCAGTCTCAATCTAGGTATACCATTACTCTGCTTTGTAGTCATATTCAGGCACCAAGTATTTAGCAGCTGTGACTAGCCAGGGTCACTTTAAACCTACATCTCAGTATCGCCTACCACTCTTGGTATGATAGAAGTTAAGTATCTTGTACTGACCTGCACAATACAGTTCATGAAGCAAGTGGAGCCCAGGTTCTGCAGCCCTCGCAGTCCGATGGTGGTGTGAGGGCTGATAAGTCGTCGCTTACGCAGGCGACGCAGCGCCATGGCTTCGTTGCTGTTCGGCAGCCATGGCATAAATGGCACACTGATGCCAAGTGATCTGGTTTAGAAGATTATGAAAGAAAATAAGTCAAGCATTCCCCAAAGAAGGTAACAATAATTACATCAATTTCATGTATCACCAGTTTTTAATGTTTTGAGAATAAAATGCTCCAATCTTTATCTGAACCTTTGTCATGTCTGAATAACATTTAATATTGAATTAAAATCATTTAAAAATTTTCCTCATTACAATATGCACTATTAACAATAATACAGTGATAATGGTACATACTTAGCTTCTTTGAGTCGGTGAGTCACACCAATCTCGGTAAGTTCTCGATCATATATGTAATCTTGGCACTGCGCGCAATAGATGTTTCCATAACTTAGGTCCACATACAGGAAGTGCTTTTTGGTTTTTGAATGGTCTTGAATGTGGCCTGCATAGCAGGCGAAAAAGATACAATGCAGGCAAGAGTGCATGCGAGGGCCGGGCAGGCCACAGGTGAAGCACACACATGATGTTGCCTGAAATATATGTAGGCATTGTTGTGGGTGGGTTCACCTAAAATACAGTGTTTTGAGAACTTAAAATATTAGCTTTTAAAGCACTCTATTTGATGGAGTTCAATACAGAGGTTAACCTCTGTATGAAGTCATTGTTCACTAAGATTGGCAAATAACCTGTTTGAGATTAAAGGTGGATTTTTGAATAAAATGTGCAAAATTGTATTATTATCAGTCAATTAAAAGTATTATTATTTTATATTTAAATAAAGTTGAAATGAATGTGTTATTTCATTGCTACTCTGCAGAGTTATTTGGTTGGTTCCAGAAAAGAAGGCTCTCTTAACAATTCATTATGGTTCTCTTAACAATTCCTATCAGTATCCGCAAATAACATATAATTTTACAATAATAATTAAAAAATACTTTTGGCTTTACCATAGTCAGGCAATAAAATAAATTATTTGTATTTAGAAAGAAGCCAGCTATTGAAACTGTAACAGGTAAGTAGTAGAAATTTTCTACAGCAGTTTGATAATAATGAACAAGGCTTGTTTGAGTGTGCAGTCAAGAGCTTGTAATCTAGATAGAAATTTCTAAATGTTCATGCGGTAAATAGTAAGGAGGTTTTACTATCTACATCTTTATTATTGCAAGATGATCTCAATCCTTTGTTTGTTCATAAATGGTCGGAGATAGAAACAACTTTATAAACACAAGGTTAAATGTAAAACATTATAATCATTTGTAACTACTTGATTGATATTGATTGACTGCAAACATGTACCAATCAGAGCACTGATTTAATCGCGCAACGACGACAATGCAACACTACCAAACAGCTGTTATGAGGTCAAAGATCAGTAATCAGCTGATCAGGAATTGAAATCGGCCCTAAGAGAGACAAATCTACGTATCCCCGTTTCAACGAAAGAAAATACCACTGTAATCCATATGTAATGCCTAGCGATATGATAAAAATCAATGTACTACAATTTGCGTCGCGTAAAAAGGTCATAAACGCACAAAGTACTTCGCTGTAGCTCTATTATGTGAAAACTTACCTTGTATCTCCTTGCTTCGTAAGACGTGCATGATACAAAAAATGCATGCACGATTTTGTAAGGGTTAGTACCCTTTGCAGCCTTAAAATTATTCAAGTGTATACAACCATTGTCATTCATTATTTGGCTTGTGAAATACACCGGCTAGTCAAATCGTCTACTTCGGTCGCTACACAATTAAAATAAAAGCATCCTATTGTAGTCAAACACTAACACAATTTGTTTGATGTAAATTAAAAAGGAACTTTACGAAAGAGGTCCCCAGATTGTTATTACAAATATTTGTAATAAATATGCAGATTGAAATACAGCAATGGATGGGGGCGTGTTCTTCGTTTTCGTAAAATACGCAACAACGCAACTCCAAGCGCAGCTGATTAGTGTGATTTAGGCAAGGAACTCATTTGTGTCAGCTCTTGAGGTAACAGCATAGATGATGGGCTTTTATTGGTTAATTGAAATGACACGCTTATTTTTAACCAATGGCGAGCTGTTTCTTTATTTTCCATTCGCAAGTGCAAGTCTGTTCCGAGCTCCATTTTATTTTATATTAATGATATTCTCGTCAGCTAGAAAACTTTTTAAAGGCATTCAAAGAGTAGATTTAGCTAGGCTTGTTGAAAATATATCGATACATCAATATATCGATATTATTTATTCAATATATCGATGTATCGATATAAAATTCCAAGTATCGAAAAGGTATAAAAATCGATATATTTTTTTCAGACCAATAAACGTTTATGATTAAAAAATCCTAAAAAGTATTACTTTTTTTAACATCTTTTCAACAAATTATATTTTATGTATTTTTTGTTTTTGGTCGACTCGATTTGCAGTTTTATAATTTGCTTTTTAACTTGGCAACTCTGTTTGTTAAATTCAACTTCAAATGACTTCATTATGGGATAATCCAATTTTTTTTCTTTGTCCGTCGGGTAGTTTATTGAAAAGTATTGGACACGTATTTTTTCTTTTTTCACGTGGTCATAAAATTACGGAGATATATTGAGTTGAAATGGCGCATGACGTCACATGTAGGTAAGTTTTATACCCACTTGTGACATAGTAAGCCCCCACTCTCCAACTTTAATGAGTTCTAAGTAATTTTTTGATATTTTGATAAAACAAAAAATACGTGTCTAATATTTTTGTATTACCTGTCTGATGGACAAAATAGAATAGCGTTTTCTTTACCCAGTCCGATCCCCTATTGCCTGTCTGGCGTCCGTACTGTATTATTTTTAGATAAATATTGGTTTGATTACTAAACCATTAAAAAAATGGTTGTTTTGATTTATTCATGTAAGATGATAAAAGTAGATTAGGCCAAATAAATTAATTTTTAGAGCACGAATATTCTCTGTCTAATCATACCGATATATCGATATTTTTTAACAAAAATATGAATATCGATTTCGATATTTTCAATAAATATCGATACGATATATATCGATACTTTTTTGCATTTCCGACATCCCTAAGATTTACTTGACCAAATTAATAAAGGCAAACATGGAAGTCTTTGCAAGTACAGACTACAGTGCTATAAGGATCTCTTGGCCTTCGATTGACGCTGACACTTGACAGGAAGCCTGTTGAAACAAAGTACAAAGTGGTAGACGTTCTATGAAATGTATTGATGAACTAACAAGGTAGCAACATTAGTTCGTACTTTAGCCACTCGCTAAAATATCCTTGTACAGTTGTACACATATTACAACGTGAAGTTTAATAATTAACCAGCGAAACTTCGCAAGCGTAATGGGTTCGCGCTTGTTAATGGTTTTTAGTCGCAGCACCTGGTAGCAATGGGTTTACCTGGCGTACGTTTTCGGTTTCTAGTACATGCGCTGTATGTATGTACATCCAGCTTCATGCGAGCCCTAAGGCAGAACAAAATGCCTAAAATCGAATACTTACATAATAATCTAGACTAGTCAAGAGCAAACCGATCTCACATAAAAACAAATTTCGTGTCACAGTTTTTGTTATTGAACTCCTCCGAAACGGCTTGACTGATTTTGATGATTTTATTTTTTGTGTTAATTCGGTAAGTCTATAGGTCGTAGGCAATTTTGTTTATCCTCATAAATCCACTTCAAAATTTTCACGCGAACGAAGTCGCGGGTAACAGCTATATATATATTTCCGTATCGTATTTGTTTATTTTTTTCTAGACCATAATACCTGAGAACCTTCTAGTTACGGAGGTATTGGGGGTCAAAGTACTAACTTTTTCACAAGTTTTTATAAATACAATTTTTATGTTTTAACTTTACTTTAAATACCTTCACGACCCCCGTACTATTCGATGTATGTATCCATAAGCTCAATGTTTTGAGACCGTTACATGATTTTTCATCCCAAAAAAAATCGTTTCTCAACTATCTTTTTTGTGTATAATTACTTAATTTGATGTATACGGTACATAAAGCCTGGTTGACGGCTTCGTGAAGGGACCCTTTACACCTACGCTTTACATTCTAGAGAGCATGTTTTAAAAAAACAGATTGACAAGAATATTATTTGTCAGTGTCAGTTTGAAAGATTGGCGTGGCGTAGGTTTATGCAATACAATCACTGTGGCGCTGTAGTGTAGTAAATAAATATGGCGGCTACACAGTTTAGAACGATGTAAACTTTTGTTTACTGTTTTCTAAATATTTTGAGACATGTTAAGTGAATTTGAAAACTTGTCCCTTGGAGGAAACAATGCTGCGAGTAATCATGGTGATCCATTCACTCATACCGGTAATTAGGACTCATTTCTATTGTAGACGTAGAACAAGTTGTTTTCCAATTTAAAACATGACCTCAATGGTTTTAATACTGCAGGATATATATGGATAATGTACCGTTGTTTTCAGAGTTGACACCTGAGCAGCAAAAGACTTTGATAGATATAAGGCGTCGAAAAACAGAATTGCTGTTGGAAATTCAGGTGAGTGAAACATCGAATAGCTTGGCTTCACTCCCTGGCAATCTGATAATTTTATTAATCCACACATGACTGAGCAATACACAGATATTACTTAGATCCTTATCAGTATGTAAGTCATAACGTTCAAGATATGAATTTGGAGGATTCTATTTTAACTTACATCTATGAAGTCATTGTCACCATATTTTGTTGTTTTTGTCATAAACAATGTTGATATGTTATGACTCAGTGTCGTCGACAAGAGGGTGATTATAAACTGAACTAAAGATATTTGCTGAAGATAGTTCTAGGTGCCTTCAAGCCTATTCAACAGGGTTATCTGTTTTCTTTTTAATTTAAGGTAACTTTGTTAAAAACACTACTTATGACACCCTGTTATCTTATAACAATCTTTATGATTTCTTGGTCTTGTTGGTCAAGTTGAAATTTTTATTGGGTTTTTTATCATGAAATCTTCAGGAGCAGATCAGTGTCTGAAGGAATGGCCTGTTTGATGGAAAAAGTTTTGTCTATTTTACATGAAACACAAACTTAACAGACACAATGAGTGTTATATAGACACACCTGGCTCTACATATCACTTTGGAGATTTATGCATAATATTAAATTATGATTAAAGAAATGCATCAGAAAATTAACAGCACACATTTAAATCAATATAAAACCATATCTTATTGGATGTGTTGTTGAGTGTAATAGTGATCCTTCTTTTACTTACGTATAGTTGCTTATACTACGACACTGAGAATATGCATAAGTTGCTGCATTACAGAAAATCTTATTAAGCTTTACCCTTCGGAAATGTAAGCCATCAAAGTAACAATCTTTGCCATTAGTACAACTTTGATAGCTTATATCTCGGAAATGTCATGCTTCAGAAGATTTTGTCTCAGACAAAACTTAATTGTTTTATACCAGCTATTGATTAATACAGGTTTAATGTGTGTGTTTTAAAAATAAAATAAACTGGTAGAATTTAGGCGGGTTAAATAAATCAAACTTGTTTGTGATGATCAACTAAGGGCTTCATACCAAAAACTCCACTGCATGTATTTAGTCTTACAACATATTTAAAAGATAATTCAGGTTGTTTCAATTGTTTGATTATGACAAGGACAGAATAATGTTTACAGCACAGAACACACTCTGTGATTTGTGCTATGAGAGGGTCTAAAGTACAAATAGTGTTAAAAGTTGATAGCATATTATATGAGACAAATCTATCATTTTGTCATCCTTTTAACAAAAATATTCATCATCACACATCACATAATTAAAACATCCTTTTGGTAAAAGCACCAAGTAATTGCAGACAACAAACTAGACAACTAGAATTTTATCAGTCAGGTTTTTATAATTATGTTAATTTCAAACTTGTTCATTCTTTTATTAAACTTTATTTTATTTATTCAAATAAAATGGTTCAGGCCACAATGACGTTCGCCCAACCACTTCCTCGGCAATAGTCCAAATAACATCTGTTACGTATTCATGCTGCTAAGACTGCAGACCATTTGAAAGAAAAATTCACCACAAAATGTAAAAATGCACAACTACGCTAAAATAAAATATGTACACACATCTACACTGTCTCGGGATATTTCACATTCTTTATTTTTATTTTATTTTAAAAAAATATTTAATTTTTCACATGTTTATTAATTTAATTAGCACTGGGGGCTTTTACTGTACTATGAGACACCAACATTTATCCAGAGAACAGATTAAGGACATGTTGGAAGTGGGCGCGAGCCAAAGCAATGTTGCTGACGACAGTCAAAGCGTCATATCAAGATTGTGATCTAGCTACCGGTATACTGGCTGGGCGGCACACTGGGTATTGATATTTACAAATTACGGCGAGAAGACAACCGAACGCCACCAGCTGGGCAATTGGTTTTGAAGTACAGTACACGTAACAGTCAGAACACCAGGTCCTTGCTAGCGAAGAAACTGTTACGAGACCGCATAGTGTCAACCTTAATGCTCGCACACCACTTCAGATTTCCGCGCTACGACGGCGACGAGGCAATCGCGGACGAAAATTTGAACAGGCAAATGAATATTTAGCTTCTAATAGTCGTCAATAGTCTAGGGTGAAGTAGGTGTTATCCTCAGATGGTGTACACATCTACTAAAAATATAGTAAATACTGCTTATTTCTGCGAACACCTGGACGGTGAGAGCTGCCTTCGAAATCCCCAGTGAAGTCCATCCACATCTAGGCGGAACAATCATGGTATGGGCGGAGATACGTCTAGACGGGAGAACTGACCGCGTTTGGGTAAAGGCATTGTAACAGCTGCAAAATACCGTGATGTAACAGCAACATAATGTTGCGGCCCTAGACTGGTCAACGCAGTCCCCATATTTTAATACTACTGGCACACGTGTGGGCTGTACGAAGGGCTTGACGAATTTCTCCCGAAAATTTGCTGACGGACAGTACACTTTTTATATATCTTTGTCGAACTTTTTTACCGCAAGGCGCAAATTGAGAACCTGGTTTTGTGCATGAAACATCGTTGCAGGCTTAAGATACAATAAAGAAGTGTTTCTTTTATATTTCTGTGGTTGCAGATTGCAGATGTCTTATAAACATCCGAAGTTCTCTTACAGATATTATTTTTTATAAAAAATGTGTTGCTTCGTTTAACTAAAATATCCCTTGATTGTGTTGATGTGTGTACTTGACTCCCTAATACATAAAAGTGACACACTCGTAATCGCGAAAAGTTCATTTCTGCTTATTACTGCGTTACTTCATAGCAATGCAGTGTTTTGCCGAAATGATAAAATGATAGCTATTAAAATCTGTGTTACGTATGTTTACAGTTTAGAGGCAATTTCCTGTTTCTACCGAGTAGCCACTACAATCCTCGACACATTATGAGAGTCTCTTTTGGCTGTAGTGAAATATCTTCAAGTCAGTCTTCAGTAGAAGTGCTTTCCCTAGTACTTGACGTTATTATTTTACGGAAGCAGTTCAACAGGGGGACAGTTATCTCGTTTAAGGCTAAATATTATTACCCAAGGTCTCTGTTTTAGTCTGCTATATATACGGTACAGACGCACAGCAATCTACCCGAAACTGTCAAATTTTCCCAATCAACCTTGAACCGATTATGTTGTAAATCTATTAAACAAATTTGACAGATTGTTGTGGTGTCTCTACATAGTACTGGACCGAGAACAGAACCCTGAGGTAAACCAGCTATTAGATTTTTTATTAAAAAGTTAATTTCGCTTCTATAATAACATTTTCAGATCCTATTTATTGCCTGTTTTCCATGTTCGCAGCACCAAATTTGAAGTGTTTTTAACTCTTCATATTTCGATTTCAACGCGATTTGGAAGGTTTTTGCAGTGTTTCTATTACTTACAAATTTGTGGAAACATAGTTTCATGATGTTATATTTTTTCTACAAATTATTATGCTTGAGGAAAGGTGCCTGAAAAGTTGTATGGTAATAGGTGGGCATGTGATGCGGAGGAACGAAGACAGTGTCGTGAGGTAAGTTAAGTATATGAATGCAGATGGTTATAAGTGTAGAGCAAGACCAAGGAAACGATGCCGATGGATAGACTGTGAAGGATGAGTTGGCTAAAAAGAAAGTGACCACTAAGAGTAATAGAAAAGTATGGAAGCAGAACGTATGCTGCGCTGACACAAAATAAATTGGGATAAGGGCAGGCGAACCATGAATAGTTTTTAGTATGCTATTTGATGGTCGTTATCAAATTGAATTGAATGAAAAGTTTCTAGCGTAATAGTCATTCATTATTTTTTGGGATTGAATTCCGCCTAGTATGTTTTTTTAATACTTGTTTAATGCAAATTAAACAAGCAGTTAAAAACAAATAATATTCACTTTATTCTACCAATAATAAGAATATTTATCAATTTTCTATACTAAGTTGCGGTTTAATTTTGACTCTGCAATGCGGATCGAAAAATCTCATATTGTATATACCGTTAAAAAAAGAAAAGAATACAAAGGAACAATCTTTATTTGTTTGTAATCATTTTATATGTATTTTAGAAGCGTGTTTTCGGTATTTTTGCGCACATGTCAGAGCACCCCATTCCCTAACCATTTCATTCAATACGGCATGCGGACTGGTCTGACGTAAGCCGTCAATGCTTGGGTTGGGCTTACTACACACAGCCTGGTTGTAAGGCAGTGCGAGGCGGGCCGCGACGCCGGCGTGACGTGTCGCCCTCCGTCTTATTGTTATTTATATATTGTCACTATCACTTTAGTCTCTTAGTGTTGTGAAAAATATACAAGTTATATTTAAGAAATTGGTGAATTGTTACTTTTGGTGCGATTTTTATTAATTACTTCAAGTTTGAATAGTGATATCACCCGTAAGTTGATAGTGATAAGGCGGATAAGTGGAAATTGCTATGACTACGTCGTCGGACACCGGGGTTTTGTTATTATATTCCTTGATTTATGGCATTGTGTTTTTAGAGCGGTCATTCCATTCGATAGTCTAGCTAATGTTGTATCAATAGCAATACATTAAGTCTCTAATGGAATATGTAAAATATTTGCCATAGCGTCACCGTCGTTGTTTACTGTTAAATTCCTTAAGCAAGTTAACCTTCATTAATATTTATCTTCACACAGTAAATAAATCATGTTTTAAGATCGAGTATATCGAATTATGGGTTTTAAAATTGAAAAGAAGGAATTTGCAATACAGTTTCTGAACTTCCTCTAATTGATAAATTGTAGACCTACAGGAGGAAAATGTGCGTCATATTAGACTTATCCTCGCTCCATTTTGATTTGAACAATTTTGTGAGCGACGGTCATTTCAACATAGTCTGTCCGATCAGCTTTATCTTTAGCACAGTAGTCTATTGGTTTAGATAAAGAACACGGGTCATAGATTAATCCTCATCGCGTATGTTGAACTCATCTACGTATGGAATTTAGCTATTGATAAACTTTGTCACTCAAACAAGACCCTTCTATTAAATATTGTGTAGCTTAGCCATGCTAATTAACTATTCACTGTACAAATTCCACATTGATCCACATTGGCTTGAAAAAGAACTTGTTTCTCAAACAAAACAGTAAGCATCCGATTTCGAATGAAAGCTTGTTTTGTGGTGAGGCGCGATATTTATTTATTCGTACTGGACAATGTTCGCGATGGATTTATCATATTTCCTTTACCACTTCTGCAGCGTGGTTGCTGGCTTCGATAACAGTACCGTCTCTTTTCACAGTAGTGCTATTATATTCGCCATACTTTTGCTTGTGGATGAATTCTCAAGATAGAAAATTATTTTTGTTCTCTGCTATGGACTGATGAGACTAGAGCTGTTTAGCTATACATTTGCCCCCTTCAGAGAGATATGATTCTGATGACGAAGATTATCATAGATATCACATTTAACATTTCCAGTAAAAGTTTTGGGTAGTTAGACTTAAAACTTTGAAAGGCATAATGACCTTATTATTATGAAATCTGTTTTTGCTTTAGAAATATAAATTGTTTGTGACGTCGGCCTTGTCACAGACGCACAGTGGAACGAATGTATGGGAGCGGTTGGACGTAGACATGTCCGAAAAATAAGAGTAAAATTATGACAAACTAATGATGCCATCTTATTCGATTACTTAATGCCTTCATAAATTGTGGTGATGAATTTCTTCATAACTCCCATATTTCGGGAGTAATTTGAGAAAATGTGAAATTTTACTATGAAAATGAGTGTATCGAGCTCTCTCCCTCCTGATTCCGGGCTTGTTTCAAGTAGCGGTCTCTAATATCATAATGCTATTACTAAGAGCTATATTTAATACTAAGACACATAGTGCGCCAAATGTGCACTTTCTGGGATAAAAGGAAATGAAAATTTAAAAAAAAAAAACGTTTTTTCCCCATTTGTATTTACTTTAAACCGCAGACAGACTTATTAAGAGGTCTATAAATATATTATATATATACAGAAATATATATTAACAAAAATATTCACAAGAACTGATGAGAGTATGACTTTTAAGTAAGTTGATAATAAATTACCTAGTTTCATTAAAAGTACAATAAATAATTAAGATGTAAGCTCTAATTTACTAAGTTACACATTTTAAAACAATAACATCATTTAATTATCTTCGTCATCATCATCATCATCAATTAATTCAAATTCAGAATCGATGTCCGCTAAATCATTTATGTTAACAAATTCGATATCACTTTTCTCAGAATCCGTAAGCTCATAAAATTCCTTAAAAGAAGATTTTTTTACAAACTTATTTCCTTTTGGACGGATACTTGTAACAAGTGGATCAGAAGACAGTAAAAGATTGTGCATAATATCTTCATTGCATGAGATACTGCTATGCTTTCGAGAATGCCCCTCTCTATATTTTCTAAAATCTTTATTTCTAGCCTCAGATGCCTCTTCGGATAGAAAACCAATGGGCACAATTGACATGTTCTGAACTATGTCTGGCCCATGCATTAAAATTTTATGAAGTGAAGAAGGCATATAATACCATGGGTATAACTCCACGTAAAGCTTAGCAGTATCAAAGCAGAACTCTCGGAATTTAGTTACGTTGATCTTCTCTCCTGATGAAATACACTGCAAGATCACACAGATTTTTCTTAAAAGCATAGCATCTATTCCGGTCAGTTCAGCAGATTTAGTGTAGTTTTCAAAAAATCTCCTTGCCGAGTTGCCATTGTTGGTGGATCCACTGCCTTGTTTCACAACATCGAGAAGTAAGCCCGTTTCTCTTCTTACAGCCTCTTGAACTCTTTTCTTCCTGTCATCAACTTGCCTTTTTGCTATATCACCCCTTACTTGCCATGATTTTATGTCTAATTTGTAGGAAATGTGTAATAAGCATTCCATTGAGCGAATCCAAGCGTGAAGGGTGCTTAAGCTATATTTATACATGTCCTCGTTTGCGTGTTTATCTTTGATTAACTCTAAATTATTCATTTCTTTAGGACAAGCCTTGCATATGTCACACACTGAAGCTGCTGTATTGGATATAATGGAATGAATTTTACCATCAATCATTGTCAACAGCAGTTGGTGTTTGACACTAATTCCATCAGTGATGGTGGATGGAGTTAAGGCTTCAATCTCTGCTTCGATTTCAGCCATCTCTCTCTGCACATTTTCTTTGGTTTCCTTTATAAACTTAAACAATATTGGCCGGCAAAATGAAGTGGAAGATGGTCGCTCGTTTTCCCAAATTGTTACACCTTTTGAGACGAGCCGCAGTGGTACAAGACTAATCATAAAATTACTAGCAAGATCGATTTGCTCATCTTCACTCGTCCTTTGATGATAAATGCTTTGGCTAGATGATCCGTCAAAACCCCATTTGCTGGTCAATACGAGCTGTTGATTGGGATCAACAGGGGTTTCTAACGACCTAATAAGTCTTCTTGAGGTTAAATCCATCAAGGCTTGTAATTTGATTTTTGCAGAGCTCTCTGTAACTGTGAGATCTTCTTTGGCCGGATAGCACTTAATTTTTTCTTTAACCAACATGTAGTAACTCGGGTATTGAAGAGCTCCTTCTTGAGTGTTGAAATCCCGAAGAGTGTTATAGCGCCATTTCGATAAGTTCATCGATACATAAAGAGCCAATGCCTTCAAAGGGGATATTTCCCGTACCTGAATTGATTTACCTTCAATGAAGGCTTTGATTTTTGAGGCCTCTTCTGGATTCTCCGTCAAGTATTTCATAACATAAGCTGTATCGCTTTGTCCTGCCTTTTGAAGCGCCCTTTCGGCCGAAAACATAATTTCAGCGCTGCTACTGCTGCATGAAAGACTATCTTCAGTGCGTCTTCTTTTTTGCCGGTTACTAAGGTCCTCAAAAGATTTACGAGGACTAGGATGTGTACAAGTTGAAGCATTAGATTTAGCAGGAGAAATTATGGGCTCGATGACGTCACTTATATTTTCTGTAGAAGGTTCCATATTTTCATTCTGTAATTCCGGCCATTGAATTGCAGCCTGTAGCCAAATCTCATGTTTCTTCCGAAACTTATCTGTGCTTCTTCCAGACTGTGTCCATTTTGCATAAATGCGGTAGCAAAATCGACGACACCAGTCTTTTAAACTTGTTTCAGCACTTTCACATAACTGAACACAACTGTTATCTTTTAAAACACTGAACAAATAGTTAAAGTCGCGTAAATCTTTATGTGCGCGTGCGCATAAAGCAACGTGAATATCAAGATTTGTATTAAAATTTGGAAAATACATTGCGAGATTAGCTTGGATACAACGAGGTGTAAATCAACACTGATTTTAAAGTTACTAATAGTGACCTATTTATATAAAATCCAGGTATCCCAGGTATCCTTTGTTAAATATTGCAAGGTAATTAGTTATTGTGATAATTAGTAAATGATGCATGCTAAATTAGTGTATTAAGAGCCATTTAGTAATTAAATAATAGCAATGTTCTTATCAGTAATCATTAGTGCATCAGTTTTATATGTAAACCTTAAGTCCCTAATTATATATCCTAATTAGCTTATATCTTCTCTAATTGGCTGCTCAGAAATGTTATTGTAATAAGGTAAACCTTTAGAAAAACGGTTTTAATCAACAAAATAAACAAAAAATAAAAAAATTGTGTTATAAAATAAACATCACTCTTTATCCCAGAAAGTGCACATTTGGCGCACTATGTGTCTTAGTATTAAATATAGCTCTTAGTATTAGCATTATGATATTAGAGACCGCTACTTGAAACAAGCCCGGAATCAGGAGGGAGAGAGCTCGATACACTCATTTTCATAGTAAAATTTCACATTTTCTCAAATTACTCCCGAAATATGGGAGTTATGAAGAAATTCATCACCACAAGTTATGAAGGCATTAAGTAATCGAATAAGATGGCATCATTAGTTTGGCATAATTTTACTCTTATTTTTCGGACATGTCTACGTCCAACCGCTCCCATACATTCGTTCCACTGTGAGACGTGCAGAAAGATAAAGCGAAGTGGTATATCTATGTATGTAGGTATATGTAATTGTCACGGTGCCAAAGACCGGTGGCGCCCGCGACTATCTTCAGTTTAGTGCGTTCCTTAGAGAGAAGTGTATGGCGCGCGATGTGTTTGCATGTGCGCCTGCTGTGCGGCGCGCTGTGGTGGCCGCTGCTGGTCCGATGCGCCCGCGCAACCCGCACCTACGACGACGACTATGATCAGGTGTGTCATCGTTGCCGCTTACTGTGCACATAGCAAAACATGTATACTTCTTTGTTGTGTAGCTTCACTTCTTTTTTGGCAAGTACTTGAATGTTGGTACCAATACATACGTCCGGCGACGCGCAGTCATCCACTTTTCCACTTTATTTGCTTCTTTAAAACTCCGCAATTTATTTTAAAATGTGTTGTGGGCTTAATAGGTATCCTGTGCCTGCTAGCTTCATAATATTGGTGTTCGGTTTGTCAAGACCCGCGGTGTGTGAGAGTGTAATGTGCGTGGTGCGTTGGCACTTGTGAAGTAATGTTCATCAAGGCCGGGCCGGGAGCGGCCGAACCAGAGCGCCGAGGATCTGTCTCCAATTGGTTTTCATCTTTGAGACGCGGTGGCGGGCGACGTAAACGTGAGGAAACTGCCGTGCCCTCAGGTTACGGTTCGCTGGGCAGGCGGAAGGATGGCTCGCAGCCACGGGGCAAGACCCGCTCCGCTTGGGATCTTACAACCGTCACTAGACTGGTCTGTATCTTATCTTCGATCGTATTTACGTAAAAAGTCATCTTATGATGACACACTGCGCTGGAGACCGCATTTGGCTGGTCTCCAAATGCGCTGGATCGATCACGCTCTTTGCGTCTGCGTGTGAAATGATGACTAAACTATATTTGTTCCTCATTAAGGAGAAATATCGCCTAATATAGTATTAATATTATTAGTAATTATTGTTTTACACAAACTTGCTAACGTTTTTATTGCGGATTGTTGTTTCGTAAATTGTATCATTTTATGCGCTAAACAACAAAGTTGTTTTCAGTTTATCGATAGCACATGTGTTTTCACGAGTGCTATCGTTCGATAACGATAAACATTTCTACAAAGCAGGGCAAGCGGCAGAAAGTATTTTGTCAAATTCCGCGTGATTCATTGCTACTTATCTATGAATGACTATAATGTGTACAGAGAATACATCTCCTAACCAAAACAATAGTATGATTCATCATCACTCATTTTGATCATAATGTAATACAGTGAGTGAATATAAATTAAATATTAGTGATAGGAATTGCTTTTAGCGTTGTTCTCTTAGCCAAACGACGTACAAGTACAAAGGGAGGTATCAACATCTGTACTGTGAATGTTATGATTTGATTGAGCTGTCGTCTTCGATAAACAATAGATTTTATTACATTGTTTAAGTTATTATTTCCTCTTAGTACTGACAATGAAAAATTCAGCACAGGACGATCATTGCGTAACAAACTGTAATCACAGTTCCTTACATTTGGACGGACAAGATGATTCCTTCAACGTCCGTTTTTTTTTTTTGAAAACAGGTTCATGTTTTGAATTGATTCGAATTTTAAATGAAAAAAAAAAATAATTAAAAATAATATAATAATAATAATAACGCTCTTGAAATTTTATTCGCTGGTAATCGTCATATCAACATTCTCCTGCTCTTATCCTAATTTAATTGGGGTCGCCGCAGCATGACTTATTCTTTCATACTTCTCTATTACCTGTCATCTCATCATGACAGCTCCTTTCTTGCCATATCATCCTTCGCACAGTCCATCCATGGTTTTTTTGAACTTCTTTTACTCTTAAACCCATTCATCATTTTTTTTACATTTATCCTCAGCACTTTCCTCACAAATCAAGCCAACCGATTATTATACAACTTTTAAGTCAAATAATCTAGTAACTATTATTAATTTAAGTATCCCATTTACTTTACACGAACTGAAGAAAGTTCGTGTAAAGTAAATGGGATAGGTACTTAAATAAATGAAGCAAAGTACTACATTTTCTCTTTCACTACATACCTAGAAACAACCTCAGGATGTTTAAAGTAGAGAATAGCTTTTGTTTGAATTGCGTATTTATCAGGGAATTACATTCTATGGACACAGTAAATAGCCACACTGCTGAACACGCTGTTTTTATAATAATTTTAGTGTTTAAACACACTATTATCTAATATTTTTAGATTTTTCTAATACTCTATTTTATCTTGATATTCAATAAACAAAAGTTAACTTCGCGTAGTGAAATAGAGCCTATTTTTGGAATTCATGTATCAAATATAAAAATGAGAGGTGTATAGGTATTACTGCGCTAAATTGTAATATGTAGAACATGTCAAAACCAACAACGAACAATAGCGACCAATGTGTCGTCATTGCATCTGCATCCTAATTGCGGAACGCTGTCGCATTGCTATCATATTCGCCAGACAGAAAATTCAAAATTAAAAACCAGTTAGTTTTAGAAAGCAATTTTGGAATACTACCTACCTAGTATGTTACCCAATTACTAAATAAAACATGAAACTTAACTCTTTCCCTTTCATTTTTAAAAAATCGCAAAGAATGAAGTTTCTTTGTAGCTTACTTAATTTTCACGTGACTGTAATTTTAATCGTGCTCCGTTGTCAAGAACAACGCATATCATTTGATATGGTTATGGCGACGAATAATCGATCAAACGTGTCTGTACACAAAATCTGTTATCCTCTGTATACAAAATCTGTTATCCGTATTTCAAAATCTAATATCAAATAACCGTTGCTCCCGTGGAACGTTTATCAATGTGACATCACTAAGCAAACGATTCCAGTATGTTTGTCCAACAATGTTTGTACGACCTAGTAGTTCGCATGTGTAGCCTGAGAACAATGGACATATGGCGCCTGTATCGAATACCCCTCGTTTCTACTACGTTTTACGACCTGCCTGACCGCTCCACGCCTGTGTAAATTAGCTTTTAACTTCCCTTTGTGGTCTAAATTGAAAAAGTTACCGGGCTATTTTCTCTTGTTCAAATGTTATTAAAATACATTTTTAACTCAGGTGAGGTAGATTGATCAGTTCAGAATTCCCTGATAAATCTTGCGATACTGTGAAGTTAAACTGCTGATCTCAATACTTAGGTACATCTATATTTTATTACAATAAATGCACTTATAACAGCCAAACGCGAGCGGACATGTTTTTAGGATCTCTGGCAATTTCTTTTTTTTTTTTCTATCTTCGAGTGCAAGTGTTTTTATATTCTGTCTACAATGTGTGGCTAACCTACTATTATTCAGCGAATTCATCGATATTTACATCGTGATCGGCCATTCTTGACATTCATTCGCGTCGTCACTTAATGCAAATGTGTCTTTTGTTCAAGCAACGGTTAGGTTTTGCTGCTCCACTGCCTGAGCTTTGCATGATGGTATTTCCTCAACGGTGGCTTAGCTTGGCTCACAGTATAAATCATCTGAATATTGACCCTTTAGAATACTAATGCATCTCTAGAGTTAAGAGCTGGTACAGTGTTGTAGGAAGTAGACCACCAAATTATGTTTTTAGCTTTCGTTGTTTATTTTGCAGTATAATATTTGCCGTCTAATGAAGAAAGCATTGATTTAGGTACTTACACTGTTTTAACATTTGTTGAAATATTTGAAGAGATATCCGACGAGACACTCCGAGGCAGGGCGAGTGGGAGAGTGTACAGCACAGCGAAAATCACCGACACTAGGCTACTACTCCTATAGGAGACCACGAACATCCCCAACAGTTATCTTTCTTCCAATTTAGTAAATGGCTGTGTTTTAAGGGTATTCGAAAGTTGCAGACCCGGAGCATGTCTTTTACCTTTACACGTTCGCACCAAACGAAGTCAGTTACGTCAGATTTAGACATTGCATTTTCGCCGGTTCTGTAGCCGATTGTTACATTTTTTTTCACACGGTATTTCAATTTGGAACAAATTATATTATGTATAGTGACGTATTCACCTGCCGTGACTGGTTCGAATAAAAAGCTGCATAAAGATCCGGCCATGCATGACACACAGTATTTCTTTCTATACCGTGATACCATCATACTGCATCGAGTTGGTTTACAATATGAACTTTGGCTTTTTGTAACACCTCACCTAGTGGTCATCATTAACGTTTTTATGCTGGTATTCCAGGAATAAAAGGAATCAGAAAGACTGGTAAGTTTGACGTCGTTACTATTTTATAAAATAGTAACAACGTCAAAGATAAAAGAGAGAAAATCGTTTTTTTACTTTTCGCCGCAACCCTATAGTATTTTGTTTATTCAATACTTGTTTCTGCAGGTACACAAAAAAGGTACCAAATCTACTTATACAGTACACCTAGCTACATAATTATATTGGTTAGCAGTACACCCAGGTTCTGACATCAGGATGCCGGGTGTACCTAATTTTAAAATATCATTTTACGCGTGTACGTGTAGGTACACATATTTTCAAGAGAGGTACGTAAAGGTACACAGAAGGTACCAAATAGTTGGAATAAATTTAGGCAAATCTGAAAACTCCACCCGCGGTTCTGATGTACACTATGTATTTCTTCGGTGCTTTATTGTTTTAACTGTTTCCCTAATAAAGCATGACGACTAGTCGATTACTTACCTAATGTAAGTAATTACATACATATTTGGAAAATAGGTATTAATTTTTCTTCATTTTTTTCCGGTTTTGCCTCGAGTACAGGTTACTAGTCAGAATATCCATATTCAGGGATATGACAAAATTAATCCTTAAATTGGTTACGTGAAAACCCCGACGGTTTTTACAATTTCACCGTAGTCAAGTGCTATATTACTGAAACGAACCATATTTTACATCATTCTTTTTAGCAAATTCAATGTTTTTGTATCGAAGAAACCCTCCGTTCTATTTATAACTATCGACAGTCGTTTGTCAAATCTTGGGTCGACCACTGCGGTAAAAAGACTTCGTCAATGTCAACCATTACTGTCGGGCTGACCGTAGACCCTTAAATTCGGTCAGAACATTCATTAATACTGGTCACTCCCAGGCAGAAACATAGAAACTATATTATGCCAAGAAAGCGTGTACCTTATCTAGGGAAACAGAATATACGGCTTATTCCCATGCGCTCCAAAATTGTGTTACCTAGGCTCCGAAATAAAAAAGCAACCGAATAATATTAAATAGAGAGAGCTCCAAAAATTTTAAAGTACCAATTGCAAAAAAAATACCGCATAGAAATTTTCGTAACTTGCCCATACCAGTAGTACCCACAAAAAAATGCCGTGTTACTACCGCAGTTGAAAGTAGTAGTACGGGAAATTATTTATTTCCCGTGTTACTACTGGCGGTTGAAAACAAAAAAGAAAGAAAAATATTACCTACAAATAGTGATGATAATAACACATATAGAAGACAACTAAAAAATTTCATACCCCTAAAACCCATCAAATTTTCCACGCGAACGAAGCGTCGAAGAAACGTCGCGGGCAGCAGCTAGTTAACTTATAAAATCATGGAGCTGTTGGGAATTTAATTTAATTTTAATTTAGCATGGAAAAAATTGTTTGAAAAACAATATTTTTGGAGCGCATGGAAATAAGCTGAAAATACAATTACTTATGAGTTTGTTGACAACGGAAATCTCAGCGAAATCAAATGTGTCTCGTGCAATGTAAAGCTTTGTCTCCGCAGTTTCCTTCGAACGTCGACGGCTAAATTCCTAGTGATTCAAAACATAGTTTTGCTACATTGTTAAGGTCAAACAGAATTCTCTAAGTTCTCGAAACTGTTATGCAAACGTTTTGCCAATTTGTACTTCCTAGTAAGTACGATTGGCGTGTTTGCGTCGAGTTAAGATGACCTTTTCAGTGCTTGCGTCATGAAGCGATAATGATGTTTATTAGCTGTACCTTGCGTGACATCCCCGACGCGCCTGACGCATTCACACAAGTTTGTCAATTTTTTCGCGATCCAATTCCTTGCTCCATTTAAATAATCATTGAGTCACGTTCTTGTCTATTAACAACTTCATTAGTTGAAGACAGATGACAATGAGCTTGACTTAATAAATATTTAATTAAACATGTAGAATGTATTGTGTTACGCGTCATTTCTCATTTACGTCATAATCTATAATCAATTAGATAAGTTGAGATTAGCGTAATTACAGAGTAACCAGGTACCAAAATAAATTAATTATCAGAAATGTTTGCTCGCCAACATTGTTTACAAGCAGATTTGGTGTTATTGACCTTAATTTGGTAATGGAACAGGTACCCATCTAGAGTTAGGGTATCAACGTGGGCTAAATACAATGTGTTGTTTTGCAATCTCGTCAAATTTTAGGAGGTGATCACGAAAAACATAAATAATCATTTAAAATTACGGTACCTAGTTAATTATTAATGAACGCTGATTTTTTCGGTTATTGAAGTTTGTCAGTATTTCAGAATAACCCCCTTAACGTGGTTTAGGGATTAGGAAATTATCGAATAAACGTTTGAGATTGTTTGTATGTGTGTAAGCGAGGTTATAAAGCAAGAACCAGACGAGCCGCGTTCAAAACACGGGTGGTTCACACTTAGCGATTTCCGTAAAAAAGAAAAATTACCTACCCATTTTATTATTGATTCGGGACGAGAATCATTAGCATAGTTACCCCCTTGAATTTGACGAGGATGCAAAACAACAGCTTGTATTGACCGGTATCCTTTGAATGGGATAGCGTTCCAGGAATCGCGTAAAAGATGGGCGGAGAGGGGTGCCTTGACCTTGCCGGGGGCGGCGCGGGGCAGGGGCCCGCGAACTGCACGCACGCGGTCACTGACTCGTCAGACTAGTTTTACTTGCATTGCTAATCATCAATGGGACAGGGAATCCTCCTTGGATGATACCAAAAGATATTTAAAACCTTTTTGGAACATTTATTTGTTGACGCTGCATAAAAAAGTACAAAAACTTAGTCCCATCCAGCAGCCAGTTTGTTGGCAACAACTTGGTCTGTCATGATTTGAATCGAACACAAACTTCAGTTTCTGTTCTATTAAATTTATTAGTTTTGACGTCAGGTATTTGTTCTGCCGCTTAGCGATCCCAGATTTGAAATCAGCACATAATATTTTGCCGTTGTATAGGTGTTTCAAATGATTAATAATAATTTCATGACATTTTACCTGTACGTACATTTTCCTTGTATTGTAATGAAACATACCTTTACATAGATTTGGTTGAGTATGTTTTAGATAGTTGGTATGCAAATGATCCAGAAATCTGCTTCATTACCTTAATTTAATTCACTTTAGTCCAATTTACTTTGTTAAGCTAATCAAATAGCACAATTTATTTAACACACACAGCTGTAGCCGTAAAAACATAGCAATTATCATAGTTCTAAATGATACGAAGTCAGATAACAAAACTGGAATGTAAACAGCTAGTAAGATTCGTATATAAACAACATATATTACTACAAGTACTACAAATTCGCTTTATTTTTACATAGTAATTATCTTTGTTTTTGACGCACGCGTTACAATAATATTTGTGTAGTTTGCTTTTGTAGAAATGTTTATTTATAACAATGCTATTTCTAGAAACGGTAAAATAAGTTTAAAAAGCTACCACAAATATATATAATGGGTGTAAAATACCCTTAACGAAGCCGAAAGGCACTTGTTCTCTGCGTTATTGGAATAATTTTTTTGATGTGGACCGTACCTGGGAACCTTCTAGTTACCGAGATATTGGGGTCAAAGTACCAACTTATTCCCAAGTTTTTTGTTTTTAATACGTTCTTTTAATGTTTTAATTTATCATAAATTCCTCCACAACCTCTGTACTAACACATCCACCAGCACAATGTTTGGAGTGCGTTACATTGAGTTTTACCATAAAACGTGATTTTTCCCCCCAAAAAAAAGGCGTTTCCCAGCAAAATTTTTTGCGTAGGATTACTTAGTTTAGCTTGATTGACGGCTTCGTGAAGGCTCTGTTTACTCCTTGTAGATGACCTTTAAGAACAGAAAAATGGAAATAAGACTAATATCCAGAACACAACATAGTAGAAGCACATCATATATAATAGTACAAGTAAGAACTATCAAGAAACGGTCAAATTATTTTTAGGGTTTCGTACCCAAAGGGTCAAACGGGATCCTATTACTGAGACTTCGCTGTCCGTTCGTTCGTCTGTCACCAGGCTGTATCTCATAAACCGTGATAGTTAGTCAGTTCAAATTTCTACAGATTATGTATTTCTGTTGCCGTTGTAACAACAAATACAAAAAACAGAATGAAATAAATATTTAAGGGGGGCTCCCATGCAAAAAAAGTGTTTTTTTTCTCGTTTTTATAAATAATGGTACGGAACCCTTCGTGCGCGATTCCGAATCGCACTTGGCCGGTTTTTTTTTAAATTCAGCTGACTCATCATATTGAGGTCGTTTTCTCTCAAAAGAAACTTAGTGTTCTAAGTGATTTCTCTTGTAAACATTAAAGGAAGTGTTCTAGTTACCTTATGCCTGATGGCCTTAAGTGTTACCTTGTTAAGGGAAACACAAATAAGAACGGTAACCACCTAATGTAAGCGAAGAGTCACGTAAACATGTTTATGCTAACTTCGGGAATACGTATGAGACACTGGATTAATGTTCCTTCCAAATCCAGTTCCATATTGTTATTATTTGTAGGGGTGGTGTGTAATAAAACTCACAATTATATTTTTGGCGTCGACATACACGATCTGTTAGACCCCCACGAGAAGCGTCAATACCCCCACATCGTTTCATTTAATTAATAGCGTAATGTCTAATATAAACAGTTCTCTGAACCGTTATGGGTAACATTAAAGTTACGTGTGAAATAATAACACCAGCAGGCTTAAAATTAACTATATGTATAGTTTTATTTGATCTACCTTAATGAAAATAAACCAACAAACAATATTTGAGATGGGTGATTTAATTAGGTCAAGCTAAGTGATTTACTGTTAGTATATTTTGAGCATGTAGAAAAAATCTCTAAATTCTTTTGCACATTTCACGTACACTTGTGTGCTACACTAGAATCACATCAACTTTTTCCTACAAGTATGTTCCCGAGAATACTTTCTATTCACAACCATTTTAAGAATGATTGGAAGAACCAGACACTCGTTCACATGCTCGCCATAAAATCTATCTTAGAAATAGAGTAACCACAAATCAGTTGTTAGTTTTACAAACACTGCGGTTGCAATGGTTAATACCATCGTAAATCTGTAATACTTTTAGTCCGTATTAAGGCTTAAATTGGGTATAAAACGGCTTGATTTACCTTTATTAACTTCTTATATACGAGTACATAGGTGGATAGGTACACCGTACACGTTCCTAATGCGTTTTATGTCGTATCTGGCAGATGGGTTGCTGCTGGGTAATAACGGCAAATTAATTTTATGTCACACACAAACCACCAGTGCCTCCGTCGTATGTGACAAATTGACTTTTATATTATGTAAACGTCTCTTATATTATATTATATTACGTTTATTGGAAACCAAATTGACAATAAGCAGGTTGTAAGAAGCTACGCAGTTGTAGATATTTTTACGTTTATCATAACATCTTTGTTGGCAGATCTCAAAACTGATCATGATTGATATCTTAAGTACTCGACTACTTGTAGTAGGTACCCAATCAGATACAATAATGTGTAATTATTACTGATTGACTGTTGACCTCAAACCTTATGAGTAGTCGAGCACCCTTGTTGATGAACATTTTCCCTCAGTTGACTATAACCTACAGTGGTTCATCAATCATCGTCATAATAAAATAATAATTATTATAGTAGGTACTATAGTTTTTGTAAACGTTGATAATTCCACGAAATAATTAGGGTCATTCAGTGGTTAAGTGGTTACTGTCTGTCTAGCATTTGAAATATTATTTCGTAAGCTGTCACTGTCACTGATGCGAAACGAAAGCAAGCCACTCGAAATGTTGTCTTTTTAGGGGCGAGCAACACTTGTAATGTTCCCATGGGGTGCTATAATGTGGCGTTAAAGCCCCGCTAAACACGTAATTGCCCTTATTCCAAAAAATACCGCCGGTTTGTTAGATATGTTTTTGTCTAAGGGCCATTTTTACATCTTAACATTTTTAACCGACGAAAAAAGAGGGGGCGGTTCTGAAGTTGACGCGTATATTTTTGCTGGCTTAATTTTTTGCTGAAATTTCTTGTTTGCCAAGTCCTTGACCGTCCTTCATTTGTCGTAAATCACAGATAACCCAACACGAAGTATGAACATTTAGTGAAGCCAATTTTCTTCTATCCATATCATCTGTCATGCATGAGTTTCATGACTGATTTTCTTTCATGATTAGCTGCGTACAAAAATAAATGTTTTTCTATTATTTTAAGCTGCGAAATTATAAATAGTTTTGTCAAAAGAAAGAAGTCATTAATATAGCGGAATGTCTGCATTGTAACACTTACGCTAAGCCGTGTCGTGTGTGCCACATGTTTCATGTCAATGTTCTATTTTGTACTTTGACCTTGTCTTTTCCTTGCTCTTGAAACACAACACTTCAAAATAAGCTGCATTGTTAGTGTAATTGATGGTGCTTCTGGCTTTTACCAGTTTCGCTCGTAATGCGTGGGAGTTCATATTTGCGGATGTGTCGGAATTTTTGCGCCATGAATGTACAACAGACCTCTTTAATAATTTGTTTGGTCTTGGTCTATTTAATGATAAACTAAATATGATTACTAGATTGCATTTCAATATTTTAAGTTGAATCAACCGCTATGTATACATACAGGATTATTATACCTACCTGTATGCTACCTATGTTTGTGGCTTTTAACGGGTTTACATAAAATTAAGCTGATTAACTATGGTAGTAAACTATAAAGATAATCCAATTAAATCAGGACGTTAAGCTCTCCAGAGGTTCAGCACTCACGGTCACGGCCAGCGTAAAATGTCGATGGTTTTAGTTGTTCAACATGTGCCCCGCCATATGGCTTCTTTATCATATTTATCTCTCTCTTGAAAGAAAAGGAACGACCGTAGGAACTAAACAAACGTATCTGTTCACCCTCTTCTCATATTCGTATTTTTGTTTTTAAATTGTGCTGTGTTGTCTGTTTCATTTCCTGAATGCACATAAGTATATAAAATTTAATGAAGTTAACCTCCATGATCGGTATTCCAAATTGTTTTCCACATTCCTTATAGCCTTAAAACTTTTTTAAAAATAAAATCTAGACGAAGATTATGTTGTGTGTCTGATGTTATGAGATTATTGAACTGTAAGACGTGCAAAACAACCCAAGTTCGCAAGTGCACGCTGTCATCAGAGCAATGTAAAATGTTTGCGAGCTTGGTGTGTGTGAGCTTCAATTGCATTCTTATAATGAACTGTGTTGAAACCCAAAGAATCGTGAAACTAGAACAGTCAGCTTCGCAGACCATGATTACATTAATTAAAGGTTTCCAGTTACGTAAAGTGAGCTCGAACAAATCCATTTTTGTGACTGTTTAAATGACAATTTGAAATGCTGTAACGATTCCTAATAATTTTATGAAGACAAAAGTTAGAATTATACGTTTATTTATCCATTAAATGAAAAATTATTGATGCAGTATACATAATCGCGTTAAGGTGCATAAATCACTCGTTAATCAAGTAAATGTAAAGGATGTGAAATCCTGCTAAACAGCCGATTGCGTAAACTATTGTAAGATTAGAAATTCTTAAGTTTCAGACAAGTCAGTGTTTGTTTTTGTTACATAATAAATTAATTATCTATTCAATTCAAACGAGTGTTGATAAAGATTAAGATACCATGCGAACTCTACATGACGACTTTAATCGCTGTACAGGTCAAAAGGGAAACTGCATATATGTAAATTACATGTATCATTCACAGTTAACCTCCGTGAGACAAAAATGGTAGAACTGTGTTATTTAAACTTTTTGTTCCATTGACATATCTTAACGTTTTAAAATTCTGTGCGTCTCTTTAAAATAATCTGTATTCGTGAGCTAGCGCCATTGTAGTCGGAGTTTTGAGGGGTATTTTTGATTAGCGTTTCAAATCCCATCGTAGATCGATGTCAACGGCTGCTATAAATTTCGTGGGGGCGTTGACTGTCCGCGTCGATCGGGCTTGCATGTGCCACACGCCACTGCTCCCATACTAACTGTCTCATTAGATCCCTTTGCGAGTATTTTTTGCTCATACTCCAGTTTGACCCTCGTTCGTTATCGAAGTATAATGGCGACGGACATAGCAGTCGTTTTATTTGTAGGAAGTCGCGCATGTTCGTTTAATTGAAATGAATTTGTCTCATCTTTTATTTGTGTTAGCATAAAGTCGTTGAGAATTCCAAGCAACGCGTTTTACCCACACATTAATCATTACAACAGTTGATTCATGTCCAGATATATTTAACTCACATGTGTTAATAAATAATATGCCGCTGGTATCAAAATTCAGTCTGTTAATAACTGCATTATTTATTTATAAAGAATACTTGAAAAGATTTAAATTAAATTACTTGCATCAGAAAATCGCCATTATCATAAAGCAACAGCAAAATACAATAGCTGGGCTGGACAAAGTATTTATTGAAAAACGGACATCAAGCGGTTTCCCTGGCCAAGTAGTTAAATCACTAATGTCTCTGCGTTCTTACCTTTTTGGCGGTTTGCCAGATTTACAGTCGGCCTTAATTTACGCGCGGATTGTTGGAGCCTGTGCGAAACGAAAATCTTTGGAAGTTGCTCGGTAGTGGAACTCGCTCCGTGACCACAGGCCGGAAATATGAACCCATTGTGCAGCTTCGTCTTTTTGTAACCCGGCCCCAGAGCACCCCAATGTGCTGCACTCACATCGCATGTTTTTGTTATTATTATCACTTGCAGCAGCTTTTTGTAACATTCCACAGTTTTGAATGACGGTTACAACATGATCGCAATGCGCTGATAAAACAATATCGAATGCAAAACTTTTATGCTACTCTGTTATCTAAAACGGGTTCCTCTGCTGTTACTCTGAAACATCCGTCTGATATGATAGAGGGTTTTTTATGACTAATCGATGTTGGTAAATCCCACGAATGTTTTTTGCGTCATCACTTCAATACTAACGAATTTTTTGTTCTTTTCCAGGTAAGCATTCTTTTACGTAGCACGTCAAGGCGATGGGGTAAGAGAGAATATTATGTTTAAAAAGAATTGAACTTAAAATTTACGGAATTTTGCCGAGGAAACGTTACTTTCCACGTGTGACGCTCAATATCTGTGCGAGTGTGAGTGTGTGGGTCAAGAATGCGGTGGTGGCGACTGGAGGTCGTGCAGTTCAATACGTCATCGACTCACCGATCAAGTCACTGCAACTAATGTGCAGCGATGATCGACATATCTTGATATCCATAGAACTATTAACAAGGTTAGAAATAGTGAGAATAAATGACTACACAATCAATGTTTTTATAGACAATAAAATTGTCATCATTATGAACTAAAATATTTTACATATTTAAACAGCCGGCGTCGCCTATTGTACTGGCCAAGACTTACTTGGAAAGAATGAATGCCAGTGGCAAGCAAATGAAGTATTAATTCTTCCAGTACTGCCCGTTGAGTCACTTGCGTAGACAACACTATCTATGCTACATAGATTCACAATATTTTCTAAAATGAGAGCTTCTAACAGAACTTGTGCGAAGTTTGTTCGCTTGAAAACGTTGTATTTTAATAGATAATTAGCCACAAGATGTGGGCGGAAAAGAGTAAATAAATATTTGAGTTTACTTTGCGCTGTATTTTAAATTAAATTTACACGTTCTGGTCAGTTTCTCAGTTCTTAAGGTAAAACAATTTTAGTAGAGTGATCTAAGTGATAGAGGTTCCACAACCATGATTAAAAATTAATCCTTAGGGGTTAAAGAATGTTCAGTAGGAAAAAGGTAAAGGCCAAAGTACACTTTCGTATGCTCGTGGAAATCGGTGAATCATTTTATTATTTTTACATGTAGCAACTTATTTGAACTCGCAGGAAACACGCTCGCTGGGTTATAACAACTAAGTAGTGTCGAAACCGTAAATGAAATCTTTATTAAAAACCTCCTGCCTCATGGGTTATTAACCGCGGCTGTTGCTAGCTTAGAGGTTTTTGTAATCCGGTTCAATTATTTTCACTTAATCCTTGCTTCGTGTAAAATGTTGGTCTTTGCTACCTTATTGCAGTCATGATTTGTTTACATAAGCATCATTCAATAAGAATTCTTTTACCTAAAACGCATTTCAGGTAAATAAAACATAAGTATTTCTGATATCATGCGGTCATATTTTCCTTAACCTAAGTTGTTAGCGTACATGTAGGTTGGTTTCTGAAAGTGATAAATTTCGTGAATAGTCATTGTATTTGATCTTAATATTTTAACATAGATCATAGTCTGTTTTCATTAGTTCTTTTTACATCACAATTTTCTAGCGCAGCCACTTCTAATCATGAAAACAGCAATGACGTGCAGTATCTCCATGGTGATCGATTAAACTGTCATGGTGCCCCCTGCTAAGTGGATCTAGTAGCTGTAGACATAGATAGAAAGGCATAGCATCTCATTGCATCAAGCTAAAGTAACAATCACTTACACAAAGACTGTGACATGTTGTTATTCACTTCTCCGGCCACACCTGAAGGTCGCGTTCCACGTATTCGCAGTCAACTGATGTCATTTTGCATTAGAGAATTCTTATGTCATTACCACATCAGACGCTAAATAAACAGGAATTTCATTCTAGGAAATAATAAAAGATGTAGATACTGTAACTCCTACTGTTAAAGATTTCCTAAAATAGACATATTTCCATAGATGGCAAGTGAACGTTGGTACGGATTACATCACTGAAGGATTTGATGTAAAAACGCAGATCTTTTGTGATCGTTCTATTTATAACCCAGTCAATTTAGCTAGATACAACAACTTCGGTTCTTTTGGACTATGTGCCGAGTTTTATTATAGACACTCCGATCGGTGTACGTTTTTCTGCACTGAGTAAAATTAAAGGATAAAGTTCCGCTTTTTTTCTATGATTTCCGGAGTTTTGATAAATTACCATTTCTCGAAACTACTGGGGTAAAGTCAGTTGGCGGTAGCCAACTGACTTTACCCCAGTCAGTTGGCTACCGGACTGAGTACAGTTTTGAGAAACTATTCTAATTTAATTAAGTCACAGGAAAGACAAGTTTGTCTGCAAACAAAGTTTCTACGTGGCGGAAGAGATAGCAAAAGTTATTACGGACAGAATCTCGCGTAAAATCGTATGGTCCTCTTCCAGCCAAGTTCTTGATTAAGTTTTGCTACTATTTTGAGGAAGGACGGGACTCTTGTATAATAAGTATACTAGCTAAGGGCATGCATAAGAACAGTCCTGTATGGAAAGAAGTTAAAGTAGGCCCTTTATTAAACTCGTATCGATTTGAAAACATATTTACTAAAATTCATAGATGAAGTGAACTGGGACGAGGTTGAAGTATAACAAAATCGACGACATGTAATTAACATAACATTCATTGTGTTAGGTACACGATTGCGCAATAAACGTGAAAAAATGAGCTAAGTCTGCGTTAACTGGAGCGGTTCGTGCAAATGCACTGTCTGTATGAATAAAATCATAATAAACTATTTAAAACTGGTATAAAATACTGCCTTATTCAGCGATAATAGGAATCTTAAAATAAGTGCTTAATTATTAAATTGGTTCGTATTTACTAAATCGATTGTGCACTAACCTATAATTAAAACGTTGGACACGAAAAACTATAGAAATCGTACTTAGATTTCGTGTTAATGATAAGTTGGCACTTAGCAGTAATTAATTACTTTCACAACGCCAGTTCTAGTCTACCGGGTTGTTTAGCGTCGATACATAAAATGTAATGGAAAGATAATGTTCTACTAATTTCGCGATACATTGTTTAGGTTCAGTAACTCATTTGGAAACGAGCTATTAATCGTGTCCATAGATTACATTATATCGCCTATTGTTAGCCATCGTATCCTTGAAAGTATTTTAGAGAAGTTTAAGTTCATCCTCCTTTCGCCGTTGCGGCTCAGCATTCATGCATGTTTCAATACTGTTCTTGGCCCAGTTTTCGAAAGATTTGTAATGAAATATGCATGAATTTATTTTATAAATGCATTGATATTAAATATTTATTAGTAAGGACACTTGGTGTCGATATACGATATCTTAAACTGGATATGTGACACGACATTTTGGATAATATGTCGAAACCAAATTCAATCCACGAAGCATCTCAAGAATTTACTAGACATATGTAGTCCTATTGCACTTCAAGGAACGCAGTCTTCCCTCCGAAAGATCATAGTTCATTCAAAAATGGAAACTCCAATAATAGTTTAGCTGGCAGACAATACTAGATGGCAAATATCACTGGGCCAGCAACCAAAAGTACCGAAAATACACCTTGTTGGAACCCTTCCCTGTTTCCTTTGAGATACAAACATAGAGTGAAATAATAATAATTTACCATCGATGATGATTTGATGAACCTTCAGAAGTGCCTAAAAAAAACGACTACTGGGGATGTAATTGCGAGTTCAATCGCCCAGAAAATCAACTTTGAAGCTCGCTAAAAATCTGAATTCAAATTCGTAGAGCTGGTTCTCTTCAATTAAGAAATGCTTTTGATGTTCCACCAAAAGTACAGCAACTCTCAATAAATTAATTCGTCAATATGGCAAAAATCCTAGCAATTAAAATATTTTCACAATCAAGGAGCCAAGGGCCTACATTCTAGCGACATTGCTACCAATTGAACTTTTTAATATTTCTTGACCTAATGTTCATTAGTTGATTTATTGTTGGAACTATTTTACTGCAAATAGTCTTGGCTAATTCTTTGTTTACCCAATGTCTTCGTAGATGGAACCTTGAGCGTGAATTGAATTAATTTAGAATCAGTATGATATTAACGGAACTCTAGTTCTCCAGTTGGTATGGGTGTGAAGGTCGTTGTAGCAGTACGTCTGCATGTAATGACAATAGTATTATTTGTTGGTGCGGTTGGGAACACTGCCAGGAACTGTTCACATTACATTCTGAGGCGATTCACCTCGCCGCCCTGTGCAGTTCAAACCGGTCCAATCGAATGCTCCGTAGTAAAACTAAACATTACTAAATTATGATTGATACATAAAAATCCCATTAGCAGACCTCTGGTAAAAAACTTAATCCTAATCATGTTCAATCATTTCGATAAATTGTATGTTCAGATTACTTCTGATATCTCCTCGAATACTAATCTGCTCTCGTTAGCGTATTATCAAACTTTTTTTTCATAGTTGCTAACGCTGCATGACTAATAAATTATGTGAAACCGCCTGTGGCCTAATAATGTAGGCTATATATTAATAGCTCGGCATACGTTAGCGACGCCATTAGCCGATGGACCGTGTCGTTAAGGGCTAAGTATTGACCTGAAAGCTATTGTTAGACACGTTAACTCTACATTTTAAACTGACGGCTTTATATTTAAACATCATGTGGCTCACTTTGCTTAGACCTGAACGTTTTTAATTCCTTTTCTTTTCGTTGTAGACAGTCTGTGTAAACGTACATTGTATATTTCTCAAAATATACATACTAAGAGTTTGTCTGTCAAAGACTTCTCAGAATTATTGTATCTTCTGTATGTATTTTCGTGCATCTTCAAGGTATTTTTGTTTCTTTTCTCAGTCACTGGACTCTTAGTTTATTTATAAATTTAATGTCTCTTAAAAAGCTTTAATATTTTTAGGACCTTTTAACTACATTTTGTAGCTAATAATGTGGTGTTCCGACCACGCCTTACTTAGGTTTATTTATAACGTTACCCTTAAAAGATAATATTTTAGTCGGGACGCGGAAGCAAAGTTTGTAAATATGCATCCGCCCCAGCGGTTCACTTGTCGAGGGTACTGTTTGTTCACGTGAGTCACGTGGCTGCGACCGCCTAACGCCTGTGTAACTGAGCACACAGTCAACCTAATGCGGCTTATGGAGTTATGGTGAACTTTACCTTTTAAACAACACTTGTGGCTAATTCCAATGTTCTGGCAGAAGCCTTTTTCAAATGCCATGCGATTTCAACGTTGACATTCTTGATTGTGTTAAAATATGATTAATTAAACACCTCTTTGAAGTAACGTTGTTTACAATGAAAGCCGCCGTAAAACTTCTTCTATATTAAGTACACAACATCGTCAACAAGTCTTCTAGTTTTAGAAGAAGAACGTGTCTAGAATATTGGCAATCAAAAGATAACAACACCGAATCGATCTCTCTACGAAATTGGAGTCAAACAACGAACGTCGGGAAAGTGAATTAATAGGGGAAAGTCTCTAAGGATTCGCGTGCTCGCTTTCGTTACGTGCAGCCAATGTCACGTCAAGGATCCAAACTATACTTGACATTACTTTTATATCTAAAAATAAACACAATCATACAAAGTCCCTAATAAAAAACAGCGCCATATAGGCAATTGATGAAATTGCAAATAGACCTTTGCAGTTTGAATTACATGATTGCTCGCTGCATGGTTACTTGATTTAGATTTATAGTCCACTCTCAATAGATTTCATCAAGATGATTGCACAAATTACAATTGGAGCCGTTTTGCGGTGTAGTGATTTTATGTGACTAACACGTAGCTGTGGTACACTTGTTTTTCCTTATTCCTGACAATATTTTAAGTTGTTCAATAATGAAACGCACCGGTTTTTCATACTTTGGTTATTTTATTTACCTTCATAATTCTGTTCTTAAATACTAGCATCAATCTTATTTTTGAGTTCGGCTCCCTCTTATATGATTTCACATACTCATATTCATTGATTGCATTACTAATTTAGGAGCAGTGTTGAATTTCATAAAAATAATGATTGGTAGAGTTCATTGATTTGTTTCACAAATTAACTACCTACCTATAAATAGTTTGTAACACGAGAAACTAATCCCATATGTGCTTCTCATTTGTCGAGATGTATTTTAAACATTGAGTAATTAGTCACATGTGGGAACTCACGTCATATTCAAGAACACATAATAAATCTAGCCCAAAATATTCTCCGATTGGGAATGGTATTGACTTACTGCTCAATCTTTGGGTCAAATATGAATAGATTCAATAGCTATAGCCCCCCTCGATGTCGGCCCTTTTCAGCGACTCCCATTGATCGCAATTGTGTTTCAATTACGTTCCACATCATCGCTTCATTCCATATTGACGAACTAAATATCCGTTATTCAATACCACTTCGGATGAATTTGTTTCATTTGTACAATCCAAGTAATGCTAATGAAATCGCATTTTAAAGGCAGCCATTCGATACGCCTCTTGTGGAATCGTAGTGTGATGTCGTCTTCAGATTTTTAACATTAATAGATGTTTTAAAACCATAGAAAGTTATGCTGTGACCAAATAAAATAATGTTATATAACACCGTCGGCAGGGGTCACACTTTCGTAGAGTTCAATTGTTTATAATAACGGATATGGCTCGCTCTGACTGTTATTACCAAAATAGTTATATTTATCTCTTCATGTAACTGTGACTAAATCATTTTATATAACCTTTGAACATGAAATAGAATGTTAAAATTATTATAAATAAATTACAGCTAACATGTTAAGTAACATAATACAAAAGCGGTAGAGATAGGCCTACAGTTAAATAACAGTAATTCTTAATAAATTGTTTTGTTTTTCCAGCCATTGCTAATGACTGCTTCTGTTCAAGACAGAAAACCACAACGTTTAACTTTAAAAAACATTTAACATTAACCAATAATTATTAAATTTAATTTGCCGTCAAAACAAAAGTGAATCATTTAAGTTTTGAGTCATTGCAATAAAACGTATGCACACATGAGAATTACCTTCATAAAGCGTCATCTTATGACGTGCGTATTTAAAGTCAGACCACGTGTTGTCGCTATTTTCTTCACAATTGCTGCAACACCAGGGTATTCGTGTCCCCAGCTATTTATACGGCGCGAGACTTAATCGCCATCCATTATGGGCTCAGCTCGCATAGCATCCAAATGAACCGGCACAGTAACAAATCTCCGTCATCACGATGTCCTGGGAGTTAGACATACAATTTTAGAGCTACACTTCTTCTCATAAAAACCTTGTAACAAACGATTCCTATTGACTTAGACTGATGTCCGTTCAATACGTCTGTCCGAGATAATGCCTTTGATCGAATGCCAGCCTGTAATTAGTCTTTGCTGAAAACGCCGAGGATACTTGGTCTTTCAATTTGTACAATTACCTGAAAACGTCGCAGTCTATAAAACAAGAATCGATCAAAGAACAAAGACATTGAAGCGAATAATGGATGTAAAATTAATTATTAAAATTAAATTGGCAATCTAAACTGTAACCTGTAGCGAATTCACAGCATTCACTTTTGATGATGTTATGATTTCGGTGAAAGGTTCATTTGTATCTTGGCGAAAGTGAATAAGAAGTTGTGTTGCGAGATTGATCAATAGTAAGAGCGGTTATTCTCACTAAAATAGCTGAAATTCATATGTAAATAATCTAAATCACTCGTATTAAATGATCAATCATTTAATCATCAATATCATGTTGCAGTGCCGACTGCGTCACCAATTCACCACACATTATTTACCACCAATGTAAAATGGTGATCTCAAAGCTCTTAGCTGCCACGGTTTATTTTAATTACTTTATTTTTTAATTACTGATTTAATATTTTACTCTGGACGCTCTTAACTTGCCCGTATTTCTACATTGTTCTCACATATTTGTAATTCTTAACATGAATGATGTAACCAAGATTTTGTAACATATTTTGATTTAAAAGAGTGTCCATGGAGTTTCTTGCCCGTTCTTCTCCATAGAGATCTACGCTACGGAATGGGCAACTACAGTACTTTCACAAGTTATTATGCCTTGTGACTGGGACTGTAGCTTCGCGTTTTATTTTGTTTTTTTTTTGACTTTCAAAAGTGTCTGTAATGGTCTAATTGAAATAAATGCTTTGACTTTGACTTTGACAAAATAATTATTTAATAAAACATCAGGCTATCAGTAACTGTGACTTCCTTTCGGCTGTACTCAGAATGACCAATTTTCAATTATTATTGTGTCGCATAAATTGGGATGAATCCCGACACGATACGTGTCATGATTTAGTAAGGTCGTCATTTGTTTGTGATTTATCTTTAAACAAAGCAAAGAATAAACTTACTTAAAACAAATATAACTTTCTTTTAACCCTGCCTGTGTAAGGAAAATCTATTATTTGGAGGTTGTATGAATGAGTTGTAATTAATTATTAAAATGCAAACAAACAAAACTTCCGAACTATTCAGCTTCGACGTGAACGTTCGATAATAGTCGTCATAGAAGTTCACTCTAACTCTTAAAGCCTTTCGTACAAAATGCGGCTTTAGTGCATCTGGCTTTTTCCTACTTGTAGGAATTCAGTCACCTGCTACGTTTGCAGGGCAAAAACCCGTCTAGACGGCATTAAGCTAGAGTGAGGGCCTACACATGGAAACACTTTAAATGAGAATCAAATTATTGTTAATCTCGTTATTTACATTGTAGAAACCCGACATTCTGGGGTTAATATACATACACTAATTTAAGGCAGGACATCTAAATAAGCCTGAAAATATCCTTGTTAAGAGCAGGTGACCTTTGTTTGTGACTAGAATACTAATTTATTCTGGTAGTTGGTTTAGGAATGCTCGTCGGCTTGTAAAGCTAATGTAAATTGCAATTCTATAAACGTCGTCAGCAGGTTATTGTTTACTTCATTCCTCCTTTGTCCCAGCTTCAATACGCTGTACAGCGTACTACACTCTGTTCTATTATTCGAACTTTGACCTCGTCGTACCCATGTATATTTTAACATACTTAAGCTTTTGTTTTGCGTGACTGACTAGCTGCTTATTATAACACACATTTTAAGCTAATTAGTTTATAATAATATTTGTGGCAGTGCCACATCACTATTTTGATAGTCAAGAGCTCTCGACGTAATTATGGCAAGCGCATGGGGCACATCAGCCAATTATCAGATAATTTCATGATACAATATTAATTTGATGTGCAGTCCTAATTAGCCTGTAAACCATTAGTAGATTAATGGTGTGTAAAGTATTGGGTAGCTAAACCATACCAGTTCCAGTCAAGTTTACTACTTACTCGAAATTAAGCTCCCTATGAGCTTATTTCATAGTCTAGACAAGGAAGGCTGGTATCATGCATGTCTCCTGGGGGAATATGTAGCGGACCGCAAATAATGATAGCGTTGCCAGACCGCACAGTGGAACGAATGTATGGGAGCGGTTGGACGTAGACATGTCCGAAAAAAAAGAGTAAAATTATGCCAAACTAATGATGCCATCTTATTCGATTACTTAATGCCTTCATAACTTGTGGTGATGAATTTCTTCATAACTCCCATATTTCGGGAGTAATTTGAGAAAATGTGAAATTTTACTATGAAAATGAGTGTATCGAGCTCTCTCCCTCCTGATTCCGGGCTTGTTTCAAGTAGCGGTCTCTAATATCATAATGCTAATACTAAGAGCTATATTTAATACTAAGACACATAGTGCGCCAAATGTGCACTTTCTGGGATAAAGAGTGATGTTTATTTTATAACACAATTTTTTTATTTTTTGTTTATTTTGTTGATTAAAACCGTTTTTCTAAAGGTTTACCTTATTACAATAACATTTCTGAGCAGCCAATTAGAGAAGATATAAGCTAATTAGGATATATAATTAGGGACTTAAGGTTTACATATAAAACTGATGCACTAATGATTACTGATAAGAACATTGCTATTATTTAATTACTAAATGGCTCTTAATACACTAATTTAGCATGCATCATTTACTAATTATCACAATAACTAATTACCTTGCAATATTTAACAAAGGATACCTGGGATACCTGGATTTTATATAAATAGGTCACTATTAGTAACTTTAAAATCAGTGTTGATTTACACCTCGTTGTATCCAAGCTAATCTCGCAATGTATTTTCCAAATTTTAATACAAATCTTGATATTCACGTTGCTTTATGCGCACGCGCACATAAAGATTTACGCGACTTTAACTATTTGTTCAGTGTTTTAAAAGATAACAGTTGTGTTCAGTTATGTGAAAGTGCTGAAACAAGTTTAAAAGACTGGTGTCGTCGATTTTGCTACCGCATTTATGCAAAATGGACACAGTCTGGAAGAAGCACAGATAAGTTTCGGAAGAAACATGAGATTTGGCTACAGGCTGCAATTCAATGGCCGGAATTACAGAATGAAAATATGGAACCTTCTACAGAAAATATAAGTGACGTCATCGAGCCCATAATTTCTCCTGCTAAATCTAATGCTTCAACTTGTACACATCCTAGTCCTCGTAAATCTTTTGAGGACCTTAGTAACCGGCAAAAAAGAAGACGCACTGAAGATGGTCTTTCATGCAGCAGTAGCAGCGCTGAAATTATGTTTTCGGCCGAAAGGGCGCTTCAAAAGGCAGGACAAAGCGATACAGCTTATGTTATGAAATACTTGACGGAGAATCCAGAAGAGGCCTCAAAAATCAAAGCCTTCATTGAAGGTAAATCAATTCAGGTACGGGAAATATCCCCTTTGAAGGCATTGGCTCTTTATGTATCGATGAACTTATCGAAATGGCGCTATAACACTCTTCGGGATTTCAACACTCAAGAAGGAGCTCTTCAATACCCGAGTTACTACATGTTGGTTAAAGAAAAAATTAAGTGCTATCCGGCCAAAGAAGATCTCACAGTTACAGAGAGCTCTGCAAAAATCAAATTACAAGCCTTGATGGATTTAACCTCAAGAAGACTTATTAGGTCGTTAGAAACCCCTGTTGATCCCAATCAACAGCTCGTATTGACCAGCAAATGGGGTTTTGACGGATCATCTAGCCAAAGCATTTATCATCAAAGGACGAGTGAAGATGAGCAAATCGATCTTGCTAGTAATTTTATGATTAGTCTTGTACCACTGCGGCTCGTCTCAAAAGGTGTAACAATTTGGGAAAACGAGCGACCATCTTCCACTTCATTTTGCCGGCCAATATTGTTTAAGTTTATAAAGGAAACCAAAGAAAATGTGCAGAGAGAGATGGCTGAAATCGAAGCAGAGATTGAAGCCTTAACTCCATCCACCATCACTGATGGAATTAGTGTCAAACACCAACTGCTGTTGACAATGATTGATGGTAAAATTCATTCCATTATATCCAATACAGCAGCTTCAGTGTGTGACATATGCAAGGCTTGTCCTAAAGAAATGAATAATTTAGAGTTAATCAAAGATAAACACGCAAACGAGGACATGTATAAATATAGCTTAAGCACCCTTCACGCTTGGATTCGCTCAATGGAATGCTTATTACACATTTCCTACAAATTAGACATAAAATCATGGCAAGTAAGGGGTGATATAGCAAAAAGGCAAGTTGATGACAGGAAGAAAAGAGTTCAAGAGGCTGTAAGAAGAGAAACGGGCTTACTTCTCGATGTTGTGAAACAAGGCAGTGGATCCACCAACAATGGCAACTCGGCAAGGAGATTTTTTGAAAACTACACTAAATCTGCTGAACTGACCGGAATAGATGCTATGCTTTTAAGAAAAATCTGTGTGATCTTGCAGTGTATTTCATCAGGAGAGAAGATCAACGTAACTAAATTCCGAGAGTTCTGCTTTGATACTGCTAAGCTTTACGTGGAGTTATACCCATGGTATTATATGCCTTCTTCACTTCATAAAATTTTAATGCATGGGCCAGACATAGTTCAGAACATGTCAATTGTGCCCATTGGTTTTCTATCCGAAGAGGCATCTGAGGCTAGAAATAAAGATTTTAGAAAATATAGAGAGGGGCATTCTCGAAAGCATAGCAGTATCTCATGCAATGAAGATATTATGCACAATCTTTTACTGTCTTCTGATCCACTTGTTACAAGTATCCGTCCAAAAGGAAATAAGTTTGTAAAAAAATCTTCTTTTAAGGAATTTTATGAGCTTACGGATTCTGAGAAAAGTGATATCGAATTTGTTAACATAAATGATTTAGCGGACATCGATTCTGAATTTGAATTAATTGATGATGATGATGATGACGAAGATAATTAAATGATGTTATTGTTTTAAAATGTGTAACTTAGTAAATTAGAGCTTACATCTTAATTATTTATTGTACTTTTAATGAAACTAGGTAATTTATTATCAACTTACTTAAAAGTCATACTCTCATCAGTTCTTGTGAATATTTTTGTTAATATATATTTCTGTATATATATAATATATTTATAGACCTCTTAATAAGTCTGTCTGCGGTTTAAAGTAAATACAAATGGGGAAAAAACGTTTTTTTTTTTTAAATTTTCATTTCCTTTTATCCCAGAAAGTGCACATTTGGCGCACTATGTGTCTTAGTATTAAATATAGCTCTTAGTAATAGCATTATGATATTAGAGACCGCTACTTGAAACAAGCCCGGAATCAGGAGGGAGAGAGCTCGATACACTCATTTTCATAGTAAAATTTCACATTTTCTCAAATTACTCCCGAAATATGGGAGTTATGAAGAAATTCATCACCACAATTTATGAAGGCATTAAGTAATCGAATAAGATGGCATCATTAGTTTGTCATAATTTTACTCTTATTTTTCGGACATGTCTACGTCCAACCGCTCCCATACATTCGTTCCACTGTGGACCGTGGCGACGTGCGGCCATTGTGTGCTTGTTTGAGCTTCTATTACGGCGTATTCACTGCTCCTCATGGAGTCTGCGAGCTACGCCTGCCTATTGATAAGTCCTCTGTTGTTACTTTTTTAGATATCTGGATATATGATTAGTCATGCTTAGTAGAAAGGCGAGAAAACTGGCCAACTGTGAAAATAATTTTAGTTTTCCCTTAATTTTTAAAGAACTCGATTAAGCCGAGACTTGGTTTTTGATAGAAACGTACATCATGTACGTCACAGTACATCTGCATACAATATGTCAGAATTGTACTGAAATTATTAATACAAAAGTAAACTGTAAGTTACGTTTCAACCATTGACGTTTCAGTACGACCTTGCCTCGACATTGAATGTTTCGATTGTTGGTAATATAATGTTCGTTAATTCTTATCAAACAAAGAAATATTATGGATTCGCATGAAAATTCCATACATAGAACATGGAAAGTGCATGCAGACGGCATAATTCAAGGTCAAATATCAAGCACTATACATCAAAATTGCATGCTCACGACAACAAAACAGTTCCCCGAAAGGTACAGGGTTGTACAGCAAAAGAACGATGCAAACACGAAGAACTAACGAAACTAGCTACCTACCTACTTTCGGTCATTGTTCCCTGTTCGTTTGTCTTTGTGATTTTCTACTGGGCTCGCGTTTGTTCTGGCTTGTGGTAATAAGTAGCTGGTTATTATTCCTTTGCATTCAGTAATTAATCCTTACACTGAACTGCACAAGACCATTTGTGTAACATTCTGAACTAGACAGAGAAGAAGTTGCCTTTGCCTCTTTGATCTCCATCAAAATAATTAAATAGTTAAAACGTTAAGCCATATAATAGAAGAATCTATGTGTACAATCTCCACGAACACATAAAGGCACACACGAAATCCGGAACTTTCATGTAGAGAGATTCTGGGGACGACGTTTCTGTGATTAACTTGGATTTAGGATTATCGCCATGTCATGGGTAAAGGATTGCACTGGTTTCGATTATTTTTAAGGTAATCAACATGGTATCTTTGATGACTTAGTAATTATGAAAGTATCTTAATAGTTCGAGAGTTGAGAGTCAAAGCAAATGCAGCTCTTTCGAATAAACGTAAAAATAGACTTCAAGGAAAATACCTTGACTGTCGAATCGATATTGCACAGTTAAATAAAAGGAGTAAGGATAATGACGCGTGTAGTATGCAAATAACGTCAGAAGGCCTCGTATTTGCGATACGAGCGGGCTCACATTCTGAATCTAACACCACCGGCTGCAACGTAGAATGCGCTGCGTCTTGCGGTTCGCCTTGTGGAGTTGTGGTCGCCGGGCGCCAGTCACACCCGCCAGTGACACCAAATTGTTTATTTAATACATGATCTGAGATAGGAATGCCGATGGAATTAAAAGCCTCACTCGAATCTGTCGCCTGACCTCAACACTGATTCAAAAAATTGCGAATGTGCGCTTTATTAATTCAATTTGATTGAAAGGATCTTGAATCAAAATTTCAAGTAATTTTATTTATTAATTCTTAAAAATAAACCAACATCTCAAGAAATAGGTTGTCCATAACGATCCCAACCTTATCTTACCAGATAGAGACAGTAAGAAAACAAAATATTGAATCAAACCGATGCAAACTTAAATTAACCTTAATTTTCTTTGTTACAGCAACTCAAAGATGAGCTCGGTGAAGTGGTCGCGGAGCTGGAGGCTCTGGATGGGCAAGAGGAGTGTAAGCAAAACAGTAAAGCCAAGCAGATGAGTATAGGGAGAAAGAAATTCAACATGGACCCGAAGAAAGGTGAGCAAAAAACAAATACTTACGTTCTAGAGAGCTGACAAGCTCGTTTGATTAAGGGCCGTAGCTCGTAATACCTGCTCCGTGTGTCTCACAAAAACTAGCAGCATAGCCGTTCGTTTCAATTACTGGAATAGAGAAAGTATCGAAGTAGGTTTTTTTATATGAACAACGATTCTGGCCTTTCTTCACGATAAATCGGTCACATTGGGACGTGGTTTCCCATTTAGCTTCCATATACAATGGGTAGAGATAAACGTATTTAAGAGCTCGTGGAATGAAATAACTGGCTCGCTGAAGAATTCCATACAATCAGACGACAAATTCCTATGGCGACGGCGCCGCGGTTTTATTATAAACATTTTTACTTTTCTGCTGCTGAATTTATTTCTGTGCCTACACAAGGTAGTAAAACACAAAGTCTGGTTACAGGTAAACAATAGTACAAGAAGTTTTAAATGTAAATCCGAAAACAGTAAAAGATTCAGATATAGTTCTAGACTTCGTTAACTTGAAACACTTAACGGTCCAGACGCTTTTATTGCATGTGTTGTGTTGGCTTGGCATTTTTATATGGTAGACAATGTCGACATGCATTATTATTTTTGGCTTCCCATCAAGGTTTCGAAATCCCCAAAGCAGGGGTATTATGGGATTGAGCGGCTGCGTTGAATTAGTGATTTAAGAATTATTATAATGGTCAGGAATTTAATATGAAATAATTATGGTGCTTTCAATGAGACTCATCATTAAAATAATGACAGTAAAAGGAGTAGAATTCTTGGTACAAATGCTATTCGATGCGGCAGGTGCGGCGTTCCCACGGTCGAACGACATATTCTGCAAATTGTTCTATTCCTGCACCTTTACACCTGTTCAACGGACAACTCAGTTTTATAGATGACTATCGTAAATTAGAAAAACGTTCTGCGGGCACGCAATAAAACTATGTCATTTTAATTGTCTTTGTTTGTAATCTTGCCCCCGAAACCCTCTTCTGATTTTGTTATGATCACACAAGTATTTTATAATCGCATTGCTATAACTAAAATGTCTTTTGTGTTTGCATACATGTTATTTTACACAGGTCTTTCATTAGTTGCTATATCGTGCGCATATTATCCTTGAAAACGCCATTATAGCGCGTTCTAGTTTAAAACAGCGGCGTCACTTCAATATCTTCCACTACATTAATATCGGAACTTATCGCATCTTCCCACATTTCATATTGTAAAATTATATACTTCGAAAAGGTCTTCCAGTTATATTTTTTTATAATATATAGACCAAAATGGCGCTAAGACCTTGATCCGCTCTAATCTTGGCAGGGTGAATGTTTGTTCAGCTAATCAATATCCAAACAAGACGTTCTTATACCTCTTGTGTTTCTTTCATAGTCGCTTTCCAATTTTCTTCGTTTTTATCAGTGAGAAAATGTATTTATTTATTTATTAAACTTCATGTACATGGGTTATGTTATGTGTACCACAAATAGGCGGACTTAATATCACAAGGCATTCTCTACCAGTCAACCTTTGGGTCAAATAGGACAGCATTGTGGTAGAGTACAAAAAAACCGGTACGAGAAACCGTACAATAACTACTACGACTACTAATGACTGACTAGGATGCGAGCAATTTAGTCAGAATTTAAATAAAAATATTTCAGTTATACTCTTGTTTAGCTCTTCTACTTAATGTAAGTTCATATTACGTCTCATTGCGTTCTCGTGATCATGTTTAGTAAACTCGATCACTTAGACATGCTAACTACTACATAAGACGTAATCGGTAACAGTAGTCAGCCATCCTGTAATTAACTCCGATCGTCGGACTCGATATAGGTTAGTTTTCTGCAAGTAACGGTACAAATTACCGCGTTCAAGAACGCTTTCGATATGGTAATAAATCATCTGCCCGCATTAGAGGAAAATGAAGAGTTTTTGCAAGAACATGTACTGGTTTGGATTTGTCTAACTCACTCAGCATTTTTTAATAAATCCCTGCTGAGCTGAGTCTTCGCATTATTCGTTAATGCGAAAATCTTTTTCGTGTCTCGCTTGTATTATACTTCAGCCAGTGTTCCAGTACTAATTAGGTCATGTTGACAGTAACAACTAGCTTTACGAGAGGTCAGATGTAAGGCACGAAGGTCTTCTGAATACATGCTTCAAGCTCGGCAGACGCTCGAGCTCTCCTATTCTCAAGAGCTGCCGTAATGGGATGTAGTCGTATAAGGCACCTGGTTGCACAACTTCCTAATGATGTCATCTTTTGAATAGGGACACGACTTTATTCGACAACCATTATCCTTTTACCAAATAATGAAGGAATTGTAGGAAAAAGTTCAATCAAACCTTATTTGTCATCGTTTACTGATTTGGAACGATATTGCATCAGGGTTTTACTATAGTACGATACTCAGTGAAAAGGTTCATTACCAGAAGTCGAATAAACTAACCAGAACACGTGCAGTACCGTTTGTCTATAATTCATAGCATTTTGTGACCAACTTTACGCGGTAACACTATTTCTGCGCGGTAATCTGGCTTCGCATCAGGATTAGCCATGCTGGATCATGGCGGCGACATTACGGTAAAGGGTAATCGCTCTTTCAGAATCATAAATATGTCCACTATTTATAAAAAGAAACCTAATAGCTTTATAATAGAGCTTCCGCACTACGTACGTGATTAGATCATACGTGGTTATAAAATGGGTGGCGGCAATAACACCAGGTAAATTGGACGCAAAGATCATCAAGAGACAAATAAGTTAATAATAACATAACTGTCTGATCTGAGTGTCTGATGATGACTAATCGCGGAATCTGCAGAATATCTGAGCAAGAATAATAAAGTCAGCGTTAATTGCAGCTGGATGGACTTACAAAGTAATATTTCTCAATGTTTGCTTCTAAGACTACAAGAATCCGTTACAACAAATCGTTAGTGAAATTCGCTGTAATATTAGTCAGTGTGCACTCTTAAGTAACATTCTTGAAACTGTAACGACACTGGAAATGTATGGTCGACAGTATAATTCTATGAAGTTCTGCAACATAATTTAAATGATCAATCAGAATATAATCCAATTCAACATGTTGATAACTTTACAGACGAATGAGTTCGCATCCAATCAGCAGGTCTGGTTGATCTCGTTGAATCTGGTAGAATACCTGCGCATCGGGAATCCGTAGATATTGGAGCCTGACTCTTGACCTAAATTGTACCGTTTGTAGAAGCATAAAAGTTTGTTTTTCCATGATCTTGCATCTAAATTGCTTCATTAAAATTCGATGAAAAAAAAAAGAAAGCAACAACGACAATCAATAAATATGGACTGAAAATACCTGACGCTATTAAATATTAATTTGAGTGTGAAGCAACAACAACTGTTATGGACGAGACACCAGGTATGATTGTCCGCAGTAATTGCATAACTCTAGCCCTGTTCATCGCTTATATGCATTCATAATTCAAATTACGACTCCAATGGCTTCTTTCCCTCGGGAAATAATTCAACGCAAAGAGCGTTGAATTGTTTTCAACGACTAGACTGTCCAGCGTTTCTTTCTTGTATATGTTTTTCCTGTTTGGCTCGTTTCGTTAGTATACAAGGAAAATGGCTACTGGAAGACTACAGTAGACTTTCGTGCATCTATTATCATTAATCATGTTGTTTATCAGCATAATCGCTTGTTGACTTGGTTACGTATATTAAGTCGTGTCAATTCGACTATCCGTGTCATTGCAGTTTCCATAACAAGTTCTACGACTGAAATCTGAAACACAATTATGTAAAATTCAACCGATAAAGTCAGCCGTTGGGAAATGTAATTACTCGTCCAACTAATAAAGCTTGAAAAAAGCAGCCAGACGTGAAGCGAGTCTTACGTGACTTTTCTTTAATTTTGGCCTTCATTCGGAAAATGTATCGTTCGTTGTATTTAGTCTTTAATATTTCTGGTCCTTGATATGCCACATAAGAACGCCGAACACTATGTGACAATAGATTCCCACACAAAAGCGACATCTCAGCTATTTCCAGTTACATTCAAAGGTTGCTGAATCAAAATATCGATCTGGTTTCGTATTTTCGCAGACGCCAGTGCGCTATCGCTAACAAGCTTGTTATTGTTGCGAGCGTCACACGGCTGCTCCGGTTCTCGCTCACTTAGCACCAACGATCCGTCATGCTGCTATCTGCAATTTTGCATGCCGCAAGATGGAACTTCCAGTCGGCACCAAGATTTATAAAACAACCAAAGTGCACTCTCCCGACATACGCGATACGGAAGATAAATTGCTCATATTTATCGTCTGTTAAACCGACCACCGTATAGGGTATTAAAATTTTCGATGGAGAAAAATCTTTGTAATAACATCATACTGGTTGATAAATCTTTGTTATGGATAGCGTATAACTTTTTGCGTTAGATTTTGGGCGCAGCCTGAAATTCACAACCCACGCTTATTACCCCCCATTGAAGCTCCTGGCTCCGTGTGGGGGCGGATGACGTCATTTGAGACGCAGACCATTAAGATTTTATACGCAGAACCATCGTGACGCAAGCATTTAATTTGTATAGCGCATTGGTTCGGCTTTAATGGAGATAGCAACTTGTGAACGAAATATTAATTAGGATCTTGTCCTGTTTAATCTCTCTCTTCCATACATATTGACGCAATGCTGAGTCGGGTACCTATATCGGAAGAATGTCGTGCAATGGAAAAGTCTTGAGCCTCTTGCTTCTTACTCTGGTTTTTTTTATATAGGATTAATGCTCCAATATAACCCTTGGCTACGTTTCCCTCTACCAGCTTATATATTCCTTTTCAATATCTTAAGCATCCATCATGTTTAATACAGTCACTTAAACTTGCTGGCGCGAATGCTTAGCTTTGTATTGAAAAGTCGGCATTTAGCGTTCGTATAGCGGGCATTGTTTGAATGGAAGTTGCATTCCATTGCTCCTACGATTGCAGCTCTAAATGGGTGCAGGCACGGTCACCGTTCGCTTTCACGACAGTTTGCATATTGCCGCCGTGAACCACTCGTCCAAGTTTTCAATAGATTTCACCTTCAAGATGGTACATTCGAAATTGTAATTGTATTGTATTGTCCAAACACAGATATTTTGATATGCACGCGAATAAAAATTGAGAAAGGAAAATCGTGAGGCTACGTTTGATATCGTTTAAAAACTCAGATTTAGGTATGATTTTGTAATTTGTCTGACACATGGACTCAATGGTGTTTTTATACGATATGTATATGTTGGTAATAATCGGTAGAAAGCCTTGTTGGCAAATAAAACCTGATGCTCTTTAGCAATGCGTAGTAGTTTTAGGGTTTTCTTTGTCACAGTCACACACGTGATCAGAATTAAAAGTGTGTGGCTTAATTTTCTCTTTGTACACCTGTGCCAAGTGACAATGCCTGGGAGGCGAATAAAGTTCTCACTATTTTACTAATATACCTTAATTAGAACACTATGCAAACTGTCGTAACATATACCAATTTCTTTGTTTTAGGTATAGAATACCTGTACGAGAACGGTCTACTGCAAAGGACGCCCGAAGATGTAGCGCAATTTCTTCACAAAGGCGAAGGTCTTAGTAAGACGGCGATAGGCGACTACCTCGGTGAACGTTCAGAATTCAATGAGGCGGTGCTCAAAGCATTCGTTGAATTACACGACTTTACGGACCTAATACTAGTTCAGGCACTCAGGTGAGTTTGAAGAAAGTCTCCACATATCAGCTAAAATAGTCGTAAGGTAGGCGGTAACACATGAGCGTCTTCTTTGACCAGGAAATCGGTTTAATGCAGCAGGCTTTAATGAAATATAAAAATAAGGTGAACGCTCGTTACCTAGCTGGCAAGCGAAGCCTTTGCTTGGAAATTGGATCAAATAGCTCGATGCCATTTCGGGTGAATATTATTTTGCAAACGGGAGTAGTTTATCTAATGCATAAATAAAATGCCAGTTCGACGAAATTGAGTTTCAGTAAACTGCAATAAATGTAAGTACAGCGTGAGACGTAAATTGTGATTGTAAAAACTGAAACAGGAAGTTGTAATCTAATCTAGTTTTAACAGTCATTAATTCGTGGCGTTTGTTTCCTCCCAATTTGTAGGCAAACAACAAGATTATCAGGCATTTTATGTCAAAACACATGGTTTTATAATTAACAAATATGTTTACAACACAAACAAGTCAACAAAGTCGCCAAAAACATTTTTTCCTTCGGTTTAATAAATTATTCTGCGTACATAAATTTGAATTATTTTTCCTTGTTCTAGACTTGTAAGCTAGAAAAAAAAACCTAAACTTATATATAGGGGAATTCCTCAAACCATTTTGTCCTCATTATTTAATTTATTTATTAACACCTAGAAGTAGAGTATCCACTTTCCGTTTCAATACTAGCTTTCCGGCTATCTAATTTAAATTCATTTAAACAAGCTCCAAACAGATTACTTACTTTTGTCGATTAAAAACAAATAAACCATTGAGGCATTTGCAGACTCGTCTTCTCTTGGCATTCGGAAATGTTTCACTTGGCAGGCATACCATTTTGCGCTAAGGTCGTTCACACTATTCTTTGAACTGGCTTGCAGAAAAATGACGACTGTCCCTATTATTTATAGAAAGTTTAAAAAGCGAGGCCTTGTAAATATAGAGCTATGGTACGTAGGTACTGGTGAGTGCCACTCGGGCAGTAATGGAGCGATACTTAAGTGTTTGTGTTATCTATTACAGACAATTCCTGTGGAGTTTCCGTCTACCAGGCGAGGCGCAGAAGATCGATCGAATGATGGAGTGTTTCGCTCAGAGATATTGCCAACTAAACCCGGACATCTTCACCAACGCGGACACGTGTTACGTACTAAGTTTTGCGATAATAATGTTGAACACTTCACTACATAACCCCAGCGTAAAAGACAAGCCTTTGCCGGAACAGTTTGTAGCGATGAACCGGGGGATCAACAATGGCGGGGACCTTCCTCAGGAGTTACTTTTGGTGAGTACGACAATGTTTATAAAACCTTGATTATCTCCTTTGTAACTGACAGTTCTGAGAGCAGCGGTGGCCCTGTGGTAGCAGCCCCGACTTACGAGCAGTATGTCGTAGGTTCGAACCCAGGCAGGCGCAATACTTTGTGTAATTTATTTCATCACCGCTGCTTTCAAAACGGTGAAGGAAAACATCGTGAGGAAACCGGCATGTCCTAGAACTAAAAATTCGAAGACATGTGACATCTACCAACCCGCACTGGGCCCGCGTGGTGGATTACAGCCCATTCCCTCTCATAGAGAGGAGGCCTGCATCCCAGCAGTGGGAACAATATAGGCTGATGATGATGATGATGAACTGACAGTTCAGAAAAGACATTGTCATGTCATCCCGTGTTTAATAATATGTTTTGATTGAATGAGTATGCTGGTAGATTCACGTATCGATAACTACAACATTATGGACAGTGCTGTCAAAGTTTGCTTACAAAGACTTGCTGGAAGGTTCATCTTGTTGCGGATTTGAATAGGATGGAATTAAATACTTTTCGACCTAGACGGAGTGTCTCTAGCTTCTCCGACTACGTTACTTGAACTGACGTCATTGTAGTACAATAATTAGCGCTTCGTGTTAGGTATAGGATACATTTAGGTCGACCTGCGTGCCGTTAGTTAATATAGTTGACCAACATGCGAGGTTAATGCCATACCTACTTACATTTTATTTTACTTTTTTTTTCCTAATTTCTAATAGGTATAACTACTGCGTCATTTTTCTTTATTTTATAAGCACATCTTTTTAATTGGATTACTCACCATTTTAATATAAGTAAGTAAGTACACCATACATTAATAATAGTGTTTTGATGTGATTTTTTTGCAGCTGCGTAAACCATTGTTTGTGGCAAAATTATAACAATAGTTAATAATATGAAATAAATCAAATTATGTACTTAGGTTTAGGTACTCTTAGTCATACAGATTATGGCTCTACATTTATTTATCAGTTCTTAGTAGCCGCTTTGAATATTTATAATTAATTTAATTTAAACCATAATAACATTAATAACCTGCGTATGTACCTACGTAACTATGTCAATGGAAGTGGTTTTCCTAAATGAGTTTCTAACTTCGTTTTAAGGCTACCTACGCAATGTGTAATCGCGGATAATTTTAATGCGAAAACATACATAATATGTATGATAATTATGAATCGTTGCAACTACATATCTACATATTCATGTAGTATCTGCTAACAATACGTATTGCTAAAAACCACTGGGAAATGCCATTTCCTCCATGTAATGTCATAAAAACAGTTGCCTAATCGAAATCATGCCGAAGTCCCATAGTTTTTTTTTAAGTTCCTGTCCGTTGCGTACCTATAGCAAATGTATCGATAAATAAATAACGATATAGATAAGCATGTTTACTTGCATCGATGCCACCACTAAGTCGACATCGCTCGAAAACCACATTGACATACCTACTGCAGTAATCCGTTCCGCAGTGCAAACATTTGAAACGTATAAAATTCACGTTAAAACTGTTTCCTTATATTTTTTTTATCAACACAGGTCACGGGCGTGTTGTTTCGCTCGTGTATATAAATAATTCATAATAATTAGTTTTCAAACAATCCCGACAAACTACAATCTGTATGGTACCTAATAACGCGAGTTGACGTAAATAACACATTGTAAACAATCTGAAATCATTAGCTGCGTTATCTGTGAAGTAACTGCTCGATAGCTATCGGTATCTTAATGTCACAGTTGAATGTGAGTTTCTGTTTAAACTAGTGGTTTTATGTCCATCGACAAACGGTAAACTATTTAAATGTGCGCTTCTAAATAAATGTTTTATTTATTTAACTATTATCTCCTAAATAGACGAACTTATTTAAGTTCACACATTGTAAAGTGATGTTTGTGTTAACTTGTTAATATATTTTATTGAGTTTCTTTTTGTTTTTTTCAGTCGCTGTACGAGTCGATAAAAACGGAGCCATTCAAAATACCGGAGGACGACGGCAACGATCTCATGCATACCTTCTTCAATCCAGACAAAGAGGGATGGCTGTGGAAACAGGGAGGAAGGTAAATAATCCCATTTTATTTCCCTCTTTTCAAATTATAAACAAAACAGTTTATAACCCCCAAGTCATCAATCTGTCAGATTTGGCACGACTGCGATCTTTAACCCTTCACACTTACCTCAGACGTGGATTTGACAGCTGACCTGTTTTAACTCACCTCGCGTTCAAATATTTTGGTGCTTTGTTCGCTTGGAAACAGAACAAAAACCAGAACGGAGATGCATGATCTCACGTTACACTTTCTTTTTCCTAACAAATGTCATTGAGATTAATGATTTCAAGTGTCTACGTTTTCATTTGTTATGTAACGTTGCGAAATATACACAAGAGGAATTGTAATTTCGAGCATCATTTTTAAATGACTCAGCCTGGTCATTGACATTAATTGGGGACCCATTTACCTTTGTTTTTGATCCAAAGCCTGTAATTTTACCTATTATAAAATTAATTAAAAAAAGAAACGCGTAGTATTTTGCGTAGCGTGCTGCCTCGGATTTGTAGCTCGTTAAAACGTGAGATGGTAATATATATTATAATTACCACGTGCTCATTATTCTGCTTCATTAAAAAACACGCGAGTAACGTGAAGTCACATGGGCGTGAGGATCAAGTCAGTAATAAACCAGGTACCTACATGAATAATCAGGTAAAAATAGACAAGTATTGCTTGGCATGCGTTCTTCCATGTGAATTGAACGGAAACAATCATTTGCAGTTAGTATATCTTGGTACTGCAACACTAAGTAAAACACCACTTATGTCTAACCTTAAAAGTAAGTACTTTGTATTTATGACAAATGTTTGGCACCTTTTAACAAAGGTTTTGTATCAATGCGTGGTCCTTTTCGTCCTTACTTAAACTTGCTAATGTTATCGTAAACACCATAATACGCGATGACATCACATAGGTATGATTTCATACCTTTAAACTTCGATACTATGTCGCAACATGATCATGGCTATTTCCGATCTTAAATATTCCTCATGTAAGTATTACTTAAGTACAAGTTTTGGTACCTAAAAACTCGATCCAATAAAGTGGTCACTAAAATTTAACTCGACAAAATCGATTCAACGTAACAATACACCCGAATCATACACAACCGTGAAAAAACCAAATAGGTTTGGTGCTCAATAGAGTGGATCTAAACCGGGATTCGGAACTAAACCTCGTTTTTTTATTGTCTATGGTTAAAGCGTCTACCTGTCCACTTACACTAGTTTTTTTTAATAACTTACAGATACAAGTCGTGGAAGAGACGGTGGTTTATACTCAACGACAACTGCCTGTACTACTTCGAATACACGACGGACAAAGAACCCAGGGGCATCATTCCATTAGAGAATATTTCTGTGAGTATTCGGAAAAGTTTGATAATGTCGCGGAGAATCGGAGATACATCACTCTATTTCCGTCAATGGTTTCAAAATGTGAGGACAGAGTATTGTTTTTAATGTGTTTAGCGGTAAATGTATTTAGTGACTAGTTCATTAGTGTTTGAAATCTAAATGATTCAACGTCGTCAAAGTCTTTTAACTGAAATGATTTTATTGTCTGTTGAGAGACGGGGGGCAAGGTGCATAATTATTTACCAAAGTCTATGACAAGCCCAGTCAACTTTTGATGTGGAATAATTCGACGAGCATATTTCAAAACTGGTAGAAGTAAACATTATCACATCTTATTACAAGTTGTTGTTTCTTTGTCATGTTCTCTCTTGAACAAGATAAACAAGTTCCATTGGATGCTTCACGATACCAGATCTATTTATCGAAGTACTTGATATGTTTACTGGAGTAGAAAAATATTGTGTACAATAATTTAAACAAATAATATAAATAAATTATTATGAAACCTTTTAATTTGTTTAATAACTCGCGTGATGTCGGCAAGGAGGACATCTGTAGTTAAATCTCAAGGTAGCTTCAGCCTTCAGCTTTATATGGACATTGAACGAAGTATAATAGTTACTCTTCTCGTATTTACAAACACAATTACTGTTGCACATGAACTGGCGAATGCATAGAATTAATAAAATTAATTAATTAATCTCTTCTACCAAGGCAAGGCATAACAAGCAATCAAATATCTTGAGATAAAATTTTGTAACAGATTAAACTGAAAAGCCTTTCAGCAACTGGCGCAAGTATGTCAAGAGGCTGCAGTTACTGGTATAAGGCATCAGTCGATATCAATATTGAATAGAGATAGGATGTAAGCTCATCACAAATTGTCTTGAAAACGAGAATATTCAGTATAAGATTTATTTACAAGCGCCCGTAGAAAAATAATAGCCAATCATTTCAGGTACCCAATAAGTAAAGTATTTCTTATTCATATCAATATAGAAGGGTTTAAATGTATTAACATAATCAATTACATTATTAATCCTCTGCACTGTGCAATGAGACGTATATATTATTATAAAGAGGAAAGATTTGATTGTTTGTTTGTTACGATTTAACTCAAAAACGGCGACCGATTTTTTAAATTCTTTCACCATTAGCGACATCTTTACCGAGTAACATAGGCTAAATTTTATCACAATTTTCGCGGACGAAGTCGCGGGCGAAGTGCTAGTACTTGATCAGTTTTGAAGAAGCCACGCTGTTATTGCATTGTACGTGTGCGTGATTTAACATGTACCTTAGTAATTGTATCTTTTTTCTGAGACGATCATAATTAGCCAGAATTAAAGGAATATATTTGCTGTCAGATAACTTTCTTAACACTGTGCACCTTTGGCTGATGCAGGTGTGATTAAATCTTATGTCGGTCCAAATAATAATCTTTTTATATTTGTTTCCAGGTGAGGCCAGCGAGCGATAGACAACGACCTCATTGTTTGGAGTTATACGCGAGCGGTGGCGCTGATCTCATAAAGGCGTGCAAGACTGACTCCGAAGGGAAAGTCGTTGAGGGAAAACACACTGTTTACAGGTAAATTATATTCATTTACCTTAATCATATTCCCCAGTTGGGACATTTAAATACTGTTTTGGTATTGATGGGTTTGTGGCGGCGTACACAACGCCACATACGAATTACGCTTCAGTCTTGGCGTCACGGAAAATCCTGCATTGCGCAAGAAGTACTCTACCATCGGATAGTAGCCAACCAGATTAACCAATCTGGTCGGAGGATACTGTCTTTTCATTGGAGGATGAGAAACTTTTCATTCTGTGCCCATAGGTTTGAGTCCCGGTCCCAGGTTTTTTTACTTGTCATTGTAATACAAGTACACATGTCATAATCCTTCTAAATACAAAGTAATGATAAGGGTCCAACATCGCTGCACGTGACAAGGCAGGTTAATGACACTGGAGCTTAATGAAGTTTTGTAGCTTTACGTTACCATAACATAAACCTGAGGTATCTAGGTCAATGGATGTGAGGAATGTGCCAGAAGTGTAATCTTTACGGCACCACAGTGTCTGAGGCAACCAATGCGATAAGTTGCACTTTGTTGGTGCTAGTACAGTAGACCACGGTCATATTATTTTATACTTAATAGGCGCCTGATGGAAGGCGATGATGTTACCTAGGGTGGAGCATCCTTGCCTAGAAGAAACCGATTCACTCGAACTTTGAGATCCAGGTCATAATGATCAAGGAACAGAGATGCTGGCATCCCATGAAATAAGTGGCTTATCGTTATTTTCCTTCTTTTTCAGAATGTCAGCAGCTACAGCGGAGGAACGAGATGAATGGATCGAGTGCCTCCGCCGCTCAATCAGTCACAACCCGTTCTACGACATGTTGGCGCAGCGCAAGAAGAAGGCGCAACACAACGTGCACTCTGCGCACTAGTCCGCCGCACACACGACTCACGACCGCGAGTTTGTGCCAGTGCTGCAGAGTGTACATACCTCTTGAACCTAAACAATCTCTCCGTTTTGTTTGTCAATCGGTAATGTGATGTGCCAGAATGATCCAAGATCCTTCTGAAGAACAGTGTCGTAGAACGTTCGCAAAAAAATGATAAAAACACAGATTACACGAATAATTATCAACAATAAGTGCAATTTAAACAACATCAAACCACCTCAGTATACGAGCCTTAATTTTAAAATGTGGTTTATACAACTTCTGCCCAATACAATTAAACATAAGTCATATTTGTTTAGGGGTATAGCCTGTTATTAACGAAGTCGTATTTCTTTAACTATTAATATTGACATTTATCATAATTTATTGTAGAGAATATAGTAGAATTTTATAATTACAGTGTACCTAAAGAGTTATAGAGCGAAATATGCATAACGAGTGATATGTAATGCGTCTGATATAATGTCTATATCAACATTGATGGCGAAATAAGTTTTATTTAACGTGTTATTTTTTGTGTCAAAATCATAAGTGAGCTTAACCCCGAGGTAACGTCCGTCAAAAGTCACCTAATGACTTGACAATAGCCATTAGTCATAACTCCAATGAATATGTGATATTTAGCCATGATAACGACGCAAGGAATGTATTGTGTTGTACATATCGAAACACAATAATTACGCATCATTTCATGGCTGTTGGTCCATGTATATAAACGAAGGAAAGACTGAAAATTGTGCTTTTTAAACATCGCCTATTCGGAAATGGAACTTGTAGTCGTGTGCGTATTAATTTAATTTTCAAATGATCACTGTAGTCCTAAAAAAATGATATTTTTATGGAGAAGTCTGTACGACACGTCCGCACATACGTAAACAATTCGCACATTGATGCAAAATACAATGAAATTATTAAGGAAGTGACTAAAATGAAATGATCGTCTTGAACTGCAACTTGGTGAAAATATGTTTCGAGTTCCTGTTGTGAGATTAGTTACAATTGTTATTATGAGCGAGTACTGCCACAACAGTCATAAATTGCTAAAGGAATATTGGTTTTAACATTGTTTTAATGTTAGGCAGGTTAAGTTATCAGTGTCGCTTCTCAAACAGACAATAAGTTTATTTTTTGAGATCATCAAATGTTTTGCTGATCTTTAGCCTAATAAAACCATGGCGGAATTGTATTCAATGAAAGTATTACTTTGATAATATTATAATGTAGCATATTATGTGAAAAAAATGTAAAGTAATACATGTATAAATAGTTAAATTAGCCTAACTTAGTGTAGAATGGCCATCGGTATGTCTTCTAATGAGAATGTTAATATATGGCTAGATGACAGGAGATAGGAAGGCACAACAACCAATTTTTGAAAAACGAATTAATGGGAAATGAGACAAATCTTGGCATGGATCTACACGGCGAATCGGTTTTATTTATGTTTTAGTCAATAAATGAAATACTGGTTATGCTTGTCATCAACAAAAGTCACTATCATTTCCGCCCATAAACATAGATATAAACAGTAGGTAACTAACATATTGAAAAAGGCGCCTCTTACGTGCCCTAACATCATCATGTCATTAGTTTTGTTAGTATTTCAGAAGTTGGATGTTACTTTGCCATTAGTATAATTATGTTAAATTGGCCAACTAAATTTAGTTTACATTCCTTTTCTTAATTCTAAATCTCAAAAGAATGCGAGGAAATGTCTTAATTTTCATTTGCATTTTATGTTCTAATGAAATGTTTTTCTTTTCTACAAAAACTTTATGCTCTGTAAATAATTACAAATAATATTCAATTTAAATATTTCATTTAACACTATTAATTTCAATTTATCCATATCTCGATTTATTAAAAGATTTATTTTAAAAGTCAATAGATTTTAAAAGATCTTGTGAAGATTATTTAAAGAGATCTCTTATCATCTACGTATGTACGTTCGTATCTCGTCATATTAATTTTAAATGGTAAAACGGCCATACTCTATATTCGATAAATCGCTGAATACAACGCCATGTGTGTTTCTGCAAATGAATACTACAAAAGCTTTAAACATGCAATGCGGCGTTATTTTTATTTAATTTTTAATGAACAACTGAAAAGTAGGGCTGTTTTACTTCATATATTTACTATTTATGTAAAAATTATTGGTTTTGAAGAAATAATTTTTATTTTTATAATTATAAACAATTCAAATGTCATTGATCGCAATTATATAGTAATGATATTAGGGGAGGTAAATATTCTGTTTTGTAATTATTGTTTATGGAATGGTGCCTAGAATTGATCTGCAACTAGTTAAGCTTACTATTAGTAGTATTAGTGTCCCTACTTATAGTGCGCTGTAAATTCGCTTTAGAAACGTTAACTTATCAATGTAATGTTTTATATGACAGCGGATATGTGCATAATAATGGTGTTGTAAATAATTTTGTAAGAAAATGGATATACATAAAATATGTTTATTTACTACTTGGCTTTTATTTTGGCAACTATTCAAATAAGTATATACATCAACCTCACTTTGGAAGTTTAAGTGGGTATATATGGGTGCTAAACAATGACTGTTAGTTTAAACGTGTTTGTCATCCCATCATGATTGTATCTTGATTGATTACCGTGATTGCGGACAAGGAAAACATCATAGTAAAAACGAGTTTACTACTACCTACAATGCTAGCAGCAAGTGTTAATTGCAGCTCCCGACACGATAGAGAACGTAGTTAAATGACGAGACGTCACAGCTAGCACACGATTACGATAAATGCCCATCGTTCTTCCACGCGAATTGCAATACTCGAAGAACTAGTTACATGTACTTTCCTGAACACTTGTTTAATTCGTCCGACCGTGACGCGTCCGCCTTCCTTTTCCGTTGGTGAAACGTGCATTGCGCAAAGTAATGCTGAAATTATGATATCATGCACCCGTTGACGCTATCGAGAATTAGACGTACTAATTTACATGCAATCGTCTTATCAATGTTAATTATTACGAAATAATAATAGGTCTTTACCTATGAAATTGCCGTATTGCAGTACAGACTTTTTCAAACAAAAAAAAGTTTTGATTGGCTATGAGTTCTAAATTCAAATTAATTTTGTTTTAAAAATATGACATTCTATTTACAAAATCAGTCTTTTGTTTATTCATTAGCGTTGTATTTTCATTACATTTCAACATTTTTCCTCATAATGGATACTTTGAAATTTCGTGTAATTATGGAATATGAGTTCCGTCGTGGCACCAACGCGGCACAAACGGCCCGTAACATCAACGACGTTTACGGAGAGAACTGTACAAACGAACGCACAACCCGTTATTGGTTTGCTCGGTTTCGTTCTGGGAATTTTGACTTGAAAAATGAACCTCGTGGTCGTCCGGAAACTTTGGTCAACAATGATGAATTAACGGTGATTGTTGAAGCTGATGAAACTCAATCTACAGCTGAGCTGGCAGCAGCTTTTGATGTTAGCATTAAAACAATATTGGTCCATTTGCGACAGATTGGCAAGATAAAAAAGCTTGATAGATGGGTGCCCCACGAACTTAACGATCGCCAGCGCAACGTACGCGTCGAGACTTGCCTTGCGCTGCTTAACAGGCACAGAAATGAAGGAATTTTGAACCGAATTGTTACGTGCGACGAAAACTGGATTCTTTTTGACAATCGAAAGCGCTCAGCAAGTTGGTTAGATCCTGGTTCGGTACCAAAGCAATGTGCAAAACGAAAAATGACCCCTAGAAAGGTGATGGTCACAGTTTGGTGGTCTAGTGCTGGTGTGATTCATCATAGCTTTTTACAAAACGGCGAGAGCATTACTGCAGATGTGTACATTGAAGAACTGACCACAATGATGGCGAAACTCGCACGTCTGCAACCAGCTTTGGTCAATCGGTCGTCTCCACTGCTACTTCACGACAACGCGCGGCCCCATACTGCACAACAGACCGTCTCTAAGCTGCATGAGTTGGGTTTGGAAGCTCTCCCTCATCCGCCATACTCACCAGATCTTGCGCCTTCCGACTATTACTTTTTCCAAAATTTGGACAACTTTTTAGCGGGAAAAAAATTCAATTCCCGAGAGGCAGTACAAAACGCCTTTGAAGAGTTTGTTGTCTCCCGTCCAGCTGATTTTTTCAAGAAGGGCATCCATAAACTGCCACAGCGTTGGCAAAGATGCATTGATTGCAGGGGTGATTACTTTGAATAAAAGAAATAAACAAGTTCGAAAAAAAAAATACTTTAACTTTTTTCAAACAAAACGGCAATTTCATAGGTAAAGACCTAATATATTGGCTTATTTGTATACATTGCGTGTTGGTCTCCCTTTTATATTTTATTGCGTAGGTAGCAGAGAGGTACTTTTAATTGCTTCTAAGATCGATTGAGATTAGGCAAGTACTATGCGCAGATGATTGATGATGTGCTTTCGGATTTTAAAAGTGAAGGCTATGGAATCTCACATTGTGGGAACCTGTTTTTACACTTGTTTGGTTGTTAGTTCAATTAAAGTTGTTTTAATTGATGGAGAATTTCACGTTTGCTTATACACAGAAGTTTCTGGTCATCCCCATTCACAGAAACAGGAGAAACAGTGATAACAAGCGTATCCCGGGTGGAAGAGAAATCGACGCACGAATGATTACTACAAGTTCAGCTTATAACACATTAACTAAAATTATCACTTATGTGTAATTAAATCAGTTTTGAGATAGCATCGAACTGCAGATTGCGGACGCACTTCAGTAGGTGTTTTCACTTAATTTGCGATAAATATCTCTTCTTCTTCTTAGTTGTTACGCTCTTGACAGAGCGGTCGTGGTCGTCATGAAGTGTTGCTACTATTTGCGGCAGATGTAATACGCCTCACGATGTCCCGCCACCTCGCCCGATCAGAAGTCATCCGGGTACATTCGTGCACGGGACCGCCCACAGCAGACTTGATCTGGTCGGTCCAACGCATGGGAGGGAGACCTTCCACGCGGTCTAGTGCCCTCCACTTTTCCTTGGCGATAAATATATTCTACTTTAAATCTCGCTTCTGGTTCTTTGGTCACAATACTGCCGAGTTGCTCTCAATAATAATCAGGTCGCTAATAGCCTGTAAACAGCTCGTGGCTAAATAATAACAGCCGCCCGGGTCGATCTTTAAGGTTAAGCCGTGCTTGCCGAGGTTGGTCCGTGGATGGGTGACCATAATTACATACCGAGTTTCCTCCGTGCCTCGGAAAGCACGTTAAGCCGTTGGTCCCGGCTGTCATTTGTAGATCTTTGACAGTCGTTACGAGTAGTCAGAAGCCAAAAAGTCTGACATCCAGTCTTACCAAGAGGTATCGTAATTACCTAGTTACTGGGTTGTGGAGGTCAGATAGGCAGTCGCTTCATGTAAAATACTGGTATTCAGCTGCATCCGGTTAGACTGGAAGCCGACCCCAAGATTGTTTGGGAAAAGGCTAGGCAGATGAGGCAGATGATAATATATAGCCTGTAAACCCAAAAGAAAAATATTGAATGCGCTGAATTAGCGATCAGTATTCAATTTAATATTCTGGAGTGGAATTATTTAACAATTCATAATACTTATTCATAAAACGAACAATGCAGTACCCTTACATAGTCCATAGTTTGGTACATAACATAGGACGTTAAGCCGTTGGTCCCGGCCATCATTTGTAGATCTTTGACAGTCGTTACGAGTAGGTAGTCAGAGGCCGAAAGTGTGACATCTAGTCTTACCAAGGGGTATCGATTTCCCAGTTACTACGTTGTGGAGGTCAGATAGGCAGTCGCTTCATGTAAAACTAGCTTTCCCGCGCTACTTTGTTTGCGTTACATTTTCCCCGTTTTCGCAACATTTTTCATTGCTGCTCCGCTCCTATTGGTCGTAGCGTGAAGATATATAGGTAGCCTATGTCCTTCCCCAGATTGAAATCTATCTTGCGAAATTTCATAAAGATCCGATCAGCCGTTTAGTCGTGAAAAGGTAACAAACAAACAAACATACAAACAAACAGAGTGACTTTCGCATTTATAATATTAGTATGGAAGCATGGATAGTATGGATTAGTATGGATGGATATATTAGTATGGAAGTATGGATACTGATACTCAGCTGCATCCGGTTAGACTAGAAGCCAACCCCAACAAAGTTTGCAAAAAAGGCTAGGCAGATGATGAGTTGGGTACATAACATGTATACCCAAGTAGTAGTATGTATCAATAGCTCCAAAATTACAAACGAGGTCTGCTTGAGTCAATTGTGTGATTTCAATTACTCACGTAGGTACCTAACTACCTAACAATTGCTTTGTAGTTCGTTTGTCGCTGAGGTAACATTGGCCAGTACATTTAGGCTAGTCACGTTCCACTATGTTACCTACTCAAACATTAATGGGGACGATTATGATTGTGATTAAACTTATAATCAGGTACTATATTTGCATATGCCGTCGTTCGTGGTGTTCTATTGTTAATTGGTTCTAAGTATGCTGTTAAAGTTACCTAAGTAAGTAATTTAATGAGCAAGCAAGTTAAGAGGGCTATTACAATTTTTCTTGTATTTGAGTGTTGTTAAGGTTTTTACTAATGTATGTACACAAATTGAAATATTTATTTAGAAGGCTCCCTAGAGGAATATTCACACTTTCTTGGGCATAAAATAAAAAAAAAATATGCCCAAGAAAGTTAAAAATTGTAATAGCCCTCTTAATGAAAGGTCATCCGGCCAAACATCCTGACTTCGGCCTGCTAACCCCGGAACCAAAACCAGAACCTCATGCATGCTCAGCAGTAGGTAGCACTTGCGGTTACCAGACTATTGATGCAGTTCGAATTAATAGAAAAGAAAATAACCTCTGCCTGTCAACATGATTCAATCATACCTCTCTATACGTTTATTGAAGCAATCAAGACTAAGACTAACCACCTAAGTGCGAATGTTGTACTGTTACTTGTTGTACAAAAATATACCTAAACCACATTTGAAATAATGGAATACTGAAATAAGCATTTTGAACATTTATTGTTCAAGATAGGACCGGAAATGTAATCACAAACCGCAACCCAACGCACAGAAAACTACCGTAGCGTCTATGAGACGACAGATTGGTATGACATGTTTACGCGTCGTTTTAATTGTTCAATTATTAAATACTGCAATAAACATTTAAACTAAGTACCGCAGACATTATAAGCAAGCCATGAGATGAGGAAAACTAAGTTAAATATGTTATTTTCTCATATAAATACGCAGTATCGAGGTAGATATTGTATTATTTTCCCCGTTTTCCTTTACCTATGTATGTTGTAGTTATTGTTTGAAAACATACTCTATGCAGTCGGGTCCTATTCATTCACTAGCGCACAAGGGAAACCTGAGTGTTCCAATCACGTCACAGATCGTTTATATATTTTCAGGAAATTCACAATAGCTCGATCTTAAATTACACTGTAACTGAGTAGGCACTTTCTCTTGTCACACGACATGACGCCCCTCTTCCTTAGGAATGAGATCAGACAGAATCAAAAGTTCTTGGCGCTCTCGGAGAGTAGTAACACCAATCAGTGTTGATAGGTATCTATTTATTTAGGATCAACAACAAAGGATAAAGAGAAACTTAAATAAGGAATTACAACCATTCAAATAGTTCTGTTACATGAGCTCATTCATTAATAGGAAACCACAGCATGCACATATAACTAGTGACCAGTTAGAATCAGGACTCATCATCTCTAGTTACCATAATCATTGGCTTATCCGTCTGTACCGCATCATTAATTGATTTAAATGATGGTGAGTTGTTGTGGTTGGCCGCAAGCCGCAACTAAAAAACAAAGTCGTCAGGAAAGAACGGCGACCTTTGCTTTGCAGTGGGATTGCTTGCTTACGTGATTTTGAAATCCCTTGCGGTAAGTATAGATAGGGGGGTAAGTATAGAAATATGTTGCTTTTATTCGCAGTTAATTGAAATAGGTATAATGCTTATTTAAAAGACGGAACTTTTGTCATCTACTACGTTACAAACATGTAATTTCACACAAAGTAAAAACAACAACAAAACATCAATAGCACGATAAATTGCCAACACTTGTGTCTTCAAGCTTTCTCTGCTGATCATGGCAATTTTCCGCCTCACTTTCCATGCTCACTGTAACGTTAAAAAAAACAACAGAAATGATACTGGACCACTTAGGTACTTACTTATAGAAAACGGTTTGTTATGAAATTATATTCTTCGACGTATTATACCAGTGCTATTAGGACGAAATCCGACAAGCAGTTTTACCAAAGCGCACCGTGAAACTGTTTTCCAGTAACTTTTTGTGGAGGCCTAATACGCATTCGCTTTATGTAAGGCGCAAAAAGCGGGCTTTTTGTTTTTGGCAATTGACTTTCACAAAGTGCTGATTTTCAGGCTAATTTGAATAAATCACTTTTTCAATACATATCCTCGAAAACTAGATCTTAACGCACTACGATTCGGTTCATGCAATTAGTATATTTTACACTTGTGGATTATTTTTTCATTTATCTCAACTAGGGTTTCATATTTGTAGATGAAAAAAAAACTGTAATCTTACTCAGTAGTAGTTCATTGTGGCACCCTTTGATCGGTCTGGGAATCAAAGTTCGAAACTTGATGGTCACCAACACCACGGGAATCTACTGAGTTTATTCTGCTTATCTAACGCTATGCTATCGGTCAATGATTCTGCCCGATGGGCTAAACACACATTGCATTAAAATGAAATGTAATATTAATGAAAATAAAATCCGTTATTTATTTAATTGATAATAATTCAAATATATGCATATTACTTTTAGTAAGTATTATAATTTTATAGGGGGCGTATTTTTACAGCCAAGTGTAGATTCTACCTACCTATCATAATTTTTATGACATAGTATTCATACATATCACGATTATTTATGTATGCAGTGTATGCTCAATCTTAGTGGAATAGATGTGCGAGAGTCGTCGTCGGTTTACGACTTATTTTAGAACAATAGGGCCATTAACGGTATCAGCGTCAACTATGGATCAATGCTCCTATGATCTTCGTATACAGTAATGAAGAATTGTAAGAAATCGAGTTCATTAGTACGTTATGAATTGGATAGGGAGTAAGAAACTAGTTGCAGTATGTCCATTTTCACTACCAGTAAGCAACAGCGAAATTATTGCCCAAATAAAAGCGCGCTATTGAATTTACAACTCTCGGCTCAGCTTCGATAGTTGCCATTTTTAACAGTGCAAACATATTTAAGTATTAATTTAGGTGTTTGTTATTGTTAATGGAAACGGGTTTTTCATGTAAATGTTTCAATTAAAAGTGAACAAATTATCATGTTGTTGTTTCCGTTCCAATTTATTGTTACTCACAACATTGTTGTGAGTCAATGTAGTAGATACCATAATAATTAATAAAAGGTGCTATCAAAATAATTATATGCACTTATTTTATGGAAGACTTTTATTGTTGAAACAATTATTGTACAGATACAAATATACCTATTAGTTAATGAGTCAGAGATCTGTTGTTCTATTGAAAATATAAGGTACGTCGTTTATGCTGACAACATAACGTTGACAACATGAGTGTACACTCATGCCATTACGTATACCCCGTCACTTCCTAAACAGAGGTTTAGGAAGTGACGACCTTTGGTAATTTAAATTCCTAATTTCTAGTATACAAACATTAAACCCGCAATCCCTCACAATTGCAATTCCTGCTCAAAAATTGATGAAAAGGTCTTAGTAAGTTTGTACTTAGTTACCAAATGAATATGCTGTAAGACAGTAATATCTTACTTCTTTAATCCTTTAGGGAAATCGTGGATTCCTCATGACCCTAGAGCATGTACGAGGAATCGGCGCTACTACAGCGATATGCTATACGATCTGTAACCAATTAGATGTATTGCAATCCTTTTACCTTTCCAATTTAAAATCAAACAATCATCTAAACTGGTCATTAAATATGGAAATCGAATGTTCGTCTTACCTATAACTAATAAATACCATTCTGCCGTAATCCCCGCTCCACATCGGAACTTCTACCAAGACGGTGTTAGTGTGCCAAGGTCTGCCAAGATAGCAAATATCTTCACAAGGTGTATTGGTGATTCGTTACCTGTTAGCACTCGACTGGCATGTCTCTTGAACCGGTTTAGTCATTCATCACTAAGGTACGCATGTTTTGTAAGGTTTCCGAGACATGCCTATGGGGCAAGAACAGATGGCATCATTTGTGTGATCTTACATAATGGTGTGTAGAGATTCTGAGTAATTATTTTTTATTACCAACTGTCTGGTTGCTGTGCCGGAGTTGTATTGAAATGATAAAGTAGATCCCTCACAGAGAATCCTAGGGTATAAAAAATAAAGGACTGCAATATTTTTTGTAGAAATGTGTTAGGTTAGGTTAGGTCATAGGCTTTACGTCTCGTCGATTATAAGAATCTAAAGAAATGGTATGGATAGGTTAGCCAGGCTGTTTCCGCACTTAGCCTCTTTTTGGGCTATTGTACGTATGAAAAATACTTTGGTTACTCCAACCATTCCAGGTCCTCCCAGAAAGCTAGCAGCCTTTCCAGGCTACAGCAGGCCTCCGGGAGCGATGCCGGCGATTGAAGAGTCCGTGCCCGTTGATCTGCCACGTTTCTGCACATAAGCACGTGCTGTGGTGTTTCTTCCGCCTCCATGCACCCTCTGCACAGAGGGTAAAGAAATGGTATATTGCAACATCAGTTTAACAACAAATCCACAGTTCTCAGAAGTTAATAAAATATTTGGAAACTTACACACTCACATGCGGGATTTTTCTCACATTAATTGCAACATCGCTAGTTGGAAAATATTATAAGTAATTGTGATTTTGGACACACTTGACATTTGAGCCGGTTGTTTTTAACGAAGATATTCATAACCCAACAGTTTCTCATATACATGTAAATTGAATACCTTCATCATCCACAGCCTGACTTCATCTGCTGTTGCGTATAGGCTTCTTTATGCAAATTCCAATCTCAAAGATCTTCGTATCGTACGGCTCCAGATTTCGACGTTTAGAATTCGGTCTACTAGTTACTAGTCTATCTTAGTAGGTCTAGGATATAGACCTACTAAGATTTATTTATTTAGAATTACATTCTAAGCTTACAGCGCGTGGAGGAGCTCGTGGCTAAATAATAACAGCCGCCCGGGTCGATCTTTAAGGTCAAGCCGTGCTTGCCGAGGTTGGTCCGTGGATGGGTGACCATAATTACATACCGAGTTTCCTCCGTGCCTCGGAAAGCACGTTAAGCCGTTGGTCCCGGCTGTCATTTGTAGATCTTTGACAGTCGTTACGAGTAGTCAGAAGCCAAAAAAAGTCTGACATCCAGTCTTACCAAGGGGTATCGTATTACCCAGTTACTGGGTTGTGGAGGTCAGATAGGCAGTCGCTTCATGTAAAATACTGGTACTCAGCTGCATCCGGTTAGGTTGGAAGCCGACCCCAAGAGAGTTTGGGAAAAGGCTAGGCAGATGATGACATTCTAAGCTTACAGTTGTCTTACGAAAACGCTATTTACTAGTATTTCACTGATACCGCAGCAAATTGACAAAATTATTTATATTTTCCAACACTACTTATATTATGACACTAAACAGATCGTAAATTGTAAACTACTGTACGGTTATTAACACAAAGCAGGAAACAGCATGAATTCTAGTTTACGTAGGTTCGAAATATAAACCCTCAGTTGTTTTTACTACACCCTTGGGACGCGTGGGACGTGATTATTTGTAGTCGAGAGCACAGCTACCTAATTTTATGCTGAAACCACAGCCATAGCTGAAATACTAAATTCATTTTAGAGAACTTTACAACTTGGATAAAGGCTAGGACTAATTAAGTAATTTCAGTGCTACATGGATCTCTTGTCGCTTGAATGACATTGAGATGGGGGCGTAAATCAAAAAGTACATTAAAAAACAAGATGGCGGTATTAGTTCCGTTTTTGGCCACGCGCAACTAGAGCAATGTATAACTATTTACAAGTTGTATTTTTGTAGAGCTTCTATTTACCCTAATGGCATTCTAAATTTTCAAAAAATCAAGCTATTATAGCTTGATTATTATTCATATTTCAATAGATCCTAGGTACATGTTATTGATTGAATTGTAGCGTAAAATGAATTCGGTACGCAAATGGAACGCAGCATTGTTACCCCACTTACAATGGAATGTATGTATGTCGACTAGAGACTCAATAATATCAATACACAATGTTTGGATAATGCCGCTGTAAATTATTGTTTAGATCACCTGCATTATCTTTTACATAGCCCATCCATCTTTTTTTTGTTCTTCCGCTACTCTTATGGTACCCAGTCTATCATAATTAGATAATATAATATCACGCCTTTAACCCCCGAAGGGTTAGGCAAAGGTACGTACCCTAATAGTACACCCACATTTCAGCATCATGTTATAAGTCCCATGTGACACGGAGCGAGCCTATTGTCATCAACCGGGCAGAAATCCAGAATCCATGGCTGCTACCGGGGAAAGCCAATAACACTGCCCGAACCGGGAATCGAACCAAATACCTCATGCTCAGCAGCAGCGCTTGCGACCAATCGACCGACAACGCAGTCTCTTTTATTATGAAACAATCTTAAGTCATAGATGATGACAGTGGGCCAGCCCATGTTTGTAGAAGGACCGGCTGTTCAAGCAACCGAGTCTATGGGCAGAGACAGCAAATCAGAAAGCTTAACTTTAACGCAGCTAGATGAACCAGAGGTACCACCGCCATTATCAATGAGGCTGTTATGATAGACTGTGTAGCAATGTAGAAGGCGGAAAACCAGGCTCTCTTTGTCCGGGAACTTGGGAGTCCACTTGACGACTTGACTTCTTCGCCTGTGGATTGAAATTAACTGATAGGAATGATGATGGACCTTATTGACAAGTTGCTACCTAAGTAGGGAAGCAAATTGGGTATACTTACGTAAACAATACTTACATAGTTTACTGGCCACCTAAGTGGTTCTGAGCACGCATGAATAATCATTACAGGTTATGTGCAATTGAGATAGGTATCTACTGTTTTATAATGTACAAATTCTGTACGACATATGGACATAAAAAGAATAATCCTACAAAAATAAATTGACATACCTACTTATGATATCTTTATGATTCTTCTAGTAACGAGCTCATGATAAACATTGTACCTGCCTGGAATTATAAATTAATAAGTTTCAACACAATTCTAGTGGTTCTATAAACGTTTTTCTGAATAAACGGTACTTTCGATCGTTTTATAATGTTTCATAATAGAAACTTTCAAAAGTAGATAGGTACTCAAGGTTAGACGAATCTTGGAACTCTGATACCGTTCAATTTAACTAAAGAAGTTTATTTACAATTTACTACCTAGTTAGGTAATTGTAACAAAGCCCGCAATGCAACGCAACGCGCGCGTGGTTGTCTCGAACATAATATGTAGTTGTTTATATTGTAACAAACTTGCTTATTCCTTGATGAAAGGAGTAAACAGATTTATACATTAAAAAAGTAATTAGGGGAAAATGAATTTAATAAATGATGAAATGAAAAATACAATAAATTAGTACAAAAGTGAAGGGCAGGTTAACCGAGAACGTTTTAAATATCTCCGCAAATCTCTGAGCGTGATAGTAACTGAAGACAAACTTGCAGTCGTAGAAAGCTGGCTTGATTAAGATGAGCTTGACCACGACGAACTTGATGCAGGGCGATTTGGTAGGACCCACCAGCAGACACGTACCGCCCAATGCCAGGCTCGTCAGCTCGAAGAGCAGCTTCCAGCAGACAGGTAATGAGCCCCAGTGCCAGGCTCGTCAGTTCGCAAAGCAGCTTCCAGCAGACAGTTAGCAACAGCCACGGCAGCACTAAACGAAGGCCGCTCTTTGACTCCACCAGGCTGTGCTCAAAACTCAAGATATGACAGATCTTGACTCCAAACTAGACTTAGCTGTTTTCTTGATTTTAGACTATACTGATTTCTCGTGTCCAGACTGAACCGACTCTTAACTCCAGACTAGAACCAGGGCATCTGTCAGAAATCCCTTTTATACCCTGATCTTCCGTTTCTTTTCTTCCAATTTTCTTTTTCAGATTCAAAACTGCTGCGCTCTAGTAAGACGCAACCTGCCAGTATTCAAAGCAGCCAGTAGCAATTGGTCAAAAACCTTGCGCATAATATTTTTATAAATATAACTCAGAATATCTTTACACAGCAAATATTCGCAATTAATTATAAAATACAACAATTGAACTAACGAATTGATGATAATAATTTTTAGTAATATATAATCTAAATGAAACCTTCATAGAGAGTTTGGCTGGTAAGAATCAAAAATAAAAGTAAATGACATCTGACAAATTTGAAGTAAACATGTCACAACAAAGGATATAAAGAAAATATTTATAAAAACGAAATGATTGGTAATATGCTAATGTAAAACCAATAAAAGTATGAATATGGATGATAAGTGTGAGTATAGAGTGTCTGTAGTGATTCATTTTCCCCTAATTACTTTTTTAATGTATAAATCTGTTTACTCCTTTCATCAAGGAATAAGCAAGTTTGTTACATTTTGGCGCCCATTTTAAGGAAGTCGCAACCCGCTTCAGAGTCAACTTTTAGAGTTGATAAGAAAATAGTTATACCAACTTATAGTACAGTTAGTATAATAGAAGGTTAGATAACTTGTACCTAAAAGCACTTCAAAGAGTTATCTGATAAGAACAGATATAGAAGAAGATTAAAAATAATCTTTTAATGGTTTAAGAACCAATGAATGAACAAAGAAAATAAAAACTTAAGAGTTTAAATAGACCGAATAAAACTCTACAGTTAGAAGAAGGGAAGAGGAAGATGAGTCATGAGTAAGTATAAGATAAAAAAGTTAAAAATAAAGTAAATAAAATTAAAAGGGAGAGAGAGAGTCAAGAGAGTCTGAGTTATTATTAAGAAGGACGCAAACAGCGCCAATAATAGTTCGAGCCCACGACACTAAACCTTTTTTGATGAGATTCATAGAAGATATAGATAAATATATGAATTAAGTGTTTAAGAGTATAAGTAGATTATGTGACGTAATAAGATGAAAATGATGAAAATAGTTACCAAATATAATCTCTTGTGGAAGTTTTTTTTAGAATTTAGAGAATATGTTTAAGATCAAGACTTGATTTTGCGTTAGGCGCCAAAATGTAACAAACTTGCTTATTCCTTGATGAAAGGAGTAAACAGATTTATACATTAAAAAAGTAATTAGGGGAAAATGAATTTAATAAATGATGAAATGAAAAATACAATAAATTAGTACAAAAGTGAAGGGCAGGTTAACCGAGAACGTTTTAAATATCTCCGCAAATCTCTGAGCGTGATAGTAACTGAAGACAAACTTGCAGTCGTAGAAAGCTGGCTTGATTAAGATGAGCTTGACCACGACGAACTTGATGCAGGGCGATTTGGTAGGACCCACCAGCAGACACGTACCGCCCAATGCCAGGCTCGTCAGCTCGAAGAGCAGCTTCCAGCAGACAGGTAATGAGCCCCAGTGCCAGGCTCGTCAGTTCGCAAAGCAGCTTCCAGCAGACAGTTAGCAACAGCCACGGCAGCACTAAACGAAGGCCGCTCTTTGACTCCACCAGGCTGTGCTCAAAACTCAAGATATGACAGATCTTGACTCCAAACTAGACTTAGCTGTTTTCTTGATTTTAGACTATACTGATTTCTCGTGTCCAGACTGAACCGACTCTTAACTCCAGACTAGAACCAGGGCATCTGTCAGAAATCCCTTTTATACCCTGATCTTCCGTTTCTTTTCTTCCAATTTTCTTTTTCAGATTCAAAACTGCTGCGCTCTAGTAAGACGCAACCTGCCAGTATTCAAAGCAGCCAGTAGCAATTGGTCAAAAACCTTGCGCATAATATTTTTATAAATATAACTCAGAATATCTTTACACAGCAAATATTCGCAATTAATTATAAAATACAACAATTGAACTAACGAATTGATGATAATAATTTTTAGTAATATATAATCTAAATGAAACCTTCATAGAGAGTTTGGCTGGTAAGAATCAAAAATAAAAGTAAATGACATCTGACAAATTTGAAGTAAACATGTCACAACAAAGGATATAAAGAAAATATTTATAATAAAAACGAAATGATTGGTAATATGCTAATGTAAAACCAATAAAAGTATGAATATGGATGATAAGTGTGAGTATAGAGTGTCTGTAGTAGGCAGATACTATAATATGATAGACGAAAAAAAAAACTAGTTGAAAAGAAGATTTCTGAGGTTTTGACCTATGTTCCGTAGTTCCTAGGCACAAAGCCAGGCTTTGCTTTGTGTTATTTATTTCATCTCCACTGCTCTCAAAAAGGCGAAGGAAAATGCATATCCTAGCTAACTAGTAACTAGCTCCTAGTGTTGTTACCGTCGGACTGCCAAATCAGAAGTCTCAAGTTCGAACTCAAGACACGCACCTGAGGCCCGTGGGTGGCATAAAAACTCTGAAACACCAGGTTAGGCATTAACGCGAAAAAGAAAGAAAGTAACTAAAAATCGGAAGACATGTGGCGTTCCCGAACTGGGCCCATTGGTGAATTACGGTCCATTTCCTTTCGCAGAGAGGAGCCCTGTGTCCCAGCAGTGCTGATCATGATACTGATATTATTTATCCCTTAAGTTTCATTACGAACTCCGAAAGTGTTGCTTTGGTACACAGCATACTGTAAAACAGTAATGTGTTGATAACCTTGTAAAGGTTATGTGCCGGTTAGTTACTACGACATGATCAAGTGCACGCCGTTGCACCTGTACATTGTACAATACATACCTTGTCGATTCCTCGCGATAACAATGGTGGTATTTATGTAGAACATTGATTAGGTGATATAAGTTTTTAATTTGACATGGTCACTCACAATATCATTAACACTGATAACGGAATAGTCCCGATATTAAGATTTTTGTTGATTAGGTGGCTTACAATTTACATTCACGCTGCAGAAACTACAGAACGCCACCTGTACGCCTTGTCCATGTTCAAACATCTGGGCAGGCAATTATCAAATTTTAAAATTGTAAAAACAAAGTTAACGGTTTCTCTTTTGGTATCATCATCATGAGCAAATCAATTGGGAGTTCTGAAAGATTGACGGAAGCCAAGCATTATAAGACCTTAATGCAGATATGCAGTATTAATACTGAAAAATAACTAGTGTGCCGAGTGCATCTCCTTTTATTGAGAGGATCACATACTGCAATTTTCCCTGTCACATTTCTCTTTATTATAACATTGGGAGTATACGGACTGAAATAATGAGGAAGCTTTGTCTTATAAAGAGAAAACATGCATATGTATAAAAACATATACATAATTTACACGTTAATACCAAATAATTGATAGAGTTTAAAATATTCGTTGTCACCTCTTTTAGAAAAAGTCTGTAGCAACAGCTAGACGAGAGGATTAGCTACACTTCGAACCGTTGGCTTTAGTTGGAATTAGATGAATTGCTTTTATAATGCCCCATGGTATAATCAATATGGATCTATTGACTCATATCCATGGCTAATATCATCCTATCCGCGACTGTGGCACTGTGTGAATGTTAATTAGGAAGTCGAATAGAATATTGCATGTTTTATGTTAATATGTTGATTTCTATGCTCTGGTTCTCAAATAGTATGATCCATATGATGTAGACTGTTGTCAATGCAACATGAAATAAGTATTTGCTTATTTTTGAAGTAATTTGTTGCCTCCGATTGAAAACCTCTTTGTTTTGTTGTTTTAAATTTAATTCTGTTGACTGAAATGAAACGCATTCAATCTGTTCTTGATTACCTACTTAGGTATAATCTGTTCATTGCCCGTGTTTATCAGTTACTAAACAGTTTTTTTTTTTCAAGATAAGGATAGCTTCAACAACAGGTTCAATTGTTTATTTGTACAGTCAACAAAAGCAATAATTAACAACGTATCCAGGCTCTTTTCTAAACGTTCGCTCTTTTAAAGTGAAACTTTTATTACATCGTCTCAAACATTTTCGTCTGTGTGTTGCATGTCGCGTGATGGTCGGCCGCGGAGTAGGGCTAAAGTGAAAGGCGCTCGTCAGAGCAGCCAAGGCCAATATGGCGGCGCCTATAGTTCATTAGATCAAAATGACTCAACGATAATAAAATATTTTTTTCAGTTTTTTTTTTAATATGTGTATATAATCTAAATAATTGTTAAGTATTATGTAGGTCGTACTCTATAAGACACAGAGTTCAATCAAAATATAAGCTGGAGACTTAGCCTACTTTTATTATAATGTTAAATATTAAACAAAAAACTACTGTCCTACATAATTATAGCATATTGTTAGTGCTCCCGCAGCCTGTGATACAGGATTATCCTAGTACAGGCATCTAACATTATTATACCTAAATCGTTATTTTCGGATTCACATTGTATTTTACCTTTTAAGATTTTGAATAAAGATTTATTTATTATATTATTTATTATTATTTCCCATCATCATTCCAATTTTCCAAGTATAAAATTAAGATTGATAAAGCGATTTTTATACCCTTAATGGAATATTATTCCAAAAATGTTTAGTTAAATATGTATAGTGTGAAAAAAAGTTTCAGTTTTACCGTGGTTTCATAAAACCACACAATCCTTTTTTTTTAAGTATTGTGCCTACTCCAGGTCAAGTCGTTCAGAAGAGATTTCAGTTGATATACATATAATAATGTCTAATTTTTGCATGGGATTTAAGTGTGTTGCTTAGGATTATACACCTATAACCACCCTACTCCCAGAAGAACCTACATTTTGAGAAAATACATAATTATGTCAATGTCAAATGTCAATGTCACTATAGCAATGATTAGTGCTAAGAATTTTTTCAGCTCGGTAGAAAGTAAACAAATCAGTGCACCCACCTGATAACATGCTCAGAAGCGGTCCAGAAGGCTGTGGCAGTCTGTACCGAGCGGTCCATTCTGCAGAAGAACTCATGGCTTGGAGACAGGTCGGCTGTGGTCGTGATCCCAACATTGAGGGATTGACGAAGAAGAACATCGAAGATTTTAGTTTCACTTGAATAAAGTCCTGTTTTGTTGATAGTACAGTATCAATCTAAAAATAACAGTCAATAAGTGTCAATAGCATGAATGTTTTCGCAAGCGATGAGGTCACATTTTTTCTTCAGTTACATTAGTGTAATAAACGGTTGTCATGGTTTCGATTCCGAGGTTTCACGCTTCACGGTTACTGGTTCCCAATATTAAGTAGTTATCAGACAGTTTAGTACTCAGACACGACTGAATGATGACTTAGTATTGTCTTTTGGGCGACAACACGATCTGTCATCTATCTATCTTCTATAAATAAAATTAAAGTGTCTGTTTGTCAAGTAATATTAAAATAACCGCTTTTTACTACATGCATATGAATGATATACGGTACGTATTCCAAAATACCATTTTTTACAATTTTTGTCTGTCTGTCTGTCAGTCTGCCTGTTTGTTCCGGCTAGTCTGTGGAACGGCTGGACCGATAGTTGTTGTAAAAAGGAGTAACTTAGGCTACTTTTATTTTACAAAAATTCTAATTCTAGGTGACGAAGTCGCGGGCACAGCTAGTCAGTTGATAATGTAACTAGTCACAGTATAGAGCCTAGGTAGGTATGTATGTCGTTATGTAGGTACTAACTTAGGTACTGCGTCGGTGGTCTAAAGATCTCAAGCGGTACTTTGGAGCATGGGGTCTATGATTCGATTTCCAGGTTCAGCAAACTTATTGGATTTTTCCATAAGGTTAAAGTTTTATGTCTGGATTTGAGCCCAGTTGATGGCATTAGGCACTTCCCCTGTTAAAAGAAACTTAATTAATCTGGGTAAATATGCGTGTATTATAGGTATACTACATTAATAACGTAATGTAATGTGAACGTAACGTTACAGAAAATTATGGATTTTCCCTAGTTCTGTGTTATGTTGTAAATAATGAATAAGTCATAATTATAGGAATTATTGTGTATACCTACATCAAGTAAATGATCATCATCATCTGCCTAGCCTTTTCCTAAACTATCTTGGGGTCGGCTTCCAGCCTAACCGGATGCAGCTGAGTACCAGTATTTTACATGAAGCGACTGCCTATCTGACCTCTACAACACAGTAACTGGATAATACAATACCCCTTGGTAAGACTGGATGTCAGACTTTTCGCTTCTGACTACTCGTAACGACTGTCAAAGATCGATCTACTAATAACAGCTGGAACCAACGGCTTAACATGCTTTTCGAGACACGGAGAAAACTCGGTATGTTATGGTCACCCATCCACGGATCAACCTCGGCAAGCACGGCTTAACCTGAACATTGATCCGTGCGGTTGGTATTATTTAGCCCCGAGCTCCATTAAGTAAATGATATGGACTCAATTTGTAACGCTATTAGGTACACGTCAACACATGTACCTACTTGTCAATAGAGTGTAATACAAACATATTAGGTGATTTATATAAATGTTGGCTCGTGGAACAAGGAACAACGCTTTCGTATCTATAATGTGTTGTTCAGGATTTGCGTTTATTTAAATTTAGTTCATATAAGCAACATTCGCTCCATGTAAAATACTCGCGTCCACTGCATCCGGCTAGATTGGAAGTCGACCCCAACACATGTGGGAAAAAGCTAGACAGATGATGATGATGATGATTCAGCAAAACACGCTTTTTTAGGGTTCCGTACCCAAAGGGTCAAACGGGACCCTATTACTGAGACTTCGCTGTCCGTCCGTCCGTCCGTCTGTCACCAGGCTGTATCTCATGAACCGTGATAGTTAGCCAGTTGAAATTTCTACAGATAATCTATTTCTGCTGATGCTATAACAACAAATACTAAAAACCGAATAAAAATAAATATTTAAGAGGGCTCCCACACCAAAAAGTGATTATTTTGCTCGTTTTTTGTAAATAACTAGCGACCCGCCCCGGCTTCGCACGGGTGCAATGCTGATAAATACACTACAGAAAAACTGTGAACGTTGTTTATAAAAACATAGCGGCCCGCTCTGGCTTCGCACGGGTATAAAATATATAGTTATTATACATATAAACCTTCCTCTTCAATCACTCGATCTATTAAAAAAAACCTCATCAAAATCCGTTGCGTAGTTTTAAAGATTTAAGCATACATAGGGACAGAGAAAGCGACTTTGTTTTTTAAACCCCGACCAAAAAAGAGGGTTGTTATAAGTTTGACATGTGTATCTGTGTGTCTGTGTATCTGTGTATCTGTGTATCTGTGTATCTGTGTATCTGTGTGTCTGTCTGTGGCATCGTAGCTCCTAAACGGATGAACCGATTTTGAAAAAATTGGTTTCGTTTGAAAGGTGTTTTAATCGAGAGTGTTCTTAGCTATGTTTCGAGAAAATCTGCCCAGCCATTTGAAGGTGATCACCACTTTTCTAGTTGAAGGGAAATAACAACTTTCCCAGGTCTGGTCGATTCGAAATTTGAAATCATGTTACTTGTCACTATGGGCATCGCTGGGGGGAGCGGGAGTATGCAGCCCCCCCAGCGATGCCCATAGTGACAAGTAACATACAGTGGGGGGGCTGCATCCTCCCGCTCCCCCCTAAAAGCTCTGGTTTTTTTTTTAATTTATAACTTTTCTTGTTTTCGTTAAGTTTAAAAAGCATAAAATAAAAATTAAATTAAAAATTTAAAAATCCCCCGACACGATAAACCTCTAAAAAACCTAAAATATCGTCGGGGGTCCGCTTTGTTTTGTGCTCGTACTAAGCGGTCTACTTAGCGGTCCCCCGACGCTAAGACGCTTGGATTATTTAATTTTAGGTTTTTTAGAGGTTTATCGTGTCGGGGGTTTTTAAAATTATTAATTTAATTTTTTTATACTATGTAGTGATGGTACCTACCCTTCGTGCGCGAGTCCGACTCGCACTTGGCAGGTTTTTTAGGTTTTCCACGCTATGATAACATAAAATAAAAGATACTATATGTAGATCTATATACTCATAACTACAAAACGCAGATATTTTACTAAACATTTTGTTTGTTGCGAAAGTGTTACTCGCCCAGTAGGCAGTCGGTAATTATTATAATTGAGTAATACGCACACGTAAAAGTTAATTAAACTTCCTCTATCTAGCGTCCTTACATAATAATATCAAACAATGTGATGATTACGACACAGTTTAAAGCATTTATAAATTTTAAATGGTTACTATTAACACATTTTGTTTTCATAGTCAACGCATACATAAATGATGAGAAAAAATTAATCGGATTGTAGAATTTATGTATACTGACATTTATCCCAAAGGGGCTCGTGGTTACATTAATAATAACAGCCGCACGGGTCCATGATTGCTTAGTTGGTTGGGTGAGGAGATGTTTGATTTTGCGCTACGAGTTTCTACACTAGATAGATAAATAGGAAAAAAAATAGGGGAATTTCATAAAAATACTAACAAATTAATTTGAAGAAGGGTACAGTCGTTTAATAATTATCATTTAAAAAGTTTTTTACTACGATAACCCTTTTTTAGGGCAGCCATGACAGTTGTTTGACGTTTGACCACTTTGAGAGTTTCAAGAAGTGCCGCCTTTAAGTCTTTCTTTGCTTTGAGCTTGGACACGTCAATCAAATGTCATTGTCAAAATAACATTTTTCGCCTGCTCGTGATCTGATCCACCATGTTTATTTTTTATGTTGTGTAGCTCTCTTTGACCAAGTTAATTTGACTGTACGTTGAAACGAAGTGAAATTAAGAATATTGACGATAAAAACGGTTACAGCATTATCTTGCAAAATATACATACTTATAGTGTACATTGTGCTGGCCCAGGCTCCATACATTCCTGGAACATCTCCTTTGACAATCCATGACATATCGTGACCGTGTAGCCGTAGGTCTTGTTGCTATCAGTTGTAGATAAGACTGGCTTATTGGTCCAGTGGTCGCAAGCTCGACTGCTGAGCATGAGGTCCTTGGTTAAAAGTAACAGGTAAAATGTTATTAGGTTTCTCCTTCAAGAATTTCTCAGTAGTAGCCACGGTGTCTGGATTTATGCCCCGTTAAAGGCTATAGACTCGCCCCCTGTTACATGGGAACTAAACATAAGTGGCAAAATGTTGGTGCATTATTAGGTACACCACTGCCTACCCTTTCGGGGATTATAGTCGTAATGTTATGTTGTAGATATTTTATTGAAGTATTTTTGTTGAAGTCAAAATGTTTGACAATCAGTCTTACCAAGGGGTAGCGTGTTGCACACTTACTGTTGTGGAGGTCACGTAGGCAGTAACTCCACGTAAAATATTTCTTTTTAACTGCATTCGGTTTTCGGTTTGCAAGCCACGAAGAATCTACTCCATATTGTTTTTTTTTTTCTATTTAATTAAACTTCCACATTTGAGAAAGAGTAGAGGAGCTCGTGGCTAAATAATAACAGTCGCACGGGTCAATCTTTAGGGTTAGAGATTGACCCGAGCGGCGTGCCGAGATTGGTCCGTGGATGGGTGACCATAATTACATACCGAGTTTCCTCCGTGCCTCGGAAAGCACTTTAAGCCGTTGGTCCCGGCTGTCATTTGTAGATCTTTGACAGTCGTTACGAGTAGTCAGAAGCCAAAAAGTCTGACATCCAGTCTTACCAAGGGGTATCGTATTACCCAGTTACTGTGCTGTGGAGGTCAGGTAGGCAGTCGCTTCATTTAAAATACTGGTACTTAGCTGCATCCGGTTAGACTGGAAGCCGACCCCAAGATAGTTTGGGAAAAGGCTAGGCAGATGATGATCTGAGAAAGAGTAAGTATGTTGATTGTTGACGATGATTCATGGGTAGACACATTTTACAATTCAAATGTACTGTATCATAGTGACTCAGAAAGGTCCACCGCAGGCAAATAACAATAATATGTGCAAGAGTCCTTTAATTACTTAGGAAAGCCAGATAAGCTGTTGGAATGCTCTTTCTGTAATTTCTAAGCCACCTGACTTAAACTCAAACCATTTATTTCAAACTAGTTGTTGCTGGCGATTCCGTTCGCTTAGAAATTTCCATAGGTAGGCCTGAGAAAAAAAAAATACATAGCCTTTGTCCTTCCCCAGGATATTATAATCTATCTCTTTGCCAAATTTCATTGCGATCCAATCAGCCGTTTAATCGTGAAAAGGTAACAAACAAACAGAGTTACTTTCGCATTTATAATATTAGCATCCAAAAAAAAGTACCTATAACTACATATTATTATGTAGTTATAGGTACTTTTGAATAGCCTAGATGTCGGTACTTAAAAACAAATGAAACCCATTAAAAAGTATAGAGCATTATGGAAAAGAACGAGCAGGAAACTCCAAGGACACTCTTACTTACTTCAACTAGGTCTTAAATAGTACGTAGAACATGCAAAACATATAATTTCATGAATAGAAAACATGCATGTCATAAATAAACGTGTTTCGTAGAAGCACTAGTTGTTTTTTATCCACTTCGCTATATACATGTTTGTTTGTGGAGCAAACAGTACCTTACCGTAAGTATTTGTGTTACTAGTTGAATGTTTCAAGAACACAGTTATATTGATTTTCCCCTCATATTATATATAACCAAGTTATATCGTGCGCTGACCAAGCGTGCTACTATACAATTTAGTGACCACTTAACAGTAAACTTTGGGTGTAATAAAAAGAATACCCCTGAAATCGCGAAGAAATAGAGCCCCTTTAGGCTTTTCCTTGAAATTATTTGTGTGGTGACTCAGAAAATTCTGTGGAAAAGCCTCTGATTCAGCACTTGTTTTAAAACAGTTTACAGTTCATTGAACTTTATCAAGATATTACACAAAAATGAATAGAATTCGACATAAGAAATTAACTTTTGTAAGGCTTACAGCCTTTGATTTGGCTTTCAGAAAACGAGTTCTGAAAGCCCAGTCCATCCAAAAGTAAACCGAAAGATTTTCAAACTCAAGAACTGCTATGATTAGTTTTCTTAAATACCAAGTACTTGTGTTATGCTAGTAAGAACATAACATAACATCACGCCTGTAACCCGCGGAGGGTTAGGCAGAGGTCTATCTACTAGTACAAACACATTTCGCCAGTTACGTTTAATCCTACTAATATAAATGCGAAAGTTTGTGAGGATGGAAGGATGTTTGTTACTCTTTCACGCAAAAACTACTGAATGGATTTGGATGAAATTCGGCACACGGGTAGTTTATAACCTAGATTAACACATAAGATACTTTTTATCCCGATAGTATGTTCCCGTGGGACAATTATCGAAATCCACGCGGGCGAAGCCGCGGGCATAAGCTTGTCATATATAATATGACAAACCTATTACCATCAGCCGGGCACAAATTCAGACTCCTTGGCTGGCACTGAGAAATTCTTGATGGAAAAACCCAGTAACAAGTTTCCCGACCTGGATAATGAACCTAGGATCTCGTGCTCAGCATTCGCCCTAGACCAACGAAGCAGTCGAGTGCTAGTATGCAGTTATTTACTTTTCTACACAGATTGTTAGTAAGACATGGAAAATAACAACAAAAATAGTAGATGGTTGCATCGAGCGCAAAGTGAGTTTAATATGCACGAGTATTATGTTGGTGCCCGAGCGCACGCGAGGGTATTAAATTAATACGAGTGCATTAAATACTCACTTTTAGCAAGGTGCGTTATCTACTTTTCTTTCAACTACCGTGACAAAATATACCTATTAAGAATAAAAACTCAAGTTAATGAAACCTAGTTTAATTCATCTTCCCTTGAAGGGACATTTAAAACTTACAATTATTTTTTTCACCAAATTTGGTTTTATTCAGCTGTTTTTTTATTATTTTCAGCTAGTATCTTTTTGATCTAATGCATACATTTAATATAAAACTTAATGGGAGACCTTTATGGTAAATTTATATCTAAATAAAAAAAAAAAAACAGTGCAGTAATGAAAAACTGTGCAATAATGAGATTTCATATAACACATTTCTGCACTGTTTTGGTTCTAAGCAAAAAATACATTCTTTGTGATCGGTTTTGAGTGATTAATGATAACATTACTATGTAATTGAAAGAAAATGTAATAATTTATTTTATTGTTTATGCTTTTATGTAATGAAAAAGTAATAATAAATGTAATAGGTGAGTCAATTATGATATTTTTTATATTTGTTAACACGTGTACGTCAAATGAAGTAGTTGATTGATTAAAGTTATTCAGTTATGTATGTATATGTAATATAGAAAACACTAGACATGTAGGTACTTTATTGCACCGTGCAAGCTAGTTGACCATAGTAAGCATTGCAGCTTGATTAATTAGGAACAATAATAAAAATTATTTTTTTGTCATTAGCTTCACCTTGATATTTTTAATACGTACACAGTTTTAGTACAAATGTGGACTATTATTTTTATATTGTATGCAGGGTCATATACCTACCTGCTTGTTTTAATATAAAGATCTTTGTTTGTCATGCGCCATAAAAGTAAAGTAAAAGTCGAGTCGCTCGTTGTACGGTCCGCAAAATCGTTTTTTTTTATCCAAATATACCTGGGTATATATAACAATCTCGGTATAACAATGTCAGTGAAATTATGGAGTAGCTGGCTGTTGCCCGCCACTTCATTCTCGTGGACATTTTGATCTATATTTGTTAAGAAAAAAGATAAAAGTAGCCAAAAAAAAAGTAGCGTATATGAGATGCTATTTGAGACTATAATCTACTTCTGCGCGAATTTTACTCAGATCCGTTCAGCCGTTCTGGCATGATTAAGTATTGAGTAACAAACATCCATACATCCATGGATACAAAACTTATTACCTTGTTATGTAGAGACGTGTCTATATCGCAAGAATCGCTGTCTTATTCGGATTGCTGGCACTGGATAGAGTATTCTACCGATGCCGAAAAAAAAAAAGTTTTGTTGCTGCCTATGCTGACGATACAAGGCAGGTACTAGCAGAGCCGCAACCAACGGTTGAGTTATAGCGCGTTTACTCGTATTTAGCAGTGAAGACGGTGGTCACGCAATACCACGGCGTACAGCGTTTATGTGGGGGTAAACACTTTATTTTTACCCACCCATGATATAATGTCCGTTATTGTACTGCTTACTGCGAGTCCGTGGAATAGAACTGACGGGTTGCAGTGCTATGTTTTTTTTATGTAACATGATATGTACTTAAAGGTGTTTCTTTAAAACCAGAACACTTCTTGTATTGTTGTCAACTGTAAATATGTAGTGATCTTCAGTCGGAAACTTAAGGAATCTGCTTTCAAGTAAAAGGTTGTCTAATTTTCAGTATGATATGCGAAACTGCTGGGAGCCAATCCTTACTAATAAGTACTTGTAAAAGTATAAAAATAAAAGAAAACGAAATTTGATACAACTATATTGCTGTTGCCACACGAATTAATCTCTATAGTAGTCTATCACCTATCTATGATTTAATTAAACTGTTGCAAACCTAATTAGCTACTAAACGTTGCTGAAATAACGCCAAATGTATCTTTTATGAAAAAAAAGAACATCAGAGTGCGAAAAAGGAAATTAAGGAATTGAAGATCGAGGTCCTGAATATTAAACATAGAGAAACACATACATAGATAGATTTCAGTCCAGAATGTCGCGTCGGGGGAGGAAGTTATGCGTCTCTGTACGGAAATAAGAAAATTGTTTCAATTACGTTAGCTCGTTGTGTACATAAGTTTTCGCCTTTTCTAATTGATGTCAGAGTAGCAACCTCGGTTTTTTAATTACTGCCTGATGGAAACACATCTGGTGATGATGTCAGTGGCAGTAGTCCAAATATTTAGACAAAGTCTATCTAAATATTTGATGTTATGTCAAGTATGGTAGCGACAATCAATAGTAACTCGTCTTACTACTATCTAGAACCACACATTCCGAGTACCTTCGTTCATTTCATTTGCTTACCGAGTGCTTCATTTATTATTTACTCTATTTACATAAGGACACTTGTCACAAATTGGACACTTTAATACATTTAATGGTTTATTTAACGTTTGCGTGGCTTCTTGTCGTCAACAATAGATTAACATTCATTTATTCTGTTTTATGAAACATTTGGAAATGTTGGAAAGATTAAGGAATATTTTTGTTTAATAATAAACCAATTAAAGATGCACCTATTGTTAAAATCGAAATATTTATTTTGAAGTCAGATCTGTAACTTTCCGAAGTCATTTTACATTTGAACAGGTTTTAAATTCAATGATATCATATAATCATTTAACCAATGTAGGATATTCAGAAGAATATAGTTAGATTTACAATTAGACCTACGAATGTAGTACACTTGCTACGACACGCTACGAAATGTGCCTGTTCGTAGCAAAAATGCTACGAGCCGCTACAACAGGATAATGTATCTCATTTATACTTTTTGGCAAAATTATCGAAGTAAATACTTTTTTTTATATAAACGGTTGACATACCAAAGTATTCTGACGTAAGCCGTTTTAAAAATAAAAATCACTTAAAACTACAAAAAAAAAAAAAATTGGAAAAAGTTCTAAAAAACACGTCAAAGTTCCATAAAAACAGACCAGATCACTGATATTAAGTTTGGTAACAATAACAGTTTCGAAGTAACAAGTTGGCTACTGTCTATGGTTCCATGGGCACACATTTAGCAATATACTTGTATCGAAGTTCTTATGTAATTTCGATGTAAAGTACTTAGTATGAATACTTGAAAATATACTACAAGCGACTTGACTTTTGTTATTAAGTAAATAAAATAAAAGGTCAACTGCTAAAATCGCCCAAGGTAAAAATCTAATTTTATGCTGGCTGTGATAATGAAATTCCATTTTCATAGTTGGCATATATTAAGATTTTATTTTGTAAATATATGCGCTAACATTGTTATAAAATAACTAGAAGCATAGAAGAGAGTGAAATTGTTTTGCTACGGGTACATTCCGTACATTATTATACAGTATGTTAGTTTAAACGAGGGACATATTCAAACCCATAATAGTACATGCTAACATGATACTAATAAAAATATAAACAAAAAAAAAACACTGATAAATAACAGACAGAACCATACCAAAATTTTCGCAAATGTCACGCAACGTGTATACACCCTTGCGCTAGCGACTTAATACTTAATACTATCGCAGAACATGTGAGCGGGGCAATGACTCTTAGGTATAATCCATTTTCCCCTCATACTTTAAACTTACCTGGCTTAGGACAGTCCAAAATATCTAGGCACTAAAGAAAACATTAAAAATTCTTCTATATACGTTATAGGTTTTTTACATATTTGGGACGAGAATCGAATACTGAATACACTCCCTCAATATGTCCCTCGTTTAACCTAACATACTGTATACAAGTACACTTAAAAAAATATATATAACGAAGTATAATACAGAATTCCAGGTTTACAGGGTTCGATTGCCATGTGGAGCATAGACATAATGTTTTTCTTACGTGACACTTCGCCACATAACATACATAAAAATATATGACAGTTGGATAGCTGTGTCAAAACAGAGAATGTCTCTAAGCCGATTTCCGCGACAATAAGCCAGAAGGACAAGAAACGAGGTCGATAGCATGAAGTATTAAGAGGGGACTCTACGGGGCGTTTCTCCATACAAACGTATTCCGCTATTTTCTTCGTGGATAATGCGTCTAGAGCAATGATTTGTTTCCAAAAAATCTAGGTCTTATTAATACATGCCCCAATCATTTCCTTTTTTTCAAAACATAATCACCAAAATAATTATGACAAGCCAAAAGTTTTTACCGCCATGTTCAGACGACTATCAGACAAATTAGATAAGTTTTTAACAAAAACGAAAATAATAGAAGCATAGATATACTTTTCCTCTAAGTTTTGATATAAGAATTATTTCGATCAGTTTAGACTTGAAGAAGAAAACAGCGGAATACAAAACGTCTTTTGGTCACGATTTTTGTAGGTAAAATCAGCGTGAGTTGCAGTCGTCCCTTTTGCATTTTTTTTTTTTTTTTTTTTTTTATTATAAATAGGCTCGCGTTTGACCACTATCTCACCTGATGGTAAGCGATGATGTGGTCGACGGTGAAGCACGCTTGCCTAGAAGAAACCTATTCACTCTTGACTTGAAGACCCCCAAATTGTAGCTATCGGGAAACACAGACTCCGGCAGGGAATTCCACTCCTTAGCGGTACGCATAATAAAAGTATTCCCAAAGCGCTTAGTGCGTATAGGCGGGATGTCCACCATGTACCGATGGCGCATCGCCGTACGTCTGGTAGTCCGATGATGAAACGGGCTAGCTGGAATTAGGTCATGCAATTCCATCGCACACTCCCCGAAATGTAACCGGTAAAAAACCGATAGGCTGGCAACTCGGCGACGATGTTCAAGGCTCTGGAGCTTAGATTTGACCAGTGCCTCATTGCCAATGAGCCTCTTGGCCCGCTTTTCAACCGACTCAAGTGCATCAAGCTGGTATTTGGCAGATCCGTCCCAGAGATGAGAACAGTACTCCATGCATGATCGAACTTGCGCTTGATACAAGCTGAGCAGCTGTTCTGGCGTGAAGTACCTTCTCACCTTTGCAAGGACCCCCAACTTTTTGGCAGCCAGCTGTGCCTTTGCCTCAATATATGAGCCAAAATTGAGGGTTGATGTTAAAGTTATGCCAAGAAGCTCAAGATGGTCTGCTATTGGCACGGTGACATCTCGGAAAGTTGGAGCAGGGTGAAATTGGCTCTTTTTTGCGGAAAAAAGACACGCCTGGGTTTTGGTAGCATTAAACCTGACCAGATTGGCATCTCCCCATTCGGAGACTGCTTGCAAGGACAGGTTCAAACGCTCCACCATAGCCTCACGGAGAGACCGGATCTGAGGCCGGTAGCCCGTGCGTTAGACAAGTATCTCTCAGCAACAGTGCTGTCGTCTGCATACCCAAAGGTGCCGGGTCTTAGCAGATCGTCAATGTGCAGCAAGAATAATGTTGCTGAGAGTACGGACCCCTGAGGGACCCCAGCATTAATATGCAGTTGGTCCGACGAGCAGCCATCGATAACCACTCGAATGGACCGATCTCTCAGGAAGTCTGCAATCCAATCACACAGACCACCGGGCAGACCGAATGAAGGAAGCTTACCGATAAGGCTTTCATGCCAGACCCTATCAAAAGCCTTCGAGATGTCGAGGGAGACAGCAATCGCTTCCCCGTGCCTCTCGATGGCCTCACTCCATATGTGAACGGCATACGCTAGAAGATCCCCAGTAGACCGATTACGTCGGAAGCCGTATTGGCGGTCACTAAGGATATCGTTAGTTTCTAGGTATGCTAGGAGCTTACAATTGAGTACACGTTCCATACTCTTACAGAGTATGGACGTTATAGAGATGGGTCTGTAGTTGGGCGGGTCAGCTCGAATGCCCTTCTTGGGCACGGGCTGTACGTTGGCTTGCTTCCAAGCATTCGGCACTTTTCCAGTCTCGTAGGAAAGACGGAACAGGCGAGTCAGGATCGGAGACAATTCAGGCGCACAGGTTCTAAGGACAATTGCTGGTATACCATCAGGGCCACTAGCCTTGTTCACGTCGAGGTTGCGGAGCACTCTGCGAACGTCGTTCTGATGGATGCGAATATCCGACATACTCGTCTCGCATCCATCAGGAAAAGGAGGGGGCCGCGCGTCACCTGGATTCAGACGTGAAGATTCCGCAAAAAGAGAGGCAAATAAATTTGCCTTCTCTTTAGCGGAGTGGGCCAGCGACCCGTCGGGTTTCAGCAGTGGTGGTAGTGAGGGACGGCAGAAGTTTGACTCGACCGACTTGGCCAGGGACCAGAACGCTTTACTACCTTTTGGGTAAGAAGCAAGCTTGGCCCCTATTCGGCCAATGTGGTCGAACCGAGCCCCTCGCAACACCTTCTTGCAGGACTTGGCAGCCCTGTTGAAGGCCTTCTTCTTCTGACCCACGTCACTCGCTTTGCGCGATCGAGCGTCGACCCATGCCAGGTAGGCCTCATGTTTGAGCGCGTCAGCGCGATAACAATCGGCACTAAACCATGGCCGGTCTCCACTAGACATTGTTATGTCAGAGAACGGAATATAGTACTCCATTCCCTGACGCAACACATCTGTCACGGCGTCTGCGCATGACGAAGGGTCAGCCGAAGAAAAGCAAGTAGGCCGCCAAGGATAGGATGCGAAGAAAGATCGCATTCCGTCCCAATCTGCTGACCTGTACCGCCAAACCCGCCGGGTGCCTCTTGGGCTGGGATCGGGCGGGGAGTAGACGGACACAGACTTCACCAGACAGTGGTCGGAACTACCCAAAGGTGAAGTTATCGATACGGAGTATCGGTCTGGATCTGTTGTCAGCAGAAGGTCCAAGCAATTAGCCGTGTGCGAATCTACATCCGGTACCCTCGTTGCCCCCTGGACCAGCTGAGTGAGGTTTAATGCTAGCGCAAGCTTACGCAACTCACGCCCAGCATGATCGGTGCACTGGTATGGAAAAAGCCACTCCTGGTGGTGGGCATTAAAGTCCCCCAGTAACACTAATTGGGCGGAAGGGTACCGCTGCTGTGCCGCATCAGCCGCCTCACTGAGGTACTCTGCGAGCCTGGTTGTCTCCTGATCTCCGCTGTGCGAACGGTAGACACAAGCATAGATAATTTTATCCAGACCTGTGTCCACCAATGCCCAAAGCGTCGTGAATCTGGAGTCCTCAAGGTTACGGAGACGCCGATAGCATGCGTCGTCACGGGCATACACACACACCCCCGCGCGTGGTTTAAAATTGTGCTCCAGGGTGTACCCAGGGTAAGATAAGTACGACACGTCTGACGGGCTCGCTATCTGCGTCTCCGTTAGGAAAAACAGCGCTGGTTTCTCAGTCTCTAGGTGGTAGTGGACTGCAGAGAGATTTGAGTGCAAACCTCTAATGTTGGTGAAGTGCACTTTGTGTGGGAGGGGGTGCAGCCGCTGTTGGACTCGAGATTTATTTTTCCTTGCCATATTATTGTAAAAAAGAGTGAAGGGAGGAGAGGAGAAGGCAGTGAGACGAGGTTCCACGCTGCTGACCTAAAGACACGCACTGAAAGGACATCATCATTGGGGCACTAGTCTGGAGACTGCGGGGACGCCCGAGCCCCCCCGGAATGACCATCGGGCCCTCCCAACTGGTCGCCAACCAGCACGATGGAACATTCCGGGATTTTTCGACAGTTGGCGGGGCAGCCTTTCGTGTGTGGCTGGCACACTACTTGGGCCCCCAACTACCTGCGGTCGGCCAGCGGCGCACCGTGCCTCGGATCCCGCTACCCTCCGCGACTAGTCTCCCGATACATCCATAACAGCGCGCGTCAGGCTGGTCTGCCTACAGTGGAACAACTGTCACGACCCGACTCCACTAGTTGGCTACACCGAGCATCATACCGGAACACGGCTAGGCCGCTTGGCGGTACGTCTTTGCCCGGTGGGTGGTCGCAAGCCTTCGGCCGAAGCCTACCACCAGTTAGTGTCACCTGATTTGCACCACCCGGGGACCACGTGTAGGGAAACAAAGGGTACACTCCTACGGACGTGGGTGACTCAACCCCCAATTTACAGGGGCTTGGTCGGTCGCAGCGCGACGGCAATAGTTTCTTCAAATACCTATTCTTCAAATTCCTCGAGCCTAGCTAGAGTCCCCTCTTAACGATTGTTCTTTCTAGTCTCTTGATGAATCAGTCACCGCTGTCGTTTTTATTGATCACAGTAAACACTTTCGTTCGAAGATTCCATTAATATCAAGTCAAGTGTAACGAGATCGGCGTAACATATCAGCGTTTCACTTTCGTGTTGGTTTACGTGAGAAAGACGCTATATTCCGTGGCATCACTGATAACTGAACCATTACGAATACCTACTTAGTGTCAGCTCACATCGAGGCGGGACACGCGCTCTTTTTAAGATCAGTGATATATAGAACTTAACATAAAACACTTTTTTTGCAAAAACAATATTAGTTTTAAGTTGTGGTATCTCACTCTTACACAAACCTTGTCAAGTATCAATTATGGGAACCGATCACTTTACTGAACTTTTTTTGTTCGAATTTCATTTACCGAAAACTATTGACCGACGTCTTTTTTGCTATATGTATTATTTGACATATTTTTAGATCATCGAAGTACCCTGTGTACTTCGATCATAGGTATTATTTTACCGAACTTCGGTGGTCATAGGTATTATTTTACCGAACTATATTTCGCCGATTTACTAAATAACTTTTTGCTATTAGCCGAAGCCTCTTTAGAACTTCTTTCATTTGCCAAATGATTTACTTGCCATATTTTCACCACACCGAAACAACATTTTACGGAATATTATTTGGTCACAAATATACGTGTTGTTTTGCATCCTCGTCAAAATTCAGGAGGTTGTGACAAAATACATAAATAATCAGTTTAAATTACGGCACCTAGTTAATTATTAATAAACGCAAATTTTTTTGGTTGTTTAGGTTTGACAGTATTTCAGAATAATGCCTTTAACGTGGTTTAGGGAATAAAAAAATATCGTAAGTAGTAAGTTCGAGATTGTTTGTATGTGTGAAAGCGCGGTTATAGGGCGAGGATCAGACGGGCTGCGTCTAAAACAAGGGTGGTTCACATTTACCGATTTCCGTAAATAAGACTTATCTACCCATTTTATTATTGATTCGGGACGTGAATCATTAGCATATTTACCTCCTTTACTTGAAGCTGACGAGGATGCAAAGCAACACCTTGTATAGCTGGATACTTGGTAGCATTTTCAATATTAAATTAAAGTAGTGTCATAAAAAGTCAATATGTTGTGCTACAAAATTTTGTGACGGAAACGAATCGCTGCAAAACCGACTTTACGCAGTCTTGTCTGCCCTACCCCTAGAGTGCACCAGGTGGTTTGAAAGCCAGCTGCCGCGGCTGCTGAAGCTGCGGCGGTGAGCGTTATAATCATCTGCGACGATAAGCTCTCGTGGGGCGGCCCAAACGCCGCAGCGCAGGCACCGTGACAGAAACAATGCTTGATGCATATTGCATGCCTGTTTGCATGCTGCATGCCTGCTGCATGCCATGATATAATGAATGTTCGGAAACATAATATGCACTTCGAAGAAATGTTATTTCGGCGTAATATAGGTGTAACTTCGGTAAAAAGCTTTTCAACCAAATGAAACGTCGAAATAACGACGTCAACTGATACAGTGGCAGACGTGACTTCGATGAAGTAAAAAAATATGAAACGATTATAGTAGAAAAGTTTTAGGTGAAATGAAATTCGGTCAAATATTTTTCGAACTTTTGATAGTTAACCATCAACACTCTAGCTAGGGGAAAAACCCTCCGGCCGTTTTCGCAACTCCAAGTCACAACCAGTTGCGAATTAAGAATGTTTATTCCTTGTTCGCAACCAGTTGCAAATCAAGAGAACTTATTCCTTAACCGCAACTTGGTTGCGAAACAAAGAAGCAAGCATTCTTAATTATAGATATATTAGCACTCATGCAGATATATTAGCATCTATGCAAAGAAAAAGAATCGCTGAAATTGGACCAGTAATCACAGGGAAAATAAAAGATCCCGGAGGACTATATAACGCACCTCCTTTTTTAGGAATCGGTTAAAAAGGTGAACATTTCTGTGAAAGATACTTCTCGAGACGCTTCGCCGGTAGATGCGGCGTGCTAGAGCCCGCTAAACGCCATGCTGAGTCTCGCGAAAAACGATTTCATACGACTTTACGATGCGGCTCGCGGAGTTGCGATGTAAAAAAAATTGACTGCGCGACGCTGCGCATCATAAAACATCTGGCCTCTTCAAGCACCATCGCGTCGTTTTGCGTCGCTGGGTGAACGGACCCTAATCATTTTATTTTCACTTAATAACAGAGTACAATAACACTATATTATAGTGTTATTGTACTCTTGTATTGTATTTATTAAGATATCTCAACACACTATTAGTGTGTTAAGATATCTTAATAAATAGAAATATAAACATTATTTGTTATAACCATTGTAGTTTTATGCTTCGATCAATAATTATTGATCGAATGATTTTTATGTAACGATCGATGCAGCAATCATCTTTTATGTTTCTTTGCATTATGTTATGTTCATTGATAAGTATAATTATTCGATAACATTTTATTTGTTGTTTTGTCTTGTTTTTTTAATGATTAGGTATAAGAGAAAATAAAATTCAGAATTTATCATGACGACTCCAACTCTTGCGCATAAGTTTTTAAATAAAATGCAATTATTTGAATGATAAGTGCAATTCAAAATATTTAGTTAAACATCATTATCTGCCTAGCCTTTTTCCAAATTATATTGGAGTTGGTTTCCAGTCTAATCGGACGCAGCTGAGTACCAGTACTATACATGGAGCGACTGCCTATCTGACCTCCACAACCTAGTAACTGGGTAATACGGTAATACCCTTGGTAAGACTGGATATCCGACTTTCGGTTTCTGACTACTCGTAACGACTGTCAAAGAACCACAAATGACAGCCGGGACCAACGGCTTAACGCGCTTTCCGAGGTACGAAGGAAGCTCAGTATGGTATGGGTGGTCACCCATCCATAGACCAACCTAGGCAAGCGCGGCTTAACTTGAAGATTGATCCGAGCGGCTGCTATTATTTAATCACGAGCCTAAATAATCTTATCCGAAAAATTGTTTGACACCTATTTACAACATTGCCAACTTTCAAATTTATTGGGTTATTTCTGATACCATTTCTTTGGAACTCGTTATGGAACAGGATAAATGCTGCATACTTTATGTAAGATGCTTTGCTATACAAGGTGTTGTTTTGCATTCTCGTCAAATTTCAGGAGGGGGTCACAAAAGACATAAATAATCAATTAAAATTACGGTACCTAGTTAATTATCAATAAACGTTGATTTTTTTGGTTGTTTAAGTTTGTCAATATTTCAGAATAACCACCTTAACGTGGTTTAGGGAATAAGAAATGATCGCATAAATGTTTGAGATTGTTTGTATGTGTGTAAGCGAGGCGATAGGGTGAGAACCAGACGGTCCGCGTTTAAAACATGGGTGGTTCAAACTTACCGATTTCCGTCAACAAGAAAAAGAATAAAAATTACCAACCCATTTTATTATTGATTCGCGACGAGAATCAGTAGCATAGTTACCTCCTTGAATTTGACGAGGATGCAAAACAACACCTTGTATACAACAAAAGACATATTCATGTTATACAACTGTAAATAATTGCGCATAAACTGTTAAATAGCTAAAGCATGAATTATGTCCTTAGTTCAAAATAGCATCAGAGGTTGCTAGAGAGATGGAATGGGCAATAATTATACTTATTATCAGGTGCAAAAAGTGTAACAATTATATGACATTGAAATAACAATGGTATCGGCTCAAACAGGTTTTATACAAATTAAGTATCATGGCGTCGCGTCACGTCAAGGCAATGAGGATCGCTTGAAGTGGAACAGTGTAATATGGCCCACCTGTTGGGTATAAGTTAATCATTTACTGTTTTACAATTAAGTAGGTATATACATAAAGATTCAAGTTTTCTTCTTATTTTTAAATGATTTCGTATAATTGTTATTCGTAATGGTCACACAGTCACGTGAACTTGTAAAGTAAAACTTCATAGGCCTGAAATTAAACTGCCTATGTTTAGAACGATGTTATAGGTACCTATTGCTTTAACACATACTCGTAAAGACATGTTGGGAAGAACCTTAATTCAAAGAAATATAAAGTAAGAACATATTAACATTATTATATTTTTCTCTCGAATAATAATTGTTTAAAAACACGTGATTTTCAACCTTATAAATAATAAAACCTGAACTAACCACATAGGATTTTGTTTTGAATGTGTTATAAAACTTATACCTAATGGGACTTTAATTAATTACAATGACAAGGTGTTTTCTAACAATAAAGTTAATCAATTTACACCCATGAGTAATGACGGATGAAGGCTCTTAGATAAACACAATGACCCTCTTCGCCGTGACTAAATGTTTGCGCTAAAACGAAGTTAAAACTAATTACCTAAGGACTTGTCTGACTAAACAAGTCGGATATTAACAATTTTACGGGTAAAACTACATGACATTTAGTTCTGTGTGACATCCGGCATTTAGAAGGAAAAACAACCGTAAATGGTAAGTACCCAGTAGATAAAAACAACCTTAAAAACATCTTGATCATCTATGAGAAGTTTCCCTTCGTAGTGGTAAATTTCTGCATCTCAAATTAAAACATTAGCGGGTTTCCACCTCACCATCTGATATGAATTACGCAGACATTGCCGCTGATTTTGTAAAGACAAACCAAGTTAGTTACGTTTTATCACTATAATTATAAGTTTTTAAACTGACATGGTCACTAACACAAACAAATAACACTTCAATATTTAGTTTATCCAAGATCATGGCGCTTCCCAGAGTGCCAAAATATCGGGAGCTCAATACATATAATTAATATGGTAAATATCCCGTTTAAGTGCTTACCACTCGTTAACCGCTCTTTCAAATATCTATTATCTGCCTAGCTAGATGACTTCTGATCAGTCTGACGTCCCATCAGAAGAGTGTTTGAATAGTATATGCAACTGCAGCTGACTAGCAAAAGCAAGCGCGTAGGTGACCTCTGCGAGTGTCCACAACCCAGTTAGTGCGCAATACGATAGCCCTGTCTAAGACTATCCCCGTCCTTTTCTCATGCTTTATAAAGTTGAAAAAAATTGCTTTCTTTACTCTCTTCAAATACCGTTAGCCTCCACACAAACAACTGAAGAATGATGTTCACAATACATAATCTCTTAATATACATAGCATGACGAGCCTAGTCTAAATAGAACAATGAAAGTAAAATGAGTGGCTCATTGTTTGTTTAATAAACAATGCTTAGATCAGCCGAGTCAATACAATGCGTCGAGATCTTTACAGCGGGGACTACAACATATATTTAAACAAAGTATGTATATGACTGTACCAATTGTTGAAATTGCTGCTTCATTATTTGGTTTACGTATGATCTGTATTTAAAGAAGGATGGATTAGGGGAATGTGTGGTGTTAGGCGAATGGTTAAAATAAAAAATGAGTACATAAGAGGAAGTCTGAAAGTGGCACTGGCGGTGAAAAAATTTTGTGGTAATCGTTTGTATGGGCATGTGATGCGGAGAAACGAGGAAAAGGTCGTGAGAAAAGTTTTGAGTATGAATGTGGATGGGGACTATGTGATGGATGACATAGAAAAAAATGTGGTGTCTGATTAGATGACAAGTAATAGAGAAGTAGTGAAGAATAAGTCATGCTGCGCCGACTTGGCAGGAGAATGATGATGATATGAGATGTATTTGATTGTATTTGTAATATAAACGGCGAGTACCTCTCACACTTGCGATTTGCAGATGATATCGTCATCGTGGCAGAAACGCTGCAAGATTTGCAACATATGCTGAATGGCCTAGTTGATTCTTCTCAACGCATTGGTCTCCGGATGAACCTAGATAAAACCAAGGTTATGTTCAATGAACATGTCAGTCCGGAACCAATTGCAGTTCAAGGCAGTATTCTCGAGGTTGTTAAGGAGTATGTTTACCTCGGGCAAACTATGCAGTTGGGTAAAAACAACTTCGAGAAAGAGGCCAACAGAAGAATACAGCTGGGCTGGGCAGCGTATGGGAAACTGCGTCGAGTCTTTACATCGCCAATTCCACAGAGTCTGAAGACGAGAGTCTATAATCAGTGCGTCCTACCCGTCATATCGTACGGTGCCGAAACGTGGACACTCACGGTAGGGTTGGTCCACAAATTTAAAGTCGCTCAACGTGCTATGGAAAGGGCTATGCTCGGGGTTTCTCTAAAAGATCGAGTTCGTAACGAGGTGATCCGACAGAGAACTAAGGTTATCGACATAGCCCACCGCATAAGCACGCTAAAGTGGCAATGGGCCGGCCATATAACCCGAAGAACCGATAACCGTTGGGGTAGACGAGTTCTTGAGTGGAGACCACGGATCGGTAAACGTAGCGTAGGACGTCCTCAGACTCGGTGGAGCGATGATCTTTGCAAGGCGGCTGGCAAGAGCTGGATGAGAGTGGCCGAGGATCGTGCTCAGTGGCGTGTCATGGGAGAGGCCTATGTCCAGCAGTGGACGAATACAGGCTGATGATGATGAGATGTATTTGATTTGTGTTTTATTCCAGAGCTGTAAAGGGCAAAAGAGGTAACGGCTATGGACATTCGGTGTACAGAGCTGCTGGCGTACCATGACGTCTTAAAACATTATTGTTCCATTCTTGTTCCAGAGTGAAAAAGTAACCCCCTTGTCCACAACCGGCCTTCAATGCAGTGACCATTGAAGGCCGGACAAATAGTTTATTAGTATATTATATGGCTGATTCCAGAATGAAATTTCCTTCCAAGTTCTCAAAACTCTTACTAGTTTTTATTTAACATAGGTTTTTTAAACTAATCTTTTAGATTTTTTTTACAGCAGTAGGACGACATAACCTAAATAAAGAACTTGCGATTGCTTATTATTATATGAAACAAACACATACAAAATTCTTATTTTCCTTTTTCTATTCTGCTTAGTGCATATTTTTGTAGAAAAACGTGACTTATTTTCCGCTTGCTACGCCGTAGCGTCTACAAACAGGATGCTAATAATATGTTACTACTTACTTTGCAAACTACTACAAGATCTAGTGGGTTTGTAATTACCAACACATGACATATATTGTGATTATTTATATCAACATAAATGCTTGAAGTCATAATAATGTTGAAGGCACTTATGTATCTGCGCAGAAAATCTGTTCCTTCTAGAGATTTCTGTGTCTTTTTTTGCTGTAGCAATCAATTAATCAGTCTATAACGTTCCCACTGGCACAGGGTTCATATCAGTGAGAGTGGGTCATGGTGTGTCCTTTTATATTTTGTAAGTTTGCATGGATTATACAAGGTGTTGTTTTGCATCCTCGTCAAATTTCAGGAGGTTGTCACACAAGACATAAATAATCAATTAGAATTACGGTACCAAGTTAATTATTAATAACCGCTTGGTGTTTTATGTTTTACAATATTTCAGAATAACCCCTTTAACGTGGTTTAGGGAATAAGAATTTATCGAATAAACGTTTGAGATTGTTTGTATGCGAGGTTCACACTTACCGGTTTCCGTAAATAAGAAAATAAAAATACCTTCCCATTTTATTATTGATTCGGGACAAGAATCATTAGCATAGTTACCTCCTTGAATTTGACGAGGATGCAAAACAACACCTTGTAGAAAAACTCACTGCGTCAGCACAGTGGTCTTTTATTTATTTTACAGTGATTTTTTTAGTGGCAGCCACATTGTCTGGATTTATGCGCGGTCAGGGGACCCCTATTGCATGGCATTTAAACATAACTGGCGAAATCTGGATTTACTATTAGGTACACCTCTGCCTGACCCTTCGGGTATTACAGGCGTGATGTTAAGTTATGTAATGAAAATCTCAATCGTGAAAAACAGTCTCTTATGCTACATACCCAAAGCGAAAGCTTAAAACTCAGTAACCACAACGTATGCTAGTTCATTTCATGTCCTAAAACACAGTGTTCTGAACTTCTGATAAAAATAAAGCATTTACCTGCGAATCTACATACTAGATCTTTAAAAAAGAACTTTTATAAGTGTCGTTGTCGTTGTTAACGAGGTTCCGGCCTTTGTCACCTCTCGTGAGTTTGTGACATCAATAACAAGAGACGAGAGGATTTTCTTAGTTGGCCAGACTTAACATTTTTTATGCTAGTGTAGGAGCGCTGACACATCAGTTTTGTATTCGTCGTAAGTGCAGCGCTCAGCGACAACAGTTCGCCCATAACCACCGTAAGCTATACACGCGCTCCCATTCTAATTAACTACTCCTTGTAATATCGTAACAAGTTATTAAGTAAAGTAATATTCGACTTCCGCAGTGTATCATTTCTCTCCGTACACACACAACATAAAGACCCTATGCCTTGAATACCCTTGATAGTAAGTTCTAAAACTAAACAAAAATCCATTCCATACTTATTTATACAAGGTATACGAACCCTTCACGAAGGCAGCAACCAAGCATTCTGTACATCATACTAAGTCATTCTACGCAAAAATGATTGCTGGGAAATGACGTTTTTCTTCTCTCTTTGTTTTTTTTTTATAGCTTGAAATCACAGTTTGCGGCAGAACTCAATGTTCAAATCAGAACGCAATGTAACGTATTCAAAACATTGTGGTGGGGAATGCATTGATTAGTACAAGGGTTATGGAGTAGAAATATTAAAAGTAAAGTTATAACATTAAAAACTTGTGTTAAAAAGTTGGAACTTTGACCCCCAATAACTCCGTGAGCAGAAGGTTCCCAGACATGGTCCAGAACAAACAAAATGTTTGGCTACTTTCTTTAAATTATGTCTTATTCAGGCTATATCTAGAATGCAAAAAAAAAACAGAGTAAGAACTAAAAAAAACTTGAGAGAAATTGATTTGGCTAATATACAAATCATATATACATTGACATATTGTCGGATTAATGGTAATTAAAGTCCATCACACAGCGTATTAATTCATTTTATTATGGAAATAGCTTATTACAAAGTATGAAGTAGTTGGGGTCTTTGAACTCTATATCTATAAATAAATAGTGATTGATTTATGCCCCATTAAAACTAAATAGTTTTTTTTTTTTTTTTTTAATGTTGTTTTATGGTCTCCTCGTTGGTATATTGGTTGCAAGCGCAACTACTGAGCATCTGGTAAGGGGGGTTTGATTCCCAGGTCGGGCAAGGGTTATTGGGTTTTTCCACCAGGAATCCCTCAGAAGACTGCCATCCAGACTGCGGACTGCGCAGTCTGGATTTGTGTTCGGTTAGAATAGTAAGAGGCTTGTTTTCTATTACATGAGACTTAAACATAATTAAAGATAGGTGGGTGTTTGGAGGCACATACACTCCTGCCTACCACAAACAAAATAGTACGTGGAGTCCTTCCGCGCGGAAGAAGTGAAACTTCGTAATATTACACGCATGCGTTCGAGTGCCACGCATTCACTCTCGTTATTTTATTGAGCTTCTAAATAATGTCTTGTTGTTTTCTTGTTGTATTATTTTTATTACATAATTATTACATAAGTTTATCGAGGTTATTCGGCGTCCCTGCGGTCCCGGGTAAAAAGTAGCACCAACACACTTCTGAGCGTCGTGTCGGACAGAGTGTAGTATTCTACTCATGGAAATTGAGCGAAGGCTGGTCACACCGAAGAGTCGAATGCCATCTCTTAGTGAGTTTTAGAAAATATTCCCCCTTCATGGTTTAGTCAAACTTGGTTGAAGTCGCATAAGAAGTTTCACTTCAAAAAATTGTTTCCAATAATTTACGTTTAGTTAGCTATAGCACTTAATTGCCGCCTCAAATGTCACAGTTGTGCTACAATTTTACTTTAGCTGAATGACCTAATTTACCTTTTAAACCACATCTTCTTAGGTTCAAAAGAACCTAAGTAGATGTGGTTTAAAAGGTTAATTAGTATAGTAATTGTAAAAACAATTAATGACGCAGATGTTTTTCTGTATTATTTTGAAAACTGTTTATTTGAAATTTCCATTACGTCATCACGCTACACGCGCACAAAACATAGTTTTGAAGAAAAATTTACTGTCCTAAGTAAACCAAACGAACCCGAATTCACTGCCATAGGTACACACCATCCAGCTCAGAACAAGTTTAAGCGGATCTCTCATTGTACTGGAAATCTATACAAAGCGAGACCTTGTTATACTGGAAATGTATGTCAACCTGTGTACAAAGAAGCCATTCAAATAATCTAGGTTTACTATACAGCATTATCAACAGCTCCTGTTTAATATAATATTAGTAAACATTCAACAATGTTTTTGCACGTTCACGTTCAAGGAAACCGACTCCTCCTACATTATTCATGAGCTCAGAGCTATTTGGTTCACTCATTGATTTTGTTTAACAAAAACAAACGAACATCGTCATCGGGGACTTAGATTTATATTAAGGCTCTAATATTCATGGCTTATATCTATATTATGGTGTTGTTTTTCATCCTTGTCAAATTCAAGGAGGTATAGCAATGCTTATGATTCTCGTCCCGAATCATCAATAATAAAATGGTTAGTTTTTTTTTTTCTTATTTACGGAAATCGGTAGGTGTGTGTGAACCACCCGTGTTTTAAACGCGGGCCATCTGATTCTTGCCCTATAACCGCGCTTCCACACATACAAACAATCTCAAACATTTATTCGATAATTTCTTATTCCATAAATCACGATAAGGGATTCTGAAATACTGACAAACATAAACAACCAAAAAAATCAGCGCTCCGTAATTTTAATTGATTATTTATGTCTTTTGTGATAACCTCCTGAATTTTGACGAGGATGCAAAACAACACCTTGTCGTATTTGGTACCGGTTCGAATTTCGGTACAGAATATGCAAAATTGCAGCGTAGTAGCAAAACTTGTTTTGAAGATTATCTTAACCTTTAGTAGACAGCCGGCCAGTGATATCCTAGTCGTGTGACCTTCAGACTGCCAAGTCATGGGGATCGGGTTAGAACCCAAGACGCGCGCCTTTGTTTTTTCGGATTCATGTGCGTATTGTACTTCCTTCAGTGAAGGAAAAATCCTCAAGAAACTAGCAAGCCTGAGAGATAATTTCTCGACTGCATGTAATGCCAAGTCAGAAGCCCATGGACGGCATAAATACTCTAGACATCAGGTTAGGCACTAAACCACACGATAAAAAAGACAGAAGACATTTAGGATGGAAAAAAAATTTTTTGCTACCCATAACCCGAATGTAGACAAAACACCTTTAGGGGCATCTACAACCGATAAAGCTGCAACGGACAGTCTTATCGCTTTAACCGATTTGTTAGAAACAACCTTTGGATAAAGTGTGGAGGTCATGATCGTAACCTTTTCATTTGTCCACTTATAACAACGTGTTTAAATCTATTGTATTTGTATGTACAGACAGCATTAGTATGTGCTAACCCCTCTACAGTCCCGCCAAGTACGCCAGGGGGTAACTACTTAATGATGCTGTCTGTACAATCAAATAACGATGTGACAATTTTTACGTAATTTATTCAACTGTTTATCTTAATTTGCAACAGTGAAGTCGGTACCTTAAATCCATTCGACCTTCACGCTTAAGGGGACGTCACCTGACTAATAGTGCGATCAAACTGCTTGGACAATCGCTTAACTAAAGCCTTCTTATTGGCACGCCACATAAATCCTATTAAACTATGTTTTGTTGTTTTTTACTTTAGCTTCTGCGTGCTACCTGAAGGTATTTATTAACGGCCTTCAATACATCACCTTAAAATAATCAGCAACGGCTTTTTTGACCAGCATTCTAGTTGAGAACGTCCAATCAATCTGCCTAGACTTTTACAACTATTTCATTTATATATTATTTACTAGCTGTCCCGCGCAACTTCATCTGCGTCACATTTTCCCCGTTTTAGCAATATTTTTCATTGCTGCTCCGCTCCTATTGGTCGTAGCGTGATGATATATAGCCTATGTCCTTCCCCAGGTTTAAATCTATCTTCTTGCCAAATTTCATTAAGATCCGATAGCCGTTAAGTCGTGAAAAGGTAACAAACAAACAAACATACAAACAAAACAGAGTGACTTTCGCATTTATAATATTAGTATGGATTATTACAATATATTTATAAAATTCATTCTAACCAGTTGCAGCAGACTAGCAGCGTTATACATAGAGCAATCACATTGCAATTCCTTAACAGAGTAACACAATACCCCATACTGATTGTCAGACTTTTGCGCTTTTGACTACACAATAACGACGGTTAAAGCTCTTCAAATGACAGCTGATCTTTTCTCAAAAATGGAGGTCACCCATCAATATAAAAAAAAGCATTGCTTCAACTTGAAGATGAACCCGTGCGGCTGTTATTGCTTAACTTAGCCCTTCGCGGCATTGTCTTTGAGAACGTCCGTAAGTCTCTTATTTTTTGTATGTACCCCTACATTTCTTGTACAAGAAATGAAAATACAAGAAATAAGAGACTCAAAATTACTTAACCCAATGTCTAACGCCAGCAAAAACTTAGACAAAATACTTAATAGAATTTCTTTGTTTAGGAAATGTTTGGTTTAGAACAAAAACTCTGTTCACTTTTTATCGAGCGGCGGATCTAATTGAATCCGCGTTGTGCAAGCTAAAGTGCAATTGTTTTTTTTTTGTAATTGTTAATAGGTACTTTCAATATACAAAAAAGGTAAAAATAAATAGGGATGATGACTGGGTAAAGAAAACGAAATTCTATTTTGTCCGTCAATGAGGTAATACAAAAATATTAGATACGTATTTTTTGTTTTATCAAGTTAACAAAAAAATACTTAGTTAAAACGCATTAAAGTTGGAGAGTGGGGGCTCACTACGTAACAACTAGGTATAAAATGTACTGAGCCGTGACGTCATGCGCCATTTCAACTCAAAATATCTCCGTAATTTTACGATTACGTGAAAAAAGAAAAAATACGTGTCAAATACTTTTTAATAATCTACCCGATGGACAAATAAAAAAAAATTAGTCACCATCCCTATTTAAGTATGTAAACAAGACGGTAAGAGGGCAGATTAGATGGAACACAATGAATAGTGATCATTAAACAGATATATATTGATTTGTTTATTTATTAAATATCAAGAACGATTTCTTGTTAAAAGATCAAAACCAGTTTTCTTCAAACAAGAACATGGGTTTTTCTTTTAATGGATTGAATGCTGTTTAATGTAATTTATGCACTTTTGTTTTTATAAAACTTCAACCGAAAACGATGCTACAGACAAATGCTCATATTTTTGTAAACATTTGACAGCTAACAGTATTTCTTAGACGTGCATACTTTACGTCGTAAACAGTTACTATATAACCTGGGGACTACATATAAGACTGTTTAACGTTTTATTACATTCTTCGTACCACCAAAGTTCTAAATATTCATTAGTTATTCCACCTGACCTACTATTCCATTTCCTCCCTCAGAAACTTTTACTCATTTCGTGCTTTGTTTATTTGTTTCGTTTTGCCTTTTCTTAGTAATTTATTCACGTTCTGCTCCTATCTAAAGGCATTACGGTGCATTTAATTTTGTCCGCCACAGTATTAGAACAGCACAATGTGTTACAAATCGTGTTGCTCTTATCTATGACGCGGGGATATCTTAATTTGGTGCATTTATGGATACTCAGCACGCTAGTAAAGCTCCTGTTTTCTAAGGCTGCGTGTTTCCTGACTAAGCGATACTTTGATAAGGGTGATTGACATCAAATTGCAGCTATTAACAATCTGAGTCTGTTTTGATTTTGCTTATCTCAACACGTGTGACATCCGTTTTCTTCAATCAGATGCTATACTCCTGAATGATTTTTGTTTTAGTTCTATGAATGTCGAAAATAAAATGCAGCTTTGCAAAGCGCTCTTTACATATAATGACTGTAACAACAAACGAGTATTAAGTATTGTAAATAAAAATAAACATGCAGAGTTAGATAAAACAAAGACACAGTATTCGAAAAAAAGATCTCCGGCTGCCATAGGGTGTGACCTGCGGGTGACAGATTTGGGGAGTCTACCACCTGAACAGACACAGGCCTGGTGATCTGCAAACGACTCTCACGAGGATGGTGACAGGGTCCGCATGTTTATGTGGGCCAAAACCTATCTAAGAACAAAGGCTGTAGTCAGTACGAGTCTGACAGACCCCTTCGACTACCCCAGGGCGGATAATCATCCATGATGATAACCAGACGCAAAAAAAAGCTAACAATATAACTAAGTGCCGTACATATTCAAACGATTAGGTTTCGATGTACCAAATATAAGTACGGTCTTACTTGACAGTATACCATCAATAATTATTAACATATACTACGTGTTCCTGTAGTACTTTAATTTGCGGAACTAGTGATACCAACCATTACCTATTAATTAATTGCCCGTAGAACATCCAGCTTGTTACAGACGAAAAATTAATAATGCATTTAAGTTACTCGATACATTTGTATATACGTAAAACCAACTTGTGCAATCAACTGCCGGTTATTATGTATCCGTTCGTAAGTAATGTTTACATGTAAGAAAACTGGATTTTTAATCAAAAGGAAACATAGTATATCATCACGCTAGTAATCCCCTAAGGGTTAGGCAAAGATTTACCTGTAATACACCAAAATTTACATACATAAATAAGATCACGGTTTTTTGTACCTTTGGCATAAAGCAGCAACACCACCAGCTGCGATGCTTGCTTTCTCATTTTGCCTCTTCTACCGGTCATACATCTATTTATTTATGTTTTTGAATGGTTTATGGTAGCCATCAATCGGGCACGAATTTGGCTTCCGGCCTTTCTACTGAGAAATTCTTCATGGAAAAAAAACGAAAACGAGTGGTTTATAGTGACTGTGATTAAAAGAAAACGATTTAAGAGGATCCTTGATATATTGATAAGGGTGTTCAAATTACGAATGGCGGCCCTTATTGCAAACTAAGTAATATATCAATCAAGCTTAGACCTACCCAATAAACATACAGTTTCAGGATTAAATTAAGTTTAATTCGGATTTTTTCATTGGTAATATAGAAAAACAATCACGAAGACTAAGGTTTTGTCAAGCACGTAAAGTGAAAAACTCACTGCCTGTTTTCAATTAAATAAAAGTACACCAAAGCCCTTTAAACTGAAAAAAAACTAACAATAAAAATAAAATTATATGGCTTTACGTCATTATTTTAACGATGTATGGCCACCTATTATTATTATTTGCATTACTATTTAACTTTAAAATTTAAAAAAAAAACACTGGCTGATTTCCGTGTAAAAAGTACAAAGTCCTTGTTTTTCTTAAAAAGTGAAACGTAAATAATAGTTATTTATGCAACATGTGAGGAAAGTTTTTCCTATGAGTTTTGATTTTGAGTCTTGAGCGAACAAAGGATTGAAAAATAGAATCACGAGCGCAGCGAGTGATTATAAATTTCTATACTGAGTAAGCGAAAGACTCAACAAAACGAATAGCAAATGAACTTGCTCTCTTGTTGCATACAAAACTTTTCACCACTCCCAGCAAGAAAGTATTCAGTCATCATAGGTAAATAAATTAAATAGTCACAAAGCAAATCAAAATAATTCTTTTTTTCAAATTTTTGCTTCTAATGTCCTTCTTTCACAGGCTTCTTTTTTGAGTGCGTTCAAAAATTATAATCCTAAATTTGACGATGTAATTTTTTCAATATATTATTAAACTTTTTTAATGTTTCTGAACTTATACACTTACAATAATTTGATAAATTTTATAAAAAACATTAATCTTAACTTATAAATATTTCTATTCTAAGCATAAAACTATTTATTTTTTAAAATATCTTTAAAACTTAACATAACAAAACCAGGCAAGGTTAGTTTCTGAACGGGATCATTACTTTCCTCACTGTTCAAACAGTGAGGAAAAACCAACTTTACTCACTGTTTTCGTAGAGGAAAAACACTTCTTTCGTGCGAGAGTGGTGAAAAGAAATTTATATGATCTTCTCATAAAAATCACGTATGGCCAGTATTCAAAATAGGTAAACAAGCAAAAAGTTTGCATTTAATTTTATTATGCTTTAACTCTATCCGGGTCAGTGTAGATGTTTTAAAAAAAAATATAAGAATTGCATTTATTTATTACAGTCTTCTGATGATGCAAGTTAACAAAAAACCTAGTCGGTAAAAACAAGATAAAATTCACAGACTCTATTTTCAAAACAAAGTAGTTCCCGTGCATATCATGTCAGTGTAGTTTAGTTTTATTTGGAATGTTAATGTATTGTGTATGTTTAACGTATTATTTGTGCTATTTATTGAATTTTGTTCTTTATGAGTCCTTGTTACACGAATGAATAAATGAATTGTTATTATTTTTAGCTCCCTGGGTTCCTCCCGACGTTAACACGTTTCATAACTTGAATAAGTACTGGTTTATAGAGGACGCTTACTTAAGAGGCGTTTACTCATACAAAGAAACGCTTTACCTGTACTTAGGTATGTAACTAACATACCATATACCTCAACCTTAGTTAAAGTGAAGTGTTTCTTTAATAAAAAAAAAACCAATTAGGAAGTAAATAAAAGCTCATGAGGTAATTTAAACATAGTAAAAACCTTATGCACTCAATAGTCCCCACCACAGGTACAAAGCACGTGGATGACACATCTAAAGACCTGTATAATATCATCGATATAATTGATTGCTTACGACATCATCTTATAAAAGATTTAAGTTTGTTATTAAGTTACGGGCAGACACATTCTTGAATCTCATATTTTGGTCGATATACACCAACTGTAATGAAAACAGTAATTAAAATAATCACTAGTTTGAACCAGCTTAAATTATACTTCATTATAACATAATCATCCTTAAATGCATTAGGTCCTTTCAACCGAAATTCATATTTGACTTTGTGGCAGAAATAATATTATGTAAGAATCCTGGAATCAGGAACATTTTAATCGAAATCTGTCAATAGATATAGATCGGCTACTCCGCTACTCGAACCAAATAGCTGTCATAGAATAAAGAAACAAAACTTAAGATTATGGACTGCTTTAATATTACCTATATAACTTTTACAAAAACGAATCTGTTACCTAAGCATGATGATTATAAATACCACTTTGAAAGGTTGTCTTCATACGTTGTACTATTGACCAGGCTCATGTATTGCGGCCACTGATGAAATCTATTACAAATATGCAAGTATAAAAGGCACATAATCGCATGCTCAATACTAATTAAACATACTCCACCTACATACATAACATACTTGTGCTGGTGGACAATTTAAAGCAGCCTGGTCTTACAAATACAATGGAACAAGATATTAGTAAGACACGTTATCTAAATAAAAAAACCGCATACGACCATATCACCTGCTTAGCCTTTTTCAATCTATGTTGGGGCTGTCTTTCAGTCTAACCGGATGCAGCTGAATACCAGTATATTGCATGGAGCAACTGCCTGTCTGACCTCCACAACCCAGCTAATACTGGGTAATACGATACCCCTTGGTAAGACTGGTTGCCCCATCGACAGCAATTTAAAGCAAATATTCTATTCTTTTAACTAACAAAAACATTACATTAGCTCGTAAATGTCAATTACTGGACATAGACTTAATGGCCCCAAATATACCGGCTGACCAGTGTGATGAATTGTTGTTCGCAGACTGTCTTATCAGACAGAAGTACGCAGTTCCCTATTACTCTCCTTCATATTTTTCAACCTTGCAAATTGTTGGGCCTATTCTTTCGACCCACATTCCTGCACATACCAAATGCCTACGTTGCTTTGAGTTTCGTCCCTAGAATTGGAATAGTTTGGTGTCCCCCGACTTATTTGAATTTACTGGACGCAAAGAAAGAATTGTAGAATAGAATCATTTTATTTGTGTAAAAGCATGGTACATCTTAATGTGTCAATCCTAGCTATAAGACTAAGGTCTTATAGATAGGATTGTGAACTTACATGTTTCGCCATAGAATGGCATACAAATATTTGAACACGCTATACGCGAAATTTTAATATGAAACATAATATTCATATAATAACATGCCTAGGAAGATGATGCGTTGGAAGGCCTGCCACTAGGTGGACCAATGACCTAGTGAAGGTTGCGGGCATCCGCTAGATGCGAGTCGCACTAGACCGGTCATTGTGGCGACACTTGGGGGAGGCCTATGTCCAGCAGTGGACGTCTTTCGGCTGAAAGGATGATGATGATGATGCCTAGGAAAAATGAAATCTTAAAACAATAATAGATGCTTCAAATAAAACAATAAAAATCATATCAACATAAAATTCGAAATCTTAAAACAATAAAAAAGTTAATAACATATCATATGAACATATCGTAGAAATCAGTAGCCATATCTACCACTTACCTACTTTTATTTATTTATAGGTACTAAACAAAAACGACGAGACCTCTTAACACTATACTCTTACTACTAAACTCGTTAATATTATGTATTGACAAGTATTACCAACAACGTGGCATAAAGAAATAATTAAATATTTACCTAAACATAAAATCAAGCCTGTTATCCCCGTAGGGTTAGGCAGAGAGGTTAGCTTATTACACCCACACTTCGCCAGTTATGTTTAAGTCCCATGTAATAAATAGGGGGCAAGCCTATTGCCATCAGCCAGGCACGAGTCCAGACTCCGTGGCTGCTACTGAGAAATTCCTGATGGGAAAACTGATTAGCACTTTGCACGACCCGGGAATCGAACTCAGGACTTCATGCTCAGCAGTCGCTTGTGACATCTACACCAACGAAGCAGTTAAATGTTTTTTTTTTTTTTTTTTTTTTAATTATTTAAAGGCTCTTGCTATCTATACATGGTGGAAAGTTATGATTCTATGATGGAACGAGCGTTGTTCCCAATATACAAGGTGTTGTTTTGCATCCTCGTCAAATTCAAGGAGGTAACTATGCCAATCGTGTCGTCAACACATTATAGCTAACATAAAAAATGTTAAGTCTAGCCAACTAAGAAAATCCACTCGTCTCTTGTTATTGATGTCTCAAACTCGCGAGAGGTGACAAAAGCCGGAACCTTCCTCGTTAACAACGACGACGACGCTTATAAAAGTTCTTTGTTAAAGATCTAGTATGTAGATTAGCAGGTAAATGCTTTATTTTTATCAGAACACTGTGTTTTAGGACACGAAATGAACTGCATTTACTTTAGATTTATTCTAAAGTAAATGCAGTTAATTTCGTGTCAAGGTCAGCTTTGTTTCGAACTGTAGCTTTTTCAGATAGCATACGTTGTGGTTACTGTGTTTTTAGCTTTCGCTTTGGGTATGTAGCATAAGAGACTGTTTTTCACGATTGAGATTTTCATTACATAACAAACATAACCTAACATCACGCCTGTAATCCCGGAAGGGTCAGGCAGAGGTGTACCTAATAGTAAATCCAGATTTCGCCAGTTATGTTTAAGTGCCATGCAATAGGGGTCCCCTGACCGCGCATGAATCCAGACAATGTGACTGCCACTAAAAAAATCACTGTAAAATAAATAAAAGACCACTGTGCTGACGCAGTGAGTTTTTCTACAAGGTGTTGTTTTGCATCCTCGTCAAATTCAAGGAGGTAACTATGCTAATGATTCTCGACCCGAATCAATAATAAAATGGATAGGTATTTTTTTTTTCTTTTCTTTATGACGAGAATCGGTAAGTGTGAACCACCCGTGTTAAACGCGGCCCGTCTGAACCTCGCCCTATAACCGTGCTTTCATACATACAAACAAACTCAAACGTCAAACCGATAATTTCTTATTCCCTAAACCACGTTAAGGGGGTTATTCTGAAATACTGACAAACTTAAACTACCAATAAAACCTGCGTTTATTAATAATTAACTAGGTACTGTAATTTTAATTGATTATTTATGTCTTTAATGACAACCTCTTGAATTTTGACGAGGATGCAAAACAACAGCTTGTACACAGATAGTTCATAGTTGCTTTGAAGGTTGACAGGTTATGTTCAAACAATAGCAATATGTTTTTTTCTGAACCAATTCTGTTTATACTGCATATAATATAATTTATTTAAATAGAACACTACACGGAACCGATCAGATTGCTACAGAAGCCATGGGATTGAATATCTAATTCCTCTATGGCGTCACCTTTGCTTTTTATATCTATGACAAGAACAAAACTCAGGTAGGTATGCAATGCGGCGGCGACCTCTCGCGTCCGGCCCTGGTTCAATCCATGGTCCGGAGCGAGAGGGAATGGGATGCCGTCGCCTCCTTCTGCGAAGCAGTCATGCTAGCGAAGGAGGTGGCGGAACGTGAGAGGGAGAGAACCTCACGTCCCAGCCGCCGCGGGAGACGCCCCGGGCGTCGGGGGGCAACCAGTGGCCCCCGGCCACCGTAGGCGCGAGCCTGTGGACGGTGAGTAATGGGCTAGCTCACCGTCCGTCCGTCTCATGACGACAGGCCGTGTCGACGGCGCGTACGTGTTCCACGCGCGCCTCAAGGAGATGTCAGCAAACCGGATGGGGCCCAAGAGGGCCGATGCCTGCCAGGGCTGCGGGTTGTTCGAAAGAGATACCGCGGCCCTGGAACAAAAAGGGCGAAGAAGGAACATGGGTGGGTTTTAGTCAGTACAAGTCTGACACTCCCTCCCGCTCCGCCCAGAGCGGGAGAAGTCATTTGATGATTTCCCATCCCGAAAAAAAAAAAAAAAAAAAAAAAAAAAAAAGGTAGGTATGCAATACATGAGATACAGACAGAACTACACAAAAGTAATTCATTATATATTCACATAATTACTGTAGGTACCTGTATGTTTATTTACAATAGCTTAATAACTATAAGCACTTGCCAGCCTAGCCTCAAAGCAAGCTTAAGGCTATAGAACTAACCTGCCTAGAATCTTCGTATCTACATCTCTAACTTGTTTTCCTTGGAACATTATACTTGTATGTTATGCATGTACATACAGGTTATTCAGAAATCTTCCCAAACCGTGGCCTATTGTATGACCATGATAGGCAACGGCTTAGGAGGGTTTATAGCAGTTCATCCTTTTAGTAAATCCAGGGTAGGTCCTATGCCTTTTTTTTTTCTTTTTCGGATGGGATATCATCAAATGACTCCTCCCGCTCTGGGCGGCGCGGAAGGGAGTGTCAGACTTGTACTGACTAAAACCCATCCATGTTCCTTCTCAGGCCTTTGTCTTTCAGGGCCACGGTATCTCTTTCGAACAGTTCCGCAGCCCTGGCAGGCATCGGTCCTGGCATGTCTGGAGTAATGTTGATGTACACCCTCTCCCAGAGAGGAAGACTGCGATCATTCAGGCTATTTATTAAACGACGTCAAAAAAGGAGGAGGTTCTCAATTCGGTTGTACATTTTTTTTTGGTTTAGGGGATACGAATATTCTGTCGGCTTCCAGTCTAAATGGATGCAGCTGAATACCAGTACTTTTCATGGCGCGACTGCCTATCACCAAAACCTAGTTAGAACTGTGTTGTGGAGAATTTAATATTAGTTGAATAATTTTATCACATGCTAGGTTAATTTCATCACCAAACTAACTTGTATAAACGAATGTTGAATTTTTTTTTTTTTAATATAGGAAGTAAAATATTCTTATTAAAAGATATAGGAAGAAGTTTGAAGTAAACAACAGGAAAACACCTTGACTCTTCTGTTTTATGCAGCGCCGGCCTAGCTGAGTAGGAAGTGCATTCAGGGCAGACGTTCTAACCTACCATATACTACTTGCAGAGCCTTAGTAGGCCGGTAGGTACTGCTCCTGCATTAAAAATATCTCATTTTTAATTTTCCTTCTAGGAAGCGGACATTTTCATTCAGTTTTTAAATAAAGAGAAGATTGCTGTGATACTAAAGGTTGACAGGTAGAAAATGCCTATAGCATTAAGTCCACCTCTGTACTATGTGCTTGAAGTGTTAAATAAATAAATAAATATTAATAAAATAATATAGGAAATTCAATCCCTCCAAACTGTCAGTTGCATTTGAATTACTTGATGTTTTTGACAGCCGATGATGAATACTGACTGTGGGAATTTTGTTACCAGTCATTGAGTTTTTTTTGTTGACGAAAGAACTGATTATCTAGAAACCAGTTTCCTTTAAATAAACAGCTTGATCTCCGCAACAGAATCAACTTTGGTCGCCTCCAGTCATTGAGTTTTTTTTTTTTTGTTGACGAATGAACTGATTATCTAGAAACCAGGGGGGTTACTATGACGCTTAAAACATTATTGTTCCATTCCTATTCCAGAGTGGGAAAGAGATGGAGCTAGACGACCTGTATAGCTCCGTCTCTTTTTCACTCTGGAATAAGAATGGAACGATAATGTTTTAAGACGTCATGGTACGCCAGCAGTTTCCTTCAATCTAACAGCTTGATCTCTTCAACCCCTAACAGAATAATCTTCGTTAGTATATTTTTGGACTGCCTCGTTGGTCTTCACAAGTGCGACTGCTGAGCATGAGGTCCTGGGCTCAATTCCCAGGTCGGGCAATGTGTTATTGGGGTTTTTCCATTAGGTTTTTCGATTTTTATTCTCAGTAGCAGCCACGTTGTCTAGGCTCGCATGTTATTGCTAGTTTTAAACATAACTTTCAAAATGTGGGTGTACAGACAGCATTAGTATGTGCTAACCCCTCTACAGTACCGCCGAGTACGCCAGGGGGATAACTACTTAATAACGCTGTCTGTACTATTAGATACACCTCTGCCTTACCTTTCTGGGATTACATGCGTGATTGAATATCACGCATATTATTATTTTTCAAACCGTCCAAGCGGTAGCCCATGTATCTCCTTTGACTCTTAAAAAGTGTATTCCTACATTAGCATATAAAGCTTACACTATGTAGAACGGCAAGCAAACGAGCGCATTATATGTTAAAAGCGTTTTAATTACTATGTACGGCGCATCTCTGAGCTGATATGGTTATAGAGGACATCATGAATTATGTGTTATGTGACTAGGTACAATTTGTATGACATTGTGGCTCATTACCTCGAGGGCTTGTCAACAGTCAACACGGCAATTAGGTACCTGCTATTCAATTAAGTCACTTATTCCACGATAGTTATGCTACTTAACTGAAACGTACAAACATCAATTCATTGCCAAACATTAGCGTGGTAGGCAGTATAACAGGCGTTGTTTTGTATCCTCGTCAAAATTCAGGAGGTTGTCAAAAAAGACTTAAATAATCAATTAAAATTACGGTACCTAGTTAATTATTAATAAACGCAGATTTTTTTGGTTGTTTAAGTTCGTCATTATTTCAGAATAACGTGGTTTAGGAAATAAGAAATTATCGAATGTTAGAGATCGTTTGTATGTGTGGAAGGGCAGTTACAGGGCGAGATTCAGACCTACCGATTTCAGTAAATAAAAAAATACCTACCCATTTTATTATTGATTCGGGACGAGAATCACTAGCATAGTTACCTCCTTGAATTTGACGAAGATGCAAAACAAGACCTTGTATACGTGGAGTTAGTACTTAGATTATCAGAATGTTTCAAAATGAATTATGAATTGTATTTGTAGGAAAGTGGGAGACCTCAATCAGTTAATAATCTGATAAAAATTTGGTCGGTGATGATTGTCAGTTATCGGCCAGTGTCTATTGAAGATAAAGATAGCTATTGAAATTATACATAGACAAGCCTTCTAAATAAAAGGAATTGGTGTGGATGGACTTTGTCTATCGTATGTAGATAATTTAATACCAATCGCAGTCTTTAAAAATACCAGAACGAAAGTAGAACCAGTGTTTTTTTACTTAGCCTATTTTGTCCCACTGCTGGTCAAACAAAGGCCGGACCATTCCTTTCCAACTCTTTCGGTGCCTTCTCTGGCCAATCAGTCGGGAATGAGTCCAAGTCGTCACGATAGCGTTTCTTGGGCCTGCCTCGGTGACGAAGACCGAATTCGGGCACCTATTGTGTGACGATTCTAACCTTTTTTTTAACGTACCATCGGAAAAGTGAGAATGTGGACACTTTTCAAACAAAATCCCGTGCACACGATGACATCTGTTTAACACCCTTATTACTATTGGTCCGCACAAATACTTTGCGGACCAATAGCGGTAAAACAAAAAAAGACCCGACCGAAAAAACATGACCGTTTTTTAAACATGTATTGTTTTAAACACAATCTCAGGCTCTGTTAATGATCCCAGATGTTTAACCACAGTTTTTTTTTTCATTTACACATATCTTGTACATATTTGTACATATCTTTGACTTGAATGTATATTGATTTTGTATTGTTATTAAGTTAAATTATTATAAATGGAATGTAATGTGTTATGTAATGTTTAATGTTAAATTCTTGTAATAATTATATGTTTTTTTTTACCTAAATTTCTTTAACTTGAATTTATATTGATTTGAATTGTTATTAAGTTAAATTATTATAAATGGAATACAATGTGTTATGTAATGTTTAATATATGTTAATGATAATTTTTATAATTAATATTAAGACTAATAATGTTGTGACCAATGTGGAATGTAGTGATTGTTTTCCTGGCTTTACGATGTTTCTTTTTTAATTTTTGTGTTACTTTTATTGTAAAAACCAATTCGTGTATGTTCGACACAAATGTAAATTTGTTGAAGAAATAAATAAATAAAACCCATCTTTTCTGACCCATCCTGGAAATGTGACAGAAACAGTATTCTTAATTTTTATATTGTTTGACATGATTATTATAAAACAATCGTTAGTTCTAAAAATAAATTTTACTAATCGTACTTTACGCGGAAATAAGCGACTGCACTATCGATTTCGAATTAACATCAATAATTCATAGAGTTATGCCATAGACTATTCAACGTATGTGAACATGCAATCGAGTTCGGTGAAATCATTATGTCTCTATTTGTAGTCGGGTAATAATTAAAAGAAAGAATTAATTAATGAAGCGATCTAGAAACAGTTCTTAGAATTACTTATAGAACTTTCATTGATAGCAGTCGAGTACTTTCTATATTAATCCTCTAAGCAACTTGTACAAAAAATGTTTGGTGAAAATCAGCCAATCTCGGTTCCGGATCGAATCGAAACTAGTTTAAACAGTTGACACCGCGACAGGCGTCACGTCGATCTTGGTGCAAGGCTGACGGTAATTATCGATATTCATCGTTCAATAACACGTCGACACCCACATGCACGCACAGAACAACATTTCATACCTTTATTTATTAATATTTTCATAATACACTGCCTTTAGAAAGCGTTCAAACTTGTCACTTTTACTCAGTGTTTCACATTCCACAATTGAATTTAAAAACGTGGAAAGAACATTTTCATAGATTAAAAAGTTATGACCGTCATTTTCCAAAGACAGAGATTTATTAAAGATTCATCACGAGTTTTAAATAGCTCCTTATTTAAAACTCGTGATGAATCTTTAATAAATCTCTATGGTTTCTTAATACACAATGTGGCACTAGGTTTTCCTAGTGCCACATTGCCATTGCCATAGTTCGCATAAATGATGTTTAAATGCGCAGTTTTATGATCCGGCCTTAATGAATTATGGAAAACAAAAGACGCGCTTATGCGAGGCAATGAGATAATTTTGCATCACTAAAATGAAAACTTAGCCAGTATTAAGTTGACCATTTGTTGCATTAGAGGTCGCTTTGATAAACAAAGTTTGGAAGGGACACTGCCGCACAAACGGTTACCGACCGCGTATTCAGATCATTCTGAACTGCCCCCCCCCCCCCCCGATCAGAGTCATCCCCCCAGTTCATAAAAAAATTTCATCGTATACAAAAATCAGTAAGTAGTTAAAGTAAAAACAGCATTTTGCGAGAGTGTATATAACAAATCAATGTAATAAATAACGAGAATTATGTGTTTACTAGCTGTCTCGCGCAACTTCGTCTGCGTCACATTTTCCCCGTTTTCGCAACATTTTTCATTGCTATTTCGCTCCTATTCGTCGTAGCGTGATGATATATAGCCTATGTCCTTCCTCTGGTTAAAATCTATCTTCTTGCCAAATTTCATTAAGATCCGATCAGTCGTTTAGTCGTGAAAAGGTAACAAACAAACATACAAACAAACAGAGTGACTTTCGCATTTATAATATTAGTATGGATGGATGTACATAATGAGTGGAAGAGTTACGGAAGTCCCTTCCGGCTATTAATGTTACTTTACGTCTAAAAGTACGACCTAATTGGGATGGTGACTCTTTTTTTTTTATTTGTCTATAGGGTATATTATTAAAAAGTATTTGATACGTATTTTTTCTTTTTTCACGTAATCGTAAAATTACGGAGATATTTTGAGTTGAAATGGCGCATGACGTCACGGCTCAGTACATTTTATACCTAATTACCTAGTTGTGACGTAGTGAGCCCCCACTCTCCAACTTTAATGCGTTTTAACTAAGTATTTATTTGCTAATTCGATAAAACAAAAAATACGTATCTAATATTTTTGTATTACCTGATTGACGGACAAAATAGAATTTCGTTTTCTTTACCCAGTCATCATCCCTATTATGGTGACTATTTGTTCTTTAGCTGTGGGCTTGCATTGTGACTTAGTTTATTTTGTGTAGTACAGAATACATAGTGGTAATAACTAGTACGAATTTTAAAAATTCCTGAGTTCTTACAATTTAAAATTGCAAAACCTAACTCTGAAACAAATGCAAGATTTAGAGGAAAACTGTTTTTTTTTTTTAAATGTTAAGGAGTTGCTGAGTCGCTGAGGAGTTGCCATTACCGTTTAGCTATTTTGACGTATTCGCTGAATAGATTTATTTTCTCGCAGCCTGCAACATGAATGCGTTATCCGAATGTTATTGTTTAACGTTCAATAACAGATAACACATTGTTTTGAAATTTGTTGGTCTAAGAGTCATACCTCTTGAAATTATTTTGTAGCCAATCCATCTCCACCAACATGCTTTATGAACTTGTTATAAGTTTGTGTCTTTTTTTTAAGATAACGTTTCTTTCTTTTCTTATAAACCAGCACGCGTAGCATGGCTAATGTAGAAACGAGGATCGTCTACGGAAAAATCGACATAATGACAGATAGACAATGACAATGCGTCATTTTGTCGTTTCTACCGTCGACAAAACCCGTTTCTTTAAAGGTCATGCTACGCGTGCTTGACTAAAGATAAACTGTTTTCCTTAAGTCTGGTATTCTTTAAAATCCATAAGCTGAGGGAAAAATTTAACAAATTAACAAGAAGGTCTTCACGGTATATTTACAATCCATTACTTATTTATCACATAATTCCATTCCATGAGGAGCTCGTGGCTAAATAATAACAGTCGCACGGGTCGATCTTTCAGGTCCGTGCTTGCCGACGTTGGTCTGGGGATGGGTGACCATAATTAAATTATACCTAGTTTCCTCCGTGCCTCGGAAAGCACGATAAGCCGTCCCGGCTGTCATTTGCAGATCTTTGACAATCGTTATGAGTAGTCAGAAGCCAAAAAGTCTGACATCCAATGTTACCAAGGAGTATCGTATTACCCAGTTACTGGGTTGTGATGGTCAGATAGGCTGTCGCTTCATGTAAAATACTGGTACTTAGCTGCATCCGGTTAGACTGGAAGCCGACCCCAAGATAGTTTGGGAAATGGCTAGGCAGATGATGACGATATGGAAAAAGTTACTTCAAGTACTTAATTAATGGTCTGTGATGTTCATCATCCTTGCAATGGACTTAGAAAACTTAAGTATCTACAGCAGCATAGTTTACAGTACATACATTTTCCAATAATAATCATGTTTAATGTCCATCGTTAGTGGCAAATAGTAAATTTTTCCGTTCATCTTTGCGATTCACACCTAGACTATTATTGATCATACTTATTGCTCATGATCTTTATGTAAATATAACGCATAAGTATGTATGTACTAAGTACATTTACGTATTTATGAATCAACATAATTATTCATTTGTTGTGAGATGGAAAAATATGGCCGCATGTTTTATTTTTAGAGGCCATTGAAGTAAGTTAGAAGGATGGGCAAATTAAACCCGAAAGAGATTTTCGTAGCATATATATATATATAATTTGCTACGAAAATCTCTTATTTGTTTAGAATTTTAGCTAGGTGTTGATTATTATAAACAGTAGGTAGACTCGATAACAATTGTTTTATTGTTTTATATTTGTGATATGTGACATAGGTACTTTTATAGCCTTTGTAGCTTATTGCACTTTGTGAGAACTTTTAAGATGCTGAAACTTTTGACTCCTATTAGAATGTACGGCAGTGGCACATAACACCAAACTTGTTGCCAACAAAGAAAATACCTATGAGTAAAACAATGCTTATAGGACACGATACAAAACTTTATTTAGTAAACTTGACACGTTCAGGCGATAAATTAAATTCTTCAGCAGGTGCTCTATATGCCTGAGCTTTGTATGCAAAGTTAATACCTTGAGAATCGATCTCATAACAATGTGCTCTTTTACTGTATCGTTTTTATAGTCTATTGTGACTTTTACGTGGGTTATGCCCAGATATACTTAACCGGCCTCAACGATTCTGCTAAACACAGAATTTAAGTTTAAGAACTTTGTTTTTTAATGACTTTGTCTATTCAAAACTATTAATTCGAAACGAAACATTAAAAGACCTCAGAAACCGAACACTAACGATATTATTTTGTACGAATTAAGATTTAGACTTATGGAGCTAATCCTCTTTGAGATTATAAATCCACGAATAACTCATAACTGGGTTTTAATTTAATTCTATTGTACAGATTGGAATAAATAAAGAGAACAACTGAATTTAAAAATGTATGTTAGAAACTGCAGTAGGATAATTACAAAACAGTTTTTTACTTGACTCAACTAGGTAATGTAATAAATAACCTCGCAATGTAGAGACATTGCGTGATTGCGTTGTCCATTTCGTTTCTTTCTGCAATCTTTAGCAATTATTCTCTGTAACAACAGATTGTTGGATCCTTAGGTACCTACCTATAGGAACATAAGTATATATAAAATAAGTTTTGAACAGTATTTTTAGTATCTATCACGCTTACTTGAAAGTTATCGGCGATCTGTGTAGCAAATCGCGAATGTTGAGCAACAGGTGGTTACAATTGATTATCGAATTACCTGACCACTTTAATGCAGGAATGTCATTTACCTTAAGTGATTTAAAATGCAATAAATTACACTTGCAGTGTAATTTATTTTTATTCTTATGCTATATTCGTAAGGTTACGCTCCTTGTTTTCAAGGCGGCCTTGCCAACGTTAACAAGATTCCTCAGTGACATCAAGTTAGCAGTTAAACGCTATAAGCACGACCAGTATTCGCATGCAAATAAAAACTACAAACAACATAATACGATAAACACGTTTATTCATAGTCACACACAGCCGCGTGCACGCAACATTCGTACAGATTAGATACAATAATGTATATTACACAGATTACCTTAAAAAGATCTTAACTAGATCTACCGAACACTACACGTGCCAATCTCACAGATATTGAGATAGTTGTCGATCGCACATTACTGGTCTTGTAGTCATATTGTATTACAAATAAATATTGTGCTGAGATGCACCTTATAGAATTAGTTGGAATGTTTATTATTGAGCCGAGCCACGGCGTTTGGCAACTCGTCCCCGACCTTTCGTTCGAACCGACATGACTCGTCTTCGGCACGACCCCTCCAAGAAAGGTCACTGTTGATCGTTCTATGGTATTCTATATCTAGCTATATTATAGAAACTATTCTAGAATATAATTAATATACAAAGCATTTTTACATGCGCATATCACTGGTTGGACCACGAGGTCAAGGTAACTTTAAATATTTTTGGTAATGTTACGCATCAGTCCGAGCGTCGCAAAATGACAAGCACTGGTATTGGAGGTCACGGCCGCGGCACTAGGCCAGCAGGTGCGCCAGCGCCAGCAGCGCCAGCGAGCAGGCCAGCGCGGGCGCCGCCGCCGCATTCTGCGGTGACACCGTCGGGTCCACCAGCTCCTCGCTGAACACGTAACTCTTCGAACCAGTATGCGACTTCAAAATCCTGTAGTTAACTTCACTCAGGGACACCTGATTTTTCACGAAGTTGTACAGCCTGTTGATAACCACGTATACGTTCCCTTTGCTATCAAATGTGAATCGGTCAACCCACTGAATGTAGTTTGGATCGCGGGCGATGGTTCTTTGACCAACGTGGAAGTCAACGGTCGTGTTCCATTCCGCAATTGTCGAATTTCCAATTAAACCGTAGAAAAGGACACCAGTTGAATCCATCTTCATGCCGTCTGTCTGTGAAGCTTTACTGCCGAGGTCGACGACGTAGGGACGCAGGGCACCGTTACCCTGCTGAGCGAGCGATTCGTTTTGCAACACGGATGCGTTTAGGGCGTACAGGTGAAAGCTAGACAATGGGCAGTAGTACACTTTTCTGTCAACTACGCCTTCTTCATTTCGGTACTGGGGTCCGAGGGCGATGCCATCAATGTTAACAGGAAGGTTGACCGTGGTGCCGTTGATGCGGAAAGACGTTGCCTCGGCGACTGAAGACATTGATTTAGTGTCTCGAATTTTCCACGATTTTTTGTCACGGCGGCGGAAAACTATAATGCCCGGGTCGACAGCACTGTTGTCCGTGATGTACGCGTAATCACCATCTCGATTATCAACCACAAGATCATTCAAATATGTAGTGTTAGGATTCACTGAGTCCGATGGGAATGGAATGCGTTCCATTTCATTCTTGCCGCTCTTGAGGTCGATGAGCACAAGCGATGGAGGGCACTTAGGGTCCGGGTTCTGGGTGAGAGTGCCGACACGGCCGTTGTCCAGGATCCACATCATACCATTTTTATCAATTTCTATATTTTGAACAAATTGCAAAGCGTTGCAATCCCCAACAGCGTTCTGGCTCCAGCTAGGAAACGGGCGCAGCTTGGGGGCCGTGTCCGTCGGTTGCAGGGGGATCGTCGCCAGCGTGGCCGGCACTCCGTCCAGCATTCTCGGCATGGTCAGGAACAAATCGTCTTGGTAGAAGTTTATGCCAGATATTAGAACGTTTTGGGGGATGTATCGGCTTGTATTGAGGGCAGCCGCGCGATCTTCCGGGGATGTCCATTCGAAATCTATAGCGTTCCATTCGTATATGACTCGAAACTGTTCGCGTCTTGGCGCGGGTGGTCGCGGGAACGTATCGTTTTGCGCGGCCGCGGCGGCGACGGCGGCGAGAAGTAGCAGCGCTAACATCGTCGGTGGGTGCACAGCGGGACGTGTGGCGCGGGCGACGCGGCCGGTGAGACTGACGGCGGAGCCACGCTGCTGCCGGCACTTCTGTGCAGAGCTGAGCCTCGCTCGTGACCACACCAAACAAAGTTTATTACGGTGGACGTAAATAAAAACATACGATTTATTTTTGTTGGCTTACAGCGGTGTCGTCGCGATACAAATGTACATGTGTCTCGGAAGGGGTGCGCCAAGGTCGCAAATCTCACCCCCGGCTAGACGGAGGGTCCGCCGTCTGTTAGATGCGTTGTTAACGGTTCAGATAATCGATTCAGTCGGAAGTGTATGTATATAGTATGGTATGTACCAGTGTATGTAAGCAGAGTACGTTTCACTTGTAAAATATGAAATCGATTCTGTAACGGAAATAATAGTATTCAAGTTAACGATCATGCTGATTACCGAAGCCCGGCCTTGCGTTTGACTCTAATAACATTTTAATTGATAGGTTGTAAGTACTAATAAAAAGTGAAATTGGTAATGTAAAGGTCTTAATATAGATTAAATGTCGCGAACATTTAAATATTTAGAAATAAACTTCGGCACGGTATACATATAATTTATTATAGAAGTAAAGGACGAGGAAAGGAGGACATTTTTTATTAAAACAGTCAGATTAAACATGTATGTACCTAATTGCTCATTAGCTTATAGCAGTGGGTATAATGAAATCGAATTTTCGATAACATACTATTGTAAATCACTTCAATACTATTATTATGGATACAAAAATGTATTACGGAGAATACGCACTCAGTACCTAGTCCTATTCATTAAAATAATAAGGTATTTGAATATTATTAAGTTATATGAATACTAGCTGTCCCGCGCAACTTCGTCTGCGTCAAATTTTCCCCGTTTTTGCAACATTTTTCATTGCTGCTCCGCTCCTTTTGGTCGTAGCGTGATGATATATAGCCTATGTCCTTCCTTAGGTTAACATCTATCTTCTTGCCAAAATGGATGCAAAACAACACCTTGTTTTTAAGTAGGTACTACTCTTTGTTGTCTGGATCACCTAAGCACAATTTACAAATATGTTAGTAAGTTAAAGTAACTCTACTCTACCTATCCCCATGGTTTATAAGCAAGGCGTACATTATGCATATGTTACAGTCAAACAGTTAATCGGACAAAACCACTTTTGACCTTATATGGTGACCTTTAATGGTGTTTTCTTAAGTTACTACAACAAGATGTTTTTTAAAGGGTCTCAAAAAACCTTAACAATGATAAATAATGAGTTTCTAATGATGATTTCTATTTATTATGTTTTTATTGTTAACATAGTTTTAACCGGTTAAAAGTAGTTTTGACTGTATATATACTGGGTATTAATCTTCCAACGATAAAATACATAAGTACATTTTCTGATCAAAGGTAAGCCACCAGAAATTCGCTTAACTTATTGACCTGTCAGTCAAATAGATAATAGAGTTAACTGTTGTAACCGCGAGGGATTTACGAGGGTCTGACCTTTTTAGTTAGGGAGAATAACTATTTGTATTAGCTTGTATCTGTATTTAAATGTTGTTATTAGTAAACTAGCGAGAGCAGCGGTGGCCCAGTGGTGGCAGCCCCAACTTACGAGCAGTAAGCCGTGGGTTCGAACCGAGGCAGGCGCATTACTCTGTGTGATTTATTTCATCACCGCTGCTCTCAAAACGGTGAAGGAAAACATCGCGAGGAAACCGGTATGACCTAGAACTAAAAATTCGAAGACATGTGACATCTACCAACCCGCAATGGGCCCGCGTGGTGGATTACAGCCCACTCCCTCTCATAAAGAGGAGGCATGTGTCCCAGCAGTGGGAACATAATAGGCTGATGATGATGATGATTAGTTAACCATAGGTAGTATTTTACATTGCCAAATTCCTTTTATTTTTCTGCTAGTGTAACATTAATACTAAAGTAATAATAAACAGTAGTTAAATACAACGTTAAGACACGTTTATTACAGGTTACAAGAAAAATTACATCATAACTCGTATAAAACTATTCTCCTTTTTCCAATGAAATTCTCTGCCAAAAACCATATGGTTTTATGGCAAAGGTACAGGCCACGAACCACCAAGGAGTATTTTAGCGTCGCGTTACACTAGTTCTTTTTTCCAGTTATGTACATATTTGCGTAGACGTGCTACGAAGATAAGTTAGGGGCGCTACGCTTTACAACACACACACGATCTCGGAACACACACGGTCTCTCGAGTTTGATTGTAATTATCTGCGTATCATTTGGAAGTATATCATAAAACTGTTCCTGTTAAATAGCTGCTATATCTACGGATGCGAGCTACGAGGGCAGCTTAGCAGAAAGTGCAAACGGGGCCCTACGGGATAGAGTTATAAGTAGCAATATAATGATAATTCAATTTACGTACGGAAGTAAATTGTTAATTTGAATTTTGTATTCAATTATTTTACTACTAGGAATTTCTCCTGTATCGTGAGTGCGTTTACAAACATTTAAACTCACATACACAAACAGCCAGACCCGGAACAACTAACTGTAGGCCATACAAATATTTGTTCCGTGCGGGGATCGAACCCGCAACACGCAGCGCAGCAATCAATCGCTCAACCACTGCGCCAACCGTGCCGTCATGAAATGAAAAATGAAATGGTATTTGCTAGGATTGTATTAACAAGGTGTAAACGGACACTTCACGAAGCCGTCAACCAAGCACTCTGTACATCAAACTATGGAACCCTACGCAACAATCATTGCTGGGAAATAATTCTTTTTTGGGGTGATATATCACGTTCTACGGTAAAATTAAATGTAACGCACTCAAAACATTGTGCTAATGATTATTACATGCATTGAATAGTAAACGAGTTATGAAGGTATTTAAAAGTTAAGTTTTGTATAACCTTATAAAAACAAGTATTAAAAAAAAATATACTCTTGAAAAATATACTTCTGAAAAAGTTGGAACTTCAACATTTCAGTAACTAGAAGGTTCCCAGGTATAGTCGAAAACAAAAAAACTATCGCAATGATGGGGAGAACAAGTGCCTTTCGGCTTCGTGGTTCCCAGGTATAGTCGAGAACAAAAAAACTATCGCAATGATGGGGAGAACAAGTGCCTTTCGGCTTCGTTAAGAGTCTATTTACACCCTTCATTATAAATGTCCGAGTTTATTTTACAGTTGATCAAACAATTCACTAAAACTAGCATGCAAAATTATAGAATACATTAGTAAACTAAGTGAAGCTAATGGAATTGGTATATGAAATAAGTGATGACTTGATTCTTTTTCAAATTCCCAGCTCAAGGTAACTACAGATTTGGGTGGCAGCATAGCACTCTGTTGCGCTTTGGAGCTCACAACATGCATTATGTAAACAAAAACTCAGTGAGTAGAGAACATAGTAACTTGCCAATAAGTTCATCTTAGTGACTTAAGACGGAAACACACCTACGTGTCGTGGCGTGTCGTGACGCGCCAGAGGCTATCGTTTTCATACATCGTTGCGACACGACACGCCATGCAAATATGTTCCTAACCATATTAAATGTATGAAACCGATTGCGTCACGACACGCCACGACACGTAAGTGTGTTTCCGCCTTTAGTATATTTATGGTAAGGTTCAGTTTTCGTTGGCAAGTAACAGGTGGCAGCGACCGTAGCAGGAATGGCTACGCTACGCTTGCGTGCTACGCTGGCTTGCTGGATGCTACGCTTTGAATCGGGAGGCTACGCGTCGAAGTAACCCATATAAACATGCAAAGATAATTATTTGTGTCTGTGTAAGGCAAGGTAAGTAATAAAAATATGTTGCTGGGATGACTTGACGTAATCATATACCTAGAATTTCCCCAACTATGTTGGAATCGGCTTTTAATTTAACTGGATGAAACAGAATACCAGTATTTAACATGGAGCGACTGTCTATCTGAACTCCACAACCCCGTTGGTAAAACTACCATAGAACCTAAACATACTCGTAACTAGAAAAATATCCAACTAATACGAGTATTATAAATGCGAAAGTTTGTGAGGATGAATGGATGGATGGATGTTTGTTACTCTTTCACGCGAAAACTACTGAACGGATTTAGATAAAATTTAGCACAGCGGTAGTTTATAACCTGGATTAACCCATAGGATATTTTTTATCCCAATAGTACAATCCCGTGGGACAGTGATCGAACTCCACGCGTGCGCAGCCGCGGGCATAGGCTAGTGGGCCATAGTTTAAGAACGAAGACTGCTGATCAAAATCCATTCACAGATGTTAAAATGCAATGTACGTACTGAACTTTTTGTTTTGTTTTTTTTTTTTTGTTTACTAACACCTGGTTTTTTTGTTAAGCCTGTATTTGTAAACACTGTCACTGCGATTGGCGAACTGAGACCGAGTGGTTTCGTTCTTCTACTAGTTACAATAGCTGATTGATAAAATACTTTATTTATTTATCAAACGTTATCAATACAAATAAATTAAACTGAAGTGTCTGTTTGTAACTGAATGCATAAAATGTTGCATATACAGTACTTAACTGTCTTTCTGTTTGTTCCTGCTAATTTCCGAAACAACTGGATCGATTTTGACGGGACTTTTACCGGCAGATAGCTATTGTCATAAGGAGTAACTTTTATTTTAGAAACAAGATTAGGGTTTACTTCAACATAGCCAGAGATCGCACAGGATAGAGAGGTATGGAAGAAGAAAGGGAAAGCCAGCAGTAAAAAAAAAATACGCATAAACCTTTCGGAATAAAATGTTCGTGTAAAACCGAATCAAAATCCACTGCATGCTTAGAAGATCCAAGCTATCATACAAACCGAAACGATAACGGACTACAATTCATTTTACATAATGTTTAAATATGGATTAATCAAAACATCAATACCAAAGGGTCGCACTCGTTAGCAACAAGATTTTGGGTCGAGTATTGTAACGGACACGTACAGTTCCCGACCCTCGGATTACGTGTGTCACCTTATTCCGCACAATACGTGCACACACTTGTATAACTGGGTAAGTACATATTATTACTTTTTAATTGTATTCCATTCAAAGCAATTCGTACTGGGTGGTAGCTCGAATTGTAAGATTTTTCTGAACCCGTATCGACTGCTCTAATTTAAATCGCTGGGGCTTCAACTGAATTGTTTTTAGGGTTCTGTATTTAATGTAACCCTTATCACAGTCCGTCCATTCATCTGTCTGGCTGTCTAAAATAAAAGGAGTAATGGAACTCCCGAAACTTGTTACCTATACAGGGTGGAAATGGTTACCACGTATTGGTTTCAAAACATTTACTGACCACTGCTGGTAACCGTTTTTACGTCAGTGAGGTTACGTGTATATCTGATATTATGAGTGTACATAACAATTCGAATATCCTCGTTCTATTATCCCTTCACATATATTTTTCTTTTGTTTTTCGATTATCCTGCGACACATTCAATTTCGTGTTGTTGTCAAGCAACATTATTATAATACGTATCTAAGTAATATTTTGTGTTATCGTACTGATATTATCAAGAAGAATGGCTTTTATTTTGAGTAATTTTGTGTTCAATAGAGCTGCTTTCCGGGAGAAAACTCGGGTTTTTTCATTACGTTATTAGGTTTTGTATGGTAAAAGGAAATAGGTTGAAAGGATATAGGTATAGCGTTGTTGGTATCATGATACACAACGAACGGGCAAAGTCTCATTCATGATTCAAATGGGAAATGTGGACGTTTTATAGGTAGGTACGTTACGTGATTCATGGAGCAAAAACCATTCAACATTATATTGCAATAAATTCCATTTTTCAGAGGTTGGGATTGAGTCATTGATTGAATCCTAGTCACTTAATTAATATCATAATTCTAGTATGTAAATAGTACAGTACTTAGTATACACATACAGTCATCCTCATAGTCTACATTTATTACTATTATAGGATAGGTATTAATCCTACTTATCTACCTACTATTATAAATTCGGTTTATGAAGATGGTTTTTTTTTTACTTTGTATGAAATTTGGCACACCTATCTATCTTCTATATAAATAAAAATCAATTGCTGTTCGTTAGTCTAGCTACAACTCGAGAACGGCTGAACTGATTTGGATGATTTCGGTTTTAAAATGATTGTCGTAGTTCAGGGAAGGTTTAAAAGGTGAGAAAGGTAGGGTAGGGTAGGTAGGTAGGGTAGGGTAGGGTAGGTAGGTAGGGTAGGTTAGGTAGGTAGGGTAGGGTAGGTCTGGTAGAGTAGGGTAAGGGAGGTAGGTAGGTAGGCTAGGGTAGGGTAGGTACGTAGGGTAGGATAGGGTATGGTAAGGTAGGTAGGTAGATAAAAAGTGCATTGCAACGCATGCCGGGGACAGCTAGTTGTTTTATAACTTGGACACATAAGACTTCTTTTCCCAGTAGTGCGATCCCTTCGGACTAGTTCGGACAATTACCGAACACAATGAGGGCGAACGGCCACCGTAGGCGCGAGCCTGTGGACGGTGAGCAATGGGCTAGCTCACCGTCCGTCCGTCTCATGACGACAGGCCGTGTCGACGGCGCGTACGTGTTCCACGCGCGCCTCAAGGAGATGTCAGCAAACCGAAAGGGGTCCGAGAGGGCCGATGCCTGCCAGGGCTGCGGGACTGTTCGAAAGAGATACCGTGGCCCTGGAACACAAAGGGCGAAGAAGGAACATGGATGGGTTTTAGTCAGTACAAGTCTGACCCTTCCACCCGCTCCGCCCAGAGCGGGAGAAGTCATTTGATGAATTCCCATCCGTAAAAAAAAAATTACGGCATAACAGCTGTTAAAAATCTACAAATGACAGTCTTCACCAACACAACGCGAACGGTTTATTGTGCCCTTTTCGAGTCACAGGGGGATATCGGCCTTGAAGATCGACCAGTGCGGCGGTTATTATTCAGCCACGTTCCTCTCGAACTTGACCAAAATGCTATACAATCATCTCTGCCAAAGTAGGAGAGGATTCGATCGTCGCTAAGTTATACGACTCGGTATTTTAACTTTAACTTCCATCGTGAAACCTACTGCATTCGCAGGCCGTATCACCACATCGAAAAAATGACCAGATATAAACTTTTTTTTTTACACGACAGATGTTTTTTTTTTAGACCTTTCATGTGTCCCACTGCTGGGCATAAGCCTCCCCTTTCTCCTTCCAAACCTCTCTATCTTGTACGACATCTGGCCATGGTCACCCTGAAAACAAAATCAGAGGTTTACTATGATATAATTATAAAACATTATTGTTTCATTCTTATTCCAGAGTGGGAAAGAGATGGAGCTAGACGATCTGAATAGCTCCGTCTCTTTCCCACACTGGAATAACAGTAAAACAATATTGCTTCAAGACCTCATGGTAGGCCAGCAGATCAGTCAGACTTGCTTAAAATACTCAAATGCTTTTTCGTTAAGCTTGATAGGAACACAATAGGTAACATAATAAGGGCCAAAAATATGGCATGGATTTCTAATCGTTGATTATCCTGATATCTTTATCAGATATTCTAAAAGCATTGTATGATAATGTAAGTGGGATTAAACTAACTGTGATCAAAGTCTGAGCTTGTAGGATTCGTGCCAACGCAATGTGTGAATCATGAATATCATGAGGCGCATCTAACTGTTACACAGCTTTGATCGTGAAGTTATTCTATGAGGAAATATAATGGTGATATCTTAGTACTAAGATGGGTTTTCACCAAAGATTGTTATATTCCTATTGTTTTCACTAACATGAGGCACCACCTAAATGAATCTATATATACATCTACAGAATCTAATTAAATCTACATCAGCACATATATTATAAACAGGTCAAATTTTTAAGTTTGGATAGGGAGCAATCTTCGGAGCTGCTGTTCCGATTCCGAAAGTTGGATTCTCCAATGGGAAACTTTTTTTTTTATAAATTATAGCCTGTGACACTGGAATAATGTAGCTTCCCATTGGAGTGTCATAGGCTATTAACAAAAATAGGAAGAAAATACTTTAATTTTTGGCCACAAGATCATCGAAGTCGCAGGCAAGAGCCAGTGAAAAGCACACTGTTCGATTTTCAAGGTCGGCTTCGCATCGACATTTGAAATTTCAACAGAGCAATCATATCAGACAGACTGACATTAATTTATTTTAGATGGTACTTAGTGTTTGTGAAAACGAGCATCAAAATCGTAAGCTTAGGGAAGTAAAGACAGATTTATGCTGTTTGCTTTTTGGATTCAATTCTGTTCTGACCATGGCATTAGATAGGTAATCCCGTTAATTAAAACTGACTAAAAAAATAATTGAGAAATCCTAGAAGGACTTTAAAACAGTTGGTATGTATTGTTTCCTAGTAAATATCTAGGTTATAGATAGTACCTCTACGGAATCCTTAATGGCTGTCATCAATAATGACTAACTGATGACAAATAATGTAAGTCATTGTAAATTCAAACAGCTTCTCTGACATATTTGTGAGTAAGGCTCTTCCGTGTATGCGGCGCAAGAGTTGATTAATGAATAGCTCAATAATATACTTAGTTCAGTGCAGACAAATATAAATATTGAAACATAGAAACCTCCTTAATTAATCACCTTAATTTAGCCATATGGTTATATGTAGTTAGGTTGCTAACAGTTTCAAGAGAGAGAGATAGATTTGAGAGAGAGAGTTTTTTGGAGCTATAAGGTTGCTGTTGGCTGCATTTGTCAGAGGTAAAGTAACCTGTGAAATGGTTTTGGTATGGTCGCTGAATATAATTTACGTTCTTTGTATAGTACCTGAGTACCAACCTATGTACATGTACTTACCTATGTATCTAACCCACAGGGACAATTTGAATTTTGATTGCCTTTTGCATGAATAAGTAGAAAAAAAAAAAAAAAAACAAACTAACTTTTAAAGGTAGTGAGGACATGGCTGTTGGTAGAACAGAAATGATGTGGTCAATCTAAATAATTAAATAGTTTTTTGAAAATTTATTCTATAAGGATCGAGAACTCACCTATAGTTTGCTTGATTCGTTTTTTTTTTATTTAATCAGATACTTTCATTTAATCGTTTTACGGTTTTGATTATAGATACGTTGAAAATGGTGGTGGGGAAAATGTTAAGATTTGCTCAAAGGACTTTTTTACTTATGGTGCTGCCATCTAACGGCATACTGCTGAGTTGTTAGTAGGTACTGCCATCTAGTGGGCAGTAGTGTTATTGTTAAGCAAGCACCTTCCTTGAATGGTAAGATAATACGTTATTTTTCTAATAGATGTCAGTTATTTCAACATGTGGTTTTATTAAAAAATTAACAATGCAAATTAAAATAAAGTTTTACACAATGTAATAAAAATATCGTTAGCAAGATGAAATTAGGATTAAATGTAAAGTATATTAATAAAATATGTTTTAAATTCTCATACGAGTATAAACCAAAATTTCATCTTGTAAACCACATCCCGTATGGTCTAGTGGCTAGGATACCTGGCTTTCACCCAGGAGGCTCGGGTTCGATTCCCGGTACGGGAAAGTACCTTTTTTGAATTTAGATTTTTTGGTTTTTTGCTTCAATTTGAACTTGAATATTTATTGAATAAAGTTACAAGTTGATTTTAATATTATTTTTAAAACTAGATAACTAAAACTAAAATAACAACAAATTATAAAAGGGCGTCAAAAACTCCTACTCAACGCTGTCAAATGGTAACGTGCCCAAGAGACTGGTGGCGTTGCCACGTTGTATGACAATACTTAGCCTCTGGCCAAAGTAAAATCCAGCCCTTGGGTCACGGGAAGTGTCAACTAGGCGTTTATAAATTTCCTTGAAAAGGCTGTGAGCACTCGTACCCCACGGCCCTAGAGTTTCAACCTTTGGGGTTGAAACGGCTCGAAAATATAGTTACCACAAAGGTTACTATATTCACGCCGCTTGAAGTTCTCCGCAGCCGCAGCGGCAGCGCCTGTACAGCACGATGAGCTTGGAAGAATTTTGGGTATTGCAAACAAAAAAAAACATAAAAATTTAAATATTTGCTTGGCTGACTCTCCTTATACTGGCAATTGTTCACTGATCATTCAACATTGAAAATGAAATGCCTACCCAGAGTCCTATATAGAGTCATTGCATCGATGCCTTGTTAATCCCATGTCGGTACATACACATAGGTAAACTATGTATTTCATGTGCAATTGTGAATTATACATGCAGCCAGAACAATCCTTTGAACCTGAAGGTAGCAAACCTAGCTATAGAAGTACTTTTTCTGAAGGCTGAGCCAAAAGGAATCGCTTAAACGAGTTATTGCTGTTATCGTCGAAGAGGCGAATTAGGTTTCAGGTACTTTACATAGTTGTTTAATATTTTTAGTGAATCTATGAGCCTTGCCTCTTAGTCAGAATCGATGTCCATGTTCATACTACTGATACTCAAGTCCCATGAACTTATAGAAAATTGTTCCGATCCTGCTGAAATCTCTTACTGCCATTAAATTCAGGCCACGCCTGTACCCACTCTGAAAGACCAAAAAAAATACAAAGAAGAGGAAGATTCTTGAGGAGAAATTGTTGTCCGTGGGTATTGTGCTGGCCCCTTTCAAACACAAATTCAACTCATTTATATCATACTAGCTTATGCCCCCGGCTTCGCCCGCTTAGAGTTCAGTAGTGGTCCCACGCGATCACACTACCGGAATATAAAGAGTAACAAACATCTATCAATCCTTAAAAACTTCTGGCATTTTTAATACTTAGTACTAAGATAAGATAAACCAGTAACATGTACTTTTGACTTGTATTATTATTATTAAAAACAAAAAGATGAACCTACTGTCCCTTCACAGTCATGACAAAATAGCTGTGAAAGTCTGAAAGATCCAGGGCTGACGCCCGTCTGGTGAAATGGGGCTGTTAGCCCTTACTCCTTTACTTCTAATCTGTAGTAAAGAGTTTACTCAGATTAGATACAGCTGCCGTTGCACCTGGATCTAATCGGTGTGCTACAGAAAATAGAGGAGTAGGTAAGTGGAGCAAATGGAGCACCTGGCGGTAACAAAATGCAGAAACAAAGACCTATCGATCGAAGTATAACATTATATTCATCACAAAACATACGATACCTATCACTATAAGAGTTGAATCAGTGAAGGAAACACATGTTGATTATCTATATATATAAAAGAAAGTCGTGTTAGTTACTTCACTTATAACTCAAGAACGGCTGAACCGATTTAGCTGAAAATTGGCAGGGAGGTAGTTTAGAGCCAGGAGAAGGACATAGGATACGGTAGGGTAGGTAGGTAGGTAGGTAGGTGAGTAGGGTAGGGTAGGTAGGGTAGGTAGGGTAGGTAGGGTAGGTAGGGTAGGTAGGGTAGGTAGGGTAGGTAGGGTAGGTAGGGTAGGTAGGGTAGGTAGGGTAGGTAGGGTAGGTAGGGTAGGTAGGGTAGGTAGGGTAGGTAGGGTAGGTAGGGTAGGTAGGGTAGGTAGGGTAGGTAGGGTAGGTAGGGTAGGTAGGGTAGGTAGGGTAGGTAGGGTAGGTAGGGTAGGTAGGGTAGGTAGGGTAGGTAGGGTAGGTAGGGTAGGTAGGGTAGGTAGGGTAGGTAGGGTAGGTAGGGTAGGTAGGGTAGGTAGGGTAGGTAGGGTAGGTAGGGTAGGTAGGGTAGGTAGGGTAGGTAGGGTAGGTAGGGTAGGTAGGGTAGGTAGGGTAGGTAGGGTAGGTAGGGTAGGTAGGGTAGGTAGGGTAGGTAGGGTAGGTAGGGTAGGTAGGGTAGGTAGGGTAGGTAGGGTAGGTAGGGTAGGTAGGGTAGGTAGGGTAGGTAGGGTAGGTAGGGTAGGTAGGGTAGGTAGGGTAGGTAGGGTAGGTAGGGTAGGTAGGGTAGGTAGGGAAGGTAGGGTAGGTAGGGTAGGTAGGGTAGGTAGGGTAGGTAGGGTAGGGTAGGTAGGTAGGGTAGGTAGGGTAGGTAGGGTAGGGTAGGTAGGTAGGTAGGGTAGGTAGGTAGGTAGGGTAGGTAGGTAGGTAGGGTAGGTAGGGTAGGGTAGGTAGGTAGGTAGGGTAGGGTTGGTAGGAAAAAGTGCATTGCAACGCATGCCGGGTACAGCTAGTTTATAATAAAACAACATGGTGGCTTTAGCCTTCCGGACAGAATTTTCCACAAGGAAATACTATGTTATGTTAGGTATGTTTTTATGATCATAAACATACTGTACCTACTAATAATAAAAATAACTTAATCACTCCGAACGGCTTTGTTTGAAATTACGCAGATTTAAGACTACGGAGGTCATTTACTGGAACATTACTAGTTTAGCTTGTACATACGTGGTGGAATATGCAACTAAATCCAAATGTACTTAACTGAATTTGACCTCTGAGATGTGTCAGGATAAACTGGTCATCCTGGTTGTTAATATTAAAAGGGGCGCGCTCAGGTGCGGATGTGAGTGTGTATGAAATTACATTTTCATCACAATCAGTTTTGGAGAACGTTAATAATTATAATTGTTGGGTTGAACGGCTTTCTATGTTTCCCAGTTTTTCACTGTTTACACCCGTATGTACTTCAGTCACTCTGGGGTTGCACACTCATGCTTCCTAATACTCTAGGTACCAATATAAGTGTTTTAAAGGTAGAGAAAATATATGGTTTCATTTTATAACAAAAGCGTTTACTAACCTATTTTCGTTTAAAATAAGAATGACTTTTTCAAGAAATCACTGAAGTAAAACAATACCTGTTTATTTAACATTCCATTGCTCCATGCATTATTTCAAACTTTAGAAATACCTTGTGCTCTAGATCTATCACGAACATACACTATTTCACGAAAACTGAAACAGTAGCAATTTCGGAAATCGTCTATTCTCTGTCTACGGAAATCGTAATGACCTTGACGGTTGCACTGTCAATTAATTGCATTTATAATGACAAGTTCTAAATTCAAAGACATCCAACCCATCCAACCAGCACAGATCCCGCGTTGTAGAATATAGCCCGTAACCCAAGTAGCAAAAGCTTCTTTAACCAAGGCGTTTTATCACCAAATAGTGATATAGTAGGCCTATAATGGTAACCACTGTAACTGCTTGTACTATAAACGTTTTTAACAGAGTGTTTTGGTTCTATAAGATTAAAGAGCGATTAGGTTCTATAATTTAGTTCTTAGAACGCTTATAGGACCATACAAAAGAATGATTAAAGTGTTGCACTGTAATAGATATGAAAAAAGCGATTATGCTACTATTTAGTACTATAGGCGACCTTATTGACACTTTTATGTATCTATTTTGCACTATAGATGCGTCAAAACAACTTTTACAGTACTAGTATTGTATTAGTATTGAAAACACTATTACACGATCAATCTGCACTATAAAAGTACCTTGCAAGACCATTAGGTAACCTTTTAGGTTTTTAAAAGCTCCCTCAACATCGCAATGGGGCTAGTTCTGAAAAAGTCATGAAAACTCATCTATAGTACTAAATAGTACCATAGCGACTCCTGGCGCAGTTGCTAAATAACTTAAATTCTAAATAGCTCTATAAGTGAGTTTGTGTTACTGTTACGAGACTAATACATTTTCGGTGAAAATATGGCTGCCGTTTTCTGCTGCTGATGTCACATAAGCAGCACGGCTGGAGCCAATGTGTACTATAGCAGCCATAATCGGGACAAATCCTTATTTTATTTATTTAAATTTAATTAAAATTCGAAAATTATGAGGGCGCATTGTCAAATTTGAAATCAGCAAACTGATTTTACCGATACAATTATTTTCGCAAGTGCAAGTTATGCCAGAGTTACGGTGCTTGAATGTTTTATAGTATACCATTATTATAACGTGTTACGTTAAGTAAAAATGGCAAATGACATAAAGCATAACTTATATTGATATATTTTGTTTTCTTGGGGAACTGGCGAACAAGTATGATAAAAAAGATCACTGGAATCATTTACGGTGCAAAATAGCAGAATAAATATGTTTTGGTTACTTTTATAGTGCACATTTGTGATTTAAACGTTGCAAACAGCACTTTTTTAGAGCTGATTTATCGCCGTGAGAGCCTTTATGTAATGATTACAGAATACATCAGTGATAAAACTAGGGCCTTTTTGGGGTTCTTAGAACGTTTACTACATCATTATAGTACTAATCATGAACACTAGTTAGCACGTCCTAAAACGTTCTCAGGACTTTTATACTACCAAAATTTGTTACTTGGGAAACTACTGTCAATGGGCCCTCCCATTGACAGTAGTTTTCCAACAATGGGAATATTATGCTGCGAATCAAGCAAATTTTAGCTCTCTTACAAACTGGCGTACCTACCTCTATTGATTGGATTTTGGATTCAAATGCCCGGACGGTAAGGATCCTAAGGGATTCCCTAAAAAAATCCACTCAAAATGTTTTTCCAGTAGCTTCACTATAAAGAGACTCAAACGGGGCACGGAAAAGGAATTATAAGGTTTGCAAAGGTTAAGGTTATCATCATTCTGGGTGTCTGTGGTTTTTTTTATATTCCCCAAAAACGCCGACTTAATTACAAAACCATGTTTGAACTCTTCTATATTGTTTTAATAAGCTTAGGTACTGTTCCGAACTTCCCCATGTTGAGTTGAGAGCAAATATAACTCCGGATTATTCTCAGGTTTTAAACAAACAATATGCACCTAATTAAGGAACAGCACACGTGCATTTTGATTCGGTAATGAACCTAATTATGCTGCAGTTTCGTTTGTGGAGAAACAGTTACAAATATTATTAGTATTAAGCAAAGTGCTGAGATTGTGGATTGTTTGAACATTGGAACAAACAAAGGTTTGCATGAAGATACATGCGTTGCTGTGTTTATTTGTCCTTGTCCGGCAATCAATCTATTGGTGGCGTCAGCAAAAACACGCTGTTCTTTAGACGTTGTTTGCTTCTGTAGTACTTACCAGTTTTTTTTTTTAATTTGGTATATTACGTGGAAAAATTTAAGAACACAACTTTATTTTAATGATATCGCCAGCTCTTTTTACCAAAAATAACAATGAATAGTCGTTTAAAGTACACATAAAAAAAGAGTTATTTATAATTTTATACCAAATATTTGCGCCAAATTTTTCTTCTATCTAATATGCGAAAATTTACAAAAAACGAGTGCAACATTTACCTGCTTAATTATGTATTAACAACCCTTTCAATGATTTATGTATAAATTATTCTCATCCCACAAATAATTCTTTCGCAGCAAAGTGAGATATAGAGCAGTAACCAGTCACGAGAGCATCGATATCGTTTACTCCCAGAATAGCGTGATTTTGATATGAAGGTTAAACAATTGAATAACTACTTAAGATTAGTTTTTTTACAAGCTTTTATTTAACTTGCAATGTATGTAGGTATGTTTGTTCGGGTGGAATCTCGGAAGCTAAATTAGAACCATTTCCCGATGTCCGATTGAGCTGAAAACTTGCACACCTTTGGTTCTAAGCACTATACTCTTATGAGCGACATAATCCTTCAGCCAGGATCGTCTCCTCACGAGGGAACTCCTCAACGGTTAATAGCACAGACATTAAAATTTGTATACACGTTCATATTTGATGGATAAACATGAATTCTATCATGATCTTATCCTGCATCCAGGATCGTCTTCTCACGAGGGAATTCCTCAACGGTTAATAGCACAGTCACGAAACTTTGCGTACGTACTCATGTTAATGTTTGACGTTTATTTACTTATATTAATAATCACAGGTCATAGTAAATTATAAAACATCATCGACGTCCTATACACCGTGTAAATCACCTCATCACGAAGCCGTCAACCAAGCATTCATTACATGAAACTAAGTAAATTTAAGCAAAAATTATTGCTGGGAAACGACTTTTTTTTGGAGGGTGTAAAATCATGTTTTGTGGTAGAACTCAATGTAACGCACTCAAAACATTGTGCTGATGGACGGATTGAATAGTATGGGGGTCGTGGAGGTGTTTAAAGTAAAAATCTGACATTAAAAACTTGTATTTAAAAAAATGCTTGTCAAAAAGTTGGAACTTTGACCCCTAATATCTCCGTAACTAGAAGGTTCCCAGGTATGGTGTAGAACAAAAAAATGATCGCAATGAAAGGGAGAACCAGTGCCTTTCGGCTTCGTTAAGAGGTGTTTTACACCCTTTATTTAGCAGATAAACTAAGACACCTCTGTGCACGTACATTGTTTGACTGATAAAGGCTGTTTTGGTTTCATATCTTCTCTATTTTACGACACTGGATTGCTTGCCAACCAACAGCTGTTTATGCTATTGGGTGGCAGGCAGCTAGCTAGTAATTAGTTTATCTGATGGTAGCCAACGTCACCCAATCACTGCCCGAGGCAAAAGGCTATAATCAGATGTGTTGCCATGCTCCCTATACTGAAATTTGTGTGCCTGTACTAATTTACCTTTCAAACTACAACAAAGCGGTGAGAGCCTGGTGGTGAAATCGACGGACTGCCAAGCCATAGGTCACGAGTTCGAACCCAAGGCACGCACCTCTGATTTTTGGGATTCATTGGCGAATTGTTAAATTTGCACAACTTCGGTAAAGGAAAACATCGTGAGGAAACATGCCTGAGAGATATTTCTCGACGCCATGTAAAGCCAAGTCAGAGGAACATGGGCGGCACAAAAACTCTGACACCAGCTTATAGGCTAACTACGAGATAGAAAAAGAAGACCCTTTAAACAAGAACACAGTAACGCTGCTGGCGGAAGAAATAAGTATGGTTGTAATACTTCTCCATGCGAGCTGAGCGAGACGAGCTGTTATATGGTTAAAGATCCACGGACCCAAACAAAGCGCAGTTCTTCCACATTTATTGTGTGAAACGCCAGTCTGTGGAATTCACTGCAAGCTTCTCTGTAACCTGATCATTATATTATGAATATCTTCAAGTTCGGGTGAATCGGTTTCTTCTAGGCAAGCGTGTTCCTCCCTAGGCCGCATTATTGCTTCACATCAGGGGAGTTGCGGCCAAAAGAAAGTCTATCCATACTAGGGTTCATTCCCGGGAATTCTCGAGCCGAGAATTCCCGGGAAATCGTTGGACTTCGTTCCCGGGAAATCAAGCTCGAGAAAAGTCGAGAACTCGAGAAATCATGTATCAAGTCACACCATTTAAAAGCTATTGCCAATCGTTATACACGTGCGACCTGTGGAGCAATTACACTAAAAACGCCTTCAATGCTCTGCGCGTCCAGTATAACAACGTCTTTAGAGGTTTGTTGGGGCTCTTATGACGGAGCAGTGCCTTCGGCATGTTCCGGCGTCCTTGTGGTCTTGGGTAAAACGTAGCACCAACACGCTTCTGAGCGTGGTGTCAGACAGAGTGGACAGCTCCGTTAGATAGACGAGAGATGATGTGACGGATCGATTCGCCCGGACGGTGGCATGCCCGACATATGTCAACCGTGTCATCCTTCACAATAAATTTCCGGTAGTTATTTGTCATCATAACTTCATCCATAATTGCACAAACAAAACCTTCGGTTTCTCCAAAGAGTTCCCCGGAACGTAGCCAGGCTACGGACGCTGCATGGTCTATATCAGGTCCATGCAGGGCACTGAAGTAGCGTCCGTGAAGCTCCTTACTCTGCCATACTTCCCTGCGGTCATTAGTGTCAAGCACTGCAGGTTTGCGCCAGTTCTCTTTAGCCAAGGAGAGCCAAGGAGATAGGGGTGAGGGCCTTGTCCTTCGCGACCACATCTCGATGCATCCCCACGTCGGCTTCTAGGAAATATTCCCTGAGACTGCATATCTCGCGATTGTGGAGAGTCTTGGCGTTTAAAAAGCCTCGACCTCCACAACTCCGCGGGATATACGGTCTCATAACCGAAGAACGTGGGTGATGCATTCGATATGCCGTCAACAATGTATAAACCTTCCTATCCAGGGCGTCTAGTTCTGTTTGAGTCCATTTAAGTACGCCGAAAGAGTACATCAAAACCGGCATGACCCAACCATTCAAGGCACGCACCGTATTTCCGCCTGATAAAAGACTATTAAATACTTTTCTCAGGCGGCCAAAGAAGCGCTCCTTCAACGATTGCTTCATGTCAACAGAATTGATGCCCAGCGCTTCCGACATACCCAAATACTTGTAGGTTTCGGTCGCTGAGAGGGATCTAAGATTTATAGAATCTGAGAGCTGGGTTCCCGCAGATTCCACAATCAGGGACTCGCTTTACATACATGATCGCACATTTGTCCACACCAAATTCCATCCTGATGGCGCTACTGAAAGTTTCTGTTACCTTCAGTAGGTCCATCAGTTGCAAATTGTTGGGGGCAAAGAGTTTCAGGTCATCCATGTAAAGAAGGTGAGATATAACCTGACCACCTATCCTCAACCGAAAGCCCAGACCTGAATCCTCCAGCAGCGTGCTTAGAGGATTCAAGGCTAAGCAAAACCAAAGTGGGCTCAAACTATCGCCCTGAAAAATACCACACTCTATCCTTATCGGTTCGCTGTTACCTTCGATATGCCGACATCTTGGATAGCTAAGGACTGTCCTCCATTGCCTCATACACGACATCAGGAAGGTGCGTAGAGTTGCATCTATTTTATACAACTCTAGCACCCTCATGAGCCATGTATGTGGCACCGAGTCATAGGCCTTCTTATAATCTATCCAACATGTCGACAGATCCCTTCGGGAACGGCGAACCTGTTGGTTAATGGCCATATCAATGAGAAGCAGCTCCTTAGTACCGCGGGACCCGTTCCTACATCCATTTTGAGAAGCGGACATGATCGAATTGTCATCAATGTGTTTGCAAATTTTAGCTCTCAAAATGGATGTAAGAACTTTATACAATGTCGGAAAACAGGTAAGTCTATAATTTTTGGGCTCCGCAGTACTACCCGATTTATAGAGCAGGTGGGTGATTCCAGTAGTTAAGAACTCGGGCAGCGACCCTGATTCTAAAGCTGACTAGAATAGGGCCACCAAGCGAGCGTGCGACCTCTGGATCCACTTAATCCAGAAGTTGTGCAGTCCGTCCGGCCCTGGAGATTTCCAGTTACGCAACGGACGGACTGCACGAGCTACGTCTTGGGGGCTGATAGTGATAGCCCCCATTTCTGGAACTGGATCGCATACTCGCTCGACCACCCGAGTCCATTCACCCTCGGTGTGACTGACAGGCACCGACCAGATGCTGCGCCAGAACAAGGACATGGCGTCATCATCCGGTAAGCGCGTGTCAGCCACACCTTGGTCCGGTCGCTCCCAAGTCCTATAAACCCACCTTTCATCTCTTAGGAATGTGCGATTCAGAGTGTATCGTTCCACCCGCCGCTTATACCTACGAATACGGTTTGCCCATGCATACACTTTCTGCTTCAGGAAGTCGATGCGTTCTGTGATACGAGACATATAGTCTCGAGGACTAATATCAGTCCCCGCAAATGCCCGCTTCACAAAACGCATCACTCGAGGGCGATTGTTGCCCTCCTTGAAGCAGATTAGTTTGCCGATGAGTGTTCTGGCCCCACCAATACGTCGCTAAATTCTGCATTGCCATGTACAGCAGGTTTAGGTCGTGTAGCTCTGTCATCAAAAAATTTGACATGATATACACGACATGCCGCTACAGCCGCACAATACAGGATTGAGTGAGCAATGTGAGCATCAGTGAGGTCATTATTTGATACTTTTATTTGGGAGGAAAACCACTGAATTTGTTAACGTTATTGGAACCAAATAATATGAGAAAACGTACGTAAGTGTAAATTTCTCGACAACCCGAGAAGACCCGAGAAATTAGCCTCGAGAATTCTCGAGACCCGAGAAATTGAAAAGCTCGAGAAATCATGAACCCTAATCCATACTAATATTATAAATGCGAAACACTCTGTGTGTTTGTTTGTTTGTTACTTTTTCACGTCTAAACGGCTGATCGGATCTTAATGAAATTTGGCAAGAAGATAGATTTCAACCTGAGGTAGGACATAGGCTATATATCATCACGCTACGACCAATAGGAGCGGAGCAGCAATGAAAAATGTTGCGAAAACGGGGAAAATGTGACGCAGACGAAGTTGCGTGGGACAGCTAGTCCAGTATAAAAAAGAGCTCTTTCAAAAAGACCTCTACTTCTTAACAATGATTAAAAATCATTGAGCATAGAAATATTACAGTTGGTTCCATAATGCGGTAAATTACAGAACTTACATAAGTTTTACGAGGTGCTATAATATTGAGAACACTAGTAAAGCCGTTTGTTTCCAAGAAACAGTTGTATGTTCAGTTTTATTTTATGTAATAGGTGGAGTATCGAATTACTCAGTACTAAACTAAATGGGTTGTGGAGGTCAGATAGTCAGTCGCTCCATGTAAAATACTGGTATTCAGCTGAATCCGTTTAGACTGAAACCCGATAATCAACATTGTTGGGAAAAGGCTTTAAATGCTTAAAGGCAGATGATGAATTATGTTTAGCTTCTTGTGGCGTCCAAAGACTATGCTGGTATTCTGAGACTTTTAAATCCATCTATTAACCATCCTGGCTGGTTTGGGGACACACTTTCCACAGAACATTATAACTCTTGCAAGACATAAAAACTGTATAGTACTATACTTCAATTTTACAGGTTTTCAAAGGTTAAATGTTTGTGTATATTTGGTATTCTGCATTCATTTAAATTATTAGTTTTTGCATGTGCACAAATTCCTTTGATTTTTCTTTTAAATCTTTACTTTATGTTTATTTTACCCATCACTTATAGAGCGTTTACACCCGTGCTTTGTCTAGTTTTTGCAACTAAAATAAGCTTTAATAAGATTAAGCCAACTTCAAAGCGTCTAAAAGTAAAAAATACTTTTTAACAACAAAAAACTCGAAAGATACTTTACTCTCGGAAGTTGGTGTCAAAAAAGTCATTGAAACAAACAAAAGTCACCGACTCCCAAAAGTAATTTTCGAGTTTTTTTTTTTTGGAAGTCGGTTTCTTTTTTTAATTTTTTGTTTACCCTTTTTAGTTGTATTTCGTTGTATTTCTCACATAAATGTTAGTCAAGTATCACTCGCGCACGAAGGATTCCGTACCAATATTTATAAAACCGCCATATATGATCTGCAAATGAGACTCGTTTTTAGTACAACTGACGCTTAGGGCCATCTATCGACATTTCTATGGAGTTGTTCATAATTTTCGAGTCAAATACAATTGGTCGACTATTACTCGTGAACTTGTAAAGTCCAATTAAGTGTGATAGTTTTCTTGTTTCAAATCAGGGGATTACGGTGTTTAATGGCGGTATCGAAGAAACGCTTCGAAAGACGTTTCATAAACTGAAGGACGGTGGGCATTCTAAGGTCTACGTGTAGACGGTCATTACGGACATAAAAAGGGGCTCCCGTGACTCTACGTAAGAACCGGTTCTGATGATAGTTTTCCTTTAAATTTCGTTATATAAAGGGTGTAAAACACCTCTTAACGAAGCCGAAAGGCACTGGTTCTCCCTGTCATTGGGATTTTTTTTTTGTTCTACACCATACCTGGGAACCTTCTAGTTACGGAGATATTAGGGGTCAAAGTTCCAACTTTTTGACAAGTATTTTTTTAAATACAAGTTTAAATGCAAAATTTTTAAACACCTTTAAACACCTCCACGACCTCCGTACTATTCAATCCGTCCATCAGCACAATGTTTTGAGTGCGTTACATTGAGTTCTACCACAAAACATGATTTTACACCCCCCAAAAATAAGTCGTTTCCCAGCAATAATTTTTGCGTAAAGTTACTTAGTTTCATGTACAGAATGCTTGGTTGACGGCTTCGTGATGAGGTGATTTACACGGTGTATAGGTACTAATGCCGTGACATTTGAATTTCTAACTACTATCGTTTAGTTGGTAGAGGGGGGGGGGACACTTGACTCTAACGAAAATTGGTACTATAAAACTTGATAAGTCACGAACAGTTTACTTAATCAAAAAACGGTCTTTCCAAACCCCTAATATTTTTGAAAGACCTATCCAACGATATCCCACAGAATGGGAAATACGAAAAAAAAAATATCATCCCTACTTTACATGTAGGGGAGGTACGCTAAATAATTGTTTTTTTCAAAATTTTATTTTACCACTTTTCCGGCATCATCAACGTGTATACCCATGCCAAACTACAACTTTCTAGTACCAACAGTTTTTGAGCTAAACCGCGGACAGACAGACGGACATACCGAAACTATAAGGGTTCCTTGTTTACTACGGAACCCTAAAAAGCTACATACATGAAAAAAAAAAGATTCTGGTCGAATACATAACCACCTCCTTTTTAAGAAGTCAGTTAATAATAAAGGCATTTGTATTTATGCTTTACATAAGTCATAATTTTTACTATGCTTTAGATAATATCAGTTGTTTTATTTTGCTCAACAAATATGTTTTGTTACCTACCTACAGGGAAAGGCCATCGACGAACAAACGGTTACCATATGTTTAGTAAATCATACCAAACCTCCCCACATAGAATTTAAGTACATTAGTACTAAGCCTCTTTGAAATGCAATCAACACACTTATTTATAGACTTATATCTAAATGCAGTAAAATAATGAATGTCAGCTAAAATTAGCCGTTTTATTGTTTATCACGAGAAGTAATTATCTACGACAAGGTTATACTAAGTGCTAGTGCTCATTGAATACTTAATACTTAGTTAAAGTTCTCAGAGCTGATCTCGTTCTCACATTTATTTTACAGAAGAAGGACTGATGGTTACGGACTATTCAACCAGTCCATATATATATATCAATCGAAATTCCCACTAAAACGCACATTTGTATGTACGCTTGACGCTTTCGTTCTTAACAACTCACGAAGGACTTAATCAGTGTTGGACTCTTTTTAGAATTATGGGTGTGGTGGAGATATCGTGACGGTTTAATATAGTACTGTTCATAAAGGACACCAACACGGTTTTTAAAGTTTTACTTGGCTTATAAAAACAAATTCTTCACGAGAACAAAAATTAAGCGGGCAAGTCACTGTTGTAATATTTTCCAACATCATCTACATAATCTCGTTTTGGAGCAAAAGTCGCTTTATTCTAACCTTTTTTTCTCAATTTGTGTAAAAACAGGAAAAGTAGAATAATCAGACTCCCCTTCTCTACTTTAGTAAATAATTAATCCTTAAGTAATCCTCTGAACAATCTTTTTCTATTTCTATTTTGGCTGTAAAATACACAATGGGAACTCCAACAGCGTTTCTGTATAGTAGAAAATATTAACTCTCTCAAACGAAACTTCCGCTTTGATATGTCCTAATTCTAAATATTATTCAGCAGATCTTACTAAGGTGTCTGTTTTTAGTAAATCAAGCAACGGCCCCCAGGGTTAGTGCTACTGTAGTCATTATAGAATTTCTATGCCAACTAGGTTCGTAAATAGGTAATGCTTTGTGAAAATAATGCCCCGATTTCTAAACACTACTACTACTAAACACATTCCTAAGTATAGGCACACACTAATCTAAATTCCAAGCTAACTGCTGGGTGCGGTGGACGGACTCGACCAGAATTTTTGCCCGGCTTTTAAGAATCGAAAAGCGTGAAAGGAATCGTTTGGCGCCATTTGAATTTGCCCGAAGCGTGTATTGGAAACCGCAGTTAGATAATTCCAATGAAACGGGCCACGAGTCTTCCATCATCGCACCTCGTCGTATTTATTTTTTAACGTCCGCGAATATACAAGTGTAGTGGGTTTAGCGGCATTCAGCCAGTCACCGCTCAGACAACACACGGTAGACATTCGCGCCGCGCGCAAGCGAACAGTTTTCCCGCCGCAAATTTAAAAAAGCGCACGTTCTTAATTCAAAGTTCCTCACCAGCTGTTGGTAGCTTTTGAAATAATGCCTAAAAAGAAATAGCTGTATAGTTTTTGCTTTAATTATTACCTGAATCACGTGTAAACTGTGACTTTATGAACCACATGCTTACGCAGTGTCTGTGTTATCGCGTACAAAAATCCTGTGATATTATTTTGCTGTGAAACTTTTAGTTTTAAAAACTCAAGGGACTCAAGACTTTATTAATTTGACATTTCCGGTTTCGTGAAACTTTTTTCGCGAAACAGTCAACAAAAATTCTTTATGATAGGTCCATATATGAAGGTGAGTGTTTAAACGTTTTATAATTTATTTTTATTATGTGTGTAATTGTCGATTGTTCAAGGCTTGTGACGAGGTCTCTGTAACATTTGTGTTTCATGTACATTGTACTTGTACGTAGGTACATAATGTTGATGGCTGTTGAAAACAAACAACCTGCTTATGGTATTATTTGAGTATCACATTAGATACAACACTATTTAGGCGACCTGAAAATTGAAAATTGACGCGTCTGTTCCCCAGAACTATAGACCATTGTCGATGTTTTATTGTACAGAGAATTTTCACGAAAATATTCCAGTTTTCATTCAAAAACCTTCAATCCTTAAATACACATCATAGAAATGAAGAGTATTCAGGTGTCTATTATTTGTACAAGTGAAATAAGCACACGTATAAATTATAACCTCAAAATTGTTGTGTGTATGTCTTTGTTATACATTTATTCAATGAAAAAGACGGCATTGAACGTTATTCAAACGCTTACTGATAAACTATAACTGGGTATTGACGTTACATTGAGAAAAGTAAACAATAAATACATATATTTCTTCTCTATTAAAGTAAATCTTTTCAGTCTCATAAGTCTATTCAGTCTAATGAACACTTTTAGAATCAGAAAATGATTCATTCTTTACAAAAGTGAACTATAGTTTTAATACACGTCTACGTAACGTAGTTTACGTTTTCTTATAATTTTATGCTTCCCGCACAATGTATGACTAATACAGATTATTCTTCGATTACCACGCGACAGAAATTCAAATTTTCTTAGAACAGCTGATTCTATTTGTTTGTTTTTTATTTACTTTCCAACTATGATTCTATACCATAGAGCTTTAGACATACCAATTTTGTTTCTTCGAACTAATTTTATCGAAAAATTTAAAAAAAAACGTACCTAGGTATTATGTGTATGTTTTGATAACATCAACACGGTTAACAATAAGATAAAATGTTTTGAAATCACTAGATAAGTGTGTGAACTAGATTCTCAGTTTCTTGCATAATTATGCAGTAGTGTTCCCATAATGATAATCATAGCATCCTGTTGATTCCTAATATACACGGTGTAAATCACCTCATCACGAAGCCGTCAACCAAGCATCCTGTACATGAAACTAAGTAACTTTACGCAAAAACTATTGCTGGGAAACGACTTTTTTTTGGGGGGTGTAAAATCATGTTTTGTGGTAGAACTCAATGTAACGCACTCAAAACATTGTGCTGATGGAAGGATTGAATAGTATGGGGGTCGTGGAGGTGTTTAAAGTAAAAATCTTACATTAAAAACTTGTATTTAAAAAAATACTTGTCAAAAAGTTGGAACTTTGACCCCTAATATCTCCGTAACTAGAAGGTTCCCAGGTATGGTGTAGAACAAAAAAATGATCGCAATGACAGGGAGAACCAGTGCCTTTCGGCTTCGTTAAGAGGTGTTTTACACCCTTTATAATATGTTCGATTAGCCTTTGATAAACCTATCTAAGTGTGCCTAAGTACCCAGTAGGTACCTAGGTACTTAGTGCGTATTTAGACATTCCTTTACAATGGTTTCTAGATTGTTATGGAAACAGATAGCATAAGTTCTTATCTTTTGGCCTATTTTGATTTCATAACATAATAATTTAACATAGTAACTGATAAAAGAGACCATTACTATTTTAGTTGAAATAACTTAGAAGATCAGAGTATGTCGTCTGTAAAATCACCAGATTTTGTGTGGGTACGAAAATAAAAGAAAATGCAGAAGGTGCAGAAATTCAGTTGCAATTCAATTTTGTTTACTATCTGCAACGTACATTGTAGAAAAACAAACATTATTGGTATGAAAACATAGCTTAGGGTCCGAGGGTCATGTTTTCAGATGACACAAATATTTTTTACGGTAATGAAATCTTTGTTTATAAAATAGGAAATACCCGGAAATTACGAGGGAACCATAGACCATATCAAGCGTTTTCGGCTAGAATTTACGCATAGGTTGGAAGTAAAACACGGTTAAAAAACTGGAAGATTTCATAAATCATCATCCTCATCGATCGAAGTAAATGACCTACCTATAGCGTCATGGCATTTAGGTACTTATAGTACATCAACTGTCGAATATATTGCATCACGATTTTATGTAAAAAAATAAATTAACCCGAATGTCAAAGACATTTTTCAAGACGAGAACCACTCAGAAAAAAGTACCTACATAAGAGACCAGTTTTGTACGATGAATCATCGAATCGCGAAATTCGCAGAGTAGACCGTTGTGTTTGTCTATGTATCAATTCACTATAAACAATGGGCCGTTTATTTTTATGGCCTCAAAATAAATTGCACGGGAAAATGGACATTATTTTCTATGCACTTAAGATGGAAATGGTATCCAAGGTTTTGGATATCAGATAGAGTACTTGGTAGTCCCCTCGCATGTTCGAAAGACCTTTGCAGTGTTATTGCAATTGCGGTCCCTTGCATCGAAATACGTCAATATTGCCGAATCAGGAAATGATATGCGTGGAATTTAAGTTCATGTAGCGGATAATTTGGATGTAGGAAAAATATAACTGTAATACATTTTGTACTGTACAAGCAAATGGTACACCCATGCACAGTAAATGCAGAATTGATTTACTGATCTACCAGTTATCTACTGGATATAGCATTACTCAATTAAAATGTTACTATTTAATTTATTTTATAGCTCTCGTATACATGAGATTTTAATTCAAAACAAAAAACTTATTTTAGTGCTAACCATAAATCTTCATTTTCATAGAATCCGCAAAAACATTGCGCAAAGATTTTTAGAAAAACATGTATCACTAGACTGCTCTTTTTTTTCTAGTTTTTCAAGCACATATTTGAAGAAGCAAACTCAAATGTGCAATGCTAATAAAATAGTTTAAATGCAAACAGTTCGAAACTGCAAACACATTAGATCAAGTGGAACTCAAACGTAGACTTCAGCAAATCAACGAGTTTTTTTTTTACATTTTCTAACACAAACAATGTAAAGTCAGCTTAAGTAATTAGTAGATTCCTATTTCTTGGTAAAAATAACACTGACTTAGGTAAAAGAGATTTATATCTATATACAATTGATTTTCAATAGAATTTCTACTGACTTGATTTTACACATAACGTACAACGTACGCTTGCAACAGTTTATGTATGTCGGAAAGTCGTATTTCTATCTCGCTCGCTTTCGTAATGCCAAAACAAGATAGACATACGACTTGTCGAATCGAAATCGAATCGAAGCGTTTGTGAATACGGGGGCAGGTTCCATTCCCAGGTCGGGCAAAGTGATATTATGTCCTTCCATAAGGAGTTTCTCAGTAGCAGTCACGGTTGGATTTGTGAATGGTTGTTGGCAATAAGGTCGTCCCCTATTAAGTATATGGGACTTTAACATAACTGGCGAAATGTGAGTGTACTATTATTATTACACCTCTACCTAACCCTTCTGGGATTACAGGCGTTATGTTATGTAAGCCTCGTTGATTGGTTACTCCAATATAGGGTCCAATTATTATAGGGGTTTTAGTCAGTACAAGTCTGACACTCCCTCCCGCTCCGCCCAGAGCGGGAGAAGTCATTTGATGATTTCCCATCCGCAAAAAAAAAAAAAAAAAAAAAAAAAAAAAAAAAAAAAAAAAAAAAAAGCCTCGTTGATTGGTCCATCAACAAAACAAACTTTGAGTTGCATAAAAGAGTGATGGTTAGTCATACCTTATCTATGACACGGCTACTGTAATAATTTAAGTCTCGTTAAATTTTAACCGCCATTTACCTACGTATTGTTAGTTTCCATCGTCGAACTTAACATTTTGTACCGAGTTCAATTGCCACATTAGTTATGCATAGCATTCAGAATCCTTTTAACCTTATTCGACCGTGTCCAAACTTGTCTATAAAACTGTAGACAATAGTTACTGCCATTCACAGTCATGTGACGCTAAAACTATGAATCAACTTAAGGACTGGCTGCTATCAAAGCGGAGATGAGCGGAGCGGAGAGGAGTTGTGTAAGATTCGACGTGGTTGAGATGTGGATTTCAACCAATGTGATTGGTCGATTCCCGCAAGTCTCTTTATTAATGGAAACCGTTTTAAAACTTTCAATGGTCCCACAATTAGCTACGATTGCAAAATTACGACTCTTCGTCGCCATGATTTTTATAAAGGATAAGCGTTTAATTACGTCATTTCAGCCACTAGTTCCCTAGCAATAAGGTTGAAATTCTTTTAAATAGTTAGCATTCCAACAAGTCGTATTGTGTCGTAATAATTCGTATCACGCTTTGCATACTTCGGTATCGATGGCCAGTACAGTAATGGCCAGCTAATCACTTGTGACATAATGCCAGTGTTTTACGTTGACATAACAGAGTGATTTAAATATAAAAGCAGTGGCGATTGCCGATGCCCCTGAACCACAAATTAACTTTATTTGAAACTGTGCCGCCCACAGTTCTGTTGGAGTAGGAAGTTGTAATAATAGCCATGATTATCATTATTTCGACACTCATCGGTAGTCGCTGTAATATGCTGGGAATATACGCAGTTGAATTGCTAAAAAAAATTACTAACTACCTCAGTAAAATGCAGTTTTTAGGTGTTCAAAACTCACAAATCGCTTCAATAATAAATTCTAAGAATGAGTAGTTGTTTTTTTGTCTATACCTCAGTTTAATTATGAATCAATATTCTTTATTTGCATGAAATTTGCTACATTATGGTCTATGAATGAAAAGGTTTCACATAAATACCTATGCGAAACTTTTAACTTAATTTTAAGTTTGCCCGCTGACTTATTTCAGCGGGCAAACTAAAAATTAAATTAAAATATCTAACAAAATGTAGTCGTAATTTAGGTATCAAACTATTAGACCACTATTACATAGTTACAAATTTTACAAGACATTAAATTTTATCCTTGAGGATAATAATTCTTTTAGAATTTAAAATACTTGTGTGTAGGATGGTTGTGCGTTGTTTCATCGCTAATTGTTTCATCGAATTTTGTTTCACGTAAATTGTTTCTCATATTATCATTTCATAGAATAATCAATACGCAGAATACTTACTTTGAAGAAATTTAAATCATCGATTTTTGTTTCAAATTAAGTTTAATGTAAGAATATTCATATCATAGAATAACAAATCAAATATTCTTTATCCACATATTGTTTGTTTCACATAAAACTTACTACGAAGAATAAAATTTTATCGAGTGACAGTTTCTAAAACTCATACCTTTGAAAAATGCATACCCACCTATAAAATTACAACACAGCATTCACAAAAATAATGCGGTTAAATTCTTGTCAAGCAGGAAAACAGTCTTGTTATTCTTACTAATGGTGTCCATGCCTGTTGCACGCAGCATGCAAGCAAGCATATAGCATGCAAGCAAGCATGAAACATGCAGCGTGCAAGCAAGCATGTAGCATGCAACAAGCATGGTTTCTGTCACGGCTCCAGCGCTGCGGGGCTCCGGCGGCCCCACGCGAGTTTATCGTCGCAGATGGTATTAACGCTCACCACCGCAGCTTCGGCTTGCTGGCCGGCAAGCCGGCCAGCCTCAGCCGCGCCGGCGAGTGTTGGATACCACCTGCTCCTCAGCTCGCGGGCCGCCTCATCCCTCCGCGCCTACGCGGGCTTTAATAACACTCTAGGGGTAGGGGGCAGACAAGACTAGGTGGAGTCTGGTTTGCAGCCATTCGTTTTTTCACTATCTTTTGCAGTACAACATATTGACTTTTAAGAACAATATTTTAATTTAAGGTTAAAAATTTCGTTGAAATAAAATACCATGGAAACACACATTGAACAAACAATATTCGTTCAAAAGTAATTCTACTGTTTGATAAATTTTTTAAATAAAAAAATGTGATTATAAAATTCATTGAAATGTGTTTCTGTAAAATATGTTTCATTCAAGTAAATAGTAGTTGAAACAAAAATATTCGAAATAAAAATACGAGGACCAAATATTATGTGAAACATTTTCTGCGAAACGAAATTCTGTGCAATTTCTGTCTGCGAAACAAAGTGACACCGTGTAGGATACATGATAAAGTAAAAATATATGTATAACAAGAAACAGATATAACATCAGTATGTACGTATGCATACTGATTAATAGATATGCTTGTAATTTAAAAAAGGAATGTTAGGTTATGCAGGTATGAAAAATCGCATCAATGAACATCATGGTCGTTAAACGTTGATTAAGGTAGCAATTAATACCTAGGCAATGATTAATTCTGGCTGGATTGCTCACACGTGGCTCGTACGGACATCGTATGTCTTGCTGTGGCTATTAAAACTATAGTCGTTTAATTAGCAGACGATGTGATTGCTATGTAGTCAGTTACCTATAACAACTTGTTTGTAAAAACTGAAAAATTGTCTGGGGGTTTGTGGAAATAAAAAGAACAGTCGTAGCCCCAAAGTATAAGAATTGTACAGAAAATGTTTAAAAAGTGCGAATAAAATGTTTAAAACCCACATTCAATAATGAAAATGTTTAGTACGCCAGAAAGAGATCTTTATTAAAAATGTTCCATTGAAGTAGGTATTATATCGGTAATATAATAGGTAATACATCGGTTTTTGTTATAATATTACATAAACATACAAAGTAAAAATGACTCTATGTAACCGCAACGACGATAGACATACCACTTTAGCATGATTTTCGAGGAAACATTTGCTTCAAAACTTGTTGCCATGCTAAATATAAATAATTGCCTCATATTGACACCAGTTAGAATGGAAAATACAAAACAGAAATGGTGCCCACGATACCTAATAAAGAACAACCATCATCGCTTACCATGAATATATTGAACTGTACTTACCCAAAATACGGTACTTGTAAAACAGTTGTACATAATAATATTATAACCGTAAAGATTATATTTAATTAATGTAGTTAATGATTAAGTGTGGCGCCGAAAGAGTCTGTCGATCGACTGACGTAATCTTAAAACAAAAAATAAATATACAAGACCTGTACGACTGGAAAAAAACCTGTCTGGAGAACTATTAAGATATTTGTTAAAGATTGGCGCAAAAGGCTAAAATATAAGGAGCCATGGCGAAAGATAATGATGTTTTAATCATTATTGAAGATGAAATATAACTATGTATAGAAGAACACAACGCTTGGGCTGTTTCATAAACCTAAGCGAGTTTTAAACTGAGCCAATGCGTGGGAGTTGGTTGGATTGGAATCCATATTTAATTTGAAAATTTCGTAGTCATCCTTTTTTCTATTTCACTCAACACAGTAATAACAATGTGACAGTGAGCATTCTCAGGCAGCTGAATATGCATGTATTCAACAGTTTCGTACCCTCTTTAGTCGCTGACAGTTTTACCAGCGAGTGGAGAATGTCTTGAACGTGACGTGATACCGTGACGTCTAACAGGGGAGAATGGAAGTCGAGAACGTGCTGCGCCGACCCCAAATAGAATGGGTCAAGGGCAAGAAAATGATGATAATGAGCCAGAAGCCTGACCTGGCGCTAGTTTGAGCCGTAGGTCTGCCTTGACTTTCAATTCAGTACATATAGCGCGTAGCGGCCCGCCTGTGCACATATTTCACGAAAGTAATGTAAGGAGTATATACGTTTACAATTAGCCCAAATGCACTAGCTTCGTCCGGTGACGGATTTCCATACAAACTTTCAAGCCCCTAATTCACCCGCTTAGGAATTCAATTTTTCAAATGTATAGTTGTCTACGTCATAATAACTAACTGTATGCGAGCCCGATCCGTCCAGTGGTTTGAGCTTTACATTGGTAGTCAGTCCGTACAAACTAAGGCATGGTCCACCCAAACCTATGTCAGCTTGAATGTGCTATAATATGTCAATGGAAGCAATACAAAAAGCAAGAATTTATTCCCAAAGATATGTCTGGCGAAAATAATTCACGTGCAGTGTCATAGGTTAGATCTCTTCATGGGTCACGTTTATTTAATAACAAAACCAAATAACTGAATTCACACTGGTATTTATAGACTATTTACATGTGATAAGTAAAATTTTCCTTTTGCATTGACCGCTTTATCGAAGGGCACTCAGGTTAATTTTTTCCTGCCTATTTAGTAGAAAAATAATGCGGTACATACCTGTTTTAACAAATAAATATTCAAAGATTACAGAATTTATCGTAAATCATAAAATAAGTTTTGTTTTGGTCCTTCGATGTGAGTTTTATGAGTTTCAATCTTCAATCTTCTTATTTTTATAGAGATTCATTGCGTAGTTCCGCTAGCTATTTTAAATTAACCACGTTTATTGTAGTACATGGAAGTTGTGTAACTAAATCTTTTCCTCAACATATGTCTATCAGCCATATACACCATAGCCATTTATGACGTCACGATTGGCTGCTGCGCTACGTGTCGTGGATTCGATTCTCGAACGGAAAAATATTTGTAGGCCCTACATGTACTTGTTCCGGGTTTGGATGTTTGTGTATGGGAATTAGAATGTTTGTAAACGCACCCACTATACAGGAGATTTTCTAGTGTTTATGACTAGAGCTAGGGGCAAAATTAATAAAAGTTATAAGCTCACTTAGCTAAATTCCTTCTGCACTTGTCTCACACACAACCATGCAACAGATACCATCGTTCAATCACAACGGGCATTTCAATTAATGTCTATTGCTATTGTGGTATGTACAATTAGCTATATTCTTGGCAATTCCAACAACCTCTCGAACATTTGACCTTACGTCTATTTCATTCGGCCATTCATACACAGTATACTACAGTGCGGAGGAATCAATCACGTTCAATTTGACTGATAACGATATCTTTGGGTTCATTTTGTGTTTACATGCGTCAGAGATTAGCTCGTTTTTACATGATGACTGCTCTAAATGATGTCGATAAGAGTAGACATGGAGTAACCAGATGGTTAAGAAAGTAATATATTTACAAATCTTTCAGTCAACTCAACACTTTCAACGCTCAATAAATTCAAGACGATCTCTCTATGCCGCTTCAATCTTGTACAGTATCCACTACCCACACGCTACCTCAATTCCTTTAAAATTTCACCTCTTCAATATTTACAATAATAACGTTATTACTTTCAAACATTTCGAATTTCATTTTGTATTTAATCTGGCTAGACACATTGGTATTTAAATGGAATCACCAGAGCGTGAAAATGGACGAATTTCCTCTGTGTTATTCCTTTTTTTAATGTACACGAAAGATGTTACGTTAGCAAAAATAACTGTTAACAACTTAGACAGCCAATGGAAAGCATAATTTTAAAAGAATGTGTTTTGTCATACCCCATACAATGAATTTTTAACTTTTACTTCAAAAGCATAGAGCACTTCCTAAAACAAATTACACATAGATACTTAATCGAATAAAAAGTGACATGAAGCGTGCTTAGCAACCAATGAAGTGAGAAGAAGATATGTCTAGCAACAGTAATCTTATTAAAGTTCTCATCACTTATCTGAAACTTGTTGGCAGTCAGATGACACGAGAACAATGATGTATGTAATCTGAATAAAAGAAATACCTACTAATGTGATTTGTAAGGTCTATGTCATCGGCAACTGACAACCGAAAAAGCAAAGCCATCATTGTCTTCTTTCAAAGTTTACGGTTGTTCTTCTCATTGTTAACTTCAAGTCTGCCTAAACAGCATCGAAAATGTTTTCCATGTATAGAAGAACGAAATCGCTGCGATCAATAGCATTCAATCCGTTAACTGCTTTGAAAATATCAATTAAAATTCCAACATCACGAATGCCAAATCCAATGACTTTAAAGGTTGTTAATGTTGTAAAGTTACTTCGATTGGATTATTTTGAAGAAGTAGGTAAATAAAGTTGGTTTACACTCGTAGGAGATTCCAACGCGTGCCGTGGTTTACACAAAAAAAACCGTTTATCAATCCCCTAATGGTATTAGCGATAAGGGAATCAATTATTCAATTATGAATGAGTCTTTACCACTTTATGGTGAACCAGTTAATTTTCGGGCCAACGGTCCTTATATGTGTTCGTGGAATGAATTCACGGATCCGCGGAAATAACCTTATTCCTGAGAATACTAAGAAGAGAGTGAAATTGCACTAATAATATAATAAAAGTTCGTTGGCTTCCGTGTTCAAGGAGTGGATACTGTGATGGCCGACAATCGTGTTCCAAGAGCTGGCAGAAATTAACGAATTTTTCTTTTGATTAAGGTCGCAAACGAAATACGTCAGTTTCAAGCACAACTTCCGGCTTTCCTGCCAACATTTCTCTTTTACCAAAATAATAGTTGAATGATCTTATGTTATGGCGACTCATGTACAGATGACAAGCGTCATTGAACGTGTTTTATGTCGTGTATAATTAAATTTCTAGGCAGAACAAATTAGTGTCTAACATTAATTTGCAGGACATCCATAAATAATATTATTTCTGGTGTTAACGATGTAAATTTTCTAGAAAACTCTCTTAAGTAGGGAGTACATAACTGAATGGATAGAAACAAAAAAAAAACTCACTTTAATTATAATATAACTAACTAACTATAATATAATAACTATAATATGTAATTCGCAACGTAACGGTTATAACATTGCAGCGATTTTAACGTTTTGTTGTAAATATCGACTGTCCAGATTATGATATTTTATCGGCACATTAAACTATGTTATGAGTCATTAAATATAAAGTCTCTCTCTACTATTAATATGAGAGGTGTTGGTTTTAATGTTGGTGCTTTTCCTCTTATAGAAATTCAATTTTGTCAGAATTAAAACATTATTTTCTTCTTTCTTAGTCTTGCTTTTGTGATGGTTGGATGTCAGCAACTTTCACAAAGACTGCCAATATCGATTCAAAGTTTCATTTTTGTGTCAAACGTTGGCAATAAAATTTTATTCGCGAATAAAAGTCGGTTTGTTTATTGTTCATCGAACCCCGAAAATACTGAAATAGCATCACGTTGTGACCACCGTTATTCGTTACACATTCTGTTTAAGGCTCCTTTGACTTCGATGTCTATGGCCATATTTTAAAAATCTCACAAATGTTTGAATCGGAATCCATTATTTACATGAATGGAGAGTTTTTTTAGTAAGGTAGCTCACCAGACACGACCGAATTGGCAATTTGGGTTACGGACGAACTTCCTTAGTGAGTGACAGTTGTTAATTTGTTTCGTACTACTAAATACGAGAAAGTGTGCAGTTTTTTTGGTCTGAATAACATGTGACTGAACATGTCGCTAGCGGCAGAGTACATATCGTTAAAAGAAGCACATGACTGGACAAATTGGACGATGCTAACTATGAGAGTGGCTAATTTGGACAGACGGAATTGAAACTCTAATGAAATATTATGTCGCTGTTGAAAGATTGTAACATTATACCCGGACATTTTAATTACAAAACGTCTTCTGATTTAAAATATTTAAAAAAAAAACCCAATTCGATAATATATATTTTTGTTTTTGTTACCTCATATCTCCGTCATTTATGAACCGATTTAAAAAAATCTCTTTTTATTTCAAAGGATATATATATATCTTCCCGATTAGTCCCATATAAATTTCATCAAAATCGGTTCGGTAGTTTGGTTTTCAAAACAAAATTGTTTCTTTTTCGTGTGTATAGAATAGACGATGTGACGATGTCTAGTTACAATGTTAATTGTTGATACTGGACTAGGACATATGCGAGACAACCAGAACTAACAAGGGTAAAATAAAAACGTTTTAACAAAAAAAATAACCGACTTTTTTAATCTTGTTAATAACTTCAGGCGTGTTTTGGTATACTCGTACAACCATCTTTGTAGTCAGTGCTACTTTAATAACTTGAGGATTTGCTTTGACATCATCATCTCGCTGTCCAAGTTACATGGGGTCGGCGCAACACTTATTTTCTTCCAGTCTACCCTGGCAACCGTCACGATTATCATATATTCCTTTATTTTTCAGAAAGATCTTTTAAGTACCTACACTCTTAGTAATGCATCTTACAAGAACATCTTCGATTCGATTCAGTTTGTATTTGCATCTATTGAAAACAACGAGGACGTCTTGTTTCTAGAATAGTTTTTTCTATTGTTGTCTATGAAGGCCCATGTTTAGCCATGGAAGCTCATGACATAATTATGTATTTCTTCGAAATTCGTCTCGTCTACTATCGATATTATAAACTAAAAACAAAACAATATTGTCTGTTTTTGCTAACAGTAGGACACACCTAAATTAATGCTTTAATAAAAGCAGTTAGTTGGATTTTAAACGCTCAGCTCCGAACATTAAGTTGCAATTCCAACTGAGCATTGATATAGATGTTGGCATTATTTAAGAGTCCCCGTAGTCTGCAGACTTTCTATCGGCCAATACTTTAGTCGGGCTTCTAATCAGTATAAAATTATAGTAGTAGTAGTAGTATATGCGCATATTGCAACGTCTCGGTATCGGCCAAAATCAATTCGATGGGCCACACGATTGACTTCTAAGCTTCCAACTATACAATCGGCAAACTATCAGGCAACTCCTAGATCAGGATGGCGCTCTTACTCGCGCGCACATTTTCCGATTGTTTAATCGGCCGACTCTTCGACTGCTCTCTTCATAATTCACCTCGCAATAAGTAAATTGTTCGAGCGCAGTCGACCTACTGTTGGTCTGGTTTACGCATTCGTCACCAACCCGACCATTTAACTGGCCTAGATGCCACTAACCTATCGGCAGATAAAAAGTCTGCAGTCTGCAGGGACTGTAAGGTGTCGCTTCATTATCATCATCAGCATATAATGTTCCCACTGCTGGGATACAGGCCTCATCTCTATGAGAGGGAATATGGAATATGTCACATATCTTCGATTTTTTGTTCTAGGACATGCCGGTTTCCTTACAATGTTTTCCTTCACCGTTTTTGAGGGCAGCGGTGATGAAATAAATAACATAAAGTAATGCGCCTACGTGGGTTCGAACCCATGGCTTACTGCTCGTAAATCGGGGCTGCCACCACTTGGCCACCGCTGCTCTCCAGGCTGCTCTTAGGTGTCGCTTAGTATTAATTAAAACGGGCATAACGCCTCATTTTGTTGCAATGAATAATTGGAAGAACTCATGGTATTTATGACACCAGTTTTATTACGTGACGTGACCATATTACTGATTAACACTCCTCGTGTCCACAATACTATTGTACTGAGTAATCTGGATCTCCATGCAGATAGCTATGTTAATTCTGCAGTAATAGCAGGCTTAATTGCCTCCTTAGGCATGCCTCATCATTACCTGGCCAGAGGTGAACAAAGACTTATTAAGTACGACTCGTGATGTGTGTAGTGGCTTAGAGATCCTTGGGTTTAATTATATATCAACATTTTTAATTTGAAAATTATGGATGGTCTTTCTTTCTTTTTTTTGTTGTTTTTGCTTCAACTAGTGTCAGGGTTTTGATGCCACCCTTGGGCCTCTGACTTGGCTTTACATGCCTTCGAGAAATATATCTAAGGCTTGCTGGTTTCCTTATGATGTTTTCTTTTTTTCTATTGATGGTAATTGGTACTTAAAATTATTCCAAGGCCATAGACAAGGGCAAGAGAATGATGATGATGTGACGTGATACGCGGTGTAAGGGATATCGAGGGACAACCCGTTACCAAGACTACATGCTTCGAAAATTTTGTAGTTATAAAAATACGAGTTAGCACTCGTTGAAAATTCTTTCCGACCTCGCCGTCGAGGTCCGTCGTGACGACGTCCCGGTCCTTGCCCTCCCCGACCCTTGCTCGAGCCAGACCGCGATGCTGTGCCAGTAGTTTTAAATCAGTCCCTAATAATGATATCATTCAGATTCAGCCTGTCCCCATGCAGTCCTCCCCCAGCGACGCCCTAAGCCGAGGCTCGTACCCCACAGGGAGTGCCCTTATCGTGTAGTCGCTTAGTTTGTAAGTTATTTTGGCCTGGCTGAGGCCCAACTCTCAAGGCATCCACAAGATAGTCCGGTTAAGCAGACGACAACCTCATAGGTGGAACTGCGAGATGCCATTCAAAAAAAAACGTTGAAAATTTATGGGATAGCTGTTTCTTTGTCAATTCCTGTCCTGGGGGGCCTAGAAATATGTGTTGAATTAAAGTTAGCTGGTTGTACATGTACATGTAAGTACGTCTTTCTCCCTTACAACCTGCCGGCCTAGCATGACCGCCGTAGAAACGAGCTATGTCTACGGAAGAATCGACAGTTTGACAGATATTTCTATCGTCGCGTCCCAAGCATGGCGATATTAAGAATGTAGAAAAGAAATGTTTCTTTTCTTCAGTCGACACAAGTCTACAACGTCGAGCATGACGACCATATTTTCTCTTCTTTTGACATTTGGGGGTAGAAACATTACTTCTGACAAATGTCAAACTAGTCTTAATAAAAACTAAATACGAGAAATACGTTTCGTGGTTGCGTTGAGTTACGTCCAAAAATAATAAAATAATATTTAGGTTTAATTTCGCGAAAAAGATCCAGGCCTGGATTCAAGATGCAGCAACACCATCCCGCCCACGAAAAATGAAAAACTGCAATTGGCAACTTTTTTTTGTTAACTAAACGTAACCTTTTAACTTTCCATAGCAACGTCCCCGTTGCTATGGAAAGAATTTCTGTCTATGTCTTCGTTGAAACGCGAGTCGACAGTGCGCGCCATGCTCGGGCAGAAGAAATGACAAGTTGTAAAGAAAAGATTTCTTGTCGTTTCTTGGTAGAATAGAGATAGAACGGTCATGCTAGGGGGGCTGTAGAAGTTAGTAGATAGGACTCCACATTGCAAAACAGAGTAGAAAACAACTACGCTGTTAGCCTGTTACTAATTAATAGGCTTTAAATATTTATTTATCAACGGCTAGACATGGTGATTAAGGAATACCATTACAATTATTTAAGCTAATAATTGTTGGTCTACGTCTGGGGAGACTATTTGTAGACTTACTTCCCATTTCCATACATCAGCTTACAGTATGCGTTCGGGGAACATTAATAGTTGTTCGTGACGTCCATATCATAAAACTTAATAGAAAATATAGCGCGTTAGTGTGTAGAATAGTTAAACATTAGGAATACTAATACAAGGACCGACTGATTCATGACTTTTTCTTTCTTTACTTCCTTTAGGCTTCGGAGTAGTCTTCATTATCATAATTAGCCATGCAGTCTGGAGCTGCTAGTGTAGTTTATGTTGAATGCAAATCAAAACTGTTCTCGAATACTTTAAATTCACAAAAGGAAGAGTTGATGAATCGTCAAGATATTGGCTAATTTATTAACGTATATGTAGATCAGACTTTTAATTTTCCCAGAATTAACGTATTTTAACCATTTGACCATAAATGGTAACGTTTCAATCACTGTTACTTACGTAGGTAGATGGTACTTAATCAATGTGCAATTAACATTCAATCGGAATGAATTAACGGAGCTTTGTTATTGCAACTATTGTTTTATTCAAGTCGCTAACAACGAATGAAGATGTAATTCATTTATTTACACATATCAAAACTTAGCTTAGGCAAAATAAAATGAATAACCCATTAATTAGTCGCTCATAAAAGCAAGTCCCTATTGATCCATGTTTTAATTGAACAAATTTTTTCCATACACCGTGTAAATCACCTCATCACGAAGCCGTCAACCAAGCATTCTGTACATGAAACTAAGTAACTTTACGCAAAAATTATTGCTGGGAAACGACTTTTTTTTGGGGGGTGTAAAATCATGTTTTGTGGTAGAACTTAATGTAACGCACGCAAAACATTGTGCTGATGGACGGATTGAATAGTACGGGGGTCGTGGAGGTGTTTAAAGTAAAAGTCTTACATTAAAAACTTGTATTTAAAAAAATACTTGTCAAAAAGTTGGAACTTTGACCCCTAATATCTCCGTAACTAGAAGGTTCCCAGGTATGGTGTAGAACAAAAAAATGATCGCAATGACAGGGAGAACCAGTGCCTTTCGGCTTCGTTAAGAGGTGTTTTACACCCTTTATATCCATAAGGAATAATAATAATACCTAGTGTTTAATTGAACATATGTTCAATTAAACATGGGAACAGTGTTTAATTGAACATATGTTCAATTAAACACTATTCCCATGGTGAAAATTTTAAATGACATATAGGGCATTGATAGTGCTGCTGGATTTCCAACATTCTATTTAGCACCGACAGTTGAAAATCCAACAGCATGTTCACGACTTAATTCATCTCGCAGTTTCCCCGTTCCATGTACTTTATAGAAGCTACTCGAAGGCTTAAATTCTTGCCCTAAATTATGTACTTCGAACCGGTCGTATAGGACAGGATCTGAAAATAAATAATAGCCAAGGTAAGGTCTGCGCATTATTCTAAGTTCCCACCGGCCATTTATCACTCTTGTCATTTGATAAATGTTTAACTGACAAGTTTTTGCTCCCTTTACTTTTGTAGTTATTAAGTTATCTACTATTTTATTCCAGGTAGATATGCATACTGTAATTTTATTTGCATAGTTTATTGTGAAACGTCAAAACTGGAAACTTCGTCGTAACTCATTTAGCAATCGAATTTTGGCACCAGGTAGCCTGGATTCTGTGTTTTATGCTGTTAGTGACTTAATTCCGAAAAATGCTTTAAGAGTTCACGTGAACGACATTTCAATTCAATATAAAGACTGCCCGGAAGAGCATCAATCAGGCAGGTTCGGGGAAATCTTCAAAAGATCAAAGAAGCTGGCTTTTATTTCGGCCAATATTTGGACGTTACATGTCAGAATACGTCAGTGATATCAGGGCAACGGTATCAGTCCATGATTCAGCGTGTGACTGGAGCATTGACCCACATTCGAGCACTGCGGGACACTTGGCAGACGCGGCGGTTTAAAATACGATCAGCCGCCGAACGAGCCACAGCCCACCAGTGTAGGGTTACACTAAATTTGAATTATCATCCGGTGATACGCGAAACGAACATATTTCATTGGTTTCAGTATTTTCCGTTCTGCTCTATAAATTTTTGTCTCACGTGTAGAATCTTCCCAGTTTATTTTAAAGTACCTATAAATTATTGTCCTAGACGTTATGTAACGTCTCAACTCTAGATTTGTACAACTATTATAGTTGTTGTCAATGTTAAAATTTTCCGTTATACATAAATTCACATTAATTGGTCACCGTTACCGCCATATTGTTTCTTGAAATAATTCATGTTAATGTAATTCTGCATACAAAATGAATTTCTTCCACATATAGCTCAAAATAACTATTTAGTTTCTTTATTTAAAAGAGAGACAAATTCATCGTCATCCTATTACTCACATTTACTGAACATCGTATTACTTTGTCTTTTTACGTGCTATTTACAAGGAATTTCCGAGAAGACAAATTGTTTCTTCTCTTTTGTGCATTAACCGCCATACTACTTAATAAAACCATTACATATTTATCATTTTAAATTCCTTTGTTTTGTTGTCAAGTAATGCACATACGCATAACAATATTAAAACCCAGGCAATGCTTATAAACCTAGTCATAGTATTTAAAAACAATATGAAACACCTGCAAACTGTATGCTACATAACTATCTTCTTCAGTTTATATTAAAGCAGATCCACACAAATACCAGCGGCGGCAGAATTGCAACTCGTGTTCCACTTTCTCTACTCACATATTAAAGTACGCATTAGGGACATGTTTCACTTTCGCGAAAATCACAAGCAATAAGAGCAATTAAATTATACTTAACTCGACATCACAGTCCGCATAACGTGAGCTTGGTAGGTACCTACTGAGTCAAAAACAATAATGATACGGGCAAAAAAAAACTTTATAAAACTTTTGTCATTTTTTGGCTAGAGACCGCGAAGAATATTATGTGATTTTTGCTGGAACTCTAAATTTACTTTGGTCGGTCTATATTTACAATACAGTATTTCTACCTTTATTTAAGTGATTGATTTTTAAATGCCAACATATTTAATGTTTGCAAAAAATATTCAAGTTCTTCGGTGACAAAAAGTCTGTACTCCAAATTGTTTGTCTCATTTTGCATGTACTTATACAACACACACGACAGCGTTCAAATAGGAACAATCCGGAACACATTATGTATAATTTACGTCTATTATAATGAATTTGCAATCATCCTATAGAAATCATTTGATATAACCAAGCCTCGGCACGCGAAATCAAATTGCTGCGCACTTTTATGGTACACTTGATTGCGAATTAGAGGCAGATAACCATACAATTATGTATGTGGCAAGTTGGCAACTTTCTCGTCTCTTACACTTATAATTTACTATCGTAAAAAATACTTACATGCATCAAAAATCTCTTGGACACGAATTGCAACAAGAATGAAAATTTCTAAAGCCAATTAGCATTTCAGCTTCAAATTCTTAATCTGTGTACCTTTCCAAGACTAACACGTCTTATTTACATTTTACACTGCGGCTAATGAGGAACAGCACCTTTCTCCTCAAACAATAACACTATTGCCAAAGAACATTATTTAGAAAGGCATCTTCTGTTGTTTTAGTACCATTTTTGCGAATCAGTTGCAGTAATTTACTCGAAAGCGTTTTAATGTCCGTCTTACGTTCCGTTTATTGCATATAATTCCATAAATACGAATTTCAGTAAAAGTAAAAGTTGGTAGAAATTTTTATGAAAGTATATTTCGGTACTTTTGAATGGAACACTGTTTCATTTTAACATTCTACATGTGTTTTATGTCTTAGCACATGAGCTACAGTTTAAAAATCTGTATGTAATTCCATCGCATTAACATTTTATTTTTGTTTTGTTCCAGTGTCAACATTTCTACCCCAAACATTATGATTTACAAATGGATATTATGATAAGAGTGAAGTGCTGTCAAGAAACTAAAAACCCAAAGTGACGAAGTGCCCTGTAGGCGTCTGTTGTGCTACCGTTCCGTTGCCTTCCCCTTACCTATTAGTGCTCAATATGTCTGACAAGACCTCGTCATCGGTCGGTCCGAGGAGTTTCGAGACGATCTCGGAGGAGGACCTCACCGCCTCGCCGTGGGAGAAACTGTTGGGAGAGGTGAACACTGCTGTTCCTACGATAATAAAGACTAATGTATCAAGTACAACCATCTCTCGGTGCGGCGAGGAGGTGTCTGCGAACCCTCAAGCCGAAGAGGATCTGGAGGGAAACAAGTTGACGCGATCCAAGAGCCTTAATCAGCGAAGAAATAGCAGCGGCCTCCTCGCATCGATCCCGAGGCAGCTGAGGAACTCGTTGCGAGGAGTTCGGAGCGAACCTTCCAGTGTCAAGGACGTGCCCACGACCAGGAATGACAGCTCTCTCAACCTTCTTCTTAGGTGAGTCAAAGTTCTTTATTGAAATTTTTCTTGCAGATCAATCATTGTTTGTTAAAGCGGATTTATATCCAAGGTTCAACTGAATAATTGTTTTGTGAAAGGAAGGGTGTAGATCTTGATATATGCACTTTGCAAGTTGACGTCATGAACGACGATTTATGCAAGAAATATCGCAAAACAAATAGGTTCACACAATTTGATACGGCTGACACTTAATAAAAAGGGGAAATACACAATTGAAACCGAACACATAATGTTTTAGATGACGCAAGATATTTTTCATCTATGCCAACGTTTTCTCAATAACAGTAAACATTGATTTGAAAGGTAGTCAAATCAAGCGGAAAAATATTTCTCCGTCGACATCATATATATAATTTCGAGGATTTTTTTCGGTTTCATAAAATAACGATGTTAGGTTCGGTCGGGCTACTTACGGTACTACGATAATCCACTTCTGTGAATTGTTATTCTCCAACGATACACGACTGGCCCCTAAAAAGTCGTGCCCTTCAGCCTGAAGTTATATAATTTATCGTCACGTGCCATAGGACTCCATGGAGGAATTTTCATTAGAAAACCCATGGCAGGTCAAGAACAAGCGGCACCTCATAACCACAAGGCTTCGTCTGGCTTCCCCCTTACCTCCTCGTCGCTATAATCACCATCAAGTAGAACCTTTCCACATAATTGCAACCTTCATGGTCTGAAATACGTAAAGCTTCGCGCTGATTGGTCCTAGAGACGCAACTTGACCTAATGTCTGCGCTATTTTAAGGAAAATTGTTTGCCAATACAATGTCAGGGTCTAATAAGTATAGATAAAGGTCTTCTAATTGAACATTTAGTTTAATGACGGATGAAATTGATAGAGACGGAAATAAGTTATTTATCAAATACGAAATAGGCACTTTATTCTTTGCTCGTAACTGCCTGTCAATCTATCAATAATTCTACATCACACGTGATCAATATACGAGGCTATAAAACTCGGTGTAATTTGATAGTTTTATATTTGCGAGTCGATAATGAAACGTCATAAAAGTCATGAATGGGTCTTCCGTTTATAAATGTTCATCAATTCCTAATAAAAAGATTTTTACTGATAACTTTCTCATATGCAAAAGGCGAAGGAAACGGACGTCCTTATTTGAATACGAATTGCAGGAAACAAGGCGCCCGAGGTAGACAGCCAGCCTAAAACAATGCTCCTTGCAGAACACAATGAATAGACTGAACGATTGCATGGAAGTAGCAATTCAGGGCCATCCGTTTAGCGCAATCCGTGTCCTCTTATTTTTATCTCCTTGTTACTAGTTGTGAATACAAATGACTTTTCAATTGATTTGGGCTCGTCAACGTCAAAAACAACCGTATAAAATGTATTAACATACAAATTACGTGAGGTCCATTTTGGAATGGGTGTATTAGGTACTTAGGTAGATACATACTGGGAAGATTTATGATCGCGAAGTGTAGTTATTTGTTATCTATAATTTTTTTGATCGTCGACCACCCACTTTTTTGAATTGATGTCTGATGCGTAATGGTCAAAACATAATTCAATGCCTCATAATCGTATTTTTCTGCAAATACGTCATCCTCATTTTACCGTTGGTGATGCTGGTGACACTGACACGGTTCAGGTAATTAAATATGGTGTAATTGAAATTGTTGATTCATTTTCTCGATCATATCTAAATTGTAAGTGAATAGGAGCTCGTGGCTAAATAATAACAGACGCACGGGTTGATCTTTAAGGTTAAGCCGTGCTTGCCGAGGTTGGTCCGTGGATGGGTGACCGTAATTACGTACCGAGTTTCCTCAGTGCCTCGGAAAGCACGTTAAGCCGTTGGTCCCGTCCGTCATTTGTAGAACTTTGACAGTCGTTACGAGTAGTCAGAAGCCAAAAGTCTGAAATCCAGTCTTACCAAAGGGTATCGCATTACCCAGTTACTGGGTTGTGGAGGCAGTCGCTTCATGTAAAATACTGGTACTCAGCTGCATCCGGTTAGACTAGAGGCCGATCCCAAGATAGTTTAGGAAAAGGCTAGGCAGATGATGATCTAACTTGTAAGTGAACCAATATTGGCAATGACTACCGCTTTCAATGTTCAAGTATGGTGTGATGTCTTAAGATCATGGTCCTCTCGACTGCTGTACAGATCTTCGTTCCATAAAGTCTTATGCGGATGCTCGATGTCCAGTTATTGGCTTCTTTAGGCAAATCGTGTCTCCAAAGATAGAACTTGTCTTACTGAAAAACTTACGAGCAAATAACTATAATAGATTTCATAGGTAACAGTTAAAAACGGTGCTTTGTTCGTTTTTTGTTGACATCTACTTGACTTTCAGGCCACTGCCCCTAGAGACACCAAAAAACGAATATATTATTATGAACATCGATTACATTTACTGGAATTGCCTTTTAGAGAGACCGTACAATTTAGATTTTAGATGATGAATAGATTGGATAAAGCTGCGAGGTTTTTGCACTAGGTTCTTTTTTTATTTATTTGCAGGGATTTTTAATACATTGCTTTTTTAGTGGTAGAGGAAGGTACGTGTAATGACCTACATTTAAAACATGATAAAAGATAATAGTCTAGAGCTGATATAGTTACATTATCAGGCCCAATACTTAAGGTGGAAGCGACCGGGTGGCCAGCAAAATTCAAATATTCCTACGTTTTTTTGCATTTTACCGGTCAGTGTCAGTTTTTATGTTAAATAAAATGTGATAATTTTATTTAACATAAAAACTGACGCAGCCGTATTTAATAAGGCTTTACTGATTATAATCATTAAAGTCATATTAGTTTCGGCCGCGTATTATACAACCCCTATAAGTTAATTTAACCTTATAGAACTACTTTTTCATTAATTAGTCATTCATTGGGATTAAATGAACTTAAATGGGTTGTATTAATGATTTTAATGACTACAATTATCTAAATCTGTACATTTTACGGCCGCTTATCATATTTTATTCAACATTAAACCTGACACTGACCGGCAAATAGCAAAAAACGTAAGAAAATTCTAATTTCGCGCTCCACCCTGGCGCTTCCACCTTAACTGAGTTTATCAACTGATAGCTAGGTCATGAACAGTAGGTCACTGCCCCTAACTAAAAGAATGAGACATCTGACATTGAGCTCATTATAAATACAACCTATTTCTGGTCTCAGTACCATGTAATTCACGTTCAAAGTAATAAACGCATTGCTCTATTTAAATAAAGTAATTTTGTCTAGATTGCAGTTACTCTCGTTGAAAATGATTTATAGCTGCGCACCATCATAAATTGTAGCAGCGTGTGCCTATTTGCGTTTTATTGGCACACTTTAGACTTCTGCATTGAAAGTTTTGAGCCAGAATATTTTGCAAAATACTTATTATTAAAGAAAAAATGGTTTCACCGATTCACGGCACGGTTGTACTAAGAACGTGGCTAGGCCATTCACTTCAATCGAAGTGTTCACACCTCTACATGTTGGCCTATTGGTACAACGACTGTACTTGTGTTGGTGCCAATATATTTGCACTCCATCATTCGGCCCGCTTTCTGGCATGCCTTATCGTTATCACCAACAGACCGACCTGGATTCGGATTTCTAAGCACGTTTTACAACGAGACCTATTTGCTCTGTTTAACTTGTGCTTTAAACATTAGAAATAGAACGCTAAGGGTATTTATTGACTTACAACAAGTTTATGCTGAATTGAAATATTTTAAACGGTTACCTACAACTTCAAACGAAAGAGGCCGAAAAAACTAATTGAATTTTAATAGCGTCTGTTTTATGAGAATTATAGAAACATTTATAACTTTCCATGAAAACAGAAATAGCTGACCGTTATTCGCACTTACACCTTCCGCTAAAATTATTTTTCTTGGGTGAAATGTCGAAATATCCTGAGAAAACGTACTAAAAGCAGCTGATGACGCATTTAATTGCGAAACACTGACGCTTGTACAGTAAGATGTCACCTGTATAAACAAGGTTGGTAGAACCTCTTAGTAACTTTGTTGTATACAAATATACGAGTAGACTCCATGTTTCTGAGAGAATTCATTAACATGAAAGACTTTGTAGCTTAATGGCTGTAAAGTAACTACCTAAGTTAGCTTAAACAATTCGAATTACGTGTTACTGCGAACAGTATACATTAAGACTTGTTGTTTTCTTTTCCAAGTTGGTTAAGATAACACCTAGTCAGGAGAAACAATGCAACAATGTTTTTGAATTGTGAAGGCACTAGAAGCTAGTAGAAAATGTCGTTAATTTGGCTTATGAAGAATTCTAATACTCAGTCATAGATACCTAAGGATGACGCATAGACTTTGAAGGAAAGAAAAAAAAACTTTACAATGTTTTCTGGATGTTATTATAATGCCTACCTACTTAATTGCCAAAACTGTTTTCCAAGTTATTTTCAAATGACCGTCATGTAAAGAGTAAATAGAAACAGTGTTTTTTCCGAGAAATTGCGACTCCAAACTCAGTATACAAAACGTTCGAAGATTCCAAATAGCAACTCAATGAAAGTGGTACAATACTATTCAATGGGTTACCTATCATAAGTTCGAAAAATGTTTGGCCGAATTCCGTTTCACCTAAAACTTTTCAATTATTTTTGTTTCGTTTTTTTACTTCATCAAAGTCATGTCTGCCACTTTATCAGTTGACGTATTATCATTTCCATTTTTTTCGTTACTCCGACGTTTCATTTGGTCGAAAAACTTTTTACCGTTAAGTTAAGTTACACGTAGCCGAAATAACATTTGTTCGAAGTATTATGTTTCCGAACAATCATATGCAGCATGCAAGCAAGCATGCAACATGCAGCAAGCATTATTTCTGTAACAGCTCTGGCGCTGCGGGGTTTGGGCGACCCCACGCGGGCTTATCGTCGCAGATAGTTTTAACCCTCATCACCGCAGCTTCGGCTTGCTTGTTTCGATGTGGTGAAAATATGACAAATAAATCATTATGGCAAATGAAAAAAGTTCAATAGAGGGTTCGGCAATATCAAAAAAAAAATTGTATATTGGCGAAATAAGGTTCGGTAAAATTGTAGTGTGTAAGTTACTTTACATTATATTCATGTCTATTGTATCCTATTTAAAAGGTGTGTTTATTGAATTATAGTCAGTATTATCCCAACCTTCGGTGCTTCATTTATCTCTCCAATAACCCGCCTTACATGGCGACCCTGCCAAAGTTCGGTGGCAGTGACAAGTCTGCGCGTTTGTTTTAAATTCCATGCCTATATTCGGATTAGGACTTAAATTGCAAGATGTTCGGTGCAAAGATTAGGCACAATTATCGTTCGAGTGCTTTGGTACTGTGTACTGTGGAATATATCGAAAATTATGGGTACTACTAAGTCAAAAGAAGAGGTCATCATCGCCCAAAACGCGGCCGGAGGTACCAATCAGGCGTCGGTCGAAGAAATCAGGACGCATATTGGCACAACGAATATTATTTTACTGGTCATTCTCACCGTAATGTTGTTGGGCATGCTGTATGCCGTATACCGAGTCTACAAAAGATGTCATATGCAGTGGATTGATCAACAGTTTCACCACCATACACTTCGGCGATCGTTTCTTCGTGCTATTCCGAAACATCCTAGAGTCGGCGATGAAGTTTAGCCAGTGAAAATTACGAAAAAAAAAGTGTTATGAGCAGTGTTATAAAATACAAGTGACGGCAAAAATAAAATTCACATATATCCGATGTCCGTGTTAATAAAATTAGTGCGAGTATTTCACCCTATTTCGGTCAGTTACATCAAATAAGACAAAGTGCAGTGGACTATGAAAGACCGTAAATTATGTTTTAAACTACGGTGTGAACAGGTACCTAGAGATATAATAAAATGTATTTGATAGGAGTAAACTGCGTACATTATAATGTTATAGTAAGTTATGGCAACTATTTTAGAGGAGTTATGTAACGAAATTAAAGAAATCAGAGTATACTTGATTAAAGTTGGCCCGAGTCGTAGAACAGAAAATGTATTAAGTAAAAAATTAAGCGAAGCGAATGAGATTTTTATAAGATATACTAATTACGTGTCTCAAGTTTCAAATGATATAAAGAAGGGTAACGTTTCAAGTAGTACTCTGAATTATTTTATAAGTACATTGAGAGATTCCAGAGTATTTACGCTGAGGTAATTGATTTGTGTAAATCCTGTAAGAGTACAGATATTGTAACAATGGCTAAGTTTGACATAAAGGTTGCGTTGAATTTATTGCCACTCATGACTGATGAGGAGGCTAACACCAGACAGTTAATCGATAGTATCGAATATTACAGTTCTATTATTTCAACAACTGAATGTAAAAAACAGTTGGTCAACTTTGTGCTTAAGAGCAGATTATCCCAAGCCGCAAAAATGCAATTATCACCTGATTATCCTAGCGTAGATGAATTAGTTAACGATATGAGAAGAGTTTTATTGCCTCAAAAGTCTGCAACAGCAATCCAAACTAAATTAAATTCCATTAGACAGAACGATCTATCCATTCAGGATTTTGGAAAACAAATAACTGAGCTTTTCGTAAATCTCACGGTTTCGCAGGCCAAAGGAAATGTGGAAAGTTACAATCTTTTTAAACCCGTAAATGAACAACATGCGGTTAAAAAATTTGCCGACGGCTTGCGGAACCGCAGACTTAGTACAATAATAGCTTCCAGAAATCTTGGTTCTCTCAAGGACGCGATCCAGGCAGCACTAGATGAGGAGGTTTCGTCGTCTGCAAGTACCGGCGAAGTTCTCGGTATGTACAATAATAATAGAGGTTTCAAGAGTTTCAGGCCGAATTCTTCGAGAGGTTTTCGAGGAAACACGAATCATACATACTCGCAGCGTAGGCCACAGCGTGGAGGTAACAACTACAGGGGCCAGCGCGGTGGATGGAATGGGCCACATGAGCGTGACCCACACCAACAGCAGGTTTCTTCCCGCAGCAGACCTCACAGAGGTAGGTCTTATTACAATAATAATGAACGGAATCAGAGGATGAACAACAACAATATTAACGTTATATCAGAATCGGAAGAAGTTACGGAACTAACTAATAGGGAAAATATTTTTTTTCGAGACTAAAATCCTGTCATGTAATAGTAATTGTTCAATTAATTTATCTGTAAACAATCACTCGTTTAATTGGTTACTTGATACGGGAGCATCAATCTCGGCCGTAAAGTATAAACATATTCTAGAACATCAGATTTCATATTACAAAGAAAGCATATCCATAACAGGTGTAGGAGGCAAGATTACAACAATTGGATACTGTTATTTAAATTTAAATGTAAATGGGCATCAGCTGAGACATAAATTTTATATATTTGACTTCTTACCAATTAGGGCGAATGGCATCATCGGACAAGACTTTCTGACTAAGCACAAGGCGGTGTTAAATTTTAATGATAATATAATAACACTGTCTAATTTTAATATTAAAATTGATGTGCCAATTTATACATGCGGTAATAATCGATTAGAGATACCACCGAGATGTGAGACGATTCATTATATACCGACAGACATTGCGGATGAATGCTTAGTATGCGCGTCAGAAATCAGTGATGGTATATACTTAGCCAGTTCGTTAGTTAAGCCGACATGCGGCAGAATACCAATAAAAATACTAAATTCGACGGAGCAACATTTTACACTTAATGAAATTAAACCGAAAATGCATAACGCTAGTGATTATGAGATATGTACTTTTACAAATAGTGAATCAAATGCTAATCGTGTTAAGAAATTGTTTTCAATGTTGCAATTAAAACATTTAAATAGTGAGGAACGGTTTTCTGTGGACAAATTATGTGCGAAGTATAATGACGTATTTTATTTACCGGGAGACCGATTAACCACGACTAGTATTTATAAACACTCGATAAACTTAAAACCAAATGTGACACCGGTATTTTCTAAGCCATATAGGTTACCACACGCTCAGAAGAAGGAAATTGATAGACAGATAGATAAAATGTTACAGGAAGGAATTATAGAAGAATGTACTGGTGAATGGAGCAGTGCCGTATTATTGGTTCCGAAAAAGCTGGATTCTAGCGGTGAGAAAAAATGGAGATTCGTAATAGACTATCGAAAATTAAACAACTGTATCGAAGATGATAAATTCCCACTCCCAAACATATCCGAAATACTAGATTCTTTATCAGGTTGCATATACTTTAGCCATCTAGATTTGTATCAGGGTTTTCATAATGTTGAACTCGATAAAAACAGCCGGAAATATACAGGATTTTGTTCAGGTCGTTATCAGTTGACAAGAATGCCTATGGGATTGAAAACTAGCCCGTCATCCTTTTCCCGAATGATGACGATGGCTATGGCCGGTCTTACATATGAAAAATGCTTAGTTTATCAGGACGACTTAATAGTTATTGGAAGAAATTTGGCCGAAAAGTTAAGAAATTTACAAGATATTTTTGAGAGATTGCGAAAGGTGAATTTGAAACTTAACCCTGCAAAATGTGATTTTTTCAAAAAAGAACTGCTTTATTTAGGACATGTAGTATCAAGTGACGGCGTTCTACCGGATCCAGGGAAAATTGAAGTCGTTAAAAATTATCCTTGCCCAAAATCTGTTGATGAGGTCAAGCGATTTACAGCCTTTGTTAACTACTATAGAAAATTCATACCAAATTTTGCAGAAAAGGCTTACCCGTTAAATAATTTGTGTAGGAAAAATGTACCTTTCGTTTGGGATCAGGAATGTCAAAAATCATTCGAAACTTTAAAGCACAGTATAATTTCTCCCCCAGTACTGCAATATCCAGACTTTTCGGACACCAACCAGTTTCTAGTTCAGACGGATGCCTCAGGGTACGCAATTGGCGCTATCTTGAGTAACAGTAATAATAAGCCTATAGCATACGCAAGTAGGGGTTTGAATAGTGCTGAACGGCGCTATCCAACCATCGAAAAGGAATTATTAGCAATAGTTTGGGCTGTAAAATATTTTCGCCAATACCTTTATGGTCGGAAATTCAAAATCATTACAGACCATCGGCCATTAATCTATTTATTTAATATGCGAGATCCATCAAGTAGGTTGATGAAATTTAGGTTAATCCTAGAAGAGTACGATTTTACTGTAGAATACGTAAAGGGTTCTGACAATGCAGCTGCAGATGCTTTGTCTCGAATTTCTTTAACGTCAGAGGAATTGAAAAATATGAGTGAGTCTCAGATAAATGTAACCACTAGGGCACAGGCAAGGAAAATGCAAGGCTCTCCATGCGTTATGGATTCTAATCACAGTAGGCCTGATCACCCTAATGTGATTGGAAGTCATACAAAACCGAGAGAGGCCGTGGAACTTAGGTTTATCGAGAAAAAAGAGTTAGATTCTTTAAGAAGACAAAATAAAATTACTAGGGAAATAAACGCGTTTTGCTACGTAGAAAGTAAATTGACAATTTATATTAATCCCAATTTCCAATCACAATTGACGCGAGCCGCATTTGTGAGGGAATTGGATAAATTTTGTAAACAAATAAACGTCGACGAAATATATATTATTAAAAATAAGAATAATGAAATGTTTATTGAAAAATTGTTAAATGAAGTTAAATCGTTAGGAAATAGGTGCGCACCGCGATTTTATATTTTGAATGATGTACGACGAATAGACGATAAAGATGATAGAAAGGTCATCTTGAATGACTTCCATCTCTTGCCCACAAGTGGCCACGCGGGCATGAGAAGGATGTTCAATAATATCAAAAAGTATTTTTATTGGCCCGGATTAGAGAAAGACATTCGAGAATACGTTGGGAAATGTGAAAAATGTCAAAAGGAAAAACACGCAGTACACGTTAAGGAGCCGATGGTTATCACTTCCACGGCGACAACGGCCTTCGAGAAAATATATTTAGATTTAGTTGGACCACTAGATAGGGATTGTTATAGCTATTCGTATATTTTTACCTTGCAATGCGAGTTAAGTAAGTATGTTGTGGCCCATCCTTTGATTTCTAAAAAGTCAGAAGAAGTTGCTCAAGCCTTGGTTAACAATTTCATTCTTCGCTACGGGTTACCACGTGAAATAGCGACGGACAGAGGATCTGAGTTTATGTCGTCAGTGTTTCAGGAGGTTTGTAAGCTTTTGAATATAAATCATTTAAGTTCCACAGCTTACCACCACCAAAGCATTGGTGCCTTGGAAAATTCCCATAAACATTTAAGCTCATTCTTACGCATTCAAACAGACAACCACCCAGAAGCATGGAGCCAATGGCTACCATATTGGTGTTTTTCCTACAATACTTCCGTACACTCTGAAACTAAATTTACACCATACGAATTAGTCTTTGGGAAAATCTGTTCGCTACCTAGTAATCTAAATAACAACATAGTAGAACCACTGTATAACCATGAAAATTACCCATGTGAATTAAAATATCGTTTACAGTTATCTCAAAAAGAGGCAAGGGATAATCTAATCAAAAGCAAAGTATTAAGAAAATGTATTTATGATAAATCGATTAATCCTGTAGTGTACAAACCTAAAGACTTAATTTTAATAAAAAATGAAAATTGTAATAAGATGGATAGTCTATATTCAGGTCCTTACATTGTAGTCAAAGATATGTCACCTAATGTCCAAATAAATAAGAATGGAAAATTAGATATTGTACACAAAAATCGCACAAAACTGTTTAGACCAAATGTATAAAATAATGTATCTATGCCACAACGACCTCGCTTGTATTATTTTATAGGTATAACAAAAACTAGTAATAATTACTATTATGTTATAAAATGTGTATCTTTTACAATGTATTAATGAACTAACATGTTTAATCATTATAATATCCTGTTTATTGTTTACGAAAAAAAAAATGTATCCTATTTTTTTTCCTTTCTTGGGGAGGAGGTGTAGTGTGTAAGTTACTTTACATTATATTCATGTCTATTGTATCCTATTTAAAAGGTGTGTTTATTGAATTATAGTCAGTATTATCCCAACCTTCGGTGCTTCATTTATCTCTCCAATAACCCGCCTTACAAATAATACATATGACACATGATACTTCGATGATCTAAAAATATGTTAAATAACGAATATAGCGAAAGAAACGTTGGTCAATAGTTTTCGGTAAAATGAAATTCGAACAAATAAAATTCGGAAAAGTGATCGGTTTTCTATTCAATGAGCATAAAACATCGTGGGAGACTTGCGACATTGTAGCCTAATGCTCGTTTTCTTATACGTTAACCGTTTTCACCTAAATTAATGCCTAAATATACATATTATACTGTTGGGAATAACACCTCTCAGCGCTAAGACAAGTGTCGAAAATCCAATAGTACACATTTATTTCTATATGTCAAATGGTTTGAGGGGTGCGGACGACATTCTATTTTGTCCGTCAGACAGGTAATACAAAAATATTAGACACGTGTTTTTTGTTTTATCAAAATATCCAAAAATTACGTAGTTAAAATTCATTAAAGTTGGAGAGTGGGGGCTTATTACGTCGCAAGTAGGTATAAAACTTACCTACATGTGACGTCATGCGCCATTTCAACTCAATATATCTCCGTAATTTTATGACCACGTGAAAAAAGAAAAAAATACGTGTCCAATACTTTTCAATAAAATACCCAAATTACAAACAAAGAAAAAAAAAATGGATTATCCCCTATTGCAAGTTGCAAATGACAGGTAGAGAAAATCAGATGCCTATTCAATTTTCATTAGGTGTCAATCATGCTGGGTATAACCCTTGGCAAAAGAACTACCTTTAAAGGAAATTCTAGTAGTTTTCCCTACTAGATTAGCATTTGGAAACAATCGATTCTCAAATCAAAGTTTCCTTTATTTGCAGGACACTCGAGCTTCAATTGACTTACCGGTATCTTTTCCTTATGTTCGTGACATCAACGGTATCAATGTAACAAGGGTTTCTTTGAAACGGCCATACATACCTGCCTTTATAATCTGTACAAGGAAGCAATTGTTTTTACCTGGTTGTATTAATTTTCAACTTGTCGAATGGGAAAATGGTACCAGAGTGGATGGGGAAAATAGTGATTGATTTGTTGTGATTGATAGTAATACTGATTGTGATATAAAGCAATATATAACATTATGTCGATATTTCAAACGTAACAGTGCTCCCCAGTCCCCACCTCTTCATTTAAAATTCATGACTTTCACACAGCTAAAACGTCGAGGAAACGTTACTGAAAACATGGTTTAAAATTAGCTCTCCGCCAAACTTACTTCGTTAAGGTGTGGTTTCCTTAGAACAACAAACAGGATTAGGTAAGAACTGATTTACTACAAGGATTAGGAAACTGACATCCACATCGCGTAGGTAGCTTTTAGAATTCTGTGTCTTGAGCCCAATAACCACACACTATTGCGATGACGTAAAAATCATTGGAACCTTACTTGTGTTGAACGATTAAAAACAGACGTTCGTGATACTAAAATGACGTCATCATAATTGATTCAATATGTTAATGATTCGTTACAAAACAGAAGACTGAACATTGAACATAATAGATACAGAGAATCGTTTCAATGGATACCTGGTGACTAATGAACCAGATCTCTTTCACGGAAACTATAAAACATAGATATGATATGGAACCAATGACGCTGGTATTTATGGAAAACGTTTTCCACATTAGTATTTTCCACATTTAAAACCTTATGTCTCTTCTAGAATAGCATTATTATATTACGTGTGCACTTCTGTGATTTTCTTTCTTCTTCACATACCTCCTTTCTGTGACTATCGACTACCAAAGCCAGTGCACGTTGATCGATGCCGCATTTGTCTTCGTATTGTTGATTCCAGAAGATGCCAGTTTCTTCACGAAGTTTTCCTTTACCGTTTTGAGACCCATTAGTAGCTCTTAAAAGTTTAAATATCTTAAAGAATATTGCAGATATTTAAGACTATGATAAAACTTGCAGGAGAACATAATGCCGTTCCTTTGTTAAATTAGACCGGAATCCCGAACGGTGTTACCGAGACTTGCGTAGGCGCCACTCGTAGTATAAGTAGAGTATACGCATATTTAGAAAAAAGTATTTTCAGAGTAGGAATCGAGTCAATGTCCAGGTGACTATAGTTACCCAATAATTTTTCCGGTCAAGTGTCCAGGTAACCATAGTTACCCATTTGTAGTGCGTTCGAATTGTTCCAAAAAAACGTTCTAAAAAATGTCAGCTGTCGAGAATATCAGGACAAATTTATTCTCTGTGTTGCTCTATTAAATTACGCGTCAAACGCTCAAAACTCGAGTGTCCAAGTCGGCATATTTGTTGAGAAATAAAATGTCAAACTTCAATTTCTCAGTGTCAAATTTTATTGCTCTGACTCAAAGTGATCGCCGACTTTAAAATGTAAGTATAATTTTATTTGTAACCCAATACATATGTATAGTGTATTATATCAAAATAAACCTCAATATCCAAGCTTTACAATTAACTATAAATATCGTAGGTTCAAAGTATGTTGAAACGATAATATTAAAATGAAAATGTGAAAACAATCCGCCATGTTGACCGTGGTGATTTTCGTAAAGTTTTTTATTTGTTTTTAATGGATTTATTGCGAAAATCGTTAATATAATGCTCGTAATATGGAAATTAGTTCATAATTAGTATTTACACACAATAAAACAGTAAAATACAACGAAATTTTGCAATATTCTATGTGTTAAAAATTTTGTTCCCCAAGCAATTTTTAGAACATTTTTAAAAACCAGATTTAACGGTTTTTACCTGTGTATTTACACAAATACGATAAATAAGGCTGTTTTACTACTCATAAAAAACTGCGTTTTGGTTTGCCTAACTACGTCGAACGAAAAAGGAAGGTTATGATTTTTGTTCTTGTATTTGGTGTTTTGTTATCCTCTGTATTGTCTGGGTAGCCACAGCTACCCAATAATAATAATTTCAATGATTTTCGAAATGGAATTACAGACTCCAGCAGGTCAGGCTACCTGAAACTCAAATTTTCTTTCAGTTCTTCAGACTTGTGTGTGGCCCTGTGTGTGTGCATGTGTATCTTTAAAAATAAACTATAGAATCTATGTCTATGTTTTAGGTCTCATGATGAAAGCCGTGATTTGGGGCAGGCGTTAGATGAAGCACCAGCCCGGGGACCGGGGTGTTGTAGAAAGAGTGGTGAGGGAGAGGCATAGGTGGATGCGCAACCGTATGTATCTTATTCAGTGTGTTTTTAAGATAATTAATATGTGCAAGTTAGTATGTTTAATGTCGTTATGTTTTAATGTTGCATATAATTTTTGGCAGTGCCGTTCTGGAGGATCCGCTCGCTCCAGTTAGGGCTTCTTACACCGGGTGAATGCACTCTCAGCTGAAGCCTGGCAGGAGCTTAAGGAGTGGAAGCAGCGCGCTCAGCTTGAGCTGATGCTTATGCCCGATGTCAAACCGCGCAAGCGGGCAACATGGTAATTTATTTTTTTCTTTATTGTCCAGCTATTCGCTGAATCCTAGCTGCAAAGAAGTTTGTCAGTTTTTTTTTGTTTAACGGACAACCATCGTCTGAACGGTAGCCATGTATTATGGCTGCTGCTAGCCCACCGGTAGCCGAAGGTATACTTTAGACGCCCAGGCTGTCCCATTCTTCTAGTAAAATAGTTTTTTAACTGTATCATCCTTAGTAACTTACGTCTTGATTGTTATAGATCTCCCCGCCATCGCCAACATAGAGTTTGTGCCATAATAAGACTTTGTAAGAATGAGGTTATAATACAAGTTTGTTTGTTACAGCTGATGAAGCTGGAGCTCCAGTTACAGCAGATGAGCCAGCCCCAGGCTGCTCTCACTGGCCTAGCCAGGTGTCTCAAAGCGGTCAAGTCTCAACCTACCTACCATACCCTACCCTACCTACCTACCTATCCTACCCTACCTACCTACCTATCCTACCCTACCTACCTACACTACCATACCCTACCTACCTACACTACCCTACCCTACCCTACCCTACCCTACCCTACCCTACCCTACCCTACCTACCTACCTACCTACCCTACATACCAATTGAAATTGAAATGCAATCTTTGTCTACCTGGACGTTTCGGTGTAAAATTATTGGGTAGCCGTGGTTACCCGGACATTTAAGCGGAAAAAATATTGGGTAACCATGGTTACGCGGACATTACAGCATTCCATTTTCAATACCTACTTTGTTGTAAAATATTAAATAAATACAATATCCCATCAGTGTCTCATTTCAACACAAATCACAACATGAAATTCAATCCCTTTGTAAACTAGCCTTAGGCGGCCATCTTTCACGCACACATACACACGCTCACGCACACATACGCAGGCCGCCGCCGGCATCGAATCAATGAGGGAAAGGGTCTATTGTTTTGGTTCATTGTGCTACTCAGAACATTCCAAGTAAGGACATATGGGTATCAAAAAAAAGGTTATATAGTCTAGTTTCATTATAAATAGGTTTTATTGACACAAACTACAAAATTATTGGTAAAAACTTAGTAAGAACAAATATTTTACTGATATTCAACACATATTCTCAAGTTTACATTTTTTTCTAAGTAATTCTCTCGAGTTGTTGGATATAGTTTTAGCATATGTAGATTCCGTATAGTTTCAGCTATACACCGTATTTTTTATATTGGTGTAGCTGCAGTAGTTTACGAGATAATAAGCTTTAAATGGGAAGCTGCCCGGGGGCGCTTGCGCAGCAAAGTTTCCGAGTGGGCGTGGACATGCGCAACGGGTAACTATAGTCACCTGGACATTACAACGGTTAAGATAGCAATAGTACAGGTTAAGTGCCCGGTGGCCCGTTTCCCTCATTACTTTTACAACTAGCGCGAGATGATAAGAAAACCGATAGAACTCTTGGTTTTTCCTCCCATTTTTTAAAGATAATATATGGTTGTTCAAAGGAATTTGTTAAAAAACATAGGTTAGTAGTAGGTCACGAGTCAGTTATTGTTATTGAAGCATTATTCTAAAACAAAAGAGAGGTTAATAACCCAATATGTATTCTAGACAATGTTGGATCGGAATGACCTACTGTCGAATTTGTATTAGATTTCTTGCTGTCTAGTTTACGATTTACTGGGTATGAATATTATAACCAGAGCGTTTAATTGATTTTAAAATGACAAATTACGAGTAGGTTCCTATATTGGAATTCATTTCATCGTTATTTGTTTACTGTTTATGTCCACAATTTTTATTCGTTAAGAAAGGACCGCTTTCACAATTTGTATGTAGTATGTAGGTACTTATGTACCCAGTACTGAACATAATATTAAGTATGACCACGTCCGAGGACAACATCAACGAAACTTTCACAAGCAATAAAATATTAAGACCTTTTTTATTTTTAATTGGCTTTTATTTATTACCGTTTTCATCGCTTTCTGTAGCTTTAAAGATTTTTCATTCAGTGTTCCTTGTAGGTGACTAATGATTTTTCTTTCACTTTAGTTTCTTAGTTCATCAATGAGATCGATGAGAGTATTATCTTACTTACATAGTGTTGCTTCTCGTAGATACGGTTCTGCTTCAGCGTGTATTCCGATGTTCGATGGTTAGTATCAGAAAATGTGTGGGTTAAAAAGACATCTATTCAATATTTTACAGCAAGTAATTTTTAAACTTCAGAAACGCAACTTTGAAAAATAATTTGTTTAGTCTGTAATTAAATGCTTGAATGAAAAACATGAATATAGATTTGATTGTGAAGTATTTTTTTTTCTCTTTAGTAGGTAAGTAACTTATAGGCTAGTGAAAAGGATTTTCTGTGAATTAACATCATTAAAATCTTATCAACACTCTGACCAGGAAATCATTAATTTGTCCAAATGACATCGCACCATATTTGTGACGTTTTGTCTGAATAACCGTATTTTTTGTGGCAAGCGTCATTTGGTCTTATTCATTCTAATGAATCCTTCTCAGTTGACTAATTAGTAGCGAAGTTGTTACTAGTGAGATACACGAACGTAGAAGGAAAATGTCTAGGAATAGAGCGAGACAAAAATAGAATAGATTTTATAAATAACGTCTTAAAATGTGGTACATTGTACTCACGAGTTTTTTTGTACATAAATAGGTAGTTGTATAAATCGTGCTTCGTGATCGTGGATCAGTAGATATAGGTACATGTTTCTTAGTTTATGTTAGTACTGATCGATGAATCATTACTAGGAAAATGATTATGACGGCACCATTGATTATAAATCTTAGTTATTCATGATCAGGGGATTTTTTTTATTATTTTTATTTGCCATGGTCTTGCTCTTGACTCTATTCTAGATCAGAGATGACAGAAACAAAGTCGTCGATGGTACAACCTTACCTAGTTGAAGCCTGTTCAGAGATTAGGGTTGTAAGCGATCGGAAACAGGGCAGAGAGTTCGACTCCTTTGCTGTGCGCATTGTGAAAGACGTTTGAAAACGCTTAGTGCGAATTGGTGGAATAGCAATAAGGTAGGGATGGTATCTTGCAGTGCATCTAGATGTCCGGTTGTAGAAGGTCGTGAAGTTCTTGGGCACACTTACCGAAGCTTGTAGAAGACCGACCAGCAGGCACCCTTGCGGCGATGAGCCAAGCTGTGAAGCTTGAGTCCACCAATTTTTCGTCGTCAATCAGCCTCTTTGCTCTGCGTTCCAAGCAGTTGTTTTCTGCGCAGCAAGCTCGTATTTAGCTGAGCCATCCCATAGGTGGCTGCAATACTCCATGCAGGATCGGACTTGTGCTTTGTGTTAAAAGCTGTCCAAGCCTGAAGTATCGCTTCACTCTATTTAGGAGGCCCAGCTTTTTTACCAGTTTGGGCTTTGTACTTAATGGTGGCGCAGAAGTTGGGACTGGACGTCAACTCCATGCCTAGGTGCTCAAGTCGTTCACAGGAACAGATGTACCACGAAAAGTAGTGGTTTAGTCGAAACGACTCCTTTTTGCGGTAAAACGATACGCCTGTGTTTTGGTGGCATTAAAAGAGACCAGATTGTCATCACCCCACCGGGAGATATGGCTTAAGGTCATAGTTTTCGGCTCTACCATAGCCTGTCTTAAAGAACGAACTTCATCCCCCCTGGTTGTGCGCTGGACAACTATCTCTCTGAAACCGTACTGTCATCTGCGTACCCAACAAGACCAGGCTTAAGTAAGTCATTGATGTGCAGCAGGAAAAGAGTTGCGTCAACGACTACTCGGGTCGACTGTCCACTTAGGAAGTCTGATATCAATCTACAAAAATCTGCTGGGATGCAGCTGGGATTAAGTTACGGTACTGCTGACTTAATTAAACAAACAAGTAACTTTTTATGGTAATGACGCCTATCATAGATAGATTCTTTATTATGTACATAATTGATGGTATGATTGGTAGATACTTACTATTGCAAATTAATGACTTGAAACTTTAAAAAAAACAGGGTAGCCGAACAAATTGTAACATGCAAGAGCTGTAAGTAAGCTATTAGTAGTACATTAGAATGATCAATGTAGGTTAATAATGGGTTAGCCAAGGAGGTACCTAGTTATGCAATATCTAGGTCTCATGTCATAGCAGTTTTAAAATTATATCCATATTAAAATGTTTTAAAGGATAATAAAAACAGGGACGTGACGTGTTTATACTGGAAATAACTGTTGGTAATAATTATATTGTGTAACCGGTGCGTCATACCGGTGAATTCGCAGTGTTTAACTGGGGTATATGTACTTACAGCAAATACATATATAAACATAGTAATAGATACAACAATAAATACGTTACCGTTCAGACCTTTAATTAATATTCTGTAAAAAAAAAAATGCAATAGCATTGTTAACAGGATTTTAGATTCTAACCACATAATATGTATTCCATATCCTAGAGTTCCTGGAGATAGGGTCAGGGTGAGCCATAACTTGGGAGAAGCAAAGAATGTCTGTCAGTGGACTACGCTAGGGTGACTTCAAATCTTATTAATTATATCATTCTTTGAAAGAAAAACATCGTAATAACAGATCCTTGTAATGTAAAGAAAAAGTAACAAAAACAACATAAATTACTATCAATTAACTTTAATGAAGAACCTATTACAGAATTTAAATTTATAAAAATTACAAAGAATGATTTGAAAATTTAAATACTCATTATTTTAAAATTAAACCACATGAATTGAGCTTAACACCTTCTATAAAAACAAAAGACGTTATTAATCAATCATACCCATAGAAAACCAGTTAAATTACAGGTTACCTTCAATTTTTTAGGACTCTTCGGTTTTATATTATATGTAGTTATCAGAATAAGAGTGAGTCAGATTGCGGTTACTTCGAGACTCGAGACGTTGACCTTTATGAGATCCAATGAATTTTGGACCCATGATGCTTTTTCTATATTTAGACTTACCTGGAAAAGGTTCACGGTAAGAGGAAAAAGATTGCCATGAGAAACACTATGGCAACGTTCAGGTGGCCTACATGACGTGTTAGAGCAATATTGTTTTAATCTTACTGTAGAGTGGGAAGGAGATGTCGCTAGACGTCCTCAATAGCTCCGTCTCTTGGCCACACTGGAGAGATATCAATACTGTTTAAATTCGTTATGGTAACCCCAGTATCTGAAATATTTGATGGCAACGTAAACAACCTATGCATCCAATTACTGAGTAAATTAAGACGAAATTAATTAAGAAAGTTCAATATTTCTGTTAGTATTTTATTTCTTTTGACAATAAGCTTTTCACTTAGTCTATCATTTCGCTTGCAAAAAAATACCATACCATGGGAATTGTTGGAAATTAATGTTTCATAATTAATTTAATCAACGATCATCTAGTTGCCATAATAGCATTGTATGACAATCAAATGGTACAAACTTTAAAATACTGGTGCACTATCATTGTCACTTTGGCTCATTAACATAGCTCACATATTTAAGCAATAATCGGTAAACTATGTCGTTTATCGTCTAGTAATCAACTGCTATAATGAGTCAACCCCGGGAAATGAGTTATTGTATCAGGCACATGTGGGCGATGGCCTAGTAACCAATCTCTACCGAAGCAAGCATTTGTTCTATGATTTGAACTTCGAACAAAATACGTTTTACCACGTGATCAGGGGTATTATTCAACGTACATACTTTACATTGGCATCGCTTAGATTACTGGCAATGAAGAAAAAACGTGCACGGGAGTTATCGTAGTTCCAGAAAAAAATCGGTCACGTTTTCTATAAGATTTTGGTAACAGTGCCATCTATCAGGGAGTAGCAGAAGTTTCAGCAGCTTTAGTTTGGCTAACGTAAAACGATAGTGAGTTTAGAACAGCTATTTCCGACTGACGTGTCACCAGACGGGTCGACTTGGCAACGGTTCCCGGCTCTATTTCATTGAGAACGAAGTTCGAATAGTCTCTAATGTCAGATCTGTAGCTAAAATTGCTTGTAGTTATACTTACCTACCTACATAAAATTGCGTAGCTACTGGATTGAATTTGCCTAGGACTGATAAATTGGGAAAATGTGACGGAGAAAATACTTGTTCACACTTGGCCTTGGCCTAATATGATGCCATATAGCACTGACAAATATACAACAGGCTTTGAATAGAAAGCGGAAAAATACAACGCCTGTACCTATGTATTTGAACAGCTGACAAAACTATGCACGTAATATATGTATATTATTATATATAATACGTGCACAGTATTGCTTGAGCTCATTCGAAGTCTCGTGTTTCTGCGTACCTATATTTTCATCAACAAGAACTTAAATATTTTTCTCAATCCGAAAAATATTTAAGAAAGATCAAAGAGAAAATGAGAAAAATCAAATTAGTTATACTTTGATTTTATCTTTAATGTAACTCAATCCCACCATGCGTTTTCTGAAAGTGATTCAGACTCATATTCTCGGAGTCTATTTCCCTAATCTAGGTTGTTCCCATAAAGATACGAATTGATGAATGTGTATTAAAGATGACTTCAAAGAAGCAGAAACATCTATTCTATCTCAATGGACACGTAGCGATATCGCACTATCCAACTACGTCACAAGAAATACATAGTTACTAACTATTACAACATAGACTGTTCTGTTTTACATTTTAAAATGCCGTCACAATAAAAATGTGGGTGTTCGTTGTACTACGATGACGTCATCAGTCACGTCGTATTTGCCCAAACAGCCACGACGCCGCGACGCTCTACGTAAAAAATAAACCGTGAAACCGGTTATAAAACGACCGACTTCAACGGTATATCGGGGAAAATCTTACGAACTTTGATCATGACGGTTTTGGCACAGTTTTCGGTGACGTATGTTTAATAAGCGAATCCAAATGACTGTTTTAATTCGCTGATGCGATACGACAGCGAGGTTCGTGTTCAACACGCTTCAGTAAGTGGAATAATTGATTTGTTGTCGTAAACAATGTTTGTATTCAACGTTGTTTGCGTTTGCAAATGTCAGAAGACTATAAGTTCATGTGCTTCGCTAGTCTTGTAAACAGTAAACACCTACGTCTATAACTTTGCTATGTTTTTATTAAAAACTGAAAAGCTGGCTTTACGTATATTAACAGATTACAATTACAAGTATGCGTCAGGTAATTGAAAATGTTATGGACCTCCGCTCCAATTATGTAGACACTTTATTGAATAGAATAAAAACATACCAATATTATCGAAGTCTAGCTGTAAATGCGAATAAAATGTGTTTCTTTTCACGACACATTACAATACACTGAAGTACAAATAAACGTGAACATTCGCACGCTACCTTCAAGCATTTGGCATTAGTGAAAATAACGCGTGAACTGACGGATACTAAGGCCATTTCAGCTTCAGTGTCACTAAAGCTACATAAATACGTGATATAAAGCGGTACGACACCTGTTTTTTATACTTAGATACATTAATTATATATAGTATACCTACATATAAATACGCAGGAGGTGACCGTCTGCTACGGGTAACGAACTTCGTGTTAAGGTCGCTTACTACTCACTTACACATGATTCAAACATCGATTATACTTATCTGTAATAACCGCCAGTTCCGCTTGTCACAAATACATTTAAATTTACGCAGCCGTTAGTTATGCTGTATAATATAGGTAACACATAAATTAATGTCGTGGCCACGGCAAAACGGACCCACAGGGTAATCATAAATATGTTCATTTAATGGGCAATATTTTGCAATAGTCTAAATACCGTTCACGTTAATATCTTGCCAATATGGCAGTCTTGGCTGGCTTCTTAAAACAACTAGTAATTATTCATCGGATAACAAAAATAAATAGAAGAACTCATGGAAGATGCAACTGAACTAACTAGCTGATGAGCGATGGGTCCTTTGGCATTTGGCATCTATGGTATTGCAGGCCAGTTGCCAGCTGAAGGGTCACACAGTTTACTCACTTCCGCCATGTGAATAGTATCTAAACATAGGTGTGTGTTGTAATGTAACATTGTGTGTAGAATTTTATTGTATATAGTAATAATAATATGATGTTGACTCAGCGATCATTGTGCCGATAGTCGTTTCAGCCAATGGCCTAATAATTGCTAAGAGCCTCGACCAACATCTGATGAGGCTCTCGTTAGGCAGCTGGATCAAGGGCTTGATTCAGAAAGCGGTACTCCTGGACACGGCTCGTATTGTTAGGAGGTTCATTTCTCTGTAGCCCTGACCACCGGTAGCTTGGACCCTGTTCCCGATACCGGTGGGCTACATTTTTTTATATTTTTAAATGTTTATTTTTTTATTTTTTATTATTTATAAGAAATATTTAAAAATGTATTAAATTTGTATATATTAATGAATAAAGGGAATAATAATATTTATAAAAGTGAATAAAGGAAATAATAATAATAATACACATATATAATATAGTAACAGTATATTAATGAAATAGACGCTGATTCAAAACAGTGAAAACTTAGATGGCCATTTGCAATTTATAATCTATATTTACTATAACAAAAAGAATGCGGCTTTGAATTGGATACGCGGGAAGTGTATCCAAAGAAGCATTTTGTATTTTTTTTTTAAGAATCCATAGAAGAAATAAGTAAAACACCAGCAATAATCACTTGCTTTTGCCATTTCGACTGCAGATAGGTAGATAACTAATTGTTTTAAAATGACGCCTGCATACTTATAATTAGTAAACATTATCCGCCCTGATTGTTCATAACTAACCGACAGAAGGTGAAGTTCCGGCCTTAAATGATACGAACATAAATAAACATTTATTTTATGGCCCAGCGACTATATTAAATACTCAAGGTCACTGATAAAAGCTAGCCACGTACGTAAAAGGTTTTATTGCGAAAATGCGGAACATACTTTCTTTGATGGAGTAAACAATGGAGGTTTTACCCATAAGACATTACATCGTTTTTCCATCGAAAGAATCTCTTGAGTAAATGATGCCATAACGCCTAACGGGGGAGAATGGAAGAAAAAAATTGTGCGTGGAGTCCCTCCGCGCGGAAGAAGTGAAACTTTGTAATACTACACGCATGCGTTCGAGTGCCACGCATTCATTGTCACTCTGTCTCTTTCTATTCCCCCTCCATGGTAGCGTTAAACGTTTAACGCAAACTTGTTGGAAGTCGCATAAGAAGTTTCACTTCAAAAATCGTGTTGCGAACACCCCAAGTAGAAGAGGACAAGGGCAAGAAGATAATGATTTCTACTCTCTTCTCTTCGATGACTTCATTTGAAACATACCAACATCATACAGTTTTCCATTGTCACGAAGTTAAGTGGCTGCTTCCATACTTATATTTGCGATCCGTAACCAAGATCATACAACAATGGCTCAAAGGTAAAGCACGATTACGGATCCTGCAAGTCACCACAAGTTATTGTCCATTTACTGCGATCTTTCGTCAGTCATCGCACTATTTCCCTGACATTTATTGATATCGATTATGTACGGAGACAATGAACAGGAATTCCTTTGAATAATTGAAAAGGGTTTCAATATTTCATGGCCGGCCATGGACATGTACACAGTGACATCACAATGATACTATTTAAACCATCCCATTACTTCACGTACCCAATATAACAAAGAAACAGAACAAACGTGCAATAGGGTATTTTCTTTTATACCCTGGAAGGTCACAATAAATCAGTATGTGGAATGGCGCCATTAAAATACCTAAGGATAATGTGCTGCGATAAATGTCAATATTAAATCCACGAAGGCTAACTACAGGTCACGTTCTAATCGTTTGTCCTGTTATCGAAGGGACTTGGCTACGTATCTACTAAAATAGTAGCAGATACGTATACAAGTATAGTAATAAAACAAAGCAGTTAAAGTGACAATCACATTAAGACATGTGTCACAAAAATATAGTCCAATTTATGTATGAGAGTCACGAGAAACTTGGTAACACAATGCCTTGTCTTGATTGCACTGAACGTGGCTCTTCGTGTCAATCGCTGCACGTGTTTGTCTCACGTGCTGTAGCCACGTCTCCAATACCAATTAAATTACATTCTTTATAAGGGCTGCAATCAATATTTTGACAACAATAAAATAAAACGCCGCCAAAAGAGAGACGTCCTAGAAGTCCGCTACAGTGATTGGTCATAAAATCTGCAAATGGATTAGTGACACAGGTTGTTTACGTATTGGAAGTATTGGGTTCTCTGAGGTATTGATTGATGAAGAATGAAACTGCAAGCTTATCGATTTCATAATTTTCCAGCCCCTCACCCAAATTTATTTAGAGTTGGTGCAGCATGTCTAATTCTGTCTAAGCTAGTTAACTTCGTCATCATCAAGAATTACCAACAAGAATATTTGTCCTTCGAAAACAAATATTGGGCGAATATTAACCATATTTAACAGGCCTCGACCAGCATTTTTAGGCGGAGTTTTAGAACAGCCATTAAAAAAAAAAAAAAAACGTTCCTCCACATTAGGAATTTCTCTTGTATCGTGGGTGCGTTTACAAACATTTAAACTGACATACACAAACAGCCAGACCCGGAACAACTATCTGTAGGCCATACAAATATTTGTTCCGTGCGGGGATCGAACCCGCGACAAGCAGCGCAGCAGTCTATCGCTCAGCCACTGCACCAACCGTGCCGTCAGTGTTAATACTCCATCGTAATTACGACACTGGCAATGTTTGAACGTGGTTTATAATTATGTGGTGATCGCGTTTAGTTTCATTTGGTGAAATCTGCTCTAAGACCCACAGGAAGAAAAAATAGTCTTATTCTTCGCAAAGAACTGCGTGACCTAATATTCCTCTAAAAATATGCAGCTGTGAGCCGTTATAAAATCCAAAATAATGTTCCGTTGTATTTCGTCTGGCCGTTCAAGACGCTATTGTAATCTATAGACTTAGAACCACGCATCGTAAGGACCATTATGACGACAAATATGACGTAAATAGTTGACATCAACCGGTACAAATGGGTTCATTAATGGGTTTTGTAGACAAATCTCCTTAAGCAATGCGACGACGACGAACTTTTCGACTAATTCACTCGAGTTTTCAAAGGCCTCTTCATTTTAGATCTTGAAGAATTTGCAAGCTCAGGATTGACCCTTCGCATTTCATACATATGCTTTCGCCAAATGGAATGCAAAACGGAAGTACCGTTTTGCATTGAAAAACGTGTCAAACCTCCCCTTAATCAGACGGCTTAAGATTCTGCCATAAACACAATAACTGCAGTAAGGTTGCTTTCCTTAGTGACGTAACCACTACACACATGCACACCCATGCTGTAAATGACATAATCCCTCGGTCGCCTCTTAATGTCTAGTAGGTGATAATCTATTCCCAGCCCGACCACCGTCGTCGCAGTATTAATGACGTCATCAACCCGCGTCAGTGAGCCCTTTCTATGTTGTCCGGCCATGGATGCTAATTTTACGTTCTAATTGACGCCTTTGTATAAGTTTATAGTAACATGCACTTCGGGATAAATTAGGCACTGGTAGAACTAAGACTTTTCAATACTGATTAAACAATTGTAAATCAGTTGCAGAGTATAATTTTACAAGGCACAAATTGCTTACAACTATATTTTCTAATGCTAAATGCTTTAAATGCTTGTAAATGTAGACCAAGCGCGTAAACTTTGCGGATTTAACGTTATTGCAGCAGTTGACGGGTCTATAAACATTCGCATTATCACATTATTAGTCTAATGAAAATACTACACATTCGCTAGTCAGTAACAGTACAAAAAATCTTTAACGTTCCCCAACCAATAATTCATCATAAAGCACTAAATCTTACCCAAGTTTGATGATCAACAATATTATTGCTTTGCAAGTCAAAAAAGTCTTCAATCAACGTCCATAGTAAATAAATCGTCAAGAGCAGACTTTAATTCCGTTCACTGGAAATGCGGAGTCCAAATATTTATCTAAAGATCATTCGTAAATCTTACTAAGCACCCTACAGAAAACGTGATCCATGAAGTACGCGTGCAGATGGAACCGAGGAGATTTTTTGTTCAAAAAATAGGCAAGGCGACGTCGCGACGCGCCACGGCGCCACTGGCAACGTTGGCACGGGACGCCTGTATAGTGTTTGTTTGTGAACATCTTCGCATCTGTTTCATTAAACATCCGTGCGTTTCAGTATTGGACCAATTCTCATCGCAATCGGTGCGAGTGAAAAGTTCATTGCACGTTCTTAATAGACACGCAGTTTTTCTTACAGCGCCATTTTGTTTTTTTCCTTATTTTTGTTATAGTGCCGAAATGACGTCGTTGACAATGTTGCGGAAAATCGTGGTTTTGTTGTTTGATATCAAAGAAGTTTTTAGTGAATCTCTCATCAACGTTCTGCTGAAAGATAGAGTGGAGAAAATTGTCTAACACAGTGAAGTATCGAAGGTTACAGTTCCAAAGAAAGTATTCGACTGTGTGATAATAATTTAAGGTTAATATAACAATTCGCTGGCCGGTCTCGCGTTTGAATTCGATAACGATAGTTCCACTAGTGAGTTTACAAGGAGTGTTTGAGAGTTATTTTTGAAGGTTGAACAGTTTGTCAGTATTAATAAAACCAAAAGTGAATTCCATACATTTAAGAATGTCAGGATTAAAGAGATGTGTAAGTCAAGTGTCAATGCTATTGACTGGAAAGCCGATAAACTCATCGGAATCAGCATGGAGCGAAGAATTGCAAAAGTAAGTGTGATTTAGTTAGTGATAAAGTTCTACGTGGCAGTGGTTCAGTGAAGAAAGTGAAGCGGCCTCTTCGCTCGTGTTCAAATATTTGGCAACAAGTGATTCGCTAATTCATTGCTCCCGCACGTTTCTTCGAATCCCTTGGCGACGGATGATGTTTTAAAGTGATGACGCTGATTGCGTATTAAACATTGAACTCAAAAAAACCCTTAGTTGACTAATAACTAATCGAAATTCATATACAAATATTAATCCAAAATCTAAAAATGCCCTACAATCAATGGTATAATTTCTTTTATCTGCCTTTTGTACGATGTAACAGTTTCAGAAAATTAGAAAATAAAACGTTAGTCGAGTGTTATTTTGCCATGAATAAATTGCTGTCTGGCAAACACAAAGAAAAAAAAAGGATCTGGCAACGAAAACTGAATCTGAGTTCAGAATATTCTGACATTAAAAATGTCTATTCGAGAATCGTTTTGTAAAATCTATTGGCATATGATAATTTAATTAACTGAGAGTTAAATATTCTCAGAAGAAACATGTTTTCTCGCCTGGATAATTCAATCCAGGCGACCTTCACATCGCTTGATGTCATGCGTGCAAAAATTCGGCGTCCACACCACTTCATACGCGACTGCCAAAGTTCTTTAATTCAAAGGGTAACGTTTAAAATTACATGAAAAAACTAGCCTCTAAGCTTCGGTTGAAAGAGGCTAACATAGACAACAACCTTCTTGAAACAAAAACAATGAACGAAATGATCGACGCAACACTATCAATTGTTCAAGACATTATCCATAACAGAGACAATGTTATTAGGAGTGTATTTTTAACAGATGATCTAAGAATGTATTGAATTGTGTCATTATTAGCTTTCCATTTAGACGTCTAAAGTCTACATTAGCACGGCAGCACCCACAATCGAAGTGAAACCTAGTTCTCAGAAAAGCCTAAGATCAACCCACGCCTTTAACTATAAAAATGTATTATTTCATAGTTAATGTTGCATTTAATAACATCTAAGCCACACGATTCTCGTGTCCTGCGGTTTACCTTAAAAGATTTCTTGTAAATTGTTAATCGATTGTGAAAATCAACAATTTGCCATAGATATTAGATAATAACCTACTGGTGTTTAAATAAGTAGTTGTTCGGTAAGACCACCGTAATCGGCGCGTTTTTAGCCGCGTCGTTAATCAATTAGACGGTATTATAAACAGCCTTAAATGGCACTAATATGTGTCACAACTTGATTCAACCTTTTAGCTTCACTAATTTTAACTCTGAGTTCAGCTATATCGACATAGTTGACGCCTATTCGGTGTTAGTTTCGTATTTGAATGTTTAGATTATTTGTGGTTACTGCCAATTACAACGTAAAAGGATCTCGTTTTAGGTCCCTGATCTCTTAACATACATTGCTCTCATAGAATCTAGTTTTAATATATATTGGGTTGAATCCTTTCTAAAAAGTTTATTGATTTAAATGCCTTAATCTTTAAGTAGACCTACATACAGTTTGCTACAATATTCTTGTTTAAAGATTTTGTGCAATCTATTTCTTTACTGTAATTGTGGGCTCCATGTAAAGATGACATTAATTTCGAAATGCTTGTGTGCCGCTTATAATTTAAATCATAACGGTGTTGAAAGAAATTCTGTTATTCACTGCCTGCGGTAATGGGGACGCATCCAGACTACAATGTAATAATACATTTTCAAGGTGGCCTTTAATAACCTATGTAAATGCGCCTGTGTCATAATTTGCTTTGCGTTAAAACATAGCAAACACTTCTGAACTAATGTCCACAATCAACATTATCATCATTAGCCTATAATGTTCCCACTGCTGGGGCACAGGCCTCCTCTCTATGAGAGGGAGTGGGCTGTAATCCACCACGCGGGCCCAGTGCGTGTTGGTAGATGTCACATGTCTTCGAATTTTTTGTTCTAGGACATGCCGGTTTCCTCACGATGTTTTCCTTCACCGTTTTTGAGGGCAGCAGTGATGAAATAAATTACACAAAGTAATGCGCCTGCCTGGGTTCGAACCCACGGCTTACTGCTCGTAAGTCGGGTCTGCCACCACTGGGCCACCGCTGTTCTCCAATGTCCACAATATTTTCTGTTAAATTATAATATCTTTGCAAAGCACCAAAATGTTTACCTGCACTTATCTTAACTCATTGTTTAAATCTTGTGCCAATTTGTTCATATGTTCGTTTGCACAGATTTAATACTGCGCTAACCCAACATCAATTGGGATAAGGGCATTCATTCCATTGTACATACTACATTTTACCTCTATTACTACCTTGTTCATTACTAATAATAATAACTTTAGCTCTGATTATGGTTTCCTCATTAAAATAACCACTATAATTATGTAAATTATTATTATGTAAATTAGGCTTGACGTAAATGTTGATATGCATTTTTAATTACTACTATATTAATTTAACTAATAACATGAATGAAAGTCATTTGATTAAAAATATAATAATTACAATATAACACGTAATACTGTCGCATTCACCACACAAAAATAAACTAGAGACGAAATGAGGAAGCAAAATTGAGAGTATAAAAAATTAGATGGTATTTGTAAAACCGTCAAGACTATGACGCATATATATTATTCCATATATCATGAGTAAACTGATAATAAATGTTTCAACTTTTTAAATGAATTTATATAAGAAGCTACCAAAGTCGTGTGTCACGTAGTAGAAAGTACGAATTTGTAATGACCGTTTAATGTTTTTATTAATGTTCATGAATCTTTTTAATTCCTTTATTTATCCTAAGCACTAGCAATGGACCTGTATGAAACTGATTTAGCCCGTAAAACGATTAGCGAGTGATTAAATGGTGTTAGTATTTTTTTTTTTAATGAAAAAAAAACGTATTTTTTATTTTTTTCGGTGTCATCTTCTAGATTGTTATGTCCTCTGTGTATTCTTCTTGAGTATCAAGAATTTATTTGGCTTTACACAAAGCATCAGTTTCTCTTTTAAACTAAATCGATTTTTCATACAAGCATTTTTCTTCGTTAAACTGACTCTTGTTATTGTAATTTAATTCATCTTTTATTAATTTTTACTTATTTATTAAAATAGAAATAAAAATGTAGTTTTCACCGGTGTCGGGACTCGGGAGCAGGATCCAATCTTTCGGAAGTTATGGCTCTAGATCCAGAGACAGGAACCTCCTCACAATGCGAGATATTTCGAGGATATTGCGAGATATTATACCGCAATAAATAGCTACTAAAATGAGAATTTGGAACATATCTTGCACATTGAGTTTAATATGAACGTGCGAAAAAAAAACTGCCTTTAATAATATAACAATTTTCCGTTTTTGCAAATTAAGTTTTAGTCATTACACTCATGAGTGCTATTTTCTTGAAAATTGTCTTAGCCAATTATCTATGAAAAAGTACCAGTTACAAATTTGAAAAAAAAAATAGTCTTAAAATTCGTTAATTTAGAAATAATTAAAGAAAATAGGAAAAAAAAAAAAACTTAAAATGCGTATTTTATAAACTTCCTTCCTCCTCATTGTCTAATTTCATTCGACTAATATCTGAATCGTTATTCTAATTATCATTTAGATGTGATGTATGTCAAGCATCTATGGTTCCTAGAGTAGCACTTATTCTAAGTCCTCTAGCAATATGTATAATTAATGGTACACGTGAGTACCTACATTATAAAAAATCGTGAGTACCTGCGACTTTGTTATTATTGTTTATGTGTTTTTACGATTACGGAGTCGTTAAGACCAATTCAGTTGTAACAAAAACTGTGGATAATTGTCTTAATGATGAAACAGAGGTTGCCATAGCTGAATTGATTTGAAATAACTTTATTTTTGCCGACGCAAGGTAATGTTAATATAATGGTGTTGGCAAAAAAATCATAATCTCATCTTACACTTTGTAAACTTCACGCCCGCTGATCTGAAATTATAGGCATTTTTTTTTAAAATATTTTTATTATTTTGAGCAACAAGACGTGTCAATAAAATTCTAGAGTTCTCATTCTCACAATATCTATTTTGCAAAGCTTCTGTTTCGCTTTTATAATAATCCGAGACATAAAACAAACGAATTTCAGCACTTGTGAAGATAAAAGCTTGCTGTTACACAAAAAGCTTTTAAAAGATTAACGGGAGTGCTTAATTTAAAGTGGTATTGTAACGGTTAGGACAAAGTGATAAAAAATCTATCTCGAGTGGTGCGTAGGCCAGTAAGCCTCATAAAATAGCCTGTATTCATTTGTCTGATATCTATGAAAAAAAAAACCTGCAAAGTGTGAGTCGGACTCGCACGCAGAAAGTTCCGTGCCACCGTACAATAAATAACTATATATAAATAAATTTGTATGGTATTGCTATAAAAGCAGGATCCCTGAAATCCCTTTATTTTTAACTTTATTTAATTTTATTATTTATTGTTTAAGCGGCCTTAGAAAAAAATGAGTGTGTACAGTTCAAAAGATACAGCCCTGTGACAAACGAACGGACAAAAGCGAGGCTAATGTCATATGCTAGGGTCCAGTTGCCACACTTTGAATACGGAATCCTAAACAGTGTCGGGCTTATGGTGACACTATCAAATGTACTACATTAATGTACCTGGTGGCACTCTTTTATCCTAAGTGACATGAATTGATTCATTTATGTTCAGTTCAACCTTCCCGTCACACACTGGCGGGGAATAAATTTCACTTTTGTTTAATGAATTTCAATTTTAAAATGCGTAGACTGTCTATCAGGTGATGATTTAATTTGAATCATATTTTGTAGTGCTTAGTGTGCTATTTTGTAAACATTTTTGAATAGTTTGTTATTGTTTTTGGATAGTGTTTGATTGGTACTATAGACTTTGTACTTGTTTCACTCAAGTTATTTTTTCATAAAATAATAAACTGAGTGTGATGAAAGTGAAAATTAAATAAAAATATCAGTAGAAAAATAGTGAATTAGTAGCTGAAGTACTTCGTAAAGGCTAATAAAATTCCTTATAAGAAAAATGTTGAAATCATTAACATTAATTAAAATTTGCAATTGAAATTGATATGATAATAATGTTATGTTAGCAATTATAACTACATATTATTCTCTACATTTCCAGGTATATCATCAATATTATTTCTTTCATTTATTACTGGAAATACCATAACTTGTTATTGCATGTCAGTTAACGTGATCATGTTCAGACGACGATCAAACAGAAGCAATTTAAATAAATAATTTAATAGCAAAAAAACAATCTGAACAATATACCTTGTGCATGGACTTCAATAAAAAGCTTATTATTAAAGAATGTATTAACACAGAGTACATTTTTTTATTTTTTTTTTATTATAAATAGGCTCGCGTTTGACCACTATCTCACCTGATGGAAAGCGATGATGTGGTCGACGGTGAAGCACGCTTGCCTAGAAGAAACCTATTCACTCTTGACTTGAAGACTCCCAGATTGTAGCTATCGGGAAACACAGACTCCGGCAGGGAATTCCACTCCACACATGACAATTTAATAAGGAATACAACCATAGAAAATTCCAAAAGCATTTGATGTAAAAAAATTGGCATACATATTATAAAACACTAGCTTCCGTCCGTATAAAGTTTTTTGATAAATACATAAATATCCTACCTATACGCCAATGGTCCAGTTTTCGATCAATGAAAGAATTTCAGAATCGCATGAGTAGTTTCGGAGTTTTCCTTTACCTCTTTATAATCTTAGTGTGGATTTAATTCATATTCGCCAAGAATTCAGGTAAATGATAAGATCAGTGCCACGGCCCATCCCAAAAAATCAAGGACTCGGGTCATTCATTACCACTTGACGAAGATTAATGTCATGAACAAAAAAACCGCAATCAAATCAACCATAACTCATCTGTGTGTTCGTCAAATATTGACATAGGTAATCATCGTTATGAATAAGGTATAATCATAACTAAAATAAAATAGCTGTAGGGTGTGATTATTGTAAAAAGCCCATTATTATTTACCTTATGAAGAAAAACCAACAGGGTTAGCTCTTTACTTCAAATCTAGAATCTCTTCTATTCATTTCCAAAAAAACTTAGTGAGAAGAGTGTGTAATATGGTTGTTGTGAGTTAAATAAAATAATGAGGCAAAGTGTTATAAAGGGTTTTTCTTTATTTTCAGATACCGTCAAGCCCGTTACGCAGCGAGACGCGTCCGAAAACGCGTCATCTTCAAACACGGTGACTGTAACGTCGTCCAATGGAACGTGGCCAAGCGCAGGCGCCGATACCTTCAGGACATCTTCACGACCCTCGTGGACGCACAGTGGCGCTGGACGCTGCTCGTGTTCGCGCTCTCCTTCATTCTCTCCTGGCTGCTGTTTGCCCTCATCTGGTGGCTCATCATCTTCACGCACGGAGACCTCACCCCTCCTCCTGCAAACGAAAACGTCACATTCATTCCCTGTCTCAACAACGTCAACACCTTTACCGGCTGCTTCCTGTTCTCCGTGGAAACTCAGCACACCATCGGTTATGGCTCCAGAACAACCAACGAGGAATGCCCCGAAGCCATATTTGTTATGTGCTTACAGAGTATTGTCGGGGTCTTCATCCAGGCTTTCATGGTAAGATTTGTACTTCGTATATTTATTTCATATTTATTTACTGTCTCATATTTCACTCGTTTAATTAGTAAAACAAACATGTGCCACGATGGATGCTGAAAGACTACATACTTGCTGTCAAAACAAATACCGTTTACTGGCAATAAATCCTAATAACATTGAACTAGACAGACATAAAAATAACGACCTATTTTATGTTACAATGCTAGCGTGTATCTATCTACTTAAAAAGTAATGTCTAATCATTCTATACAGTTTATGAAAGGGTTTTGAGCTCATCAAACTAAAAAAAACCTTTCCGCTCTGAAGCTTATATGATAATTTAATATTAAAATAAACTTGGAATCGAGCCAAATGTATTAACGTAACGTACTATACGCTCCAGCCAGATGTTCTCTTAAAACTCATTACAAAATTAAAATATGGCTTTTATCATTAGGTGGCCGTTTACTGTAGCATCATAATTATAACCAATATCCACAGCCCAGAATATGTATGTGTCAGCGTATTGTATTGTAACATTGGCAATACGTAATCTTCACGAAGTACGACTTTGCAGGCTACCGAGGCATCACATGTTAAACATGTGTTTATCACACGCCGAATATTGCATCAATGCTGTTCTAATTTTAGGTGGGAATCGTGTTTGCAAAGATGTCTAGACCTAAAAAGCGAACCCAGACCCTGCTTTACTCCAGAAACGCCGTCATTTGCTTGCGCGATGGCCAACTGTGTCTGATGTTCCGTGTCGGCGACATGAGGAAATCTCACATAGTCGAAGCGCATATAAGAGCACAAATAATCCGCCGCAAGGTATATTATTTCGCCAAAAACGGAGACTGGTTAGTGATTGGGGACTTCAGTCAGCACGCCTAGTTACGTCTAACACGAGTTCACACTGACTCCTCTCTCTAACTTGCGGGGCGTCGAACTCTGAATACAAACACTCTAGAAACACAAGTCCACAATGTGCCCTTCAGACTTCGATTCCCCAGGATTTGGAATAAGAATTTCAGAACTTTTCTCTCTTGTCCATAGGTGGGTCTTATATTCGCAAAGCTGGCTCGTTCAAAAAAGCGTAACACCACGCTCCTGTTCTCGCGAAACGCGGTTATATGTCTGAGGGACGGGGAATATTGCCTTCTATTCCGTGTTGGAGATATCCGCAAGTCACACATACTGGAAGCGCACGTGCGCGCCCAGCTTATAAGGAAAAAGGTAACACTTCCAATATGCTATTTGTAAAATGCATTAAGTGTTGCAATAACTTATTTTTACGCGTTTATTTTGCATCAGTTTGCTATCTTATACGACCCATCTATGGACAATACAGCATGATTTTATTATTTTTTTGCTTTATTACGGCTTTTTACTGCTAATTGTATTATTTTCCTGCATATCGCAAAGCTTTGGCTGCTATTTAAGTTATTTATTTATACATTGATAAGCAGCTGCTTGAATTGACATTGAATAAATATTTATCGGAACTAGTTTATTGAATCTTCCTATTAGCATGAATTTGTATATGCTATTTGGTACTGTTCCGGCAAACTGCTAAATATGTATTCGAAGAAAATGTTTTAACCTGAATACATATTTAAACAAAACATGATTAGTAGGAATTTATAATACGTCATCAGTTACAATAATTGCCAGTAATTGAGAAATATTGATAAAATTCAATTTGCGTAAACCTTTTACTACGTTTTGTGGAAAACAACTACCTATAAGTATACACGTGGTTATCAGTACATACGTATATAATAATATTTAGCTTATTGCGCAAAATGTTTACCCGCTGGAACAAATCAAAGCGTTTTGATACACTGACTCATAACACCTAACGAGGTTCAGTCAATTCAGGCAAGCTACGGCTTGTATTAAAAAAATGATTGATTTCTACATAATTTTCTCACATAATATGAACAATAATGAAAATGTAAATCATGTAAAATTACAGTAAATAAATATTTTTATTTCCATGCCAACTTTGGTGGGAATTGAAGACAAACATAGTGAGTTAACTGTCTTTCATTACCATTTGGCATCGAATTAAAATGCATAATTACGAAATTTATAATTTCAAGCAACAATTAATATCCTATTTGCTGCAAAATTATTAAAAATTTAGACATTACAATGCATGAGTACCTATCTAACTAAAAATCATGCTTTAAGTCTGAACAACATCGAATCTGCTATAATTTTGTTGCTTATCTTAACAATTAATTTCAAATTCGCTGCTACTAACATGTTGTTTTTAAGGTTATGTTGCAAAAATCACATAACGCCTTTAAACAATGTAACATCAGTAGAAAAGAGGTCATTGTTTTTGCAACATGACTTTATGAAAGATTAACTATGATTATGACTAGAATTGTGCATAACGAAAGCACAAAACATCAATTGTTTATTCTATTACATCAATCAGTATGTAAATACAAAAGAAATATGTAAATCACAGAAAATTGCCTCTGGTCTGAAATTTCGTGCTTACGATATGCCCAAAAAGGAAAAAAGAAAAAAAAACTAATAAATTATCAATTTCCAAAACATAGATTACTAGAGAGGGCGAAGTCCTGCCGTTCTACCAGCAAGAGTTGAAGGTTGGCGCGGATGGAGAGGAAGACAGACTGATGTTCATTTGGCCAATGACGATCGTGCACAAGATCAACGAGAAGTCCCCGCTGTATAACCTCTCTGCATCCGATATGCTGAGGGAGAGATTTGAGATCGTTGTGATGTTGGGTAAGTTTAAACAAACTTCTCGAGTGTTCATAATTCTTTACATTTATTTTTCGTCGTCGTCGCCGAGGAAGGCCTTGAAAACGCCGGTGTGAATGATTAGGTGTTTGTGAGAGATTGGCCGGAGAAAGCCGCACGGAGAGAAGAGTGGATAGCTATGGGGGAGGCCTTTACCCAGCAGTGGGACCATAAAAGGAAGGAACGCCGAATTTCGTTCCGTGTCCCAAACGTTCCATGATTGTATTAGTATTCCATACGTTACAGTATAGGACAAAATCCTTATAATGAGAACTTGTCCTTTGAAGATAGATTAGGCATTCCATACTATATGCAATTCTTCTTCTTTTTCGCCATTTTTTTGTAACTTCAAGTTTACGTCGGTTTTATATTTTAGTATCGCCTACACGTGGAGGCTATTTTATTGGATAAATCGCTATTAATGCCACAGATTTCAAATACCATAAATCTTTGAAAGAGTTCTGCCCCCGTATTCACAAACGCTCGGATTGGATTTCGATTCGATAAGTCGTATGTCTGTCTTTTATTTTGGCATTACGAAAGCGAGCGACATAGACAATTGAATACGGGGGCTGGAGTTGATTTTAAATCTTTGGTCTCTAGTAACCTCCTATCTGACTTTTTAATATCGTTCACGTACGCATGGCGTCACATCAAGCTTTAATTTCCTGTATAACATGGGCTCGCTTTATAAAGATTCCCCGTGCAAAGAGAGATCCGTATAAACTAGTTTTGAATTGCTTATTGGTCGCCATGCGTACGTAGACTTCGAGCTATCTAGTGATATTGATTGTCAAGTGCATGATATATGCTCTCGAACGGTGGAGCAAGCCAACATCCTACTACGAGAATATTGCAATGTGTCTAATACCCGTCAACACCAGATTATTTTAGAACAAAACTATCCGAACAAAGCTGTAATAAAAAAATAACGTTATTTTTAACAACACGAACAAAAATGAAACTAAAGTTTAAGATCAGACAGTAACAACAGATTTTTTTTTAAACATTTTAAAATTCTCAAGATACAATTTGATTTTTAAAATAGTTCATCACCATGCGAATATTTTGATATTTTTTACGCAGAAGGTATCTAGCTGCAATAGATCTACTATTAAACATCAAAGACATTTTAAAAGATTGTAATTGTTTCATAGAATGTAGAATACATGTAATGACCACATGCTCTTGGCACTTCCTTGATAGAATTTTTGGTAGATTGCCCTGAACTTTACACATGATACTAATATATGATTCCATATATTATAATAATTATAAAGGTCTGATGAGATTGTGATACAATTGTGAGGAGAGATAGCATCATTATTGTCAACAACCGTATGATGAAGCAGAAGATAATAATGTAGTATAGATTCTATTCTGGAATTTTCTGCAGTCAATATTTCCATCTATTTTCTAAGGAATATTATTTTAAATGTTCTGAAGATAAGATGGAATAAACTTAGCATAAATATAAACTTTCTATGCTAATGCTAAACTGAATTCTCCATTAGTGACACAATCTGTAGAAAGACTCCTAAGGACAGTGAGTCATGCCTCTATTAAGAAATAGATCCGATTTCAACGTGCCGGTTTAAACAGAAATAGACACGGAATGAATGGACTAAAAACCCAAATATCTTATCGACTTTATTCACTATCTATACAAAGCTGCATTTCCTTGTTTGATCCTATTTAATTGTATAAAAATACTTTATAAAGATGTTTTAATTTTCTTTTATAACCTTGCCTCAAACTCGGAATTTCTCCTGTATCGTGGGTGCGTACAAACATTTAAGCTCACATACACAAACACCAGACCCGGAACAACTATTTGCAGGCCATACAAATATTTGTTCCGTGCGGGGATCGAACCCGCTACACACAGCGCAGCAGTCGATCGCTCAACCACTGCGCCAACCGTGCCGTCATAATTCTTAACACGAAATATATTATTATCATTTAATATCACTGCCAAATCATATCACTAATATAATCGGCCTTCAGATCACATGTGATTTAGTAGGAGTTAGAAATCTCGGTACAAATCGAGTCTATATAGACGTCTCAAAAACCTGAGTTCACAGTGATTATCAGGTTTATTTTGCATGATTCTTTATATGGACAAAAGCTTATTTATGCTCTGTTCGAACTGCTTCCTTCTAGATCTTTAATGGGAAGCGTATTAAGAATTAAAGCAGCAGAATTGACTATACTATATTTTGTTTACCTGGGTATTTATCGATATTGCTGTTACTTTAAGAGCAAAGTTTCTACTACTTCGTAGTTCTAAATCCATAACTGCCTTTTAAAAGGCTTATGTTTTTTCTAGAAGACGTTAACTGATGTTCTTTCATTTGTGTATTTTCAGAGGGTGTGATAGAGTCGACGGGTATGACGACCCAGGCGCGCAGCAGTTTCTTGCCATCTGAGATCCTGTGGGGCCACCGGTTCGAGACCATGGTCACCTTCAGGAAGGATACTGGTGAATATGAGGTGGGTTTTCTTTATTATTTGGTTAGTATTTTTATCTATACGTAGGTACTGCCGTCGTGACCAAATAGGTATTTGAATCTAAGCTAGTAAGACTCAATTTTTCCCAATGTAATTTCTTCATGTGCGCATACAAAATTCATTTACTATCAGGCAACTTTGGCCCTTATATACATACCTTACAGACTAATATCTATATGATAAAATACAATATGTGTTAGTAAATAGAACCTTAAAACTACATATTTTAGTAACACTTCACTTGTGCACAATGTCGCAGTGCGTTCATGTGATACTTGCCTTTGAAAGCGTCGGAATACTACTCCCTGTGGTCAAAAGGTCCATTTAACTTCTGGCGGCAGTATTGTATCATCACCTACATAATTTTAGCTGTAATAAACGCTAAGTACTTGTAGGCAAAAATAGACCTTGGATATATTCAGTATTCTTTTGTTATGGAATATTTATTTGAGTTTGGATCGATTATGGTGTGGGTCACTGCCATGGCCACTTGAGATTTTGTTATTTTTTTTTTTTTGTAATAAACGGTGTTTCGATTTAAATTGGTAAAGCATTGGGTTACTTAAGCTACTTATAATTTAAGACCATCAGTTTTAATAACAATAATATGATCTTAAAATAATATTATCTCTAAATTGTATAAATAAAATTATTTATCCATGGCCATTATCGAGCAAAAAATACGGCTATATCTACAAGTAGTTTATATATTATTGCAAAACGTACTGACATGTTTATTTAGTTTCTGAAAATATTTATTCACAAGGAAAACCATAGTTGAATAGTTCTTTAAAGAATAAAATAGCATAAAGTACAATAATAAACTTAAGTACTAATGTATTTATAATAATAAATTAATTAATACGCACGGTAATGGCGCCACGTATAGATATTACTTACATGTTACAAATTGTCGTGATTAATAAATACATTGTGTATAAATACCTCCTATATAATTACATTAATACGTAATAATTGCGTTAACATCATCAATTATTACGTAAACTATTAATCCCACTTACTACCTGGTACAGCCTTAGTAGTTTTACTTACATATATATACGCGTCATAGCATAGATCACAGCACCATAAATACTCATTCCTTAGTCATTTGTTAAATTCTTTATTTCCAAATAACCTACGGTAATTTACATTGATTATTATGTCTTTTGTGACAACATCCTGAATTTTGACGAGGATGCAAAACAAAACCTTGTATAGAAAATACTAGAAAATATTTTTACTATAAAATGCATAGATTGCAGATTTACCTCTCTTACTTGCATTTAAGCTTGTCTTACATTTAAGCAACATTTATAACTTTGCCAAAAAACCGAATAAAACTGACGCGTATTTACCATGATCTTGACATACATATGTAAATTTAAAAATTAAACAATCGTATTATTTACTTCCGAGGTTATCGATATACAAAAATAGTTGGAAACAATAATATTTAGGTGTTCTTTTGACCTTGTTTTCTATATTAGTTTTTATGTTAGTGTTACCAGAAAAATAAATATTAATTAAAAGTCATCATCATCTGCCTATAGCCTTTTCCCAAACTATCTTAGGGTCGGCTTCCAGTCTAACCGGATTCAGCTGAGTACCAGTATTTTACATGAAGCGACAGCCTATCTGACCTCCACAACCCAGTAACTGGGTAATACGATAACCCTTGGTAAGACTGGATGTCAGACTTTTTGGCCTCTGACTACTCGTAACGACTGTCAAAGATCTACAAATGACAGCCGGGGCAACGGCTTAACGTGCTTTCCAAGGCACGGAGGAAACTCGGTATGTAATTATGGTCACCCATCCACGGACCAACCTCGGCAAGCACGGCTTAACCTTAAAGATCGACCCGGGCGGCTGTTATTATTTAGCCACGAGCTCCTCCAAATATTAATTAAAAGTAAACAGAAATAATTTCACATACATACTAATTTATAATTTAATTTATTTTTCCCCATCAGCTTTGATGGTCATAAAATATTTTGTTTGAAAAATATTTTTGTGTTTATTATTTTTCATTACTCATACTCTGAAAGTGACCTACTTTCAGAGTATGAGTTGTTGAAGTTGCCTGAGGAGCGGGTTGAAAGTAATACTTTTCTTCCCTAGGGAGAATCGCTTTCAACTGACAGATGCCAAATTATAAAAAAAAAACTAGTTCTATTTTCACATTTTTATTGAACCATGTTCCAACTTTCTATGCAGCCACGATGTAAAATTGAAATAACTTAAAGTTAAGTATTGATTAAAGAATCTATATTTTTTTAAATAACTTTATTATAATTTAGTTTAAACAATTTCTTTAAAATAACATAGATTTGGGCAAAATATACACCATTTTTTCAATGATGGAAATGAAAAATAATGGCTGAACAGCTGGCTGGCCACAGAAAAAAAAACAAAATATGGGCAGGAAAAGTTGTTGATTTATGTAAAATAAAATTTACTACGTTTTTCTTTAGCTAATTCATGTTTTTATTTTTACTTTCCTTGTATTCGTTATGAAAAGCACAGTGTTTACCTCGGGTTAAAGACTTATTTAGTCCCTCGAACTATTGGCGCCCTCACTTCGTTCTGGCGCCAAACCCCGTCTCGGGACTAAATAAGTTACTTTCACCCCTAGGGTAACAATGTACTATTTTTAATCAATCTATCAAATGTTCGTTGATAGATAAAAGTAAATATTGAATTCATTCATTTGTTTTTGTGCAGTGTTTTCGCAGTTGCTTAAAGTAGCTACTTGTGTAAATATTTATACGGAGGCTGAAAGTTTTTCTAGAATATTCCTATTATTACGTGTTTAGGAAAATGCTGACTTTGTTGTAGTCGGATAAAAATACATGTCTATAGAAAAACGAAGTACACGTGTACCTAAAGGTTTCTACATAAGTTTTTTTTTAATAAATATTAGTCGTCATTTTCACAAAGCTAGAAAAAAAAAAAAACATTATTCTTACGTGTTTTGGAACAATAAGTAGGTACCTAGCTTTTATGTTAACACTCACTGGCTTTTATAGAAATACGTACCTATTTACTGTTCTAGTTACTTACTTACCATACGGATTTACAAAATGTAATGAGTATCGTTTGTTTTCTCATAAGATATTTTTTGTGTAGTACCTATTCAAAATAAGTACTTATAATATAATGTACTTATAAGCAAGAATCCAGATCCATAAAGTTAACTTCTATACATTGTGCACCTGAAAACACCAGCCAAGTTAACAATATAATAATTATCGCAATATGTTGTGTTTTTTAATTATTTTGTAACATTTATTTCAATATTGTTTTTTTTATTTATTTCCAGGTTGATTACACCAGATTCAACAACACGTATGAAGTGGACACTCCCTTATGTTCCTCAAAACAGCTAGATGAGTTAAGAGCTACCGTTTCGACCTCACAAAAATTAGGTATGGATCGTTATTATCAAGCAAATTAATGTCTGTTAAAGTTCATTGCCAACCGAATAAAAAAAATCGGTATAAAAAACCGGTATCATGTATACTAAAACTGGTTGAAAAGGAAGGTCCATAATGTTAAAAATGGCATGACCAACATAATATCAAGCTCATAAGGATATTTTCCTTCGTAAATGTCTTACAAACTAAATTGTACCGTCTTATCTTTCCAGATCGTATGCTAGGCACCATCCCGAAGACATTCTCCGCTGACACCCTAGATCTGAGTTCCGTCGACTCCATGTCCTTAGACGAGCACATCGAAATCAAGATCCCAGAAGCCAGAGCCAGGGAGAACAGGTTAATGGCCCAGAACAACTTCGTTCACCACATCAATGAAAAATCCAGAAATCTAAGCCACACGCACTTGGCAGTTGAAAATGGCCAAGAGCAACATAGAAATCATAACTCGACCGAGAACAAACATCCAGAGGTGAAGGAACACATGCATAGAAGCCATAGTCACGCTAGTATGAAGAAGGTTCATGGACTGACCCCGAATGGCATCGGCCATGCGGGCAACGGTCATCATGAGCATAGGCATGATGAGCATAGTAAAATTAAAAAGTGAGTGTCCTGAACGTTACATTACATATTTTATGTTTAACTGCAAATTTCATATAGGAAATCAAACGCGATTAACACAGCCAAATCGCGTTCAAGACCTATCACTGTCATATTCCGGTGTGTCACGGTTTAGTTGTGCTTGCGCGAGATACTCTGGTCGTGTTCAGTTTTATTGGATAAAGCATTATGTCATCAGATGTAAATAACACTATAATGTGATCGCCAATACATTACCATGACTTATACTTTAATTCCATAATCCTTTCAGAGTAATTATATAACCCTCTCCCTCATGGCTTCCAGATCCCCAAGTGAGAACTACATATCCAGCAAGCCACCAGTGATCCCCATCCTGGTGACGTCACCAGCGCCCGAGCCCGCCTGACCCCCGCGCGTCGTGCTGCGCGCGCCCCCCCCGAGCCCGGCCGCCGTCCCGCGAGCCCCACTGCGCGCGCACAACCCGGTCGCACTCGGCGCAGTCGTTGTCGCACGGTTGAGGAAGCCGCACGTCACCTTCTCACCACATACAGAGAGCATCGAGAATATACAACAGCTTATTGATGAAGATCAGGAGAATTATGGTAGAAAATGATCTGAAGTTTGTAAAGAAAAAACTTTATTTGAATTTATTATTAGTGTGAAAATGTGATGATGATGGGTGCCTTACCAACTCGACTAAAAACGCTTTTCCAATGCGATTTTCAAAGTATTTCGTAAAAAAGACTGTGATCGTTATTTGTCGTCTTCGTTTAACCAGTGTTCAAAATTACCTAATAAATGACCCAAGAATTTGTTAATGGTCAATAATAACAGTATCAAATATTTAAAGTATTTATTGTTTTTGAGGTTTTTATTCGTAAACCAAGTGTTTTACATTAAGTACTTAGTGCTAAAATAATACCTAAGACTTCTCAAGCGTATGTGCCAAGACCTTAAAATTAGACAGATTAATTCTGTTACCACAATTTTCTACTTTATTGTCTACTTCATCAAAAACATCGATGTACCAGATAGGGTTGTATTTAGACCAAGTATTTATTTAGATAATTTAGTGGACGTAGAGCGGGGACTAAACTTTTAGAAGTTAAATGACACGAAGCTTTAAAATCTTAATTAGTCATGTCTCCGCAGTTTGTGTGTAAGATTAGGAAAATGTAGGAGTTTACTTGTTCTGTCGACAGTCAAACTAGAGATGGGATTAGAGTTATTTTTAAGAAATATTTATATTTCCAATGACGAATTTAATTCAAAATTTGATACTAAAACGGCCCCTGTTTTGAATAAAATCATTTTCTAGTTTATCACCATATGGCCAAATTATTATAGAAATGCTACATTGTGCTTGCGGATTAAATCCATAAACTATTGAATAGTTCAAAATAATATTCTTAAGTATTGAATTGTATCCAGCTACCTACGTAACGAGTTGTGAATGTACAAGTAGCTTTCTATCTAACGCTTTTTAAACATTAAAATATTGTACAAAGTACTGTCATGTGTACAACAAATATGTAATTTATTTGGATACTTAAATTATTCGGACTAAAGTACTTAGAACTTGGCTGTGCACTGCCGTGCGCACTTTGTTATCGACACATTTTCCTTGTGTAACTAGAATAGCTAATTTAAATTATAAGTGTTAGTTTTACTAATGCTTGCAATATGTACTGATTATAATACTTAATTATTATAAAAAGATAGTATCAACTCTATTATTAAAGTGTTATACACGAATCATAGTATTATTATATCATTGAGATGTTTTGAAATCCGGGGGCCTGGAGTGGCGCGGGCGCTACTGCCTTTTTGAATAAATTAGCCCAAAGCTTTGTCTTTTCCTGATAGAATATATCAGATTAAACAAATATAGCTAGTTTATACGATACACGAGTTTTATTTCCCCCTCTCTATATCTTGTTATTAATAATTGGTAGGTACATTACAATATTTTCCGCATTGGCATATTTTTATAGATCGGAATCATCCATTGCTGGCGTGATACCATGCATAGCTAACGCTGAAATGCTTACAAACTTTTGTACATGCTACTCGACAATAGATGGCGCTGCTTTAAATTAATCTCATTTGTTGGCTCCTGGCACAATAGAAATAGTGTCCTAAATAGTACTAATATTAAAAAAGCACTTAAGAAGAAATATATTAGATTAATTAGTTCGCATACAATCAAATATTTCCAAAATAGGAACAAAATTTTACGCAGTAGTTTTTCCAAGATGTCCGCTTACTCTGCTATACTTATTATTTATAAAAGCTCTATATTCACTGACATTGCTGTCAACACTAATACTGGAGCACATTTGTATTACAAGCATGAGTAATAGATATCGAACATTCTCATCGCATTGGAGATAACCTGAGATTGATCGATCGCACACTGGGTCGAAACAGCATAGGGACAAAATTACACATATGTATTACTCAATACAGATACATTTCACACCTTATCTTTAATTTTCCTGCTACGCCTGTTCGCTGTTTCATCTTCGCTTGACGAAGAAGACTCTTCTGTTGGACTACTGAAGTAATTAAGAGGGTATTTGATAGAAGACGGTCTTCTTGTAAGACTGGCTCGTCGAATAGCATCAGCTACAAGTCGGTCCGCCATATTGGCGAGCGGCGAACTTGCAGCCAGAGACGGTAAGATGGCAGAGTTGATAGATTCCCGAAGAGTTACTTCGCCAGGTATTGGTGAACTGGCTGCCATGTAACCTGAAATTGAAATTGAGTTTTTGTCAACGAATTTTAAGGATACAATAGATGAGATTCATGCAAAATGGTAGTAAAGAAGGTAGATGTAGAGCCAAAGGTGGAGAGAAACCCACAATAGAGGAATTTGAGATCCCACAAAACAAGATCTAGGGAAGATATAGGGCCGAATTGACTGATGCAACGTTACCTGCTGCCGCCGTAAGTAAAAAGGGCACAACTGCGGAAATTGTGTTTAGAAAAATAAACCTAAATATGAAGGTAAGGTTAAATCTAAAAAGGGTAATTTTTCTGTATTACGTTTTCTCAGATGTCTCCTTTTGTCTTGCGATGGCAGTGTACTCGTAAATAAAGTAGTAACATAAATAGATGCAGTCACGTATGACATGTGTAACCAAATTGAAAAAAAATCACAACTATTCTTGAAGAGATAAATTGAATTAGCCTAATGCTAAGAACAGTACAAAAGAAAAATATGAGCAGGTAAGTATTCAAGATGTTCCCAGAATCTTATCAAATAGTCCAAAGTCCTGGTGTCAGAAGATATAAGTTGTAAGAGTTAAATGAAGACGGATTACCTGTGTCCACTTTTTCTTAGCTTAGGTAGGTACCTATAATGTAAACAATGCTTTTATTTCTGTTTCATAACGGGGAAAATTATGTTAGGCATTTCTAAAAGGTTTTGTTTGCGACATTACTTGCATGAAATTAAACTTTCAACTTCTTTTTATGAATGGAATCGGGTGTATGAATAAAATCTATTGGGACAAAAGAATGCGATAGATATCTATTCAATCAATTTCCTTTTATTTTTTTCTGAATGTGAATCTAGTTTTGACAAAGGTTCAAAACTATGACGATTAGTTTAATGCTAAATAATAATTGCTAGTCCAACAAAATACTCATTTATCTTGTTGATCACGAGTCAACAAATTATTTTGAATGAAGAACTGAGGTCATTGAAACCTTTTTTCTATTGCAAGTTTTATGCGGATCGTTGACAAGTTCCATAGAAATATAGGATAATAAACATATTTTATGCTATGCTTGATTCATCATCATCTGCCTAGCCTTTTCCCAAACTATCTTGGGGTCGACTTCCAGTCTAACCGGATGCAGCTGAGTACCAGTATTTTACATAAAGCGACTGCCTGTCTGACCTCCGATACCCCTTGGTAAGACTGGATGTCAGACTTTTGGCTTCTGACTACTCGTAAAGACTGTCAAAGATCTACAAATGACAGCTGCGACCAACGGCTTAACGTGCTTTCCGAGGCACTGAGAAACCTCGGTATGTAATTATGGTCACCCATCCACGGACCAACCCTGGCAAGCACGGCTTTACCTTAAAGATCGACCCGTGGGGCTGTTATTATTTAGGTACGAGCTCCTCAGTACATCATTCTGAACAAAAAATATATAGGTATGTGGGGGACATATATATTTTTATCGTTAATATAAAAAAAACAGCCGTTTTCTAGAAAAGTGCAATACCTACAAGGTCAAAATATACGGAACAGCAGTTTTTTCGAGTCGATGTCCCTTCTATCTTGTATCACTACGTATCCATTCATGATTGTTACATTTGAGCCTTTAATTACCAATTAGACCGTGTTATTCAAGTGTTCTCACTTCGTTTGTTTTCAATGTGTATGACAATGAAATAGCATTAGACCTTTTTTGGATATATCCCTAGCTTCTATTCTGCCATAGACAGAAGGAGCATAATGAGGATAAATAAAGAAACATTACATGTGGTAATTAGGAGCGCTTACACCTTACGGCGTTTCATACAAACTTTCAAGTTCTTATTTTCCGGAATGACTGAACCGATTTTAATGAAACTTAATACGCATAAGCAGGATACGCAGGTGTAAAAAGTTAAACATTTTGAAAATGTGTTTAAAAAAAAGGGTGTCACCTTGTTTCGCAGACAGAAATTTCACAGAATTTCGTTTCCCAGAAAATGTTTCACATACTATTTAGTCCCTGTATTTTTATTTCGAATATTTTTGTTTCGACTACCATTTACTTGAATGAAACATATTATACAGAAACACAATTCAAAGAATTTTACAATAACATTTTTTTATTTGACAAACTTATCAAACAGCAGAATTATTTTTCAGCGAATATTGTTTGTTCGATGTATGTTTCCATGGTATTTTATTTTTACGAAATTATTAACCAAAAATTAAAATTTCTTTAAAAGCCAATATTATGTTGTACTACAAAAGTTAGTGACAGAAACGAATGGCTGCAAAACAGACCTTACGTAGTCTTGTTTGCCCTACCCCTAGAGTGTAATTTAAGCCCGCGTAGGCGCGGAGGGATGAGGCGGCCCGCGAGTTGAGGAGCAGGTGGTTTCTAAGCTCGCCGCCGCGGCTGATGCTGGCCGGCTCACCGGCCAGCAAGCCGAGGCTGCGGTGGTGAGCGTTAATACCATCTGCGACGATAAACTCGCGTGGGGCCGCCGGAGCCCCGCAGCGCCGGAGCCGTGACTGAAACCATGCCTGTTGCATGCTTGCTTGCTTGCTACATGCTTGCATGCATGCTGCAAGTTGTATGCTTGCTTGCATGCTGCATGCAACAGGCATGGACACCATTAGGGAGAATTGAATAACAAGATTGTTTTCCTGCTTGACAAGAATTTACCCGCATTATTTTTGTGAACCCGGTGTTGTAATTTTATAGGAGGTTTGAATTTTAGAAACTGTCAGTCGATTAAAATGTTATTCTTCGAAATAAGTTTTATGTGAAACAAACAATATGTGGATAAAGAATATTTGATTTGTTATTCTATGATATGAATATTCTAACATTAAACTTTATTTGAAAAAAAAATCGATGATTTAAATTTCTTCAAAGTAAGTATTCTGGGTATTGATTATTCTATGAAATGATAATATGAGAAAAAAAGTATGTGAAACGAAATTCGGTTAAACAATTAGCGATGAAACAACGCACAACCAAAAAAAAGATGATTGGAAATTTCTTTTTGTATAGAGAATTAATAATCGGTCCAATTTAACTGTAACACTATTTTACGAAAATGTTTTTTAGTAACTTTTCAGACCCATGTATCCTGCTTATGCGCATGAAGTTTTATTCAAATCGGTTCAATTATTTCGAAAAATAAGGACTTAAAGGTTTGTATGAAATGTCGTATAGTGTAAACGCTCTTAAGGATTTTTACAAGCTTTTTGTCTTCCCACAGAAGAGGAGAACACTCCTTTTGCCTGCAGCGGTAGTATCTATTTCTGTTAAATTACTGATAGTTTACTATTTATGTCACTTAACAATGTAACATCAGTAGAAAAGAGGTCATTGTTTTTGCAACATGACTTTATGAACGATTAACTATGATTATGACTAGAATTGTGCATAACGAAAGCACAAAACATCAATTGTTTATTCTATTACATCAATCAGTAAGTAAATACAAAAGAAATATGTAAATCACAGAAAATTGCCTCTGGTCTGAAATTTCGTGCTTACGATATGCCCAAAAAGGAAAAAAGAAAAAAAAAACTAATAAATTATCAATTTCCAAAACATAGATTACTAGAGAGGGCGAAGTCCTGCCGTTCTACCAGCAAGAGTTGAAGGTTGGCGCGGATGGAGAGGAAGACAGACTGATGTTCATTTGGCCAATGACGATCGTGCACAAGATCAACGAGAAGTCCCCGCTGTATAACCTCTCTGCATCCGATATGCTGAGGGAGAGATTTGAGATCGTTGTGATGTTGGGTAGGTTTAAACAAACTTCTCGAGTGTTCATAATTCTTTACATTTATTTTTCGTCGTCGTCGCCGAGGAAGGCCTTGAAAACGCCGGTGTGAATGATTAGGTGTTTGTGAGAGATTGGCCGGAGAAAGCCGCACGGAGAGAAGATTGGATAGCTATGGGGGAGGCCTTTACCCAGCAGTGGGACCATAAAAGGAAGGAACGCCGAATTTCGTCGGTGTCCCAAACGTTCCATGAATGTATTAGTATTCCATACGTTACAGTATAGGACAAACTCCTTATAATGAGAACTTGTCCTTTGAAGATAGATTAGGCATTCCATACTATATGCAATTCTTCTTCTTTTTCGCCATTTTTTTGTAACTTCAAGTTTACGTCGGTTTTATATTTTAGTATCGCCTACACGTGGAGGCTATTTTATTGGATAAATCGCTATTAATGCCACAGATTTCAAATACCATAAATCTTTGAAAGAGTTCTGCCCCCGTATTCACAAACGCTCGGATTGGATTTCGATTCGATAAGTCGTATGTCTGTCTTTTATTTTGGCATTACGAAAGCGAGCGACATAACAATTGAATACGGGGGCTGGAATTGATTTTAAATCTTTGGTCTCTAGTAACCTACTATCTGAGTTTTTAATATCGTTCACGTACGCACGGCGTCACATCAAGCTTTAATTTCCTGTATAACATGGGCTCGCTTTATAAAGATTCCCCGTGCAATGAGAGATCCGTATAAACTAGTTTTGAATTGCTTATTGGTCGCCGTGCGTACGTAGACTTCGAGCTATCTAGTGATATTGATTGTCAAGTGCATGATATATGCTCTCGAACGGTGGAGCAAGCCAACATCCTACTACGAGAATATTGCAATGTGTCTAATACCCGTCAACACCAGATTATTTTAGAAGAAAACTATCCGAACAAAGCTGTAATAAATAAATAACGTTATTTTTAACAACACGAACAAAAATGAAAATAAAGTTTAAGATCAGACAGTAACAACAGATTTTTTTTAAAACATTTTAAAATTCTCAAGATACAATTTGATTTTTAAAATAGTTCCATCACCATGCGAATATTTTGATATTTTTTACGCAGTAGGTATCTAGCTGCAATAGATCTATTATTAAACATCAAAGACATTTTAAAAGATTGTAATTGTTTCATAGAATGTAGAATACATGTAATGACCACATGCTCTTGGCACTTCCTTGATAGAATTTTTGGTAGATTGCCCTGAACTTTACACATGATACTAATATATGATTCCATTTATTATAATAATTATAAAGGTCTGATGAGATTGTGATACTATTGTGAGGAGAGATAGCATCATTATTGTCAACAACCGTATGAGGAAGCAGAAGATAATAATGTAGTAGATTCTATTCTGGAATTTTCTGCAGTCAATATTTCCATCTATTTTCTAAGGAATATTATTTTAAATGATCTGAAGATAAGATAGGAATAAACTTAGCATAAATATAAACTCTCTATGCTAATGCTAAACTGAATTCTCCATTAGTGACACAATCTGTAGAAAGACTCCTAAGGACGGTGAGTCATGCCTCTATTAAGAAATAGATCCGATTTCAACGTGCCGGTTTAAACAGAAATAGACACGGAATGAATGGACTAAAAACCCAAATATCCCCCAAACTCGGAATTTCTCCTGTATCGTGGGTGCGTACAAACATTTAAGCTCACATACACAAACACCAGACCCGGAACAACTATTTGCAGGCCATACAAATATTTGTTCCGTGCGGGGATCGAACCCGCTACACACAGCGCAGCAGTCGATCGCTCAACCACTGCGCCAACTGTGCCGTCATAATTCTTAACACGAAACATATTATTATCATTTAATATCACTGCCAAATCATATCACTAATATAATCGGCCCTCAGATCACATGTGATTTAGTAGGAGTTAGAAATCTCGGTATAATTAGAGTCTAGAAGTCTAAAAAACCTAAGTTCTCAGTGATTATCAGGTTTATTTTGCATGATTCTTTATATGGACAAAAGCTTATTTATGCTCTGTTCAAACTGCTTCCTTTCCTTCTAGATCTTTAATGGGAAGCGTGTTAAGAATTAAGGCAGAAGAATTGACTATACTATCTTTTGTTTACCTGTTATCGGGTATATCTATATTACTGTTACTTTCAGAGCAATAAGTCAATTTTCTTCTTACCTTTTCCTTAACAAAGTTTCTACTACTTCGTAGTTCTAAATCCATAACTGCCTTTTAAAAGGCTTATGTTTTTTCTAGAAGACGTTAACTGATGTTCTTTCATTTGTAAATTTTCAGAGGGAGTGATAGAGTCGACGGGTATGACGACCCAGGCGCGCAGCAGTTTCTTGCCATCTGAGATCCTGTGGGGCCACCGGTTCGAGACTATGGTCACGTTCAGGAAGGATACTGGTGAATATGAGGTGGGTTTTCTTTATTATCTGGTTATTATTTTCACCTATACGTAGTTACTGCCGCCGTGAGCAAAAAGGTATTTGAATCTAAGCTAGTAAGACTCAATTTTCCCCAATGTAATTTCTTCATGTGCGCATACAAAATTCATTTACTATCAGGCAACTTTGGCCCTTATATACATACCTTACAGACTAATATCTATATGATAAAATACAATATGTGTTAGTAAATAGAACCTTAAAACTACATATTTTAGTAACACTTCACTTCTGCGGTAATGTCGCAGTGCGTTCATGTGATACTTGCCTTTGAAAGCGTCGGAATACCACTCCTTGTGGTCAAAAGGTCCCTTTAACTTCTGGCGGCAGTATTGTATCATCACCTACATAATTTTATCTGAAATAAACGTTACTTGTAGGCAAAGATAGACCTTGGATATATTTAGTATTCTTTTGTTATGGAATATTTATTTGAGTTTGGATCGATTATGGTGTGGGTCAGTGCCATGGCCACTTGAGATTTTGTTATTAATTTTTTTTGTAATAAACGGTGTTTCGATTTAAATTGGTAAAGCATTGGGTTACATAAGATACTTATAATTTAAGACCATCAGTTTTAATAACAATAATATGATCTTAAAATAATATTATCTCTAAATTGTATAAATAAAATTATTTACCCATGGCCATTATCGAGCAAAAAATACGGTTATATCTACAAGTAGTTTATATATTATTGCAAAACGTACTGACATGTTTATTTAGTTTCTGAAAATATTTATTCACAAGGAAAACCATAGTTGAATAGTTCTTTAAAGAATAAAATAGCATAAAGTACAATAAACTTAAGTACTAATTTATTTATACAAGGTGTTGTTTTGCATCCACGTCAAATTCAAGGAGGTAACTATGCTAATGATTCTCGTCCTGAATCTCAATAATTTTTTTTTTCTTTTTTACGGAAATCGGTAAGTGTGAACCACCCGTGTTTTAAACGCGGCCCGTCTGGTTCTTGCCTTATAACCTCTCTTACACACATACAAACAATCTCAAACGTTTATTCGATAATTTCTTATACCCTAAACTACGGTAAGGGGGTTATTCTGAAATACTGACAAACTTAAACAACCAAAAAAATCAGCGTTTATTAATAATTAACTAGGTACCGTAATTTTAATTAATTATTTATGTCTTTTGTTACTACCTCTTGAAATTTGACGAGTTTGCAAAACAACATCCTGTAGTAAAAAAAAAAAAACGCACGGTAATGGCGCCACGTATAGATATTACTTACATGTTACAAATTGTCGTGATTAATAAATACATTGTGTGTAAATACCTCCTATATAATTGCATTAATACGTAATTATTGCATCAATTATTACGTAAACTATTAATCCCACTTACTACCTGGTACAGCCTTAGTAGTTACTTACATATATAAGCGTCATAGCATAGAGTACAGCAACACAACTACCCATACCTTAGTCATTTGTTAAATTCTTTATTTCATAAATACCTACAGTAATTTATATTGATTATTATGTCTTTTGTGACAACATCCTGAATTTTGACAAGGATGCAAAACAACACCTTGTATAGAAAATACTAGATATTTTTTTATCATAAAATGCATACATTGCAGTTTTACATCTCTTACTTGCATTTAAGCTTGTCTTACATTTAAGCAACATTTATAACTTTGCCAAAAAACCGAATAAAACTGACGCGTATTTACCATGATCTTGACATACATATGTAAATTGAAAAATTAAACAATCGTATTATTTACTTCCGAGGTTATCGATAAACAACAATAGTTGGAAACAATAATATTTAGGTGTTATTTTGACCTTGTTTTCTATATATTTATGTTAGTGTTACCAGCCAAATAAATATTAATTAAAAGTAAACAGAAATAATTTCACATACATACTAATTTATAATTTAATTTATTTTTCCCCATCAGCTTTGATGGTCATAAAATATTTTGTTGAAAAATATTTTTGTGTTTATTATTTTTTTAATTAATCTATCAAATGGCCGTTGATAGATAAAAGTAAATAATGAATTCATTCTTTTGTTTTTGTGCAGTGTTTTCACAGTTGCTACAGTAGCTACTTGTGTAAATATTTTTACGAAGGCTGAAAGTTTTTCTAGAATATTCCTATTATTACGTGTTTAGGAGAATTCTGGCTTTATTGTCGTCGGATAAAAATACTTGTCTACAGAAAAACGAATAAGACATGTACCTAAATAGTTTCTACATAAGTATTTTTTTTTAATAAATATTAGTCGTCTTTTTCACAAAGCTAGAGTAAAAAAAAAATGTCATTATTCTTACGTGTTTTCTAACAATAAGTAAGGTCTAGCTTTTATGTTAACACTCACTTGCTTTTATAGTTCTACGTACCTACGAGTATTTACTGTTCTAGTTACTTACTTACCATACGGATTTACAAAATGTAATGAGTATCGTTTGTTTTCCTCATAAGATATTTTTTGTGTAGTACCTATTCAAAATAAGTACTTATAATATAATGTAGTACTTATGAGCAAGAATCCAGATTCATAAAGTTAACTTCTATACTTTGTGCACCTGAAAACACCAGCCAAGTTAACAATATAATAATTATCGCAATATGTTGTGATTTTTAATTATTTTGTAACATTTATTTCAATATTTCTTTTTATTTATTTCCAGGTTGATTACACCAGATTCAACAACACGTATGAAGTGGATACTCCCCTATGTTCCTCAAAACAGCTAGATGAGTTAAGAGCTACAGTTTCGACCTCACAAAAATTAGGTATGGATCGTTATTACCAAGCAAATGTCTGTTAAAGTTCATTGCCAACCGAATAAAAAAAATCGGTATAAAAAACCGGTATCATATATACTAAAACTGGTTGAAAAGGAAGGTCCATAATGTTAAAAATGGCATGACCAACATATTATCCTTCGTAAATGTCTTACAAACTAAATTGTACCGTCTTATCTTTTCAGATCGTATGCTAGGCACCATCCCGAAGACATTCTCCGCTGACACCCTAGACCTGAGTTCCGTCGACTCCATGTCCTTAGACGAGCACATCGAAATCAAGATCCCGGAAGCTAGAGCCAGGGAGAACAGGTTAATGGCACAGAACAACTTCGTTCACCACATCAATGAAAAATCCAGAAATCTAAGCCACACGCACTTGGCAGTTGAAAATGGCCAAGAGCAACATAGAAATCATAACTCGACCGAGAACAAACATCCAGAGGTGAAGGAACACATGCATAGAAGCCATAGTCACGCTAGTATGAAGAAGGTTCATGGACTGACCCCGAATGGCATCGGCCATGCGGGCAACGGTCATCATGAGCATAGGCATGATGAGCATAGTAAAATTAAAAAGTGAGTGTCCTGAACGTTACATTACATATTTTATGTTTAACTGCAAATTTCATAAAGGAAATCAAACCCGATTAACACAGCCAAATCGCGTTCAAGACCTATCAGTGTCATATTCCGGTGTGTCACGGTTTAGTTGTGCTTGCGCGAGATACTCTGGTCGTGTTCAGTTTTATTGGATAAAGCATTATGTCATCAGATGTAAATAACACTATAATGTGATCGCCAATACATTACCATGACTTATACTTTAATTCCATAATCCTTTCAGAGTAATTATATAACCCCCTCCCTCATGGCTTCCAGATCCCCAAGTGAGAACTACATATCCAGCAAGCCGCCAGTGATCCCCATCCTGGTGACGTCACCAGCGCCCGAGCCCGCCTGACCCCCGCGCGTCGTGCTGCGCGCGCCCCCCCCGAGCCCGGCCGCCGTCCCGCGAGCCCCACTGCGCGCGCACAACCCGGTCGCACTCGGCGCAGTCGTTGTCGCACGGTTGAGGAAGCCGCACGTCACCTTCTCACCACATACAGAGAGCATCGAGAATATACAACAGCTTATTGATGAAGATCAGGAGAATTATGGTAGAAAATGATCTTAAGTTTGTAAAGAAAAAACTTTATTTGAATTTATTATTAGTGTGAAAATGTGATGATGATGGGTGCCTTACCAACTCGACGAAAAACGCTTTTCCAATGCGATTTTCAAAGTATTTCGTAAAAAGACTGTGATCGTTATTTGTCGTCTTCGTTTAACCAGTGTTCAAAATTACCTAATAAATATAAGGTGACCCAAGAATTTGTTAATGGTCAATAATAACAGTATCGAATATTTAAAGTATTTATTGCTTTTGAGGTTTTTATTCGTAAACCAAGTGTTTTACATTAAGGACTTAGTGCTAAAATAATACCTAAGACTTCTCAAGCGTATGTGCCAAGACCTTAAAATTAGACAGATTAATTTTGTTACCACAATTTTCTACTTTATCGTCTACTTCATCAAAAACATCGATGTACCAGATAGGGTTGTATTTAGACCAAGTATTTATTTAGATAATTTAGTGGACGTAGAGCGGAGACTAAACTTTTAGAAGTTAAATGACACGAAGCTTTAAAATCTTAATAAGTCATGTCTCTGCAGTTTGTGTGTAAGATTAGGAAAATGTAGGAGTTTACTTGTTCTGTCGACAGTCAAACTAGAGATGGGATTAGAGTTATTTTTAAGAAATATTTATATTTCCAATGACGAATTTAATTCAAAATTTGATACTAAAACGGCCCCTGTTTTGAATAAAATCATTTTCTAGTTTATCACCATATGGCCAAATTATTATAGAAATGCTACATTGTGCTTGCGGATTAAATCCATAAACTATTGAATAGTTCAAAATAATATTCTTAAGTATTGAATTGTATCCAGCTACCTACGTAACGAGTTGTGAATGTACAAGTAGCTTTCTATCTAACGCTTTTTAAACATTAAAATATTGTACAAAGTACTGTCATGTGTACAACAAATATGTGATTTATTTGGATACTTAAATTATTCGGACAAAAGTACTTAGAACTTGGCTGTGCACTGTCGTGCGCACTTTGTTATCGACACATTTTCCTTGTGTAACTAGAATAGCTAATTTAAATTATAAGTGTTAGTTTTACTAATGCTTGCAATATGTACTGATTATAATACTTAATTATTATAAAAATATAGTATCAACTCTATTATTAAAGTGTTATACACGAATCATAGTATTATTATATCATTGAGATGTTTTGAAATCCGGGGGCCTGGAGTGGCGCGGGCGCTACTGCCTTTTCAATAAATTAGCCCAAAGCTTTGTCTTTTCCTGATAGAATATATCAGATTAAACAAATATAGCTAGTTTATACGATACACGAGTTTTATTTCCCCCTCTCAATATCTTGTTATTAATAATTGGTACATTACAATATTTTCCGCATTGGCATATTTTTATAGATCGGAATCATGCATTGCTGGCGTGATACCATGCATAGCGAACGCTGAAATGTTTACAAACTTTTATACATGCTACTTGACAATAGATGGCGCTGTTTTAAACTTAATCTCATTTGTTGGCACCTGGCACAATAGAAATAGTGTCCTACTAGCAAAAACATTAAAAAAGCACTTAAGAAGAAATATATTACATTAATCTTTGCAAATGTTTCCAAAATAGGAACAAAATAAAACGCAGTAGTTTTTCCAAGATGTCCGCTTACCTACTGCTGTACGTATTATTTATAAAAGCTCTATATTCACTGACATTGCTGTCAACACTAATACTGGAGCAAATTTGTATTACAAGCATGAGTAATAGATATCGAACATTCTCATCGCATTGGAGATAACCTGAGATTGATCGATCGCACACTGGGTCGAAACAGCATAGGGACAAAATTACACATATGTATTACTCAATACAGATACATTTCACACCTTATCTTTAATTTTCCTGCTACGCCTGTTCGCTGTTTCATCTTCGCTTGACGAAGAAGACTCTTCTGTTGGACTACTGAAGTAATTAGGAGGGTATTTGATAGAAGACGGTCTTCTTGTAAGACTGGCTCGTCGAATAGCATCAGCTACAAGTCGGTCCGCCATATTGGCGAGCGGCGAACTTGCAGCCAAAGACGGTAAGATGGCAGAGTTGATAGATTCCCGAAGAGTTACTTCTCCAGGTATTGGTGAACTGGCTGCCATGTAACCTGAAATGGAAATTAAGTTTTTGTCAACGAATTTAAAGGATACAATAGATGAGATTCATGCAAAAAGGTAGATGTAGAGCCAAAGGTGGAGAGAAACCCGGAATTTGAGATCCCACAAAACAAGATCTAGGGAAGATATAGGGCCGAATAAATTGACTGATGCAACGTTACCCGCTGCCGCCGAAAGTAAAAAGGGCACAACTGCGGAAAAAATTAACCTAAATAAGAAGGTAAGGTTAAATCTAAAAAGGGTAATTTTTCTGTATTACGTTTTCTCAGATGTCTCCTTTTGTCTTGCGATGGCAGTGTAGGTACTCGTAAATAAAGTAGAAACATAAATAGATGCAGTCACGTATGACATGTGTCACCAAATTGAAGAAAAACTCACAACATAATATTCTTGAAGAGATAAATTGCCTAATGCTAAGAACAGTACAAAAGAGAAATATGAGCAGGTAAGTATTCAAGATGTTCCCAGAATCTTGTCAAATAGTCCAAAGTCCTGGTGTCAGAAGATATAAGTTGTAAGAGTTAAATGAAGACGGATTACCTGGGTCCACTTTTTCTTAGCTTAGGTAGGTACCTATAATGTAAACAATGCTTTTATTTCTGTTTCATAACGGGGAAAAATATGTTAGGCATTTCTAAAAGGTTTTGGTAGCGACATTACTTGCGTGAAATTAAACTTTCAACTTTTGTTTTATGGATGGAATCGGGCGTATGCAGAAAATCTATTGGGACAAAAGAATGCGATAGATATCTATTCAATCAATTTCCTTTTGTTTTTTTCTGAATCTGAATCTAGTTTTGACAAAGGTTCAAAACTATGACGATTAGTTTACTAATCGTTTTGGAACCTTTGTTATTATTATCTCCTTTATTCATTTTAAAAACATACATTTTACATTTTTAAATATTTTTACAAAATTATATACAAACACATTTAAAATATAAAAAAAATATTATTATTATTTAGCATTAAAATGCTAAATAATAATTGCTAGTCAAACAAAATACTCATTTATCTTGTTGACTCGTGAAAATTATTTTGAATGAAGAACTGAGGTCATTGAAACCTTTTTTCTATTGCAAGTTTTGTGCGGATCGTTGATAAGTTCCATAGAAATATAGGATAATAAACATGTTTTATGCTATGCTTGATTCATCATCATCTGCCTAGCCTTTTCCCAAACTATCTTGGGGTCGACTTCCAGTGTTACCGGATGCAGCTGAGTACCAGTATTTTACATAAAGCGACTGCCTGTCTGACCTCCGATACCCCTTGGTAAGACTGGATGTCAGACTTTTGGCTTCTGACTACTCGTAAAGACTGTCAAAGATCTACAAATGACAGCTGCGACCAACGGCTTAACGTGCTTTCCGAGGCACTGAGAAACCTCGGTATGTCATTATGGTCACCCATCCACGGACCAACCTCGGCAAGCACGGCTTAACCTTAAAGATCGACCCGTGGGGATGTTATTATTTAGGTACGAGCTCCTCAGTACATCATTCTGAACAAAAAATATATATGTGGGGGACATATATATTTTTATCGGTAATTTAAAAAAAAAACAGCCCTTTTTTACAAAAGTGCAATACCTACAAGTTGAAAATGTACGGAACAGTAGTTTTTTCGAGTCGATGTCCCTTCTATTTTGTATCACTCCATCATGATATTTACATTTGATCCATTCATGATATTTACATTTGAGTCTTTAATTACCAAATAGACCGTGTTATTCAAGTGTTCTCACTTCGTTTGTTTTCAATGTGTATGACAATGAAATAGCATTAGACCTTTTTTGGATATATCCCTAGCTTCTATTCTGCCATAGACAGAAGGGGCATAATGAGGATAAATAAAGAAACATTACATCATACATGTGGTAATTAGGAGCGTTTACATACAACCTTTCAAGTTCTTATTTTTTAAATGACTGAACAGATTTTAATGAAACTTAATACGCATTTAAGCAGGATACGTAGGTATAAAAAGTTAATAAAAACATTTTGAAAATGTATTAAAAAAAAAGATAATTGGAAATTTCTTTTTGTATAGAGAATTTTGGGTTGAAACACTAGGGCCATGGGGCCCGAGTGCCCAGCTTGTGTTTCGGGATATCGCCAAGCGGTTGGTCGACGCTTCACGGGACCAGAGGGCTGGCCTCTTTTTTGGTCAAAGAATCAGCATTGCCATCCAACGTGGCAATGCGGCCAGCCTTCTGGGCACTTTTCCTGTCGAACAGCGATGTCGACGAATTTTTTGACGCCCTGTAATTTTGATACTTGTACATATTTTATTTTTATTTTATATTTATTTGTAGTTTGTAAATAATGTAAATATGTAATATACAAAATATAATCGGTCCATTTTAACTGTAACACTATTTTACGAAAATGTTTTTTAGTAACTTTTCAGACCTATGTATCCTGCTTATGCGCATGAAGTTTTATTCAAATTGGTTCAATTATTTCGAAAAATAAGGACTTCAAAGTTTGTATGAAATGTCGTATAGTGTAAACGTTCTTAAGGATTTTTACAAGCTTTTTGTCTTCCCACAGAAGAGGAGAACGCTCCTTTTGCCTGCAGCGGTAGTATCTATTTCTGTTAAATTACTGATAGTTAACTATTTATGTCACTTATGTACACAAACTCACTTATGTGCACTTATTTATGTGTATCTAAGACCCACTTAGTAGTTTTCATCCGGGAGACCTTTTAGTATTTTATTATTTACTATAGTATCATTAAAGATTTTCCGGTATCAACTTTGTCACGACCGTATTTTATATGATTCGCGGCCGTAACAAATATGGCTTTACGATGTTATAGTCATTAAAATCATCAATACAACCCTTTTAAGTCCATTTAGCCCTATTGATTGACTATCCCATGAAAAAGTCAATCAATGGGATTTAATTAACTTACTACTTAATATTTTAATTATAATCATACTGGAAACACATGCGTATTACGACCGCAAATCATATTGTGTTAGACATACAGTCAGACTCTGGCCGAAAAACTGCAAAAACCTAAGAAAATTTGAATTTCGCGGGCTACCTTGTCGCTTCAACCTTAAGGGTATTTTGACACCAATAGGGGATGATCACATTTTTTTTTCTTTGTCCGTCGGGTAGTTTATTGAAAAGTATTGGACACGTATTTTTTATTTCTTTCACGTGGTCATAAAATTACGGAGATATATTGAGTTGAAATGGCGCCACATGTAGGTAAGTTTTATACCTGCTTGTGACGTAGTGAGCCCCCACTCTCCAACTTTAATGAGTTTTAACTAAGTAATTTTTTGATATTTTGATAAAACAAAAAATACGTGTCTAATATTTTTATATTACCTGTCTGACGGACAAAATAGAATGTCGCTTTCTTTACCCAGTCCATACCCCTATTTATAACGCTGCGCTACCAAAAGAAATAAGTCGGTAACTCTGTTTAGCTGTTTTCAGTAGACGGTGTAGACATTTAGAGGGTGTATAATATAACGAAAAACGATGAGAAAACTTTTACCATGAATTCAATAATATGGAGGCATATAATTCTACATTGTGAGCGTTGAAATGTTTAGTCCATTTCAAAGAAAACAGCTCCTCTATACATTCTTTCTAACCGTGTAGTTATTGCACTTTTATATGAAAAAACTACACAAGCGTCTAGGTGAGAGATCATACCGGTTATTTCTCTGAAACCGTGCGATTAAGATTTATCTAATAGTTATTTCAAGGACAAACTTTACCTGGATCACAGGTCTCGACGTCACAGTTCGCTGACATCACAACATAATTTCAACACACAAACATACAGATAAGCAGACGATTATCTTCACAAAAACGACACTCAACAAACACAGAGAACCTTCAAGTACTAATCTTCTATCACTTTATGTATTATCACCAGGGATCGGAATAGAATAGGTAGAGTATATTTACCTAAAGCTAAAGAAAGGAAATAACATAGAGTTGATAATACCTCGTCTAAAATCACGAAAACTTAAATATGACGATTGAATCCCCGAAGTTTGGAGAAATTGCAAATGACCTATTGCGCTTTGAATACATCATCATTATCAGCCTGTATTCGTCCACTGCTGGACATAGGCCTCTACCATGACACGCCACTGAGCACGATCCTCGGCAACTCTCATCCAGCTCTTGCGCTTTGAATACATTTGAACTAAATTATAATATTGAAGAATTTTCTTATGTTTTTTGAGTTCCGTACTAAAACTATTAATATACTCTACCTATTCCGATCTCTGGTTATCACATTGGCATGAAAGGAAAAGAGGATATATCTAGGTACATTGTGGTCTAAATACTAAATATTTTTAACCGGTTGCCTCAATAAGCTTGCCCCCTATTACACGGGACTTAAACATAACTGGCGAAATGTGGGTGTATCTACTATAATTGAGTACACCTCTGTCTAACCCTCCGGGGATTACAAGCGTGATGTTATGTTTTATGTTGAAAAAAATACATTATTCCAATGCTGTTAAATTTTTCCATCCTTCATGTTACAATTTTAGAACAGTGTTTTATTGGGTATAATTAAAAAATATAAGAATTACAACTACGAGGATATCATAGTCCCAAATTAATCAATTATATTTTTTTACTATATTAATCCTCCCATTGTAGGTATCACCTTATAAGTTCTACATCATAACATCTGTAAGTGGTATGGTGTACATAATAACGAGTATTCTATTTTATACCTATGTAATGGTCTCCAGGATGGCACCATAAACATATACAGGTATTTTGATTTTTTTGACTAGTGGAAGTGTTGACACCTGGCTTATATATTATACAATATTTTACATAAATGTGTTTCTATGTTAATCGAACCCTGTAGAATAAAAGCAATGGGGAGTAATTAGAAAGAATAAATAGTTGGAATGTCAAGTATGAGTGTAAATTAGGTGTAGGTAAAAAGTGTGTAGCCGAACTTGAGAGATAACAATAGTACCTCTCTTTCCTATATAACGAATTGATTGATGAATCATTTCAAGAAATAAATAAACTTTGTTTGGCTTTATGGACATCAGCCAACAATAAGGTAGTAGAGTAGAACTTATAAAATTTCCAAATCTTGCGGGAAGTATGAGTTACTCTTGTCAAGGCAAGTCTAGTGTCCCCAAGTTTCGTATAAGCAAGACAGTTTGTACAGAATTTCTAAGGTATCATAAATCAAACACACATCAACGTCACAACATAAATAATTATTCATTCATTATTTACATAAAACAACACAGAGCGTGACAAAACATGCGTATATTATATTATAAATTTACTGAACAACGATTTACAATATCAATATATTTCTTTACATTGCTAGTATCTATTTACTATAAGGTCCCTTTTACACGATGCTCTTTCGCAAGGCAACACGAGGTTGTACGATGCTTTCGACTGTCAAAACCTATTCTTAAATGGTATCGTGTAATTGGGTCTTTACTATCACATTGTAGGTACATCTTGAAGCAGTGGTTTACATTATAAACTTACACATAATTTATAAATAAATTGCACTTTCTTACAACTGGAATGTTTCAATAAAAGACGATAGCACAACCTGTGAGAAGAACTCAACTGTTAATAATTTTGTTTATTTTATCTTAAAGCTGACTAGCGGCACTGGGTTATTGGTAAAACATTATAAACGACTACTTAACAGAATTAATTATTTACCAGATCTTTCTATTCAAAATTCTTGATCATTCTTATTCGTAACAATCTCTTACATTATAATACCCAACATCATTAACTTGGACTAATTCAGATCATAACATGGGAACACTTAGTTATAATCGAGTCCCGTATTTTTTAGACCAAATAATGCCTGCTTTCAGGCATCAACCTCAACTCTACCTTTACTGAATTTAAATCTATTCTTAACCATAAAAATACACCCGAACAATAATTTCGTTTCTCGATTGATTTCGAGTTGCAAGCCTATGTCTTGCGTAGCAAGACATTATCGCGCTTCGATATTCAAACGTAACGCTCCAACGTCGAATCATCGGGGGCTATTACGTATCTCAACAGGATTCCTTAATTTTCCTTTACTTAATAGCTATGTTTATCTTAATTATAGGGTGACGGTAAAGTCGCCGTCGGTTTGCTCGGCTTTTGGCTCGTGTGGCTCGCGATCAGGCATCTTCAGCATCAGGTGGTGGTCCCCGCTCTCTGTGCGACATCACAAACACAGGCACAGTTACAAACACATACATAAAAACATACTCTAGTGTGCTGTGGGACATACTAGTGCAGACATTTATGTATATATAAGTTATGTTATGTATAAATATATGTAAGTATGTTGCTTAGACTATTTTAGTTTTGAGTTTTGAGCAGGTAAATTACGATAATCAGTCCTCAGTGGAGATTTAATAAGGCGGTCATGGTTTTAGTTAGATATATCTTAAGATCTGATATTTAAAAAATACTAGATACTTATTTATTTTTCTAGCACAGAACGACTTAGTAGATTACCATTCAGTAATTCAAGGTATATATTAGCCATCTTGTTATTAAATAAACCAATATTTTCCTCAAATATTTTGCATTTAACCTAGTTAAAAATTGTACGATAATATACCAGACAAGGTAATATTCCTTTTAAGGTCAGCCATGACTATTTTGTTGATAAGACTGGCAAACAGAGACATGTAGGTACATAATCATACATCGCATCAATCTTTGCACTTCATCATAGTTAGGTACAATCTTACAACAAAATTAGTAACGAAGAAAATTAACTTTAGATCTTTAGTTACAAACATTTTTGTTAGTCACAATAGGAGGGGTTTAAAAGTATGAATATTAGAAGAAAATTGTGAATTATAAGAATAGAGAAATACATTATGTCCAGAGTGCACTGACATTTTTTATTAGTAAAGTATGATTAATGTTTTCTCAGGTACTTTTTTAATAACGGTTTTACCTAACCGCAGGAATTAATAATCATTATACTGATCATCGAGTATTTACATAATTTACATATGTATAATGTCACCAATGTGTACATAGTGATTTCAAACAGTACCGCAGCTTCAGAGTCGATGACACAAAAGATAAATACTCACTCGTTCAACAACGCATCTACTTCACAGAAATGTTAAATGCAATGTAACAATGCAAACAACTAACTAACAAAACCTTTAAAAAATATTTAAAATTGAAAATGGAACCATTAGAAATAACGATGGCGGCCATCTTGCCATCTTTCAAATTGTTCGTTCCAAATGACAGGCGACCGTTAAACCGATCGTCTTTAATGATCGACAAAACAAATGTATCCTGTATCAAAAAGGGGCAACAAATTGGCAAAATGGTATGTCCTGCTGAGATTTGATAATATAGAACCGACGGGTAACGGCCGTGCTGATGGGTGTAGGAAAATCAAAGGAGATCCGAAGACCTTCGCACAAATAACAGTTAGGATGTCAGAGGCGACAATGATCAGGGGCGATGAATTGTTCATGTTATTGTTTCCGACATAGAGATTCTGCATTGTTAAGATTACAGCCAATTTTTGTGTGATATAAAGACGTCTGATCTTGGCATCCTTAATTACGTCTCTCGTCAAAAGATCATAAACAATATTCCAAACTGCAAATTGAAAGTTTTTTTAAGTTTTATAATACATATTCCAAACTCATAATGAACATACTCAATATTTGTACGTGATTCATAAAGCTCCCTATTCTACGCATATTGACAATTAGGTATTCCTATTAAATGACGAATAATGACGTCAAAATGCAAATGATGGGGTTATAGCACCTATTTAAAAGTTGATTAGTGTTATGTGCGAGCACACAATTGTGTTAAAACACGTACGAAGCAAGTAATTTAAGTAAATGATACTCAGACTAACTGTTCACACGTTTAGTGCTAACAGGTAACTTGTGATCTTATTTTCTGCTGCTAATTAAAGTAACTACCTACGTTTGCATGTTACGCAGAAGTTATAAGAAAGTATATTTTAAACATCTTTGAAGTGATATTAATCAAAGTCTAATTCCAATTTGATTGCACAGACTCAATCTCTGACTGTTTGGTATATGGCGAAAAGAAAAAGTGGTGACGCAAATTTTATCAGAACAATTCATGCCTTTTAATTTTAAATGGTGTTGAGAGGCGGTACATACATAAAAACGTCAAAGCTTAGCTTGACGTTATACTAGGTAACTAAAAATAAAGAATAGGTCCTAATAGCATTACTACAACTTTTCAACCGCCTACAGTCCTAAACTGACGCATTAAATGCTCATGCGCATAAAATTAGTTGAAGCTGAAACAAATATACATCAGATCTGTCACATGACTCAATAAATACAGTCACATACTTATTCACACCTGAAGTAAACTTATATATTAGTATATATGTCAGTACATAGGTACTAGGTATATGCTTAGCTACCTAGTCACCTAGGTGTTATGCACATAGTGTTTTAATAAATCTCTATTGTGTCTAGATATGTGACACGCTTCATAAGAGATCACGAGAATTAACGAGGCGTGAATATTAACTTTATTAGAATAGGTAATATGTTTTAAAAACAAGTGCTTTATAAGGAAGTACCTTCAGTATTCATACTGAATTGCCTGAAAATCATTGAGATTTTTTTAAGTCTTTGATGGCAAATATGTGGAGACTCGTTTTCCTTGTGGTTACTTTTGCATGCAACATAAATCTATTAACAAAAGATTATAAGACTTTCATCAATCAATTAATTTACTCTATATTTCTATTTTCGTACAGAGTGGTTGATACCGTATTGTTATTAATAAATGGGGAAGAAAATTAAGACATGGAATTAGTGAAAACAATAATATAAACATATCAGTTTCAGAATGAGTTTAAAAAACTATGTAGTATGCAAACAAGCCCTTTTAACAACAAATTAGACATTATCATGAGAAGATGAGAGCTGTCTGTTGACCCCAGATAAACACCCTCACAATATAATCACGCGTAACGGAAATATTGTAAGTGCAAGAAACTTGCATATAGATATATACGTGTTTGTTTTTCTTATGTACCTAGTGGCTGCATGATTTATAGCAATTATTGTTTAAATATAAACTACATTATGTAGGTCGAATTGTTTGTGGATATTTACAATTATTGATAACAGAGATGGTACAGGAACGTACTTTAACATATTATGGGCTTTATAGGAATATTTATTCGATAAATTCTACGCAAAATTCTTCTGAACGTTCTTATGAAATATTGTAAAAACCCATACTAAATAGTACACTTTATCGTAAAGAAATATAAATTCCCCTACAGTAAAACATGAATGAATATGCATTGTCTCTACATTGTCCTGTCATGGTAAGAAACACAGAGAAGCGTTGTTAGATAACATGGGGCACGTGTACCCAGCGACCACCACCAAATCTAGCACCAGATTTAAGTCGAAAAAGTAACTCACCGATCGATCTACGATCACCCTGACTGCCGTAGAACTCGTCCAGCTCCTTGGCGGAGCACAGCGGCGTGTCCACCTGCACCGTCTCCTCGAACTTGGAGTAGTCCACCTCGTACCCCTGCCGCTCACGGTTGTACGTCACCAGCGGGACAAACCTGTGTCCCCACATTATTTCACTAGTCGTATAACTGGAGCGCGCCTGAGTCGTCTGACCCGTAGATTCTATCGTTCCCTCCAAAATAACCACAATCTCGAACCTTTCTTGCAACACATCGGCGGCGGAAACTCCGTAGAACGGACTGTCGGCATTTATCTTATGCACCATCGTTATTGGCCAGATGAAGAATAAATTACTGTCGCAGCCATCTGCGTTTAGCTCTAGTTCCGTCTGGTAATGAGACAGTACTTCACCTTCCTTAGTCGTTCTAGATCGTATCAGCTGAGCCCGCACACTGGCTCCTATAATATGCGACTTCCTCAAGTCGCCCACTCTGAACATCAAGCTCAGCTCGCCGTCTCTCTGGCACACGACAGCGTACTTGGAGAACAGAAGCGTCTGCGTCCTGTGCTTGGGGCGCGTCATCTTAGCGAACACTATGCCGACCATGAAGGCTTGGATCATCACACCCACAATACTTTGTAAACACATAATAAATATCGCTTCGGGGCATTCCTCCGTCGTCGTACGTGAACCGTAACCGATGGTGTGTTGCGTCTCAATACTGAACAGGAAGCACGAGGTGAAGTCGTAAATGTTGAACACGCACGGCTTCCAGTTAGATGCTTCTTGCATGGGTGGCAGATGGTCCAACTCTAAGTCACCGTGTGTGAATGATATTAGCCACCAGATCAATGCGAATCCCAGCCAGGATAGGATGAAGGAGAGTGTGAATACTAGCAGGGTCCATCTCCATTGTGCGTCCACGAGGGTCGTGAACATATCCTGTAGGAATCTCAGCCGCCGCTGCGAGATCTTAGACTTGAGAATGTTGCACTCTCCATTTTTGAGAATGGCTCGTCGCCTCGCCCTCCTTGTTGCACCATGTCTGTGAGATCGGCTCCTAAAACCAAACACAATCACATTAATATGTTTATTTACGTTACACTTCAATGAGTTCAGTTATCTAACTACCCACTACAGTCCTGGAAGTGTGAATGTCTAGTTCACGCTTGCATCGGCACTGAGCTACACCGACCTTCATCAATGTTAATATCTGTAATATACTTCCACTAACATAGAGAATAGGCTTTCTAATTAACATAAACGTTTCTAATAATCACGACATTAAACAAAGGGAGGACATAAAGACGCAAAAAACGGACAAAAGCGACACAGTACGGGATGGTATCTGTCGGAGACGGCACGGGGTGCTGGGCGTCGACGAACCTCTTGCTGCCTGTGGTGGGGTAGTAGACCCCGGGCGACAGGTTGCCGTTGGCCGGCACGGGCTTCACTTTCAGCCACTCGTCGGGCAGCAGCTGCGACTCCTCGCGGCAGGTGGGGGACTCCGGGTCGGCGTGCATGACTGGTTCGTGCGCTCGACTCACTGGCAGCGGACTGTCTGCGCCACCATCCCTCAGTGGGCAGCCTCCTGAAGCATCGCGCGCGATAATGTCTCGGTCACGACTGACTCTCTCGTGGCCGCCCGCACAAACGACGCGCTAAACGTTGTATAATTGTATCGCGAGATTCTATATCGGAAATTATCAGCTCGCTACGGAAAACAAATTTTAGTTAGTGCCTGCGTTGACGTTATCAGACCTACAGGGTGATATCTCGCTTCAAGAAATTGCTTCTTGTCTGAGTGGCACGGATACAACTCGTTATAGAATATTAAAATAATGAATTTGAAATTGGTGGAGCTGTTTCGACTGTGACAGTTTCAGTAACTCTGATATCTAGAACATCACCATCACTGTATTTCCTTTTATATAGTGTGACAGTTTATGATACAAGATTACGAGATTGTGACATGTAATAATGAAATCCAAACAGAGCGCAAGACAGTGGTTATTAGCGTCATTAGAGATGCGCAGGCGACAAGTTAATATTTACTGTTAATAATAATTATTTATGTCCATTTGTTCGTAACTCGTTTGCATGGTCACTACACCATTTAATGCTTTAGTTCAATATTTTCGATCTGATCTTGGTGCATCGGTAAACTTTAGGCACAATAACAAGTATGCATTGCTTTATTTCTAGACTACTTAAGAGAAATTATTAAATGTGATATTTTATTATTATTTATTAATTTCGAACAACATATAAAACGGTTCTGAACCCTTATTTACCACTGCATATTTTTTGAAGACAAGTTTTTGTAAGGTAATTTTTTGCCTCTAATAGCAGAATATATCTTCCATTTTATCAGGAGTTTTAGACTGACCCAGTTAAGATATCGGTCAAAGGATTTAGATTGTCGCCACTTTTTGGCATTTCAAGTGTTTTTCTATGTGCCAAATCGTAAACTCCCAACAAAAGAACTAAATAAAGTGCATCCGCATCTGTTTGAGCTCATTCATAGTATGAAAAATAAGCTTTGCGTTCTCCATCACAACTGTACCCACAGGTACTGGAAATATATATGTATGTAGTAAATTTTCAGGGAAAACTTAATTTCGATTTAGAACGTGACCTTTTGTTCAAGATACACATAATGTGTGAGAAGAATGTATCAAACTTGGTAAAAAGAGCACGAATTACCTAATTGACTTGCCTTCTACACCTCTTTTAGACAGTTCTTTAAATGTCAGTTGGTATTTATGGTCATGAAGCCCATGCCTATTATGACGTCTACAAGCGGTTTTGTTTTAATCTTATTCCAGAGTGGGAAAGAGATAGCTATACAGCATGTCTAACTCCGTCTATTCCCACTCTGGAATAACATATTATTGGGCGTGGAAGGCTAAGCGTCCAATAAGGTGGTGGATCTTGAGCTTAAGATTCACGTAAAGCTCTGAAAAGCTAACGAAAGTATGCCTTTTCTCATACTGTTGGAGATCATAATACAGAAATGAAGTCTCTTCATGCCGTTATACTAATACAATTCTAATCTTCTATACTTATCTATTACTCGTCATGTCAACAGACACCTCATTTCTTGCCATATCATCCTTCACACAGTCCATCCATTGTTACTTTGATCATCCTATATTCTTAAAGCCATCCACATACTCAAAACTTTCCTCACGACATTCTCTTAATTCCTCCGCATCACTTCCTTATGTACTCATTTATTATTTTATCCATTTACGTAATACCACACATCCAGATTAGCCTTCTAGTCATATAAATATAGTCATAAATATCTATTATATTTCTACAGAACTCATAAAACATCAAATTCGTGTAACATGTTAGTGTATTTGCTAAATTTTATCTTACTTCCCGAGATTGCGATCGAAATTCAAATAATAATTCTGATTAAATGATATCTTGTATTGTCATGAAACAATGTAATCTTATTCCAATAAACAGTACTTAAAACATCTTTCGATAATTTATTACATTGAAATAAAAATTACGTGTAAGTAAACAAAGCTCAATATCCGTTAAGGAAAGGCTATATTGTGTTTATTAAAACTACGCATAACATTGTACGTGCATTACCCAGACCGTCACGCATGGGGTCCCCGTAATAGATTACAGCCCACTACAGGCCTGTTTCCCAACAGTGGGAACATTATGGGCCGGTTATGCTTACTCAGCTAGAAGAACAAAAACTCTGCTCCTAAATATTCAAAAACAAATTAATGTAGTTTTAAGCAATAAGACCTAGCTTTACGTAATAATCACCCCTTCTTAATAGCCCCCGTTTCGTACCCCGTAGCATGCTACGGAGCCTAAAGTGCTACGAGCCTACGCTGAGGCCGCTACGCTTAATATAATATTATGGTTACGAGTACCTACAGTGTCATCATTAAACATTTATCCCGAATAATTATTTTATTGCTAACTGTTTAATTTTCAGGGACAGTTTGAATGATGAAAATGTAATGTTTACGAACGACGGAATCGATTTTGAAACAGCCTGTATTTGAAAATAAAAATGGCGCCCACCCCAGCGTTTTCATTAACTAATTTGACAGCGTGCAAATTTTTAGATGCTAATACGCATCTTTTCTCAACACTAATTTGTTGTTCTCGATCATTTTCCGATTCAAGGCCAAGGAATTGATAAGTAACTAATGATTAAAAGCTTTTTTAGGTGGAGATGACTTTTTATTACTTATTTACATGTACCGTTTTTATGAAAACGTGTTTCGTCTACTTTTGTCGCTGACTGTACTTAAACTGCAAAATAATGTTTATAATATTAGAAAACACGTTAGGCTATTGCGCAAATATTGCAGTCTGTACTGATTTACTGAAGTCTGAATATAGCTTTGTGAAAATGGGACTTGATTTCTCAGTCTTTCTGAAATGTTTACCCGTGTTAAGTTTGCTTTGTACAAACTATAAAGTTTATTTATTTTTGACAACAAGTTTTATTCCAAGGCCAAAAAAAAACACTCTCCACACTTTCCAACCAACCCAACCCTTCCGCGAAAACCCAGCCCACATTATGTCACAAGATCTAAATACATAAATTAATTGTAATTATCATATTTTGAATACAAATCTGCACAACACCATGACTGATGGCTGCTTATTTACATGATTTTAACTAGAATTAATTCACACCCCGCCTCCATGTAAACATCACGACGACAAATTTAATCGTGATACAAAAATAAACACCTGTGTAGGTGACATTTGGTTATTTTTCCGTAAGCTTGCTTGTATCGTTGCTAGCTGTAGTGTAAGGCGCCACTCCTCCATAATTTAATTATCGCTGTTAATTTCGGATTTTACGTCGTGGGAGCGTGACGGCGAAGTAAAGCAAATCTTGAATGTATACAAATTAGACATTGTCATACTCCATAATAGCTACGCCTGAAGTATTTACAGAAAAATCGTTAAGAAATATTCCGATCTTACAGCCAGATACGTTTTTTTCCATTGGCGCTCTTGCCAATCTCTTGCCTCACGGGGTCCTGGGCTCTCCCAAGACCCCGCGAAATAATCAAAAGATAACCTCACCCATGCGAGGCGGGATGCTAAACATTACGACCTCGCCTCGCTCGTTTATTTTACATCCAACACAGGCTGGAATTTTTCAAAGCCACCTGGAGGGAAAGAACTCTTAATACTGGAGATAGCAAATTTTACCCCAAGGTAACATTCCTTTATTTTAAAAAAGAAACATAACTGCATATAAAGATTTCCGTAAATTCGCTTGCCACACTCGGGAATCGAACCTCCAGATGGCATTGAAAAAGTCCAGACTGTATATGCGAAACGGAGGAAGAGCAAAGAAACGATGGAATGTGTGAAGAATGATATGGCAAGAAAGGAGGTGTCTGATGAGATGATGAGTAATAGAACTGGAACGTCAATGAAAGGCGGTGGTTAGCGACCAACTGTTTATTCGGGCCACAGTACCCGACACTGTTTATATTAGTCTAAGCTTACCTCAGCATTGGTACTTCGGTCGTCACAAGAACCACCCACCACTATCTGGCAGTTTGAGTACTTTAAGCGACCTACCCAAATGTCCTTTCTTTGGTATTGTTCGTCGTTTCGTTGAGCTCCTTGAGTTATAAGTCGAGCTACACGATAACTGACAAATGCTTGCACTGACTGGACAGGTCCACTCAAATCTGTGTGGTTCTTTCTTCAAAAGACCATTTCAGATACTAATCTGCATAGACCTCATGTAAATTGAGCAATGTCTGGACTTTAAAAGAGTAACAAGTTAACAGAGAACCTCTGAGTTTGTTTCGGCTGTTTCTTCTCAGAGTAGTCAGGTACGAAAAACCGGCCCCATCTAGCTTAAAAAAAAATGACGTGTAAAAGTGTTTGTAAAAACCTACTTGCAAAATAAACATCATTTATCAGAAGTGTGGAAGAAGAAGACATGCTGCGCCAACCACAAATGAATTGGGATAAGGGCAAGCAAATGAGGCTTAATCGAAATGTGTTGTGTCGTTAAACATGTCCCTGACTGGGTCCTCAATGTATTTGATTAACGTAATTCCAAACACCTATTTCAGAAATAACCTTCTAGTTGGAGTCAGAACTCAGCATCTCGCAAATAAACTAAAACTGGTTACGATCTCACTTTCAGATGCCAACGATCTAAATTGCCTGGAAGTGTCGCGTGCTAGAGATTGGCGAACACCCCTGCAGTTAGTTGGCACTTCAGCTGAGTACGAACGATCATGCACTTGAATATGTTAGCGCGTGTCATGCATGAGGTTAGGTGTTAGGGTCGTTACATGACTTGAAGATAACTCGCTGTATTGTTTTATTTTTATAGGTTTTCGCGAATTGTTGTTTTTGATTGGGGTCGTTGGATCACGATTGTCTTTGTAATTTTGTAGTTTTAAGGAAAAAACGGAACCTTTATAGGATCACTTTGTTGTCCGTCTGTCTGTCTGTCAAGACCCTTTATCTCGGGAACGCGCGGAGGTATCGAGTTGAAATTAAAACCATAACTCAGGTCTACAGTGCCTTAAACCTGTGATAAAATCAAAATTCTATGTTAACGTTAAAAACAGATACGGCCGTTTATGCCGCAAAAAACGTAAAAATCGATATTCTCAAGAGAATCAAAATGTATTTGTTACTTTCCGTTGACCTAGAACTATGAAATTTGGCAAGTAATATAGTGTTAAACTACAAGTACAGTCAAAAATCTGAAAAATTAGGTATAGTCTTTATTTTTTGCTGATTTAATTAACGCGCATAAGAAAGAAAGAAAAGAAAAAATACACATAACAAAAGTGAATTTGTACGGAACCCTCGGTGGGCGAGTCCAACTCGCACTTGCCCGGTTTTTTTTTAAGTGAGAAACTTTTCGAATGGGAAAATTGGATGCAATATTTTGAAAATTGATTGATAACTTCGGAAATAGTTTTGAATAATGTTAATTTCATATGGATAAAAACAATCACGATTAGTAGGAAAGCCAAAGGATTCTAGAAGTTTTATTCGGACTTCTGGAAAACTTTGACGCATGAAATATTTGCTGACTTAACGTAGATATTGGATTGATTTCAGATGGATGTACTGAAAAAGTGACACGGGGTCGCGGCAGACCTTAGAGGAGATGGCGGAACGAATTGGATGTCTTCCTTGAGAATTGGAAACAAGTAGCGCAGTATCGTGACTGATGGAAGGAACGGAATACCCAGCAGACCCAGCAGTGGGATAATATGGGCTAGCAATAATAATAACGAAGATATTGATTGCTAAATGCGAACTGATGCTATGGACGCTTGTGCGTCAAACTCATACCTAAGTTTTGGGACAACGCAAAACAGACTGCTTTAGACACGCTAAGAGAATAACGAATTTATTTCACTAAAATTCAACATCCCCTTTAAAATATGGTACCGAGGACTGTATCTACAACTAGCAATTCGCCTGTGACTTCGTCCGTGAAAATTGTGATATAATATAGCCTATGTTACTCGGTAAAGATGTAGCTTTCTAATGGTGAAAGAATTTTAAAATCGGTCGAGCAGTTTTTGAGTTAAATAATGTGTGATGTGTGAGTTGCCAAGAGTTTTTGAGCTCCCATTAAAAATGAAAACAGCTGCCCATACAATTTTCCAAAGTTTGATTGCATATTTGCTCCTAACACAAAAGTGACCGGGGGTTCATACTTATCCCGGAATTAAACGGTTAAGCCGAACTAAGTCTGTCATATACTATAACAACGTAATATTATCTATTTACTAAGTACATGTCTCTTTATTTACTTACACTCTACGGTTATTACAGTAATCTGTTACTGTCAACTTATAAATCTTATTATTTAAGACGAAATTTTAATTTGAATGTTTTGATGTGACGTATACGTACGCAAATAAAAGCGAATTTAATTCGCTTATTTGTACGGATTTATTTTGATATCTTTATTTGTTGTACTTAAGATTATTCAATTCATCGTAGTATATTTTAATCTATTAATTTCAGGTGTAAGGGGTAGAGTTGGACAGACAATCACCTATAACCTAAAAGGCCAGTTATAAAATATAAAAATAATTGCCAACATTATTCATGCTCGCCAAAAAAGTCATAATCGTCCTAATGTTTCAGATCTTGGTTAAAGTAAAGTTAAATAAAACATATATGAGAAAAAACAAAAACAAGTTTCATCTGATTAGTATGTAGTGCAATAAAATACAATGCGGTTCCGAGTCACGAAGCGCCCCCTATTCACAAACCCTTCGATTCGATTTCGATTTCGATTCGGAAAGTCGCATGTCTATCGCGATCGCTTTCGTAATGCCAAAACAAGATAGATATACTACTTATCGAATCGAAGCGTTTGTGAATACGGGGGCTGGACCCCTACTCATGATAGCAGAATGAACACCATGGGGTTCTAGTTGGTAGGATGCCATAATAGCCCTCGGTCCCTCTCATACGAATAGAAAAATAGGATTTCCCCACAATCAACTTTGTCAATACTCTTCTCAGTAGATACCAGACCACACCCACAGCTACGTCAGAAGTTTGATCTAAGATCAACTTAACAAGAATTAACAAAATCCTTTATGTTAATTGCTGTTTTATTTCACGTTTATTAGTTTGTTCAACAGTGTTAATTATAAGCCTTATTTAAATAATGGTGTAACAGATCTTGTGTTTTGTAAGATTTATTGTAGTTTATTCGACGGCTGGGTGCCATTTAAGTCGCAATATTTGGGGAGAACTGTTATTTACGGAGCACTCTGGGCAGTTTTCAATTATACGACTTTCTATCTTAATATTCTAATGTGGTGGAGCTATTTCTTTTGTTGGAAGCGCCAGCCCCTGAAATAAAAATTAACCATCCTGTACAAAACATAGCTGTTCAGGTTGGAAGGGATACCACTAAGACGGCTACCATTCAGTGCATCATTCTGAACCCCTGACAAAGAAATTTACTAACGGAATTTTGAGCGAAACTATCTCTAATAGACAGTCTTGATTGAGTCTGCCCACAGTCTTAAGAAGTGCGTCAATCTTTGTTTTCTATCAGTATAATGTCCTCTGATATCATCATTTGCTAAATATCTGACCGTGCATGTGCAAAACGTGTTGCCATTGTGTCTCAATGACATTGGTTCGGCATCTTTTATACTTTCTTTGTGACGCAAATGAGATCAACCCTTCAACCACCATAAACTATATCAGTTGACCTCTAGTTAATGTTCAGTTTTACAGTAATTCAGCGATAAGGTATGGTATATATTGTATACTCAGTTATTTACGTCAGATTTTTACAAAATATGATTGCTGAGCCAAACATTTTTTAAGCCTACGAAACATCATCTTTCTGCCCTTGTCCCATGTTACCTGGGGTCGGCACAGCACGTTTTATTTCATCCACTCTCAGCCATCACTCAACCCTTTAATACTCATTTAGGGTTCCGTACCCAAAGGGTCAAACGGGACCCTACTACTGAGACTTCGCTGTCCGTCTGTCACCAGGCTGTATCTCATGGACCGAGATAGTTAGCCAGTTGAAATTTCTACAGATTATGTATTTCTGTTGATGCTATAACAACAAATACTAAAAACATAATAAAATAAATATTTAAGGGGGCTCCCATACAAAAAAGTAATTTTATTGCTCGTTTTTATAAATAATGGCACGGAACACTTCGTGCGCGAGTCCGACTCGCACTTGGCCGGTTTTCTTTCATATTAGTTAGTTAGGAAAGCATAACATAATTCAATTTGTGTAAAACTGTCGATCCCAATAAAATAAAAACTATGTTTCGCATTAATTGCTAAGGGTTGATTAAACCGCTAATGATTGAGGAGCAACACCCTTTCGCAAAACAAACAGAGAGACTTGATAAGAAGTTGAAAAGACTATATTTTTCTTCCTTCTGTTATGATTGTATTGCTTCTATTAATAACTAGAAAACTATACACTAGTTTAGCGGTGGAAAGGTTTGTAGACGTCATTAATCAAGATTATCTAGACACGTATCAGTGTTAGCAGATTTCGCTGGATTTTAGAAGATTAACCTATCAACCGTAGGTTTTTCGCTGTCTACGGGTTTATTTGAAAACCTTGGACGCGATGAAAGTGACCGAAAATATTTTGAAATAAAATTTAACAATGTTTTCAAGTATCGCCATGTTTTGTTTCGTAGAAACTCCTTCTGATAATATAATAGAATTATTTATGTTAAAACCTTTTTACTGCGTAGGCAGCATTCAATTCAAACACTAGCACTGGCCGAATGAGTTCAAAAATATTTGGAACTCCGTTATGATTTTTTTCTTTTTTTTTGCTGAGAAATAATTGGCATTCTGTTAGTTTTTTGGTCACGCTGGCCTGAACTTACGTTATTTAGTAAGTAAAACTTTATGGTTGCGTTATTGCGTTGAATTGAATTTTTTATCCGTGTATCTAAAAAAAAAAATGCGTTCTTCGACTTTTCCACTTGAGTAAAACCAAACACCTACGTATGTTAGGTACTTTGAAAACACAGGTGGGTTTATGCCGATAAAGAATTGTCAATAAGCAGGTAAGACCTTTGATAAAAATAAATTCACTTTATTAATTACTTAATCCTATTTTGAATTAGAAAATATTTATTGTAGTTATTACAAAAATATGAATCATCGTTCTGTTGCCTATAACTCATTTTATTTGGGTGATTTCCACCATACTTCGCTTTTAGGCACAGCTCACACCGACGCGACGCGACGCGACGCTGCGCGCACCTTGAGAATTCAGAATACGTTGCGCAACGTATATTCTGAATTCTCACAACGAAATGTGTATGTTTTCGTGTAGAAAATAAAGTAATATTTTGAATCGCTCTCTTTTAAAGTGTGCTTTTAAAGTCGCGTCGCGTCGCGTCTCGGTGTGAGCTGATTCTTTGTCGTCATTTCAAGACCCATCCCTTCTAGCCACATAATGTTCCCGTACTCTTAGCTAAGATAACTACGAGCATCTACATTCATACTCAAAAAGACACTTGAAGACTCAAAATATTTAATGTTTCAATTTATTTTCTGCAGTCACCAAATCAGTACCTTGCCGATGTAAGTACTCTATTGTTTTTGTTATGTAATAAAACGTACCGGATTACTTTCTATTTATACATGACTTGTTTGTATGATAATAGTTTATTGCACTTTATTTACAATAAAGTGGGTGTTGACTTTATAAGTATTTCTTCAGAATATCGATAGATGCGTATTTTTTGTGGTCCTGTATTAGAATAATATTCATAGACCATGAGACATTTTTCTAATGTTAACGTCATTTTTCTTTGACAGATAAGAAAAGTGGTGCCAGTGGCACCAACCCAACAGAAACCTTTTTATAATGCCAAAGAGGAAATAAAACTTTTTTATAACAAACATGAAGATCACTATGATTTAAACAGTGATGCAAGATGAAAGGTCCAATCAAATACCTGTGAAAGTAATGGACTGCACAGATACAGGTTTACTCTTATTTTGCCTTTAATTTTGTACCATATTAACCTTTATTACCATTGTTATAAGGTTTACTTCAGAGGTTACGTGAAAGGACTATGCTTATTTTCCATTCATTCATGATACGTACCGTACGTAGTACGTTTTACTTAAGTTCTTATGTTAAAGTAAGTATAAATAATACAGACAGATAGTATTCTTGGAAAAGCTACGCGACCACAGATAAGTATTAAGATTACTAGTGATTCGTGTATTTACGCGGCAAAATCAATAGCAACCAATGTCGAGTAATTTGTCAAAATCATTATAAATTGACATTATCTTGTTATTCGGCAATGGATTACGGATGTATGTGTGTGATAATTATTGGAGAAACATTCTGGGCCTTTTGTCTCGAATTATTGTTTGATTAGTCACTGATTTTTAAGTTTAGATTGTGGAATTTTAACCATAGATGGACCTTAAAGGGACTTTAACGTTTACTTACAGAGAAAGCGCCTGAATAGCCCGCGAAATTTAATTTTCCTTACGTTTTTAATTTATATATTTTATTACATGTCAACTGTCTAAGTTCATTTAATCCCATTGAGTGACTATTTCATGTTAAAGTTGTGTTATGGGTTTAAAATAAATTATACAATATATACCGTATTGATGATTTTAATGATTATAATTCAGTAAAGCCATAATTGTTTCGGTCGCAAATCATATTTTAATCAACATACAACCTGACACTGCCCTGCCAATTGCAACAAAACATAACAACATTTAAATTTCGCGGACTACCCTAGCGCTTGCAACTTAATCAAGTGTAGGTTACAATAATATGTATTATGTGGCAAAACATAACAGCAAGATTAAAAGCGTCCTGTTTTACTGTCTTTCAATCATGTAAGCACATAATGTATTGCAAGACAAAGTTTCCTAATCACACTCAGTTCGAATATTTCAAACCTTAAATACGGTCTATAATATGGCGGTTTACGTTTGTCTTTTTAATATCTAGATTCTAGAAAGACAGTTTTAGTTACTTGCAGATGTTAACATAAGCTTGCTTGCTATGCAGTTTATATTATATTTGTAAGTAGCTCCGAACCAGCACTCTCCTAAAATTTGTTCCAGAAGTATTGTCGCGTTACGATTACAGCCTAACAACCTTTTTTGATACCTGATTTCCAACCTCCTTTGTGGCATTATAATTATACCTTTGTATTTTTACGAGCATTAATGTGCCTGGTTTTTATGCAAGGGTCGGTTCCTACTAGTATTTTACATGGGTGATTTTTTTAATGAAGTGGTAACCATTTTTTGAATAACGAACAAATGTGACACTTTATTTTCAGCAAACATTGGGTAATTAGCAAAGACTAAAGGCATTAACTCAAAATTGATAAAAGAAAGAAAGATAATGGTGACAAATAGGTCAAGTACTCGCTTGACTTATATTTTTACAGTCCTACGACTCTACGAGTCATGCCTAAAGAAATATTGTCTGTCTTCAAATTTTTACTAATGATTTTCATTTGCTTTGAGTCACTCAGATTTAACTAAGCCGAAGAGTAGGGTTGACGGCTAGTCAAAAAAGATACGGAAAATGATTTAGTTTTCCATAAACTTTCAGTAGGTAAGTTTTCAGAAAACCTATAAAAAAACTAGTGTCTATAGGTATAGATCTTTCATTAAAAAAATATATTTTAACATGGGATTTTTTGTGGAAAATCATTACACGTGATCATATCAAAAAGGCTAGATTTCAAAAAGGCCATATTTTACTATGATGTAACTTGGCCCTCCGCTCTTTAAAACAAGTAACAATGCCTACTACATTTTCTCGGCCAAATTATCTTTTCGTGCGAGGGTGGGGGATCTTTTTCACGGATGTTAGAACTGATAGGCCTACACTACTATCAACAAAATTCCGTTCTTAAATCTACAATAACATACCTGTTAGAGATTATTATTTTATATAAAAAAAAAACACTTATTCAATTACACTTAAATGTACTAATCACTGTTTACGTCGCCGACGCATTTTACATTTTAAATGTCACCGCACTGACACCATGTTAAAAAAACACTGAAACTATATATTTAATTTTCAAGTAAATTATTGAATGTTTAATGATTATAGTACGATACAAAGCAGTCGCAAATACACACGCGAATAACTCATTCTACAAAACTATTTCGATAAGTCAACTTATTATCTATAAGATTAGATATCAGCGACTCAAGGATTGATTCACGGTACACAATTTGTGAACAAACAGCTGAGTTAACGGCCTGATAATAATTGCAATTAATGACAATATAAAGTGATTAATGGTCGTTTATAAAATCTTCGTTGACCTAAAGAACTTAAGGCTGTATCGACACTTATAGCTTTCGTTATGAAATTGTTTTTAAAGGACACGATGTTGACGACAGTGATCAAGAAACACATAAAATCCGTGGTCTGATTGGCTAACGTACCAAAATATCTATGAGAATCTTTACGTTGCATTGAACCTAAACCTTAAAGTATATAGGTCAGGTTTTGAAAAGGCTGATAGAGATTTCATAAGTGTTTATTGCAAAATGTTATGAATGAAATTATCAATAAACAGTACTATATCAGTGAAAGATGGACAAGTGTAAGTTATCTAAGACTATTCTAGATTGTTACAAATACTTACGTATATGAAAAATATCTTCAAACTTAATAGTTTTGGAGTTGGGTCTGTTTTATTTTAGATATGTAAATATATATTATTCCAAATTATCTTTGTCTGCCTACTATAATTTCTACAATCTCAAAGGCTTGCATCTTAAGGGGTCCTAAATTGCGGGTGTTAGTTTTACTTAACAGAAAGGCTCAAACAATAGTTTACCTGCAAGTATCCTGTCGGTATACAGTGCTCTGTCCAATCGAGCTGGCATACGTGGGTATTCTGTGAAGACTGCTCGAAGGGTATATCTGTGGTGGCCTCAGGAACCCGCTCCCACCCAGCCCGATACCAAGCATAGGGGTGTCAACAACTGAACTGTCGAATGCACTCGTTTCATCCGTCTCTTCTTCAATGATCCCTGGCTTATAGAATATCTTGCCGGCAGACAGCCCTGGTTTTGTTTTCCCATCATTTTGTTCATCGTTCCGAGATTGCATTTCATAAGACGAAGCCGCTTCCGTCATTGTTTTCGTTGACAATTGTCACTAGAGTGTCCTCACATATTTTCTAATGGCAGCCATTTTAGCTAACGCGTCTTCAGACTTCATCGTCGGTTTCGTTTTAATTTGCTGTTGTTACTTCGACATTTATGGTCGTACCTGGAAAATAAACATTCATTTAAATAAATAATTATTTTGAAAATTCTACAACGATTTTTGGCTATTATTATATTGGTTGGCCAAAGTGTACAAGAAAAATGTAGAATTTATTTTTTATTCATGACGAAATAGCATGGGAAATCCTAAGCCTGAGCCAGCCCTCATTTGTACTACTACATACCGTAGTAAACAGTTCTAATAATAAATCGGGATATCCATATTAAATCCTCATAAAGATCGGTGTCTGAACCTCAAGAGTTCACAAGTGTCATGACAAATTCAATTAGCCCAGCATCTGCGTTCCTAATTACTTGTTTAAAACTATGAATACTATGATGTAAGATGCAAGGCAGCAAGTAGTCGCGTCTAGCTGTATTGCATAATGACGATGAGAGGATAAAGAACTTTGTTCTTTAAAATTCGGGATGTATTGGTAATCAATGGAGTTGAATGAAAATGTGTATACTACTGCCATCTGTTATCGAGTAGCACAACTTAAAATATTTTGCGATTTAAATAAAAGTATTTTTGCTTAAATGAAACAGACATTTTTTTTTCTTTAATATGTTATGATTATCATTTTCTTGACGAGAACATTTTCTAAAGAAAATCGCAGTCAACCTGATGAGCAACACTTAACTAAATCACAACCATTACAAAGATTGTTTCTTGAAAACTGTCGTTACAGGAATGTTTCCATCCATTCGACACGTTTTATCCTTGGACTCAGGATGTGGACGATCTTAATACTTTACAGTTTACACTCTAAGTGCGGGTGAGTAGAGTCGGATGTTCCCTCCCACAGGTCCTGCACTTACGTATTGCGGAAAACGTCGTAGAATAAAATTCCGCGTTTATCATGTTCCTTGTAAGGAGGAAGGCCGAATTGATAATGATGTTTCTTTAGTCAGTTCACGCGGAGTTGTTGGAAACGGGAACGATAAAATGTGAGTTTGGTATTCTTTTTCTATTGAGGTTGCTGGCACCTGTAATAGGGAGCATTTATCTGTAGCTGTTAGCAACAAGGAGGTGGCAACACTGTTTCATGCACGCCTTTATGGAAGGACGTGCGGTCGTGGGATCGGATGATACCAATTGGGGGTGCTCGCAAATTTACGTGTATGTAAGTTGTGCGAAACGCAGGTGACTAAAATAGTGATGGAATTGAATGTTGATGAATGGACAGGGAAAGGAAGGCCAAAGAAAAGGACAACTCAGCCACAAAATATTTCATCCGCGGATGAAACGTTACCTCGAGTCATCCGTAAGTTCGGATGAGTCGTCGCATAGTTAAATATTGATGTGGTCATATCGGTCACATAGACAAACAAACATTTGTGTATATGTTACGGGCAACTTGATTAACTGGGCATTATTAATAAGGACCGGCCATTATTAATAATGCCCAAGAGCGATGGGCTAAGTGATTAATTTATCACTTTGACCGGCCATTATTAATAAACCGACGGCCCGTGGTCCATGTAATAAGTCAGTGTTTGAGATAGCTTGAATTTATCACTTGGGCCGGGCAGTATGAATAATTTCCTACTTGTAGCCGGGCAATTGGGTTAGGTTAGGTGAGGTTCGAGTACCTACCCATCCCGCAGCAGACGCACCGGGCGTCGGCAGAGGACGGATAACGCCCTCTTCCGACCCCCCTAAACAGTTCCAGGGGTGACGGATTCGGGGATATCCGTCGCCCCCCATCATAATGGACCCGAGACGGCGGCGCGTAGTGTTCCACGCGCGCCTCTCACAGACGTAACGGGGGATGGGGCCCGTACTGGTCGAGCGGGCCGGCACTAATTCGGGGCAGCGGAAGTCACATTCGTTCCCCCTGCCCTCCGACGCAAGTGTGCGAGGGAACACCGGTGTGGTTTTAGTCAGTACGAGTCTGACAGACCCCTCCGCTCTTCCCAGGGCGGGGGACATCCATCGAGGATTTCCACATCGATAACAAAAAAAAATGTTAGGTTAGGTTATTTTTTGTAAAATTTTCAATTTTGTAAGTTTAATTTCATTTAATAAGCAAAAACACTACAGTTCACCTATTTTATTACTTTGCCCAAGATAGGTTGGCCGGGAAAAGTGATTAATCATGTTGTTTTAATCACATCGCCCAATTGAGTCGGGCATTATGAATAGTGCCCGGACTTATAAAATTGCCCATAACATATACACCGTGTAAATCACCTCATCACGAAGCCGTCAACCAAGCATTTTGTACATGAAACTAAGTAACTTTACGCAAAAATTATTGCTGGGAAATGACATTTTTTTTGGGGGTGTAAAATCATGTTTTGTGGTAGAACTCAATGTAACGCACTCAAAACATTGTGCTGATAGACGGATTGAATAGTACGGGGGTCGTGGAGGTGTTTAAAGTAAAAATCTTACATTAAAAACTTGTATATAAAAAAAAAACTTGTCAAAAAGTTGGAACTTTGACCCTCTAATATCTCCGTAACTAGAAGGTTCCCAAGTATGGTGTAGAACAAAAAAATGATCGCAATGACGGGGAGAACCAGTAGGCACTTCGGCTTTGTTATGAGGTGTTTTACACCCTTTAGGAACATTGTCTGTTCTTTAGTTTCGCTGGTTCGCTAGCGGCTATGTGTAATAATATCGTGGTTCGGACCAAATACTTCTAGGTATAAGAATCGTTTTTATTAAGGATATAATTTTTTATACTGGTAAATCAGAATAATAAGCAATTTACCTATTAAATGACAGTTAGTTACTGAGTTAAGAGTCATAATCCTACGTTCTCCGCAGACGAAGAAGACCCCTGAACAAAACACAAAAACTTTGAGCCATGTATGCTAAAAACAGACACCTCCTTAATTTAAACTTGGAAGTCTAATGCCACATGATTACAAATCAGAATTTGACATTTCCTTGTTTTATTCGATACCATCTCTGCCATCGCAAGACATTTTATTGAATTTAAGTAAGTACATAATTCCATTTAAAACAGGGCTTTAAATAACGGTAAAATTTTCGTAACGTTACCTTCATTTTTCTGTGGTACCGTTAATATTAAAATAACGTTAATAGATTTAACGTTATTTTTGCAACTTTTTATCGTTAATATTTATAACCGTTAATTGGAACCAACCTTGCGGACGCCGCATTTCGTGGGTCGCTAGGTGGTGGTTGAGGGAGTCAGTATATGGTTAGCAACTTAGCATCTCACACACCACACACAACCTTGAATGTGACCGGGTTTTAGTTAAATTAACGGTAAAGTAACGTCGTTAAATTACAGGTAATGTTATCAATTAACGTTATATTTTTGTAACGTTAATTAGGTATCACAATGGAATTAACGTTAAGTAACGGTTATTATTCTGTTAGTTGGTAACGTTAACAAGCCCTGATTTAAAATAGTGTTGTGTGAAGGGATGTTATAGTGAGAGGTTTGCTGGATGTGGAATTAATTTATTTCAGGTAAGTTCATTTAACTTTGTTTACATATTACATACACGGCAAGGCGTTATCCTTGCTACCACGTAGGTACCCCACAGTATCATCTAATCATCCTAATAAGTAGGTGTTGGCTTTATCAAGATTTTTTACACCGCATTATTTTGAATAAACTACTACCGGGTACCAGCAAGTTATAACACAATAATAACTGTCCCAAATGTAAGTACAAAATAGTGGATACCCTATTAGAAAAAGATGGCATCCACTCGCTCAGAACGCTTTTGAGTTGCTCGTACTCATTCCATTTAGTATACAAGTTCTTTGGTCTCAAGATATTTTTCATCACACTTGCACGTAAACAGTGTCATAACATACAGGTTAACTTGGCTGTAATGCCCCATATAAAACCCTAGGGCGGTAAGTAATTTTTTTCTAATTTACAGCACATCATGACAGCACACAGGTCATGCAAGTTCAAGCAAGGAGTTTACACGTAATTGAAAAATTGTCTTAAAATGTTATTTAAACAGGAATTTTATTCAATCTCGCTACATGTTATTTAATTACTCAACTAATGTTCTAAAATCTAAATAATCGATAATTTTTTGTATCAAAACGTCGATTTTTTTTTTATATTCCGTTATGGCTGTATACCTAGGTAAGTATTTGCCTTTAACGTTTCTGAACAAAACATTTGTATAATCTGTGGTGTGGGCAAACAGCCCGCCATCCGCAAATCAGTTCACGTATTTCGTAATAATATGTGCTGACTTGTGTATATTGATAATTATTAACTCGCAAGTGTGATGAAAAACATTGTATGTTTCACGGGCGGTACGGGAATTACGAACCTCGACTCAGAAAGCCCTCAGTCTTCGACTTCGGGCTTCTACTAGAGCCTCGATCGTAATTCCTTACTTACCGCCCTTAATACACAATATACTGTTATGTGTAAAGTTCGAACGTCTAGTGCAAGACCCGACATCTGACAGTGAGACATAATCGTACATAGCCAATCAAAAGCGGCCAGTTCGTTTCCACACATTCTGCAAAACGTATACCTGTCTATTGATGAAGGTCGGTCTCAATTGCCGGTGTCAGTTCGGTAATTAATAAAGTACCCAGGTCGTAGCTTGTTCCATGTGTGTGGTACTTACGCCCTTATCGAACTGTGCTAGAGTTTGGTTGCTATGTTACCCTCGGAAATGAATTCTGGAGCGTCTGACCAAGCTTTTGCTTAGATCATAGTATACTTGGGACTGTTGTATTTGCTTGTAGTATGTGTGGTAATTTAGTAATCCTCGTTAGTCTAGGTGGTTTCAAGTGCGACTGCCGTTCATGAGGTCTTGGGATCGATTCCCGGTTCCGGCTAAGTGTTATTAGGATGTTCTTCATCAGGAATTTCTCAGTAGCAGCCACGGAGTTTGAATTTGTGCCAGCTTGATGGCCATAGGGTAGCCCCCTAATATATGGGACTTATAACATAATCGGTGAATTGTTGGTATACTATTACTTAGGTCCACCTCTGTCTAACCCTTGGGAGATTACAGGCGTCATATTAGGCTTTATCTATCATAGATACCTTTTTTTCGAGTGGGAAAATCCTCATTGATACCTTCCGCCTGTGGCAAGAGGAGGGTTATTTCGAACTCTAACCGACTAAAACCCCACTGTCCCCAACACTACCATGGGGGGCCGGGAAATACAAGTACATTCGCGCGCACCCCCGACTGGTCTATTAGCCCGCCACTCCCGGCGGGCCCCATCACTAAGTACGGCCAGTGACCACACGTTCTCCATGAAGGTGGAGCAAGTTGTACCTACCTATTCTTCGGTGGAACTATACCTTTTCTTAAGTAGGTACCTATTGTAGTTTTCCTACAACTAACTACACACTAAATCACAATATCCCGTCCTCTAATATTACTATAATGTCTAGGTCTCTAGGCAAATGTACAAGTATGGCCAGGTTGTTAAGTGACTGAGATCCATGTGAAAATATTTCCATGTAAAGGTTAATTACGTCGTAAAATTATTGTGAGGTCCCTTGTTATTGTTGCAGCAATTTATATGACTAGATAGAATTTCTACAGTATGTTAGGTTAAACGAGGGACATATTGAGGGAGGGTATTCAGTATTCGATTCTCGTCCCAAATATGTAAAAAACCTATAACGTATATAGAATAATTTTTAATGTTTTGTTTATGAGGATAACAATTTTCCTAGACATGAGTAAGGCTTTCGATTTTGTAGACCACAAGTTGCTCTTACACAAACTAGAAAAATATGGAATTAGAGGTAAAGCAAACGAATGGTTGAGAGACTATCTAAAGGACAGAAAACAATGTGTGGAAATTACTAAAATACACAATAACAAAAAGGTTTTATATAGAAGTGAATATCGACTGAATCAGTTTGGAGTGCCACAGGGCAGTGTGTTGGCATCTTTTTTATTCCTCATATATATTAATGATCTCCCAAATATCACTTGCCATAAAACAATCTTGTTTGCCGATGACACAACCCTCATTGTGAAAGGTGAAAATGCAGACACATACGAACAAGACATAAACAATGCATTAGACAAGATAATACACTGGTTGCAGTCTAACAACTTACAAATAAATATGGAAAAAACGAAAATGATCCAATTCCAAACCCATAAAAGAATTCCATTGAAGTTAAATATTAAATATAATGACACAAGGGTCGAACAAGTTGCAAGTACTAAATTTCTGGGTATAATGTTGGATCAGAATTGCGACTGGAAAACACACGTCGATTACGTTTGTGATAAACTCGACAGATTTGTCTACGCAATAAAAAGAGTAAGAGTTACGGTATCAACAGAAGCTGCTCTTTGTGCATATCACGGATACGTCTCGTCCGTACTGGCTTATGGTCTCTTGTTGTGGGGCAATTCGGTGGATATCACAAAAGCGTTTATAGTCCAAAAAAAATGTGTACGGGCAATCTGTGGGGCCTGGTATATGGATAGTTGTAAGCCCTTGTTTAAAAAGTATAATATTTTGCCATTACCGTGTATGTACATTAGGGAATTATGCCTATTTGTACAACAACATCCGGAATATTTCACTAAGCACAAAGATGTAACCAAAAGAAATGTATCACCTAGAAATAAAAATAAATTTAAACATGAGCTCTGTGTACCGCAATGCAGGCTCGAATTGTATAAGAGGAACTCGTTCATAAATGCTGTAAAGGTATATAACAAATTACCGGACGCTTTTAAAGATTTACCGTTGACCATGTTTAAAAGAAAGGTAACGCAGTGGTTAAAAGATAAATGCTTTTATAGTCTGAATGAATACATGATAGATTGCGGAGAGAGAAACAAAAATCAATAAATTTGGTATATACCTGATAAGAGCGGATGTTCGAATTAATACTATTATTTATTTTTATACATGATCAATTCCAATGTACAATTATTGATTTATTCGTAAGTTCAAATCTGACATTTTACTGAACTTTAAGAGAACTGACATAGGTATAGCTTTGACATCAATATTAATCAATGAATTTATTTCTAATTACATACATGCATGAGATTTTAATTTCTTGATGCTGCTGAGTATTTGTTAGTATAGTTTATGATTATTTTTTACAATTATTATAATACCAACGTACATACCTCAGTATAATAATAAAAGGGCCAAGTTTAAAATTAAATATTTGCACACCATATGCAATGGTAGAATGTAAAGGCGCCACTATTAGTTTTAAGATCACACCACCGTGTAAACCTACATTCTGGCAAATAAATGGATTTGATTTGATTTGATTTGATTTAGTGCCTAGATATTTTGGACTGTCCTAAGCCAGGTAAGTTTAAAGTATGAAGGGAAAATGGATTATACCTAAGAGTCATTGACCCGCTCACATTTTCTGCGATAGTATTAAGTCGCTAGCGCAAGGGTGTATACACGTTGCGTGACATTTGCGAATATTTTGGTATGGTTCTGTCTGTTATTTATCAGTGTTTTTTTTTTTTGTTTACATTTTTATTAGTATCATGTTAGCTTGTACTATTGTGGGTTTGAATATGTCCCTCGTTTAAACTAACATACTGTATAAGACCTATGTACCTATGTAGGTAATGAATGATAGATATAGTCAATGTTTGAATTGAAGGTTTGTAGGGTCGTCAACCGGGATAACAGAAAAAAGGAAAACACATCTAGGTTTATCATTAGCCACATGGAAGAAACACTAAAATACTGAAACAAAAAAAGATTAAAAAACAAAACAATGTTAATCCATGCGTCACATCCGTTCAAAACAAACGGTCATCGGACGGCATTTGTTTTGAGTATGCCTGAAGCACACTGCGTTGCTGTTTATCTTTTGTTAGGGCACATTAATTGATCCCGATGCAAATCAGCCGCTGGATCATATGAAGTCTCGAAGACATAGAAGCGGTCGCAGAAAACATCCTGAATACGAGTAACCTGACGCCGTATATGAATAATAAATCTGTAGTGATAGAGAAAATCATTCGCAGCGCAAAACAATATTTATTTACCTTCTTTTGAAGTCAAGTCATACTAAAACTCTATACATGTTTGGGAACGTAGATTTAGATTTCGGTTTCTTCAAATAGTTCTGCTCAACTTACTTTATTCAACTAGTCATAGTTTTATACAACCATGCTTTGAACCTGCACAATGCTGCCAGAATATAAGAGAGGTAGAGGACGACCGCCATCTACATGGTGGACCAGCATGTCGAAGCTCTAATTGGAGCTCCAATTGGAGGAAGAACTGCCCGGCCCGACAACCCAGGACAGACAGACAGACTGTCCTGGCACCAGAAAATTAGGGGAGCCGACCCCACCTTCAGTGGGATAGAGCTTAGAAAGAAGAAGATGCTATGATGCCTGCACAATTTCCATTTATATTTCAACCTCCACCAGAGTCCACCAACATCACGAGGATCGAAAGCATAATGATCCATAAGTATCACTTAGCTATAATAGTCCATAATAGCAAAATGGGTTGAACTAAACTAGGGATCCTTCACACGCCACGCACGATAAATGCTTGAATTGGATTTCATTGTGCTCTAATTATGAATATTATCTGTGTGCTCATTATGCTCGTTCAGCTGATCTTTTATTTAATAACAGGAAATTATGACAGCTATGACAAAAGAAAGCTCTATTGTTATGATTTATGGAGTAATATGTTTGCTTTCTGGTAAATTGGGGCAACTACATATATTATTTTACACGTCGTATGTCTATCTTGTTTTGGTATTACGAAAGCGAGCGAGATAGCCATACGACTTTCCGAATCTAAATCGAATCGAAGCGTTTGTGAATAGGAGCCAGGAGACTAGGTTGTATCTACAAGGCATAATAATTGGCTAGGGAGCATGTAAACAGAACATTTCTCGCGTTCTCTGTGTGGAAAATCTAGCGTCGAAAAACAAGGGTCGCTGTTTGAGGGATAGCGAGAGAGTATCCGTTATTTCGGGTTGGAACTTTATTTGATTAAGCTTTTCTAGGCACTTTAAGTTATGTGTGTGTGTGTTGTTGTTTGTAACTCACAGCTTTTTTAAACTAAGGATTAGCCACAGCCCTAAGGCTAGTAAGCCATTCCTTTATACATTAAATAAAGCCGCTTCAATAAAATATGACCTTTACGTTCAAATTTAAGACTACTTATAAATGTGCTTGCATAATAATATGTCAGCGAAACCATTCATTCTTCATTTATTAAGCACTCGTCTAATTGAAAGTGGGCTGTTTAAGTCTCGGAGTACAGAAGTAACCTTATAACAAATTGTAATTTGTAGGAGAAGTAAGGCGCAGGTGCATGTCCTGTATCTATTATGTTTAAAATTCTATAGAAAAACGAGGTTATGTCGTAATTTTATATCGAGGATAGAATAAATAAACCTTAACGTATACAGTTTAAAACTTTATGTTGTTTGCACAAGTCGACGGAAACTTGTGGCAGAGTGTGTGTTAGAATAGGATATTTATATTGTTGTAACGGTTTTTCCTCGTTCCTCGTGTTTGACAGTTTTGTTAAAGAATGCAAAAATGAATATGTATGAAGAAATAAGTTAATTCCTAATAAAGGACGTCGTTTTACGATGATCAAACGTTACAAATAATGTCACCCGCACCATACTGCGGTGAAAGGACTATCGGTTAGTTTCCCAGCAGTGGAAGTGGTAACGTTGTAAGTTGATTATGCCAAGAGTCATCTTTGACAAAAAAAACTACCGCGTTTAGTGACGTTCGACCACTTTTCAACCTTATAACTCAGGCCATAAGGGTGAAAAGTGGTCGACCGTCAATGACCGCGACAATACCTACCTACAAAACCATACTTTAAGGAGATAGGCATTGTCATAGGGCCTTCACTAAAACGGCTAGCAACAAAGTGGCCGATTTGCAGACAGGAAGTCTATATTGGGACAGGAGTCTATTATAGTAATTGACAAACAGATAGCATAGAGTTAGCCAATCCCTGATTTGATTAGGCCCTTCTCCAAACGTCATAGATAAGAGGTTTTTTATTAATGGTACAGGAAGCCGTTACAATTGGCATAAATCCTGGTCGAAGGGATAGGCAATGTATTCATATTCATATGTATATTTGTATTCCATAATGTAATGTATAAGTAATAATACAATTACGAACCCTGTGGAGCACAGGAAAGAGTTTAAAACGAATTTTTTAAATTAAATAAAAAATCAATTAACAAAAAAATGTTATGGAGGGTGTCAGGAATGATATGTAAGAGAAAGTAGTAAATGATCCCGTGACGTCTGACAGGGGAGAATGGAAGAAGAAAACGTGTGGCGCCGACCCCAAATAGAATGGGACAAAAGCAGGAAGATAATGCTTAATCTGATAAGCTAGTAATTGAAGCTTCTCAAGGAAGATAAGGATACTTTTTCTCGAAATCTCATGTAAAGGCCAGATGTAATCGCTCCGGACATTGTGCTGAGCTGCGGTGATTGATTGGCCAGCCAATATGAAAATTATGGCACTATTAACGGATGGCCAATGAAGGCCAAAGAAAATATAGAAGGAGACAACGATTATATGACGGACGATTGACAAGGGAACATGAAATTAAACGTGATGCGCCGACCCCAAGTTAAGTAACATGGGATAAACGCTAAGATGATGATGGATGACCATGAATAGGACGATGAAAAGGTTGAGACTGTTGATAATGTTGGCATTAAAAGAAGTCAGTAAAAAAGTATGACACAACAACAAGATCTAGTTCTACCGCACCTGGCTAGCGGCTCAGCCCACGAATTAATAAAGACCACGTCACAATAGACATTAGTATTAACAGATAGTATTTCAACTAAGAACAAATTATTGGAATCGGCTCACACACGCATGCAAAGCTATTACACGAATTTTAAGCATGCTTCAGGTACCAAGTTACTCGGGGGCAAGTCGGGGCTGTCATTTCAAGAAAAGTGTTTACGTTATATGTGTGTAGTACAACATAACAAAAAATATACTTGACAACCCTAAAATAGTGGTTGTACACTCTCGACTGAGAGCTCTCTCTATGTCTCTCCCGAGACGTCTTGCAAAAGACAAGGATGGACAACAAGAGAGCAACAGCTTAGCTAGACGATCTACTATTATATAGGTAGCTTCTATATGTATGCACTCTCGCACTTAGGGTTACCAGATGACAGGAATTTTCCTGACATGTCCGGAATTTCAGCTGTCTGTCAGGGAAACAGGGAAAGTTGGAAATTTTCAGGAATTTAAAAAAAAAGAGAAAAATATAAGAAATTAAATTTTAATCACAGAATGAAATCTTATAATTAACAACCAATTAATTAATTATTAAGTATTCATCTGATCCTCATATTTTTTTATTGCTGTATATAGATTTCAGCAACTGCTGATCTATCATAACAATTTTATGAAAGTCTTCACATGATGTGTTCTTCAAATTGAACTGTGTCCAAAGTAGAGCCAAAATGTCAGGAAAATTATTGTTGAAACAGGGTTTTTTTCAGGAAAACTTATTTTTCGGATCTGGTAACCCTACTCGCACTAGACCTGCCTCAGAATGTCTCTGTCCACTGGGGCAGAGAAGGGAGGAGATGAACAGAGCTGTGCATTGTTTGACTTATAGAATTGCATAAAATCTAAACACCGCTCCGCTCAGCGGACACATTAGATAAAAATTCACACATTATAAACGCGGAATGGAAAGCAGAGCGGGGAAGCGGTGTGGAGAAGCGGAACTGTCCTTAGCTTTGCATGACTCGTCACGTGCTTTAGGCCTAGCTCCGCTCCGCTTCAATGGACAAACACAGTCCGCATCACTCCCTCGCTCTGTTGCGCGTCAACGGACAGGGGAGCTTCACACGCGTTTAAAAAAAAAGTAGGTCTAGTTGGTTTACTGGTCATCTTTACAGTGTGACGTGATTCAACGTTGTACGTGCTGCGGCGGTGCGGCGCGTGCCTGACATTTCACCTACATGCTCCACTTACTTGCGCTAATCATACGCTTTGTTAATGTCACCGTATTTATTCAAGTTTAGCTTTTATCTGCTGTGGGAGTTTAGGAGTTGTGGATAAGACTTTAACCAGTGCATGATGTATTATAAAGTACTAGTTGCTGCCCGCGACTTCGTTCGTGCGGAAATTTTGATGTGTTTATCTGGGATAAATTATATTATTAAACAATAAACCTTCTTCTGAATCATTCTGTCTATTGATGAAAAACGCATCAAAATCAGTTTCGTAGTTTACAAGATCTATGCGTACAGACGGCGGGAAGCGACTTTGTTTTTTACTAATGTAAAGATTAGCAAAATAGGTAGTTTTGCTAATACCAAGCGACACGTAGGTGACAGCATAATTAAATGAATCTTGTTGAATTGCCAATTTCGGTTCGGTTGAGCGCCGAGAGTGGGAAATCCAACAGTTCAATCGAATAGGAACTAGCTCGTTGCCTGCGACCTTCGTCCGCGAGAAATTATTGTAAAAATAGTACTTTCCTAATTGAATCGGATTTTGTTTTTTTGCACAGAATCCTTTTTCTAAAACAACAGTAGCCTAAGTTACTCCTTATAACTTCAGCTATATGCCAGCCAGTGAATAGTGAGTCTGAGTCCCGTCAAAATCGGTCCAGCCGTTTCGGAGATTAGCCGGAACAAACATACAGATGGACAAAAATACATTAAAAAAAAAAGATTTTTGTAATAAGTACCGTATATACTTTCACATGCACACAGTAAAAAGCTGATATTTGGAAATATTCAATTTTATTTATTTTTATAGATTAACTAAAATTTCGTCGCCTAACGTCTATAGTCAGTAAAAGGGCATCAATGTTGTTCTTCTAACACAGCTGTACATAGTTGCATTATAAGAGTTTTGAATAACATAACAGGTAAATATTATTATTCTCAATATGTGCAATAGACTTGAAAATTGCAATGCACTAACTCATAAAAATATGTTGCTAGCTAGCTTAGTATATTTGTGCGGCACAGTTACCTACGACATTATCACTGTTGAAGCTTCGCTACATAGCAAGAATTCTCCAATTTTCTTTATTAAAACTAAAATATCTAATATAAAAGTTAAAGTTAAAATATGAGCTAAATGCAGTAACTGAATCGAGCACTTGTAGACTGTACAATATTAGGTCCTCAAACTGACACAGTCTACGCCCGGCGACGAATCAAGCTGCAAAACCAGTTTATGCGGATCTCTCGTTGTACAGGAAATATATACAAAGCGAGGCCATGTTACACTGGGTTTTGGCTAGCTTGTTGTGTGCGTAGAAATGGCTCTTTTTGGCACTAATCTCTATACGAATATAAATCAAAGGAATTCCAGTTTCTTTTTAGTGATCCTCGTCAACTACGTGACCAGAATGGGAACTCAAAGTAATGACACATTATATTCTACTTACATATACTGCATATTCTGGTGTCTATATATTATGTAGATCTAAGGAGAGATATCAAAAGGTGCAATAAATTATACAGATTGTCAGTACAATGCCTATTAAGTAAGCAGTAAAAATGAGAGAACGCTATTCTTACCAACGAGACTGGAGATCCATGTCAAAGGCTGAGGATTAGCAAAAGCCGTTTGAGCGTCAAGATTCCATAAGAAACCCTTCAAAACACCACTTACTACTTGAGAAAGAAGTGGCGTTGTACACTCCTAACAACACCGAATACTGGCAGTATCTTTACTTTTTCAAGTTTTGTTGTCTTGTCTCTGGTCTAGAATAGGCTGGTCGAGACAAACTGCATAAATCCGCTTACTTGTTTATCTTCGACAAAGGTCTTATTCCACCGCAAAAGAATTCAAGGTAGTCTAAATCCTAGACCTCATAAACCAGATTCTACTCGAAAATGCAAACTTGTTAAACAAACTAATAATTAGACCCTGATCCTGATGAAGGTTGCTTGCAATATCAATATTTCTATTGAATACATAATGATGTGAATGTCAGAAGGACTTCAAAACGGTGCCAAATCACAAGTTCACTGTTTGTTTGATTATGGTAATGTCCTCATCTTTGAACCTATCTAACATAATAATCTCATTCATTACCACACGAACTTACATTATTTGACGAATTCGTATTATAGTTTGGGAGTTAGATACTTTTCTTTTCAAACTCAAAGGGTGTCGTTATTCAATCGACAACTCCAAATAGTTTCAAAGTACATCAGCTGTTCAAAACAATGAGCAAGATCGTGATAGTCCGTCAGGCTCAATAATTGTACGTTGTTTTAGTATTTGAAATTCAAATGAGACTCCTATAGTCGCATAGTAATCACGGCAAAACCTGATATTCTGGGCTTTTAATAAAAAATAACTATATTATGCGAAAACCACCTTGAAAATACGCAACATTTGATCGAATATATCCTCTTTGTGTACAATTTTTGTGTGACGTATGTAAACTTGTTTTGCTGTCATCGTTATTTTGTTTCTGATAAACAATTAAGTTAGAAACAGTAACTTTGTCACGTTCATGGTTTGTAGTTTAAGTAATAGGTAGGTATATACCATTTTAGATTGAATACAGATAGTATTAAACGCATCAACTTTGTTTATCTTGTCGTAGATCAGAAACTAACCTCTAACCATCGTTTCGAACCGTGAAATTGGGAAATTCAGACTACTGGCGAAACCAAACTAGAGTCCCGACATAATTCACCATTCAAGAACACGCTAGTACCCCAATATTATTTCTTTTAAGTCCAGAAACGCTGTCCCAAAACGTATGTCAACAAAAGCATATTGCCTGCGAAACTTACCGCGTTTATAAAACTCGTACATTTTCGGAGCTTTTCATTACACTTGCAACTTTCACAAATACTATCACATACGCTGGCAACATCGATATTTTCGGGGCGGGGTTACGCTGGGGTGGTCAGTGGTACAATAAGCGTGTGCGCATCGTACGCCGGGAGAGCGTGAACTGGCTAGCTAGCAGCATGTATACCTCGTTGGTACCTATTCCAATTGTGAACCGCGATTATTTAACTGTCCACGCGTTCGGAAACAATTGACTGCGTTTGCTTTTAGACTATGCAGATAAGATTTTTGCATGGCCAGTTTTTGTTTTTACTTCCTTTTATGGCATTGGGGCGTGGGATGGTCAATATTTGTGGTTTAACGTCTAAGTTTAGAAAAATATGATTTAAGGATAGATTAAAGTTTCTTAAGGTCTGCTAATTACCATGTACTTAATTACTGTTTCCCTGTTGACCTTCATTATCATGATCACTAATATTATGCTTAGCGAATGGGCCATTCCACTCTGCGGCAGACCACTGAACTACCCTCAACTCAAACTGTCATACATTTTCCATTTTCTGGCAAGAAGCTAGCCGTTCAAATGTTTGCGGAAATTCTGATATAAGTGTCAAGTTCCAAACCTATGTTCATCGCTAGGCAAGTTGCCTATTACGACACCTTCTGGACAGCAAGAAGTACATACCAACGTACGCGGTCTTAAGTCACTGGTCCAGGAACTGTAGTCAAAAGACTAAGAGTTAGAACCATTAGTTCTAACGTTCTAGGTAAACTGCTCTTCTTTGTGACAAGAATAGTAGCAGCCACTGGAAATTGACACACGCCCCCGAAAATTGTGCAAGACGCACCTATTTCCTATTGTCATCCGACATTCTTCGACAACGACGCGTCTCATTTGTCGCCTGTCTGTCTGTCAATCATTCATAGAGAAACCAGTAAACCGTGACCTGCCACTTTCCTATAACAAGTACACCACTTGTCGTACTTACTGAACATTGAAAAAGCCTTATAGAAATGGTCGAGTTTTATTTTCGTAATTGTAAAATAAAAGATGGATGTCTTGCAGTTTGTAAGTAGCTGGTAAAAAATGGTTGTAATTTGTACCGATGTCCATTTACGTTTTAATTACGAAATTCACATGTTTGTTGATTCATCGTGAGCTATCAACGGGGACTTGTTAAGTTGTCAATTAATACTTTAATTATGTGTTAAACCCTTATTTATGGAGTCAGATAAATGAGATTAATTTCTTCGGAGAAACTTCTTTATTAATTGTGCTTATGGTTGCTTAATTGCATCGCGATTTTTTTAAACGTCACTCGCAATAATCATTAAATCCTTTGAACAGCTTGATTACAATAATAGCACCATTTTATATCATGTATAAATCGCTTGGCCACAAGTTACGCGCTCAAGCGACAAGCGTGTTGTGATAGCGGCTGCGGAGAAAACAAATGAAAGTCATTCCGTTTACGCATCGTGACTCAACTCGGCACTCACGCGTAGAAACACGCTTGTGCCGCGATTCTGGAACATTTCTCCGACACTCGTTTCGCCGTTGAACGGTTCACCGACAGAACGATTCACTTTTCATTTTTTCGCCGATATAACGTTTCAACGACGAACGATTCGCCGACAGAACGATTCACTATTGAATATTTCATCGATGGAACCTTTCCTAGGCAAACGATTCGCCGACACAACTGTTCATCTGCCCCTGGGGTATAAAACATAGGTATTCGACATGTAGACCTGTTTCCGTTTATTGTTTACACCTGAATCAAGTTGTGAAGACGAAACTTAAAGTTTTATGCAAGACTTGAGCAAAACTAACCAAAAAAGTGATAAAAACGTGTTTGATTCAACGTCAATATATCTATCATAACATGTTATGGTTATACATACATTTTGAAAGGTTAAGTGAAATATATTTGCAAATGAAAATAATTTTTATTTTTAACAATTACATATCCAACATATTATGAATAATACCAAAACAAAAACAACAAATCAACTATAATTAACAAAAACAATTCTGAAGTTCATAGGACACTTATTTTGTATTCAATAAATGAGAAATATGGGCCCAGCCACTTAAGGTTGTTTTTATGTCCATATCGTCCTTTTCTGACAAATGCTGAGTAATCCACTCTTGATACTTTGATCTTTTTCTCTTAAGCGTTGGCTCCGAGGAATGAATGAGTTCGATAATCGATTCTGTGTGCTTTTGTTCCTTCTGGAACTCCACTATTGTTTTGAAAATGTTCCATTTTCGCCGGCCTAATAATGTATTCCACCTGTTGTGCCACGACTCCAGCGCATTTTGTGATAATGGTATTTGTGAAAGTTGGCTGTCGTGTACTGACCACATCCTTGGAGGAAACATTGGCGGATTTCGCTTTACTGTAATTTTGGTGCTAATGGATTTTGTAATTATCGCTGATCCACTGACATAATAATGTTCAAACCATCGCATCACTCTTTTAGCTTCATCAGGTACTATTTCGTTTTTTATTATATCAAGCGCATCGGGAATTTTTATTGGCTCTAAAAATGCCAGTGCAGCAATATGTCTCATTTTGTGGGCAAGGGCAGATGAACAGTTGTGTCGGCGAATCGTTTGCCGAGGAAAGGTTCCATCGATGAAATATTCAATAGTGAATCGTTCTGTCGGCGAATCGTTCGTCGTTGAAACGTTTTATCGGTGAAAAAATGAAAAGTGAATCGTTCTGTCGGTGAACCGTTCAACGGCGAAACGAGTGTCGGAGAAATGTTCCAGAATCTTGTGCCGCGAATGTGTGTGATGCAAGTCGCGATGCAAGTCGCGTCGCAAGTCGCATTGCGTGAGGTCGCAAACAGTACGTAAGGGTTGAACCTCATACCACTGCGAGGATCGTCCGGAGGACACAGCGGAGCACACCGTGGAGCTCTGCTCCGCCTTGTCTGAGCACCGCCGTGTCCTCGTAGCGGCGATTGGCGACGGCGACCTCTCGCATCCGGCCCTGGTTCAATCCATGGTCCGGAGTGAGACAAACTGGGAAGCCGTCGCCTCCTTCTGCGAAGCAGTCATGCTAGCGATGGTGGTGGCGAAACGGGAGATGGAGAGAACGCCTCGGGCGTCGGGGGCCACCGAGTGGCCCCCGGCCACCGTCACCAGAGCGGGCCTGTGGACGGCGAGTAATGGGCTAGCTCACCGTCCGTCCGTCTTGTGACAACAGGCTGTGTCGACGGCGCGTTCATGTTTCACGCGCGCCTCAAGGAGATGTTAGCAAATCAGAAGGGGTTCGAGAGGGCCGATGCCTGCCAGGGCTGCGGGACTGTTCGAACGAGATACCATGGCCCTGGAACACAAAAGGCTTAAAGATCCTTCTTAGGATCATGGATGGGTTATAGTCAGTACAAGTCTGACACTCCCTTCCGCTCCGCCCAGAGCGGGAGGAGTCATTTGATGATTTCCCATCCGTAACAAAAAAAAAGGGTTGAACCTCATCAGGCAGTACGGAATTGCACTTTTCCTTTCGCTCAGAACCTATCTTACTAGAGCGAGAAACAAAGCGGGAATGCTATAGCATGCGGTAGCACACTACGTTTCTTGTTCTAGCAAAGTGCGATTTGTTGCTACTACATCAACCCTAAACCGGTTGAGAACTTCCAACCCTTTATAAGATAAAAACGATAAATAAGTAAACGGCGGTTACAATTAATTGCAGTACTTTAACTAAAGCTTCCTTGCTTAAACTCTTTGTCATGCCAGTTGGTCAGTACAGTTGAGAGTAAAAATACTTACCCACAGATTGGCGAACAAAGAGAGCTGTTTATTGGCGCCCATGGCGAGTAGATGGGCCTTTGTTTGGCAATCAAGACGCAACGCACGTTGGCACTGCAATAGCTCATGATTGTCTAGGAACTATTTGCATACTTAGGTCTCACTAGCTAACCCACGCATCTTCGTCTGCGTCACATTTTGTTTTTTTTGCAACATTTTTCATTGATGCTTCGCTCTTATTAGTCGTACCGTGTGTGACGTTTTATAGCCTTCCTCGATAAATGGGCAATCCAAAACTAAAATATTTTTTTCAATTCGAACCAGTAGTTACTGAGATCAGTGCGTTCAACCAAACAAACTCTTCAGCTCATAATATTTATAAAGGGTGTAAAACACCTCTTAACGAAGCCGAAAGGCACTGGTTCTCCCTGTCATTGCGATCATTTTTTTGTTCTACACCATACCTGGGAACCTTCTAGTTACTGAGATATTAGGGGTCAAAGTTCCAACTTCTTGACAAGTATTTTTTTAAATACAAGTTTTTAATGTAAGATTTTTACTTTAAACACCTCCACAACCCCCGTACTATTCAATCCGTCCATCAGCACAATGTTTTGAGTGCGTTACATTGAGTTCTACCACAAAACATGATTTTACACCCCCCAAAAAAAAAGTCGTTTCCCAGCAATAATTTTTGCGTAAAGTTACATAGTTTCATATACAGAATGCTTGGTTGACGGCTTCGTGATGAGGTGATTTACACCGTGTATAGATTTAAATTGAAGAACTCGGCTTGTAGCTCAGCTTGAAGCTGGTCTTACAAGTTTTTTGGGTTTTACTGGTTGTCACAGGAGTACGGGACGGTGTTCTATATGAAACGTTTTCGGGAAAAGCGGAAATATATGCAAGAAAACTTTTTTTGAGATTTTTTTGGTTAATGATTATTATAGATAGTAGGTACGTATCTTGTAGTTTTCACTACAGATTTCTAAAAGATTATCATACTAAAAAAAACTACAATACACAATCAAATATCTACTTATAAAAGAAAGACAGAAAATCTATAAGGCCCGTATTCTTAACTCATTGTTAGCATTGCTGCTTAAGGAAGTTAAGGTACCTATTTACCTAATAGATTGACTAGGTATATATTCACATTATCATTTTGATAACATCTGCTATACCTATTGATATATTCAAAATAGTGCGTTAGACATGACAACGCATTTATCAAACGTTTGGCACACAGTTAGTAGATCAAAATAATAAAACTTTATTGCTTAATAGCAATTAAATATAGCGTACGGATTATGTTAACATAGCAATTAAAGACTTTTTGGTCTTTATAAATTGTTTCTATGATAAACTTTTTGAACGGATATAGAAACAAACAAATATTTACCTTTCGTGACTAAAACTCTGGTAGGTCCGCAGGTATTCGCATAAAACAATCATCTTCTGTTTAAGGGGGGAACGCTAGGGTAGGCCGTAAAATTCACATTTGGCAAAATACAAAAAAAAAAAAAAAATCGCGGACTAAACTGGCGATTCCACCTTAAGTTTCAAATCTCTTGAGTATATGAAAGGCAATGGAGTAAATAATAGCGTGGTGATTGACAAGAGAAAGAAATGGAAGAAGAAAATCGTCTTGGGCAGACCCCAATTAACATAAAGTAAAGGCACCAAAATGACGATGAGACTTGAAAAATGATTAGATTAGGCGACTTCATAAGAGTTTACTGCAATCCACCAACAAATACTCCGGAACCCAATCGCAATTGGCATCAAAAGTAATTTCTGCAATTTGTTTTTTTGTCATATCTATTTATCGCATTTGTTTCTAAGCTCAGAGGTGCGAACTAAACAATCAACATAACGCCGATGACTGTTCGTAATAAGTGTAACAACATCCTCAGCAGGTTGGAGTCAGTCAACATGACAAATGGATGACAGCTCGGCGTTCAAGAGCACGCCGATTATCGAATTACGGTCCCCGCGTGTCGCGTTGCTCTTTCGTCTGTCATGGCCACTGCTCTTTCCGCCTCCAGAGAGTTGCCAATTGCAGGTTTGGGTACTTTAAAATCGTATAAAATTAAGTCGTTTCGGTGAAGTTAGGTTAAGAAATTCTTAGTTGGCAGTACTAAAAGGAATGAGAGTGAGAAGTTAAAAAGTTGCTGTACGGTAGAATGCATTTTTAACGCCCGACCAATAAAGAGGGGTGTTATAAGTTTGACGTGTGTATCTGTGTATCTGTGTGTCTGTCTATGGCATTATAGCTCCCAAACGGATGAACCGATTTTGATAAAATTGGTATTTTAATCGAGAGTGTTCTTAGCTATGTTTCGAGAAAATCTGCTCAGCCGTTTGAAGCTCTTCACCTCTTTTCTAGTTGATGAAGGTATATAAACAACTTCTACGCGTCTAGTTGATTTGAAATTTTAATTCTTGTCACTTGTCACCATGGGCATCGCTAGGGGGGTAGGCTGCACACCCTCCCTCCCCCCTAAAAGCTCAATTTTTTTTTTTTAAATCATATCTTTCCTTGTTTTCGTTAATAAGCGAGAAGAGGCGCAACACCGAGAAAAGTGGAAGGAATGGGAGGAGACCTATACTCAGGAGTGGGCTAAGAAAAAATTATTTAAGTTTAAAAAGCTTGAAATAAAAATTAAATTAAAATTTTAAAAAACCCCCGACAGATAAAGCGTTTTTTAAATTTTTATATTCGTAAAGAGCTGCCAAAATATATTATATCCCCATCTTATCAGATTATGACCTGCCATATTTGTTGCTGTAGCAGTACCCACATAACTCCACTATGATCTTTATAATCACACGGCTTCAAAGACATATCTTCATTTGCAGTATGTTGTTTTAAATAATAAATAATTACAGGATGAGGTAACTGCTACTTATCATGCCCCAGGTCTCACCCCCCCCCCCCCGACAAAGCTAATAATAACCTATCTTCTAATCCATGAAAAACTTTTTCTCATTGCGTTTATAACAAAAAGATAAAATTGTACAGTAATAGAAATGATTTCCACGCTGGCAACACTTCGTCCGGGCTGAATAATGCATCCTGCCGACCGTGACAAAACGACCAGGATGGTGCCATGGAAGTGCCAGGAACTAGTGTAAATGTCTACAATATTGAGGGTTGTTGCAATCAAATAACTTTGTAGAAACCCCCCGCTACCGTTTTACTTACCAATTTTAGGCTATAATAGGTTTCTGTTTATAAATAACTAACTCAAAAATAAAAATCAAAATAAGTACATACGTAGACCTACATGGGTGCTTATAAAACGTCGACAAAAGGTGCACCGGTTCGGGTTGGTCGTTTCCTATGGAGGAAAAGCGGCAAGAAACTCTATGCTACCAACTACTTTAATATCCGACAAAAAATAGATATCTATCTATCTATCAGCCTGTAAACTGGCTTAGACTTACCTTTCTTCTTCTTGTTCTCCTACCAATGCTATGTTAGTGTACACAATTACACGCCACTTTACTTGAGCCTCACGTATCTTACATCATCGTCTTGCCGACTACTCTGACCAGGTCGATGGCTTCGGGTACCTACTACCTAGCCGTATATCTATACTTATTAGAGGAAGTTTCAAAGTGGCGCTAGTGGCGGAAAAATTGGATGAGAACCGTTTTATTCGTCTTGACGACACCGCGACGCGGGACTAATTTTGATTGCCTACTTACTTCTGCAATTTTCGATTTTATAGTTAGTTAGTTAGTAGCACAAGATGAATTCCCCCACCCCATTGAAAATTACAGAAATAGAAATTTTTATTCCTATATCTAAAGATATTACTTCTATCGCAGCTAGAGAAGACTAGATTAGTTTATTGTTGCCTTTCGTAGGAATAAATAAATAAATCCGTGATCAAAAACTTGTGTACAAAATTGTTGTGTATCTTAATCTACTATGGGTGTGAGAATGGTGTCACCTTGTTTCGCAGAAAATGTTTCACATAATATTTGGTGCTCGTATTTTTATTTCAAATATTTTTGTTTCAACTACTATTTACTTGAATGAAACTTATTTTACAGAAACACATTTCAATGAATTTTATAATCACATTTTTTTATTTAAGAAATTTATCAAACAGTAGAATTACTTTTTAACGAATATTGTGTGTTTGTTCGATGTATGTTTCCATGGTATTTTATTTCAACGAAATAATTCAATATGTTGTACTACAAAAGTTAGTGACAAAAACAAATGGCTGCAAACCAGACTCCACGTAGTCTTGTCTGCCCTACCCCTAGAGTGTAATTTAAGCCCGCGTAGGCGCGGAGGGATGAGGCGGCCCGCGAGCTGAGGAGCAGGTAGTATCTAACGCTCGCCGCCGTAGCTGAAGCTGGCCGGTTTGCCGGCCAGCAAGCCGAAGCTGCGGTGGTGAGCGTTAATACCATCTGCGACGATAAACTCGCGTGGGGCGGGCGGCCGGAACCCCGCAGCGCCGGAGCCGTGACAGAAACCGTGCTGGTTGTATGCTGCATGCTTGCTTGCACGCTGCATGTTGCATGCTTGCTTGCATGCTACATGCTTGCTTGCATACTGCGTGTAACAGGCATGGACACCATTAGTGAGAATAACAAGACTGTTTTCCTGCTTGACAAGAATTTAACCGCATTATTTTTGTGAATGCGGTGTTGTAATTTTATAGGAGGGTATGTTTTTTTAAAAGATGAGTTTGAGAAACTTTCACTCGATAAAATGTTATTCTTCGTAATATGTTTTATGTGAAACAAACAAAATGTTGATAAAGAATATTTGATTTGTTATTCTATGATAAGAATATTCTAACATTAAACTTATTTGAAACAAAAATCGATGATTTAATTTTTTTCAAAGTAAGTATTCTGCATATTGATTATTCTATGAAATGATAATATGAGAAACAATTTATGTAAAACGAAATTCGATGGAACAATTAGCGATGAAACAACGCACAACCGTGTGAGAATAAATTTACCGATCTACTAATTTTGAAAAAAATTAATTTTATATTTAAAGAACCCCCGACAGACAAAACCTATAAAAAACCAAAAATAAAATTTATCTTTGTTTAGTGTTTGTACTTAGCGGTCTACTTAGCGGTCCCCCGACGCTACGACGCTTGGATTAATTTTATTTTTGGTTTTTATAGGTTTTATCTGTCGGGGGTTCTTTAAATTTTTAATTTAATTTTTATTTCATGCTTTTTAAACTTTAATTATTTTTTCCTAACCTTTATATGACTCTCGAAGTTAAGTTACGGACCCTGGGCATAGGTCTCCTGCCACTCCTTCCACTTTTCTCGGTGTTGCGCCTCTTCTCGCTAATTAACGAAAACAAGGAAAAATATGAATTTTTAAAAAAACTTGAGCTTTTAGGGGGGAAGGGGGGTGCCATGCCCATGGGACAAGTGACAAGAATTCAAATTTCCAATCAACTAGACCCGTAGAAGTTGTTTCTATCCCTGGATCAACTAGATAAGAGGTGATGAGCTTCAAACTGCTGAGCAGATTTTCTCGAAACATAGCTAAGAACAGTCTCGATTAAAATACCTTTCAAATGACACCAATTTAATCAAAATCGGTTCATCCGTTAGATTCACACGTCAAACTTATAACACCCCTCTTTTTTGGTCGGGGGTTAAAAACTAAGCTTTAGTGCGACCTACCAAAAATGACTTTGCAAAATTATGTATTGCGAGTTTGTTATCACAATCCTATCAGGCAGTCTTCTTGTTAGCTTGTCCATGACCATTAAAATTGAGTCTGCCCAAAATTTGGCCACGAGTTTGGCACTTTTAGTAGCGTCTATCAGATCCTGCGAAGTGCGAGCAACAGGACAGGCAGGACCCGATATCAAATGTCCCATCGTTTGTGGAGCAACACCACATTTACACCCTAGGGTAGAATCATATTTGAATCATGTGTCCGGAGTCTATTCAAAGACTTGTTGGTCAGCCATGGCTACACCTTGTCCAGGTGGGAGATTTTCAGCAGGTGGCACAAATGGATTGGATAGGAAAACACTTTCTCGCCACAGCTTGAGTCTTTATGTAGAGCGTTCGCCTGAGAACGGAGAACACACATAAAAAAAATCAGTGCGTGGAGTCCCTCCGCGCGGAAGAAGTGAAACTTCGTAATACTACACGCATGCGTTCGAGTGCCACGCATTCACTCTCGTTATTTTATTGAGTTTCTAAGTAAATTTTGCTGTTTTCTTGTTGTATTATTTTTATCACATAATTATTACATAAGTTTATCGAGGTTATTCTACTCATGGAAATTGAGCGAAGGCTAGTCACACCGAAGAGTCGAATGCATGACTGTTTGCACGCCATCTTGCGTACCTAGTAGAACTACGTAGTCACAGATCTTGTAATACTGCCATCTCTGTATGAGTAATAGAAATTATTCCCTCTCCATGGTACCGTTAAACTTGTTGGAAGTCGCATAAGAAGTTTCACTTCAAAAAATTGTTGCGGCTTTTCAGCATTTGCGGCACTAATCTGTTTTGTTTTTCTTACACCGATGAGCAGACACCCACGTTCTTCACTAGAAGGTGTAAACCGTTCACGAAGCCATCAGCCATGCATTCTGTACATACAGATAGAAATAACTTTATAGTTTAAGAAGTACGAGTACATTAGTCTCAATCAAATCATTAGGTTCATTTAATCGCAGACCTAGGCAAAATGACATTCTGTGATATTGATATTGCTAATTTCAAAAATATGGGACTGGCTATGGCTTATGACAGCATCACAATCCATCATCTTCCTCTTTGCCCTTGTCCCACTTGGTTTCAACAACACCTTTTTTTAAGTCCTATGAGCATCCCAATAAAATTCGTTGCAGACAGGTGAAACACTTTTGAAGCGTTCTTGCTACTTATGGACGTAGCCAGGCCTATGAATAAGGTGGTTACCCTTCATCATACTTCCTCGTGAGGATTCATCTCTGTCACTATGGAATGGAGCAAAGCTCTATGAATTTATTATAGCTATCGGATACTAGATGTCGCTAGAACAAGTGGCGACATCTAGTAGAGAATAGTTGAAACTAAGTACCTACAACTAAAAACAGGTTTATTTAAGACTACCTCGCTGATCTGGTGACCGCAAGCGCTACTGCTGAGCATGAGGTCCTTTTTAGGGTTCCGTACCCAAAGGGTCAAACGGGACCCTATTACTGATACTTCGCTGTCCGTCCGTCCGTCCGTCCGTCTGTCACCAGGCTGTATCTCATGAACCGTGATAGGTAGCCAGTTGAAATTTCTACAGATTATGTATTTCTGTTGATGCTATAAACAATAAATACTAAAAACAGAATAAAATAAATATTTAAGGGGGCTCCCATACAAAAAACTGTTTTTTTTTGCTATAAAAAATGGTACGGAATCCTTCGTGCGCGAGTCCGACTCGCACTTGGCTTTGGCTTTTTTTTTCTTACAGTTTGGAAATCGACAAATGACCCCTTTCCGCTCTGGGCGGGGCGGAAGGGAGTGGCAGACTAATTACTGACTAAAACCCATCCATGTTCCTAATTCTTAGTCCTTTGTGTTCCAGGGCCACGGTTTCTCTTTCGAACAGTCCCGCAGCCCTGGCAGGCATCGGCCCTCTCGGACCCCTTCCAATTTCATTTCCTGACATCTTCTTGAGGCTCTCGTGGAACACGAACTCGCCGTCGACACGGTCAGTCGTCATAAGATGGACGGACTGTGAGCCAGCCCATCACTCACCGTCGAGCATGAGATCCTGGGTTGGATTCTCAAGTCGGGAAAATTCATACTGGGTTTTTCCATCTGAAAATTCTCAGTAGCTGCTGACGTAAGAAAAAGGCGTTCATACAGGTTCTACCTATATACCTACTTCATCGTCTGCGTAGCCTTTTTCCAACTATGTAGGGGTCGGTTTCCAGTCTAACCGGGTGCAGCTGAATACCAGAATTTTACATGGAGTGACTGCCTATCTGACCTCCACAACCCAGTTAGTACGGGGTAATACAATACCCCTTAGTAAGACTGGTTGCCAGACTTTCGGGCTACTAAACTATAACGACAGTAAAAGGGGGGACCATTTCAAAGTAAGGTGTCCACTTCGCCCCTCGGTGTCAGGAATCGGCTTTGTTACTCATGTCCAGGGGCAGGAGCCGCTAGTACGGTTCACCACGAAGCAAGTAAGGTCGGTGATAAATAGTATGAGTAGGGGCAAATCCCCTGGGCATGATGGGCTTAGCATAGAACATTTAAAATATGCAGGCTTGCTTATGCCGAGGGTACTGTCCTTATTCGTGTCTCAGCCATTCGTATCTGCCGGCAGACTTAATTAAGACCATTGTTGTGCTCATCGTGAAGAATAGGACAGGAGACATCTCGGACATAAGCAACTACCGGCCCATTGGCCGGTAGTTGCTTGGTGGTCTCTTGCAACTGTTATGGCCAGTGTTCGACAGCATGCTTGACTCTTGTTTGGCCCATATACAGGGTGATTGGAAGATGGGTGCAAAGATTTAAGGTGAAGATAGTATAGACAATTTAGGACCATTTAAGCCATGGTTGTCTTAGACGAAGTCTTACCAAATTTTTTTAACCAAATTTTTAAGTTTTTTTTCGGAAATTCTCAAAATTTAATGTAAACTGCATAATTATGGCCAAATTGAATGATAAATGAATTCATTTTTTATTTATTTAATTAAAGTAATGTGTAAGCAATCAAGCAAAACATGTTTTAGGCTTCTGTGTCATTAGACATTTTTTTTACAGACATTTAAAGATCAGAAAAAATAAAAAAATTGTACAATACGTCTTTTAAACCTTATTCAAAAAAAAAACGGAGGGTGCTTTTTTTGTTCAAACCTTTTTGAAGACATGCTTGATAATCGCTCTTTCTTTTGAGGTATCATTTATGCGGATATCTTACAAATTATTGAAATTAGGACCTAATAAACCAAATCGAGGGAGAAATTTTAAATTTTAGGCAGTCTAACAAAACACAAAATTTTTGCTTAAAAGAATACTTTATGTGCTCGAAATGATAACATTGTTCAATTCTAAGAATTTTTGGCACATGCAGGAACCAATTGAGGGGAACCCATTGAGGGGATTCTCTAAACAATGGCCACCGAGCGCGGTGCGACGGCATTTCCAGGTAGAACGCCCAATGAATAGCAAAAAGCGATAAAGAGTTGGTTTTTACAGCAAAATGGTCTTAGTTACTGAGGCAACAAAGTCGTTTTTCTTTAGTCAGGGTCAGTCGGTCCGTGATGAAGCCGTTACATCTTTTACTTATTAGTCAAACTACTGCCCTTGTGAGTGGACGTTGTCGTGTTGATTCACAATTTACCGTGTTCAGTTGTAGCCCTTTGCGTTCCTGCACGTGTTGTTTGCGTTAGTTTTGAACTTTTTTGTTTCACCGTGTCCAGTCGTAGCCTCGCGCTCCTGCACGTGTTGATTTTTGACTTAATTGTGTTGAGTTGACGTTTAGTGCGCTCCTACGCCGTTTTTCTTAATTGTTAAGTGACTATGGCTACTTTTTCCAATCAAGAATATGCGGATATCGTATTTATGTACGGTAGAGCAGACGGCAATGGATCTTTGGCGCGACGGATGTATCAAGAGCGCTATCCGAATCGCAGGATACCGAATGTCCGAGTGTTTTACAACACGTTTCGTCGTCTTGCCCAAGATGGGTTTCACCGCGTGGAACCTGGAGTCAACCCGGGCAGACACGAAACTGCCGTCGACGAAGACATTTTAGCAGCATTTCAAGCGGATCCTACTACCAGTACTAGAGCAGTAGCTCGAAATTTAAACATTTCTCAATGGAAGGTGTGGCATACAATGCACCAAAATGATAAGTATCCGTTCCATGGCAGGAGTGTGCAAGGTCTAGTAGAGCAAGATCCTCAAAGAAGAATTCAGTTCTGCCGTTTCCTCCTCAACAGAGACATCGAAGATGCGTGGTTTCTGAAATCAATCTTGTGGACGGATGAAAGTAAATTTTCAAGGGAAGGTATTACAAACTTTCACAACATCCATGAATGGGCCGACGTAGACAACAATCCACATTTTAAGAAGCAGGTGTCATTTCAGATGAAATTCTCTGTGAATGTATGGGCTGGAATAATTGGCAGAACATTGATTGGGCCCCACTTTTTGCCTGATCGATTGAATGGCGAAAATTATTTGCAATTTCTGCAAATTGATTTACCACTGCTGATAGAGGAATCAGGTGTCCCGATCTTCGAAAGAGACCGAACAGTCATCTTTCAGCAAGACGGCTGTCCAGCGCATTGGACTTTAAATGTAAGGGAACACCTCAACAATTGCTTTCCTGATAGCTGGATCGGCAGGGATGGACCCATCCCTTGGCCCGCTCGCTCCCCAGATCTGACCCCGTTGGACTTTTTCGTGTGGGGCCGGGCCAAGGAACTGGTGTATAACAACAAAGAAATTAACACTAGAGAAGAATTGATACAAAGAATAAATTCAGCGTTTGAGACAATGAAGCAGGAGATGATGTTGAAAATAACGACTACAGAAGTTAGAAGACGGGGCCGTGCTTGTATTAGGAATCACGGCCGTCATTTTGAACATGAAAAATAAATAATTTTAATTCAAATGTTGTTTTAATTAGTCTGCCTAAAATAAAAAAAAATCTCCCTCAAATTGGTTTGTAGGCCCTAATTTCAATAATTTGTAAGATATCCGCATAAATGATACCTCAAAAGAAAGAGCGATTATCAAGCATGTCTTCAAAAAGGTTTGAACAAAAAAAGCACCCTCCGTTTTTTTTTTGAATAAGGTTTAAAAGACGTATTGTACAATTTTTTTATTTTTTCTGATCTTTAAATGTCTGTAAAAAAAATGTCTAATGACACAGAAGCCTAAAACATGTTTTGCTTGATTGCTTACACATTACTTTAATTAAATAAATAAAAAATGAATTCATTTATCATTCAATTTGGCCATAATTATGCAGTTTACATTAAATTTTGAGAATTTCCGAAAAAAAACTTAAAAATTTGGTTAAAAATATTTGGTAAGACTTCGTCTAAGACAACCATGGCTTAAATGGTTCTAAATTGTCTGTACTATCTTCGCCTTAAAGCTTTGCACCCATCTTCCAATCACCCTGTATATTAAGTTGCACGATGCACAGTTTGGGTTTTGTCCTGGACTATCGACCGAAAGCGCCATCCTGGGTGTCAAGCATGCCGTCAAATACTACACTGACCGTAAGACGCCGGTGTACGCACGCTTCCTTGACCTCTCCAAGGCTTTTCATCTCGTTTCCTACGACGTGCTTTGGAGCAAGTTGAGAAGTAGGGTTATACCGGAGGAACTGCTCAGTGTATTGCAGTATTGGTATCGTAGCCAAACGCACCGTGTTAAATGGTCTAATGCACTCTCGGAGTCATATGGGTTGCAGTGCGGGGTGAGGCAGGGTGATCTGTCGTCTCCCCGGCTCTTCAATCTATATGTTAATGACCTCATTGTTGACAATGAGGTCATTAACATATAGATTGAAGAGCATGCGTGTGAGCAGCTAAGCAGCATGCGTGTCGGATGCAGGGTAGATGGTGTTAGTTACAACAACATCAGCTTTGCGGATGACATGGTGCTGCTGGGGCCTTCGCCGGGAGCGATCCTAGATGTGAGACCTTCATTGCTGCACATGTACTGATATATAATGCCAAAAAGTGTGAATACATGGTCTTTGGGGTCGCTGGAAGTGAAGCGATAGTGCACTCGAACTTGCCATAAACGGAACACCAATACGTAGAGTGAAAAAGTTCAAATATCTTGCGCATTTTCTTACCGACGACCACAGTGACCATGTTGACATTGAACCGGAGCGTAGAGCTCTGGCGGTCAGGGGATTACCCCTGACCGCCGACACATTTGCCCGGTGTACTGGCCAAGAAAGATAACTCTTTTCAAAGCATATTATCAGAGTTTTTACACCGGTAATCTTTGGGTCAACTAGGTACCTACTTGAAAAGATCGCTGGATGTTCTGCGCGTCCAATACAATAATGTTTTTAGGACGCTGTTGCGATTGCCTCGTTTTTGCAGTGCCTCAGAAATGTTTGCGGTAGCCCATACTGAGGGCTTTCATGCTATCATCCTATAGAATAAGCGGCAGTCACAATAGCAAATCCTGAAAGCTGTGGCGGGCGATACCTCCTCCACCATAGTAAGGCAATTGGTGAGAATACTTATACTTTAGTATTTCATGGTAAAGCTGATGGTTCTCTCATCAATTTGTCTGTAGTTAAGTTACTAACAATAGTGTTAAAGTGCAAACCTGTTACTAACAATTTATGGATCTCATAGTTGTCCGAAATAAAATGATTTATTATTATTATTATAAAAGATCTACTAATGACAGCCGGGACCAACAGCTTAACGTGCTTTTCGAGGCACAAAACTTGATATAGGTATCCCTTCTTAAAATGAATAAATTATATTTATTTATAGCTTTTATTTAACTAACTTACAAAATTCAACTTTAAAACAATAAGTTTCTATGAATTTATTTGACACCGGTAACTGAAGACTGTTTTACTTTCCAGCATAATCCTCCCCTAGAGTTTTCCTCTGTATACGTTATGCGCTTGTCTTATCAAAGTAGTAACCGTTGTTCTTAAAACGTTATCCTCCATCTACAACGCTCGCCTTTTATTTTGCCAAAATTAATAATAATATTAGGTAAATGAAACATGTCGCCGAGGCCAGCCAAGAAAACGTTGACGTGGTGATGACTTCGGGGCGTTTGTGGGAGAGATTGCCCGGAGAAGGCCACACATAAGCGGAATTGGACGGCTATGCAGGAGTGTTTGCCCAGCAGTATTACAAGTTGATAAAAACTTACTAAGATTTCGATATAAATTAAAAATCTACAACGTAAAGTCACATTGGGAGTAAAGTTTTACTTACTCGCACTAACTTACATGCGGGAAAATCTCTCATGTTTTATCTTTTTATTCAAATATACGCAAAGGTATTTAAGCGGAAGGATTTCTATATCAGTTACTGTTCAGACAAGAGAGCAATCACATCATAATAATGAGATAAAAAATCATTTCATGGTGATTGCATCAAAAAACAAAGTGAAATTAGAGAAAATGGTTTTTCTCGAAAAAGAGAAACTCGTCAATGGATGCCCGTGTAAGTTAGAACAAGGTGAAAACGGAAAAGGAGCCAATTCAAGTAAACATCGACTTTGTAGGTAAGTAAAAGGCAGTAATCTATCAACATTTACACATATTAAACTAATATAATAATAAAAACCTAACTTTATGCATGATTTCGTTACAGGAACAGGCAAAAACGAAAATCAGGAAGAAGAAAAAATGGTCGCGTAGTTTTTAAAACTGGCCAATTCAACTTGGAGAAATGGAAAAAATCCAAATATCACGTGTTCCCCGATATCGTACAAGCTTTCATCGACGTTCAGTGGAGATGGACCCTCTTCTACTGCATTCTCACATACATCATCATTTGGCTCGCGTTCACAGGGATATGGTGGGTTATCTTAGAGTTGCATGGTGACTTCGAACCGGAACACATGCCACACGTTACCAATTCTTCCAACTGGGCTCCTTGTGTCAGAGAAATCTACGGTTTCACATCTTTATTCCTCTTCAGCATTGAAATCCACACGACCATCGGTTACGGAACCAGAGCGATCACACTCGAGTGTCCTTCAGCTATGTTCACAATGTGCATTGAGAGTATTATTGGAACTATCACACAGTCTTTCATTGTTGGTATTGTATTCGCCAAATTGACGAGACCGAAGAATCGAGCTCAGACGCTTTTGTTTTCAAAGAACGCCATCATTAACCAAAGAGATCGTTATTTACGCTTGATATTCAGAGTCGGGAACACCAGGAAATCGAGAATCATAGCGGGCAACGTTCAAGCTTATTTGATCAGGTACAGCACAATCGATGTGCTGGATGACCAAATAAAATTAGTTCTATCTATGGATTCCAGTGAGAATATCTCCTTCATGTTCCCAGTTTGTGCTGTGCACACAATAGACGAGAACAGCCCATTCTTCTCAATGTCTGCTTCTGACATATTGAAGGCTGACATGGAAATCCTGGTAGTGTTTGAAGGTACTATAGAATCAACTGGACAGCCTGTCCAAGTGAAGTCAAGTTACACCACGCAAGAAATACTGTGGGGTCATCGTTTTATGGACATGGTCGAGTACAGGAAAGATAAACATGGTTTTGTGATCGATTATTCGAAGTTCGACGAAACATATTCTGTTAACACACCACTGTGTTCGGCTGAACGTTTGAATGTATTTTACAGAAATAATTTGAGGAAATTAAAAGTTTATGTTTCTTGAGATTTTTTTCCTTTATGTGTTATCTTGTCTTTGGTAAAAGTGGATTTAACAGGACGATGCTTTTTCTAAGTTCTATTAAATCATGATACAATGTCCTCATGACCGTCATGTCTCGCTCCAATGCTGTCACCATTAACTTGGCCGCTGTTAGCCGTGCTTTACTCATACGCAAGTCGGCATCAAACTTCAAAAGCAGTTTGTTGTTTATTTCATGTTGGTCCTGAAAGTATTTTTTCACGTATTCAGTCATTTTATTTGATATTTTCGCTCACTTATCACAGTTATCACAAACACTGTCGTCATCTACGGCCTAATAAATCTATTTAAACTCCAGAACAAACCAAACGATGAATGTGTTTACAAGCAACAAAACTGTCGCAGAGTTGAAAAATAATCTAACATGCCTGACGCCTTCTCAGGTCTCAGTATGTACTAGTAAATATGAATTTGTTACATAAGGTGTGTCAACCTGTGATAAGATTTCAGAATTGCATGATACAAAACACATAAAACTAATAAGTTCCAAGGTGATTCATTCGCTCATTTTATCAGTCACTTAGAAAATATTGTGCCATCAATATCTATGTCTGCTTTTCACTGTATTGATCGTTATTATTATTCTGTACAAGATCTATATATTTATAGGTAATATTGTTATCTCAGGCTTTTATTGATCATGTTTTGCCAACCTATACTATTTTTAAAAAATGCAAAAGTAACTCTGTCTGTCTATCCTTCTGTCTGGGTATCTATTACGTTTTTACGCCCTACAAACAAACGATGTTTGAAACACAGGAACTCAGGTTAACTATGACATGGTTTAGAACATAGGATAGTAGAGACATAGGACATTTAATTTCGTTAGTACGTTCCTATCGAATTCGCCACCTACATATACGCGGGTGAAGTCGCGTACTGTAGTACTGTATTAGCTGTGTACCCGGTTGGGTAGAAGGGTAGAAGAGGCGAGCTTATGGGAACCGGGCACAAACGAAGACTCTGGGCCACTAGTGCTGCTACTGAAAAATCTTTAAAACATGTTTTTGAAGTGCAAAACTTCTCTAACCGCGTTGAGCGATTTTCGGTAAGGGGAAAAGTCTATGGTCTCGGGTCACCGATGACCTCGACATGCTTGTGACTAGCCAGACTAGCGACGCGTCATCATCTGCCTAGCCTTTTCCCAAACTATCTTGGGGTCGGCTTCCAGTCTAACCGGATGCAGCTGAGTACCCGTATTTTACATGAAGCGACTGCCTATCTGACCTCCACAACCCAGTAACTGGGTAATACGATAGCCCTTGGTAAGACTGGATGTCAGACTTTTTGGTTTCTGACTACTCGTAACGGCTGTCAAAGATCTACAGATGGCAGCTGGGACCAACGGCTTAACGTGCTTTCCGAGGCACATACTTGTTAAAAGTTTCAGTATTTATGAAAGGCTTAAAGATCGAACCTGGCGGCTGTTATTATTTAGCCACGAGTCACGACGCGTAGTATAGCAAAAACACAGTAAGTAACTCCATTGTTTTGAGTTTTCACTTCTGTTGGTAGTCCTTCTGACCGCCTCTGTTTTTTTTTGTTATTACTTTGGCTCTGTGTTGGTGCGCAGACTTTGCTTAGTTTGAGGCTAATCTAAACCATATTTGTAATTTTTTTGGCCATAGAAAACATTTTATCTAACATAATAATATCTTTTGCTAACCCTACCCAACAATAAATCAATTTGACAATGACAATATGACAATTTGATTTAACAGCTATGACGCCACAACAATGCACCAACCTTTGGCACCAACACTCCTATTCCATAATGAATGGCCAAGTTCAAGATGTCCCTAAGTCCACTTAGGGATTTTATGCACTAACAACACAGCTGGTAAAGCTGGTCATTGTCTATGTTTTTATCTATATAAGACATTTGTGAGTGATCCCTAAGTGTGTTTTTTTTCTATTCACATAATATATTATAAGCCTAAGTCCAGTGATTCCAGTTCAAAAAATCCCTAAGTGTCAAAAGACCCTTAGTCCATGACTTTTTACTGAAAAGTCACTAAGTTGACAGAAACCGTCAGTATTCAAAATAATTTTCAAGTTAGAACTTTAGCGTAGCCAGTTCGCTTCATACCGGACAGGAATGGCAAGCATAATTCAAAGAGGAGAGCTCGTTGATTGTTATCATGGTCAAATAAAGTTGAAAGAAGCTAAGGTCAGAGACATAGTAAAACTTTTAGAATACGTTCCATTGGAAGCCAGACCATTTTATGATAGTATTTTAGTTTGTAAGGACAACAGTCGAAAAATTCTGTAACCATGTTTCGATTTAATAATAATTTTATTTTTGATTGAAATAACTTTAAAAATAATGTTTGTGTATTTTTTTGGTTAATAATGCCCCCTAAGTCCAAATAATTATGCATTAAAATCCCTAAGTCAAGTCAAAAGTCCCTAAGTCCAGCCTAAAAATCCCTAAGTCCATGGGCTAAGGGACTTAGGCTTAACCATTTATATCGATTAACTCTATAACTTCTCATTTAATTTAAATCCTACATCGTTCATAATAAAGAGACAACTAAGTTATATTTTTCGACCAAGATTCGCAATAAATAGTATTTCGGTGTCGTTTCAAAGTCAAATAGAAACTTTACGACGCCAATTCTGTAATTTAAGAAAAAGGACTTAGGGACATCTTGAACTTGGCCATTATTATTGAAATGCATTGTATATTACTAAAAGATATTAAAATATGCATACAGCACGGAAATCATCAAGGAAATCCTTTAGGTATTGCCATGTTAGGTGTTGCCAAAAAAACATTTGAAATCAAGTTGCGGTAAAACCACACCTTAAATGTAACATTGCCAGTACTTTAATATTCTTGAATATTTTGCTGTAGCAGCCCCATCATCGAATGACGTTCATTTATGCCAACATTCAGAAAAAAAATTATAAGAAAATGACAAAATTGTGCTGTCATTTTTCTGTACATCGAATCAATCACTGTTGATTTTCTAAAACAAAAGTTTATTATTGCGTTTCTTAGGAAAAGATGTTTCGAGCTAATAATTTTGATAAGTTGCTTGGTGAGTAATAAAATTGTGATTTGCTTTGTCTCGCAACATCGCGTACATCCACAACAAAAATTACAATTTCGTTGTCACAATTTTACTGGGTTGTTTTCTCTGATTAGCATTTAGCTTTCTTTAGTTTTCTTCCAAAATAGTATTATAAAAACAGTTACTTTGCGGACATGACTCACAGGCTCTCACATAGATCAACAATACACTTCCCATTATCAATACCTATTCTAATTACCTACCATTCTGAAATGGTGAAATAATTTGTTCTAGATAAAGCTACAAGTAATCTACGCCTGGATCCCGATTGGCCGACTATCCTACAAATATGTGATCTGATTAGACAGAATGATTGTTCGTAAGTAATTTTATGACTAACATCTTAGATATTTAGAAGAGGTCAAAACAATGTTTACCTAATTAATTAGGTCTTATAGAATGCGCCTAAATTCATGGCAGAAAGCTCTTTGTAATTATTTGAATCTGTACAACTTTTAACAACAATATTGTTTTGGATAAATGAAAATGCAATTGTATTCTGATATGTTTAGCGAGTCCTCACAACATATATATTTGTGATTAGTTATCAGTACTATTTTGTAAACATCTACAGAGGATAGACTTTAAACTGCATTACTTATTTACTGATTCTAGAATATTACCCATATATCTAACATGCATCAAAAAACTACACTTCTTAAGTCTATCAAAAACCTTAGATTGATAAATAAACAGTACATTACAATAAGTATAATAATAAGGAACTTCGTTCCAATATATTCATATTGTGAAGCAGAAAAATGTCATCTTTGGTGTTCAGTATCCTTTATCACAAAACATAGTAGCAGAGTGAAAAATATGAGATAATGAGATCATTCTAGTACTATTACTACTATGCCTAGGTCTTACAATGAAATAAGTCATACGGACTTCACATTCAGTTGTTAGCACATAGTAAACAACTCCTACCATCATCTTATTTGTAGCGAGCTCAACAGCTAATGATGCTAAAATGTCACAGAATTACAACAAGGTCAATCCTGTTATTAGCTTTTACCTTTGTTGTTTAGTGGGAAGATTATACCTCTCCTTCAAAATATAACTAGCCTGTAATGTTGCCACTGCTGGGGATAGGCCTCTTCTCTGTGAGAGTGGGCTGTAATCCCCCATGTGGGCCTAGTGCAGGTTTGTGGTGTCACAGTTAGTTCTTCAAATTGTTTGATCTTAGACTATTTTCCGTGATGATGTGAAAGAAAGAGGAGTAAATGATAGATGCGATGGTTGACAGAGGAGAATGGAAAAAAAAAAACATGTTGTGGCAACCTCAAGTAACATGGGATAAGGTCAAGAAGATGACAATGACTTTGTAAGCAGTAATAACTTGTCAGTAGTTTAGTCTACTGGGATACTACTGCTCCTTAACACCCTTCAAGTACACTTAAATGTATTTGCTTGTTTCAGACCAAAATACGCAGTGGCAGCAGTCAAAAAGAAACTATATTCATCAAACCCTCACCAGGCTATGTTTGCATTGCTCGTCCTTGAGAGTATTGTGAAAAATTGTGGTAAGGGAACTTCTTAATTCACTTCATTTTGAGAATATAGTTGTAAAATTATAATTACATTCTCAAAATGTATGGAACAGGTGGATTTTTATTATTACCCATGTAACATTTTTATGTAAGGGTTCCATCTGATGTTTCATGTGGTAACCATTTGTGCATCAATGTCTTTCCACTCTGAATGTGAATAAATTAATAAAATGTCATGATTATTCAAATACACATTCTCGTAACATTAAGTATTTTCTTAATAAACACATTTTAATTATTATGTAAATAAGTCCACAAAATTAACAGAATATGCAATTAAGATAAAACAATGGAAAGGAGGTCATTATCTTTCGAGTTAAAAATAACTATTATTATTATATTCTTATATCAGTACAATAACATGGAATTCACCAATGGCTAGTCTTTTGAGGAGGCACCTCTCCACTTATTTTATGATTAAAATGAAGCAAATACTGAAATATTTGATGTTATAATATTGTAGTACTGGGATTTGATAGGATCGAACAGTCTAATAGAATTTTTGCTATATAATATCTTTAAACTGCAACATACCCAATTATTATTGGAATTATTAGTTGAATGTAGAAGGATATATACTTATGTCAGTCAAATCAATCATCATGTCAGTTGAATTCAATGTTCTACTGAGTTCACTGACGGTTTGCCACCCTTATGACCTATGTAATAATGTTGAAACATGGTCAACCTTCAGTGAAACTAAATTGGTTACAGGCACAAAAAAATACATTTTTTTTTTCTTCTAAAACTGTTGAGATAAATTAATTAATGTGAAATATATTTATTTTAACAGAACCCGATATGAATATTGCAAATCCCTACCAAATTGAACTATGCACAGGTATTTATTTCATGTAATAAATAATCTATTCTTAATATCTTATCAGGTTCTGGAGTACATGATGAAGTGACATCTAAGGCATTTTGTGAAATGCTCCGTGACCTGGTGAAGACCACACAGCATGATAATCTTCGCAGCAAGATCCTGGAACTGATACAAGCTTGGGCATTTGCATTCCGAAACTCACCCAAATACAGATCAGTTCAGGTAATCCACTTAATCAAAATTTCTTCACTGACCGACTATTGACTGTCTGTCTGGTTGTTATCTCAAGGAGTATAATATTTTGAACAGGAGTTCCTTATAATAAAAGTGAGCAATACAGAGATAGAAGGATTTTGGTTGGAGTATACATAATGGGGCACTGAAGAAAAAAGACTTATACAGGGTGTAATGGAAAGGGTACATACATCATTTTTTGTAAATTGTTTGTTTTTCGATTCGTCGTAAAAATAAGGCGAAAAGCATCTGGGTGATTTTTGTCTCTGACCAACCGTTTGTCGTAAAAAAGATGTCGAAGGCGAAAGGATCGGTTACAAAATGCAATATTCCTGTACCAGGAGAAGTTATGATACAAGAGCGAGCGAAGCGAGCTCGGGACATGGGGCATCCCGACTCGGATAGGTTAGGTTAGAAGGGGATGGCGGGGTTGGAAGACCCGACCATCCCCTTCGTGGTTATTTTTTTTACACCACCCGGAAGTAGGAGCCCCGCTAAGCGGGGCTCCGTCGATATAACCTCCGGAATCACTTGACGTTTTTTTTCATAGTGCCCCGTTTCGTATCCACTGACCAGGATTTTTCGTAAACTAAAATAATCTTAGTTATCACAAAATAGTAATAAGGCAATCAAGCGAAACTTTATAAATATTTCTACCGAGTAGGTAACGAAAAACAAAGATCTTATTCCCAAAAATCATAGAACCACTGATAAAGGAGCCAACATTCTTCTGTCGCGCCTTTTTATGGTTTTTGTAGTTGCGCTAGTTACTTTTAAAAGGTCCTGCATATTTACCGCCATTGTAGACTGGAGAGTTGGTTTCAAAACATTGCATCCACCAGTAAGATCTTTTGAATGTCGCCATGTACTTAGGTACTTTTTTTCATCAATCTAGCTCACTACTGACTGTCTGACCTCTATAAAGCGAAAACATAATGAGAAAACCTGCATTTAGTGAGTCAATGCAATAATTTATTGCTTGATGCAAAAACTATTGTGCTGGTTGGATTATTTGCATGTGTACCATAATACAAACTATTTTCAACTTACCCCTGCCTGTATATGGCCTGTATTTATGTAGAAGTTAATAAATAGATTCAAGAACATGATAAGGCAGCATTTTAAATATGAATATTAAATAATATTATAATTAGGTACTCATTTAAAAATATGCAGAAAAACTTCAATGTGACCAAAATCTTATCAGAACAAACTGTTCTCATTGAGCTATTCAACATTGTTCCCAACTCAATTATTTGCTAAACATGGTGAAAATCAAATAAGAAACCTCCAACTAAGACAGCTTAACAAAACAAGATTTTTCAGTAGATGTAAATTGTCACAGTTCACTGAACGTTTGTGTCCCAATCCAAGGTTATACAGTATAAGTTCTTTGCTATATTGATTTAGCCACACCTATAATTTAATTATACCGTGCTTTCATGTCATTGCCTCACTGTACTCTTGTATACTGTAAAGTGAAAACTCACTATCTGTTTCTGTTACTGACGCCCATGCACGTAAGCGCTCATTTAAATCAATCAGGACTGGTCTGCACTCGGCTGTAAATTAAAATACCTAATTGTTCTGTTTACATCACGGGTCACATGTCAATGTCCTGTGGAGTGATTTTATCTATTTACTGGCCAGATTGCCCTTATATACATACCTACTATTCTTACATTGTGAACTACATATCAGTGTACAGTAGTATACATAAATTCATGCTTAAGTATCTATACAACAGTGCCATGTTTATCATGTGAAAAAGTTATTTTTAATGAATTAAATTACTCATTCAAAACAGCCGCTTTCCAACCTGTTTCGATACGGGCGCACAAGCTGTCTATCTATAAACATGTATCTGTGTTGTGTAGGTACATACCTAGGTATTATACTATAGGTATACTCGCGAATGCCGCGTCACATGTTATCAGTCAGACGCAGTATGAATCATAATCTCATGAAACAACATAAACAGTTAGGTAGCAACTCTTTTGTGCTTTGCTATCGACGTTTCTTTTCTAAGCCATGTCTGGGAAATGTTTAAAAAAAAGGAAAACTTTAAAACATTGAATAAATCAAGTGAAGTGGTTATGTTAGTCAGCAGTGAGTTGTTTCTGTGATAATAATTGTTTCCAACTTGATTCTGCTTAGTCATAGTGAAGTTTTTACTGTGTTTTCATAAAAATGTTTTTTGTGTGTGAATAGGACACTGTGAACATTTTGAAAGCTGAGTGTTACAAGTTCCCTCCACTCAAGGAGTCTGACGCTATGTTCTCTGCTGATACAGCCCCGGAGTGGGCAGACGGAGAAGTTTGCCACAGGTATGTTTAACATAGTGTACGGGTGTACCTACAACCAAACTTTATACTAATGATCAACGATTTTCTGTAAGAACCATAATTTAATATTTGGAACTATTTACTAATGCTATGTCGCCAGTAAACTACCCAGTTGGTTGTTTTCCTTAAGTGTCTACTATTTATCTTACTGTACTAAAACTCAGATTCAAGGCAAGTTGTTGAACCTTGAAACATCTCTTTCCTCTAGCTATAGAATATCTATATGGCTTTTTCCTTTGTTGTATAACAGATGTCGCGTGGCATTTTCGTTGATAGTACGGCGACATCATTGTCGCGCGTGCGGGCAGGTCTTCTGCCAACAGTGCAGCGCCAAGCAATCTACTCTGCCCAAGTTTGGAATTGAAAAGGAGGTAAGATGGAGCAATATCTATCAATCATTGTGTAACTTATGCTGTATCCAATAAAAAAGAATCCCATGAGAGTGAATTTGTAAGCACAGAGGATGCACTGGATAGGAAATATGTATGAGAATCTATGGTTTTTCATGTAACTGCATAGTGGAGGTCAAATAAGCAATTGCTTCATGGAAAAATAGTTGTCTTCAGCTGATTTTTAATCCCATTACATACAGATTAGGCCAGAAAAGTGTTGTGAAATTAACACCTTTCATAGTTATATCTTTGTGTGTTGAATAGGCTCATGCTCACTCCATACACAAAGGATTCTGCTGCTACAAATTGAAAGATTAGACCAGCTTTTGTTTATATCACCATGTTTCAACAGTATGTTGTTGACAGGTGCGTGTTTGTGATGCTTGCTTTGACAAAGTCAGCCGGCCCCCACCAGCAACAACAAAGCTAGAGATTGTGGACACCGCCAGTGACTATGGACCTTCCGTGCAGCCACAGGTAAGATTTATTGCTTTATTTTTTTGCTTTTATCTTTGAAACAGTCTCATGATAAGAGTTAACACAAGATTATACAAGATTGTGAATGTAAAATGCAAATAACACCTGAATATTCTTCATTTTGCATAAACTTAATGTTTTGTCTTGTATGCTGTTAGTTGGCAAGTGCATTAATTGGCCTTAATTTCATACTTTAAAAAGCATTAAAACAACAATGTGTGAAGTGCGGTTTCTTTTGAGTTGCACATTCTTTAAAATTTAGTCTGTATCTAAAAAGTAGAGTATTCTAAAAAAATAAACAATCTGCACTTAAAAATACTTTATTCATAAACTAATACGGAATGATATCACTATCCGTCGTAAGAATCACCCGGCATTTCACCACCAGGCACCAACATTGCAATATTGTTACCATTCAATAAGATTTGGTCTAGTTTGGTTATTTTTCTTCCCTCCGGCGTTGATTCATATTCCGTGACGTCATCCAGTAGCATGTTTACGAAATCATCGAAGCCTTGTAAAGTTCCCACCATTTCTTTGTCGTTTTTCATGATGATATGAATTCGGGAACCTATACATTTGTCCACAAGTTCAAGCGGCAACAAAGTGTTAGGATTTGGCAGTGATGCTTGTGCCATTTTAAAGATAAAACGTGTTCTGAATAAAGATAAACTAAGTTGCACTCGAATAATTGATAAATAAATGACAAAATGAGTATTTTTGCGTTGATTTACTGTAAAACACAATCACGCTACTTTTTTTTTTAGTTTGACTTAAGCATATTCGTTCGGAAATATGAGTGAGTTGCGTTGCGCTTTGCGTAAATATGAATAAAATATTGGTTGTATAAATTAGATTTCATATTTAATTAACATTAAGGTGGAAGTTTAATCGCACTTTTCCATACATTTTTGTTTCTTGAAAATCTCGATACTTATATGCTTTTTGTAGAAGTAATGAAACAATATGATGTTATTACGAATTAGTGTTGTCGCAAAACCCTTCAAACATAAAGAAATAACAAGGTTTATAGGATTTCCAGGGCCGAAAAAAAAACGAAAAATCTTTGCTAGTGTGCGTGCTTGGAGTCACACCATCTACCGGATATCTAAAGAACTTCTAAAGAACAATCGAGCCCCTTGCATAACAAAACTCGAAATAATTATCTGTTGATACTAGATGGCGTGGCGTTGTCATTGTAAGTTGGTGCCAGTAATAAGTGCGTGGACTCGCGAATATTTCACATTTCATTCGTCAAACAAGTAGGTAGGTAGGTACTGGCTGCGACGTTTTTGTTTGGGTGAATTAGATTTATCATTTTTTAAGAATGAAGTTAAACATTCTTAAATTATGTCATGATGTTCAAACCTAAGTTTGAAAGTACCTATTAGGGATGAAATGTGTAATTCGGAGTTGGTTCTAATTTTACTGTGTGATAGGTAAAACTTATTAGTTATTAACAAGTAGGTATTCAGACATAATTCGTTATGAAGCCACAGCCTGCAGCACAAAGCTTATCTTACTAAACTTTAATTTTGTACGTGCACTTTTCGTGGTATATGTAATAAACTAATAATGTACTTACATTTTATAACACTAGCTTATGCCCGCGGCGTCGCCCGCGTGGATTTCGATAATTGTCCCACGGGAACATATTATCGGGATAAATAGTATCCTATGTGTTAATCCAGGTTACAAACTACCCGTGTGCCAAATTTCATCCAAATCCATTCAGTAGTTTTTGCGTGAAAGAGTAACAGACATCCATCCATCCATCCATCCTCACAAACTTTCGCATTTATAATACCTATTAGTAGGATTACATTCATTCATCACACTATTTACATTCATGAATGTAGGTACTACCTAATAAAACATACACGACGCGGTCAAGGTCACGTTGAAACGCCGTAGTTCTATCTATCTATATAAATAAAAATCAATTGCTGTTCGTTAGTCTCGCTAAAACTCGAGAACGGCTGGGCCGATTTAGCTGAATTTGGTTTTAAAATGTTTGTCGTAGTCCAGGGAAGGTTTAAAAGGAAAGATAGGGTAGGTAGGTAGGTAGGTAGCGTAGGGTAGGTAGGGTAGATAGGTAGGTAGGTAGGGTAGTAGGGTATGGTAGGTAGGGTAGGGTAGGTTATGGTGGGTAGGTAGATAGGGTAGGTAAAAAGTGCATTGCAACGCATGCCGGGGACAGCTAGTCGATCTATATATCCATACTAATATTATAAATGCGAAAGTCACTCTGTTTGTTTGTATGTCTGTTTGTTACTTTTTCACGATAAAACGGCTAATCTGATCCTAATGAAATCTGGCAAGAAGATAGATTTCAACCTGGGGAAGGACGTATGCTATATATCATCACGCTACGATCAATCGGAGCGGAGCAGTAATGAAAAATGTTGCGAAAACGGGGAACATGTGACGCAGATGAAGTTACGCGGGACAGCTAGTCTATATATATATATATATATATATATCTAAAAATGAATCCCTATTTCCCTTCGTCACGGCATCACGCGTGAACGGCTGGATAGATTTCGATAATTGTTTTTTTGTTTTGTATGTTACTGACAGGAGAAGGTTCTCTTAGGTAGGTAGGTAGTAGGTAGGTAGTAGGTAGGTAGTAGGTAGGTAGTAGGTAGGTAGTAGGTAGGTAGTAGGTAGGTAGTAGGTAGGTAGTAGGTAGGTAGTAGGTAGGTAGTAGGTAGGTAGTAGGTAGGTAGTAGGTAGGTAGTAGGTAGGTAGTAGGTAGGTAGTAGGTAGGTAGTAGGTAGGTAGTAGGTAGGTAGTAGGTAGGTAGTAGGTAGGTAGTAGGTAGGTAGTAGGTAGGTAGTAGGTAGGTAGTAGGTAGGTAGTAGGTAGGTAGTAGGTAGGTAGTAGGTAGGTAGTAGGTAGGTAGTAGGTAGGTAGTAGGTAGGTAGTAGGTAGGTAGTAGGTAGGTAGTAGGTAGGTAGTAGGTAGGTAGTAGGTAGGTAGTAGGTAGGTAGTAGGTAGGTAGTAGGTAGGTAGTAGGTAGGTAGTAGGTAGGTAGTAGGTAGGTAGTAGGTAGGTAGTAGGTAGGTAGTAGGTAGGTAGGTAGTAGGTAGGTAGTAGGTAGGTAGTAGGTAGGTAGTAGGTAGGTAGTAGGTAGGTAGTAGGTAGGTAGTAGGTAGGTAGTAGGTAGGTAGTAGGTAGGTAGTAGGTAGGTAGTAGGTAGGTAGTAGGTAGGTAGTAGGTAGGTAGTAGGTAGGTAGTAGGTAGGTAGTAGGTAGGTAGTAGGTAGGTAGTAGGTAGGTAGTAGGTAGGTAGTAGGTAGGTAGTAGGTAGGTAGTAGGTAGGTAGTAGGTAGGTAGTAGGTAGGTAGTAGGTAGGTAGTAGGTAGGTAGTAGGTAGGTAGTAGGTAGGTAGTAGGTAGGTAGTAGGTAGGTAGTAGGTAGGTAGTAGGTAGGTAGTAGGTAGGTAGTAGGTAGGTAGTAGGTAGGTAGTAGGTAGGTAGTAGGTAGGTAGTAGGTAGGTAGTAGGTAGGTAGTAGGTAGGTAGTAGGTAGGTAGTAGGTAGGTAGTAGGTAGGTAGTAGGTAGGTAGTAGGTAGGTAGTAGGTAGGTAGTAGGTAGGTAGTAGGTAGGTAGTAGGTAGGTAGTAGGTAGGTAGTAGGTAGGTAGTAGGTAGGTAGTAGGTAGGTAGTAGGTAGGTAGTAGGTAGGTAGTAGGTAGGTAGTAGGTAGGTAGTAGGTAGGTAGTAGGTAGGTAGTAGGTAGGTAGTAGGTAGGTAGTAGGTAGGTAGTAGGTAGGTAGTAGGTAGGTAGTAGGTAGGTAGTAGGTAGGTAGTAGGTAGGTAGTAGGTAGGTAGTAGGTAGGTAGTAGGTAGGTAGTAGGTAGGTAGTAGGTAGGTAGTAGGTAGGTAGTAGGTAGGTAGTAGGTAGGTAGTAGGTAGGTAGTAGGTAGGTAGTAGGTAGGTAGTAGGTAGGTAGTAGGTAGGTAGTAGGTAGGTAGTAGGTAGGTAGTAGGTAGGTAGTAGGTAGGTAGTAGGTAGGTAGTAGGTAGGTAGTAGGTAGGTAGTAGGTAGGTAGTAGGTAGGTAGTAGGTAGGTAGTAGGTAGGTAGTAGGTAGGTAGTAGGTAGGTAGTAGGTAGGTAGTAGGTAGGTAGTAGGTAGGTAGTAGGTAGGTAGTAGGTAGGTAGTAGGTAGGTAGTAGGTAGGTAGTAGGTAGGTAGTAGGTAGGTAGTAGGTAGGTAGTAGGTAGGTAGTAGGTAGGTAGTAGGTAGGTAGTAGGTAGGTAGTAGGTAGGTAGTAGGTAGGTAGTAGGTAGGTAGTAGGTAGGTAGTAGGTAGGTAGTAGGTAGGTAGTAGGTAGGTAGTAGGTAGGTAGTAGGTAGGTAGTAGGTAGGTAGTAGGTAGGTAGTAGGTAGGTAGTAGGTAGGTAGTAGGTAGGTAGTAGGTAGGTAGTAGGTAGGTAGTAGGTAGGTAGTAGGTAGGTAGTAGGTAGGTAGTAGGTAGGTAGTAGGTAGGTAGTAGGTAGGTAGTAGGTAGGTAGTAGGTAGGTAGTAGGTAGGTAGTAGGTAGGTAGTAGGTAGGTAGTAGGTAGGTAGTAGGTAGGTAGTAGGTAGGTAGTAGGTAGGTAGTAGGTAGGTAGTAGGTAGGTAGTAGGTAGGTAGTAGGTAGGTAGTAGGTAGGTAGTAGGTAGGTAGTAGGTAGGTAGTAGGTAGGTAGTAGGTAGGTAGTAGGTAGGTAGTAGGTAGGTAGTAGGTAGGTAGTAGGTAGGTAGTAAATTTAGGGATTTCTGAAAGAATTGTAGATTTTGGCACAATCTCTTAAAACCTATGTCAGTAGTACTGACCCTAACAGGTAGGTGTAGGTGTTCTGACTCAGTACACACCGAGACGCGACGCTGCGCGCACACTTATAGAGAGAAGATACACATTTCGTTGTGAGAAAACGTTGCGCCACGCAGCGCTGCGCCACGTGACGCCTGTAAAGAAATGTGTATCCTTTCGTGTAGAAAATAAAGTTAAATTTTGAATCGCTTTTTAAAATGTGCGCGCAGTGTCGCGTCTCGGTGTGAGCTGACCCTTAGTGTTCCAAGGCTTTGTATATAAAGTGAAGATTAGAACTAAAAAGCTTTCAAGCTAGTGGAAGTTTATCTTTGAAATCTTGGTGATTTGTTGGTCAGTGGGTCGTCTAAGGGGCAGATTTTTAGGAGTTGAAGTATACGCTTAGGGGCACTATGCGCAGCAAAGAAAACAAAAAAATTAAATTTTCGGCAAAAAAATTTTTTGGGACTTAGTGGATTTTCCAAAAAAAAAAAATAGGAAATTTGAAAAAAAAATGGCAGTTTCGGGTTAACCTTGGCCATAAAAACCATTTAGGTTCTGCGAAGTATGGACCCAAGAGGCACCGTTTCCGAATTATGGGCCTCCGAATTTTATTTAATTTTTATAAAACTATCTACATTTCCAAAATGGTAGCTCAAAAGAAAATATTTTCTGGAAAGAAACTGTTGCTCTAGTAGAAAACTATGAGATGGTGTAAAAAAATCCGAGAAATATTGAGAAAAAAGAAAAAATTGAAAAAAATATTCTGTGTCGGTCGATCTTTCAGCTTGAGTATCGTTAGGGGCAAAGACACAAATTTTCGGAAAAAAAAAAACTAACAGATTTCGTCCGTTTTTCTTGCAGAAGCCTATTACCCTTGTCCATAGAAACTATTTAGGTTCAGAGAGGCATGGCCCTCCGACGCACCGTTTCCGAGTTAGGAGTTTTTTAATTTTTTTCTTGTTTTTACAAAACGCTCTATATTTCCAAAATAGTAGCTCAGATGAAAATCTTTTCTGGCAAGAAACTGTTGCTGTAGTAGAAAACTATGAGATGGTGTACGAAAAACCAAAAAAAAATGCATTTTTTTATAAGTCCTCGCGCCATAGCGCCCATACTCCAAACGATTTTGTTCTTTGATCTTGAATCAGTTTGTAAATATCTATCACATAATTTATTTATTTATTTATTAAAACTTTATGCACAAGTATAAAAACACTGTACAAAGGCGGACTTAATGCCTTAGGCATTTTTTACCAGTCTACCTTAGGGTGATGCAGAGAGAAAACATAGTAGGTGCAGCATAACAAATGGTAAGAGAACATTTACAAATAAAATATAACGATACATACATAAATACATACATATATATGTACAATAAGTAAAGAGAGAGACAAACTAACAACAATTTAATTAAGAGATGAATCTGCCAGCTTCTTAAGTAAGTCTTGGCGAGCTTTAACTTTAAATGTGAACCGCCTGTTGGCCAACCTGATGTTCAGAGGGAGCGCATTCCAAAGGAAGACAGCCTGGACAAAGAAAGACGACTTGAGAAAAGAGAGCGGTGAGAAGGACAACGTAGAAGACGATTATTGGAGGAACGAAGATTCTTACTGTGCGCAGAGCATAAATATTGAAAATAAGTAGTCACATAAGAAGGAGAAGTAGGCTTATTAAGAAGAGAAAATAGGGTAGTCAAAGCTCTCAACGCTCTGCGTTGTCGGATGGGCAACCATTTTAAAAGTGACCGATGTGCGGAGACGTGATCATACTTACGAAGATTAAATACGAATCGAATGCAGTTACTAAGAAGTCGGTAGCATACATAGTCAATTATGGGGAAGATTAGGGACTGTACAAGCATTACCTATAGGTGTGATGGGAGAATATTTTTTAGCCGATAGAGCGACCGCAATGTTCCGGTGACTTTCTTGCTCACAATCGCGACCTGCTTACGCCAGTCAAGGCAAGTGTCAACATGCAAACCCAGATCTTTGACGTCAGAGCTAAACGGAATAACCGTGCCGTCAAAGGTAACCGGTGGCACCGTTAAGCCATTCAGCCTTCTCAGGCTATGGGGGACTCCCTATAATAATAGCCTGGCACTTGGTTGGGTTAACCGCCACCCCGAAACGATCAGACCAGTTTTTCACAAAACGTAAATCCCGGTTTAGCTCCTCGATCGCACTGGACAAGCTGTCAACACTAGCCTGACAGTAAAGCTGTAAGTCGAAAGCGTAAAGATGATACACACACTGAAGCTCGGTAGTTATGAGATCTATAAAAATAGAGAATAAAATACCGCCTTGAGGGACGCCAGCATCAAGATCACACCAGCTGGAGCTAGAGTCACCAGCAAGAACTGATTGCTGGCGCCCCCGAAGATAGGAAGAAAACCATTCCAATACCTCCGGAGAGACCATCAGATAGGAGAGGATGGATAAAAGGACTTCGTGACTGACGGTATTGAAAGCATTGGAAAAATCAATTAAGACCAAAACCGAAACTTTAGTGTCTTGCATTCCCCGCCTTATATCGTCAGTCACTTTAAGGAGGGCTGATACGGTACTATGGCCGGGCCTGAACCCGGATTGCAATGGACTGATAAGGGAGTTGTGGTAGATGAAGTGGGAAAATTGCTTGTGAACACAGGCCTCGAGTACTTTAGATAAAAAGGGAAGGATGGAAATTGGTCGAAAATGGCTGAGAAGAGTAGGGTTAGGAATTTTAGGGAGTGGCCGAACATGGGCTTTCCGCCATAGAGAAGGGAAAACACCGGAGTAAAGGGAGAAGTTAACGATATGGGAGATTGCAGGAAGGAGCTGATCAAGAGCTTTCACAATCATGTGACGACTGATGTTATCATAGCATCTGATTACAACGATTGCGAGCAGTTTTGAAAAGGGGCGTGAACGCGCGATCCCTTCGTCGCATTGCCATTAGAACTCCATTGTTCATCCATGGGGCCGGTGAGCGCTTCAACTTGACTTTCCTGACAGGAGCGTGGGTGTCATACAACTTGACTACAACCGCATTAAAAGTATTCACTTTATCATCGACTGATGTGGCTTCCTCCAGGGGCGTCCAGTCAATATTGGAAGCATGCTCGATGAGTTTTTCTGCATTCATCCGCGCAAAGGCACGCCTGTACTGGAAGGTAGGTTTGGGTTTAGGAGGTTTAAGGACATAAGACAGGAAAATAAGGTTGTTATGGGAAAAGCCAGGAGCGTCCTGTTGACCATGTGAGGCGACTAGGGAAGGATTAGATGCGAGAATCAAGTCGAGCCAAGTATCATCCCCGACAGTGTTATGATGCGTTGGTTGGAGAGGCAAGACATGCAGACTAAAGCCTCATTTACACGATGTGAGAACTTGCTTGCGAGTTTCATTACATTGCAGACTATTGACGGGCAATGAATTCAGTTAATCAAACAAAAACAGCAATGTAGTGAAACTTGCATGCGAGTTCTTGCATCGTGTAAATGAGGCTTAACTGACTCGACCAGATGTAGGAGTTAACAGGATCGAGGGGAGTTGTGGGCAAGGAGATTGGTGTTGAAATCCCCCATGACGCTGTGATGTGCATACTCCGAACCTAATGATTCTAGGACCGATTCTAATTCGATGAAGTAATCAAGGGACGGGGGACAATACACAACTCCAAGAACAGTTTTAGCTCATAAAACACAAACTTCTAAAAAAAGAAATTCAGCCAAATTAGTAGTAGAGGAAGAAGTAGCAATAATTTTAAAAGAAAAATCGGCATGAAGGTAAATTGCAACACCACCCCCTCTCTTACCGATTCGATCATTCCGTAGGAGAACGAATCCTGGTAGAAAGTAAGTGGTAGACGCAAGCTCAGGTTATAGCCAGGTCTCTGAAATGTGGACGGTATGGACGTTATTGTTCGTAAAAGTATCGTAAAGCTCATTGTAGTGGCTGGGAATGCTCTGGGCATTGATGTGACAAACATTAAACAGTCGGTCAAGACTATGGTTAAAGTTTTGACGTAAAGTATCACCAAGGGTGTCTGTAATGGAACAAAAACTATCTTCAAGAGTGGCAGTAGATTTGTTAGCTGAGAAAAACGATTCATTATCGAAAATAGTGGTCATAAATACGAATAAAATATTTTTTAAAAAATATACTTGTAAAATTAAAATAACTATAAAAAAATAAAAAATAAACTACATGCTAAACAAGTAGGTACGACGGTTGCATCTCTGCACCACCCGCCAGCTAACATCATCATTTTAAAACACAGTGAACAACCAAGGAATGAAAATAAGTTACAATGAAATAGAAAAAAAAAACAAACCCAAAATAAATACAAAAGTACAGAAAAATAAAATTGTGGCATTCGGAACGCACCTTACGCCCTCAACAAACATAAAATTATCGTGAGCCGTAGGCGTAGACAGAGAAAACTATCTGTTTACGTCGTGAGCGTATCCGATCCTTGAAAACCCGATGTCAATGTCAAAGACAGTCATGTCATAATGGCATTAGCAATATGTTTTCAAAAAAGAAAAATAATGACAAAAACATCCTTGTTGAGGGTAAACTATTGTACGAATGTACGCAAGACATGTAACAATCCATCTCATGGTCGTGTGAGGAAGAAAGATAAAAAAAAAACAAAGTCAAGCAAAACAATGATTACGAGCCAAAACTAATCAAAGGTTATCATTACCAAACAGCAAAAGATAGCATATTGAAAGGTAAGTAAATCCTACGCAACGTAGGTATCTAATGCGTGAATTTATATATAGATAATATTTAAGAGTTTTGTTACCAAAAATTAACGATTATTTTTACTTGTTTTTCAGGCTATCTCCAGAAGTTTGCACTTTGGGATAGGTACTTCAGCAGCAACGGACTCAATTCTTCAAACGATGAGATTTTATGTTTACTTCCATCGGGGACTTTTAATTACGATGACACCGTCCTGAGTCCAGCATGACCGCATAGAAAAGTGAAGCCTCGCCTTCCCAAAGATGGATTGTCGGGTCTTGGTCAAGAATTCCTTGACGGACACAGACCTGTCTTCGCTCTCCATACCGCAGACCTGTCGTCATAGTTGAAGAATCTTACTAAAATCGCTGCGTGAGCGAGCGTGATCCACCATATGCTGGAGCTGCCCGCTGCCGGCCCGCGGCCTTTCGAATGATGATGGAAGATCAACAGCTATAATATGTTTAGTTATTATTGTGCTTCATTGGTGTAATTGCTAAGTGTGGCGTTCCAGTGTAACATATTTTAAATAAATAACTAAATAGGACTGTGGTGATGCTTGTTGGCGGCACCTAGTCAGACCTTTATGGAGGATGTGGTTACTGATTAAAGGCCCAGCTTCTTGTTAATTAGATCCAGGATCACTGTGCTACTGACCTCTCCTTCAACCTTTGCTATGCCCTGAAAGATCAGTGCCTTCCGACGATGCCAGGTCTCCAATTGGTCAACCTGTCTGGCACACTCGCTGATCTGTCTCCTAAGCAGACTTAGCATGCTAAAGTGCTAAAGATTAGCTCCCTGAAGGTCCGAAACTCCTCAGCTACCCTCGCCACATTATCTTTGGCTGGTCCTGCGCACTGAATTTGTGCCTCCAGTTCGCTCATCTTCCAGACAAAGCTATCCTCAAGGCTTTTCTGTACCAATGCAATCTCATCAAGCTGTGACATGGTGTCCTTGTGACCGGTCACAGTGAAAAAAACAGTGAAAGTGAAGTGATGTGCTGGCAGGTGGTGGAAAGTTATAGCTTTAGTCACATGTGTGAGCTGCAAACGTGAGTACTCACTATGCAGAAGTTATACACTGATATTTTATAAAGAATAAATAAATAAACTGAGTATTTCTAATTAAAATAGGTATCAAATCAATATTGGAGATACATTCTTTTTTTTACACCTACCCGCGCTATTATCTATTTATACATATTTATATATCTATACCTATTTATCTGTCAATGCTTCATTTTTTATTCCTTTTACCTATTTTTAACCAACTTCTAAAAGAAAGAGGTTATCAATTGGAAAGTTTTTTTTTGTATACTAATTTCATTCAGTAATTAATTTCATTGTAAATAAGCACCATGTGGCTATTTAGTATATTTTTAACCGACTTCCTAAAGAAGGAGGTTATCCATTCGACTGTGTTTTTTCAATAATAGACAGCAAATCTGTTGTGACAACATCATAACGTTACATCCCGCTGTAATGTTATGATGTTGTCACAACAGATTTATTTGGATATCTCCAAAGATAAAAAAAAACACAGTCGAATGGATAACCTCCTTCTTTAGGAAGTCGTGTCTTCTTTAGGAAGTCGTGTATTGTATGCTCTTGGGGCCAAAATGTAATATTCTATAAATTGATTTTCATCATATTACATTTTGATTTTTCATTTTGGTATGCAGATGTGTACAGTAAAACCAGATTTCGACAGTTGGTTATACATAGTATGTTAGTTTCCATTTGATTGGTGATAAGCATATTACCATGATAATGTAACAATACATGTATTGTATTTACATTCATAGCAAAAATTTTAATAGGATAATACAACTAAATGGATAAATAAAAAACTTTTTTCAAAGAACAAAACAACTTCAAAAAAGTGTAATATAACTTTAGCTTCAGAAGTTGGTGGCAAAAAAACTGAATCAAACAAACAAGTAACCAACTTCTGAAGCTAAAGTTATTTTTCACTTTTTTGTTTTTTGAAGTCAGTTTTAATTTTTTTGCAAAAAGAGTATCCATGGAGTTTCTTGCACATTCTTGTCCATAGAGATCTACCTCCCTTTTGGAACGTGCAACTAGAGACCTGAGTCCTTGACACTTTGAAACACCTTGAAATGTGTGGACATTGATATTGTGGGCTTTATAGATTCCTAGATCCTTGGTAACTTTTTATCTTGGTCTATGTTTTGTAGTAAGCAAGAACTTATTGTCGGGCCTATGATATCCTCCCATACTTACGTATTAACGCTGTAACAAAAAAATATTGTAAAACCAAATGATTTTAAAAGAGTAACCATGGAGTTTCTTGCCGGTTCTTTTCCATAGGAAACGACCAACACGAACCGTGCACCTTTCTTGTTGACGTTTTACAAGTGCCCTTGTATGCCTATGTGAAATAAAAATATTTTGATTTTGATTCAAAACTGCCTGTAAATGGTATTTAAATAAATGCGTTGAGTTTGTATCAATTGTATTTTTTTGCCTTATTATAAGTGCCTATATGACTTGACTTAGATTGTTTTTTTATAAACAATTTATTGTATTATGTAGTTGAAAGGTGGGCAGTGATATCCTCTTTGTGGAAATGGCCTTGACTTATGAATTGTAGGTTGTATGTTCGAACCCTGACAGGCTCTTTACTTTGGGTAAATGAATACTAATACTACTTGAATAAAAAGCATGACTTACAATAGTTAATTATATAATTAGAGTAAAACACAAAATAACCAAACAAATTGTGTAAAACACAACATAAGGAGTCTCTTTGAAGGATCGCATCCGGAACGAGGTGATCTGAAGTGGCAATGGACCGGCCATATTAGCCGTAGAACCGATGACCGTTGGGGTAGACGTGTTGTTGAGTGGAGACCGCGAATCGACAAGCGTAAGATGGGACGCCCTCAGGCTCGGTGGAGCGACGATCTTTGCAGGGTAGCTGGTAGCAACTGCATGAGAGTTGCCGAGAATCGGGTTAAGTGGCGAGCGATTGAAGTGGCCTATGTCCAGCAGTGGACTGCGGTAGGCTGCTGATGATGACGATGATGACACTTACACAACACATTTATCACAACTACTTTAAGATTCCAGAACCAGAACATAAGATTCCCTTGTAGAAAGAACTGTTCAGAACAGAATAGATTTTCGCACTTGAATGTTTATGTCACTGACATTTAAATATGTAAATCGCGACAAGCGACGTTCCGTTTCATGTTAGGTACTATTGATGGGTAGTTATTGTAAAAAAAAAATAACTAAAATATAACGTTGCAGTGGCCCATCTCGTATTTTTTTTTTTAAACATTTTAGTCATAAAATAATGATAATCTAAGCTATCTGCATCTTTCCTAATTAAACGTTTTTGATGAGAACGCCATCTAGCGGTTCAGAAAGTAACCGTTTACGTGTGCATGTGTGTGTGTGCATGGTGTGTACATATATGAAGTGGAGACGACTTGGGGGAATCTTGAAAATCTCCGTTTGAGAAGAGTTAACAAGTAAACTGTATATGTGGAAAAATCAAGACAAAAGGCTAGTTTACGCAAATAGAATATTGTCCATCAAAGATATTTGCGAGACCAAATATCTTTGATATTTCCCAAATGCGACTACAACGCCATCTATTGAAAAAACGGCGGCGGGATCGTCAGCGGAACCACCTTAAGATGATATTATTGATTGTTATTTTTTAAAATTTACATTCTAAAACAACAATTTTCATAAATCTTTGGTTTTTACCTGTTTTGAAATCCCGTTTCCGAACGATCAGAATAGTTGCCACATTTTAAAAATAGTATCAGGAAATGGGTAATTGTTATTAGGTAGTGCAGAGCAATGTGTCTTTTAAATTAAAGATAATGACTTTTTGAAGTAAATTACACAATTTAAGTATTTTTTTAAACTCGGATTTTATGAAGTTGTCGTAGTATGCTTCACTTTTTAATTTTTTAAAGTTTGCCCAACCATTTTGCTCTCATAATCCTTCGGTTTTAACACTACTTCGTTTAAATTATTAAACATGGAGTCAATGGTAACAGGATTAGATATCAAAGTAATATTTTATATAAAAAACAAGCTCAATTTTTTCTGGTTTGGGGAAACTGTAAATATATGTATGGCAATACCAAACGTCAAGTTTGAATCAAAGTTTGTTCTCCCTCATTTGAAAATAACGAATCTGAAAACGAGCTAACAAGTTGTTTTGTTTTGCGTGGAACACAATTTTTTTTTGGAAAAAATGGCAAAAAATGTGACGAACTTTCGTGGTGAAATTTATTTCACACCTAACGGCAAATTGCATATTAAGGACGAGCCTGTAACTCCCATTGAAGAGGATTTTGGCGATCACAATAACCTGGATTACTCGTACGAACATGATTTTGGTAACATGAGAAAATCTATGTCTATGAACGATATTGCAGCGCTCCGAGAGGATCTAGTGAAGTTAGAATTCCAGGATAGAGAAGATGTATACCACAGACATCGCAAGCCATCAGGTGCTCCACTAGAGTTGTCAAGAACAAAATTTGTGTCAATGGCCGAAGCTATTTACCATTACCAGAAGGATACTCCTGGTCGTTTTCATTCGAAGCGACCTCAGATATTCCGTACACAAAAACTTAATGGACCATCAGGTCTCACTGTGCCTCAATCGCCTATGCTGCGATCTAAGACACGTTTGCGACCATCACACATTTTATCTCAGGAAGAGAGAGAAGAAATGGAGCTAGAAGAGATCAGGAAACACAAAATTAAGGCTAATCCTATTCCAAAGTCTGTAATAGAGGGCACAAAGAACCTACCTGAAGTGCCTAAAAAGCCCATAACCATTCCAGAACCTTTTAAGCTAACAGAAATTCAGAAGAAAGCAGCACAGTTGTCTGATGGTAATCATCAATTTAAGGCTCGACCAGCCCCTAAACACATTCTTGAGAAGCCTCACATACCTGTTAAACCTCCAGTACATGTTACCAAGCCCATTAGCCCAAAATTCCGTTACAAAAGGACAAACTCTGCTGATCAACTTAGAAATGATAACCTGCTTCTAATGAAACCTCAAAACAAACCTAAAGAACAACACCATCCAAGAATGGGTCCAATTAAACCTGAGCCGTTTTCTTTTGAAAAACGGGATGAAGAACTAAAGCGTCGTAGAGAAGAAAGAATCAAGCACCAAATTGAGGAGGAGCGCAAACAGGCTAGTTTATTCAAAGCACAACCTGTTCCTGGAGCAATTAAAAAACGTATGCACTGCACTGCTCCTAAAGGGAGCTCTTCCACAGCATCATCTGAAAACAAAGAGAATTTTAAGTTTGAAGCTAAGCCAGCAGTAGTACTTTACAAAGAACCATTCAAGCCTGTACTTCAGGCAGTGCACCAAATTAAAGCTGCTCCATTTGCGCTCACAACAGAAAAGCGTGCAGCTGAAAGAGAAAGGTTTGATAAACAATTGAAAGAAAAGGAAGAGGAACAAGAAAGAATGAGATTGTTAAAGGAAAAGGAGCAAGAAGAAGAGGATGAGAGAGCGAGAGCTGAGTTAAGAGCAAAGTTGATACATCATGCTAAACCACTCCCTAAAGCTGGAACTGCACCATTTGTTCCAGAAAAGTCTGTCGCCCCCCTCACTGTTCCAGAAACACCCAAGTTTATTAGACGCCTCAAACAAAACTAATATGTCTATCCAATGTATTCTCAGTTTTATAACTTTAAAGGAATACTTTTAACTCTCTGTTTCTATATTCCTTACAACTGACTGTTATCATGTATTGAATTTATATTACTAGGTATTTCATTATTGTTCTGACATTGTAATTTTTTTTATTGATAATGACATTTATTAGAATATTTTCTCATTAGGGCTTAGATGTTATTTAAATTGATATTTTGGTAGATGTATGATTTTCTGTATAATAAACTATCTATAACTCTACTCATTGTTTTCTTGACTTGGCCTAACCTAAATTTAGTGCTACTGATTACTTTCAAGATAACATCAATTGAGTTCAATTTAACTGTCTGAGTCGCACACACGCACAATAGACTTTATATTCATGCCATGGCAAAATTCTGTAGGCACAGACAGAGTTGTATAATTAGCACGCATTTTTGGTAAGTATTTAATGGGTGGATTATTACAATGGTTGTCTCAACTTAATGATGATGATTCATACAGCTTGTGCTATCTCCAATCTCTACATAATTGGCCATTTGATGCCTTGATGATGACCTTACTGATGTGTCATTGTATTAGTCTGTTCTCATAATAATTTATATCTCATAAGGGTCTGTTTTAGCACCAAGCATGCAAAAATCCTCGCGCACTTTTTTTTGTTATCATTGAATAAAGAAGGACTATTAGTTTTGCCTTTATTATAAAACTAGCTGTCCCGCGCAACTACGTCGGCGTCACATTTTTCCCGTTTTCGCAACATTTTTCATTGCTGCTCCGCTCCTATTGGTCGTAGCGTGATGATATATGATGATAGCATATAGCCTTCCTCGATAAATGGGCTATCTTACACTAAAAGAAATTTTAAAATCGGACCAGTAGATCCTGAGATTAGCGCGTTCAAGCAAACAAACTCTTCAACTTTATAATATTAGTATAGATAAGTATAGATTCGACGCAGACAAAGCCTTTCCTCGCGTGTGCTCGAAGATGAGCGTAAAAACTGAAACACTTTTCAGATGTCACTGAATAAAGATTCAATGATATCAAAAAAGTGTGCTAAGATTTTTCCGAAATAAAAATCCCCTTCCTGCTCTTACTTTTCTTCTTTCCTGTACAATTCTACAGTAAGAATGTGCAACATATTATGAGATAGGCATTACCAAACATTTCCTTCACGTCTGTTATTTAACATTGAACGAAATCATTATTTTTAGGCGAAGCGTACTGGAGGAAAGACTGCTGAAGAATTACAAGAGGAAGAAGAGCTGCAATTGGCACTTGCTCTCAGCCAGTCTGAAGCTGAACACAAAGAGAAGGAACGCAAGTCGCGCCACCACATCGCGCCTGATCCTGTACCGCACCATCCTACGTGTGAGTATAGTGCTGCGACTATTCTATACTATAGTGATGTTCCTAATGTGGACATCCCAAATCCGCGGTTGCCATAGCTTAAGTAGCAATAACGGTATTGAAAGCATTCATTGCCTACGTAACTTGTTTAAGATTACTTTATAATAATGTAGAGAATGTTGTTAGGATAGATTCATGATGAGACTGAATATCAGTAATCTCCGTTGAACATCCACTGCAGGACTTTGATAAATTTTACAACAAAGAGATCAAAAAAAAAAAAAACAAAAGTCATTTATTCAAACTAGGCTGATAATCAGCACTTTTTAAACGTCAAAATCACATGAGACAGTCCCCCAAAACGCCCGCCCTTCGCCACTTCCTAGTGTTTTAGCTGGGAAGAAGAAGTGGCGGAACAAACTCCCCAGCAACTGATGACTTAACGTTATAGAGAAGGAAAATAGAACATGTGAATTGAGCTTGAAAACGCTAAATCGGCTTCGTCTTCTCCAAGCGTGGCAGTCTAATGTTCATAATTTGCTGTATTCGAAGAGGCTGTTGCCCTGCAGTAAAAATAATAGGCTGGTATTATTCTCTTCCAGTGTCCCCAACGCCATCGTCCGTGAGCGCTTCGCCGGAGCACACCACGCAAGCCACCTCTGAGCTGTCGCGGTACCTGGACCGCAACTACTGGGAGCAGCGGATATCTCGCGACAACACCGTCGCGCCCACTGCGCCTGCGCCTGCCTCGCACGCCTCCGATACCACTGAAGTATGTTACCTATGATTAATCTAACGTGTGTAACAACATCCTTAACGAAACAGAGAGGCACTTGTTCTTCCCGTTATTGCGATCTTTTTTTTTTACTGGGCCATGCCTGGGAACCTTCCAATTACGGAGATATTGAAGGTCAATGTTCCTGTTAAATAAGTTTGAAATGAATTAATTTTACATTAAATACATCCCTGACTGTAACAATTCAATACATCTATCAGCCCAATGTTTTGAGTGCGTTATATTGATTCGCTATAGGGTAGCCTAATTTTTCACACCAAAAAAAGGTTGTTTACCAGAAATAGTTTTGTGTAGTATAGTGACACTACACAATATTGTAAGTACAAAATGCTTGGTTGACGGCTTTGTAACGGGTCGCAGGCGGTCGCTCAATATTCAGGTGCATCCGGTTAGACTGGAAACCGACCCCAACATAGCTGGGAAATGGTTAGGCAGATGATGATGAGTAAAACTTTTTTCAAACCTAATTTTGTTATGATGTATTTGTTATATGGAACAATATACGTCATAATTAATTTGATTTATTGTCATACGATACAAAGCAATACAGCTCAAGTCGTCATACCTAAAAGCACATTTTCTGATAAATAAATAAACGCTACGGGCTTTGACTGTCGATATAGTTGTGGCATTCCAATGCAAATTGAACCTTATATTTATGAAATTAATGACTTTGTTCTACTTTGTTAAATCAATGATTAATGTTTGCAGGAATTCCCGAAGCCTTCTACTACAAAGGTTCAAGATGACGACGCTGAGGACAAAGAAATTGACGAATTCGTGGAGACACTCAAATCTCAAGTTGAAATATTTGTTAACAGAATGAAGAGCAACTCGTCACGGTACGACAGTAATTATAGACCATACATACATACAAACACAACAACATTTTTCCGTAGTCTTAGGCAGAACCACAACATACTAAAAGATATGATTCTCACATATCCTCACACACTTCGTCCACGTTAATATGTGCACGCTGCAAATTTAACTTTGTGGAAATGTATAATATAATTAAATTTATTTCATAAAAGGGACCTAACTATGTATAAACATTACAACAATTAACAAACTAATAAATTAAATAACTAAATTAACAATAAACTATAAAAGGGCGTCAAAAAAACTCCTCAACGATGTCAGCTGGTAATGTACCCAAGAGACTGGCAGCATTGCCATGTTGTATGGCAATACTTAGCCTGTATGATGTAATGTGTGATTATTAAAAAGTTTTATTTTTCGCAGAGGACGTTCGATCGCCAATGATACGGCTGTGCAGACTTTATTCATGAACATCACGGCCATGCATTCACGTCTGCTACGCTACATTCAGCAACAAGATGACAAACGAGTCTATTTGGAGAGTTTGCAGGTAAGCACACAAATATTTTATGTCAACTTAAAATTAATAACCAGGTTGGGTCATGTTATTGTTTCTCAGATAGTTAAACTCCATAACACCCTCACCTGCGGCTTGGGAGTGAATTCAGCCTCTGCTGCAAAAACATAGTTTCCCCACTTGTTTCAATATGTACTACTGCCATTTCTGCCCGTAGCCTTACACTATTTTACCTACATGGAATTTAAACACAACTGGTGACTTGAGGGTCCATTAAATGATAAGTTATAATTATATTATTACCAAACATCTGCTTAAAGTTATTGTGACGTTGTGTAAAAGTCCAGAAAATAAAAGCTACAATTACGTTTTCCAGGACAAAGTAACTCAGATCCGCGACAGTCGCGCCGCCCTCGACACGCTCCGCGCGGAGCACACGGCGCGCCTGGCGGCCGCGGCCGAGGCGGCCGAGCGACAGCGGCAGATGCAGATGGCCGCCAAGCTGCAGGCCATGCGCAAGAAGAAGCACGAGTACCTGCAGTACCAGAGACAACTGGCTTTGCAAAGAGTTCAGGTATGTTACATACTGATGAGCTGCCGGGGAATGGGCTAATGGCCACCACATCATTTCCCTGAGCTTACACACTAACAAGTGGTGAAAGTCAGCAGGCGTTTTGGGGGATTTGTTTGCAGTCAAGAGTGCTGAATATCAGGCTAATTTGAACAAATGACTTGATTTTGATTCTTTTAACACACCTAACTCACCTCACACACTCACCTTATTCTTATGTAATTTTAACAAATTTATGCATAATTCCATATTTTCAGGAACAAGAGCGAGAAATGCAGATGAGACAAGAACAACAGAAGCATCAATATTTGATGAATGCCAACAACTTTTATATGCCCGGCGTGTCCATGCAACAGTATGGTCAGGCTGGTTATGCGAACCAGCCAATTTACGCGAACACACAGTTTCATCAGCAGATGTTGGCCGCCCAGGCTGCGCAGGCACAAGCTCAGGTCACTACCGACGGCAATGTGCCGCAGCCGGTGCCGGGACAAGCGCAAATGTCCACAGCTAACATGCCGATGAACATGAACCCAATGGGTATTCAGTCTATGCCTCAGATGCCAAACTCGTACGGTGCGATGTCGCCGTCCGCCGGTGCTATCAACCAGACTCCCGTCAGCGTCCAACCGTCCATGAATCAATCTAACTTACGACCCAATCTAGCTCAGCAGTTACCACCACTTCAGCAACAAATGATGCTACAACAGATGCATCAGATGCGAATGCCAGCACAAGCGGGCATGCATCAAATGGTGCCACAGACTATTGCCAATGGCATGCCAGGACAAAACATTCCACAACAGAATGGACAAAATCCACAGTTACCAAAGCAAAATTTGCCAAACCAGCCTCAGCAGCAGCAAAATTCTATGATGCCTCAAATGTCTGTTGGTCAAACAAACATAGCTCAGCAAAATATGAGTCAACAATTAATGAATACCAATCCAATGCTGGGACTACAAATGCAAAACATGAGAATGCCTCTTATGCAAGGCAACCAACCAAATACCAATCAGCAAGTCCCAGTTTCTGTATATCAGAACATGAATATTCCTAACCAAGTCAATACTCAACAACCAGGATCTCAAGCCCCCAATATGCAAATACAGCCACAAATGCCAATGCCTGGACAATCGATGCCCATGCAAGGACAGCAAATGATGCAAGGACAAACTATGCCTGGCCAGCCTCAAGGTATGCAGATGAATAATAATATGCCACAAGTTGGCCAAAATATACCGCCTCAGGGACAACAGGTTCCACAAACACAAGGCCAACAGATGCCACTGCAACAACATCTTCATCAGCAGCAGATGCCACTCAATCAACAAATGCCCATGCCTGGTCAAGGAATGCAGCAACCGGGCCAGCAAATTATGATGCAAGGGCAACAAATGCAGCATCAAGGTCAAATGATAAACCAAGGTCAAACACCACAAGGTCAATTACCTCCTGGTCCACAGCAAATGAATCAAGGACAGATTCCAACTAGTCTCCCAGGCCAACAAATGATTCAAGGTCAATTACAACAGCCTGTAAATCAGATGCAGATGGGCCATCAGTTACAAATGGCACCTGGCCAGCAGATGCAGCAAGGCCCTCCAATGCAAGGACAGATGCCCCAGCAAATGGGTATGCCACAACCGCAAATGCAACAGCAGTTGCAGCAAGGGCAACCAGGCCAACAAATCATGCCAGGGCAACAGAAAATGCAGCAGCCCAACGTGCCGCAAGGACCGCCACCACCTGGTACTAATCAACAGTCGGCGCAGACACCCGGCAAAGCCGAACAAAACAATAACACTGGGGAACTAATAAGTTTTGATTGAGAATGACAATTTCCAACATTGAGAGATCTCTGCAAATTAATGACTGGAAAAATATTACGTAATATTAAACTATATGCAATAATTATTATGCACTTAGATATTGTGCTATAATGTGAGTTTTAAAACCAAAATATGTCATGTATAGATAAATTTGAGATTTTATAGAGGATAATATTCAATGCCTTTACTTATAAATGTTGTAAATGTGAGATGAGGTGTAAAATTTATAGTCCATTACTATTAAAAGGGTTTTCAGGAAGAAGTTCCCAGCATTTTTTCATTTTGAGAAATAATTGTGTTGCAACTTTTATAAGTAAAGTGGTGCCCAAGCTTTTTAATGATCACAAATAGTTAACAATTATTTATATTACCGTTAAGATAGCTTCAGGTCAAAATTTGGCAGCAAATATGACACAATCATACGAATTAAAATATAATCTATCCCATTAAATCATTTGCTGTAGTAGGTAGATTCCTTTTAGTTAGAAAAGCCTTGTAATCTATGTAAATGCAAATATGTATAAACTATTCGTCGTTCGTAAACCTTAGTTTATTTAGATATTAATATAAATGAGAAATTCAAATATTTTATGTTTAATTATATCTTCATTGATGTGGTAATTGTTTTGTTATAATATTTTAAGTTATATGATGTATTATACGACGTACCAATAAAAGCAAGAAAATATAAATTGTTTTATTAAATAATATAAAACCTGATCAATCAGCTTCGGCTTTGCCACTGTAGCGACCACAAAAAGCAACATACTACAAAAAGTACTACAGCGCCACCCTGTTCCTCATACCCCTAAACCACCGTGAAATCACGCTTTTCTAGTTTTTATGTGTTATCACTTTTATTTTATGTTTAACGTGTCCCTGTGCCATGACACGTTATAGAATAAGTTTATTATTAATACTAGCTTGTTACTATCCCACGGTTGGGCAGAAGCATCATACAGAGAAGGAACGAGCATTAATTACCGCGCTCGCTCAAGACTGGTTGTCAATTTACAATTAAAATATAATGAGTCCACTTGTTCAGGTATCCTCACGATGTTTGCCTTCGCCGATGTCAGCACTGGGAAGTCTGTGATGCCCCCAAGATAAATTTGAAGGCACATATGAATTGGAAAAAATACATTCTTGCCAAGACTTGAAACCACAACCTCGTGTATGTGAGAGGTGAGAGGTCCTACGATGAGACGAAATTCAACCCTAGTCAGTGTTGACTTTCTACTTAATCAATGAGCCTTCCGTTGTTCGTTTTAGGCTTATTAAGCCTTTTTTGAAAACTGAAAGTGGTTTCATGATCTGAAAGGCTCCTGTATGAAATTTTTCATAGTATAATTTTAGCGTTCCCTAATCACGCCCTACCGAACCAGCCTGGTTTTAAAAGTTAGATTTCAGAGAGTTGTTTTCAAGTTATTGAATTCTCATATTTTGTTACAGTCGTCAACATACAATCTGTCTTGCAAATTGTTAAAACGTAAGATGATATCGCACCTCCGATAAAATAGGGTTACAACTCGAAAAACCTGGATCTGTAGAAAAGCGAAAATAAA